>OU618547.1:972500-2288294 GCA_914829495.1 Eilema sororculum
GTAATCCATGGTTTTATAACCTTTTTACGATTTGGCGATTTCACAATGGTGGTATTTGAACGGACGATATCTCTGATCGAGTTGACAAGGTACTCTGCTGCGATGTTCGGGTCTTGTGTATCATAGATTTTACTAAAGTCATAGTTATTTAGGTCGAGGGATGTGTTGTTATAATTAATTCGGTGCGTGACACTGGCGGGCTTTATTTTGGGCGCATTGTTTAATAGGTACATCATTACTGCGTAATGATCCGTAAGAGCTGTGTGTGCGACGAGGACTTTGGCTGGTAGTGTTGTTTTTAAGATAATATGATCTAAGCATGTGGTATCTCGAGTTGGTATCGTGTGGGTTGGCAAGAGTCCGTGTGAGGCAAGTAACGTCAGGTAGGGATCACAATCGGGGTCTTTTATGTCTCTGTTTATGTTTATGTTCATGTCTCCTGTTACAATTATATTTTTCGTGTTGTTTATCGTAGTTAGGGTATTATTTAGATTGTTCAGAAAACTTGGAGTATCCTTTATCCCAGGGGGGCAGTATATGGCTAGGATAATCGTATTGTTGTTTATTTTTATTTGGAGACAGTTTGCACTAGAAAAGCCCAGATCGTTTGCCATAGCCACGATTCCTTCCCTAACGTAAACAACCACGCCCTCGTTTTGGGTTCTGTGGATTGTAGTTGAGTAATGGCAATATCCGGGCATCCCCGGGATGTTGTTGTTGTTAAATAGCCAACACTCGGTGAGCACAATTACGTCCCACTCCACGCCGGATCTATGGAGTAATGTTTGGAAATCATGTATATTTCTGTTTATACTTCTAATGTTAAAATTAATTATTTTCAAGCTATTTTTGGGTTCCACCCCAGGGGGAATACACCGATCTATGTCGCAGGTACATTCATTATTGTGCCCTAAATTAGTGTGAATGGGCCTTTATATACTCTTAGAATAGTTTTCTAGTAATGTTAGAATTGTATTATCGGCCGCGCTATCTCGTAGATAGTGAGGCCTGCGTGCGCGGCGCGAAAATGTTTTCAGTAGCTGCTGACAGCCCGAATATAAGCTGTACCTATATGTTGTTAAGTGCTGAGATTGCCAACTTAACTTGCAATTTGGTGAGGCTCTGGTGCAGCAGACGGCAGCTGATTCCATAAGAGTAATAAGAAACTAATAAACTGGGATCAGGACAGCAAACTCTAGGCTCCGAACTCACTTGTGAATTCTAGAATGCTGATAAACATACCTACCCTTTTTTTTGTATAGGACACGTCAATTTGACTTCACCTCGCCTGATGTTAAGCTAAAAGCAAAGTCTCGGAAATAGGGTCACCATCGGAAACATGTACAATGTTAACAGTGGTGGCACTCAACTTGACGGCCTCGTTAGATGCCTTTTCACGCCCCGCTTAAAGGACCCGTACCGGGACCTGTAGGAAGAAGGAAACACGTGAGCTAAGAGGAAGATAAATAATTGAACGGAAAATACTTCCCTCGTCAACGAATTATTAATGCTGGAAAAAACAAACAAACATTAGATTTTATTCATCGAACTATAGCACCGAAATACACTGTAACCTTTGAAACCTAAACATACCCGAAGCTAATTCATTAAGGAATAAATGCGACGTTAGGTAATGATTAATTAAAGGTTTAGAGAAATATTTGGTCCGCGCCATGCAGTAGGAGCTAGGCAGCGGCTACTGCGTAAATAGAATTACTTGCGAGTCTTAACTGCCGCTAGGGTTGCCACGAACGTTATGTGAATTAGAAAACTACGACCTTCTTAAGCTTCATATCCTTACAATTATTTTTTTGACTAAATCTTTCAAGTTTTTTGAGTAGCGCACAGACTGAGAAGTCTGTTTTTTTACTATTAAAATAATAAATAAACATAGAAGAAAGTGGAGTCAGCATGCCCTCATTTTTTATACTATGATAAGTTTCGTGGTTTCACTTGGCGTCGAGCAATTCAATTTAGCCACTCTTCAATTCAGAGAAAGATCTCACGCTGTTACATGAGATCTTCATTAAAAATAAATAAATTCTTCCTCTGCGGTAGCCTAGTGGTATGGGTAATGGACTGCTGAGACGAGGTCTCGGGTTCGATCCCAGGTTTTCCATTGCACACACCAAAGACTTATCGATTCTTTTCGAAGTTATGTATGTATTTATCGCAGGTTTATAAGTGCCCGGTTAATGGCAATAGGCTCGCCACCTATTACATTGGGACCTAAACATAAACTGGCTAAATGTGGGTGCTAGCACCTCTGCCTACCCCTTCGGGGAATACAGGCGTGAGTTTATGTTATATTATGTTTAAATTCTTCCACGCAGCAATAAAACACTTTAAGTTTTTTAAATAAGTTCCGACAAGCAAAACATATCCTTAAATTGGCGTGCGACAACCCTACGCACGGCCTTCATAAAGGACGCGATGAAAGGGCCAGTTTAATAACTCGAAGCTCATTAGTTTGAGAGGCTCTAATGATAAACCGCCCGAAGTTTCGCCTAATTACGCCTCGCTCCACAGCCTCCGTACGACTCACACACGTGTTCTTTCATACACTGGCTAGACCTGCAGTGGATCAAAGAAGACTGCATGACTTAGAACTTTTGTTCTGTATTATATTTAGATTATATGACCGTTATTAGTGCGTAATGTTTAGCTTTTAGTTTTTTTTATTAAAATCTATTGGTACACTATACAGGCTGTATGGCATATTCGTTAGGGGATAGATAGACGTGTACCTACCTAGGTTAAAAGTAACTGATACTTCAGTAGCAAAGTTGGCTCTACGTAATAGTCAATCAATTAACCTATCGTAGTCCACTGCTGGGCATATTTCCCAATGTTGGGAAGCTCTGGCCTACAGTTTCCACGCTGCTTTGGTACAGAATTTTATTTCAATTCTTTCTTCTCTCATAGTGATATCGTCTGCGTATTTTCCGTTAAGTCATTAGTCTTACGACACCCTTCGGATGAAATGGGGTGATGATACTTGTATTCTTTCTCCGTCAGCACACCTTGTTATCACCTTAATACGGGGTTTCCAGTCTAAATGCGGGTTTGGTTGAACTTCGACATACTCCGTGAAGCGATTGTCATCTGACCTCTACAAACCATAGGCGACATCTATCTATTGCTGTATAAGATTGAGTCTATTACGGCCTACCTAACTTTCTAAAATAGTTTTAAAACTAAGTAGGCATAACGATTCTCAATATCAAAGAATTTGTATGCGAATTTACGTTTATATTTTTTTAATAAACAGAATACTTATAAGAAAACCAATTGTCGACAAGTATTTTTAGTTATGTACCAATTTACCAGTCGACTTCCCACAGCCAATTTACTAATACATACTTCATTATAATTCAAACGGGCGTTAAAAAATTCAATAATTTAGTATAACATAGGAAAACGTCACTTAACTAACATAAAAATATTAATAAAGAATGAAACATGAACATCGTAGAACCAACCGATCTTATCGAATGATATATCGTGACAGCCCACTGACTAATGTTTACCTTGCACACTAAAAAAAAACATTATAAATATACAATGAAACCACTGATACTACAAAACTAAAACTCACTTCTGTATACACTACTGCATTTGTACTCAACAGTTTAATATCCACGCGTATAACTCCTCAATGTAATCTGAAGTAATAAATTGAGTAGCGTATTATTGAATGTCAGTTGTCGAAATGCGACACCTAGTGATGTCCAGTAGTCTGAGTTTGTTTACGATTCTATCGATTTCGTCCCAACTTTTTATTGATCATCATTTTGTTTCAAACTCTTACCTGTTTTAGTTGTATCGTTAAAATCTCCGTCCAGTTTATTATACTCCAAAATTGATACAGCATATGAAAGTTTCGATATCAAAGATTATAAAATATTTTCGAACATCAGCTATCTAAGGCTGTCGTAAAAGCACAGTAAAAGTAACAGTTGGTTCGTGTTAGCTGTAAACAAAAGCTTAATATTACTATAACACTTATAATATGGGAGCGTTTTATCTTTATGACTCGGAGCTACCGGCCCGTTTAAGCCCGTATTACACAAATTGATTACAGCCCATTTAAAATCAAGAGCTTAAGTAATAATTAACAGATGATAAGGAAAACAGAACTCACTTTATTGTAATAGAAAGCGTTGCGTTGTAAATTTGTACTTCTTTATATTGATTTGATTAGCTCGGCAGATCGCCTTGCACATTGATTGCACAGGTATAGTTATAAGCAGTGGACTGCTATAAGTCAAATGGTAATGCCGTGACTTATCTTTGCTAATGGTTGATTAATATCAGGGGGGTTTTTGATTTCAATTCCAGGTAGAGCGAGTCCTATTAGATTATTAGGGGAGGCTACAAGAAGTAGGCCTTGCTCCAGCCTTTAAATATGAAATAAATATAATTCTCAACCATGAACCAACTCACACAGACGCTAATTCCCATGAAAATTGGTTCAACTTAGAGTACAGTCAGCATCAGAAAGATGTTGACGAACAAAGTACTCAAAATGATCTTAATTTCGTTTTTTCACCCCCTTTTACTTACCCAATTGCTCTGATATTTGGGACACACCTTTTATTCTGACAATAATACAACTTAAATTAATAAAACAGTTTGATTAGCTCTTAATACGATAGTTTTAAGATCATTTTGAGACTTTGTCGTCAAGATATTTATGACCCTGATTGTGTAGTGTGTGATGTTTCCTGTAAATACATAATCCAACATACCCACACAGAGACGTATTTAAATAACGACGAATACATAATTAAAATTCGATGAACACTGTAGATGAGACAAGGCAGTCTTAATTAGAATTAGTACATAATAGAGGAAGGCTAAGGGCTCAATTATAGCTGGTGTGAGCTGGTATTAATGAGCAATACCTCCCCCGGGGCGCATCTCTAATTACCGCGAGACGAACTCGAATTATTTCGACTAACTTTGTTTAACGACTCTAATCTTAATTTGCATTTATTTATTAAAATAAGACGGAAATTAAAGCTTATGGGTTGTTAACATTATTTCATTAGCAACATTTAGCAGTCGGCTTAAAGTTTAGCTTGGATGAATAATTAATGAGAGGTAAAAAGGGTAAAAATAACTCGAAATATCTTCAAATTAGAATCCTTGATCAGAGAAAAATTACCTACAACTTTTACAGCCTTTACAAGTTCTATTCCGGCTTATTGGACGATTCGCACGAATTGAACTCGCCCGAAACGTGCGAATCGACTCCTTTAAAATATATTATTTTCCTAGTTAGTTAGTCATTTATTTAAACTCTATTTTTGTTGATTGGCACCAAACTTTGTACAACATTTTTAGTATCTCAATGGGTCTTTGAAATAGCCTTTATATCTACTCTGTTTGGAGTGGAAACTAAAGGGAAGAAAATTTAAAAAACGTTACGAATTTTGTTTTGTTCGTTCAGGAAGACCGGCCCTAAATAGGTACTTTTTTTTTATAGAAGGACACGTCTATCTAACATCACCTCGCCTGATGGTAAGCTAAAGGCAAAGTCTCGGAAAGAGGGTCGCTATCGTAAACATGTATCATGGTAACAATGGTGGCACTCAGCTTGACGGCCTCATCAGATGTCTTTTCACGACCCACTTAATTTTTTATTTTTATTTTTGGATCTATGGGGCCTCAAGATCTCTTCAAGGTCTTTTGGGAACAAATCCAACTTCAAGTGCAAGCCTGTAACTACACCTGCTGATTGACGAACGAAGCTCTGGTACAGGCTTTCCTCTTGGGGTTGAATAGTCAGAAGACTTTCGCTCCCAGGCACGGAGCCAAGGTAACCAATCGATAAAGAAAGGGGAAGTAATTAGAGTGGACCCCGGACTCCATAAAGATAGATTTGAGTCACCTGCGTCTCTGATACTTCATTTTTAGCTTACTTTCTGATGAATTCCAGTCATATTGCCTTGCTCGAAATCGAAAAATAAATTAATATCGCGGTTGTATGCCACGAATTTCACACGAAATCGAATGACTCGCCAATGGCCGCATTCATCAACTACCTAGCTAAAATATTTAAATCGCATTCCAGTCGCGACCGGCCAGAGAACGTAACCTGTCTCACAGCCATTAGGTTGCATGCGTGACATTTTTCTGTTTATATTATGAATTTAGTAACAAGAGGAATCACATCATCTTTCGTGAATTTTTATTAAAATATCTTCTAAATTCTCATAGCAGTTTGGTCAGAGAAACGTAGCCAGAGGTAGCGCTCAGAGAGTGCTCTCCCTTTGAATCACCTTTGAATCAACTGCCAAAAACCAATAGCTTAAGGTACCAGGTCAGCTGCTGCAGAACAAACCTGAAGATATAGGGTTGCATGAATAGGGTGCGCACCTGCACGATATTAGTTGAGCCACGGTAACCGATTTCCGTCAGGTGGGCCGTGTGCTTGTCCACCTAAGTGGTATATAAAAGGTGGTCTTCCTATCGTGTCCCCAATTGAGCACTAGAACGAGGGAACTACGAGGACTGTCTATGTCGCCTTATTTTTTATCTGGACACCGTTACAGCTGGATATTATAATATTAAACTTCAAATCTGGTGGACATGCATGAAAAGATTAAAACATGTGTAGCAAGTCGAATACGTAGGGAAAAAGAATCTTCTCGGGTGGGACTCGAACCCGCAGTCTTACCCTTACAGGGGGAATGCCTTGACCAATTCGGCTACCGAGACATGCCCGATGTGATTCAAATTTCCCATCTTATACGTCTGTTAAGGCGACGGTGGAGTCATCTACCGATTTTCTTACGAACTATCGGAATCAATGAATGATGTTACAATCATTTTCAAACATTGATTTTTGATAACTCCGCCCAAACAATTGAATGAATTTTTACAGTAAGAAAGTAAGAAGTAAGGGAGAGACTGCGGGTTCGAGTCCCGCCCAGGAAGATTCTTTTTCCCTATGTATTCGATTTGTATAGTTAGCATACTTAATGCTGTAAAAATTGATTCAATGTGTAGCAAGTGCAATTAGTCAACAGTATAAATTAACTAATTTAACATTTTACCTTTTTGCTTATTCCAGGTACTCAACTGACAACAGCATCAATCAATTTTGGTGAGCAAAAGAATTGTTATATACTTTCCGGTATATCATAAACTTACACAATTGACGTGTCAGACATCGAAGTGTACATGACCACGACCGGTGTAAAGCCCCGATCAGACGTGGGTTCTTGTATTCCTAGCAGAAAGAATTTACTGCCTGTCGCACACGGCCAATGAGAAATGTCATCTACGGAAATCATACGAGAATCTCGACCGTCTCTAGTGCCTTGCCACACCACACAAGCCGGAAATGTCGGAATGGGTACTCGCAGTGTGAGGCTGTCACAAATAGCAAATACTAGAAATGTGCTCGTGTTCAACTGCAATCGTGGAACATTCTAGTAAAGACTAGAGGAGTATATTCATGAATTATATAGTTCTTCACGCAGTTTTACTTAAATCTTTGTGACTATACGGTTTAAATCGATCAAAACGTCTGTAAATTGAAAGTAATTACTTACTTAAGTCATACGTGAACCTGTGCTAAGAGCTAATCATATTATTACCTTTTATTCATATTATTATCCTTTTACATAGTCAAAATAAGCCAGAGAGTGAAAGTGAGCTCTAATTTAAAAATCGCGAGCTCTAAAGTTAAATTCTTTATGCAAGCAAGATGATCATCAATTTAGACATAAAATAAGGTAAAAACCTTAACTCCATTAACGTAATGGAGTGGTACCACAAATTACCTGCTGTACTGACTTCCTTTCCTGGATCTCGAGAAGTGTTATTGGGTATTTCTATTACGAAATTCACAGTAATAACACGGAATAGGCTCGCATTTAAAGCCCAAAAATATGTCTATTACAAAAACTACACACCTTTCCCTCACCTCGAGAATTTTTCTTCGAGAATTGGTAACCATTTAGGTACATGGTTGAGGTGTATGTTAGTCACAGTGGAATATCTATCAATTTGAAGCGGCAGTAGCTTAGTGGTTAAGGAATCGGCCTTACGATCGAGAGGTCCCGGGTTCGATCCTGGCCATTACACTACCGACGTGAACCCACTCCTAGCACAAGCAATTTAGCTTAGTTGGAGGGGTTAGAGGGAATATTAGTTACTTTGGTTCTAATATACTTTTAAAAAAAAAAAAAAAAAAGAAATTGAACTGAAATACCTACTATCTGATATACCTTAGGAAACTTAAGCTGCATGTTTTAATCACAGAGTGCTGGCATACGAGCGTATACTATCAAAATAAATCCTAAAATTTAAAAAGATAGAGTTTACATTCGCATGACTGAATATTACCTGGATCCTGAATCTAAACTAATGCAGGTCTACGACAGGATTAGTTACTAATCAGTTGATTTGATTTCCGTCAGTCGTCGTGAGCGACTGCGACTTGCGACTTCGACTAATTGCATAACGGTTGCTGTCAAAACGACTATTACCGCTGACGGAATGTTTGTAAACAATGTTAGTTAGACTAGGAGCTAAATTTAATTTGTTATTCCTTCTATTTAGAATAACCCTTCCAGTATTTATTTTACGGTACCATAAGCATGTGCATTGGTTTTAATGACGGCTTTACACGTTGGGCTAACGTAAGCCAATATGCGCAACAATATGGTAGTTAAACTATTAAACTACCGTCATTTGCGTAAACTTGTAGGTAGTCGTAAGAGACATTCAGTGGACGATATTTCTCAAGTTGGGTCAACGTGTACAGTCAGCTTTAGACAACATGATTAGCATTCTCAATGTATCCAAAACCAATGCCTTCATGCCCGTAGTATTGGTTCAATTATGTAACCTTTAGGTTACAACGCCGGTGGCTTGGTAGACAGTATTGTTATTTTTTGTATTCATAAAGAATAAAAGATGACAAAAATATATTATTTATGGAATCAGCTCTGAACATAATTTATATATATATCACGTAAATCAGTTAAATGGCTTTATATACTCTCTCTCTCTCTTTTACGTTTCAAACAGTGTTGTATATCTTTTTTACCGTTAGATCGTGTAACTTAGCCAATAACCTTCATATTGAACGAACATCATACAATTTTCCTTTACAATAGCATTTTAGTTTCACGGTTTTGTTTGTTGAATTATGTAAATAGTAGTCAGCGTGAGATTTTTATAGCGCGATGCAGGAAGTAATTTCAAAGTAATATGGTTTGTTTTTACAAGATAGCGCTGGACACATATTGTGTCTCGCTACTAAACATTTAAATTTTCTGAAGTTTCGCCATAATAATGGATTTGGATTACATATAATAAAAATAGATTCTACATTTGCAAAAGATGGATCACAAGATACAATTCTATTTCGAACACAGATCGAGCTGCCCATCAGTACTGAAATGAAAGAACATTGCAATTTTACAGAGATATATCGAACATCAGTCGAGGAGATTTCTCCAGACGTTACCCCTCCATTAGTGCGAGTTATTCGTATCAGAATAGTGCGTTATCGGCGGCGAGGCGCCGGCTGACCTGCGATAACCAGCTTACGTCAAGCCAACATGTAGAAAACCTAGATACTTCTGCGATATTGCGAAAACTTTAGACCTTATAAATGATGCATGAGATCGGTGACAAATAATCCTAAGATAATATATTTATATGAGTATCTGAACGTATCGTTATATTGTCGTGATTCAAGAAAATACTGAACAAAGTGAGTGTTACGAGCATATGTATATGCTTATAACACTTATTCGAGTTTGACTTGCGACGTAGAAATCGCAAGTTCGAACCTCGGCCATTTATTACACGACTTGATTTCTCCACTAACCTAAATTGAATATTAGCTGTCTGTGTTACGGACATGTTAAGGCATAAACATGCTCATAATTTTTAAATATATAAATTACTAGCTTCTGCCCGCGACTTTGTCCGCGTTAAGTTCGTAATAGAAAGGTATAGTACACACTGCTTCTATTCCTGCGACCCAGATAAAGTTCTTTAAAGTTCCTGTGAGCCTGGTACTTCATGCCAATGTACCAGGGTCACATAAATAGTGACCCAGTGACTGCAACCCACAGGAACCTATACCCGAGGTAAATAAAGGTCGAGCGGGATGAAAAGTATCCTATGTCCGTCTTCTAGTTCTAAGCTACGTCCCACCAATTTTCAGCCAAATCGGTACAGCCATTCTTGAGCTATAAATAGTGTAACTAACACGACTTTCTTTTATATATAGATTATATTATATTATATTATATATATTATATAGAAACCTACGCCTCCTGAAACTGGTCGCGAATGTCGATATTCTGCGAAATCTTGCTCGAGTAACGCTGGTAACGCAGAACCTTTCAGGTCTCGGGGCTTATCGAATAGTTCTAATAGTAATTACGTTAGCTCCTCTAAGTGCTCAGCATTGCGCCGATCACGGGTGGCGTCGTCGACCTATTACTCAGCACTCAACGCGCCTGCTCGACACTTAAACTTCGACTATTAAGTCATTAATATTATGTACTACTGAACAGTCACTGCTATAAGCGACGAGTATTGAGAACAGTAATAACAATAAAATATTATATCCTTTCCGCTTTGTTTTCTCCACGGAATAGAGAATTCTGTTCTGCAGCGGAGCACCGGGCAAAAGCTAGTATAAAAATAAAATACCTAATATCTTCAAATAATAAAAAGATGGTATAAACAAATAATCCCAAGTTATACTTTTCTTTATTGCCGCCGCTCCTATACATTAATTTATGTGGGATTTTCCTTCCGTTTGATTTTCTTCAGGAATATATAGTCAATGTCATCCATAGCAGCCTTTATCCATGAAAATCTTGATAAATAAATAAAGGAATCAAATTTTAATAATTCAATCATTTAAATTTTAGAGCACACACAAATAACAATGAATGTTAATACAATAATTACATTAATCGTGTACGTAATATCACTTAACAATAATTACATATGTATTTATTCTTGAAATAATATTTCTGTTCTTGTTTCATATTGCACAATAACCATAGTGTTAAGTGCATGTTCCAAGATCAAAAAAGAAAGGAAAGGAAATCAAAATAATTAAACAAACTAAAATAAAATTTTACGATTATGTTCTTAACCTTTTTTTCTGCACTCGTGTGCACTTCAGTTGGCAACACTAAACCTTGATTTGCCAACAACAATAAATAAAGTGACATTACGACTTTAAATACATTATAAATCACACCTTTACGACTCATTCACGAACATAATAGATTATTTGCAAAAGGAAAAGGAAGTGGTCCCAAATGCGTGCCCTGCGAGACACCACAAGTTGTGACGCCTAAATAAATACGAATGCGTTTTGTTGGATTGTGAGAATTGATATTTATGTTCGAAAAAATGGCGTCCCGCAGTGGGACAGCTGCTCGGAGCCCGGGGATAATGGAGGGCCTTTAAAAATTATGTTTTTGTAGTCCAACGACGCACTCGAATCAAGGCTATAAAGAATACGTTTAGGAATTTATACAGTAACCATTATTTGTGCTTTACGATAATTTAATCGGTAGGGATAATGTTTCAATATCAGAATCTGAGATTGGATTCGTAAATGAAACTCCACTGGTATAGAATTACAGGTACCATAATGTTTTGTTTTAGAATATAGATCCGTCGTATTATTTATGTTCCATGCTTCGACTATAATTTGATATTTTAATGTCAGTATCAAATTATAAACTTATAATCAAACATAAATTAAGTATACATTTATATTTGTAGCTATTACTGGTGACATTTATGAATAAAATAAGTTAGTGACTGCTAAACATAATAAATAAAAAATATAATGCCTCTCTCTTCATCAGACAAATTTTCTGGTTTGATTCCGAGTCCATTTCAAGTTGAACATACTATCAAGAAATACTAGTTAGTAATTAATTTAGAAGTAAAAGAATCATGAGTAGAAGTTAATTGAAATGAAAAAAAAACCCACTTTAAAAAAAAATACTACGACTGACGTATGTATTTAAAAATGTTATTTCAATTGAATAAGATAGGAAAAAGTTATGATCGGTCCAGAAATAGTTAGTATACTAAATGTTTAAACATTTCATTCTTCAGATGTTATTTAAATGTTAAAAGAATGATTATTATTTGCCCGCAGGTCCAGAGTGGTTCGTCTTTATACTGCGTTTATCATTATTGTAAGTACTCATTATTACTTTTTATAGTATTTCTAATTAATGATACGTAATACACACACTGGTATTTTTGTTGCGACGGATGGCTTATTTTGTCTCAATTTACATTTTAATTGCGTCACTAATTTGTTCTATAATTTTTCTCAGCATTAAAGCAGTTTGTGTAATTTTACGATAACAACCTTTGTTTTCTCGCGAATAAATTCTCCTCGTTATATCCAACCTGCGCTAAATCATTTGCATGTAAATGAATGGCGGCAAAACTAATAGACTCTGCTACTACGAATTTGCATCGTCCAATTTTATTCCAATACAGGTTTCCATATTACCCTCACTCTATGCAAATACGTTTTTGTATTCTGCATCATCAATATTAGCTTTACTTTTTAGAATAATAACTTGCCTGAACTGTATTCCTAATAACTAAAGAGTTTTGTACTCACTTTTAGGACAATTTCGAAATTCGATTAATTACGTCATTGTATGTATTAGTAAACTATTTTTAGTTTAACCTACTAAATCAATATTCCCACAGAATAATATTTACTTGAATTTCAATCTTTATATTGTGACATCACTTAAGAACTAGGCATAAAAGACTTAATCGCTGTGCATAAATTCTAGTACAAAATAGTTAGCCTAAGACCAATAACAGATTCTGAACACAATTAGCCCAAGGGTGTATGCATGTATAATCGATACAACCTTCCATCAAGGTCGTGCTCACGAGCCAAGAATGAGTCAGTAGTAGGAGCTTCGAGTAAATTAACGATTCTATCAAAGCTCTCGCAGCCGAAAATTTATTATATCCCGTTCATTTTGTAATACCTCGTCTACCTGACTACGAAGTTAAATTGATTTAGTGATTTGTTTGTTTTACTGACTATTTTTATAAAGTTTTTTTGTATGTTATGTTGGTGAAGAAATTCTGGAGTTACGTCAGGCCCCTTTAAATTATTCGGGTGTGTCGTGTCAACTTATAATTTATAGATAAATGTGTTTAACTATAACCTTAACCTTACAGCATTACGCGTAAAAGGTTTGTGAAGGATTAACTATTTAATTATATTCATTGTTCCTCATTGACTTCTCTTCGGACGTAATCAAATCAGAAAAACTCGCTTATTCCCTGAATTGACAACCTTCTCCGATAATCATCGAATCAAGATAGATATAGGAATTGACATCAAAGTGAACTATTGAATCCGGAACCACTACATTCCAACTTATTATATCCTCCTACTGTACAGAAGATAATATACAATTCCTCTCTTTCCCGACCATCGCACCAATTCTAATCAAAAAGATAACGAGATTAATTCAAGATCTAAAATACAATATAGAGAAATGAATAAAGGATGTCAAAATAAAACACAACATACATTAAAAAATACAGCATGGAACAATACTAAAACAAAACAATGTTAAACCTCTAAAGAGGATCCCAACTTGTCAAACGGACATGACATAGACAAAATGAAGTCAAGAGTTAACTCCCACATGTATATCCGATTTCTTTCGATTATCTCGAATGCGTCGGCAAAGTAAACACTAATACGTTCGGAAAAGGGGTGGCGTCACTGAAGACATGACGAATGCGTTTCTGAACTACAAAAACAAACATGACAACATTATGTTGTCTGTGCGAGGATGCGGGTGGACATTATATTTAATTTTAATGTAATAAATGTCCGCGGCGATAATATTTGACGTTATCTCTTAATCCAATGGTTTTAGGAAAGAATTCGTGGTATTTGTGGGAATTATATCTTTTAATTGGTTATGGCATGGTTATTATTTAACGTAATTTATATAGTGGACTCGAACTTATACTTCTATATTTAAATTTTTTACCTCAGAAATATTAGATCCTTTATCTTTTTCAAAAAAATATCTTCATAATTAATATTAATAATCGAATGAACATTAGGTAAGTTAGATTTCGTGAAACCCACTATATTTTAAACAATAACAGACTGGCAAACAGTGACAATGATAATCGATTTCTGAAGGGGACGCGAGCGCAGTGTTTGTTATAGAAATAGTCTGTGGTATGCCACCCACCAGCGCACGCGCAGATGGGCAAAATATTATGTTAAACGTTATTGCTTGTGACTCACTTACAAAGCATTAGTGATAAAAAATACATGTCTTTATCTTAAGGCAATTTTTAAAAAAGTAGTACTGGTTATTGATGAACTGGGTGGTCATAAGCAAAAAGAAGTTAAAGAATGAGACATGAGCATCATATACATAATTACTGACCAATTTAACAATGTCATTAAACAAAGCCACAAACGTGGTTTAACTAAATCATATAGATAGATAGATACCCTTTATTGCACACCAAACATAGGACACAAATAAGATATATTACGACATTTAGTGGTACAATGGGCGGTCTTATCGTAGGCTGTGAACTGTCATAGACAACCTTTGTTATGAACTATACAGTGAATTCGATTATAGACCTTAATTAATGCTGATATACAAAAGCTTAGATTATTTGGATAATCTAAGCCCAAAAGAATGGAGAAAATATGTATTGCATGTAAAGACAGCGTCTATATAAACAATCTGCATAATAATACGTTATATATGTATTTCTAAATTGAAAATTATACAAGTCCATAGAAACCAAATTACAAGTTGCTCCACGTGATGCCAGTTATCTAAATTTTAAATAGTATTTTCCATAAACCTAATCTGTGGAGTAATGCTCTCATAAAAGAAAAGTACTATGATTTTCAATTTAACGTCGAATTTTTAAAATGTAAACCTGTATTAAATTCCATAATTAATTCTACTTCAGTAGAATCAATAGCATATCACTTTTTATACAGCCTCATCCAAGACAGATCCAAGGCGTAGATAACTTACTTAAAAATTCATAATAAGCCTGTTATTGATAAAGTAGGTATAAAATTTCTTCAATTTAAAAAACACACAAGTCGTAGATCAAGCTTCTCTAATCACCAACGAGGCGTTGTTACGATCGTTTCAACTATTTATAATTTTTAATCTATAATGAAATCTGCATGCATAATGTGCGTCATAAAAACAGTGAGGTGAGACCGAGGCTGCGCGCGCGCACCCGTGTGCCCACGCGCACCTATTGTACCCACCCACACCGCGTCAAAACGAAACCACGTTACACATACGATCACAAAAACACTCACCCATACAAACCCGTATTTCGAAAATGGAAATTGATGGCAAAGGTAAAATTGTCAAGTTACACGTGACAATTTTAGGTTTGCTGTAAAATGTCGTGTTTACAACTCTATATAATAGGAATAAAGACGAAGTAGAAAGGAGACATAACGTTTTCTCGTAATGTAAACTAAAAGGAACAGACACCATTCACGTCCTGTCTCAGCCATACATAAATATCGCGTTAAATAAATCATCGGTGACATGTTTTGTGACGTTTGTATTTTTAGCTGTTCGATTGTAAATTGTTAGTGTTGTGTTTATTTTATGAGAGGGAAAAAAGCTCTGTCATAAATGGAATGACTTTTGTTTTCTGAAGAAGCCAATGAAGAAATTCTCAGCTGAGTGTTTTGTTTCGTAATTGTAAGGAAAGAAATTAATCAAGAAAGGAACTAATCGTAACAAGAAGGCGATATAGTTGTAGGTGAAAATGGATGAACCCTTAGAAGAAAACCTACTTACTTGGAAGAAAACTTAATGAAATAAAATAATTAACTGATATGCCTTGGAGCTTTGCCTTTTGTAGTTAGGATGTAGGTATGTGACCGTATATAGTTAGTGTATCACTTTGCAAATCTTGATAAGGACTTCAATTATATTAGCTGTGTAAATAAGAGCTTTAAGTGTGCTGTATTTTGTACGATTTGTATGAATTCTGTAGGTAGAATTTTTTTTCCAAATTTCTATCCTAGAGGAAAAAAGATAGCTAAGTCCTAAACATTTCCAATACTATTTCTTCCCTTCACCGTCTCTTCAGCAGATAGCATCACGTGAGTGCCCTCTGTGATAGAAAATACCTAGTGCGTAGGTGTATTAACTTCATTAGTCATATTTAAAAACAAAGCCTCAAACAAAGAAGATAAATCGTTTGGAGAAACTAACTACCTGACTTACAAATAGTCATAACATACACTGAGCTATTAACTTAACTACATCACTTAGCTCAGTCTCATTGCAGTAAAAGATAATACAAACATGACATAGAAGGACAACAACGTCAATAATATAAACTCTGCCAACCAGACAGTTCCTAAACGTAATTTACAACGTATATCTATTATTGAATCCTAATCGCTCAATAAACTTAGCTACTAATTAGCTAATTTTACGGCAGCAATCAAAACCGGACACGCCGTTAAGCTAAAATTACCACCGTACGCGTGCACACTCGTAAAGTCAGTCCACGATTGTACGACCAATCGTAAAATGGGTTTAAGCTAACCAACCGCAGAGTGGCCGTACCGCCTGCCATACGGCTGCCTTGCCGCCATTTTTTTAGCCACGACGGAACGGAGACGGTATATGCGTTTGGGGTGAGAGAATGTTGGGTTTGTGTGTTTGTTAGTTTGTGCAAATCCATGTTGCAATTTTCTCCGTAACTCCGTTACAATTTTAATGCAGTTTTCAGTATTGGGTTCGGCTTTAATCGGAGCATGTTCTTAGATAGGTGTTACAATGACAACTCAACAGGGGGCGCTACAGCAAGCATTTTTAATGCAAATCAATGTTGCCAATTTTTCAGTTATTGGTTAGGGTTTTATTGGTGCATGTTCTTAGATAGGTGTTACGGTGACAACCCGCTAGGGGGCGCTGCAGTAAACATTTTTTTTTATTATTTTTCATATGTCGTGGGTTTTTCGAAATTTTTAATTTTATTCCTTGTGCTTGTTCATACTACCCTTCACATTTCTGGAATATGCGGCAAAGATTCCTTTTTTGAAACATTTTCTGTTTCAAAAATGGAATCTTTGCCATTTACTGGTAATTTAGAAGTTTATTACCACACCTTAGTGCAAAATCAGAGGTGTCTCTCGCGCAATGCCACCTACTAATAGGATCCCATAATCACATATAACATGAAATGCAGTACCGTATACCAAGTATTAGTCGACATTACGTAGTACTTTATTCCCATATTAAAAGAACCCAATCGTGCTACAGTAGAATAACATTGCTGTCTGCTTTAGAATAATTTGTCTGAAATTATAATATAGTAGTATAGCCTTGACAGTTTCGATATCTACTAACAATGGCCATGACTCACAATTTTGTAACGAGAAGGTCCTAAAAAGAAATACAACACGCAAAAGCAAGCATTCTTCTCCGTCCTTTAAAACTATCTACGCCAAAGACGCTATACATTTTAGCGTGTTCGCAGTCGGCGGCAAGATGGAGACAGGCGATAGTGGATGCAAAACCGGATTGATAGTGCTAGCTAGTGCAGCTGCCCCATGACGTTTATTGCCATCCGGGGCAAGAGTTATGGCACGCTGGCGACGAAACTTCGCCTTCAAACTATTTATTGGCACCACTCCAGCTCCCTCGAAGGAAACGATGACTCTGCACGTATTAATTCATTCATTGCTAAGCTAAAAAACATCATATTTTTCCGATAATGGTGTATGTTGTTGCCAGTTGTAAATATTTGTATGCAAAATACGGATAACATCTTGACTCTTATGAGCCATGTTTCTTGCGACCAGTTATGGAAGGCTGTTATATTTAATTGCGTTATTATTTTTCAATATTTATGTTGCTATGGTATTCCAGCGTATTTATTAGTTTAGAAATCAAACTATTTCTCTCCGCATTAGCTATAAATGTTTATCTTCGTGATCGCTGTGACACCCATGGGATTATCTAAATCACTAAAACGTTCTCTCAAATATCTAAACAACCGTTAAGTTGTTACCGAATAAAAAGTAAAACTTAAAATTTATGACTATTAGTAGACTTATTCTGTTATTTTGTTACCTTAAACACAAAAAAAATCAACGTTTTGACAAGTCACTCTCAAAGTATTTCACAAAATATGCGAATTTTAGAAACATAACAATCAGTTTCTAAAAAAATTGGCAAAAAAAAGCATCCCTCATCGCGTCTTGTTGTGTAAACATCCGTTGGATGGCCCCGAACGCATTCGCTGGATGCCGTTTTTTTTTAGTTTTAGCGGGAAGATTTATGGGCAGTGACAAAGTCAATTTCATGGCAGGACGCGGCAGCGATATGGCACGCCTCGGAGGCCTTTATTATGGAATTTGGCATGGGCTTTTACTGTAATTGTCCTTAAGTAAACATTTTACCTGTCAATTTGATGAATTGCCTCCATCATTGTCAAGCCACGCTTTGTCTGCGTAACATTCATAACATTTCAATTTCTAGACGCTTTCGCAAAGATAAAATTTTAAATTGTTGGTATCTTCGTTTCGTACTTCAACCGGTATCGTTTTAAATTTATTATACTTACAATATTTTTTTCGAATAAAATGTTTTCAGGGAATATATCTATTATACTTAATATATTTTATATTATAACTTTACTGAATACAATAAATAACCCGGGTGATATTTAAATTAATTATTATAACTTCTATTGTGTTGATAATGAAAAAAATAGACTATATAAGATATATAAATAAATTCAGCTCAAACTCAACGGGTGCCATACTGATTGCTTTCGACAACTTTATCGTCTGTTACGCAAACATGTCAAATGGAATCGGAATTTATCGAATTCAAATTTCGAAGACGCAGCAACGGTGACTCCTTGGCATAGAGACGGCCATAAATTGTTAGATAGATTAATTTTATAAAATATACATGAGGCGACGCATGTAGCTGCTTTTAATTATCTTATGTTAAACTCAATGCTTAATATATTATGCACTTATTAAACATCTATTGGGAATATTAAATAAGTAACAGAAAACACTGCTTTCACCAATGAATACCAAGTACTTACCAGACGAGCTGTTTATAACATAAATTCTATCGCGGTTCAGGTGTTAAGCGGTAATTTCTATGGTATTCAAGAGTTTCATATAGTTATTGCAAGTGGAAACTGTATTAAACATTCAATTTATTCTTGAAATGAATTCGAATAGATCTATTAACACTTTGCTATCCTTCAAGTTGTCTGTGATTTAGAACGTGGCAATTTATACTGCTACATTCGTCGTGCGTGAGACTAATACGATATCGTTGGCTAAAGTCAGCCCGTGAGACATCCTCCTATTAGTAATTAATATGTCGACGTCAAGCGCTCCAAGAACCACGGTTCACAGAAATGCACCAGTAGAACTAATATTATCACTACAAATATCTCACGTTCTCGCTACCGATTCCACGAAAAAACAAACTGTTTTTTCGTCACCAACGATCCTGTCACTTTTATCCGTCCTAACATTTTTCATTCGTCCCTGCCTGCTTATTACGTTTTTAAATATTATCATGTTACGTTGCACACCTGTTGGTGGCATGAAGCGTTTTATTTATCTCATTTTATATCTGCTTCATCAATTTTTGTACGAAAAATGTTGTTATTTTTGGCGTAAAGTTAAGCACCATTGGTACTCTTACGCCCGCGGTGTTCCCCATCAATTTCATTAGTAATGAGGAGATGCGTTTGATAGTGACAGGTTGGTGCGCGACGCACGGCGCCTGACACGAGGCGTGGCGGCCTAACGAGCCATGTCCCTCGTCTAGAAAAAAATAACAGCATCTTATTCAAGATATTTGTCGACTCTCGCAGTGTTTTGGTTCCAATTAATGTATCGAGAGCGCACGAACTGGGCGTAATCGATTTTGAATCTGTCACGAACTCGGCTACACGTTCGGTACGACAGAATCGATGATAGATTAAACGAACGGATCGGGTCTTATAGCGAAATTATTTAAATTCAGATTACGTTTCCTTTCATCTTCCTTGATTATCGTTGTCTGAGCTACTTATCTGTCGGCTGTGTCAAATGTACGTGACTAAAGGTCACCACGTTTATTTCTATGAAATATGTATTTAGGTATCTGTGTACAGCTGATACTCGAGAAACATCTACCTTTAACAATTTTATACGTTTAGAAACGTATTTTACTAGGAATTAGCGTAGTTATGACGAAAGAGTAAAAGAGAAAATGTGCAAACTAAAGAGAAAAGCTTCTATCATTACACGCGCTTGTCGATGAGACACGAGACAGGGGTCTGCGATGTATAAACGCGACTTTTCTTTTGCAAGCTTTATGTAATAAGCATATACGTCTTAAAAAACTCTAAACCTACTTTTCATAATCACCGGTTGCACTTACATTGTATGATTTACGCCAACACACTGTAAAACACTAAAGACGCAATATGTCTATTGAATAACGCGCTGTTCGATCAAACGTGCTAGCTCGGCCCTCGATCTTGTCGATGCAATATCCCTCGTTACCTCATGGATGATGCTACAAACGCCATTATTTCCTCTTTCTGACAGCCAGCACTTTATACAAGTCGCCAAGCGTAGGTGGTCCCTATCTCGGACGCTCCCGGACTGACTTCCTAAGTCAACATTTCTCGCTGTGCTTTTGTTGTCATTTCACTATTGTCCTTCACATACAGACGGTATAGACCTCCAACGTTCGCCACCGCCGACGTTCCAATAAAAGTGTTCGAAAATTAAAAATGATCGTAAAATGTACGTAACTTCATTTAAACTTCTTTTTTTCGTCATCATATTTCGTTTGATGGTTTTACGACTTTGTTATCATACGGATTCATGTGTTTTGGGTGGCAAAGACTCGTGTGTGAGACCGTTTATTTCTATAAGTCCATTTGCACAATCTTTCGGGTTCAAAAGTAATATTATTTGCGTTATGGAAGCTTTATCGCGCCATATTTGAATGTATACTGGGCGTTTTGTGTCTGCACTGGGACTCCGACCCACGCGTTGTTTATATCACACAAATTTATGTCGCCATAAACTTGAATACTTAACACTGGATGTAATTTTATGACACGATTCTTAATTTTATTAATAATTCGGAGATACGTAAAGCGAAATGAGTAGATCAATATATAATCTGTTTAGGCCTATATAAAACATCCGTAGGTACTTGTCGATCGAAGTTCCATCGTTCGATTTATCCCGAAATCGGACCCGAAGACGGTAGGTATATGTGATGAAGTATCACATATACCTTCGGTTCGCCTTAAATTCTACCGTAAAGAAAACCAAAGTTACTTCGTGTTATCTACATTAATATACTGCTTTTCGTTCGTGTTTAATGTGAGTCCGAAGATTCGGACGATTCGCGGTAGTCCTCCTGATAATTAACACAAAACTAATAATTGTAAATGCCTAAACTATTAAGTGAATATAAAAGCGGTTATTATTGAACTCGCAAACTGGCCATTAAAATGTCTTTCAGCCCTTAAAGGCTATAAAATCTGGTGCAAATGAACAAGTCAAGCGGGTTCCGTAGCAAGGATTCTTGTCGCCATCTAGACAGTTAAACATGTCTTCAAAGTCATTTAGAGTATATTACGAAATAATTAGTATAGTATGATTATTCCTGACTAAGAACTTCGTTATGTGAAGTTAAAACATAGATATCAAATGATGTGACCACCCACTAAACTTCATTTTTCTTTTTCAGTGTTATTCCAATTAAATACCATAATAAGTGCTGGGCACTACTGATTAAGTTATTTTAAGGTATTAGCGTTGTAAAGTACTTAATTTTATGAACAGTTGTCTTTCTGTCAGTAGCCAGTTATTTGAAACTTGAAACCAGATTTATGACGTAAATTCAGTAAACAAATAAACAAACTTTCCAGGACAATTGAAGGAATTTTTACAGCATTAAGTATGCTAACTATACAAATCAAATTTGTCAAAGTCGCCTTAAAGACGTATGAGATGGGAAATTAGAATCATATCGGGCGTGTCTCGGTAGCCGAATTGGTCAACGTCGCCTTAAAGACGTATGAGATGGGAATTTGAATCATATCGGGCGTGTCTCGGTAGCCGAATTGGTCAGGCATTCCCCCTGTAAGGGAAAGACTGCGGGTTCGAGTCCCGCCCGAGAAGATTCTTTTTCCCTATGTATTTGATTAAACTTTCCAGGAGTTTCAATGGAATTTAATACAATCAAATCATTCTGTTTATAATACTAGTACATTACCCAAGCTTCCAAACACAATAGATGTTTCAATTAAACTTTCTAGGAAAGCCTGAGTTATGGTTCTATAAGCTCCACCATCGATATCCGTCCACTTAAACCCTTTTAACATTCACCACAAAGTTTGCAAAGACCACGACGCGACGCCCACCACACATCGCCCATTCCCATAAAAAACCCATTATTTACTTTACAGTTCCATAGATTGTCGCGAACCATCGACTGCAGACCTCCTCACGTATGCGGGCACCCATCGAATACAAATTATCACGACAGAAGTGAATAATTCAATTGTCGTATGCATTATCAAAAACCAATCTTCCTTGACCCTTATAAACCAGTCAGACTGAACAAATGCATGGTGTTTACGTGTTTTCTACGAATGACGAGGGTTGAAAGTATACTGGCCGTTTTAATATTAACCAAAGTAGCTAACGTATGTATATAGGTATTCTCTTATAGTTTTAAAGAGAACTTATTAACAAGAAAGAAAATACATTTATTGCAAACACAACGCACATTACATTGTACACAATTTAAAATAAATACATAAAATAAAACACAACAAAAGAAGTAAAGCATCATGGCAGCAGGTGGCAACTCAAAAATCGTAAGTACAAGATTATTAAAATAAAATTGCCGCATACGCCGCCGCTGGTTACACTATTTGTTATCTATGGTCGCACGAAGCGCGTAACAAAAAACCGACTGCTACTGAAAATATTAAAACCAGATTGATAGCAAGCAGAAGCCATTCAATTTCATTCGGTTTATGATTTGCAAACGTTTCGATCTTTTCAGTAGTAGGTAGTAGGATTTTTTGTATTCGGTTGGTATTTATTGTATTCGCTATTAAGCTAATATCCTCAGACTTGCAATATCAATGATGATATACAGTTAGCGTTAAAGACTACCACCATGCAAGGCACCATTATCAGCTCAGCCCAATAGCGTCAAACTAAGGTATTATCATCCGGATGTCACATACAAAGTTACAAATCCGATTGCTAAGACCGAATATGGCTAGCGAATATGGGTGTTCAATATACCTCTTCCTATCCCTTCGAAGACATAAAGCTAGTGTGAATGTATACTTTAAGGCTTAGCAATGACAAAAATTTGCTTCCTTCCGTATCTAATCAAGAAAGAAAAGTGTGAGAATTTCTAATAATATCCATTGAAATATAAATAATTTGAATGGATTCTCGACATATTATGTGTTATCTGGTACACTGTTTCAGATGATTTGGTTGTTTTTGCAGCCATATTCACAGAGAGATAGTGGAATCTCTCCCTTACAGGGGGAATGCTCTTCCAATCCAACTGAGCTAGCTTCTAATTGATCTCAAACTTTGTATCATTGTTGGTTTCATTTAGCACAGAATGAGCTTAGTGTTTCAATTTACGAATTATAGAACCCGAACATTTAAGCTTTATTATGAACCCCCGCTGAAAATGGAGGGGTGTTTTATTATATGAAAGGAGCCATCCTATCCAGGATCAACTTTCCTGGTGAAGCCGAGCTATTGTATTCAGTAAAGTACCATCCACCTGTTTATAATTAATTTTGATTATTAATAATTAATTCAGACAACACACCCATTTCGAGCATAATAATAAGTTGTAAAATAGTCGTTAACTTTTTATGAGGCTACCGTAAAATTGTGAGGGCGTACTACGTTAGCTTTTTAATTTATGCCAATCTTCTACTGCCAACATAAAAGGTATCACAAGGTTTGTCTACATCATCTTTCAGCTAATCCTAGCTTTGCAGCTGATCAGCCTCGGGTCAGTATTTTTTTTAATTTGGTCAGCGATGCATTGTGAGAGTGACTGCTGTATTCAAGAAGGCACCTTCGTCAGAGCATCGTTCATCGCTCAGAAAGTAGCGTGTAACCAGCTAACTAGTGTGCTTGGCTTGGGCCCCCCAAGATCTAGGTGAAGCCCCGTACATCATCATTCTTGTGAGAGACCTGGTCGCAAACAACCTAAACTATTTACACTAGCCAGGATTCTAATCCTCATCCCGTAATTGCCGCGTGATTCCCGGCAGGGTAGAATTTGGACCACCCCATCTTTTCCCATGCGTTGTCGTACAAGGTTACTAAGGAATAGGGCTTTTTAACTTCGGACAGATATATACAGCCCCAGATTCATGACTCGAGTCAACAATAGTACCCAAAATACGGCACTAGGCGCACCCCCTATTAAGTGTGACACATTTATATAATACTATCTTTTGCCGGCGGCTCCGCCCGCGTGGATGTAGGTTATCGCGACTAAACATAGCCTATGTCCTTTCTCAAGCTCTAATCTACCCCTATTCCAAATTTCATCAAAATCAGTTCAGTGGTTTAGGCGTGAGACTCACAGAGTTACTTGCGCGTTTATAATATTAGTATGAATATCACATGACAAATACATTGATTGGAGAAATGTGGGTGTTAATTTACCTCTACCTAACCCTCCGGGGATAAAGGCGTGATTACATGTATGTATCCCCTAACTCAGCACTCAGCAGTTGAAAGCTCCACACACTAAGTCAAACACCCAAGAATTTCTAACTTCTATTTATTTTTTAATGTGTAATTTACTTTGTAACAATCCAACAAGTCGAGGTAGAATTTCAAATGTGTCGAGTAATAAGTACATATTTGTTTAATCAGTTGATATGAGCGACTAAGCAAACGGGCTGGACAAACACGCGCGTCTGCACACTGCACGGCTCCCGAGTTTGTTCACTGCATAGCTTTGATTGGTTACTGTGACACACGCTTTTGGGACCAAAAGGAAGTTGAAATACTCGAAATATTAAAGCGGACGAACTTTGTTGGCGTGTTATCTGAATGTTGGTAAAGTTTGTACGAGTATTAGTAGCTTTTTAAAGACTAAACGAGGGCTACTACTTGTTGTTTTGTGGGTAGTGACTCTACTAATGAGACCAAAAAATACCCTTTCTGTGTTTCTAGTACGTAAAAAATGGGGTTTTCAATTTTATGTTCAGTCGTCGGTATGACATTTTACCCCTGGCATCTAACCTTTTAATCCTGTGGGGACAGTCTGTACCAGAGCCTCGTTTGTTAATTGGCAGGTGTAGTGACTAGTAAGTAAGGTTGGCTTGGGCACCCAAGATCCAAAATATGATTGGCTCATACTAGGTGTATTTACATACTCATCAAAAATTCCCAATATGCATACCATTACCTACAATCTCTGCGAAACGAAAGTAACTTTGTATATCTGTTTCGCTTTGAAGCCTGAACCACTGAACTGATTTTAATGAAATTTTGTACAGGGGTACATTAGACCTTGAGAAAGGACATAGGCTATGTTTGGTCGCGATAACCGACATCTATGTGAGGAGAGCGGCAGGCAACAGCAAGTATAAAAAAATACTTATATACCAATGCATTGAAAAAAAAGTTTCTCATTTCGTCGGTATATTTTTTATGAAGTTGTAGTCGTAAAGTTAATAAAGATTTATAATATTAATACTTCAATCTTTAAACCATTATATATTTATAACAAATGGATGCAAAGTTAAGTGCCTCTACCTCATGTATTATGTATAGAACATTCTACAACGGGTCAGGGATTGGCGATTTACAAACTTATTCCATTCTAAGTAGTAAATTTCTTATTTCACGACGCATGTGATTTATATACAACTAACTGATTGCACGCGGCTCCACCCGCGTAAATTTCGGCTATCGTATGACTACTATACCTTTCCTCCCCATACCGAGTGTGGCATCGTTGTTACCCCCTCCCAAGGAGGGCCAGACCGTAAGGGATGGCTCTGGGTCAGCCCGGGTGCGAGGGATATGTCGAAGGCAACCTCACCTCCGGCCTAGCACCACGACCCTCAGTGGGGTGCGATTTTAGTCGGTTCGAGTCCAACATAACCTCCCCTTCCGGCTCCGGCTAGGGAGGCATCCGAGGGGATTTCTGCATGAAAAAAAAATCCGCACTGCGTCCACCGCGAGTAAATCAGAGAATCGCCCGCAACCGCGACGGACGCGGCCAAAAACCGCACCGTGAGTTTTGCGTTAGACATTTATGAAAAGACCGCATCAAAAACCGTCTAGTAGATTTGCGTCTATGGCAAACGAACAGACAAGAATTTAAAATGAATTGTATTCAGTATGGTTAATTTAATGTAATCTAAGTTTTTATTAATATGTCCAATCTACAGACACAGCTAATTTTAATTCTTTATATGGTATAAATACATGAGTTTTACTGTTGAATAAAGTATCGTGGCACATTCAATTCTGATTGATTAACGAGCCATGAATATGAAGTCCAAAATTTAAAGATAACATTATACGTGTGGAAATTTTCGATGACATTTTAACATATTTGTTCAAAATATTTGAATGGCCAATGAAATAACAGTTATTGAACGTGATTTATATGCAGCACCTAAAATTCCATATGTATGGTGCGGCAAAGAAAAGAGACGCGGAACAGCTTGTATTGGTTCTTAATGGAATTGGGTATTATCCTATACTTAGTTAAAATAAATTATCTAACCGTGCTTATTAAGTTAAGAATGGTAAAAGAGCGGTAAAAATTGCTTCGGTTATTATTTTATAGTTTTTATTCATTTTTAATCATCCACACAACGTATAATAGTAACTGATTTGACCATTACATTTTATGACGTCACTCAATCTTTTTTCATACCAGTTACCTTATGACTTATCGTTTTGACGTTTAGTAAAAACTTACTAATTTGACTAGTCAGTAGAATACCCAATTGTTTGCACCGTCTGAGGGTGAGACCTCAGCTCTGCATGAGCCATCCAATCCCATTTCTTTCCATGGATGTCGTAGATGGTAGCTAAGGGATAAGGTTATTCTCCATCCAACAGTAAACATACAGCACATAACAAATTGTCTGATACACGGTTTTTTTTATATAGGACACGTCAATTTGAATTCACCTCGCCTGATGTTAAGCAAAGGCAAAGTCTCGGAAAGAGGGTCACCATCGGAAACATGTACCATGTTAACAGTAGTGGCACTCAGCTTGACGGCCTCGTTAGATGCCTTTTCACGCCCCGCTTAAAGGACCTGGGACTGTAGGAAGAAGGAAACACGTGAGCTGGCAGGGAGTTCCAGGTCTTAATGGTGCGGCATAGGAATGAGTCACTGAAACGCTTGGTTCTAGTTGGTATACTCTGCACCGTATATGGATGGCATCTTAGCCGTGCACGTGTCGTCCTGTGTAGGGAAGGAGAGGGTGGGACTAATTGGCACGGCGGTAAAACGGTAAAAGGCTCGCCCCCCTGTTACATGGGATAATCATAGTTGGTGAAACGTGAATTGTTAGTCAGTTAGAAAAGGTAACTAATTTCAAACGTATAAGATATCGAGAGACATATAGTCGTCTACAAACTAATCCTATACATAGAAATTGAACTGCTCCTCGGCGTAGACGCCAATGAATAGACTGTATTAAATATGTGCAATTGTAAAGCGGGAATATATCGGCTTGAGGGGCATACTGCAACGAGAACCGATTGCATACCTAAAATGACAGAGAAATGAATTAAATTAAGACATTTATCCACAGACTTGTGTATCTACCAGACCGATTGAAGCGAAACAAATATTCTTTCAGTAAGTATTTTGTGACGCAATTAGGACTACTCTTCGGTTTTGTTGAATTTAGAATAGAATAGAATGGAATAATCATTTATTTCTTAGAATATGGTATTTACAGGTATTTTTCAATTTATAGGTCTCACATATTCTACCGTAATTCGGTGTAGAAATACTTAGTAGTTAACATATACTTTATTTTTTTATTTTATATAATAATTACCTACATTAATATTTACTTTATAGAACTTTTTTTACTTATCAGTGCTAACGAAATTGCCCGTAATGTGCATATATCCTATCTTGTGCATTCTTGAGCCTTTCCCTGTGAAAATGGCTCGATTTACTCTATGGATCTTGATTTGGCTAATACGGCTTGACCTCACAAACTCAACGGTTTTCTATTGTTTAAAAAAGTTTCTTTTGCCACTGAAAGTCAATCAAGAACGGGAATACATTAAGGTCCTGTTAAACTCGTTTAATTAAATTCTGATCGATGCAACATGTTTCCATCACTTGGATACAAGCCATGGATCCTATTCAATGAGCTTTGCGATTAAATGGGCACAATTATCGAGCTTATTCAGTGGTTACGTCACACCCTCGCACCTCGCAGTAGATCGATTGAACAAATTACACGTTGGCGATATAATTGACACACTGACATATTGACAGGTGTATTAGCTATTAGGATTATTGGCAATTAAGGAGTCGACTCATTAAAAAATTAAGATTACTAAAATTATTTATAGGTTTATTCTGCAACAAAGATACAGAATGTTTTTAATCTATTGATAATGAATGGGCCTGTTTCATTTCTTTTTTAAATGTGGTCTATTTTCACACTTTTCACTAATAATTGTACAAAAGTCTCACTTTATAAATCTACGGCCAGTGGTAAGTATAGTAAGTCATTATTTTCTCCAGCAAGAATCACTTCACCACACGTCGATCGTGGAAGTCCGATGTAAAACAGAAATTAAAGTATCACAGGGTATTACTTAAAATGAACTAGTGTAAATAAAAATTTGCCCCAATCGGATCTTAATTCATTACAAAAATATTTCTAACGTCTTTCGCAGGTAAGTTCCAAACATAAGTTTCTAAACTCCCAAAGAGGAAATATTTCCGCATTCTCTTCCGCATTACGCCGTCCCAACTCGCGCGTCTCGCAATAAGCGACTAAATGGTGGCATAAATTGCCAGCAGATGATGCCCGACCACGTTATAACGATAATTAACTAATACTACGACCGATGCCATTAATTACTGAGTAAGTAGCCCTAAGTACGCAAGATGTATCGTAGTTGAGGAGACAAAGTTTATGTTTGGGAGCGCTTTTAAGATCTCTGTTGGAGCTCTGTATCTTGCCGCGCGTATCAATTATATGGGTACAAAAATATTTTAAAGACGATTAAACACCAGATTCAAGAATAATTGACTGCGTAAAGTGGTTTCTTTTCAAGGACATTATGTACTAAAGCGATTATTGTGTGTGTAGGTATTTTAAATGTGAAGTTTTTGGAGATTTTCTTACACAATCACACTAAAATTTGGGTATAGATTTATATAATCTTCAATGCCTAACACACGCGCCAATTTTTATTTTTGGATAAAAAGCTGTGGTTAAGTACCAGTTTTTCAGTTTGGAATACTAAATGCAGTTTAGAAGCGTGCCAAATAGATGGCAAAAGACACTTGTGACTCATGAGTTTGTAAGAACAGAAGTAGATCGCGGGCTGTTGTCACTATCCACCTAAAAATATAAATGAGACATAGGTATATTTCTGCCTATCCCATCAGAATTGTTCAGTCATGACTACATGAAAACAAATCCCAAAAATGTGAGCAATATTGGGACTAATCTGTTCACAGAGGTAGTTTGCGTGCTCAATCACGCGGAATTTCGGTCGGTTGCGGCGTGCGCCACAAATCGCGCGGCTAAATCGACGCACGCGCGACTGAGCTCACACCCATTGCTTTAACTTGCGGATTTATAACATGTGTTTATAAGTGACTTTTGTACTATACAGCTACTGAGTGGACAGTCTGTACAGTCATCGTATCATACACAGATCGTTGAGGAATAATTAGTTTGTGACATAGGCATAGATCACCCATCCTCCTGCCCTATCCCATATTTATTTGCGGTCGTTGCAACAATTTTGCAACATTCATCCATAAATTCAATGCCTTTCTAGCCATATCATGTTTCACGCAGTCCATCCATTTCATATTAGGTTTTCCCCTCCCTTTACAGCCGCCCACTTCCGTAATTAATGTCTTACTCGAACCTAAATCTGCGATTATAGCAGGAATCCTTAGGATTTCTTTCCTGGTGCGTACCTGGATCCCCCGCAACCCGCAACACAGACGCATAGTGTATGGAAAACATTGTGTAACCAAACAAGTCAGACATTTTGACACGAAAACTAATGAAACTATGTATTTTTACTTATTGTAATGAATCTTTTTCATTCCAAAGTTCAGAATTACTCCTATAAAGTAGATCGACGTGACAACAAATAAACTTTATCATTTACCACAAACGGATCACGATGTAGACTTAGGCAGGCTACAAAAAATCATTTAATCCTTACAAGTTCCACGATAAATCAACTCGACATATGTCAGTTTCCTGTTCCCATGTCACCGCAGATAATCGGCAAAAATATCGAATATCTATTCCGAATACGTATCGATATATCGATAAATACATACGAGTGGTGGTACCACCGTCCACCGCGACGCCCGCTGCATAATTCATGGAGTGGTCAGCTGTGATACAACCTTATATTGCAAGAGTTTTGGGTACGAATTAAAAATTTAGTAGCAAAGTTGGAGTTCCGAGGGGACTTTTTGTCTCTAAAAAGGGGGACTAGCGAAGTTTTATGTACTGTTTTGTGTGTTCACGTATGGGTGGGCCTTTGGAAACTAGAAGGAGATAATTTGCATGTATAGTGGATTACGCCGTGGAGGTATGTGATAGAAAATTTAAGTCTACGTGTATGCTGATAGAGAAAGCTGATTTACAAGTGGTGGGTTTATTCATAGCCCAACCGCTTGTATAGGATCTTATAGATTTGATATTTCATTATGCAGTAGATATGTGTGGACTGAGGTTGGTTGTACATGATCATCATGCCAACGTAAGCAAAAGAAGGGTGGTTGTCTCTGCTAGCCCAATGGTATCCTTCCTGCCACACACAAACAGACCAGCATGGCTTCACTATGTGATCCGAATATGGTATACGTTTGCAGACATACTTAGTTGTGCCAGGTCACTTCTAAGGACTACACTATCTAAGGACTTAAGAGTATATAAAGTTCTAAGAATTTGAATGAATGTTTTGAATAGTTAAGTACTACAATACTAGCAATTACTTTATTAACTTATAATGTTTCGTGTGATTATTCTGCGAAGTTCTTGTGTGCACCGATCCCGTTTGCATTCAAAATTTTGCAGTTTGGGGCCGGGGTTCGCTACTCCGCCATTCCATAATTTACTTTAGCCTGTTATGGAAGCGACAGCCTAATATATCAAACCTATTACAGTCCACTGGGACATAGACCTCTCCCATTGTGCACCATTTCTGCCGATCCGCCGCTTTACGCATCCCAGCCACCTTTTTCAGGTCGTAATAATACCAGAGGTTAAAACTTGCACATTGTAGGTAGTAACAACTATGTATCTATCAAACACTCTTATCTTCCTGTATGTGTTCGAATACCAGAATAAGGTAAAAAGGCTAGCTAAACATATAGACAGAATGATCAGTTCATACCATTTCAAGCAATGACTAGTCTACAAACAAAGAAGGGACGTCGTCTATTGCTTGAATTACTTCCCTTTCGATAGAATTCTTACTAATTGAATGTGTCCAATAAAATAAAAGCCTCATTATAATATTCAACCGATTGTCTCATATAATAGGAGGACGTGTCGAGTCGTCTGATTTGCAAATGTATGGCCAATAGGCTAAGGCTAGGAATACACAGACCTAAAGAACAGTTAAATTTAATAGTTTTTAGCGTGACTCGTGTTTCATATCATGTAGGGTCCCCTGTCCCTAGGCCTAGGACTTGTGGTTAAGTTGTAACTGAGTAGGTTAACATAATTTTTAAAGTTAAGCAATGTAATAGCCAAGTCAGTCTAGGATCGGTGTCTATTCTTAGTCTGCAGGCGTTCAGCGTTTTGGTTTGACATACGGTAATCTATGGCACTCTTTACAAGTAGGTGCTTATTGGGCTCCGTCCAGCTATCCCATCTTAACCTGCCAATTTACGCGATTGCTCGCACTATTAATGTTTGACAGTTGACAGTGACTGTTTGAGCGATTCGTGTATACCTAGCCTTACACTATTGACATTATGCAAAAGTAATAATATGTACTTGGTATGAATACTGAATCATTTATCAGTGAGCTTTTTAGTGTTCGATTATAGAATATTTATTGGACAGGTGATTTATTACAACTGCACGTGGAAAATACCTTATTTCAAGTACGTAGTTGTGGTATAAAACTTTTAAAATGTTTGTTTGAAAGTATTTTTACGTAGGTTTCGTAAATTAAATATTGATTGTAAATCGAAGATAAAACGGGTCATGCAGGCCTTAGTTAGTAGAAGTTATAGTAGAATCTACCAGTTCTGCATTCGTACAAATTATAAATAAATTCAATATATGAAACTGGCTTTTGCACGCGGCTCGGCCCGCGTAGATGTCGGTTATCGCGACCAAACATAGCGTATATCCTTTCTCAAGGTCTAATCTACCCCTATGCTAAATTTCATCAAAATCGGTTCAGTGGTTTAGTCGTGAAAACGTGACATACAGACAGACAGAGTTACTTTCGCATTTATAACATTAGTATGGATTCAGTCTACGAATTCCAATTAATTCCAAACATACTCTGTACAAAATTTCAACCAATAAATATTTTTTGTGTGAACAATAAAACTGATAACCGTTTGGTTTGAGTGAGAAATTAGTTTGCATTTGAGCATAAACCTCGAATCAATTTCGCAAAATTTATCAAAACTTCCCAAATAAGTACAATGTTTTCGGGGCTGGATTTGTTTCCCCAACTCGACTGAGCCAACTGAGGTAGCTCACGATCCACGTAACCCGAAACTACGTACTCTTATAGAGCAGAGCGGTTTCACATTATGCGATCCGATAACAGTGTCGGACACCGATCCGATATCGGAGGAAGTCAAATGTGTGAAATATTTATCTGTCTTTCATATATCGGATATCGGAGCCGACACCGCTGTATATTCAGTTTATTTATTTAAATATTATTATTAGTTATCGTCTGTCGGCTGTGGTGATAACACTCCAACGTGAACCGCTATTAGGACGCGGACGCGGACGGCTCGAACTTGCTCAAAATTGTTTCGTTACTTAATTATCGAACTTAATCCTTTGGAACGTGCGGTAGTCCCTGGATCTTGGTGGGTAGGGGGAACAAGATGACATTTTCTCTTAAACGTTATTAGGTAGACAAGAAATATAAGTTTTTAATTAATAGTGTAGGTAGGTATACGACCTGCAGGTGTTGTCCTGCCAAGCTAAACAAGTAGCAATTCGTTGGCTGGCGTGTTGTAGACTCAGCGTCATAATTATCTTGACGATGAAGTCTTATATATCTTAAAACTCTTGTATTATAAGCAAATCAAACTGTTACTGTTGGAAGGGACTAATTGGACGTGCTCATCGGAACATCTAAATAATTTTTAATCTCTTAAATTCACTCTACCACGACCGACGTAAGTTCCTGTGATTCGTGGAAACGGGATGATCAGTATTTTTTGCGAGCGAAATCGCAAGAATAACCGGCACATTTAAGGAGAAAGGAGCGATGTTTACAACATGCTACTACTTAGTTTTGCTTACAATCACTAACACTGTGCAAATATTTTTCAACACATTTGCTCGTAAAGCGGTGCTGCATACACAATTGCCACCATCATTATTCGTCACACGAACGTGCGTTTAGATTGCAGTACACTTAGAAAGCTACCAGCCACTTGTTTATCTAAAGATATTAGTTTCATTTTCCTTAAGAACCTCTTTAATTATTTAACACAAATTCTTTTGTTAAAATTGTTATTTTGACCCCAAGTCGCGAGGTTTGAGTGGAGTAAACGAATGAAAAAGTTTAATAGAAACCTACTTGATCTATCGCGAATCACGACATTAAATTCAAGAAAGAGGCAGACTCCAAGCGCGGACTAAAACAATGCAGATCTAGCTTTCAATTATGTGAGGAATTTTATACCAGTTAAACTTGTTAGAAAACATTCATATTACTGTAGGCCATTTTTTTGATATGGTTCGTTATAACCATTTTTATCTGGGGTGAATAAAGATTACTTACGGTTTTAATATGTCTTTTGTATTATGAACGGGTGACTAAAATTTACTAAAAGAGTTAATGCACCTAGATGAAATAGTTCAGGTGAATTAAATTAACGAAGTCGGGAAGACGAGGCTTTTAGGTGCGGATTGGTATGATGAATTTTTGAATTTGTGATTGTTTGATTTTATCTATGATTTCATTCAATTGAATCTATGATAGGTGAATTTGAGCTCCTCCGTCGCCGTAGCATCCTGTGCTATCCTCAAAACACGCCCAATAAACGTGTACTGTGCATATAGAGTAGGTACATTTTGTGACGTATTCGAGGTCAATAATATACATATGTATATCGGTAACAAAACGAGCTATAAAAGTGTGATAACGTGGAGGTGACCCCATCCTTACAAGAGTGATGAGTATTATGAACTTACGCGATTGCGATAATAAGAGGTCATATAAAAGTTAGTCTTTCTCCACACATTTGTGAACTCTCTTTTTATAAGAGCAAAAAAATGTGAATGAAGGAACTATCTCGCGCACAATCTACCCGAAGGTTATCGGGGAGAAATCATCGAGTGCAATGACCTTGTGATGCTCAATGATCTTAATATGCAAATGAGTCCCTAAGGTAAGTTATCTCAATATTATCTAGATGTCAAAAGTGTATCTGCCGTGAAGAATGACAGAAGTCATTACTTTGTACTAGTTCGTACTCACTGTAGTTTTGTATTCTGCGAATTATCCTAGATTTGAGTAATTACCCGTTTTGTGCACCAGTAGGTAGGGTCCTAGTCCTCAAAATAACTGCTAACATTCATATGAAAATAGGTTCAATTAAGTATGAATTTATTGAAAACTGCTGTTGAAAATAATTAAGGTATCCAACTCTTCCCTCATTAGGTCCTACTTAATTAATTCAGTAGTTCCGATTTAAAATTTCAATACCTAGGAGGTTGAATGGAATCCAGATAATTACTCCTTTCCAGTTGAACACATGACCTGCTGGTGGTATGTAGTACCTAAAGCTTCTACCCTGTAATATCCTACTCTGTGTAAAATATTAGAACCACCTTTCCATACTTCTAAAACCTACAAGAACCTTCAAACCCCCCACTAGCTACGCCCCCGTCACGATCGCACGCAAACATAAGCGCAAACGCCACGAGATCAAAGAAACGAAAATAGTAAAAATTCCTTCTTTTATTAAAATTGCTTGCGTGACACCGAATTTTCGTTTCTAAAGATTTGTGCGACATAACCGTTAGGTGTATAACGTTACTAAATATTTTATTACGTCCAATCTGACCTCTGCTCCCTAATCCGCTGCACACATTTTTTATTATTGAATTAACATAAAGCGGTATTCAAATTAATATTTAATAAGGCTTGTATTCTCGTTTGAATGGTTGATCGTTATAGCTGGTTGCCACGTTTATGAGGATTTCTCGGTAACTTAGTAGAGTGCTTCCATTTTGTACCCACAAAACTGTGCCCGCGAAAGATATCGATAGGTACGGGGTTCGAATGCTACACTACCGACATCTGCTCACTTCTAAAACCTGCACCAAAGCCACCTTGGCTTTGGTGCAGGATTTAATGAGATACAAGTATTATCGGTATACGAGTAATATAATATACCTAGTAGGGTTATTCACTAAATTAATATAATTTCGAGATAAAAGAGCCTGTTGTCGGCAATACGCTCGCGCCCTTTTAGGTATAATGGTACCGAGAACATAAAAATCTTAATTACATGAACACTCTACCTACCGCTTCGAATATGTGTGAGAATAAACAAAAAAGAAATGTAAGTACCATAGATTCAATTTATTAATAATTCGTTTCGATATTAATTGACAGGTAAACAGAGACCACCATAAACTTATCAGAAAACCAATTACAAAATTACTTATATGGCCGTAAGAATTAACAGAGATTGTAAAATAAATCATTACTTACGAATAAACATCTCACGTTAAGTCTATCGTGCGATCGGATCGGATCGCGTTGCACGTAGGCGCGAGAAATAAAAGACCTTACACTCGTAGCTCGTAAATATACCAGGCGGTTCGGTTGCCAGCCGTTGATACAACGCCTCGGCTCGGCTCCCGCTGGGCGAAGACCGCTGAGACCTTACGACACGGCAACGATACAGCCATGAGAACTTCGTATACAGTAAATAAACTCACAAGCTATTATAGTTGCCGTATAGGAACGCAATGCCGAAGGAAACAAATATCTAACTATCACAAAGGAACTACGTATGTATATCTGTCTGTAACTTTTCAACGCCTGGTCCACTAAACCGATTTCGACAAAATTTAAGCATCCATAGAGATGTTATAACCAGAAGAAAAACCTAAAACATTTTTTTAATGGTAAATGTAATTTAGAAACGGGCTGTGTCACAGCCTGAATCAGGAGCGTGGTTACAGGCGTTACCTTCGCCTCACCTGGGTACCCTGCTTGATGACGACTCTCTGCGGGTGGCGGTAGCTTTCCGCCTGGGCTGTAAGGTGTGTGAACCCCACATATGCACCTGCGGTTCCATGGTGGAAGCAGATGGCCATCACGCTCTGAGTTGTCGGCGGTACACTGGGAGGTTTCCGCGACACCACGCTCTGAACGATATCATCCGCAGAGCCCTTGTATCGGCGAACGTCCCCTGCGTACTTGAGCCACCGGGTCTGAGTAGGTCTGATGGTAAGAGACCGGACGGGCTGACTTTGGTGCCATGGAAGAACGGCAAGTGCTTACTTTGGGACGCAACTTGCGTCAGCACTGTAGCCGCCAGCCACCTTAGTCGTACTGTCCACTCCCCGTCTGCCGCCGCGGAAGATGCCAGCTCAAGGAAGAGGTTTAAGTACGCCAGCTTGGAGCCACTGTACCACTTCGTACCGGTGGCGGTGGAGACCCTGCGGAGTTGGGGCAAGGAAGCTAAAGGCTTTGTTAAGGAGATTGGACAGAGGCTCACCGAGGCGACTGGTGACTCTCGTTCCGGATCGTTCCTGGTGCAAAGGCTGGCCCATCGCTATCCAGCGTGGCAACGCAGCAAGTCTGATGGGCACTTTTGCACCGGGAACGATCAGGGGCGGGTTGTTTGATTAGCACAGGTTAACTGTGTTATCTTATTTTGTTTTGACTCAATGTATACTTTTATATTTAAATAAATGACATTTAGAAAAATATTGGTCTTGGTTTATGTTGAACTATGACTAAGTTAAAAACTATAGTACTACCACAGTAAAAAGGTAAAAACCACAGTAATAAAAACTCAAAAGCTATAACAACAAGACTAGAAAAGAACACAAGCCTACAAAACGACATAAAACACTATAAATTATAGCAATCAAAGTGGTCAGTCGGACCTTGTGAAGCTCACACATAATTTATGATATAATTGTATAAATAAATAAATTTAATTATCTCGGGCCGTTCGTCGTTAAATAATTCAATTTCGTGCACACAAATATGTATGTCAGTATGTTTGTGACGAACATAAAAATGTTAAAGCACCTGCGCCCGCGCATCGCATTCGCGCCTTTCTGAACTTTCGATTGCGTGATCGAGGTGCGATGGCACCAAGGAATATTTAGTTAATCATATTGTTGTGGTTTATGACTCCGTATAAATTAAGTGTGATTAAATAAAGTGCCTGTGCGCAGCGAGTGTGGTCGGTTCGGTTGTTATTTAAGATGTTTGTACATTGATTCCTGAGTCGGGAAAGGTCTTAATGGAGTTATCATTTGGGTGGTTTGATTATGTAGTTTTTAAGGATACTGGTAGCCGAAATTACTAGTATTTCCATTAACCCTTCATCTACCTAACCTACCATCAATGTACAAACACACAAACTAAATAGCTTGTGTGGTGGTCGTGTACCTACATAATGGCCAGAATTCGAACCCCGAACTCGAGACCTCGATCTTAAGGCCAACTTCGTAACCACTAAGCCACCAACGCTTCTTAAATAGGACTTTATAGGCCGAAAACACTCCAAATAATCCCTTTTTTAGCCTATAAGGTACCGTCGCATAGTTACCGGCACATAATATCTTGACCCAGTCATGTCAAAAATGCGTAGAAAGCACTTTATGGGCGTCTTTTGAGCACGTGCAGGGCTAAGATGCCATCCGTATACGGTGCAGAGTATACCTGCTAGAACCAAGCGTTTCAGTGACTCATTCCAATGCCGCACCCCTAAGACCTGGAACTTCCTGCCAGCTCACTGTGTGTTTCCTTCTTCCTATAATCCCGGGTCCTTTAAGTGGTTCGTGAAAAGGCATCTGATGAGGCCGTCAAGCTGAGTGCCACCACTGTTAACTTGGTATATGTTTACGATGGTGACCCTTTTTAGGATCGCAAATTCACCCATCATAGATTATATCAAGCTAATCTACGCGCACCAGTCACGGTTGGGTATGTGCAGGTAACTATAGTCACCGAAGTATGTGGAGATTGCAATTAGAAGTAGTACTTACCTTGCAATACGTGATTACGTATGCAAAACGCGACCTATGGTAGGCGGGGGTTTGATTACCCACAGGTATTTATTACCATCGTATGTCTAACACTAATTAGTGTGTGGCAACTTAGTCCGTCTCATAAATTGAAAGTGTTACATACAACGATTGGACTTTGAAGTCTAGGGACCGCTCTGCTCCGCGGTGCGAGAATGCCTTATTGGGCTACCTTGTACACGGGGGGTTTATACCCGAAGTGGCGTGCGATTTTAGTTGGTTCCATTTCGACATAATCACCACCACCGTCTGATGGGCAGGTGGAGTATCCGTGGGGGGTTTTCGCACGAAAAATAAAAAAGGGTCCGCTCTCCTGCCAGTGATACCTTTAAGCCAATACATCTTCTGGTTGACGTATGAGACCCTAGGACCAGCTAGTCTATCGGGGTCTGTTCAGACGGCAGTCGTTCACTTATAAACACTTTAATCATAATGGTATACTAATATATATACCATACGTTAATGATAAAATTCGCTCATAAAATACGACCTAAGAAGCTATATCACAAACATGCGCGAGCGCAATAAATCAACCGCCCACCTATAGTGCATATTGTTTATAATTGCGAACACGCGATTCGGACGCATTCCCGACGCTAACAAGCCAGGCTCGAATTACAGACATCGTCATATTCCTAGGTCTAGTAGTCTAGTACAGTCAGAATCAGATTAATATTGCCTACCAAAGTACTCCGAAATTAGAATATTAGAACCGAAATTACTAACAACCTCTCTCTCTAAATTTAAGAGCCGCGCTCTTGTCGGTAGAGTAATTGCCATCCCTCTCTCTCCTCCGCCAATCTTTTGAGCTCCTTTTTTTCGTGCGGAAATCCCCTCGGATACCCCCCCCCCCCCTGCCGGATCCGAAAGGGGAGGTTATGTCGGACTTGAGCCGACTAAAACCGCACGCCGACTGTGGGTCGTGGTACTAGGCCGGAGGTGAGGTTGTCATCGACATATCCTTCGCACCACGGCTGACCCAGGGCCATCCCTTACGGTCTGGCCCTCCTGATCTTTTGACCGATGCGACTTGTATCTTTCCCTTTATTTGTGCCATAAACGTTCCTCTTGGTCTACCTCCAGCTAAATTGCTTGTGTTAAGAGTGAGTTCACGTCGGTAGTATACTGGCCAGAATTCGAACGCAGAACCTTTCGATCGTAAGGCCGTCTATTTAACCACTTAGCTACCGAAACCACACTAAGATACTGAGCTCAAAATGATAGTACCTCTTATGATGTTAATTTATACTCAACTATTTTATTGATTGATGTAAGTAAGGTAACCAGAGCTCACTGAAAAGTTTATGTGCTGTCAGTGGGAAGACCAAAGGCTTGTCCGGTTTTGTCTTCTGCACTAACGGCACAGACACTGTCTAATCGAATACATAGGGAAAAAGAATCTTCTCGGGCGGGACTCAAACCCGCAGTCTTTCCCTTACAGGGGGAATGCCTGACCAATTCGGCTACCGAGACACGCCCGATATGATTCAAATTTCCCATCTTATACGTCTTCAAGGCGACGTGGCGTCATCTACCGATTTTCTTACGAACTATCGGAATCAATGAATGATGTTACGAGTACAATCATTTTTAAACATTGATTTTTGATAACTACGCCCAAACAATTGAAGGAATTTTTACAGCATTAAGTATGCTAACTATACAAATCGAATACATAGGGAAAAAGAATCTTCTCGGGCGGGATCATATCGGGCGTGTCTCGGTAGCCGAATTAGTCAGGCATTCCCCCTGTAAGGGAAAGACTGCGGGTTCGAGTCCCGCCCGAGAAGATTCTTTTTCTCTATGTATTCGATTTGTATAGTTAGCATACTTAATGCTGTAAAAAATCCTTCAACAGACACTGTCTGTTCTTACAGGGTCGGCAGCACTAGTGTTACTCCCCAGGAGTTGCACACGCCCATAGGCCACGGTGACCACTTTCCATTCTTTCCATCATCATCATTCAATGTGTGCTTGTCTGCCACCCAAGTGGTATAAAAAGAAAATAGTTTTGAATTGTATTACCGTTCGAACCCGAACTAAAGGAGTGTGCCAAATATCAGAACAATCACTCAACAGGAAGGAGGGAATACCAAGATATTAAGATCATATTTTTTCATCCCACCATCTCGGAAAGAGTATTTTTAATCTTCAATATCTGAGTGGAAAAGCCGTTTTTATTCTCTAGAGGATAAAGTAAATTGAATTTAGAACATCGTGTGCACTAAGTTTGTGAATTAAAAAAAACATTAAACCTATTTACTGCTACCTCTATGTACCGAATATATCATACAACTTTTTTTTTAATTTGTTAAAAACTCAGACTCGGAACCTTCTTGGTGTTCTTTTTTCAATTTGCTTTGTACGCGGTTCTTTACGCGGCATTTTTTCACGTCATTGTTAAACCTTATATTAAAAACAAGAAACTTGAAAACAAGTGAAAAAACTAAAATTATAATACACTGACGGACTCATAAACTGCATCAAAGTTCAGGTTTACTCTAAAAGGATTTTTTATAATAAGTATGCAAACTTTTTAGATTAAATTATATAAATATGGAAAGACTGGCTCTTAATCTTAAAAAAAAATTAAATTTAAAAATAGAACTGCAGTAAAACAAATGAATATAGCCGGGAAAAGAAAATTTACTTGTAGTATCAGATTTGCGTGTTATTTATAGCAAAGTTTTAAATTGATTCTCATTGATTTTTTTTGTTTTGTCAATTGAATTATTGTTACCAGCATAATTGTTGGGTTAGTTTTTTAACACATCGAGAGTTTTTGAACCATAATATGGATACTTCGTCCGAACAAGCGGCACAAATTGTAGCATTGATGCGGGAGGGCTTGGATCAACGAACGATTGGTAGAAATTTAAATTTAAACCAGTCTACGGTTTCTAGAATATACAGAAGGTTTGTAGAGACAGGTTCTTACAGGAGGAGACGTGGTACAGGCAGAACTCGAGCAACCACAGGTCGTGATGACCGATTTATTGTTATAACTTCCCTGCGAAATCGTTTCCTCACGTCAGTTAACATCAAAACCGAGCTTAATGAAGTGCGTGGAGTAAACGTGTGTGCACGAACAATAAGAAGAAGGTTAAAGGAAGCGGATATCACCCCTTTTAGACCAGCAAATGGTCCAAAGTTGTCTACAGCTCACAGACAAGCTCGCTTAAGATTTGCGCGTCATCACCTGAATTGGACAGAAGAGCAGTGGGCCTCTGTATTGTTCACGGACGAGTGTAGGACATGTTTATATGGTGCAGATAGTCGCAGAAGAGTCTATCGTCGACGTGGGGAGCGATATGCTCAAAGTTGCATTGAGGAGCGTGTTCCTTTTGGAGGCGGTTCATGTATGGTCTGGGGTGGCATATCGATGAACGGGCGAACAGAACTTGTGTTCATAGACATGGTCCGTCAAAACGGTAATAGAGGGGGTTTGACAGCACATCGCTACATAACAGAGATATTAGAAGATCACGTGGTGCCTTACATGGGATTCATAGGCGAAAATTTTACTTTAATGCAGGATAATGCCCGGCCGCATGCAGCTGCACAAGTTCAACATTATTGCGAAGAGGTTGGGATACGTACAATGAATTGGCCAGCACGCAGCCCGGATCTTAATCCCATCGAGCATGTTTGGGACAATTTAAAAAGAGCTGTATATGCGAGAAACCCTTCGCCCACGACAGTGGCAGCACTAAGAACAGCACTTTCAGAAGAATGGGACAATATTCCGCAAGATCTTTTAAAAACCCTTATAAAATCTATGCGGAACCGATTAGAATCCGTAATAAGGGCACGTGGGGGTAATACACCTTATTAAAACACAAATAAACCCTTGCATAAAGTTTGTGTCTATTGTTAAAACCAATTTTTTAATTAAACCAATTTTTCTTAAATTTCTGTTTTTTCTTCAAAAAAAGTCTTAAGGTCCTTTCCAGTACATAAACTTAAACTTAAAGATATGACCCTACGCTGTTTTAAAGTTCACGAACCAATCTAGAGGTTTCAATTTAAATCTGTATAGAAAGTATGCATACTTGGTTAAAATATTTATTCCAAAGTCGTCTATTACTTTGATGCAGTTTATGAGTCCGTCAGTGTATTATTATTATTCCTCTTAATTTCACTTATATACTTATTGATTACATTTTTAAATACATATGAAAAAAATAAAAATTATTATTATTGTTATTATTTTTAATTATTATAATTTGTTATAATTTAAAGATTATTCTGTAATACTTATCTGTCATAATGTAGTAATTAATACCTAAACTGAAATAAAAGTGTACCTATCTAGTGATTGTAAACGTTTTTTTTTGCATTTAATCATTTCCTCGCTGAGGTGGAATGAAAAGTTACGTGTTGCACTCGAGTGCAAAGATTTTTCACCTCGTGCTCTTTTGATTCCCTCGCTAACGCTCAGGATTCTAATTTTGAATCACTCGCTGCGCTCGTGATTCAATTTTAGAATCCTTCACTTGCTCGGTCATCAAAATTGAACACGCGGTTAAAAAGCAACTTTGTACTCTTGTATAACAAATAACTATTAAGCTATCGCGGTGTAAACCCATTGTTATTTTATGCAAGTTCGGGACTTCGCGCGATAAAAACTTACACTTACTTTTTGCCGACGTTTCGGGTGCGATGCTGCAAAAAGTTTTTATCGCGTGAAGTCCCGAACTTGCATAAAATAACAATTAAGATCATAGTTTATAATAGTTCGGGACTTCAACTTTGGAAAACTTACTTTTGCCGACGTATCAGATGCGTTACAGCAACCGTAGTTTCGACTTGACTGGATTTTTAAAAATAACATATTAAGATCATTATGAGTATCATGCTAGTTAAGATTGACCTGAAGCTGACTGTACCAAAATGTATTCATAAAAAGACGCGTGGGATCGTACGAAATATACAAAGGCCACCCCAACTCATCCCGTGGGTGTTGTACAAGGTTTAGTCACCGGGTATAGAGCATATTCTCCATGCGATAGTAAAAAAAGTTACAGCCTTTCGTAGGCGTCTGGTTAAAGATTGGCTAGGTTCGCCATCTTTATATTCTGGGTATCGGCTTACGCTTTTCTCTGTCAGTCGATCATCAAAAACTTTGTGCTAATATTCTCTGGTCAAACCTAACTTTCTATTTTTATCCCGTACGTAAGAACCTCATTGATTAAAAGTTGATATTGTTTCCCTTGTTTATCTTCTACTCGTATATATTTATATAGTTTCTATAGTTCATCAGGCTTACTGCCAAGGAGTCAAATGCCTTGACGAAACTATGTTTCCGGTTAACTAAAACTAGGCACCACCAGGTGAGATAGTGGTCAAAGGAGAGCCTATCAGCTATTAAAAAAAAATCGATTGCAAAATGTTTTCGTAGAAGTTGTATAGGCATAAAAATAGTAAAAAAAAAAAAATAACAGCATATACCAAGCAATCAGTACTTACTCAATAATACAAAATATTGTAGATTTGTAATACCCAGTAGCCATTTCCTACATATCACGAGCAACTAATACCTACTGAACAAGTTTCGATATGTCAGCAGTCAGCACTAATGCGAACCTGTTTATCATAACTACTGCTAAAATGTCAATTATGCATCGACTTGGGAGGTCGGGGAATTAATTTATAAATATGCGTAACTGACTACATTAATAGATCATAGGTGACATGTTTTGAAATGATATCACGTTTTATATCCGTACCTATAGGCTGTACTATACCTGTCTCTAGGTATGAATACAAAATGATATGTAGGCCTGGCTCACTCAGCAAATGGCTTGCAGGCTCACCTTTGCAAGGCTCTGAAGGTCTTGAAGGGGATTCAAACACCCTTCTCTTATCCACTAACAAATCTACCGATTACTGTTTGTGTAACACATTGGGTCATAATTATGGGAGTGCTTGGCGAATCTCGTTTCGAATCTTTCCATGGATATTAAACAATTAACAATTTTGATTCTACATAAAACGCTCATAATTATAGCAGAAAAGAGGTATTGTTGAACAGCCCACGTTAAACTGTAAATAGCACAATTTATTGCTGTTGGAAAACAAATAAATGGTTGTGTTTAAGGACTAATCGCCCAAATGTTTAAGCACGACAGACTCATTTTATATTTAATTAGGCTTTATACAATTTGCGTGGGCGCTGACACGAGCCATCACGAGCCGAGCGCTAGCAATATTTATGGTCTTTACGGATTTCTTTATTTATATAATTAGTGTATTGCTACCCGCTGTTTCGTCGACGTGGAACAATTTCATAGGGTTTATTGTTATAACGTGAAGTCCTTATTATTTTTATAGGAGTAGCTCCAGGTATGCCTAATAATATCTGCCAATGAAAATTCCGAAGATTAGCCGGAATAAAGTGTGAGATAGACAATAGTTAAAAAAAAATAATGTTTCTTTGTTTAATGTACTTTAATAATATGGATTCAAAACAAACACTTTAATTATATTTAGTTGTATAGTAAGTGATTTTTTTATAAATATACATAAAGTCACGACATAACGTAGATAATCCACGCTATAAGTAAGTACGTACTTACTACACATCAACTATTAAGTAGATCTGTACTATCCCTTCATCATCATCATCACTACATAGTATAAAACAAAGTGTCGCTGTCTGTCCGTCCCTATGTAAGTATGTTTAAATCTTTAAAATTACGCAACGGATTTTGAAGTGGTTTTTTAATAGATATATTGATTCAAGAGGAAGGTTTTTTAATGTATAGTACATGCTTAATATAGTAGAGAGTGCAGCGGGAACGGGATCTGACACCACGCGGGCGGAAAAAAATGGTTTTCGCCGGGTCAGTTATTCCATACTAATATTATAAATACGAAAGTAACTCTGTCTGTCTGTCTGTCTGTATGTTACGCTTTCACGACTAAACCACTGAACCGATTTTGATGAAATTTGGTATAGGGGTAGATTAGACCATGAGAAAGGACATAGGCTATGTTTGGTCGCGATAACCGACATCCACGCGGGTGGAGCCGCGGGCAAAAGCTAGTAATACATAAATCGGTTTGAATAACAAAACTAATCAAATAGACGTTTAATAATATTAACCCAAGTGTGGGCTGTATCGGGTGAAGAACATAAAATCTTGGTTGAACCGTGATTAACAATAGTAATTACATAATATAATATTACTATAAGCTAAAGAAACTTATTAATATAAGTCATAAAGTAACGCTTATGAACATAAACTTTGGCGTATTTATTACAATACTAATGCGATTCTGGCTGTAAATATCTCTAAATTTACACCCAGAATCGCAATGGTATTGTAACAGGTAGGTAGTGGGTAGTGCATAACTGGTAAATCGGATATGAAGGACACCCTATCTCCCTATGTCGTATAAGATGACTAAAGGTATTTTCCATTTGACATAGGTAAATATAGTGCTCGTGAAAAGTGCTTGGTCCGCAGAAGTTTACGTGAAAATAGAAAATATGGATGTTAAACAGTTCTGCCCACCCCTTGAATATGAAATTCTGAGTACCTATATGCATTTGATATATTATAATAAGTGGGGGATGTGCTAAAGAGCATTACAACGCAGCTCTTTTTCAATCTCCTGCTATTTCAATGACTTCGAGCCGGATATGTCTCAGCGACTTATGGATACTTTCCCATAAGTCACTGGGTCATATCCGGCTCGAAAGACCATTTTTACTGTTAGGTACAATGTAGAACAATTTAATTTGGCTATTTTAAATTATTAAAAAATATTCAATTAATCGTTAGAACAAATTAATATATTGTATATTGATCAGATAGAAATGAAAGTATTATGATTAACAAAGATTATTCTATTTAAATAGATTTTACTTACACGTGAAGGAATCTTTACAAAATTCTTCGCTACCCATAAAAGAAGTATCAAAACTATTCTACGATATGTCAGTTGTATCAAAGATCGAAGGAGCGACCTATAATAGGTAGTGTACCAATTGATAGCGAAGGGTCAGTGGGCGTGGTTGCGAAATGACCGGCAGCGTGTACGGCACTCATGCGCATGCCACTATTAGCGCCCCTACACGTACGACTCGACTATATCTACTGTAGGGCTGCCTGCATAAGATCTATTTTCATGTTTGTGTATTTGCTTGTCACAGACAAAAAACATGACCGATTTTGATGAAGTTTCATCAAATCATTTCTTTGAGGATGGGTTGTGAATTGTGAACAATAAAATCCGTAGTTTTTGTATGCAAATGAGGTTTTCTTGGGCCTCGAAAATCTTGAAGGGGACTCTATAAAGTTCATAACACAACAAGGTTATAAATATACATGTGACATTTGCAAATTTCGCAGTCAATAAAAACAGAGTAGAAGGAACCGTCATCATTTTATACACCCAAACAAAGTATTAGGTATCGCTGTGAGACATGTGCGTGCATTGTGTTTACGGGAAACGTGAATTAATATGTGACGAGAGGTCAGATGGCAGTCGCTCCTGTGTGGCGTGGCGGTAGTGCACGCAAATGCCACGCAGGAGACGCGGGTTCAATCCCCGCTCAATGCAAATTTTGGAAGCATGAATATGGCTATTTGCATTGGTCTGGGTGTTTCTATGTTTTGTTTATTATTTTATAAAAGGTTTAGGTGCCAAGATGATAACCATGGATAGGCTGATGTTTCTATGTATAATATGTATGTATTTACAAAAAAAAAGTAACTAAGTATGTTTTTCCGCATTCTAGATTCCATAACACAAGCTAATTAAGCTTACCATGGGTCCAGATAGCGTTGTGTAGAATGTGTAGAATATTTATTTATTTATTTATAAGACCTGGATGGACCAAACCAAAATATAAGTTAGCAGAATCGGAAACAATGAATTAAGTGCAAACAATAATTTTACAAAATTCAACGCAATTATAAGTACAGTACAGCAGCGATAAAATACGAACAAACAACAATTTATCATCATTAGATTAAATTAATTGCTAGTATGTAATTACTACCAATTAAATCACACTTAATGTCCCTGTTTAACATCCATATTCCGCGAATTGTATTATCGAGGAACGGTAATAAAACGGTTATAATCCTGATATATAATATTAATTCAATCATTGGTAATAATTCCAAAATGGCTACGTTAGGGTCAATTCCTATTTGTTCCTCGAGAGGGTTCGTGGAGCCGCTGGCTCTTCTTTGCCTTCAAATTAATGACTATGAACTTTTTCACCCGTTGATAAGATTCAAAATGGTTTGTGATATTTTGCCTCAAATCTGGTAGCGGTTTTTTGAGGCAGCTCGTCCAGTGAAAATTGACCCTTAGTCAAAGGTAATAATTTTATTGTTGACGTAAACACGTATTTCAGGATGACTATGTATTGTCATTATAACAATACTGTGATCGCAGTATGTACAAAAGTGATAATGGATTAAAATATTACGTATCTGTTATCGATACAAACGAGTGATTGATCAATAATCGTAACGTAGATACTTTATTTGGTAATCAAGCAATAACAGCTAAGTAGATTTAGCTTAGTATTTTGAAAAAACAACAGAACTAACAAGTATGTAGGTACCTAAGTCTAAAGGGACCTAAGTCGGGAGACGAACAAGGCCCTGACTAGCGCTAATTGTTTTGTAATAATAAATCTATGCTTTTTAATTCAATTTGAACCCTTCCACTGCCGTAGTACTCCTTGCTATCCTCAAGAGACACTGAAGAAACGTATACAGCGCGTACAGAGCACATTTTGAGCATATTCTAGATTTCCAAGATGGGATTTATTCCCACGAGCTCGAGTCCCACTATGTCGAGTTTCCGCTACGTCTACCTTAAAATCTCTCGCTTTTATTCCCACCTAGTCGAGTCGTTGAAAAAGTCGATTTGAGTATCTCCACGTCGGCTACGTACCCGCTCGACCTCCAAGATTCTACCCTCTCACAAAAGCCAGGTCGACTTTACAAATTTTAATAGTACTTACAGTCGCCCCCGTCAATACTTTAATTAAAAGGTCTTGCCGGAGTTTCTTATCATTTCTTAGTCATACCTAGTTAATTTGGGTGTCAGTCATGCCTATAGTGGCAGCCCTGTGACCAACAGGCGCGAGCGCACTGCGCAACTGGTTCAAGGCTGCCTCGGAAGAATGCGGCCCGTATACGCGAGCGGTAATTCGCGCAGAACTTGCCTTATACGATCATTGTTTGTATTTGCATATAAATTAGAATATCGTAATGGAGATCGGAGAACGATTTATTGCTGTACTTATTATGTTGACTCAAGTTTGTGAATATTACTCGGTCAATGAATCAAAATTGACTGGGGCCTTTCGCTGTGCGGGTGGCGCCGCGACTGACATTCAGTGGGCTGTTTGCATGTTTCTTCATTTAAATTAGCACTAATGCATTCTATCTCACTAATAAGTAATAACTTAAGATCTTGTATGAGTGGAAATATCAAGCACATTTATGAGGCTATTCGAATTAACATCATTTAACATTTTTACCTAGGTATTATAATATCGATTTATATTGTAAATAGTGAATCAATTTCAATCGATTTCAAGCCATGACCAGGCCCTAACAGGGGGAATGCTCTGATTCTGACCAACGCAGTGAAATTTCTGAGGATCCTTTCCATTTTCCAGAACCTAAGATGGATAGATAGATAGATAGATACTCTTTATATTAAACACATGTGCATACACCTGCTTGTAGGTACAATGGGTCGCCCGCGAAGTGATGAATGACCCATTCTTTCTAGACATTTTGTAGTTAGTACTTACCCACTTACCTTACAATTACAAATCTGGCTTAAATGTAAATGTAGAAGCAATAATCTTTACGTTCTTAATTCTTATTTTATGACCGAACTAAATATGAAACCGAATACTTGAGCAATTGATTTGATTTACATCGTAATAAAGGTTACACAAATGCGAAGATACAAAATTTCTATAGGTGTGTATGGAATTATGTCTATTAATTTTGGTAGGCTAACAAGTACTGGTATTCTCTCCATCCTTTTATCATAAGCAAATGAAAGTCAAGTTGGCAATAAAGACTGTAACCCGAGTACGGTAATAACACGTGGGGACATTACGAATGACATCATATCACAAGACTGCTCACACTAGCAATATAAAGGCACACAACGACAGTTTTAGCGGAAGGACCAGACAGTCTGCCCAGACGATCTGGAAACGGCAAACGGTAACCTCAGAATGGCGACCTCACACAACGGTCGATAAACGTAAAGATAATATGACTCATTCCTATACCGCACCATTAAGACCTGGAACTCCCTGCCAGCTCACGTGTTTCCTTCTTTCTACAGTCCCGGGTCTGTCAAAAGGCATCTAATGAGGCCGTCAAGCTGAGTGCCACATCTGTTAACATGGTACATGTTTACGATGGTAACCCTCTTGCCGAGACTTTGCCTTTAGCTTACCATCAGGCGAGGTGAAGTCAAATTGACGTGTCATTTATTAAAAAAAAATTTTTTTTTGTTTCTAGACCAATGAAGTCGAAGAGATATTAACATGCATAATTATATGTCCACATTGCAGGGGTGAGAGATCCGTGTAACCTGATTCCTGCCGGCTTCCCAATAGGTCACTTGGTGCTTGACAAACTATATCCAAGCATACCTACCACCGGCTTCCATTTTTAAAACTTTAACCACGTCATGAAGTCACGTGACATCTTTTTTTCAGCTAATTCTTTGCTCAAAAGAGAAACGAAAAGATATATCTATGTCGCCATGTTAATGCTGTAGGTGGCAGCAGAGAATTAAATGACTCAATTAGGGACTAGTTTGTTCTAGTAACGTTTATCTCAGTGGAGATATAATAGAGTCAGGCCCGAGCCAGTCTGATTTATCTGCCCACTTATCATTTGGACTACAGCTACAAAGTGCCGTTCAATAGTTAATTTTAGTTTCAATACACAATATAATTATTTATTACTAGTTGTCGCCCACGGTTCCGCCCGCGAGAAATACTGATACAGTTTCCGCGGTCTCCAGGAACTTAACCCTGGGATAGATGGGGAAGCTTAGGAGTCGGCATGACGATCGTGAGGTCCGGGGTTCGAATCCTGGCCATTACACTACCGACGTGAACCCACTCCTAGCACAAGCAATTTAGCTAAGTTGGAGGGGTTAGAGGGAATATTAGTAATTTCGGTTCAAATAGGTAGGTATTCTCCTTTATAAAATAAAAAAAAGATCTTTTTCGGATCATTTATTTTTCAATATAGAACAATAAAATTGTTTCTTATTGACGTCAATTTTAATTCTACTTAATCTAAGTTTACCACCGCTTCCAAGGCGCTGGTGGAGAAGAAACGGCGCAACAAACTCCACTGCGGCATTTTTTGGACGTCAATTTACAATATTTATTTTCTTAAAGCTAAATGTGGACGAATGTACATTTCGCGTCTGGTAAATCACAACAAGTATATAAAACACTTTATAATTACGAATTAAAACAAAGTTACATAATGTAACAAATATGTACATAAGTCACGTAACTAATACAGTACCATGCTGTAATTATAGCATTTTACGAGGGGCCTGCACCATGCTCAAGCCAGACATTTTTATCTTTCATCCTATAGTATGTTTTTTTTGATAAGGTGGTCTTTACAAAGGACTATAATTTAATATGACGTTCAATAGCACAAACTCGAAATAGTAAAAAAACTTAAATCTATAAGACCTAAACTCTTCCCATTATTTAACTTTATAAGTTACTGGCATAGCCCGTTACCGTGTGAGTTCCCGGTGGTGTAGAATAGGACCACCCCATCTCTTCCCGTGGGTGTCGTAAAAGGCGACTAAGGGATAGGGCTGTTCTCCATCCGACAGTAAACATACAGCCCAAGACAAAGTGCCCGCTAGATGGCAATAGGGGACCGTGGGACGTCGTGGGACCGAAAATTATAGCAAAACGTGGGGTGGTAAAACACTTCTGCCTACTCGCTTGTGGGTGAATTGAGCTCGTTCGTCATCGTAGCATGCCTTTCCTCAAAAGAAACCTAAAAACGCGTACCTACTTGACATATAGAGTACAAATTTTTACGTGATAGGGGTCAAGAATTAAAAAAAAAAATTGTTACAAACAAATGTACAATGGAATTGCTCCCTGGATACCACACTAGGATTCCCTGTGTCGTGGTACCCAGTCACCTTCACACCATTATGACAACAATACAAGATTATTTTTGTTCTTGAAATATAATGATGGTAACGAAATCTCTTTCACAAAATTGAATACATCCATACTAATATTATAAATGCAAAAGTAGCTCTGTCTCTCTGTCTGTATGTTACGCTTCCACGCCTAAAGCACTGAACCGATTTTGATGAAATTTCGTATAGGGGTAGATTAGACCATGAAAAAGGATCGCTTTGTTTGATCGCGATAACCGACATCCACGCGGGCGGAGCCCTGAGCAAAGGCTAGTTGACTATAAAACTATCTTACTAATAAAAAAAGATGTACCAAACAGTGACTCAAACAATTCACGACTATCATAACTCATAAGACTATATATCAAACATCAACGTTGTTTGTTTGCGGTGGAGGCGTCGGGCGCGTAACGGGTTCGATTCCCGGCTCACGGGTATACGTTACGGTAACGTGATATTTGTAGTTTTCATTCGACGGCTAGGCGATCATCGCACGTCACCGTCCTTCAACCCACACTTAGGTATAAATATAACACGCTCATAATGTTTTGAGGAATTGAATACTTCTTACTGTAGGTATTGATTTCTGGGTATGTATATGTAGATCTTCCCAGGCCGGACCCGCTAGCCGATACAGGGATGCTATTCTCTAATAAACGTGTTTAATTCCTAATCTCGCTCAGGAGAGAGAGAGAGAGAGAGAGAGAGAGATGACTTCTGGTCTGGTTCGTTCGGAGGGCTCAGATGGTGCTGATTAACGGATTTAAAAAAATCAAAGTATTTATTCAAAATTGTGTATTACAAACGTATTCGAAGTATCACTTTTGTGCGTATCACTTTTGTGTGTGATTGTATTTTAACTTTTTCAAATGAAGATGTACAAATGAGGTCGAATGGAACTCGATGTTTGACAGAGGGTCTAGTGGACACTAATGTAAAAATGAAATCCAAGATTGAGGGTCCAATTCTAGCATGGAGGTCCAGTGGATCATATTTATAGATGAGGTCGAATTTTGAGGGTCCAGTGGGTACGTAGCCTGTAGCACTACTACCGCTTTTCGACGTCAAATTCTGCTTAAAACTAAGTTTACCACCGCTTCCTAGGCACCACTACTAGGTATGTACACTCTTGCTCAAATTTCTCCTCTTGGAACATGAATGGATCAGATACCCCTCGATCCCATAATAGCCAATATTATGAAAACTAATTGCTGCCCCAAATGGCGAGCTTTTAATGTAATCGAGTCTAAAATCACCTCAGTTGATGACGTTGACGACTAATAAAAGAAAAACTCGACTGTTTTTGTCAATGGAAAACTTTCAAACTCGAGAGGCGTAATAATGCCGTACTAGTGAGAAAATTGCCTATTTATTAATTTTCAATCATGTCCTGGAGAAATGGGCAAAGATGTGTTTATTTTTACATTTCACCAGCAGCTTTTTGAGCTCGCTATAGTATAATGGCCTAAATTTTTATGTTTCTAGAGTTAGATTACTAATTTTATAAAATGTTAATGCTAATAACATGTTTCCAAACCCAGTAATAAAATTCTGAGCCTCGAACGTGGAAAGATTCGCACAAAGTATTACCAACGAGATAGCTTTGCAAATAAATCGTAAAATGTCTCCTTTTAAGTTCTAAAGAATGGCCTCATTCTTCAAAACGTTACACCATAAAAAGTTTAAATACTTAACCCCTTTATCGTCTAGTCCCAGTTGTGAGACACTTACCTGGAACAATCCCGGTCCCGGGTTGCGGATTAAGTCCTCCGTCAGCGTGTAAGCTCGTACCGTTATCGTATCGGCCTATCTGTCACTTGAGGATTACCTGATCTACCTGCACGGTACTTCACTGACTCACAATGAAATGTGTCAAAATATATTGTTCATGGCATTGTCTGCATTGTTCTAGGTATTGCTATTCAATGCTTTTCGTGATTACTGGCATTGTCGTGAAGTTAAGTCGATATTTAACGTGATAGTAATCATTGTGAAGCTTCTGGATATTTTAAACAATTTGGCAGTCGTGAGAATTATTACCTAGCGGTACTGTATTCTCTTTAGAACACAGGAATAAAGTATCGTTTCATTGTAATGGAGACCATACTCGTACATAGACTTTACTTTGTAAGTTTTGATAAATTAAGTGAACTGAAAATGATCATCCACTTTTGATCATGACTGTATGCGTCTCTGAAAGAAAGGAAGAAAGAAAGAGAAAAGAAAGAAAAATTATTATTTAACTATACCGCCAAAAATGCTATAATAATACTAGCTTTTGCCCGCGGCTCCACTCGCGTGGATATCGGTTCCCGGCAATTATTCGAATTTTTCTCAACGACTTCTCAACAAACCTTCCCTGAACTTCCAAAAATAATTCAAGACCAAAATTAGCCAAATCGGTTTGTGCGTTCAGGAGTTATAGCGTCAGGAAGGAAAACCCGACTTATTTTTATATAGTAGATAACAAGGTCAAATAAAGTGGATACGGCATTCTAAAACAATACCAGCTGATTGTATCAAAACCGGTGATCTAATCCAAAAACAGTTAGCCAATACAATAAAGCTATAAATTGGGCCTATTTGAATAACGGTAGAAGGATTAACCCTGTTGTCGCGCTCTGTCGCCCGGTGCCGAATGTCAGCCATCCCGGCAGATTTATGGCCCGTGGTCGCCTCGGCATTCGGCCCGCATGCCACACCACTGTCGCTTTTTATGCCGCATTGTTTCATGATTCTAAATGATAAATAAATTTATTGGTTTCCCAGGAATGTTAACTACTTGTTTAGTAAGTACAAGATGATAAATTATTAATCGTATAAAAATACTTTCTGTGATTTCTTTCAAACGGTTGCAAGGTGGTATTAAAAGCATTAGACGTAGAAGCCAACTGACTTCTGCATTCTCTCATACTGTCTGATATCCAGTACTAAGATGGTCGCTATACTATTTGGGCATTATGCCTCTGCCTGCCATTTCAAACATTTACAGCTAATTTAATTTGTACAGAAAAATGAACTTAATAGAAGTAAGTTGAGTGTTGAGTTACTTTTAAATAAGAGTTACTCTACCTAGAACACCCGCCTGAATTGTACCAGTTAATTTTAATTTTATTTACAACAAACAAAACATGTATTGACATAATTGAAAAAAATGTTCCCAAGCTATATTTCAAACATAATGTAAAACATCCGAAACTTATTCCGTTATTCCACATCTTTCTCAGCACCATTTAAGTCCGGAAATAATTTAAAACCTATTGAGTAATTTCAACCCTTCTTAAACCTAAAGTTACTTAAAAAGACCGTACTAACAATAAAAATAGATGTTTCCTTCCAATTAAGCGCTATTAAAACAGTTACAAATCATATTTAACTAGTGTGCACACCGGGTTCGGGCTGCGATAACTCTCGCAAGGAACACAGCGCTAATGGCTTATTGAAACCATATTGTACGTGAGTAACGAGAGCGGCGAGTGCAGGGTTAAATCCGGAGCACGATTTACTAGGATTTAACATCTGTTCAGTTAATCCCGGCTTTGATAAATATCGAGCTGAACGCATATGGACTCGCGACTTCAATACGGATTATGGAAATGTTTTCAGAATGTTGTGTTTATGAGCAATTATAACCCAGGGGCTTAAGTAACAGGGGGCTACCATGAAACGAACCATACGAAAGTTAGGGGCCCGCAAGAAACTAAATAAACAAAAGCTGTAGCATTTACGCCCTCTGGAACCGAGGTCCCACCGCGATGTCCAAAATTTTTTCGTGGTTCCACCAAACACACACCTGACCGTTTTTTTAAATGTATGTAATAGTCGCTACCTACTTTCCTGAATCAAAATAAAAATAGGCAATGAAATGCAAGATTTATCCCGTCTATTTTACCGCAAAGCTTCTAAATAATGGCCAAAAATCATGTGCATAACTCACTTCAATTTCTTTAGGCGTGATGTCCCGCCCGGACGCTCACCACCCATTACCAATTGTCCCAAACTTCCACCTACCCCTTCAGGTATAAACCGGCGTGATTATATTACATATATCCATCTGATGATTACAGATACCGTATATTAAACGTCTACTAAACCTCTTCATTAACACTTTATAAGTAGTTTTCTAATATTTATGCACAAGTTAACAAAAGGTTAAGGTTGCAATTTGCAATTTGGAAGGGTCAAAAAGGCCTTGATACCAGGGTGCCTTTGCTATTCGTACGTTATGGCAAACGGTACGGGTCGACATGTACCCATTCTTAAAACAATCATTTAAAATAATGGTAGGGGATCACAGTGTACTAAAGCGGGACCCACGTCTATACTATTCTAAAATTGTAAATTATGTCTGCACGTTTGAGATATTTAAAAAATACTAGGGTTAAATTACATTAACGAATCAGAACCCGAATTTTTTTTTTGGAATTCTTGTCTGACTGTTTGTCTGGGCAATGGACGACACTCTATTAAATCAATTAGTATCAATTATCTCATTCGATTACATCAGGAAAAATGAATTACTCAGGTGGGACCCACGACCTTTCCCTTACAGGGGGAATGCTCTTCCAACTAAGCTACTGAGCCACATCTGAATCAATTCAAATTTCCTTTTTCCATACCGTCCGAGTAATTTATTTTTCCTGATGTTATCGAATTGTATAGTTAGTATATAATAAATGGTATAAAATTTCATTCAATCTTCTAAGTTAAATCATCATTAATTCTAGTAGCCCTTGGAGGTGGTAGCTCACCATAATTCTGATTTTACAAGCATATGGGTAACCACTTACCATCAGCCCTGTTCTGTAGGTATTATAAATCTTGGTAGAAAACAAGTCCCTGTAGATGAACCTTTTTGCACGTGAAGGTGTAGGTATGTTGGCAATGGATAATGGTCTGGAGTCCCGGGGGAGGCTCTCCTCGATTTATAAGTCACAAGTTCAATATCTGGAGGATCTGACAGCGAACCCAATTACGTTTTTATACGGACTGGGAATCGAATAGCGAAAGCGCCTATGGACCGTCCATGAAATATAGTTTTTTTTTACATAAGGCCTGCCAATTGATTACACATCCATATCCATACTTAATATTATTAATGCGACAGTAACTCTGTCTGTCTGTCTGTATCTTACGCTTTCACGCCTAAACCACAGAACCGATTATGATGAAATTTGGTATAGGGGTAGATTAGACCATGAGAAAGGACGTAGGCTACGCGGGCGGAGCCGCGGGCGAAAGCTAGTTGTTCTTATATGTTCGGCAACACGAGTGTCACTCTCCTGGAGTTGCACACGTCCATAGGCCCCGGTAACCACTTTCCATAAGGTGGGCCGTGAGCTTGTCTACCACCTAAGTGGTATCATAAAAATACCCCACTGAATCCTAGGAACTTGGGTATAATCAGGGTGAAGCAAAATATTTGAATTTACGAAAATGGCGGCGAAGCTGCGATCAACCTAAACACGTGCATTATTCTACGTGACAATAAGAAGTTTCAAACGCATTCGTAGCGTGCGTTGACGATAGATTGCATTTGGTTAACATAAAAGATAGAACCATCATAAAACTAAACCAACTTACGTTACGGTTGGATAAGGCTTCTTCTTCCTCTTATCGTTAATCTCAGTCGATTCCGAAGCTTTTTAGCTTGGAGTCTGGGGCCCGCTTTACCAGTCTAACTGCGGCTTTGGTTAACTTCGATATTTTCTGTGAAGCAACTGCCATCTGACCTCCACAATCCAAAGGCGATATGCATTGCAGTTAGACCAGTTGTTTGACTTTTGAGGGCTCCAACTACTCGTAAGGACTGCTTTAGATGTTCGTATGGCAACCGGGACCGACGGCTTTACATGCTCTCCGAGGCACGACCTTACCAATTCATGCATACAAATATTTACACTGCGCGGGGATCGAATCCGCTCCTCCTGCGTAGCGTCCGCGTTCACTACCTTTACACCACGGAAGCTGTCTTAAGACTAATAGACCAAAAAAGACTGTTATGACTTATGACATAGTGTGTAAGAAAAATAAATAAATAAAATGATCAAGAACCTCTCAATCAAATGGCTTCAGCTCTGGGGTAGAGCGGGGGAACAAGTTGCAAATGCCAAATACCTACTGATAATACGAGTACTTACAAGTTAAATGTCAAAATTTGGCGACACGTAGGTACCTACGCCAAGCGCCAGGACCTCATCCTGGTAATATAGTAACATTGTGCACATTTTAACTTGTTTATATCTGTCTATAGAGGTCGTCAAGGAAATTGTAGATAAACTTTACCTGACCCGGTAATCGAATCCTGGATCTTCCGCTCGTAAACATGTCACGGGAGCATTGAAGCAGTATGATGTATTTTGACTTGAACCCCTATCACATTCTCAGAAGAATTAAATACTGTGTAGAAAGTATTAAATTCCAAAAGATTTTTTGCACTACATGAGTGACAGTTTTGTAAATACCAGCCCTTGTAGGCAAGTGGCACAAATTGTCTCTAGAATAGTAACTCTAACCATAACCAATGTATGGGATTGACGTGTATTATGACGTTTGACAGTCTAAAACATGTGTCAATCCCAATTTAATTTATTGTATTTTCACTTGTCTGGGGGCGCTGGTTCTTTTACTCATCATTATCTTGGTTAGGTACATCCGAGACTTTTAATCGAAGAACGGGGGCTCAATTAATTCTCCTCTTTTTGGTTAATCCTATACAGCTTTTATGGGAGCGACTACAGAAGAGTTAAACCAGGTTGCCCAAGGTTGCCGGTCTTTTTAGGGCTAAATACTAAATACTGCAGATGTTCGCATGTCACCTTGGACCGATGGAATAAAGTAGGTGTAGCACGTAGCACGCCTTCGTAGTCACCTATTAAAACAGACCTGGCTAATTACTATACCTTGCGATTTGAAAACCTACTCTTATTTATTAATCAGCCACAAGCTCCACATTTCTCGACAACTATAAATACAATCGTTACATTTGAACTTGACACGAAATGTTTGTGAAATGTGAGCATTTATTGGTATTTATTCTAATGAGTTTATTAGCCTTAAAAATCACAGTTTATCAAAACTAATAAATTATTTTATTTGACGTTAACGATGTTTTTTTTTTTTTATTGTTGTATTGTAGGTACATACCTACTTTGTTATCAGCCATTGGCCGAGATGTCGTAGGTATTTAAGTATTTATTGACTACTGACTTTTACACAACACAAATAAATAAACAGCCTCGCGTAGACTCGGAGTCCTGAACAGAGTGAGACGTTTTTTCACGTCAAAGCAGCGGTGTCTTCTATACAAGACCTAAATTCGTTCCTGCGTGGAATACTGCTCACATCTCTGGGACGGCTCATCACAGTACTTACTAGATGCTCTCGACAGGTTGCAGCGACGTGCGGTCTGCATTATTGGGAAGCCGTAGGTCACGAACACCCTTTGCAGATGCGTAGAGATGTTGAGTCTTTGGCAGGATTCTACCGTCTCTACCAAGGTGAATGTTCTGATGAGCTGTTCCAATTAGTCTCACCCTCGGCATTCCTTCACAGGACGACACGTGCAGGGCTAAGATGCCATCCGCATACGGTGCAGAGTATACCTGCTAGAACCAAGCGTTTCAGTGTCTCATTCCTATGCCGCACCACTAAGACCTAGAACTCCCTATCAGCTCACGTGCTTCCTTCTTCCTACAGTCCCGGGTCCTATAAGCGGGGCGTGAAAAGGTATGTGGTGAAGCCGTCAATCTGAGTGCCACCACTGTTAACATGGTACATGTTTACGATGGTGGCCCTCTTTTCGAGACTTTGGCTTTAACTTAATATTAGACGAGGTGAAGTCAAATTGACGTGTCCTTTATAAAAAAAAATAAAAAAGCAAGACGCAAACGATATCCTGTACCAACCAGCCCGTGTATCCAGCGTGGAAACAGTAAGCCAAAGCCTTCCAACATTGGGACAGGCCCATTTACGCCAATGTCCAGCAGTAGATTGCGATACGCTGGGTAACTGATAGAATTAATATACCTACTCTACAAGAGTTTAGTAGTAAAAAAAGACACGAGTTGGCCCTTGTATTCCACTCCGCCGCAGACCACGTTATTCACCTCTGCCTAACCCCTCTGAAGTTATGTCATAAGTTCATAACATAACACATACGCCCAAAGACATTAAGATAATAATTTATGTCAACATTTTTTCAAGGCTGTGTCCCATAGCCCAATATTTTTGTATAGGCCATCATGATAATTGATTTAAGGCGCTCTGCACACTATAAATCACATTTTATCTGTCCTTATCGCGCCCACTCTATTGTTTATGGTCGCGTCTATATCTGTCATTTGTCATAGACGAAGAGTTTTTGTGATTTCCTTCCATTCATTAATTAAATGTCGTGTTTATTTAACTCTATGTTTTAGAAATAAAATAATACATTTAAGTAATTTGCCTGACGTTTCGACCAGGTTCCACCGGCCTTGTTCACACGACTCTTCTTATTTATTGTAAATCAGGATTATTATTGTATATGTATATGCACCTACTAGCTGTAAGTTTTCCCTAAATATAAAATAAAATAAAATAAAATAAACGCCATAGTTTTTTTTTTTTTTTATACAGGACACGTCAATTTGACTTCACCTCGCCTGATGTTTAAAAGTTATCATTAATTATACTATATTTATTGGATTATATCGCGATATCTTTCTATATTTTGTAAAGTGGTCATGTCTGTACAGTAGACAATTATTCAAAAATAGTAGATTGTATAACAAGGGAGCGAAGTAGTATTTTTACAGCGAGGGCGCTACTTTGAATCAAGAGCAAAGCGAAGGATTCTAACGTAGAATCCTGAGCGCAGCGAGTCATTCAAAGTACACCGCCCGAGGGAAAAATAATTTGCTCCCGAGTTATATACTCTACTTTTCATCCCCATTCTATGAGAAAAAATTTCTCCCGAGATTTCGGGCGTAACAAGTTTTGTACGGCGTATACTAGAATCCTTCGCTTTGCTCTTGATTCAAAGTAGCGCCCTCGCCGTAAAATACTACTTCGCTCCCTTGTTATACAATCTACTATTAACAATTTCTAAACACAAAAAATATTTTTTGGAGTTCTTAACTGTTTGTTCGCGATAATTGTATATACGTAATGTACTGAAAAACGTATCAAATTCAGATGCGGTTTTTTCTTTTGTTTGAAAGGTCCTAATCGGACTTAAAGTCTAGGTTTGATCGTAACAGTAGAGTCGGTAGAGTAGGCAGAGTAGAGTCACAATAACCTCGACTCATCCACGCGGGCAAAATATTATTTGATTTTCAAGTATGTTCTCATATTTTTTATCAAATATGTAGGTATATCTGCGTAGGTATAGGTATATTACAGGCTGGATAAGTACGCTAAATTTGCTCCCCATGATTATAGAATTTTGTAGAATAGACGCTTAGCCTAAAAGCGTCTATTCTACAAAATTCTACAATCCTGGGGCGCAAAAACACACATAAATTAAGTAATTTCAACTACCTACTACGGGCAGGGTAAACAGATGTTAGGGACTAGGGTTTATCTTAGCAAGTTAGGGTTTTAGTGGCTTTAGGCATTGCCAGGATGGGTTATGTAATGCAAGAGTGTTGGCCAACATTTCAACATAAATATTACCGGCTGTTATGTCCACGTTGGTGGTACGTCAACCGTAGGCGGTGGAAAGCTAGTTAGAAATTAAATTAGTGAAGCTTAGTGCTACCTACTATTATTTTTTGTTTGTGATTAATGAATTGAGATATTTAAGAAACAATATTTAATTATTATATATCATGTGGTAAACAATAGCATCTCGCTCACAAAACAATATGGTTGAAAGAAAACTAATTTTTAAAGGATTCTATCGTGGTATACTTTTAATCCGATGTTTCGGCCACTTTTCAGCCGAAAGTGACCGAAACGTAAATTAAATCGCGATAGAATCCGGTAAAAAGTAGTTTTATTTCAATAAATGATATTCAGGTAAACTTTAGAATATCATAAAATGGGTAATATACTTAGATAGAAACTTTTAAAAGTTAAATTTTCTCAACTGAAGTATGTATAGGTACTGAGAGATACAACCTTTTCTCTAATAATTCCCTTATAACGCGTTTTTGCCTTCAAGCACACGAACATTTTCCTTCATTGTCGTCGGAAGCAATGAGCAATCCAGAAAGAGACTTTACTGATCGGCCCTCCGATAGAATCAATCCCCAACGCCTCCACAAACTTTAATCGATTTCCACTCGCGATTACAAGCCCAATTCGTGATTTAAAAGATTTTTACATTTACTTGGCACTCTACGCTTCGTTTAGGAAACGAGACATTTTTCCTCGCGGTTAAGGAAAGCAGAGGCATACATTAATTTCCGTCACGTTGAGAACGGTAAACAGGAGGTGGGAAAATTCAAAATGCCTAAAGTGGATTCGCGTAAATTGATTCCGGACATCGAAGGAATACGATGAATTGGAGAGTAAATGTTTGACGGGAAATAATTTGAGAACGTTTTCCTAATTTATAAGGAGGCGGGCGGACTGAACGCCCGCCCGGCCCTCGCCCACGTAATTATTTTAACGCGCGTCGAAAAAATTCCTATATGAAAAGCCGTGTAACGCCATCTAGTTACGAAATTCGTCAGCTAAAACTTGCCGAGACTCCGCCCCGCGCGCGCACCCCCCTCTCGAATAGATGCAAACTTCGTCCGTTCATTCACTCATCAGTCCCGCTCCGCGCGCCAGTGCGTTAGTACGTGTCTAATTTATAGTCGATTTACGTAAACTCGATATTGTTTCAAACATACGCTCAGCTGATCTGTGACAATAAGTTCTTGTACCGGTTACTACAACAAAACATATAGCCAATGCGGTGAACTCGTGTGTGTTAAGCAAAACCGGACTGCTATCGAAAATATCTCGACGTTGAATGTAAAAATATACGGCGTCGCCTGAGACCCGTCGCCCCGCGTGTGACTGATCGATATTTTAAATGATAACATGGATTCAATTAAGTGTTGTTTAAGACGACGGTGAAGTAAATAGTGTGTATTGTGTGTGTATAGTGGCGTGTCGTCTGTCTGCCGCTCGGCGCCCGCTTACTAGGTACTCAGCGGTAGGTAACCTATCTAATATTGATTCAATGTCGATGTATTTACGTATGTAGGTATTTGAGATAACACGGTTGGGATTTGTTTTGAGGCGATAAGTGTCCGTTTACCAGATATGAGCATGTTTAATGTCAGCTTGTAACATCAACACGCTAAGATATAAAAACCCGGAATTGAACATGCAATTTGCATACAAACGTGCAAATACGAAGTAAAAATTATTATCAAAAAGAAAAAAATAAACTAAAGTATTCAAATTATTATCAAAAATGTAATGTTTTTGCCATGGTACTAATTGCTAGTCAAGAAACAAGGCATCAATAAACTCATTAAAATTATTATCAAGCCGTAATCTTGGTTTACATACTCGTAATTTCACGCCCGAGATTGCGTTTACACACTTTACACTGTAATGGTACACAGTAATTTGCGAGTTTGAATAAACAATAAAACACCTATTTCACCTTGAATTACCTCCTAAGATCTAAATAAAATTATAGTATTCAGACGCCGAAGGCCTAAATAATAAGGCTAATACTGACGTAGGTATGAGATGAGAGCAGTGCAATGCACTCGATTCCAGAAAGAAGCCCCGCCACTGTGTCTAGATACTTAATATGCAGAAGTCAATAGATTGCCTCTAGTTGCCTATGCGTGTATATTGGAACTAGCGCCGTCCTATAGGGTGCACTGCCGATGCACTTTCTCATTTGCAAGTCGAAAATAGAACGAACGCCACCGGCCGCCTGAGTCACGCCTTTATTTATGAGCGGCTACCTACCACTTTCCTCGCCCATCTTCCTGCCAAAGGGAGTATTAATGACTCGCTAAGTGTCCGTGAATCTATTCCCTGTAAATGTTACTCGTGTCGGATTTATACACATCGCTATTTCCTGTAAGTAAAACTGAAGAAAGCAAGAACTTTACAGCCAGTAAGCGGTGTAGACCGACATTGTTGAGCTCCATTTAAAAATATTCACCCTTGTTTATATTTCTCCGAAGTTTCAAACTAATAATAGTGATTAATTCGTCTGGTCAACTGTTAATGTGCACGTAAAGCAGTGAAACGGTGTAAAGTGTATAAAACAGTGAGTAATGTTTACAATAATCATTACATTACAGTTCCCATCGGCGTGTTTGTATTCGCGATGTGGCGTGGGCGATGGTAAAAGCACCTCATAAAGCAGTCGAATCGTATACGTAACAGTGTAAACAAACCCCAAAAACTCTGTCGAAACCGTTAAACACTGTTTCACATTTTCTAACACCTCCTAATTACAGGTAAAACGCATTAAATATAATTAGTGCTTATTTGAATGGATATAAAGGCGATGGTGTGGGGTTCGATGGCCGCGGAGCAAACACTGGCGGGATCACACGCACGATTCACGCGTCCGACAATGCCTTGTTTGTTTCCCGACTATGAGGCTTTACAAATTTGAGCTCGCATAAATTACACTCGGATTACACGCACACACATTTGATTAGCTCGTTTTGTACATCCTCTAGGCGTAACGTGCAAGACTTGAAGATTTTTATAGATAACATTTGAATTACAAATAAGCCATTTATTTTGTCGTTCTAACGCAGTCTCGAGAAATAAATGTTGTATTTGAAAGGAATTGATGACAACACGGTGTCTACTTCTGTCTACAATAAGACAAAGATGCACGAAATAGGAATACATTTGTCCAAACATGACTGGTTTGAGAGAATATAAATAACTACTAAGAAGATAAATGAAACTGTATCCTCGTATTGTTTCAAGCACGTTTTATTATATATCTTGAAAACGTAAAGCACAACACTACTTGATTCTATCAATACAGAACATTCATTGACCAAATAGCAAATTAGGTTCAAATTGATAGCAAATTGTCATTTCATTTCTGGTATACTCTTCGTATAGAAACCCTTAGGTCTGCATCATAAGAGAAACCATAGATGACAACTTTTACAGGGTTGGTAACCTACGCGTGACATCGCCGCTGATGTCTGTTGTTGCCAACGTTCATAGGCTAAGGTGGCCGCTTACCATCCAAGCAAGCTCGCTTGGATATGCATCGGTCACCTTAGCTTAGTGATTCGCTGCTATATTTTCTGACACATAAAGGTAAATATCTCGACCTTTCATATCCTGAACCACACATTCATACTTCCATTCTATTTTTAGGTCTCCTTAATCAAGTCGTAATTGAATTGCTAATTCAGTGCCGGTAGAATTATGAAAATGAGCCTACAAACTTGTTCCTCTATACTGAGTCTATCTACACAGTCGAGGCAGCCCTGACCCTGATACACTGGAATAATAAAAAAGTTCTTGTTAAAAGAATCCACACGTAAATTATACTATGTAATGTAATGTGGGCATAATTTATTACTATGAGAAACCAGTCCATGAATTACGAGATAACTACCAATTACAAATTACCTTGAATAAAATCTTGTCACAAGATCTCGTGTTCACGAAATCTCTTTAATTCTAACATAAGTATTAGGCAGTTTTTAAAAGCTTGTTTGTCTCTTATAAATGTCATATAGAACATTCATTGTTGAAGGATACGAATGAATAGAAAAGGGAAAAGAAAAAGTCTGCTTACATTCGAAATATTCACAAATACGTCCTTTACTTCCAGTAAATCGCAAAATTAAAAAATTTCAAAAGACCCACGACGTATAAAAAATAATTCAAAAAATGTTTACCTACTGCAGCGCCCCCTAGTGGGTTGTCACCGTCACCTATCTGAGAACATGTCCCAATCAAACCCAAACCAATATTTGAAAACTGCATCAAAATCGTACAAGTATTTTTGGAGAAAATTGGCAACATTGATTTGCATTAAAAATGCTTGCTGTAGCGCCCCCTGTTGAGTTGTCCTTGTAGCATCTATCTAAAAACATGCTCCAATTAAAGCCGAACCCTAAACTGAAAACTGCATCAAAATTGGATTTGTAGTTTCGGAGAAAATGGCAACATGGATTTGCACAAACAAACACACAAGCATCCTCTCACCCCAAACGTTCCGTCGTGGGTAAAGAGGAGGAAGTTTTATATTTGACATGTTTTAATAAACATACCTAATACTCTTTCAGAATACGCTTTGCAGTTTAATGCCGCAGTAGAACGAATCCTCGAAAAAGACCCGGAATACCTACTATCGTCAGATTGTTATGCCTTGGAGATTACCTATTATGTTTCCACTATCAAAATATAATTCCCTATTCAAATTTTAGATAAGGTATTGTCTGAAAGAGAATTTAAATTCATCACAGCTATTCTAAAACATGCTTTTGAACTCGTTACATGTACCAAATTCAGAGTATCTTCACCGTCTACATACAGTCTACTGAACTGTTATTCGCTCTTCATGATTTATGTTCATAAACAGCAACCAAAATTCCACCACTTCCGAGTAACAGACAGGTTAGGCCCTCGTTCGTATGCAAGGCTACGGCCTATCTCCACACGCTCCACATGCTCTCTTGATGCTCATGTTCACGTTGTCAAGGGACGGAGTACTATTAACAATATTAACGATCGCGCACGCCCGCTGGGCTACCGTCCTGCCAGCCATTTATCAAATTATTTATATATATCTACGAGTATACCCCTCACTATGGGTGGCCAGCTTTACAAGATCCTTAAAAAACCCACGCTTTTTGTAGATTCAAAATGTTTCGCTGATAAGGCATGCAGCAGGCTTTTCTATTTATTTTTTATGGGAATTTGGTGAATCGTTATCAAAATGTGTATGCGATCGTTATTTGCTTATAAATCCGTATTTCATATTTACTTTGTGTTTACATTACAAAAAAGCAGTAGCCTAAATTTGAAAAAAAAAATACCATTGCCGTTATCAGACGCCAATTTTTTCATTTGGCGCAACTCGCAAATTAAACTATGTAGAAACAGGGCCCAGCTCTAGTAGAATGGTATTCTCTCTGGTTTATGGAACACGTTTTCAAATATTAACCGTTCTGAAATGTACTTAGGCGGGTATCTAACTAAACAGTAGCAGAGTGTATCAACAGTGGCTATTCATAACGATAACAAGAGACTTGAAGACAAGTGCGCGGCAAACTGACACAACAGCCCGCACTCACACAATGAGTGTTTGGAAAATATTTGATCTGGTGTATCTCCTTAACGATAGATATTACAGGAACACTTGTGGTAATGTGAGATTTCTGTTTTTAATTTTCTAAACAATTAATAAGGTGGACGTGATTATCCTCTCATCCATCAATCTCACTAATCTAGGTTAATCCGGGGATTACTTTTTAATCCGAGTTAAACGCCCTTTTTTGGGAATGATTACTACCTACATTGGTTAAGAATTTTTAGAGCTGTAGGACAATGTATATTCGGTATTATTTGCAGCTAAATAAGGTCACAAATATTTCTAGATGATAAAGATCTAGATACAAGTAGCTAACCTATTAATAGATGCAGTTATGTATTAGATTATTACAATGATACGCTAACACAGTCGCAATCTAGCGGCAGCACTATGGAATATTTGAGAGATAAGCTAGAAATCACCTCAAAAAATCAAAATATTATAGATAAATAAAGACATGCGTACATAATGTTTGTCATAACTAAGTGGATTATTAGCAATTAATCCCCAGCTTAGAACCAAGGCTATCTGAACATGATACGAGGATTGATGAGTTAGTACTTTCTTTATTGTAACCGACATGACACCATTTAAGTATTCTTTTTTCTTTTGAGACGTCAATAACTTGATTTTAAATAGGAATAGTACTACAAATAGACATGCATGGACATCGATTCCCGCCTACAAATTCTGTTCAAAATACTTCGAATAACTCACTCAATTTATTCATACATTATTAAATTTAGACCTTTGAATGTTTGATTCATAGGTTTTACTAGGAAGTATTATAATAATAATAACTATGTACCTACCTATTACATATTCTGTTGAATCATTTATTTAACAAGCAACCATCTTGTCTCAACAACATTAAGTAGGTAGGTATGTCTAGAGATTTATAAATTAGTAAAGGAACACAACAGAATTGAAATGAATTAGATAAATTTAAAGATTGCAGTTGTATCCGTTGTTTTCGCAACGCTTACATTATTATGTATTATCTGTAATAAAATATGTATCTCAAAACATCCATTACAAGGAGCCATATACGAAATTTATTTTTGTGTCACCCATTATCACGATACGGCCAATATCAATAAATCATACGACTTGATAACGAGTAGTCGAGTAATTAAACAGCACTAGCGATCGATCACAGATATCGACGTGTCGACCACTATCAGCCGAACTGTCTACATGTGTTACAGACCATTGATAAACTAAAAAACAGACAGCGAACACTTGTTAGAATTTCAAAATAGGTTGTAATTGTACTGTTTCCTGTGCTTCAACCTTATTATACATTACTGATGAATTTTGCTCTATGGCAGATGATGTTCTAAATTCAAAATTTCATAAAACATATCGTAATCGAAGGAAAATCGAAATTCAAATTCTTTTCGAGAAAAATTTTGTCTTGTTGAGCGATGCGTTTAATAATCGTTTATTCTAATTTCTTGTTTCATTCAACCCTATTAAACTATGTGACCCTTAGCAAAATCAGGTTTACCTTTGTTCGTGCTGAGCGAGACAGCGGTAAACAAATACCACCTTGCGGCATTCACTAAAAAGAGTTATAAAAATACGCTTTAGCGACTAAGTTAACAAACGCCTTTTTGCTTTGAGAAGAATTTCTATGGAGCAACTTATTTTTGTACATGTGTATTGCACGTTATCAGAGCCTTATCTTGCAATCTGGGTACATACTATACCTTGTAAGAACGCTCTATTACAACCGTACTACATGTTTATTTGACAAAAATAAATATCAATAAAGCAATTTAACCAGGTATTATTATCGCTTGCCTTTCATATCAGCAGTGATAATTTTTTAATCTTGAGTATCTAAAATACTTTATATCTTTGAGTAAACTTTAAAATGTTACAGCATTCGATAAATTTTAAACCATACCGTTAATATTGATGTTGGTGCCGATTTTGTTTCGCATATTTGAATTTCGAAACTTCTTTGCAACTTTGATAAAGTTAAAACTTTATGTAGATGGCTTTAAATGTGAATTTCGGTTACAGCCATTTTGTCATCAATTATAAAAAAAAATAGCTATTTTCCAACATTTTTCAAAGGGTACAAAACGCCAATCGCCAACCTTTAACTTTAAATACTGAAAATATATCAGTCACTCTGTTAAATGGTATTAGATAAATATTATGTAATCAAAATCTGTTTATTAGTGACCTATTATAATAGTAAGCCAGCTAGCATGATATAATGTTTTATTTCTAGCAAATCTGCTTCTATTATTTACAGCTATTTACATTATAGCCGGCTGAATTATTATGTTTTGTTATAAATATATCCACGACGATGACTCCTCTCGATTTAGTGGTGCAATAAATTCGCATGGAAATTGAGCAAGCGTACTCGGTATTGTCCAAATATTACCACGCCAACACTGCACGCGGGTATTTTCGTTTTAGAGCCATTAAATCGAGATGCGTTCAGGTTCGTTACATACAAAAATGAGTCGTGCGATTGTTATTTTACGAGCGCATTTCGTGGCACGACACGAATATCGCCAGGGGATCGATTATTTGAACAAACAAGGCAGGCAATAAATCATCCGCTCCCGGTTACCTGCTAGGGATCGATACGAAAAATGCCCCTTTTTGAAACAAAAGGGAGTGACATTTCTAACGACAAAGATTGAGCCACTGGCACAAGTGTGGCCGCGTTAAATGATTGAAGCTTTGACATTTTTGAATTTTCCTTTCAGCTTATTAATTTGCCTCTTTTAATTATAAAAATGCCCAGAAAATGTATCGTATGAATATTTAAAGTTTGAAACTCAAAGAAAGCATATTGTTCTCATGAGTCATGTTGACTTAAAGGTGGTATAACTATTTTACTAAAGAGATATTCTACATGGGGGAAATGTCCCTTATGTAAAATGTCTCACCGAATCGGACATTTTTGCGACATTGGCCATGCTATTCAACTGACTCGACCGGGAAAGTACCACCTCACTTAATATCGATGTCAAGTAGCAGTATGCTGTAATCGTACGGATGATAAAACTGCCGGAGGCCTTTCCACCCTCCCTTTCCGTTCTCCCATTCCCCTACATTTCTCCTCCCCCTGCAGATAGCAACGTGCGAGTGACATTTTTTTGGTGCTACAAGTTTAGTATTCCCAAGTCTGCCATAATGAACTTGTTACCTATGTTACTAAGTAGTATAAAACAATACAAAGGCCCTCGAAACAAAAAAATCGCAACCGCCATTAAAATTTCGCAGAACGTCCTAAATAACCATAAACACGAAGAGAATTGTCTCTTAGTTCTTTTGTCTTTGGGCTGTGCTTTTTAAGCACCGTTACACCGCTATTGTTGTAAAATAAGTCCTTGCTTTCGCAAAACAAAAATTATTCGCAATAACTTTTACAATTCAAGAAGTTCTTGTCAAAGTCCTTACAAGTTTTAATGGCCCAAATTCCTTTTTCAAATACAAAACACGAATGACAAAATAAGTGTACAATACAATAGTTGTTTCGGAACGATGTCTTATTGCTCGCTCTAACTTTAATGTTCTAGTTCCCATTGTCTCAAGTTTTAACAAAGATGGAGGAAACACGCTATAAAAGTAAGATAAATCACCGATTGCGTTTCAATACTTGCAGGTAACTATCACATCAATGAAATCATAGCATAGTGTATTGTTTGTTACATATTTATGTTACAATCTTCGGGTAGCGTATATTTTAATATATTCTTTGGTTTCGGTACCGTAAAATTCATAGACATACTTAGGTACAATAAGGAAGGTTAAATATTAAGATTGTGTCTACATAACTTATCTTGAAGCATCATAGAAGTCATTGCTGGGTGGGAATATTCAAAATTGAAATTAGTTCAATAGTATATCCCGTTCACAAAGCTTCAGTACTCACACACTTGCCTCTAAATCCAACTTAGCTAGAAGCAGTTATATCCCGGCAATACAAGTAGATATAATACATACAAGTTTAGCAGCTTGTATCGGCCCGGATATCCGTGAACCTCGGCGCCTTGACTACCATTCTCGGGGACATCAGACGTAAACGACAAACATCTGCTGTGTCCACACCCAGATGAGATCGTACCTGTACAACGATTTGTTTGCCAAGATTTTTCCCTGTAAATAAAAATTCGCTCTCTCGGATCCTTTGCCAAAAACGTGATGATATTTGGAACATTTCCCCCGAGGCGTCAGTTTAATAACCTTTCTATATTACGAGTTTGGCATTTCTCCTTTTAAATAGCTCTACTAAATAAATTTGAATACAAAATTAAACAAATTAAATAATAATGAGATGACCGAGTGACAGTTGGAGCTTTATGGTTGACATCCATTGCTTGCATATAATGCAATAGATGGTTGCATGTTACGGAAAAACGAGAGATGCGTATGACATTCGATTGAAGCATCGTCTAAACAGCGTTAGTCTTGGTTGCATCCAATAGAGCAGGTATACCGGTTAGCGAGTAAAGTTGACTTGAGCCCCGAAGATTACATCGGGGTCCTGTACACTCTTTCTATGATTATTTCGATGTTAAATAAATTCACAATTACAAATAAAATTGGAAATTTAAGGTGATAATATTGACATTATTCGATTGAAGGCTTCTATCGATACTAGTTGTGTAAAACACATTGTACACGGGCGGTGTCTGCGGCGTGGTCGTGGCAAAAATGCGGCGTCTCGACAGCACAGCATTTACATTAAAATGTCATAAAGCCGGTTGTGATACATTTTTTCCGAATCAAACACCTTCCCGCCATCTGGTGACGGAATTTGACACTGATATGTGTGTGCAAACCAATTTATTAACCGTCTCGGAAAACATATGGGTTTCAAAAAACCTAACCTGCATTCCCAGTGTCATAGGGAAAATGCTCTTTTGGACAAGACTGATGAATACACAATATGATTGTCATTATTGATTCTAAATATTTTCTTCAAACCAATCAAATTATTTTCTTTGTATGGATCGTGTACCTCATAATAACATGGCTAATCAATTACGTCTAATCACGTATGAGTACATACCATTATATTTAATGATCCATCATCATAGTACACGAAGATCGATCACGAATGATTGAGATACATTCGGACGGATTGCTGTATTTATTTGGAAAACCGGCTTTTTCTTATGCAGGAGTACTGACGTGTAAATCCAAAACACTGTATCTCAGAAATACCTATTTCGTGAAAAGGGCTTTTAAAACTTTTTTTGGTTTTTGGTACGTTTTGGTAACATATTTATAACATAGCATATAGTGTTAGGTATCAAATGATAGGTATTTTTACGTATTATTTAGCCATGTAAATTTTGCAACCATAAAACGCATACAATTAGAAATAACTAAATAATATAATATAATAATATTAATAAATAAAACTTATAGAAATCTATCCAATTGTTTGAGCAAAACACTGTATGTTTAGTTACAGTGTATTTGATTTATGAGAATAGAGCTTATGGGTCATACAATAACACTGTATTTTCAAATACAGTACCTAAACAATCCATACTAATATTATAATCACTCCTTGCTTAGTGACCGGCAATACGGTTTCAGACCGAAACGGTCAACGGGTGATCTTCTCGCGTACGTGACCGGTTGGAGTGAGGCTATGGAAAAGCACGGCGAGTCACCGGCAATTAGTCTTGACTTCGCCAAAGCTATCGATAGGGTATGGCACAAATCGCTTCTTTCAAAGCTACCAGCCTTTGGCCTGCCTCCCAAACTGTGCAACTGGGTTGCAAGCTTCCTGCAGGGGCGCCGTATTCGCGTCCTTTGTGATGGATGAGCTTCGGAGTTTTTGCAGGTAAATGCTGGCGTGCCGCAGGGTTCCGTATTATCTTCTCTTTCTTCTGCATGTCAATGACATGCTCTCTAAAGGAAGCATTCACTGCTAAGCAAACAACAGCACCTTACACGGGAGTTATTACGCACATCCTGCGGCCAAGCAGTCTTATATCGCGAAAAAAGGCAGCTTCTTGTCACTGAGCTGGACCGGATCCTGGACCATATTTCTCAATGGGGCGCTAGGAACCTGGTCGAGTTTAATGCCAAAAAGACCCAGGCATGTGAGTTTACAGCAAAGGTATCTCCTTTCCTTCCCCTTCCCACTCTTCAGAGCACACCACACACCACCACAGGATCACCTCAATATCCTCGGTATGGATGTTCGCTGCAAACTGAATAACAAAAACTATATCGAGAGCATCATCAAATCAGCCTCGCTTAAACTCGGAGTCCTGAAAACTGTGAGATGATTTTTCACGCCGGAGCAACGGTGTCTTCTATACAAGACCTAAATTCGTTCCTGCGTGGAATACTGCTCACATCTCTGGGACGGCTCCGCAAAGTACTTACTAGATGCTCTCGACAGGTTGCAGCGACGTGCGGTCCGCATTATTGGGAATCCTGAGGTCACGAACACCCTCGAGCCTTTGCAGATGCGTAGAGATGTTGCGTCTTTGGCAGTATTCTACCGTCTCCACCATGGTGAATGTTCTGACGAGCTCTTCCAATTAGTCCCACCCTCTCCTTTCCTTCACAGGACGACACGTGCAGGGCTAAGATGCCATCCATATACGATGTAGAGTATACCTGCTATAACCAAGCGGAACTCCCTGCCAGCTCACGTGTTTCCTTCTTCCTACAGTCCCGGGTCCTATAAGCGGGGCGTGAAAAGGCATCTACTAATGAGGCCGTCAAGCTGAGTGCCACCACTGTTAATATGGTACATGTTTGCGATGGTGACCCTCTTTCCGAGACTTTGCCTTTAGCATAACATTAGGCGAGGTGAAGTCAAATTGACGTGTCCTGTATAAAAAAATGCGAAAGTACTTAACTCTGTCTGTCTGTTTGTCTGTATGTTACGCTTTCACGCTTAAACCAGTGAACCGATCTTGATGAAATTTGGTAGGTACAGAGATAGATTAGAGCTTGAGAACGGACATTAGCTACCTTTCATCACGAAAAAAGGGCTTAAAGAGGGGCAAATAGGGGATGAAAGTTTGTATGAAAGTTCGTAATTTTTAAAGATATCCTGATGAAATTTGGTACAGAGATGGATTAGAGCTTAGGAATGGACATAGGATACTTATTACATTTAGAGTCCATGTTAAGGTATTGTGTCTCCTTGAATTAGGGCCAGCAGTTTTGGTTGCCGTGGACATTTTGTGAACCTGCCTGGACAAGAAATCCCTTCGTCTCTGTCTGTCCATACCTACTCCAAAACTGACTGTGAATGATCTCTGTGTCCGCTTCGGAGATGTGAACGGAACAGTTTTTTTTTGCAGTTCTGGCAGGGAGGTCTCATGGGAAGCATTTTTGCTTGATTCGCCAAAATAACTTTAGAATTTCGACTGGTAGAGAGTAAGATTCTTCTGGCGTATCAGACGGGAATATAGCTCTTGATGTATCAGGACACGCAGCGTTAGAAGTAGAAGAGGAAACACCGTCTTCACTGTTTATCGGTCCAGTATCGGAATATTTCTTTTGCAATGATGGACTCTTTGGGCAAGTTTGAAAACTTAAACCCTTAGATAAGATTGTCACCAATACTTTCATTTATTTGAGGTTCACAAAGGAGTATCAAGGGGCTGATATTACATCAAATCAAAACAAACAAACGTAAACAGCTTGAACAACGTTCGCGCCGGCCGTCGACTATTCATCGACCGAGCAAGAGCAATGATTCACGACCACTAAACGTTGAGCTCTCGCCCTCCTGCCCCCCTCGCGGCTTGCACGTATTAAGCGTAGAGACGTGGCGCCGCGCGCGGTGTCCAGATAGTTTGGTTATCGAAAACACTGTATCTCAGAATTTGAACTAATCCCGCGCAAACTATTCAGCCAATAAACTGTAACTTCAATCACAGTGTTATGCCATAACAAACAATAAATGTAACTTAAATACAGTGTTTTTAAATTTCTATATCTCCATCTGTATACTGTGAAATGAAAAAGTAATAATATAGGGATATGTAGCGTCCTTGAAAAATTCAAATGAGCGCTATTAAGGCAAAACACTGTAACTCGAGTTACAGTGTATTGGATATACACGTCAGAGTATTCGTGTTAGATGCAGAAAATTAAAAAAAAAAAACAATATATACCTAATTTGCAAACCCACCAAGTATAAAAAATAAGCCCATTTTAATAGTTAAAACTGAATACTTAGCATCAATCAATAAGGCAATTTGCCGTTTTATAAAATAGTTACTCTCAAATAGTTTTGTCCAAAATGAGCGCCACATTTTTTGGCTAATAAGTAAAAAAGTTTAAATTGGCAATATCGAGGTTCCCGGTGGTACAGGTTAAAGGCGGGCACGGGTAATTTAAGCCCTTTGGCGGCGACAATGGCCTTCATTCGATGTTCATTTTGATTGGTGTAAAATTACAGAAAAAATGCAGAAAGTAATGAAAAATTACAGAAAGTAATGCATATTTTGAAGTCCGTTAAAGTAGAACTTTGACCTTAGTAACCATTGGTGGTTAATCTTTAAGCGAAATAAAATTTAGATGTTAGAGTGTTCTTATTATATTCGTGTTGCGGTCCTAAATATTCCTCATCCTTTCGCTACACGCTTCCACTCTGTAAAACAATCTCGCAAAGCGATAGTGACATTTCTCTTCATCCATGTATCTCTGACCAACATCTGGCAAACATAAATGTAATTTTCATGATAGAATGATAAATTAATGTATGTGGAAACTGTATCTATTTAGTAGAAGCTTGAGTTTTATATTTTACACCGTGTTTATGATGTAACTAATTCACAGCTTTAACCGACCGTGCAACCACACACTAATAAAGCAATAAAAATCCTTCATTTCCGTTGACGTTTATATTCAGTTGAATCCATATGAAAAATTAAAGATGGATATATATTTTTTAGTATAGCAAACCCTTCAAACAGTTGAAATATTAAAAGGTTTATAAGAATATTGTCGTCTTCACAAGTAAGACAAAAAATTATTTGGGAAATAGCTGGTACTCACACTAACAGTAACTTACAAAATAATTACACCTAAATTCAATATTAAGTTAGTATTTTTTGAGTAGAGTACCTAATATACGGAGAAAATTCGCTACGTTTATTCCCAATAAACTCGAGGCTAGCCTGTGGCACTAAGTATTTGACGTCTTGACATATTCCTATGCTACGTCTACTAAAAATTAAAATTTTCAGACCAGAAATCGAATTTAAAACCTCGTGCACAGCAGTTACACTCGCTGCCGCTACCCACCATTAATTTTATAAATATCTTACCTCTATGAATCCCGCTACCGCTTATGACTCGGCCCCTACGGTAACATAAGTTTGATTTGTCAAGCGGAAAATTGCGAGGTAAGAGACGTTGACCCCAACGTTGATTGCTTACGACTGGGCTCGATTACAATGTGTATAACTTAATCCATTGCTTGTCTACCTACTTAACATTCCACACGTCTCTGTGTCTGCGCGGTAAGGAAGATTATAATTATACCTAACTCTGAAACTTTCGGCGACAAACTCGAATGCCTTTTGCCAAGGCGTGTAATCATCATAAATATTCTAGAACATATAACGCTATCTAGACACAAATTAAACATCGTTTATAATTGGGTTCTAGCATGTGGATTATGTGTGTATATCCGCCTTCTTGATTGGTGTAATGCAGTTTTCTAGAAATACAAATATTACACCAAGCGGATATCAAACCCGCGAACTCAACTTAGCAATCGAATGCTCCACCGCTACGCTAAAAATGAATATTAGTAACCGAACCGGATTAATACACCTGTACAGTATATCCCCATAAGGAGAGATAGGGGTCTATTGAGGGTCTCAACTTCACCTATTTTATTTTATTGTTACTAACAATAGTATTAACATTTTTATTAACATATTCCTATGCTACGACTACTAAAAAATAAAAAATATCAGACCAGAAATCGAATCTAAAATCTCATGCACAGCAGTTACACTCGATAAACTGAAATACTATTAACATTATTGTTAGATACTAACACATTATGGATCCTGGTCCGAAATAAATGATATTTATTTTTTAATTATTTATTTGTTTTATGCTGGCTTTTTTAGGTTCAATAAAACGAAATCCTCATCCATATGGCCCTAACTAACAAAGAAACCCAATAACCTTTTTATTGAGCCTGAGTATTGAATTCGAAATCACTACATAATAGTATGTGGTAGGTACATTATCCTGCATTTTAGCTGTTGCCAAATTAATGAGGCTAACACAATGACAGTAATAGGTGTTTCCGCCATCGCAACTGGGTTGACAACACTCGCTAATTCAGCAAATAGGCACATTTCTAATATACTCTTCAAATATTTTACCTCAAAGACCTGTGCTGAACATGTACTTTTGATTCGAAAGAGAAACTAGCTTTTGAGTATTTATAGCTGTTTAAAATGAAACAAAAAAATTTGCTGTTGCATTTTTTGTCAGCCCGTCATGTTAAATGGCCGTATCTATAGGTGCCTTGCTATTTGGTATTGTATAGTGTCAGATCTGAGACGAAGTACACACATGAAGACAGTTTAACATTTCAAATGTGTACGACAGTCAGTAGAGCATTCAGAGCTAAGTGTAAATAAATAATCGACATCAAACCAGGCAGATACGTCTGTTTGGCAACAGAGTCGTTAAGCTATGTTTACAAGACTCTCTATAATTGGCACTCGGTGACCATCAGCTTCGTTTGGAAATAGTTGCTTCCAGAATTTGTCTGAAAAAAAAAACAGTTTGTGTGGTACCACCTGCAGCGCAGGGGTAGAATTTGACACACCTAAGTGCCTAAGATCTTGACCAAACGGACGTATTTGCCTGATTTGAAGTCAATCAATAAAACACAATATCGCGATGGATCGTAAATGCCGAAATATTTTAATTTATCTACAGTAGAGATGGTGATGTTATTATTAAGGCATTAGGAACTGCGCACCACGTTTCCCTCTAAAGCAAAAAAACTATGTCTAAACTTACTAATATTTAATAAACATGTCTAAAACTAGCAAAAAGTCAAATTTAAATGGAAGCTTTCTGAAGTGGAACAGTTTACGCCACTTGATTTCTACGTCTGAAAATAATTAAAATAATAAAAAAGGGATATGGAAATATAATAATATACGCAATTAATTTCATTATAATAAAGTAGGTAATTAATACAGATTTTAAACCTGCTTTGATCCTAAAAGTCGGCCAAGTGCGAGTCGGAATCGCACTGAGGGTTCCGTAACTTAAGCTATATAAACTACAATATATTTTGATTGCGTTGACTTAGAAGTTTGATTTTTTGCACAGCTTCAAGACGTTATAGACCTGAGTATGTGGTATGAATTTCAAGTTTATACCTCCACTTCCACTTCGTGAGAAAATGATCTTGACAGGCAGACGGACAGACAGACAAACAGACGGACAACGAAGTGATTTTGTAAGGGTTCCGTTTACCTGAACATTAGTCCCATACATTATCAAAAAAAAGTTTAAAGTAATACTTCCAGATGATTTTGCTTTCGAAACCGTGTCCAAATTCTTTTTATCCGATATTCCTCTTGAGATACGGAACTCTAAAAATGGTGGTTTAGTAATTAGAAAGATATTTTTTTTTTTTTATACTGGACACGTCAATTTGACTTCACCTCGCCTGATGTTAAGCTAAAGGCAAAGTCTCGGAAAGAGGGTCGCCATCGTAAACATTTACCCTGTTAACAGTGGCGGCACTCAGCTTGACGGCCTCATTAGATGCCTTTTCACGCCCCGCATAAAGGACCCGGGACTGTAGGAAGAAGGAAACACGTGAGCTGGCATAGGAATGAATCACTGAAATAAATAAATTAAATTAAATAATAATATAAAATAAACAAAAAAATAAATAAATTAATTTCAGCCAGTCCGTTCGATTTCATAGAAAACTTCTGTTTGCAGACAACTCATTTTGCGAATCAAACGGCACTTAAAATAAAATAGAAATTACTCAAAAAATTACGCTCATTACCGAGGCCAATTATTAAAGTAAAAGTATTCCAAAAAAAAAAGTATTCCAAGTAGGTATTCTAAAAAACAAATCCTGAGCCATCGCCATCATGCCTTAGCGCAATAACCGCTATGACTTCCTTTATGGAACCCAGGCGTGCTCCTAGCGTACAGGCCGTTAATCACGTAGGACGAACACTCTTAGCATGCGGGAGGAGAGGTGACTCATTAGCGATAATTTTACAATGAGCTGTTCTGCGTCCGCGCATGTTAGCGTACTGACACACCTACTGCATCGGATATTCATCGGATTAACTTGACACCATTGAGCTGATCTGTGTTAATATACATATGTATGTAGATTGTGGAACTCATCATCGCTTTTTGGTAAACTCTACCAAATTGGGGCTTGTTTAGTAAGAGGAAAATTTCATTTTTTACATAATTTATTTTGATCTTTTCTGTAAAAAATAAAGCTACCACTAACATGTACCTACCATAAGTTATAGCCTATACCATAAGTATATAGAAAACATTGTATTATTATATTTTATTGCGACATAATGGGCACAAAGAAGTTACTGGCAATACATTTAGATTCCACCATATTTCAGCCAGATTTTTATGCAACAACGTTACATATATGATCATAACGACAAGAATCTCCCCGATATTCTTATCATACCTCTGTGTAGGATTCGAAAAACCTACATCTTAATGACAAGCACAAAGCCTCCGTCGTCGGATCGGTATAATGTTACATAATTTTCATCGCGTATTTTCCGCAAGTGTGTCGCTAAACTTACACGCAAATGTCCACCCGTGCCCGTAGTATTGTAGTGAAGATATCATAATTTTTATTCATTGGTTTATATGTTGAACCTATAAACCAATGTTGTCGTTCACCTATGTTGAACGAAATAAAGTTGATTATTGATTATTGATTATTATTGATATAACAATGGAGTATTGATTAATAAGCGTATAATATAATAATATCTAAGCATTATCTTAGCATATATATTACCTACCTACCGCAGTGTTCGAGGGCTGTAGAAGAATGAAATTCCTTTATTGAAGATTTTTTTATTGATAACTGTATTAATGGCAGGCACTTATAGCGGGTCATTCATCAACTCGCGGGCAATAAACTTGCGGGAAACCGCGGGTTGGCATTTTTGAATTTTATTTTATTTTGCTGTCGTCAACTCGCGTGAATATTAAAGTATAGTCAGAAAAATGAATCGAAACCAAAAATTTAATATAAAACCAACTTTTATACTCGCGCATTTATACACCCGCATTGGTTGAAGTAACTGTTTACTTTTTTATATTAATTTATCTTAGATTTCGATATAGACGTGCAAAATGAGGTGAGGGGGAGACGGCCTATGATGCATAAAACATGCTATTTGTTATGGTTATGACAACGATGTCATATGAATGAAACGTCGTAGGAATATCGTCTTTTTCTTGTGGTGATTAAATTTTATTGTAGGATAAGACAAAGTACATTTTAAGCTAATGAAAAATAAGCTTAAATATTGATAAGACCAAAATAGGATAAAACTAGGGGTCAAAAGTAAAAGTGCAGTTAATTTTTTATAAATTTAAGATTTCGTCTAGTAAAAATGTGGAAGTTTTTTTGTGTTTTTGTGTATTGTGGAGATAAGTTTATATTTTTTATATCACAGTGGCAGACAAGCGCAGGGCCTTTTTTTATCGTGCGAAAAATCCCCACGGAGCCGGTGGAGGCGGTTATGGCGGACTCGAACCGACCAAAACGCACGCCGTCTTGGGTCTTTGGTTGCCGGAGGTGAGATTGCCGAAACCATATCTCTAGCAACCTGGCAGACCCAAGACCATCTCGAGTTGGCCCCCTTCGGGCTGTGGGGACCTTAGTGTCCCCATCTAGCCCCGGGTACGGGGAGGCGCACTTTGCGCCGCTGCTGCGGCCTGCTTCTGCTAGCTGACAGGCGGCTCCACCGGTCACCCCCAGGCCAGCGCTCACGGAGGACGGAAATCGTTATGCGACCTCCGACGTCCGGTTCGACTCCGCTCTTCGCGGGCTTCCCGGGCCCGGAGTCTAATCCGGACCCGAGCGACCGCCTCCTTCTCGAGCATTACTTGCTGGCAGAAGGAGGTGGCCGCACCCCAAGCGTTTACACATCGTACCATCGCTGTGAGCAATGTGGCGAGTGTGAGGACTCCCACCCCCAGAGCTGCCACTAGGACCAGCCTAGGCGTGTCCCACGCCGGGCACTCGGTCAGCTTGTGCAGCTCTGTGTCCTCGCTCGCATCACAGTGATGGCACTCAGGCGTTGGCTCTTTCCGGATCCGACACAGGTAACTCCGTTAATCACCAGCGTCAACCGGTACGAGAAGCTGCCGTGTGGCCTCTCTAGTCATTCCTCTATGATGGGTCTTATCGCCGATATTACGGCGTGCCCTACACTTGGTCACCCAAGTCGTAGCTCCCACTCAGCTACCATGTCTCGGTGGAGCTGGGACCTCACGGCCCGAATTTCTTCAGGCTCGGTTTCCCGTCCCTGCTCCCGCGCCTCCTTTCGATACCGATATAGCATCGAAAGGGCTCTCGCATCCAGGTTCCAAGGTAGGGATCCGGCAAGGAGACTCGTTGCCTCCAAGGATATCGTGCGGTACCCCCTAATGGCCCTTGCACGCTACGGCCCACCCAGCAGACGCGCGTTGTAGACTGTCAGGGTCTCCGCCCATATCGGGCACCCATATAGGACCATGGACAGCACCACTCCCGCATAGAGTCTCCTGCAGGAGTCATCCGGCCCCCTCATGTTGGGTAGCAGCCGCCCCAAAGCGGCAGCTGTGCTCTTCAATTTGGGGGCCAGTCGTCGGAAATGCTCCTCGAAGTTCCACCGGCCTACGAGCACGAGCCCCAGGTATTTCATCTAGGGCTTGAAAGCCGATGGAAATGTCTCCCACTATGAGGCTGGAATCCTCCGGTAGCATGCTCCGGAGCCCATGAAAGAACATGACCTCGGTTTTATACAGGGCCACCTCGAGACCCAGCCGCCGGATCCGCTCCACGACATGGGCAATCGCGGTCGTGGCCTTCAGGGTCACTTCGCGGTATGTAGCCCCGCACGCCGTCACCAGCGTGTCGTCCGCATAACACGTGACGGCCGCACCGTCCGCGAACTCGCCGCGAAGCACCCAGACGTAACCGATGTTCCACAGTAGCGGTCCCAGGACCGATCCCTGTGGAACACCGCACGACATCTCTCGCCGACCGAGCCCGGCCGAAGCGCAGGGCCTACCTGATAGAACATGTTTATAATTATTTTACATTTTGATTATTTAAAATACCTACACAAATAAATAAAATTGGAGTATCTGTTTATAACGTTAAAATAATAGCTTTTTAACTGGAAGTGTAAAGCCGACAGACGGATAGACAGAGTTACTTTCGGATTTATAATACCTATAAATCACTACGGATACAAGATACTATAAAAAATAGCTTTTTTGGAAATTTTGTCAATCTGTCGGTCTGATATTCTATTTGTTTGCTAAGTAAAGTGACTTAGTCGATTTTGAGAGGATTTTTATTGTTATTAGTTGAAAGGTAATTCTCGTAACACAAATTTGTTCAAAATCTGATCCCGATCCGATCTCCCAAATGTCTACAATGGTATTCTCGTTACACAATTTTCAAGATCGAACGTTGACTGTATTGTTATTATATTGAACTAAAATGGTACCTACTCTAAACTACGCTAAACTTTGTAACTGATCTATTAATTATTCTAATCGATTACATAATAATTAAAGATGGATTTTTCTGATTCGAAAGTGCGGGGTGAGGAAATGAAATCTGCGCGGGGTTGTGAGCTTCCATTCTGTACGCTAGTACTATTGCCTATTCTGTGACATTACTTTGATAGTTTTTCGTAGTATGTCCATACCACGACAGTCACTCGCTTTTCTTTTTTCATTCCTTGATACCACTTACAAACTTCTTCTATTATACTATATTCTATAACATAGCCTAAAATATCTTATAAAGTACCTACATTTTAAATAGGTACCAAACTATATTAAATTTATTTCAAAGTTTTCGTAACTGACTGTACACAAATACGTCAATTTTGACAATCACGCGAGTTGACGACAGGAAAATAATCAAAAATTGAAAGTTGCCAACTCGCGGTTTCCCGCAAGTTTATTGCCCGCGAGTTGATGAATGACTCCTTATAGCTTATAAGAGACATTAGTGATATTGATTGTCATAACATTATGACACGTACCGGGCATTTGAACTGCAGTTCAACCCCACCGAGCATTTTTTTTTATTCTTGCTGGCAATAAAAGAAGAGATATTTTTTTTATTATCAGATGCGTGGTCCATAGGTTACGGTGATCATGTTCATAGGCAGATCCCGTAGGTACGATTGTCACCTTCAAAAATAGAACATGCTTTGATTTACGCCCTACGGTTACTCCCAATGGAAGTAACCTCAATACTCCTATTGGGAGCAACCCAGTCCGACTAGGGATGTAACCACAATGTCACTGACTTCTTATTTGCAAGAGCATGACCGCAGTGTGACCTGTAATTGTTCAAACACAATTGTGTCAGAAACCGGAATTCTTTTTATAAAAATGACAATCACTTTTTTTTCATACTGTCACAGAGCTAAGTAAAGTAGCCAAAGAGTTTCTCATTTATAAAAGGAGGTCGAAAAATAAAATGTAACTAAGTAGCTCAGATAATTCAACGTTAGTGAATAGTATTTTAGTGTCGAACTTTTGAAAGTGAAAAGTTGTCGCCATTATACTGTTGCTCCTATTATATTCAGTTTGTAGGTCGAATCGTGAGCGGGTGCCTATTATGTGGGGGTAAACCAGGTTAATTTTGAATAGGTGGTTACCTTGTTACAATAAAGGTTGATACCCACTGGATTCAGACGAGTGAACTCTAGTTACAAATCTAATTGTTTTATTATAGCTATGATAGTTAAACACATCCATCTGATGATATGCGGGTTCGTGAATCTGTCTATGTTCTACTTTCCCTGTACAACTAAAGCAAGAAAATGGTAAAGAAAATGAGTAATGAATAAGGCCTTCCTAAAAGGACTCTTTAAATATCCGTTGAATAATTGCACTATCCACATTCGGGATCCTGCTGATTACGTAGATGATATTAGGTATCAAATTAATGTATTGTCATTTAGACGTCTCATACCAATGATATTACATTTAACATTGTCTCATACATACAAAAGTTTCCAATCAGTATGACAATAAATTTGAGGTCGATTAAATTGAACGTCCAATATTTGTTTACATACAGGTTGAGTCAATAATAAAAGCATGTTTGCAAATAGAACAACCGTTCACAAACATAATGATTAGACATTAATTTCGTACCCGTCAATCTTCCTATCTATCAAACAATATTCTCGTTAACACAATACAAAAAAACAACAGTGCTTAAGTCTAAAATGTGAGGTCCGTATCAATGCATACATCAATCATGTGGCAAAAAAAATGGCGAACGTAACGAGCCGTATCGTGTTTAATACGCGAGGTTAATATCTTAGTAGAAGCGTGATTTTTTTCGTGTGTAATGTTCACGGGCGTACACACTACACTTTTGGCAATTATTGCTTTCAGAAGCTTGATACTCGTAGTTAAACGGTTACTTAGGACCTGTGTGGTATAGTTCGAATCGTATATCTTGAATTATAAAAGGCCCTGCACATAGATTGTCTTGAAATCCATACTAATATTATCAATGCGAAAGTAACTCTGACTGTCTGTCTATCTGCTTTCACGCCTAAACCACTGAACCGATTTTGATGAAATTTGGTATAGGGGTAGATTAGACCATGAGAAAGGACATAGGCTATGTTTGGTCGCGATAACCGACATCCACGCGGACGGAGTCGCGGGCAAAAGCTAGTAATCTATACTTGTTGAATTTGAGCTCGTCCAACGCAGCGTTCCCGTGCTATCTTCAAGATACACCCAAGAAACGTGTACTGCAGGTATAGAGCACATTTTGAGCATATTTTAGGTTCAAGATATTGGACTCGGGCTATGCTTCGAAGGCATTTTACATCTGATGTCGTAAATGTGAATCATAGTGTGTACTCACGTTCGGTGTACCCCATACCCCCAACACTAGAATCTCTAGGAGTCAATCCGATCTTACCTGCTAGCCGCTTTGGATTTCAGATTCAGGTGGAAGGCACTTCTGCACAATCCAAAACAATCAAGTCATACAAAAAAGGCTTAGAATACAATTGGGATTGACGCTCGGGTAAAAAACTATAATGCCTTGTGCATTATGTATTGCGAAAAAAAAACAATGTCATTGGTGTGAGAGTTTGGCGACACTATTTTCTAGACTAACGGTAATTCTGCTTGTATCATCATGGTTTTAGAAATAATAGTCTCCGTTACATTCGTGGCTTCCACCTCAGAGCCCGGGGTTCGCTTGTGTTTTATAATTGAATTTTTTTTACTACGGGCGTGACTACATCAAACCCCACAGGTGTACCAACTACCAGATCAAGTTGGGTTAGAACTCAAAACGCTAATACACCATTACTAAATCTCGACGAAGTAAAAACTGCTCCGTGCCAACTGTAAAACGATGTTAGATAGGAACACTCCAGACACTCCTACCTCTTCAGACTAAAGTTACTCTTGCACAATCTCTTCTACTCTCGCTGTTAGACTATGCTGATGTCTGCTTTCTCGATGCATCGGAGGAACTGCTAAACAAACTTGAGCGCCTGCAGAATTTGGGAATCCGCTTTGTCTTTGGTCTGCGAAAATACGACCATGTGACGGAATATCGCAAAAGACTCAACTGGCTCCCTATTCGGCAGCGCCGTAACCTTCATATTCTTACTCTTCTCTATAATATTCTTCATAATCCTAATGCTCCAACTTATCTGCGGGAACGCTTTGAGTATCTTGTACCCAGGGGTAAACCCTGTCGTCTTTCTACCTCTCTTCTGCTTCGTACACCTGCACATAGTTCCAGCTGCTATGATGGATCCTTCACGGTCCGGGCAGTACGTCTTTGGAACGCACTACCTCACTCCATTCGCAGTAGTAATACTCTGGACATCTTCAGGAGAAGAACTAGGGAACATTTCCTATCACAATAATGTAGTCTGTATATTTACGTATCTATTTATGCATGTATGTCTATGTATGTCTATGTATGTGTATAGTTTGTATATATGTATGTGTGTATGTATAATTGTCTAGGTGGTATGTATGTATGTATGTATGAATAAATATTATAGTATGTATGTGTGTATTGTGTATAATGTACCCGTTTAGGTACACTTTCTTATTCATGTTCCTTTATATATGTATATTTTCTGTTCTTTATGTACACTTCACATCCCCCTTCACGACCATAACTTCTCTGTCACTCAAAGGTTTGCTGGTAGAGAACTCATTTTGAGTTAAGCTCGCCTTTGTACATGTTATCTGAAATGTTTTGTGTATAATCTCTATACTTTTTTGTGTACAATAAAGAATTAAGAATTAAGAAGTCTTATCCCCATAGTGTCGCACCATTACAGTGTCAATTAGTGGTGCTTGAATATGCATGCCGTGGTCGTAGGATGCGCGGGAGGTGTTTCACTTAGTGTCAAGCGTGCATTGTCATGTGTGGAGACAATCACTTCCTAATTCTGTGCGGTTGATTGAGCAAACTTACATACGTTTTATGCGGACATTCGTTTAGTTATTTACTTTTGAAGAAGGTTTACAACGAAATAGCGAATTTAGAACAACCTGTACCTATCAATATTGCTAACTGCATGACTAATTTATTGATTTTCTGTTATTGTCTTTTGAGAGAGTAGTAATCTGCATTAAGGCGTTCTTCACTATTATTCATGGATCTTTAGGTATTTTTGAGGTAGTAGAAATCATCAGCTCATAATTTCAATATCAAACGCTCGGTCCACTGCTATAATAGCCTCACAGTCTTCTACGTGAGATTAAAAAACTGCAAATTTCACGCGGCGAACACATTTCCCTCAACGTAAGGCAAGGCAACAATTTTTATATTAGTGCTTGTAACATACTGGTAACATAAATAGTGCTGATCCACTCCGTAGCTGTCCCGCACAATATGCAAAATGACAGAAGGTAGATAATTTACGAGCTACGCAGGCCATAAACCCGGGAAGGGAGTCGCCGGTTCCGTGTTCACCACCTATAAACCGCGGGCTGTGGGCACATGCCAACGTGTGACGCGGACTTAACGTTCCCGAGGTATGAGGAATGGGCTGTTTGACTTTTGGACAGCTCTATAAAGTAGATAGAGGTCAACTTAAAGCGTTATGTTCAAACCAAAGACTTGTGTATCTACTAGACCGGCTTTAGGGAATTTTCCCTTATAGTTGGTTTTCCTTATTATTCTTCTATTTATTACTCGCCTACAACCCTCTGCCCTTCCTAACTATGACATACGTTTGGATCTGAAACTAAAATTCAGATTACGTACTTTTATTTGGTAAGCATGAAACTCATTTTTTTCTACACAAACAAAAGTGTTAGCATAGCTAAGGAAGTATCGCCCTCCCACCTTTTTCTGTTAGGAATTTTACAATAACAGCATGGCATTTGAGATGGTTGGTTCACCCCAAAAATATAGCTGGCGAAATGTGTTCCTAAATCTACCCCTTTGTCATAGGTCTGAGTCCACAACGACTGTTTTCCCAAGTATGAACGTCACGTAATTCACATATCTTTTAGTTTAATTGTAACTCACAATAAGTTTGTGAATGCGCCAGGTGGCCAGGAAGCCCATTTGTCATACCTAACGCAAGTAAACGTACCGAGTTTAAAACTAAGTTCTACCATGCTCTACTTTAAAGCTCCCTCTATATGACTAAACGTATACGACAAAACCACAGAGTAAATTATACTATAGGAATGAAATATGTTTTCACATGTTAAAAGTAAAAAAAAAAAAGTTCAACTAAAGATGAACCTATGAAAGTATACGAATGTCTAATTTTTTTTAAATAGAATTCAAATTACAATATATACAATTCAAAATTCTATTCTTTTTCTTTTAACAACTGCTAAAAATTGATTAAAACATTTTTTTTATCTATTCGAGATTTTATCTGTAAAACTCGATCATACTGGCACTATGGGCATATCTTTAGATTTAAATATCTGTGTACGAAACGCACGCATACAAGCCGTATACAGTACGTTCACAGGAAGCGATCGCTCATAAAATCGCGTTCGACGACTTTGCGACTCGACGTAAAAGTCGCAGGACTTTTACGACGCGACCGCGACGACCGCGGGCCGAGCGCGGTACGTGGGCACGGTCCATTGTGCGCTTGCCGTAAATAAAAATAACTATAAAATTAAGACTATAATAGTTTTATTATGGACGTGGTAGGGTAGGAACGTTTGTGCTTTACAGCGGATACATGAAACTGCTTGTTTAATACTCGCTGTGGAACTTACAGGTAAAAACTACTTTAACTATTGCAACTTGGCAACATCATTGTAGTACTTAGCGTTCGCGTATGTTGTCCGCCTCTCTGTCACTCTCCTCTTTGTTCCCGCCCATTCCAGTTACATCCATAGCCTGCATCTTGGAGCCCTTTGGATCATTTTGGCTTTTATCCAAAAATCCCAAGTAACTATATGACGTGGTACACTGTGGGAAGTGGGTCTCTCTTCGTTTGTTCCTCTAACCTGCAATCTCTCTAATCGATACACTTCAGACGTGTTCAAAAAAATAAGAAATTCAGTACGCCTAGATATATATTAGAAATCCAGAACACAAATAATTTAGTACCATAATAAATTTACTTCTAACTTTTCCTTGTTTCACTTGTAACGTCGTTTCTAGAAGAAATCAACAAATTCATACAAACATCCATACACGGAACTATAACCGAATGATAAACTTTGTGATTCGATTGACTGCTACATCGTGTTCGTGTTCTGTCGTACGGTCAGCAATAAAACTAGTCACATAAATCTTCTCGACGCGACGTCTTGCTCGCTCACTCAAATGCACAATATGAATAAGAAACAAATAAATTCCAATAATTTTTTAATACGAATTTATATAGTGCATCAGAAAACCAGCGCTGGTCCTGCAACTTGCAGCAGACACTCATGTCTATGGTTATCTGTTTCACTGTCCTTAAATAAGATATTTTTTGCTTTCCTGAACAAACCATGATCTTTTTTGCTGAAAAAATCTTCCAAAAATTTTGTTGTAATTTTTATTTGCAATAAGACTTCGCTCAAGTTGTAACTCGGTAGATTTGACAAATCATAAGCAGTCTCAACTCAAAAAAACCGTAGGAAATACTCAGTAGTTGCACGGAGTCTATAATTGAACACAACACAACACAACACGCTATACATAGGAATTAAGGGACAACGGTTTATATAACAAGAATAACAATATAAAATCAACCTATTCCTATCCAATAAAATATAGGTGTAAGTGCAAAAAATCAACTTTCTACGTTGACGGTACATAATTCCTACATTTCAGTGGCGGGCTGCACAATACTCATAATTTCCATTCGTCTCTGGACGATGAGCCGCTCGTAAAGTCGCGTATTGATTGTGAACACAGCTCGTGCAGATATCGGACGCGCACATTTTCATTAGCAACAAACTGAGAAATGTGTGGGCTGCGGCGCGAGTGACAGCGCAAGCGGGGACTTAGTACTGGAAAACGTATTGTTTTAATGGGATGATGATTCATGCTTGACATAAATATCGTATGGTAATATAAAACTCTTTTAAGTTGTTTCTAAAATATTACATGATAGTATTATTGAAAATCGCTTTAATATTAGGGCAATTATAGTATTTTTTGTTCGTTGTTAGACAATGTTGTGTTGGAGAGACTCTTTTTGACTATTTCCGTCATACCGAAAGCATTCTTGGACGACGAATCACCCGCTACTTCCCATTTCACCACATTTTTTTCTTGTTAGTTATTAATTACATACAAAGAAACCGAGTAAGCACCTAACTAATTAAAATTAAATTAAATGGCGCACATTGAGAGAGGCCTATGTCCAACAGTGGACTGCGTGGGCTAATTAATTGATTAATTGAAGTATTTAACTACAAATCGTCGGCCAATGGTCACTGTAAAGCGGTAGCAGGTAGCTACAGCGCATCCCAAAAAAATTTAAAGCCGTCCGCTTCTATTTCCAAAGATAGGCTCATCCACAAGCCCAATTTCTTTCTTTCTATAATATGAATAATTGTTTTAAAGAAAAGACTTCTTTCTTTCGCATTTAAAGACCATCACTAAAGGCGTTAAAATTTTTGTTACGAATTGGTTCACATTCAACGAAGATATAATAAAGCCCATGAATCCACACTTTTTTGAAGACTGTTTACAAATAAAAACATTAAGAACCCATTTTACAATAATTTATATTCGGCTCGTTTAATGTTTAAAAGTGACATGAACATGTCACTGTTTACCCTAACTTTGATGTTAAATCCACTCATCATTGAACATTACACTCTATAAATCATTTGCTCGCCGAGGCGCCGTCCATCTTCTACATAATTTAGAACCGCGTAAATGATTGCCATTGACGCATTACTTCGCAAATAAAACGGGTAAAGTACACGTGTATCGCCCACGTCAATGATTTGTCCCATAACATAAGTCTATAAGCTTTTAAACAGTTTGGCACCCCGCCAGACGACGGGCATCAACCTCTGAACACCACGAATATATGCCAATTTCGAACCTAATCGACCACAGATAACAAACACTAAGGAAAATGACACCTAAAAAATATTTATTGTATAACCACACCGGTCTCTCGTGGCAGCGTGCCAGTCGCGGACAGGATGCAGCTCATTTATCTTCATTCAAAGAGTTTTCTAATGTCAATATAATGTTCGGAAACTGTCAAAACTTGCATATATTACAAATCTTTTTGAAGTATTAAAGGTCTCAATTTCAGTGAGCGATACGGTCACGCAATAACATTCAAAGGTTTATTTCTCAGCGCGCTTTTAACGCTAACTCAGGACGCGGAACTAATAAAAATAGCCCAGTTCTGAATAACTCAATAAAATTAGGCTTAAAGCAAACAGTGCGAGTGGTAGGTAGGCGCGCACTGGGCCGCCCCGCAACACGTTCCGACAATAAGGTGTCGTTGGTAACTCGCGACGCCAACTATTACTATTTCCAGTGAACCGGAATAAACGTGCGACTGTAATGAAGCGTAGGGCACGCCCCTATTGAGAGCGACGCGCATTTACTGGTGAAAAGTATGACGCTCTATTTAGCTAAGTGCATTTCATGGCAATTTGTGCCCGCATTGATATAACTGTGGTCTGATACGCAACGCGTGCGGTGAGGCTTCCACCTGCTATGAACACTTCTTGATTGTTTTCCTCTATGCACGCTAATAACAGTGAAGCTATAATTCGCTCTTACCTTACTGTGAATAATTTCATGTTTATGACCGATTTATTGGTAGGTACCAGGTCACAATGGTTGTTATCTATGGGTATTCACGCCTGTAGATAATATTATACCCGAAAGGGAAGGTACCAGGTAATAAGTAGTATTAGGTAAGGACATATATTTAGCCCCTATTTCTCTGTTTCTTCCTGCAATGTTCTTCCATACCATGCCATCCCGCGGATTTAAAAATCGCGAAATTACTTCCTACCTTTCATAGTTTTCTAGCAGAATAGGCCTTCAGAGAGAGATAAGCAAAGAAAGAAGTATCAGTCATAGGCTACGATGATCATTATACCATCTCGTGTACGTAACAAAGCCGGTCAACTGTAAAATACCCTAATCCTCGCCGCTATCAGTCACACCACAGCCTCGCTTCTAAATACGTCTACCGTGAGCGCAGGCCTACGATCAGCGTATGTTTATATAACTCCAATCGTTCACTCGTTCAGTTGTTCCATTCAATTCAAATTATTGAATACATTATATGCGTTTTTCTGCGTCATTTGATCATTTAGCCGTTATGCTTCGAGAGCGACACCCGATACTGGGAAGATTAGCACTGTTATTATGTTGAAAATGTACATTGTGTTGAATGTTCAAGCGTCTTGTTTAGCAACCTAAGTAATGCGTATGTGCATAATATTACAATCAACATTTTAATGATTCATTATGATATCTGTGTATGGCAGATTGGAAGCCTACAGCGCCATAGTTGGAATGCTACTTGGCAAATGCTTTATGAAAATATAGTTATGGCATGAAGTCAGTCAACTATTATACTACTTTTTTGGTCAAGAAATTAAAGCATTCTTTTTTAAAAATGGCTACCAAATTCAGTATTTCAAGCATGGCATGGCAGAGTTCTTACTCCTCTTGCCTATGCATTATACTAACCGAACACATTCTACCAGGTAAAAAGTTCCTATATATAATAGCAATATTCACATGAATAGCTTTAGCGTTTCCGTACTAACTAAAACATATATTATATTAACGTGTAGCAAATGTTCTGAGTCTGAGGATTTTCTTTGCATTACATGCATTTACCGTGCGCTTTGCTTTCCATGCATTCTCTGTGCGGCGGCCGGGTATGCGATCTTCGACTTTCGACTGCGATGAAAATTACGATCCATGGGACATGGGCAATTACTTATTCCTAATCACTAACGCCTCTATCATCACTAGTTGTTTGTAGTTGTCACATAACAGATAAAATTATTGTCTAAACGATAAAATTGTTATTTTAGCATGCCTATAAACAACGACATCAAAGTGTTCACAATGGAAGTAATCGCCTACGTACGTTATAAACTTGTCGTAGTGTAGCACCCACGGACGACGTAGGTACTTTTAAAACGATTTGACGAGACGCTGTGGGATCATATTTTGGTAATCACTTAACTAGAGCTGGTACTTCACTGTCTAAAGAAGGATGCTTCTCTCAGTAGAAAATGGTAGAGCCGAGCTAATAGTAATACTTAATATGTAGCACAAATAAACCTACCCGGTCGAGAAAGTATCCTCACCCATTCTGTGCCTGTTCTCTTACTTCTATTACCGGCGCGGTGCGGTGGTGTAATGCATAGAATGAACTTACTTCACATTCCTATCCATTCTGATTATTCCTGATGTTGCCTGGAGGAAATTCATTGCGCTTTCAATTGTATTCTATTTACTTCTATCTGTAGTCTAAATTGGTTTGCCAGAAGCTCCCTTTCTCTCCGATGTCTTCTTCAGCATGCAGAAGTGACACCTCAACAAACACATGGCTCAACTGATGATAAATGTTTTCAACACCCTTGTTGTCACTCGCGGGTTGCCAACTGCAGAATGGGAAAGAGAAAATAGACACATTTCTTCCCCGACATTGATTCTTCCTGGAAATAGCTGGAATTATCTGATTTCGACACAATGGCATTGTATTTAGTTATTGTTTTATCCTACCCCGACTACCGAAAATTAATTCAGCGTAACGAAGCCCAGAATACACAAATAGATATGAACATATTTAATTTAAGTCTCATTTTACTACATGAATTTCATTTAGACAAAACACGTTTATCAGTTGAACATATATCCACCAATGAAATCCAGCCTTACACGGATTTAATTAAGTTTATTATAAGATTAGTGTGTGTAAATCCAGCTATTACACGCTAAGTAAGAGTGTAACCACGGAATGTGTCTCACGGCTAATTTAACCTTTTTGTAGCTGCGCCACGTTCGGATCGGAGCCGTCCGGAGTCCGGACGAGCCATGTGTCGATATGGCATGTCGTTAAAAGCGCATTAACCACTGATTCTGACGGGCGCCAACAACACAAAGATTATTTGACAATCTCCCTTACATTTGGGTACTACTATTCTGCCTAAAGTTGTACATTATGAAAAAAATATACAATGGACTCGGTATTCAATTATTTGTGCGAAAAGTTCTTGTAGCATATTTGAATTGTAAATGTTACCTGTAAATCTTCAGATGTTCAAGCATTCTAGCAAATAAAGAATTTGAACAAGTTCCAAGTTGAAAGAGTATTGTAGTAGTTGCTCTGAATAAGATTTCACTCTTAGTTCTCTACCTTTAACTCATTTTTGCACTTATTTTACTCATAATAAAATCGAGACAAGCTCAGCCATACCTCACGAATCATCTGTAAGATTTAATTTAGTAGGCACAATACTACCGCACACATCCTGCCTCAAGTTTTACCAGTACCTTCGTGTACACAGCTCGTACAGTAGCATATGTTACTCCAGAAATAAATAAAACTATTTATTTCACTGATTCTACAGCGTGCATTGGAATGCTAGCAGTATGTTTAACCCCGATTATTTGTTTTTATAGTCTGTACAAATTTGTCTTTATGAGCTTTTAGTAGCTTACAGAAGATGTTGATTGTTGAATTTATTGAGTCATTATAGAATGCGTGCGGGACATTATTTTGCTAAACAAATTATCTCGAGAAACTTATTTTCAAAGTTGTTTATGAAATAAAAAGTTGCTCGGTTAGTCTTTTAACAGCCGTTTCAAAATTAGAACAATGAAATAAACAATTTATTTTCTGTTTTCACGTTTTAAGTTTTAAACATTTTTGTGGACAGTGTTTTATCTACACCTAAATATTTTTAGCCTCAAATTTGTATAATACTAGATTCAAACATGACATAAAGCTGCGTAGTCCTGATTTCGATTACCAAGCAATTTCGATTCCTTCCCGCATACGAAGGTTGGAGCATAAAAAAAGTGTATGTATTCATTTATTAAAAATACTTTTTCACAGAACTTTTTGATCATAAATGATTTTTATGATCTTCTGAAAGTTACACAAAAGGTAAATCAATATTAGCGATGATTACACAGCACTAAAAATGGAGGGTTTCCCCAAAATAATTGAGTGGATTTATCGGCAGTTATCTTAGTAATAAACTCGGTAGTAAGGCACGGTAGCCGCGCGGCGTACAACGCCCATTGTGTAATGTCTGATAGCCGCTGATAGCGCGCCGATATCGCTCAGATTGCAGATAGTTTGATATATTCCACTGTGTATCTACAAAATAATTACAGCTGTCGTCGTGTGGGCCAGTTTTGTGGAAATCGTGAGAAACAGCGAGTAGATATGCAATGAAATGATACCTAAATAACTTATCCCAAACTATGTCAATCGGTCACGTTGACATAAAAACTCCCAAACTAGTGGAGACCCACTGGAATCTCTTGTAACTTGCCACCTAAGAATGGTAGGGGTGGATGACAATTGTCTCCAGCACTCTCCAAGCGTAGTGCTACGTAAACTTGATTTATCCTACTGGCCCAATTTCTCCTGTCGAAACATCCCATCCAATCTGGAAAACTATGATGACGCCTACGAAGAATGTTGATATTATATATTGTTTATACTCCAATCTATAACGCTGGCCTCTCTTCTTTCCAGATGCGGTAAATCGAGCCAGTGACCATGTGGTCGGTGCTGATGGGGCTGGCCGCCCTGTCGGTGGCCGGCGCGCTGGTGCAGCCGCGCTGTCAGGAGATCACCATCCCCATGTGCCGAGGAATCGGGTACAACCTGACGAGCTTCCCCAACGCGCTTGACCATGATACGCAAGAAGAGGCCGGCTTAGAGGTGAGTGCCTTGAACATTTCCTTTTTGCGACAAACGAGCATAGTCATTCATAATCATTTTAGAACCCTAAACAGAAGAAATAAAAGTATCTTCATAAATGCCAGCTAATTTCGGGAGTTTCTGACGTCTCCTAAATCATCACCTTAATTTGTTGCTGGATGTTTATTAAGGTCGACTCTGTCCGAATGGCCCGCTTCTATTATAAAATAACGTTCAGAAAAACCATGTTTTCCTGCTCATTAAGTAAACAACCTGTTTGTAGTCCGAGTCTAAATTGCTCAACTGGTGAGAATATTTCAAATTTCAATTCGACCTTGTCAATGTTTCAGGTCCACCAATATTGGCCACTCGTCGAGATCAGATGCTCCGCCGACCTGAAGTTCTTCCTGTGCTCCGTGTACACACCGATCTGCATCGAAGACTACCAGAAACCCCTACCGGCCTGCCGTAGCGTGTGCGAGCGGGCACGAGCTGGGTGCGCGCCTCTCATGCAGCACTACGGCTTCCAGTGGCCCGAGCGCATGGCCTGCGAGCGCCTGCCTCGCGCGGGGGACCCCGACCAGCTGTGCATGGAGGAGACGGAGCGCGCCCGCGAGCCGCCGCCGCCGCCGCCGCGCCGCCCGCCGCGCCCCACGTGTACGGACCCAAAAAACTGCGCGGGCGCCGCTGCCACGGCCGACGCGGCGCCGGGCGGCGGCGGCGGGTGCGCGTGCGCCTGCAGGCCGCCGCTCGTGAGCGCGCGCGCGCCCGGCCCGGCCGGCGCCAACAGCAGCGCGCTGCCGGCCGGTTGCGCGCTGCCGTGCCGGGGCGCGTTCTTCACGCGCGACGAGAAAGAGTTCGCCGCCGTGTGGGTGGCGCTGTGGGGCGGCCTGTGCGCCGCCAGCACGCTCATGACGCTCACCACCTTCCTCATCGACTCGCAGCGCTTTAAGTACCCGGAGCGGCCCATCGTGTACCTGTCCGCCTGCTACTTCATGGTGTCGCTCGGCTACCTGGCGCGCCTCGCCATCGGCCACGACGAGGTGGCGTGCGACGGCCCGCTGCTCCGCACCAACGTCAACGGCCCCGGCGCCTGCACACTGGTCTTCGTGCTCGTCTACTTCTTCGGCATGGCATCGTCCATCTGGTGGGTCGTGCTGTCGTTCGCGTGGTTTCTCGCGGCCGGGCTGAAATGGGGGAACGAGGCGATCGCCGGCCACGCGCAGTACTACCACCTGGCGGCCTGGCTGATCCCCGCCGCGAAGACCGTGGCCGTCCTGCTCGCCGGTGCCGTCGACGGCGACCCGGTGGCCGGCATCTGCTACGTGGGGAACTCGTCGCCGGAGAACCTGAAGCGCTACGTGCTGGCGCCGCTGATAGTGTACTTCGCGCTCGGCGCCACGTTCCTGCTCGCCGGCTTCGTGTCGCTGTTCCGCATCCGCTCGGTGATCAAGCGGCAGGGCGGCATCGGCGCCGGCTCCAAGGCGGACAAGCTGGAGAAGCTGATGATCCGCATCGGCGTGTTCAGCGTGCTGTACGCGGTGCCGGCGGGCGTGGTGATCGGCTGCCTGGCGTACGAGGCGGGCGGCCACGAGCGCTGGCTGCGCCGCGTGGCGTGCGGCCCGGCGTGCGGCGCGCGCCCGCTGTACTCGGCGCTCATGCTCAAGTACTTCATGGCGCTGGCCGTGGGCATCACGTCGGGCGTGTGGATCTGGTCGGGCAAGACGCTGGACTCGTGGCGCCGCGTGTGGCGCGGCGGCCGCGAGCCCGCGCCGGCGCAGCGCGCGCTGGTCAAGGGCGCCGTGTGACGCGCGCCCGCGGGCCCCCCGTCCGCGCCCTCCGCCGCCTCGGCCCCCGCGCCGCCCGTGCTGCCCCCGCTGGCGCCCTCCGCGCGCTCGGCCCAGCCGCTGTCCGACTACGGGCCCGTGTAGTGCCGCCGATTCGACTGAACGAGGAACGACAATCGATAGTTACGAGTGACAGTGACGGGGGCCCCGGGCCCTCGAGTGACGTCTGTGCAGTGAGTGTGAGTGACGCTCGCGCGCGTCTAGTCCTAGTGTACCGCGCGACGCACACGATATACGTAATAGTGTTAAGGGTTGGGCCGAGGGCCGGCCGTGGCGTCCGACGCCTGCTCGGGTTCCCGTAGAACTTGTAGACTTTGTTGACAGACTTACCTGTATGGGAATGTTTAATCCAAACCCAGTTATGTTTAATGTTGATGGTAAAACATTAATACATACAGTCACTAACAAAGTAGCTTAACGCGTTCAAATTTACAAAAAACTGAAACTCTAGAACTGTCCTGCAAAGTAAATTGGTTAAACTTCGCCCGAATTTTGTTGCCAACTGTACCTAGATTGACAAACTATATAGATTCAAACCAATTCAAACTATCTACAAGTTCTAACTACATATAGTCGCCCTACATCCGTCGAAGGACGTCGATACTGTACTCACCAGCAAAATACTGTTCTATTTCGTACAAATTACCTCACTAACCACTGCCATTTCATATATTTATATTGACAAACAGAGGAGTATTTTTCTGCTGTGTACTAAGTACCTATTGTAGTGACACCGTGACCGAAATATTCAAATAACAGGGGCTCATCATTATTCAACAATATTATAATACATGTATCTCTTTCATTCTCTTGTTAATTCCGATGAGTCCTTCTTATTTGTACAGCCAGTATCACGCGAGGCCCGCGTAGTGTAATGAACGCATTTTGAGCATTTTGTATCTAATGTAATGATCTCTAAACTCATATTGTAAATAGTTAATCCTGTATCATTTCATCCCTATACTTACTCGTAAGATGATATTCCGTAAATTGACTTTCTTTAACTTCGATTATGTTATGTAACCTTTGTAGAAAAAAGACAAATCCTAGTGAAATGCCATTCTAATAATGTATTTTTCTTTATTAGTCACGTATACTCGCAGCTAGATAGCGTTGTACGACGACAAAATGAATCTGACAAGCTTTATACTGCTAGAATTTGCGTCTTATAGCGGCATTTAGAAGCGAATAAAGTACCTTTTGTAAATATTATTTTAAAGGAAGAATGATGTGACATCACGTTGTATTTTGTGCAATGGTATAGTATATTCTTACGTATTGTAAAGTGATTAAGATGTATGGACAATTGTATATTGTAGTCACGGACGCCGCAGCCGAAGCCGCATGAAAATCATTATGTAATTTATTTTATATCTAACTGTAGATAACAAATAAAGCGACTTTTTATGTACAAACCTTGGTATCATTTATTGCCCTCTATCGGTAGAAAACTGAATTTATTTGTTTATTTATTTAAATACAATTGCAAATAACCCATATTATTAGACTGACTAGCTCCAACTACTAGGAAGAAACAATAACGAATCATCATCATTATCCGACCACCTACCTATTGCCATGCCCGCTGTGCCCTAACACTTACACAATTAGAGACCTCAAACCTCAACGCATCACAAATGAAGCAGCGGTAAAAGTTGCAGAGTTTTGGGTTGGTCAAAAATCTAATACCACAAATATTGCCATCGACACGATAAAAAAGGAGAAGTTCATTATTCAAATATCCGAGTGTTAATCTCTGTGGAAAACACATACAAATGCTTGGTCCTTGGTGAATGCGAAGTCCGCTTTACTAACCCTGCTTTTCACAATTTGGTGGGGAGAACAGAAACCCGAGAGAACACCTGGTGGATATAGATTTATTGGGTGTGCGTTGTTTTATAGACAAAAGATTAATATAATTTCGTTTTACAGAAAATGTTTCGCATAATTTCGTTTCATAGAATAATCAATATACATAATACTTACTTTAAAGATTTTTAAATCATTGACTTTTGTTTCACATAAATTTTAATGTTAGAATAATCATTTCATAGAATAACAAATCAAATATTCTGCTTTTTTATATTGGTTATTTCATATAAAACTTATTTGCGCAAAGATATTTTCTTGGTGGTTTAAAAAAAAATAACCTTTTCTAACCTAACCTATCCGAGTCGGGGTATTATCTAATTAAATTACTACAAGCAATCGGGAAAAAAAATGTATCTAAATTTTACTGTTTGAAATAGATGGTGGTTAGTGGTTGTTTTTAAGATTCCTTAAATAATAATTCTACAGTTTGATAAGTACGTTAAACAAAAATATGTGAAAAAAAATTCATTAAATTGTGTTTCTGTGAAAAGTGATTCATTGTGGTAAATTGTCTTTGAAACAATAATATTCGAAATAAAAATATAAGAACCAAATATTATATGAAACATTTTCTGTAAAATGAAATTCTATGAAATTTCTTTCTACGAAAAAAGGCGCTACCAGATTTATTATATAGATTATATAGAGATATTATATAGATTTTAAAATAAAAACACGACAATTTGACTTCACTGCGCCTGATTGTAAGCAGGCTAAGTCTCGGGAAGAAGGTCACCATCTTAAACATTGGTGGCAATCCTTGACGGCCTTATCCCATCTTTTTTTTCACCCGTGACTGTGGGAAGGTGTGTTAAGGCGATACCATTGCTTATGAGCTCTTATTGTAGGTGTATAATGCGTAGGTAAGCAGTATTTCGAAAGGTTACATCGTTTAACATTTTAGTAATTGGACGCAAATAAGTCTGAAGCCAGCCAGTCACGTTCAATTTCTCGATTGGGCTAAAAGTACACTTTTAGTGCCGATAGGTGCTGAGACAACGCTTCATACCGCTTGCGTAATATGCAACGGATATTGCGATCAATTTCGATTCGATTAAAATAATCTTTTCATCCCTTCTATTCGAAAAATTTCACTTTACTGTCACTGTAGCGGGGCGCAAAATAGCTCTTTTCTGTTCAGAGCCCAGCAGCGGGCCGTAAAAGTGATTTGAATTTGGAACATTATCATTCATAGAAATCGAACGCAAATTGTACGGATTACTGGCTGGTACGTGTTGACTGCATAGCGCGGGGTGACCTGTGCTAACTAAAAAAAAAACAAAGAGCGCCAATTACCTCTCTGTTCTTGTAATTAGTACATTACCTATTTAAGTTGTATTTTGCAAAATAATATGAGTTCTGAATGGAAATAATATGAGTTATGGAAGTGACAATGCATTAACTCCTGAAACAATTAGATATTATAGAAGCTAACAACGCCGTACAAAACTTGTTAAGCCCGAAATCTTTGGAGAAATATTTTCTCATAGAACGGGGATGAAAAGTAGAGTGTATAACTCGGGAGCAAATTATTTTTCCCTCGGGCGGTGTACTTTGAATCCCTCGCTGCGCTCAGGATTCTACGTTAGAATCCCTCGCTATGCTCGGGATTCTATTCTAGAATCCTTCGCTTTGCTCTTGATTCAAAGTGGCGCCCTCGCCGTAAAAATACTACTTTGCTCCCTTGTTATACAATCTACTATTTCATCCCTTCTATTCGAAAAATGTCACTTTACTGTCACTGTAGCGGGGCGCAAAATAGCTCTTTTCTGTTCAGAGCCAAGCAGCGGGCCGGCAAAGTGATTTGAATTTGGAACATTAACGTTCATAGAAATCGAACGCAGATTGTACGGACTACTAGCTGGACGTGTTGGCTGCACAGCGCGGGGTGACCTGTGCTAACTAAAAAAAAAAACAAAGAGCGCCAATTACCTCTCTGTTCTTGTAATTAGTACATACCTTTTGCAAAATAATATGAGTTCTACGTCGAGTTATGGAAGTGACAATGCATTAACTCCTGGAACAATTATTATAGAAGCTAAAAACGCCGTACAAAACTTGTTACCCACGAAATCTAGGGAGAAATATTTTCTCATAGAACGGTGATGAAAAGTACAGTGTATAACTCGGGAGCAATTCCTGTCTATTGTGATAATGTCTAAGTAATAGGTACATAATATAATGTGTTCTCGCTGCTGAAGTGAAAAGTAATGTGTGTAACACAGAGCAAAACTATTTGCATCTCGTACATTTGAATCCCTACATTAGAACCCACCATATTCTTTGAAATAAACCATTAATTCATTCAAATCATTCAATCATTCATTCGTCATTATAATCTTAGAATCTCGCTTGCTCGGGATTCAAAATCAGCACTCGCAGCAAAAATCAATTTTGCTCACTTGTTGCACAAATAACTATTAACCATCTTAAGTTATCGTGAGTACACCCGAAACTCGATGCGAAACAGTGCATTTTGTGCAAGTGAGGCAAATAAAACGACAGATATTCAGTCTATCAAGTTTATAAAGGTCTAAGTTCTATGCGGTGGGGTTTGTCATACATTTTACAAACTATTTATATTGCTAATTTGAACATTGCCATTGTCAATAACTAGAGAAACTCATGATACAGGAAAATAAAGCCAGACTTCACTGCCATCTATGAACAACTTAAAAAACTACTTCCCAGTAAGAATATGTCCCTATTAGTAGTATTTCATGGTATTTTCTAATTGGGCAGTTACTTAATACACCTAATCATACAATGAAATAAAAATATGGACGAAATTCTATTCTTAGAACTATAATCTATCACATTACAATTACGTATATTTGTGTGGACAGAACGTTACAATCTTATTCATAATCATAATAGGTACCTACCTAGTTTGTTTTTCGCATTCTATATAACTTGCAATTGCAATCTCATAGCATTCCCCTTGCTTACCCAACGGTATTAGGTATTGGCACAACCTCTCCTTATTCTAAAACTACAAACATTGTGATCTAATATTGCTTATGATCATCACAGAACCCACTTCTTTACTGAATATTCTGTTTAGGACACCTAAGCTCCTTCAATAGCAATGAGTAAGTAGATTTATTTTTCATCAGAATGGAAAGAAAAAAGTTCCTACAAAGGTATTAAAATTACATATCAATTTGCATGAATATGGTATAAAACAAATTAACAAGCTATAATGTAGGTATTATTGTAGATCGGTATTTTTAAATTCGTTGCTTTCTCTATTTGATTTTTTCTGGAAAATTAAATTTCTAGAAGTCTTTTCAGGCTTTTTGAACAGTATCTGCGATTGGACACCTCTTCTATAACGAGGTGATAATAGTTTGTATAAATAAACATCTTGAGAATCTCCTCCTACTTTGGTAGTCGGTTAAAAGACTGAGCAATGAAAATATCACACAGAATTCTAACAATTATTACACGGTAGACCATTTTACACCTTGCCTTATCAATATTAATGTCCAATTACATATTTAAATAATTATTGGCAGTTTTCTTCCTAATTTAATCTAGCAGTTTACTACCTTACACTAATAGATGTCGCTACACGGCTTGAGATGACTATATCCACAGATAAAAACTACCTTTTAACCAACAAAATGATGCTTACAGTTCAGTATAAGTTATATTACAAATAATAATGACGAATATAACATTAATATTAGAATTTCGCAATGGATATGCCAATATTTGCATTCCAAAGAACCAGTGGATTCAGCTTCTAACAAAAAAATTACATTGTGAAAACACACTAAATCGTTCTTGTCAGTTGCTATTATCCTGTCAAACATCTGTCAAATCACCCGGGAAAGTATATTTTAAAAAAACCACAATAAACCATAGACATAAATATACAGACGTGAAGCTACTACGAAATTCATTCATAAAATCATATTAGGAAAACGCCAATTCTCCATCTTGCTTTCCAACGATGTGGGGATGTAGTAGCACCTGATTGGTCAAATAAAATTGCTAGTGATGCGGTGATAGAATTTTAATTATCGATATTTTCCCAAATATTTAAAGAACGAAGACCACTTTCCATACATAGTGAATGACTTTTGAAATGCCGTTGACTTTTTATTATTCTATCGCATAATGGTACTGGTATTACTGATGAATAGATACTAAAACATTTTTTACAAAAAAAAAAAAACAAAAATATTAAATAAATTCGAATTTTTTTTTGTCCAAATCGATTTTATTTTTGTGCCAATGTGTTATGTTTCTGTATGTATGTATGTATGTATGTATGTATGTATGTATGTTATGTATCTGGAATACTCAAAGACTGTAAAGAATCTTTGTAGATTCTACGTCCTTCTGGGCGAATTATTCGAAACTCCGGCTATCACAAGGAAAGTCGGACAGAAAGCCATAAGCACACTGCAACCTGAGAATACAAATAATCGGCATCCACTTAAGCTAATCACTTAATTTTTTCTTTCAAATGTATACATTTTTAATCTGTGCCCTTTTTATATCGATAAGTAGTTATCGACAGTTTACTGGATTCCCTACTAGGCCGCCATACTGCTTTCCATTCATTCATAAAATCCAAGTTTAGGTAGGCAGTTTTTTTTCGTAGGTATGGCACCTCTTGATATACTCTAAGCAATAAACCCTATTTTTATCGATATAAAAATATCGATAGACAAAATTAGTGCACAACACTCTTTTGTCTTTGTTTCATTTCAGTAGCGACATCTGTTGTTCATAAATGATGACTAAACATACCTTATTCTATAAAGTTGCATTCGCACACTCACAGAAGGCGGACTTTTTTATACCACTTAGGTGGCAGACAAGCACACGACCCATCTGATGGGAAATGGTTACCGTGACCCATGGGTGTGTATAACACCAGACTGCCGACCCTATAAGGACCTTCTAATGCTTTTCTTGATCAACCCCATAGTGTAGTCATTTGGAAAAACCATCAAAATAATGACGAATGGCTGTCAAAGTCCTCCATTTGTGGGATCATGGGTGTAGCCTCAGCTGGTGGCTATGCTGCTAAAAGATTGGTAGTACTGTCCATATTGGTCGTGCATCTGTAGGTTATGGGGGTACTCAGTCATATGGGTGTATGTCTGGGGGTCGTGGTCGTGTGTGGAGGGCACTTGGTGGTAGTACTGGTGAGCCTGGTGCGGGGAGATGTCCATTTCGGATTTGTGAAGGCTGTGTTGCTGTTGCTGATTGTGAGGACCAACCTGGAATATAAAAAAGTACTGTTAGTGTAAGGGATAGCAGACAGCCCTAGGGATGGGATTATTGATATTGAGACAAAGAAGCTTTGCGATTGGCCGCCTGTCTACTTAGAACCTGTGTGTCTGAAGCCAACCAATCGCAATGCTCCGTTTTCTCAATAGCTTTACGATAGTTTTTCGAGCAAAGGATATTGATCCCTACTAACTTTAAAGTTCTGGCACATGTTTTCTTGTCAGAGTTTTGAAATGACAGCCGATCCGAAAAAGCCAACATACCATATAAAAATATCAAGGGAACTTCGATTTGGCATTCCAACGCTTCCTGTGGGTGTGTTACGTAGTGGTTAGGGGAATATTCTCCATCAAACAGTGAACAGCTCTAGTCATGCCATGCTAAAGATCCGTCTGACGGTTCCGAAACTCCTACATATTAAAATGTAATTATTAAGTAGAAGTTAAGTAAGAGATTTACTGGCATGAGTATAATGTAATGTGTGTTTACCTGCATCTGGAACTTGCACCTCTTGAACCTGCCGTAGAGCGAAGAATAAGGCAGGTTGAAATGTATCGCCGCCTGATTTATCGACATCTGGCCCACTCTACAACATAAAAAAAAAAGTTATCACTAGTTGACCTAAGTCTTAGTAACCAAGTCATACTAACAAAAAAAAATAGAAAAGTGCTTATTTACAAAATATTTAAAAAAAATACGGTTATTCGGACCACAACATTCTTGAAAATTAATAATTTATATGGATTAAAAAGAACTTATTGTACTGTTGCCGAGTCGGTCGATAGCCTTTTGACAGTTTCGACCTACATTTCTACGTCACGTCAGTTGACCTTGAACTTTGTCCGGGCGAATATACAATATACAAAGGACGTCACGTCACATACGAGCGCGGTGCGCGTGTTTAGGTTATAAACAATTTTGTTTTTAAAATAAACTTGTGGTCGCATACATAACTCGCAAAACGTGAAAAGTACCTACTTACTCGACGGCTCTGAATAACTAATAGTACCTACCTATACTATGTGTCGATAATCTATACATACATAAAAAATTACTTGTCCCGACTGATTGACTGATTCATCAAAGCAGAGCCTAAACTGCTGGTTCTACAAACTTGAAATTTTGACAGTAGATGCATTTTATGATGTAAGCATTCTGCTACTAAAGGGGTAAAATAAGGGATGGAAGTTTGTATGAAAGTCCGTCATTTTCAGAGCTAGATGCACTAAATTTAATAAATCACACGTGTTCATTAAATTAGTAGTAAAATTTAGTTTTTTTTTTCAAAAATTTTCTAAGTACTAAGAGGGTAAAATAGATGATAAACGTTTGTATGGATAGTTCGTCATTTAGGTCACTATCAAATATGGGATACGAAATTTTCTATGCCAAAACCGGGCCTATGATATTCTTTGGTTGATAAATTTTTTCCTAGTAGGCGACGACGCCGAAATCGGGTTATACTTATAGGAGTTTTTTAGTACCTACCTATGTAGGTTAGTAATTCATCATCATCATCATCATCACTACATAGTATACAGCTAAGCTAACCAGCGTCCGCTGAAAGCGAGACGTCCTACGTATGCTTAGATCTTTAAAACTACGCTACGGATTTCGACGCATAGATTCAAGAGGAAGGTTTATAAATGCTTTAAATAAACGATGTTCGCCGGGTCAGCTAGTAAATACGTATATACCCAAATCCTGAAAACATTACACCTCTTTTTGGGTAATCGTGTGACAGGCCGACTATTTCACCTGGTTTCATCGACGTATACTCCAATCACATTTATGTCCGTGTCAGCGCCCGGTACCGGTGCGTAAAGAATCCTTTCTTTTTCAAATTTTCATTATCTAATTGCATACTAATGAACAAAATCTCTGTACAATTACAACGAAACTTTATCTTAATGAACCCATGTGCAATGTAAACGAGCACCCCTGCTGAGTTTCACCAGTTAATTACGACAGTAACTAGCCTTGTATGTTGGACAGTGAAAATAAACACTAATTTATGTTATAATTTAAGCCTAGGCAGATAAAAGATAGCTAAATTATTTGTGCAAATAAATAAAATTTTATAGTCTTTTTGTAACGTTAAATTAAATCGCGAAAATAACACACTCACCAGACCAATGCAATGAAATACAAAAAAATGGACTGAGCGGGAATCGAACCTTCGCGACGTAGCATTCGCATTCACTTACACCACGCCATAGAGGCTGTAATCTATATAATAAACTAAATAAACACAAAAATGTGTTTACTTGTCACTCGCGCTTTGTTACCGTAGAGGGGAATATTTTTGCAAATAAGAAAGGAAGACAAGAAGGGAAGCCATAGAACACTCACAGTGAGAGCTTCTTCTCACTCCCCAGGTATCATCAGGTGTTAGGGAAATGTTTTTTAAACTTTTTTTTTACAGGTTAATGAAATAAGTATATATATTATTAAAATAAAACTACTTAAAACTAAATAAACTAAACCTAAAATACATATTTACAAATTATGCTAAAACTTTTTAAACTGATTTCCAAATTGTAAATAAGTAACCAGAACAATTATACACAGGATGTGTCAGCAATGAACAGTTTTACTGCTAGTTGGAAATTTTCTCGGAAACATAAATATCGTTTACACGTCTTAATTAATAAGTCAATTGCTCTATTCTAAACATCCCATCACTAAATATTATAATAACCATTAAGTAAGCAATACGACAGTAAATTACTTAAATATTGACTGTTTTTATTCTATAGAAACCCCACTCTAGCACACGGAACGGATGTAATTTTGATTTCCCGTTCTTTACAAAAATTTTCTTCAAAAATATAACCTTTATATAGGATGAATTTTGTCGAAATTCAGCCGCGTCGTAGTTGGACTGGAAAAGGTCTGGCAGACCCCGGATTCCAAGGTTGGAATGGATGGTTATTGGGATGATGATGATTATGATGAAAAGGTGAATTTGTATGAGGAAAAGCGAGAAATGTTAGAATATATATGGTTACCTAACTGCTTCAAGTGCTTCTCCCATGGCGTCCTCCGACCACGGCGTGGGGTTGGAACGGGACAGCTCGATGCCTTCTCGCTTGCACCGCCCGTACAACGTTCCTAGAGGCAAGGGACAATATGACGTCATTAGTGTTATAGATAACGGTCTATATTTTGACCCCAGGTCGCGAGAGGAGCGACACCAAGTCCCATGCTATCAGCAAAAACGCGTACTGCGCATAAAGAGTACATTCAACTTCCCCTACAAGTCGAAGCTGCTACCAGAAACATTTCTCAACTTTTTGTATAGAGCCGTCATATAGATACCATTAAAATAAATGTCATGGGGGATGTCCATGCCGGACTCTTTCCCCATTCACGCCTCACTCCTAGAATACATAGCCACTAACAATTTCATCCATACTAATATTATAAATGCGAAAGTAACTCTGTCTGTCTGTCTGTCTGTCTGTATGTTACGCTTTCACGCGTAAACCACTGAACCGATTTTGATGAAATTTGGTACATGGGTAGATTAGACCTTGAGAAAGGACATAGGCTATGTTTGGTCGCGATAACCGACTTCCACGCGGGCGGAGCCGCGGGCAAAAGCTAGTAGAAATTATTTTCCATTCCGCCTGGTTCCCGGCAGAGTAGAATTTTGTCCACGTAGAGATGGGTCTCTTACCATGCGGTGTCGTACAAGGCGACTACTGGATAGGGCTGTTTAACAAACGCATATTCAAGATCCTTGCGGTCGTCAGTAACATTACAATTGTCAACGCCCTCTCATTCTACCAAATTTTATGACAAGTCTTTCACTGTTCAGGCTGTACGGTTGTGGAATGCCTTAGACGTGCACAATCCCTGGCCATTTAAAAAAAATGATAAAGGAACATTATTTGAGTTCATTGTAACTTTATCGTAAGGTCTTGCGTAAGTACTCGCTGTGTGTAGGTATATCTTCTATATATATAATATGTGTAGGTATATCTAATGTTATCTGTATATGTGCCTATCCAAGTAAATATGATAGAAATCTAATGTATGTGCTTAGGTTCACTATATTTAGGTATGTAAATTTAATGTATAATTATGTAGATTATCTACATAATTATACATGTATAGTATTTATTTATATTTATTATTAATAGTTTATAACAACATTAATAACTACCCATACGTTATTATTGTTTTGAGATGATTGAAAAATTACCATCAAAAGGTTGCCTGTAAGAGATCGCTTGTAGCGATAAGGCCGCCAATTGTACATTTTTGATTATGTTGTCCGTATATGTACTAAAATTGTAGTGTACAATAAAGATTTTTCTTATCTTATCTTAACAATAGACAAATATATACAGCCCAGTCTCAGCCTCGGATGCACGGCCTGAGTCAACAATAGTGTCCGAAATGCGGCAATAGACTCACCTCCTATTACGTGGGACCGAATCCAATGATGATGAAATTAGGGTGTTAATTCACCTCTGCCTAACCCTCTGGGGATAAAGGCGTGATTGTATGTATGTATTTTCCATTTATTTAATTCATTTACATCGCCTTTGGATGTAAAAGTAAGCTAGATACTTATTACAAACAACCAACACGCCACACACTCGTAGTTTAATGGACTAATAAAAAGTATTTAATTAACGTAATTATATCGTTGTACGCTTGTATGTATGCTATTATACAAAAGAAACATAGCACCTTACTGTTTCTGGATTTATCAAACTTGCTATTATGGCTGTATATTATAAAGGTAGAAGACAGAGATGATTTACATCAAATAATGTACACCGAACCGATTGCCGTTCGATGAGCACGGTTCCCAAAAAACAAGACGTTGGTAGACCCTGGAGTCGACCCTGGGATCTCACGATCGAAAGCAAATCTAAACGCAAAACTATGCAGAAAGAATTATACCTATTCATAAAATATTATTATATCACAAGAATTTACAAAATATACCAATTTCAAGATTATTTTTTACTTTCTTCGTAATATAAAAAGTATTTTTAGGAGGCATTTTATATAGTGAAAAAAAAGTGAAAACAGTGTTATTTGAATACATTAATGTAGTCAGTTCGTAATACGTGAAGAGTGCCATGTTGGAAATTAGTGGACTAATTAATAAGAAGAGGAAAACATGTGAGCACGTGACACTGTTAACAAAAGGAATGAGCTTAGAGAACCATAACATTAACTTAAGATAATTTATGGCGTCCATTACACATTCATGTCAAAAATCATGACTTACGGTTAAATGATGTTTAGAACAGAAATACTTCTAATTCAACCGTCAAAAAATGGTCAATCACGGCCGTGGCTGTGGTAAAACTGACAGCAAAACCTACCGTGTAATGGGTCTATGATTGGTCGATTGAACACCGTCGCACCCAGCACCTGCCTCTAAAGTGACCATAGAAACCTAAAAATGCACTTTGGACAGCTTTACATTGCGCAAAGTTTGCCGGTCACTATAAGGATCAATACTTACCCACTGAAAGAGCAGCAGTGGGGAACGGACAGTAGACGGCAACCGGCAGCAGACTCGTGCAGCCCGCGCTGATACTTTTTTATCTTCAAGGGACTGTAAACTTTTTGTTGCTGCTGCGCCTTCAGTGAAAATTGACACTAAGGGCCTCAGTCCCCGTGCTGCCGGGGATGCAGGGGAGCGGGGGCGCGGGATGCACTCACCGGTGGGAATGCCGTAGGTGGAGGCGGCGCGCTGCACGGAGGAGGCGCCGGCGCGGATGGCGGCGAGCGCGAGCTGCAGGTCGGCGCGGCGCCAGGCCGTGGGCGCGGCGTTGAACGGCGCCGACAGGCGGATGCCCTCGCGCCGCGCGATCTTGTACAGCGTGCTACTGGGGATGCCTGGCGGGGGCGCGGAGACCATGTAGTGTTATGTGCAAAATGGTGTGATTTTCCCAAACGACTACAATATAAGGTTCTTCAAGAAGGGCATTAGAAGATTTCTTTAAGGTCGAAAGCGCGAGTGTAACCCCCCTCGTGTTGCATACATCCATAGGCCACGGTGACGACTTTTCATCAGGTGGGCCGTGGGTGGTCTGCCACCTAAGTGGTATAAATAGAAATATCTCCCTCGTCAAGAATGAAGAAGGAGCTCAAGCCAGGCCAGGAGAGCCAGCAACGTATTAAAAATGTGCATGAAATGTTCACCTTCCATTTAAATCCATCGTAATGACTCTTTGAATTGATGGATATTCAAGGATGGAGACAATCATGCCTGGCATTTGCAAACGCAGAGAAGATATGAGGACACAGTAGTGACTAGGGTGCTATCTGGTCGAACCGCTACAAATACATATTTGCCAATTTAGTCATCTATACAACTGAAAGACTTACCGTAAGCCTTGCTCGCTTTGTTGGCGGATATAGCGCCGGCCCTGAGCGCGTGCAGGGCCCCGCGCAGGTCGGCCTCGCTCCACGACTTGGCGGCGCCCTCCTTCTTCGGCGTGTCGATGCCCAGCCGGTGCGCGCGCTGCCACAACGTCGTGGAAGGAATGCCGTACGTTGCCGATGCCTGTACGAAGGCATGAGGGCTTGAACTAGCTCGAATCACACCAAAAAGTAGCCCATTCGAGAGGACAGAAGATATTTTGACTACGCATACATATTATAAGGAAACTACTAATTATTACAGCTCTGGTGCAGGTGTGCCTCTCAGGGTTGGACTTGGATACCAGACGGCAGTTGCTACCAGAAAGAACCAGGAGAAGAGTGGACTCCAGGTTCCAAATTGCGAACAGGGGGATTGGCGTAGGTACAGATGAAAAATAACTACTACATGTTATTTTTAAGCTATCGCGGTGTAAACTCATTGTTATTTATGCCTGTTCGAGAATTCACGCGATAAAAAAAATCACTCACTTTTTGCCGACGTTTCGGGTGCGATGCTGCACCCGTAGTCACGACTTGATTAGCCGGCGAGGGTTGCGCGGTGTGCGCGGTACATTTTTTGTGCGTCTACCCTCCGTTACTTTCAGAATGAAAGTAAGGCTGGCGACACGTCGTACGTACGTCAGTTTTGGACAGCACAATGCTGTTTGGTTTTAGTGTTTTTATCACTGGATTCCACGTCCCGCCTTACTTTCATTCTGAAAGTCTGAAAGTCGGCAAAAAGTAAGTGAATTTTTTTATCGCGTGAAGTCCCGAAGAGGCGTAAATAACAATAACTTTATTCTTCTTGACTTAATTAGGTATATTGTTGTGATTGAAATAAAAAATTTACTACCAAGTACATGTCCAATTTTAAAAGTAGAGCAAGTCATTTTGTAGGAAGAAGGAAACATTATAATGTGTTGATAAAGAATTGGAAGAATAGTTTTCCGGAAAAGAAAATACGTGTGGACCCATTTATTTCTGGATGAAATTTTATTGTTGTCCTACCTTCGTGAGACTCATCTGGTGTTTCCGAAGAGCATCCAGTGCTCGTTCCATGTCTTGCTGCGTCCAGTTCTTGGGGCTGGTCCGCGGTATCGGCGACAGTTGCCTACCACAAGAATCGCTCGTGTCTTCGCCACTGAGGTGAGGCTGTTCTGCATACGAGAAGGTTAATAAAAGATACGTATCTTGAAAATGAATCAGTCTGTCAAATTCATGGAGAAGGAAATGATAGCGGAGTTGTTGCAACGCAATAGAGTCGCGTGCCATCCAAACGTCAAATGGACTCATTCGGTCTGTGACGTCACCAGATAAACGTCAAGTAAACGTCCATGCGAGCGGTTGTCCTTTTTGACCAAAAGTTCAGCAATAAAAATTGCTTAAACCTGTTTTAAGAACGAAGTGTGCGGTGCAAGGGTGTACTAATTATACAGACAAGCAATTGAAACATTCTAGTGATATAACATTTCATCAGTAAGTCCGCTATATTTTTATTTTCATTATTAGAAAAAAATATCTTAACAGATCCATCTAGTATAGAATAGAAATATGTAACTTTGTCGTACATATAAAAGAGTTGTAATAGTATCTCGATCCATTTCATGAACATTTCACTACAATAATTTCACCCGAGTTCATTAGTAATTCCAAACATGTTATTTTATTTAAAAAATAGTATATTTCGCTAAAATTCAATGTAAAAACATTGGGCCATCTGTTGGTATAAGGCCAAATCATTTAGGTTTTATAAATGATTTTGCCATAATCCGAGAGATGGCCTTATTTTAAAAAATATCATGCCCATTTCAAATTAATGTTGTTCATCATTATAGCGAGACCACTAAATTCACATTATTTTAAGTGTGTTGTCAAAATGTCAACATATATTATGGCTACTACAATTCACTTTAGATTTCCTGGCAATACAGAAATAAAAAATGCGTGGGTTCGTATTTTAAATAGGTCTTCAAGCTATTCCCCACAAAATACACTAAAATATGTTAGGTTACTAGGTAGCCACAAAAAACAGCACGACTACGACCACGACATAAGTACGTGCAGAACAATTTTTAATTCTCTCTAGGTATCTCATTGTAAGTATCTATATCACAGGTTTTATAATGTGAAGATGTCAAGTGGCGACCAGTACCTAATGGCTTTGTTACTAAGTAAACAAGATATATTCTGCGTATAAAAATAGTAAAATCTTACGTTTCACACTCTGTTGTTAATGTAAAAAAAGACAACTTCGAGTTCTTTAGTATATTTTGACATTCGTCCACGCAACAGTAATGATTACTGCGATTCATTAGTACAATACGTACTCATCGCCGTAGTTTGGGCGGGTGACGGACGCCTGATGTCGGTTCCCGGCAATTATTCGAATTTTTCTCGCCGTAAAAACCATCCTTGAACTTCAACGAACATTAAAAAAAGAACCGATCAAATTGGTCCAGGTGTTGTTGAGTTATGCGCTTACCAACACATTTAACTATTCATTTTTATATTATAGATTTAATATTTTCAGTACCGAGTATTTATAAATTCACTTTGATTGTAAACAAGCTACCCTGATTATTTTGATTAAATAAAATATACAAAGCGTGCATTTCTTCATTTCCTTTAGTTAATAATATTAAATTAAATTAAATATTCCACAACATTCTACACAACGCTATCTAGAACCATGGTAAGCTTAGCTTAACTAGCTTGTGTTATGGAATCTATACTATACATAGAAGCACCCAGACTAAACAGAAAATAGCCCTCTATAAACTATATATTATGTATATTATGTACTAATGTTGTAAGGTTTTTATAATTATCATGAACATTATTATTCCCTTTATTCATTAAAGTACCTACATATAAATTGTATTTTTTAAAATATCTAAAACGAAAACTCCCAAGATGTAAAAAATGAAAGAAATTTCTTATATCCTTATATATGAATTCAAGCGGACGGAGCCGCGGGTAACAGCTAGTACACAATATAAGTGTTCAATAAGTAAATCAGTGGTCCCGCACTCCCGCTTGTCATTACACACATAGATTATTCTAGAATTCTGTGCAGCGCTTAGTGGCGAGTTGTCGAACTACAATGATAATTGTTTAAGCTCTGTTTTTGTTCGGTTTCGCTATGCCACACTAGATGGAGTTCATGAACTCCCCCCGCCCCGGCTACTTCCCACCCGCATTGGGCGACGCGCTTTTGTTAAGAGAAATATCAATGGGGCATCTCCGTTACTTCTCTCCTCCGTGGTCAAATTAGTTTGTACTTTCGTATGATATGTGCAGTGGTGTATTGACACTGGGCTTAGACTTACAATGTTCAGGAACCGCTAATTGAACGGCAGTTTTTTATAAACTATCGACCGAGAAGATTGAAATTGAACGTAAGTGCGGTGGAAAGGCGCAATGCATGATTAAGCATTACACCAGTTTATGGAGTCACTGAGATGGAGAGCTTATGGTATCTGTGGGGAGTCGTCATTCATTGCTATGGGACTTCTATTATAATGGCTACTGTCATCCTATTGAGAAATAGTCAACAAGTCCAATTCAAATTTTCACAGATTTGCAAAGAACTGCTTCCAGAAAAAAGTACGCGTGTGGAGTGGATCCGGTTTAGACCATTCTAATATGGCGTGCTCGCATGCCCTCGCCATATAATATACACATACAATGGATTAACAACAGTAATTATTCAAAATTAACTTTCGCTACCTGTTTTTAAATTTTCCCACCAAAAGTAAATTGATCATCATCATTACCAATTCGTGAGAAAATGCATCTAAGTAAGCTTACCTAACAACATAGGGAAATGACTACCTACAACACGCACCTAAAGCAAATTCATTAGATTCCTTGTTTGAGGCAAACATGAGTCAAAGTAGGAGATGTCCAGCTCCAAACCAGCAGAACAGGAAAGAATGTTACCAAAGTTGTCACTTCACGTTTTTTGCACATTATATATGAATGTTACTCTCTTTTATCATACTCACAGTTATCGAGTTGTAGCTATCCTCCTTCGCCACACAAGTGGTAACGGAAATCATACAATATTGTCTGGCTTTAGCCACCTTCAGGATTTCAACAATGATAGTAGATTCGATCATTGAGTTAGAAGTGATAACTTCTTTTAGATCGACTTTTAGATTCAAATATTTGGGCGCAGTCATCAAAATTCAATGTTTAAAAATGGTTGAAAAATCATTCATTGTTTCCAACAGTTCGTAAGAATGTTGGTAGATGTCTGCACCGTCGCCCAAGTGAGGCTCAAAAGCTCAGTTGGAAGAGCAGTCCCCCTGTAAGGGAAAGGTCGTGAGTTCGAGTCTCACTTGAGCATTTCATTTTTCCAATGTTTTTCGAACTTACTGCTTATTATTCTCACTGTTGAAACCTTCCTAACTTCTAATTTATATATCTACGAAGTTTTATTAAAATATTTTCACTTACCTCCTTCGGACGATGGTTCATCTTTAACAACCAGCAGTGGTATGAAATCTCTGGAGTCGGGCACTTCATTGGCGTCCATTACTGTTAAGTGTCGGCCCAATAGCGACGAGCTCTGAATCAATACGAATCTATCCATTAGTTAGCTATAGTAAACTCAATGAAATGTCTTTACAATAGATAAATGAAAAGAATATCGTTTAGTCGCAAAAGGTCCAATTTGCAAAATGTCAAGTGGTACTTAGTAAAAATGTCAATATACCTATACGGAACTTTATAATTCTACACATGAGTTATTTAGACCCAACCATATTACTCACCTCAAGGGTCTAGAATATTATAGCATGCGCAATAATAGCATGAGCATATTATGGATAAATATAAGCAAGTACTAAGATACAGGTCCTGCTAAATAACGGACGAGGCTCTGGCGCTGGTTTTCCTCTCAGGGAAGGAGATCAGACGGCACTCTCTCCCGGTAAAGTAAAGCTCCAAAGTGCAAACTTTGAATGCAACTGCAAAATTGCTTTGAGAATGATCGCTGGTAATTAGCTGGTTTGGCAGGATTAGCATTTGACTCGCTCTCTTTTCTCAAACGCCATTGACTTGAACCCGCACTCCTACGAACTTCCCGGCTACCCTTAAGTTTGGTTCCAGTTTCGTATTGAAAAAACTAATTTTTGAAACCTTAACGTGATGCGGTGCTGACTCGAGAGTCTCCAGCATGGTTGCTGGGGGAGAGGCACGTTCCTGCTTGACGCACACGGGCGTGGCGGCGGGGCCCGCCGGCGCCAGCGGTGCCAGCTCCTCCAGACCACTACCCTGCGGAGTACACAACTGTGTAGCGAGACGAAAGGTGTACCTATGTCGCAAATCAGCATTGTGCCAAATGGAGACATGTCCCCGCCTGCCACAGTGGCAAAAAAAGCTTGAGGATAGCAGAGCGTATGACGGATAGCAGAGGTCACTGTACTCATAAAACTCTAATCATACTCTGTCTCACAGCGCAAATGTACAAATCTACAGCTCAATAACTTTACAGAGTAGTTAGAACCAAAGCCATAGAAGTTATGGTTTTAATTTTAATCTATACTTCCATACTTACTTAATATTGTAAATGCGAAAGTAACTCTGTCTGTCTGTCAGTCTGTCTGTCTGTCTGTCTCTCTGTCTGTATGTTACGCTTTCATGCCTAAACCACTGAACCGATTTTGATGAAATTTGGTATAAGGTTTGATTAGACCTTAAGAAAGGACATAGGCTATGTTTGGTCGCGATAAACGACATCCACGCGGGCGGAACCGCGGTCAAAACGTAGTCCATATCCATATCCATACTATATCCACATCCATATATAATATTATTATGAATGCGAAAGTAACTCTGTCTGTCTGTCGGTCTATCTGTCTGTCTGTCGGTCTATCTGTGTGTCTGTATGTTACGCTTTCATGCCTAAACCACTGAACCGATTTTGATGAAATTGTGTATAAGGGTAGATTAGGACTTGAGAAAGGACATAAGGCTTATGTTTGGTCGCGATAACCGACATCCACACGGGCGGAATCGCGGGCAAAAGCTAGTACAAACAGTATCAAACTACATTTTGTATCAAACTGTCAGTCCGTGTGATAGAGAGAAGGCTTTACGAAACTAAAAGCAAGATCTTACACGTACCTCCTTGATATACAAAAAATACTATTTTTTGTATAAGTACATCATTTATCAATGAAGGGCCTTCACTCTTTTTGCAAAATTCGAATACTGTTCTTGTAATGACCTTAATATTGAATTTACATTTTAATGTTTATTCGTCAAATAAGTAGTCAAGTTCAAATTACACAGTCCACATAGCATAATTATATCCAATTTATTGACCCGTCCCACTTCGACCACATCTCAAATCGTCCACTTCCCAAAATGTCCACATCTCAAATCGTCCATTTCCCAAATTGACGACTACTAACCCGCCCGTCACCGTACCCGGGCAAAATGTGCCTATCACGCGGCATTGTCCCACTGAATAGCGATGGCCTACCTTTGCCCCAGGTACGAGGTGCAGCCTCTTTATAAGTAATGCAGATACTGAACATGAATAATATAATGTATAGGTTAGGTATAAAATACATAAAGTAACAAAAGAATCCGCAGGCGGTGATAGTGTTCGATCCGAGGTAGATCGATGGATCGATCGGTGCAAATATTTGTATGCAATTAATGCATATTAATATTATTTTGGGTATTTCTTCCTGTTACGAGTATATTTTATTTTGCACAGAAAGTTTTTTCCTTGTGAAGTAAGAAGCAAGGGATTCTGTAAGTGGCGTTACTATCGGGAATTCGATATATATATGTATAGGACTTACTTTTTACGATTTTTTTCCCATGCAAAGTCAGGCCGGCCCGCTAGTTGTCTTTCATATGAATTTTCTGTGAAATGTTCCTGTGTGAAACGCCCCGTAACACAGGAAAGTAGGTACCCAGAATAGGGTGGCTATTACCCTATTTTCCTTTGAGATGCTTAACCCTTCATCCGATATCAATTAGAGTTTTTAGGTAGCTTTTTTGACCCACATTTATTCTGAGACCCTTTTTATAATCATTTAAAAAGTAGGCGTTATTGGTAATATTATATGTAGTTATTTAAAAAAAGTACCTAGTTAGGTATAACAAGACTTTTTTAATTTGATGAGCACACAAAAATTGTTTTAGTGGTTACGCATTATGAGTTAAAGCGTTTAGTGACCCTAATGTATGAAGTAAATTTAAATAATAAGCACATTATATACCTGCAGATCTCGGAGTAAGTCTGGTGTAATGGTAACACTGGCATTACACTTGCGCGGGGATTCTAACTTGACTAGGTGCACGTGTGAGTGTGACGTTAGCTTAAAAAAGAAAAACTGTTCTGAGTCTATGCACGCTGATTAAATTAATTATTTTGAAAATCAAGGTGTGTTTAATTTCAATTAGGAGATTTTACTGTGTTACTATCTGTAGATAAAGAAATATATTCGAGATATAAAAAGATAGCAAAGAAAAATTATAATTAATTAACTGCCCATATAGGTAGGTACTTCATTGCAGAAAAAAAAACAACGTTATTTCTTACTTTTATTTGTATAAAATATAATATGAAAATGCGCAAAGTGGAACGGCAATAATTAATGGAAAGCTTTCCTGGCTTGTAATGGGTAGGTACGCTAAACCAGATAACTACTGGCATTATTTAAATAAAGAAAGTGCGCAAACAACTACTTAGATACAAATTAAAATCTCTAAGTTAATAGTTAGATTATCAGCGTGGAATGCGCAACATGCAAAAAATATTAATTGAAGTTACCTGACCAGACAGATAATTGTGCGCGAACTGTGAATCGCTATCCTCTTCGTCAGACAGCGGCTCGCATTTTACCTGGGATAGTCCGTGGCCGGGCATCTCCTACCAATGAACAATTTAAACACTACTTATTTCATGGTGTTTCCAGCTTGAAATATTACTAACAGCGTATTAACATAAATTAATGATGTCTGTTAAGTTCAAAATACAAAATAATGTTCAGTATACCATCACCATCACACAAACACCCGAGCCGTGGCAAGCACTTGGCCTCTGAACAAATGTAAACACCGCGGTCCCATGTTCTCCCGGAACGTCGCACAAATCGAACAATCGCCATGATATAAGTAGGTTTACATAGGCAATTAGACAAAAGGAAGCGAGCTTTATTGAATTTTTTCTCGATTGGTGCACAAATGAAGAGTGCAAAGTTGGATGCTCTCTCTTTCTGTCGCCCGCCACGCAAACCGTCTCCTGAGCTTTTTATTTTTGTTGTTTTAAAGCTCAACACTGGTATACGTATCGCTATTGTACATAAATGACGTACGGCAGAAAGTTCTAAGTAAGGCGAATTTTGCACGTGACTGATTCAAAACTTTGCACGTTAGAGAAAACTTGTGGGGTTTCTGAATAAACGACTTTAATGTTTCGGATGTAGCGTATATATTCGCACGCTATCACCTGTCAAAGGTGGAGGAAAGTAGTGAATGTAAAGTTGCGCGGTTAACCCTCTCTCGTCGTACACATCTTTCTATTCGAGGAGCCGGCGGCCGCGTACGTCTGCGCGACCCCGACGCACCGCGAGATACGAAAACACATTCACTTTCACCGTCTTCCCGGCATTCGCCGAAGGACGGTGTAAAACGGGTGCCGATAAATACGAGGGAAACGGAATCGCCGAAGACGAGAGCGCGAAATTCACTCGACTCACCTAGTCGGTCAGCGGTGGCCGCCGCAACCACTCGCCCGCGCCACACATGCACCGCGAACTTGTCACGACACCCGCGACTGCACGGTGACCTTCGGGAAACGATGAGATGTCGCAAATGAAAGTGAATTCGGCACACACCCGGCCGAGTCTGCGTCGCTGCGTGGCGCATGTTTAGGAGGTGCAGGGCGGGCGCGTGCTGATTTTTTTCCGCGCCAAAGAAATAAAAACAAACGCCTTTTTGCCGGGAACCGGCCGGCCACGCTTCACTGTAAGCGGCGCTCCCTCTTATGCCTCCCAAACGAAGCTCAAACTCGTCCCGTACCCGTTTCGGAGGCAATTTCGTAGTTTCAGATTGTCATACATACATAGTTACATTATTATTGCAGTTGAGGAAATATAAAGATCGTACAAAGAATCGTACAAATGAGTCAGTAAGGGAGGGTAGATGCATTATAGGACACACAGCCTATAGGTATGCAGGGCGAGGAGGAAGAGGGTGGCCCTCCCACGCGGCGCCCGACCAGTCGGCGCCCCGCGCGGCGCCTTCTCTCTCCGCTCCGATTGATTTTTATTACAAGAATTTCGCTCGTGGTTTTTTTTTGTTTCCCGCACACCGAGAGCCCGCCGACTCACACAAAGAGATTCGTATAATTCGTCTGTACGAACTTACTAATGCTATTGATTTTTATAACGAAGCGACAAAGCTTACGAGGGACCGAATACAGGAAGTACCTCCCTTTTGATGTTACCAGGAAAACTGCGATACGCTTTGTTATGAAATAATGTATAGAATAAGTTATTTCAATTGTAACTTTAGTGACAAAAAACATAAATTGAAGACTTTACAATTTCAGTTCTCAAGATATGGTTTTTATTTCTAAATACATACCTACATAGTTAGCAGTAAGTTCTAGGTATACGTATCGCATACACTCGTGTACAATTTACGGTTGCATATACGTCCTGTTCTGAGTGATGTGGTAGCAAGCATTCAACCGTGTATCCGGTTCGCAAATTCTATTCCCACCCGAGCAAATACTGCTCTGTTGTAGGTATTCCTCTCGAATTTGGACGGTAGTCGCTCCCATAAAAGACTGATGATGATGTATATTTATTAGTCTATTTTACTACCTGAACCTTTTTTTATGGAATGGGAAAGCAAACGAGCGGACGGATCACCTGATGGTAAGTGATCACCGCCGCCCATGGACACCCGCACCACCAGAGGAGTTACAAGTGCGTTGCCTTCCTTTTAAAAACTAAAACCCGACTACCGAAAAATCACTCTCTAAAAAGTGACAAACAAGAAAATATCAAGGATAGCCGTGGTCGTATGCCACTTTTCCCTAGAATATATTGTTTTGTTGGAGTAAGTGGCATACGACCACGGCTATCCTTGATATTTTCTTGTTTGTCACTTTTTAGAGAGTGATTTTTCGGTAGTCGGGTTTTAGTTTTAAACTTTATTTTTTATTTAAATTATTTTGAGGCAAGGTAAAGCTAATAATTTATACATATTTGAAATGTGCTTGTTAAGCACTTTGATTTGATACCAAACACGGCATATTTATCTCAAATTTATTTTTGAACACAGTACCTTATGAGCGCTAGAGGGCACCACACAATATTGAGTGGCACGTCATATAGCCTATAACCATCGGACGATCAAGCCGCTTGTAACGATACCTCATTTGTCCAGTTCTAATAAGTAGTTGAGGAGCTATGAGGGAACAAATGAACATACATACATGCATACATGCATACATGCATACATACATACATACATACATAGCCTGTCAAAATCATAACCGTCCTTTTGGCTTCGCCGTAGTCGGGTAAAAAGAGAGTACGCTCTTTTCTTGAATGTTTGGAGGTCGTATTGGTTCGGAAATACCGCTGGTGACAGTTCATTCGACAGTTTAGTTGTGCGAGGCAGAAAGTTTCTCACCCTATCGGAAATTATCCGTATCCAGCGGGCAATGCTCTCAGTGTGATGGGCAACTTTGCACTGAGTACGATGGTCGATGAGGGGCGGGTTAAACGGTAGTAATTTGCTTTGACTACAACTGTAAATTAACTATTACCTATTGAAATTTATTTAGTAGCACTTTACTTACAAAAAGGTTTTAAGATAAGTTAAATACTATAATCATTTTTATACATATAAATACTATTTTTCAATTACCTATTTTTATTATTTAGTCTTATGGCAACTATTATTATTTGAATTAAAAATATGCTTAAACCGACTTAGTCCCTACCTTACCTACTATTATTTATTCCGGGTATTCCGCTTGGATCCCCTATTTCGATCCCTCAGGGGATCCAAAAGGAATCGCGATTCCACTTCAATCCCCTGGGGATCGAAGTGGACGTCCACTTGGATCCCTTAACCCTCGTTTATTACGACACACACTGTACATGTACAGTACTTGTACCTACTACGAACAAAACTAAAATTATCATTTAAAATGACACTTCCACATGGATTCCTTTTTAATAAAAGATTAAGATAAGATAAGATGAGGTGGGATGGCATGGGATGGGATGGGATGGGATGGGATGTGATTAGATGGGATGGGATGGGATGAGATGAGATGAGATAAGATGGGATGACAAACTTCGTGCAAAAAGTGCAGACATACATAAATAATATTACGAAAGTCGAAGTGGAAGTGCACAACTTCCACCTTGATTTTGTGTTAAGTAACTATTTGCAGTACGAGAATATGAAGCCTAATAGAATCATAATATTTACATCGGAAATAGAAAAGAAAATATTATTTACGTGCAAACACATAATTGTAGATGGCACATTTAAAGCTTGCCCGGCTCCTTTTTAACAATTATATGTAGTACTGCATGGAGATGTTGGTAGCAGTGAGAATGACACAAATATGTCACTGCTTATATACGCTCTCATGACAAATAAAACTAAAAACTCTTATGACGTACTATGCCAATTGATAAAATCACAATGTCCCGATTTTGATCCATCTAAATTCACCGCAGATTTGGAATTGCAATTGCATTTGCATTGCGGCATTGAATGCGTGAGAAAAAACTTTCCCGACGCTGAAATAAAGACTTGTTACTATCATTTCAAAAAAACTATAATATAGAAAGGAAAATCCCTTGGTTTGATGAAATATAAAATTATGAGACGAATCGTATTGTTTTGTGGGACATTACCTTTACTACCTAATAAAATGATGAGTGAAGGGTGCTCTTACATTTAAAGTAGAATGGCCATAGTGGATGTACCTACCTAACCTAAAGAAACTGAAGAACTACATGTATTTCTGGATGCGTAAGGGGTTCATTGAAAGGTGGTCAATTTTCACCACCAACTCTGCCGAAAATTGGCATTCTCAACTCAATAGAAATTTCACGCGTAAACCAATCCTTTTAAATTCTCTTAAAATGTAGTCACAGCCGCTAGCCAAACCTCGTAAGCCTGAACATTTAATGAACGACCTATTCATTCAAGATGCTCAAACAAAATTACTACATGGCAATATAAAGGCGAGGTGAAGTAAAATTGACGTGCGCTGTATAAAAAAATAATGTAGGGCACTTCCTAGAAATGTTGAAATATTTTACTTTTCGTTGTTTTCTTTTGTTATCCTAATGCAAAAATTATACCTAATTAAATTGGGCTAAATAACTAGAGAATTTAGCTAACCGTTTTATTTCTATTCCCTTCTTATATTTATAAATTATAGCTTAAGAATCCCATCCCATCCCATCCCATCCCATCCCGTCCCATCCACCCCCATCCCATTCAATTCCATTCCATTCCATCTCACTTCACCTCATCTCACACCTCATCTCATCTGATCTCATCTCATCTCATCTCGTATCACCTCACCTCACCTGACCTCACTACATCTCATCTTGTCCTATGTTATCTTGTCTTGATCATTTTACTAAAAAAGGGATCCATGTAGGAGTGATTATTTTAGTTTTGCTCAATACGATCCCCTTAAACTAGGGTTAGGGGATCTAAGTGGAATAGTAAAGTCCACTTCGATCCCCTGGGGATCGAAGTGGAATAACGATTCCTTTTAGATCCCCTGAGGGATCGAAATAGGGGATCCATACGGAATACCCGTATTTATTCTATGCGTGTACCTACCAACCTACTATTATTCATTCTGTGTACACAAAAGGGGCACAGAATATCTACACTATCTATCTAAAATATCTGTACTTACTATTACAACGATAGTTTTGCGCAAATGACGGTAGTTCAACATTTTGAAAACATAATTATAGAATTCTATACCTACCCTGTACATAGAAGTACTTATATTATATTATATTATCTGTGCCTATACATATATTATAGCCTGTGGCACTTATTTGCTTTGGTCCTATGTGGAACCAACCAGAGGCTAGACAGAATAAAATCAGAGAGTAGAGTGAGACAGATAGATTTTAACTCGGTTCTGATTATTACAAGGAGGGTAGGTGATTTTTTTAGACCTACAGCACGCTAGCTAAGAACCAAAGTAAGCATAGCCTGTGGCATAGCTTATCTAGTTACTAACAGATAGCGCATTTTTTTTTGTTGTTACGCATTTTTGTACCACATTTTGTATTTTTTTTTTATTATAGTTATAAACTTATAAGTTATAAGTATTTAAGATCTTGAGTGTGAAACTACAATAAGTATATTAAAGCTAATTTCAGAGAGCTACAGATCTTAGTTATTCGGCAAGATACACGTAAGTAAGTGCTTTTCTATGACTGTGCTTTCCAACGCATGCAGGAGATGCGTAGGCATCCTGGTTAGTCTGTGGTGCAGAACGGCTGTAGGAGCTTCCTTATCGCAAAAGCCTAGACGAGGTATCTGCTATCGGTTTCCAACTGCCGGCGGCCACCGCAGGACTTCGACTGCACGAGTTCGCGACTCGCGACCCGGTCTGATTCTTAACTGGCTACCTACGTCGAATGGTTCAAAAGACTTAAAGCAAAATAGTTTCTAGTTACTTTTTTTCATATCTAATAGGTCTTCAAAATTTTTTTTTTGAGTGTATGTTTATTGGTATTTATCATGTAGGTAAGTAATGTTTGCACGACTACTGAAACGTCACAGATGATGCTAACCATACAATGTATAAGTTACACTCAACTCAAGTAAGTAGCTATTATTTAACGCTTGTTACGTGCTCAAAACATGCGCATAATGAGTTCTAGTGGGTTATATTGTAGCACGCACAATTAGCGTGTGTATTTAGCGTTATACCCAACCATCGCAGCATAAATTATCTCATGGCGCCTTTGTTTAAATATGCAGTTATGAGATAATTTAGCTATTGAACATTATTTTTACAGATATGGCATGTAGGTACTCGTCTCCCTCTCTCCATCGCCACCCGTGGTTTACTTACGTCAAAGCATACTTTAGCATACCTTTAAATACTTTTTTATATCACTTAGGTGGCAGACAAGCACACGGCCCACCTGATGGAAAGCGTAGCATATGGGCGTGTGCAAGATCAGTGCTGCAATTTATGGTGGTATTGCTGGGTTTGTTAACATTTATGATTACTGCTCCGCTCCCCTGGGTAGTAGCGTGATGTTACATAGCTTATAGCCTTCTTCGAGTAAACGGACTATTATACCAAAAAAAAATTGACAATTCGTCAAATAATTTCATAAACGTCGACTTTAAATCGTCTAATATGCGCATTGCCATACAGCATCAGCAAGCATACTTACCTACCTATGCGATGGCTTTTAGCTGTGGCCAATTGGCCAGAACTTATATGATACCCCAGTTGTATTCTGTGCCGCAGTTTGCACTAGAGTCCGAGGTAGGTGGGTACTTACCTACGCTAATTCAGCTTGTTTTGGTTGGTACAAATGTCAGCTGTTCCGGTAACGACTGCCGCTGCCCTCCCAACCCTAGAAGAAAACTTGCGTCAGAGCTTCATCAGTTGTTTAGCAGGCCATGAGATTAGCTTGGCCATAAAGATACTTCGATCGAAGGCCCTCAAACATGTGTTAGGTAACTTTAAACCGAAATATGGATAGATACTTTAAAATGTTAAATGGATGTAAGCGTTACCTTATAGAATTACTACGTTACAAAAGCATTGAGCCAAAATCACCAGCCACAGAATCTATCATAAATTATTGAAATTTATTGCGTATGAGTGAAGACTAAGAGTATACGCTAAAGTGATCAATAGATGGCGCTATCTACAATAAAACAAACCATAAAAATACTTTTAATAATCCTTTGTGTGTTTAATTGTGTATGCCATGAAATAATTTGATTAAGCATTTTAGTGATAGGTACATTTTTATAATGAATGAAATGAAGTCTACTTATGATCACAAAGTGTATCTTGAATCACGAGATGTTCTGTCAATCACAAAGTCGGTCAAGGACAAGGGTGAATAATATGACATCGCTTTGTTCGCATTGAGTTTAAAAAAAGAATTTCAAACAGTGTATACATAGTACTTTTAATTATTTTGTTTTATTTATTTTAAAAGTAAATAGGAATGTAGATAAATCAACAGAGTCATTATTACTAATTTTTCAAGCTTTCTAATTATTTGCTAATGGCAACATTCATAGAGCTTATTTTGGGTCATTCGCGTCGCTTCCAACTTGTACTTCGTTTGGATTTTTGTAGAGGTGCCTTTCTCTAAACTTGCAACATAGCATAGTTTTAGTTAGTGTTTTCAATTTCATTCAAGAAAGCTGGCGGGTGTGCATAAGTGTTGATAATAAAGTGGCAATTAAGAAGTAAATTAAATACAAGTGTTAAAATACGTTGTAATAGTTAATGCAATAGTCAAGGTAAGCGTTTTATTTCTTGGTGTAGCGTTACGACCGCGATAAGGGCTTACTTACTATTACTAGGACTTTTCATCTTGAAAATTTCCACTCGTGAACTTTCGAAGTTAAGTTTCTTAGAAGTTTCTTTGTTGACTTGAAACTTTTCTGAAGTAAGTCGTGCCTTGGCAATACGATGAACTTGAACAGCGTATATGTGTCATGAAAAGTTTGCTCAGAAAATAGTAAAACTTAGAATTTTCGTCGCCATTTTATTTTTTGTCGTGCTGGAAAAGCGGCCATTTTCTTTGTGCCGCGTCGCTTACGACGACTCGTATGTGGTCCATAAAGTTAATTTAGTTAAGTTGGGGCGTGATCTCATCGTATGAAGTGTTTCGGTGAGACAATTAACGATTTACAGTGTTAATCCCACAGAATCCTACGCTGGTGTGGGCTCCGAGAAGTTTTCCTAGTGGCCTAGTTATTGCGTGGTGTTATTAGTCCTTGTTTAGACGTAGCATTATTCTCCGTTGTAGGGCTAAGGGCGCGGCGAGTGGCTAGAAGGCATCATGGACGACGATCAGCAGTTCTGCTTGAGGTGGAACAATCATCAGTCGACACTGGTGTCCGTGTTCGACAATCTCCTCGAGAAGGGCATGCACGTGGATTGCACCCTGGCTGCAGAGGGTCAGACACTGAAGGCGCACAAAGTGGTCCTGTCAGCGTGCAGCCCGTATTTCGAGGTACGTAAACTCATTGTAATGTAGGTCAATTACGATAGTGTGAAGTTACCTGCAAGGCAGCAGTTTTGCTCTAATAAACTTGTACAATCTAGCTTTCATATATTAACAATTAGGCAGTTTACATAGGTGCATAGATGAGTTGGCAACAGAAAGTTGTCTCAACTACTTTTTCCAAATGGCTTGCAATCATTCATTACCTAACATCATACTATTAGGTGTTGTTAGCTAAATGACATGCTAGTGTTTTGGTGCATTAACTAATTACTTTAATGGACTTTGATTTCATGAGTAATTTGAAAGAGAATTTTACTTTTGACAATGAATATTAATCACATGATAACTTTCAATACACTATTTACAAACATGGAGCAATAGTAGCAAATGTAAACAATGTGATTGATGTTAGTATGATTTTGTTACAGAGTGTATTATCACAGCAATATGATAAGCATCCAATTATAATCCTCAAAGATGTGAAGTATGCAGAACTGAGAGCTATGATGGACTATATGTATCGTGGCGAAGTGAATATATCCCAGGATCAGTTAGCCGCACTGTTGAAGGCAGCTGAGTCTCTGCAGATTAAAGGTTTATCAGACAACAAGCCCTCCAGGCCACCGTCGCGCCCAGCGCAGGCCGTCCCTGCACACCCGCCTCGCGCTCCCTCACCACCTCCACAGGTTTGTATTCTATTAGGTCTGCATTCAATAAAACAAAGATATTTGCTACTTTAGGGAGCCAATTATTTCTTCCCTATGATCTAACTATATAACACTACTAAAGATGTATCGAAGCTCATTGAGCTTTACAGAAATTGCCTTACCAACAAGTGCCTGCCAGCACTTGGTAATGTTTGTGCAAAGTTTATGATTGTTAGGAACACATAAATAAATAAAAGGAAAAAAAAATAAAACAAAAGGAACAAATAAATAAATAAATATTGCACAACATTCCACACAACGCTATAAATACAAATATGGTAGCTTCTACTCTCCAGAACTTGAATGTCCTCTATGTATCACACTAGGCGGGATGTATGGAGCAAAAAAGCTATAAACCAACCATGAACGACACAACTTTTTATAGCTGTCATACACAGAGGTGCACTATGCTTGTACTGATAGGTGTTAATTAACTCATTTTTCTAGTCTCTGCATCCTTTACAAGGTGTACAGGATGCCATGTGACCACCAAACTGACACAATTTTTGTTCTATACAACCATGGGGTATAAACGCTACGAAAATATCTTTAATATATATCAAAAACTAAAAGATGGCACTAGTAGTCTCATTTTAAGAAATAAAAAAGGTAAAACACTTATGTCCCTATTTAGAATCACGTAAATTATTTCAAAACCTTAAAACATGATAATGGAAGCATATAAAACTCGTTGTTGGTATTATAAATAAAGATTTCGTGACAAAAATGACAATTTATGAAACCAACGAATCTATCGACACCATCCAAGTTGTCTACATTATGTATGATACAACAGTAGTTGTATACATTATCAGTTACCTCACAAAGGGAAGCCGGTGGGAATGTTGGGAGTATAAATGTAATCATCTCTACTACATCTTCCCTTTGCAAGGCAAACTGGGGAGAATCGGGTTAAAGGCTGATGAAAGTCTACCAAAAGAGATGAGTTATTTGTCCACAAATGCCCCAAGGCTAACATAAGATTAAAGAAAGCGTAACAAAAGATTTTTATTATTTAAGCCAAATAAGTAAACAATTTTATAAATGAAATGTTTTTGTTTAAATATTCATAACCAAACTTTTTAGCATCTGTGAGAGATTTCATTCAAATACTGATAAAATGGTCACAGATGCATCATAACTTGTACATTCAATTTCTTAAAGTTTGGCAACACATTCATGCAGACTTGGCAGACACTCTTATCTGCAATTAATCAGTACAGAATCAAGTACAACTGTAAACATGTAGAGCTTGGTTTCACAAGATTGTATTTAACTAACTGTTGGCTATTTTTGATCTGTCAGACATATTTACCACAAAAAAAACATATTCTGATATTTTATAGAATGTCTTGATTGGCCTTGTGTTTATAGTCTTGGATAAAAATAATTTGGACAAAGTTTCGATAGTAAAATCATCTGGAATTATTAATATGGAGAAAAAAAGCCTTTCTCTTGAACATGATTCTCAAACATTATCAAAGAAAAAATAAATTATTGCCAAATTAATATTTCCAGACAATTTGCTATTGAAACTGTCTACAAAATCTTTTTATCCAAAACAACTATAAAACATTAATTTGAACAACTAATGTACATTTAATACATTAATAAAGGAAATGTGAATCATTAGTTAATAATTTTTGTTCTTTTTCATAAAAATACAACAAACATTAAAAAGCAAAAAGGTTCAATGGAGGGAAGTGTACAGAAACATAAAAAAGCTTTAACTAACCTTTTTGAATTACATATTATGTTGACTAAATTACATTATGGAAATATGTATGTTAATTATGATTAATTTTATACCATACGTGTACGTATATTAAATTTTAGATTTTTTTTTTATTATATTGTTTATAAGTGGCCAGTTCTAAGAACTTTCAGTTTGACCCTCGTACCAAACTACGTACTGAACACTTTGTGTACAAAAGTATAGAAATAATGAATGCGTTTTGTGTCAAATTACAAGAAAGCATTCAAGAATTTTTTTTAAAGAAACTAAATAATATTAGTATATTTTCTCTCACGCTGTTTATTGAAAGTTTGGGGATTTCTTTTGAGTTTCATTTTTTTAAAATTAATAAGCTTGCACAGAAATGCAGTGACAAATTTTCCACATTCTGAAGATATGGAAAAAAATATTATAGGAAAAGTGAAATTTGCTTTCAAAAAGTTAGAAATGGAGTACTTATGTAATTTGAATTCGAAGGAAAAACATACCAGACCATTTCAACACAAAACGCTTATAGTTTTTTTATTATTATTTAAAACATATTGTTTTACAAGCAATATTAAATAAACTAAGTACTTATAATTCATTCTACTCACACCTCACACTTTTCTCTCTCTGGGGTAGTTCCTCACTAAATCAGTGTTATTGTGAGCATGAAGTGCCCTCAGAAACACTGCTGATTTACAAGTAGGGCATTCTGAAATTAGCCATGTGCTTGCTACTAAATAGCTCTTTTACATCTTAATTAATTTTCATAATAATACCTAACAAAACATTCAAATCTTAGATATATAAAATGTGCATTAGGAATTTAGTTAAAAATAGAAGATCTACTATTGCTAAGCAAAGTAGGGTAAATTGAAACATGTAAATGATTTTTTGTAATGTGAAACATTCATGTGTCTCGGCTGAATAAAAAAATTATTTCTTCTTTAATTTAATTTTGTTTCGTAAATAATTATACATGTAAGATTTTCTTCTTTACTAACTTAATATCTACATCAGAATAATCTATTTGTTTACAAAATGTATTTTAAACATATCTTTGACTAGACACCTACATGTTACTGTTGAGAATTTTCTAACAGATAAACACTAGAATACTTGTCCAACCTGAGAATTAAATTCGGGACCCTACGAATGGCAGTGGCATACGCAACCGCTGCGCTACATGGCGATCTACGCAATAAGCCACTTTCTTATATCTTTCTTTTTATTCTGTCTCTAGCCTCGAGATGGAAGCATAGACAGTCGCGAAGGCTCAGTATCGCCGACTCGCCGCCGGAAGAAAGCGCGTCGCATGTCACATGACGGGCCGCCACAATCATTATCGTTACCGCCACCAAACGATAACGCTCAGGGTAACGGAGATGACCAGACACAGTGTAAAGAGGAGGTGCAGAGGGATGGAGTTGAAGACCTAACATTGGATGAGGAAACTGACGACCAACCGGCCGTGGCTCACAATGACGTCGTACGCAGTAAGTATCCAGTGAATTTTTCGTTTTAGTTATGCCAAAGGTATAGTAGAATAGAAATCCTGTTATGGTATCCCATAGATTTACACAACACCGGGCCAACTGATTTACTTACTTAAGGATGGAAATGTAAACTGCTACTAGGAATAACTATGATTGGTCAATGACAACAGTGAATCTTTAAGCAATTGGCAAAATGCAACTATCTACTCCATATATGTACCTACCAAATCTTATTGTGACCATATTTAATTTTGCTAGGGTGCATAAAATGTTTTAAGTTCTAATGACTACCTACCCCAGTAATGGCCTGACTGCTCAAACAAAAAATGTTGTTGGGTTTTTCCGTTTTAAAATTCTCAACAACAGCAGCTGAGTCCAGAAAAATATCCCAATTTATGGCAATTGGTTACATGAGACTGAATACAGTTGCTAAATACGAATGTTTTGGTACATTCGGGCGTGAGAACATAAAATAATAATTCAGACTAGTTCAATAGACATTATTATGAAACATAATCAACTGGTTTATATTTTGTTAAGTGATAGCAAACAAAAACTAACTCAACTTATCTAAGAGAGTAACCAATAGCTAGACTAATATTTTGTGTTAGCTAAATACCGATTTACACTTAAACACTATTTACAATGAATGATGTAATACAAGACACCTATCTGTACATAATACATATAATGTAGTGTACTGACTAATTAATCACATATGAGACTCCTACTATTACAGATTGTAAATAGCAATTGAAGTAGTAACCTCTAACAATAATTAGGTACAAAGCTACAGAATGCATTCTTCCCTAAAAGTCCATATAACGTGACCGTGGCCCACAACACGAGGGCAGATGTAGACAACAATCTGTTTTACTCAATGGCGTGTTCTATCGTTACAGATTTCCAATGGCACATGGAACGATCTCAAGACGATATTATGAACTCAAGCGACGGCGCGAGAGAGTCTCAAGGTAAGCACACACGCTCGCACACTGGCGCCGCCAGCGGCGGTCCGGGCGGCCCGTGACGTCACCGCCGGCGGCGCCTCTCACCAACATGTTGCGTTGATGTCACACCGCTTTTGATGTTTACTAGTAAAACGAAACAACGCGACATGTCACATGGGATTCAATTGATATTCTGGGACAATTAACTTTTCCGCTCATATTATTTTACCGTGTTACCATATGAAAGAAAACTTAATTGTCCGAGACATACAAGGAACGGATGAAATGCGCAATGTCTTCCCATAATTTGATAGAAAAACAGTCATTGCTTAAAATAATCTATTTATGTTATATATAAATATTATATTTTCTCGACAGTGGATATGAGAGTGCTAGTGTTTTCACATGTGAAACTCCAATCTTATATTAATTAGATGTAATAATATTATAAACTACTAATCTTGTTCTATATTTTATTACGTTTACGAAGTTTTCAATGATATTGCAGTGCATCAGGTAAAGGTATCGGTAAATAAGGTTTTTGCAATGTAGCCTTTTACAAGGCGAGGTAAACGTATAAGGTAAGTATTGGTTCACATTATTAGTTCACAAAATATTTCGTGTAAGCTTATGTTTGTGATATGGGATCTTAATTGATGTAGACCGTTGCATGCTTCAGTAATGTAATATGTCGTAGAGAGCACGCGTTGCGATTAACTTGACAATAGTGCTACCTTATAAACACGTTATAGTCTAACACTGGAGTGGAATGGTTATAATGATATTGGTAAGTCAATTTTTAAGTATTTATTATTCAATTATATAGTTGTATTACATTATGATGTAGTTGACAATTCGTTTTATTTTAATGTGCACAACACCTCACTTTGCCCATGTTTTATTGGGTACTTAAAATCAGTTGGTTTTTCATCGCTAAACAAAATTACCGTGGAAACAAATGATTTTATAGCACCAAGTGTGAAATTTGATGTTTGTAGAAGATATGGATCGTCACCGCACGATGGCCGCTGCTGAAGGTAAATGTCAATTATTTACATTGTCCACGTAGTTGATGGTTAAGTGGCTTATTTATCTATTATTTTATTATTTTTTCTTTTTTTTTGCATTCACATGTGATTTCACTGCAGACGTCTTTTCTTAGCAATTCATGTTCAAAAAAGTAAAGAATTATTGTTTTTTTTTTTGGCGAATTTTTGCATGTTCACTAGGTCGACATTTGCCGTTAATAAAATTATTGGAAGCATGATTATTCACGACGAGTTCCTAGTGGATGCGCATTTCATTTTTCATAATTACCTACCTTATACAATTATTTCATAGGAAATAAATAAAATTAAACCAACACTACAATGGGACGCATACACAGGTCATTTCTAATGAATCCCTTTACATATCCTGGCAACACCGCTAACAACCTACGCTTAACTTTGTCTCAGCCGCCTTGCATTTTTAAAATCTGTTCACTAAGCACAACATCATAATATAGAACTACAATAATACATAATTATTGTAACCCATTCTCAATCGCACTATCCTTCCATTTTGTCTTAACATTTTCACACATCTTTGTCAGTATGCATCTATGCTTTGTATATAATCTACTGTCGCTTTTCATTTAAACTTCCAGAGGTACAGTTACTGACGCTTAACACTAATTACGCTAAAACCCCCTTCCCATTAACCCGTGGGTATTTTAAGAGCAACGATACTCAAAACGAAGATGAAGATAAAGACAGTATCATAAAGAAAGTCAAAAAGATTGTTAAAAACAAACTATTAGCAGGACAAAGAAGGGCTAAAAAGAAGTTAGAATTCGGCACATCTGACGGGATGTGTCGTAATAAAAAAGGCATGTGTCGAATTGAAAAGGGAAAGTGTCGAATTGAAAAGGGGAAGCGTCGAATTGAGAAGGGGCAGTGTCGTAATGCCAAGGACAAGTGTCGCAATGAGAAAGACAAAGACCGTCCTCATGTTTGTTCTATATGCAAGAAAAAACAGTACAAGTATAGAAGGAACAAGTTGAGACATGAGAAGTATGAATGTATAACCGGGCCGCAGTTTGGGTGCGACACCTGCGGAAGAAAGTACTCACAAAAAAAAACTTTGATCTCTCATGTGGCTCTCAAACATCCTGATATAGTCAAGGAGGAACTATAATGCACATAAAAATTACCGCTTACGTTTTTGAATTTTATTTCGTAGTTTTTGTTTGTTTCTTTTATATTGAGTTTTAAGACATGAATTGTTAAGAAAAAGATAATTTCATTAGGGAATTTCAAATGTTCCATTTGATATTTCGTTGATTCGCGTGTTAGCTTTTTTTTTTCATTGTTGATTTTTTGTTTTAATTATGTTTTAGAAGGACGTTATTTTGATTTTTTGGTTTACTAGTTAGGCACATAGCCACTCGCCTGTTGAGATAATTTTTCAATATTTTTTTACTTTTTGAATATATTTCTTTTTGTTACTCTTATATTCGTTTTTCATTTATTATTTTGAACTTTGCATTCTATAATTCGAGTCTCTAAGACGATAAACGGACTGTATTCATTTTTTTTATTGCAGGTGAAAAGACATCGCCACGACATAATATAATGACGCGTAGTAAAAAGGTAAACGAGACTACGACACTAGCGATACTGAAAAACGTCAAGTCCCCGCCGACCACGCCAAACGCGTTGAACACGGCGAGCGCGCTTTCTACTCCTGCCACGCCGAACACGCCCAGCGCGCCCGTCACGCCCAGCGCGCCCAAAACGCCCAGCGCGCCGCCCACTCCCGCCGCGCCGGCCGCGGCCCGCGCGCCCGCCGCGCCCGGCCCGGAGGACGCCAAGGAGAACAAGAAGCAGGACAACAAGGCGCCGGCGCAGAGGGCGGGCGAGGGCGAGCGGGACGGCAAGACGGTGCCGCCGCGCTTCAACATCTTCCCGCGCAGCGACCGCGCCAACCTGCCGTGCGCGCAGTACAAGACGGACAAGGGCTACCGCTGCCCCAACTGCCAGCGCTGCTACAACGCGCGCAAGAACCTGGTGCGCCACGTCACGCTGGAGTGCGGCCGCGAGCCGCAGTACCGCTGCCCGCACTGCTCCTACAGCAAGCACCGCCGCAACGAGCTCAAGAAGCACATCGAGAAGAAGCACCCCGAGCACCACCAGCCCGACCAGTGAACCGCGCCGACCCCCGGCGCCCCACTACTAGTGCCTTATCATATACTTACTACTCTACGAACTGATCGATCTTCCTCTAGGTTATGTTGAAATTAAATTTTTATATTTGTCATGTTTACTTGTGTATTGACAAGATTGATATTCAATATTTTTGGAACTATAAACGATTAAAAGTTACTTCTAAATCGATGAGTTTCTATTTCGTTCGCGACTACTACCCGTTCGTTCTAAGTTCTTATGGGAAGATAAGTTTTCGAGATCAGTTATTTGGATTGTGCATGTTTTGCATGAATTTAGAAGCTTCGCCTTTATAATTTCTAACAGAAATTATTTTTTATATTTTTTATTATAACGCATTTCTTTGGTTCCTTAATTTATTTTAGCCTCTGGTAGTATTAACAAAAACGTATGTAGTTCCGCTTAACTTATTATTTGCAATACCTTTAATGTATTGTATTTCAGAGTTACACAAGGATAGCCACCTACCGTCGGCCCTTCTGTCGCTTCTGTCGCAGCAGGCGCAATCGCAATCGCTCGCCTCGCTGGTCCCCGCCTGCATTCAGGTCACTAACGTCATGAAACCCGCCGCCAAGGACCTCTCGTTCCCCGGACCGCTCCACTCGCTCAACTCGATACCCGAGAACATAAAAGCGCACCTGCTGCAGCAGGCTTTCATGCAGAACAACAACGTGACGCAGAGCCTCGACTTTAAACTGCCGAGCAAGCAGGAGGCCGAGCTCGAGTCGGACGCGGAGTACGACGACACGGACGACATCGTGCTGCCCGAGGACCCCGACACGTTCTACGACTCCAGCTGCAGCTTCGCGTCGGCGCCGGGCGGCCACGACGACGCCGACGGCAAGGGCCACTACCTCAAGCGCGACGGCAACAGCTCGGACGACGCGTCGCGCCAGTTCGAGTGCAAGCACTGCGGCAAGAAGTACCGCTGGAAGTCCACGCTGCGCCGCCACGAGAACGTGGAGTGCGGCGGCAAGGCGCCGGCGCACCAGTGCCCCTACTGCTCCTACCGCGCCAAGCAGCGCGGCAACCTGGGCGTGCACATCCGCAAGCACCACAACAACGAGTGGTTCGTGTACGCCAGCAGCAAGGTGCGGCGCAACAAGAAGACCTCCATCTAGCCCCTCTAGCGCCCCCGAACCTAAACAAATATTAGACCAAAGTAGATACCTAACCAAATCGGTACTGCAATAATTTTATTTATATTTACATTATTTTTTGTTGAAGACGTTTTAATATACACTAAAGAAATAGTTGTAATGTGCACATTCCCTAACGGTATAGTGTTAATTTTGTTGTTTTTGTTTTAGAGTTTATTAAGGTAGTTAAGACTGACCCTAAGTATTTTATTCAGAAGAATATGACCTAAGGTCACCGTAATTAGAAAAATGTTATACAAAATGGAATAGCATATCCGATTAGTCCTACCGACGTCGGTCGGACGTAGAAATCCACTTGCATGTGTCCGATCGCGCCCGGTGCCGTCTCTGGCGCCTCTAGATATAGGAATGGTGTTTCCATTTGTTTTAACTCGAATTTGCTTAGTTGTAATGACCTATCATTCCTCGAAAAGGGATAAGTAATTCCAAATTGATAATTTAGTGCAATGATATTTTAATATTTAGTTAATGTTAGCGGCTCCGTAGCATATCCGAGTAGTTTCCAGCACGGGTAGAATTATTTATAGTGTGCGCTCGGCGTACCGTTCGTTTAGTCTCGCTATATCTTGTTATAATTTATTTTGTCTATATAAATTGTCTCCTTCCATTAATTTGTTAGTTCTTGGGACCATTTACCTTGTCTTCCTAACTTTATAGCAAACCCAAAGTTATTATAATGTTGGTTATTTAATAGGATAATGTTTGAGGACAGTTTCGTCCTTTTATTGCCGTGCTCTGAATTTTTGTATGTTGTTGGCTCTTCTATTAAAATTGGGAGCACGTGCAGTTTAGATAGTTAAAAGCTCATCAATAATGTGCCTACAATGTTACCTGTAGTTATATAACACATATTTATTGATATTTTACATATTTTTGATTAGAATTTTGGTGAACTGGGAAAAAATGTGTTCAAAATTTTTATTTTTTGTTAAAATGATGTTATCTTGATATTAACTGATATTTACATGCAATAAAATAATTTCATGTTTGCGTTTAGCATATTGACTGTTGATATTTTTTTGTTAAACTAGGATAACAAAGCTATTTGACCAAAGTCAGTATTAGATGTTTAACGTGGTGATAAGATAAATAAAGGGTTTAGTCTCAAAAGGTTAAGTCTCCTTATCAAAATAACTTTGTAGTTACAAAATATGCAAATTGTTTTGATACAAAACAACCTCCAAGTCGCAAAACATCGACATTATCAAAATTTTCAAGTTGCAATGCCTAATAAATTTAGAGACTTGAACCTTTTGAGACTAAACGAAATAAAGATGTTATTTGTTGTTGAAACAAGTCATTGCTAAGCATAGAAAAATAAAATGATTTTGATATATGCAATATTCCCTTCATATCATGTCACGATTGCGGTATGAGGTTCAGATGTATGGATTATATAAATTGGATGTTATTATGTTGTTTGTTAATGTTATTGGAATAGTTATCGATTAGTGTGATTTTTATATGAATATATTGGGGTTTACTTGGTAGAAAAGTTTAATCAAATATAGCTATAGTATATCAAACTATTTGTCGTTTCCTTGCTTCATAGCATTTCCCTCACACTTGAATACTTGTACCACGTTTGTCGTTTGTTATGTACAAGCTAGTCGTTGCCGTTAGGTAAGTCGTTTCATTGATGCATAAGTATTGAATGTTCGTCGATTAACAATCGCATGTACGCATGACACGTCAATAAAACATCAGAGCCCACTCGCTTAAAGTTTCCAACTTGCGCATGATGCATTATTTTCTTTTCCCTTTTCGTTCATACTAATATAATTAATAATTTCAGGTAGACAAGAAAACCCATGGGTCGGGAGACTACATTTCATTAACAAACGTTTATTACAAAAAGCTGTGTGACTAAAAAGCTCCAGTAACACCATGAGATTTCTTTACATGCCTAGCAATTACATTGATTTTGTGAGTCGCTTCAGAAATCACTGTAAGCGAGAGAGCACACTGTGAAACAGTCAGTCCTCGATGAGCGGGATCGTGATCTAAATAAACATTTTTTTTTCTATTTTTGTTCTTTTTTTTTTACTTTTCCTTTTTGCAAAGCTTTCATCACAGCACTCGGTGGACACTCACAGTAGAATTATATTACCTCTATATGTGTATGTATCTATTTATGTTTATGTTACGTGTGTATATATCTATCCATGTATGTAATCGTACGTATATAGTATCGTGTATGTATATAACCAGATCGTATGTGTTGCTTGTACTGTCGTTAACCACACGGGAATGTTGAATGTGCGCGAGCGGGGCGGGCGGAGCACTACATGTCGGTTCGCTTTCAGGCGGCGGCGGCGGCGGTGGGCCGGCGGAGGACGTGTCGTTCAGTAGGATCGGCGGGCTGTCGTGGGACGCGTGGTCGGCGCGGCTGGCGCTGCCGTTCGCCGGCATGCGCGTGGCGGCGGCGCTGCCGGCGCCGGGCGAGCCCAGCTTCAGCTGCCCCGACTGCGGCCGCGTGTACAAGCTCAAGTCGTCGCTGCGCAACCACCAGAAGTGGGAGTGCGGCAAGGAGCCGCAGTTCCAGTGCCCCTACTGCGTGTACCGCGCCAAGCAGAAGATGCACATCGCGCGCCACATGGAGCGCATGCACCGCGAGGTGCACCTCAAGCCCGAGCAGTACATCAAGCAGGACAACGTGGACGCCTGCACATAGCCGGGCGGCTCTTAGTCACTAAATAAATACTCCATATTTTGTAGGAACGTTGAATCGTATGCTAGGTTTTACATATCATTTTCTATTGAAAGTTTACTATTGGCACGGTTGAGTAGATACAGTTTTTCGATATACCCGTTCTGGCGTTGTAGGATTGTTAGTATTATGTTAAATTTAAAAGTATACTACGATGCGTTAGAGAAGTTTTTTAACGAATTCCCGAGTTATCCCTATTGTGATAAATGTGATGAAATCTCTTTTGTGATAGTGGCGTCAGACAGTCACGTTAGATGTAATCGCCATTCGTGAGGTCACAAACGGTGCCTTTGATCGTTACCTAATCGAGTAATAATTAACGTAACAATAGAAGCGACGACGATATATGGATACATTAAATACCTTAATACAATTGACGAATTACTAATAGTATTGACACTCGTTACCTTGCGTAGCGGTGTACGCAACTGCATTTATCCACTATGTTAAGTCAAAAAGTGATTTTGTGTAGTTACGGTTTTACTCTCTTTTTATATTTTTATGTACAGCATTTACATGTAAACTATCATTCCTAAATCCTGGTACGCAGTCGAGGCAGTAGTCGGAGTACAAGTTGTTTTTGGATTAATATTGTTACCAATCGCAGTTACTATCTCCTAAATCAGAATTTATAGATTATAATATTATTACGCTGAGATTTATACAACCGAATGGTTATCAGCTGAGAGGGCCTGCGGAGTTGTGATACGGAATCATCGATGTGTATATAGTGAACTTGACAGCACTCGCTCGTGCCTAAGTTCCATACTGTATATCATAGTTATTATGAAAATGAAGCTATTTTCGCTTAGTTAGCAAGCACTAGTTCTTTGCCATAAATGCATGTTCCATTATTATTGTAATACTCATAAGTTAATTTTTTTATTTCAATTTATATTTAGATCTCTTTACATCTAATGCATTTATTTTATTTTTAATTTAAGCTTGAATCGTTTCTGTCGTAAATGTTGAGATAAGATCGGTTATCCTTTTAGTTCCTCGCGATATCTGTTAGTAGGTATATTGGATGTTATATTTGGGGCCAATGTTTGTGATTACTAGGCCAGAAGAGTGCCTTTAATAGATTGTTGAATTTTTTTGAAATTGGACACTGCCATTAAGGTTTGTTGCAAAGAAACGCGCACAATCATGTCGGTATGTTCAGGGAAGTTCAGTTTTATCTTCCGCATAGTTTGTAAGTATTTTATATACATTACCATTTAGACATTATTTTAAGATTAGGAAGTGGTAGCGTGTTTGTAAACTCATTTTGTCATAGCTCTAGCCGTAGACCGGCACCAAGAGACCAAACCTTCCCAAGAGACACTGCAAAATGAATTTACCAACAAACTACCACATTAGATATTATCCGCTGGAGTTACCATCATACAATCAAAATGTAAAGTTCACAAAGTACAACCATATAAATCTTGTCAGTATAAAACTAAGTGCCTTCAAAAAGTTAGTCATTAGAATTTAAAATGTTTCACATCTAAAAACATTCGGTTCAATCAATGATTTCTCGTAACTTATTATTGCTAAATTTCTAGGTTGTGATTTTAATATTCATTCATTGATATCAGCCATTTTTTATGTAAAAAAAATTATAAACATAGACGTTACAGTTATAATAGTAAGTTTATGAGAATATCCTTATAACAAACATATTTTTATACACATCTTATACACAAATAGCTGTGATAAAGTTTATTACTGCCAATACATGAGACAGGTGAAATGTAAGCGTATAGGGGTGGTCCATCGACTTACATCGACGAGTAAGCTCGTAAAATCGTTTATTGACAGACGTCTTACTCGACAGCCCAGTAAGTGATACATTGGCAACTTCATTTATTTTGGGTGGTGTATTTCTTAAAAGGAGACGATAAAGGGCATGGGCGCCGAGAGCGTAACGTTAACTCTAGCCATTTACTATTGAAGTATCGTCTTAATATGTCACGACTTGAAAGATATTCCAATTTTGACAGATCTCAAACAAACCTGAAGAAACATAGGTAGTACAGTTTAAGTAGGCATACTTCAGTATTCACTATATGAATAGGTATGATTATCTGAAAGGAGTACCATGGTATCACTTGCTTGACGCCCACCCCGTCCAGTAAAGCTCCATTTATTAATATCATGCATGACCCAAGTGATGTTACGAACATAATGCTACTCTAACCGTTATAAATTACTACCTAGAATATTTTGTAGCTATTGTAGATACAATTTACTGTCAATAAGAAGTTACAGTGATTAAAATGCATTTGATTGTATTTTTATAACCTTTTTTGTATTTTAAATAAAGTTGCTATTCTTGGTATGTATTTGTTTTAATAATATTGATTACTTTGTGATGGGCTAGTGTCTTACTCCATGATTTGGGGGTAGGTGCAAATTATTTTAACTCCATTTCATTGCGTATGACACATGCATGAACTGTTTATATTCAATATGAAATAAAATGGGAATTACTTTTATTTATATGACTTTTATCATAACTAATGGTTCTATGCATAACAATGGTTGCATGCTACTATAACTAGATTATAACGGAGCTAGTTTTAGTTTAATACCTGTAGTCTATGAGCAAATTAATGGGAGACATGGTGCATTTTCCTTAGCTTTCACACGGTAGCACATTTTCTATCGGTGGCTTCGCTTCACACTACACGGTGGTAGCTGTAATGTGCACGTATTTATTTTTATTTGCGTTTTAATTTCAGTTGCACAGTTGTACACTCCTTATATATTGAGTTACGGTACACCTGGGTTGAGCAGCGGTAAAGCCGGGTGGACTCTTTACGAATGCGTGGACTGCGGAAATAAATACAAACACAAGGGCTCGCTCCAACGGCACATAAAGTACGAATGTAGAAAACAGCCAAGTTTCAAGTGCCCGTATTGTGTGTACCGAGCGTACCAGAAACACAATCTGTTGCTACATGAACGACATCTACATAAAGATATGCCGGAGAAAGTGGATTTCGTGTCAGAATGACCCGCCGCTAAAGGCTTCCAATGTCAGTACATTTGAATCATAAAATTACTAACTTTCAAGAATACCCTCAGTTTTGACTAATGCAATAACGATGCACAACTCACAAGACTTTGACTCGCGTTTTTATTTATGTTATAATTGTAGATGTTTTAAATTATTTGCTAGATTCTTCTACAAATTAATTCGCTAATTTTAGCATTACACCACAAACATTTTTGTCCCTTTTTCGTGACTAAGTACTTAAACACTAATTTTCCAAGTTTGACCAATGGTTGGTCCCCTTCTGTCTTATTGACAATTGTTAAAAAGAAATATTTGTAGCTAAAGCTGGCTTTTATTTCTTCATCAATAGGTAAGGTAGAGACAGACAGGGATTTCATACGCCATACATGTTTATCAATTCCTGTCCATGTAACTTGCCAGGACCTTTATGTGGGGCTCTGAGATATGCGAAAAAAGTAGGGCACTGAGGACTACCTATCACCTAAAACCCTGGCTTGCTCCTTTAAAAGATGTTGCTACTCCTTGATCCAAAAGACGGGCATTGTCATATTTTCTAGAACATAACCATTTTATTCTACTAATACCTCAATAATGTATATTATATTTAAGCTTTTGATCTCTTTAGTAGCATGCCTTAACCTAAAATGTATGTAAAGTATTTCTAACAAGTCTCTTCCATTGTAAATTTCATCATATCCATTAACTACTAACATTTAAGGTGTGCTTGAATACATATTAAAGTCGCAATATATTATTCTGTTACAGCAGTTACTGTTATGAAGGGACACGTCTGGACCTTATACTTAAATCAAGACTTCAAACAAATCAAGAGATTGGTGAGAAAGAACACAGAAAATATAAAATACAGTAATCTAGAAAATTATCCTGTGCAATCATATTTTACCAAAGAATCGAGTGAAAGTCGGCATATTTGATTATAGATCTTGCCTTAGTATAAGATTGTATATAGTATTATTTTCTGTTTATTACACATTCACTAATATAATTGAATGCATGAACAAACGATTTGGTACTGTCGAGACGAATTACATTGATGCTGAAAACTTAAAATCTAAAAGTAATGATCACTTTCGGCTTTTAAGAGTCAATATTAATCTATTAAAATAAAATTACAGTTCAGTGGATTAGTACAAACATTTCTATTATACCTGCTAGAATGTGGGTGTCACAAGTGCTAAGTGTCACAAGTTTAGGATTGTGCTTGAAAGGGTAGCTATGTAGCGTAGTGAATAGTTGAAGCGTATGTCGTACATGCCACTCAAGCTTTTGGGAGAAAACTCACAAACATTGGTAAATGTAAATACGACTGATGATGATTTGAATAAGCAAGAAATTTCCTTACTCATTTCTTCTAAGAAGTTTTATTCGAAATGCTTGGCTGCGCGCTGGCTTATTTAAACCCTAGATGCCTTATAGGCTTATATATTATGTTGTACCTAAATATAAATTCTTGTATTTGGATACTATGAGTATTTTGTCACAAAAGTCAGTTTGCTCATATTGACTGATCAGTTACCTTTAAAAATGGCCATATTTTTAATTTGTGGAGAGTCGTTCTATTAGCAGGTATACATAGAAGTTTTTGACTATTTTCTCATTAGTCTAATAGCAGATATCTGTCCTACCGCTTATTGTAGGTACTGTGAATACATTGAGCATACAGCGCTGAAATACTTCTTATCATTACAGTTCATAACTAACGAATGTTTTAAGAAGCTACTTAATACATTTAACAACGTAGCCCAGTACCTAAGTAGTATCTTAAAAAGCACTTACTAAAGTGCGACTCATCTTGCTCGACTCAAAGGATAATGAGAGTATTATGTCATGCGTGACATGGAGAGTTATTAGGTACCTAATTCAAACCATCATTCTCCTAACAAAGCATCTTCAAACGCTGCTTAGTTTTTCTTTGTCTTAATACTATGTTAATATAAGTTAAACTTTTCAAACAAAATTTATTTTGCTACTGCTTAGTAGGTACTCCAAGATTTCATAATGCTTCCAAAATTCTGTCGTGGTCGTGCTTGTGAACAAAAAAAAATTGGCAGTCAAGAGGGGCTTTAGTTACCAATATAATGATCCGCCAAAATAACGTATTATTTTTCTGTAACTAGTATAATAATGAAAGACAAAGGTTGAGCTGTTATGTTAATAAAATAATAGTTATATTACATAGTAACCATTACAAGTATTATGCCACAAGTGCGCCATACCAAGTAAATAATAAATAGTAGTTTATGTAATCTCATACTGTAATGCCAACATTAAAAAATGAATATAAGTAACTAGCTTTTGCCCGCGGCTCCGCCCGCGTGGATGTCGGTTATCGCGATGAAACATAGCCTATCTCCTTTCTCATAGTCTAATCTACCCCTATACCAAATTTCATCAAAAAATCGGTTCCGTAGTTTAGGCGTGAAAGCGTAACATACAGACAGACAAAGTTACTTTCGCATTTATAATATTAGTATGGATTACATTGTAGTACAGCTCTTCAATGGCAACCTGTATCATATTTCTTTTTATATTACGATAAAGTTCCAGCTGGACACAAGTAGGTGTCAATGCATTTTTTCTTACTTAATCTGTGAGAATGCGGCGCAACGCGTATGGGGCGTTCAGGGATGGATTTTGGCCCTCAATATTTTTATGCCATTTTAAGCAAAATAAATTCTAATAGCAGAAGCTATTCGTCGAGCCGTGTGGACCGTGTAGATCTAGCGAAATATTCGTCATGCCGCGAATGACAGTTTCATGGCGTGAGTGAAAGGAGCGGTAACACAAGTGCGATGAACCATCTACCAAGGAACTTCCATCTACAAACATACTCACATCGAACACACAGTACTAAAGAGTATGTATTGTATGTACATTCAATGCAAAGCGAATGTGTCTAATGTGAATTGGGCACGAGATCGAGAACGCGATGAACATCGCGATAACGCAAGCGAGTGGAGGCTAGGCATTACTCGCGCGAATATTTTCGGCAACACGAATGGCAATGCGATGGGCTACGTCTCCTGGAGGGTCGGTCAAGTATTGTTTTTAATTTTTTGATGTTAGCGTTGCAGTATGAGATTAGATAAAAATAATACCTATGTAGGGTATGTACTAATTTAATAACAGATTTGGTAGTAAATAAACGTGGCAGCTATCTTGTTTAAAAAAAAATGTTTCTGTTTAAATATAATGTTAGTTTTCTACAATATTTACATACGTAAGACATCAAGGTTTTTCGTTATATTATAAACGTAGAGCATAATATTAATAGATTGTTATATTTTCTTGTTCTTGTTATTAATGTTTGTTTAGTGTGTGTTCCTTGTTACCAAAGAAAATTTATTACTACAAGAAAATTGTGACAGAAACGTGTATTATAGTAACAGATACAGTATTTCTGTTAAAATATTTTATTTTTGCATTTGTTACTGTTAATAAGTTACCGTATAGAGTTCAAATTTTGAATCATGCAATATATTCAACCAAAGAATCTTCCAGTCGATTCTTAGCCATAATAAGAAATTAGTGCCTTAAATAATAATTATTATATACTATTGTTAAGTAAATTATTATGGTTATTTAATATTAAGTTTTGTAGTTAATATTGTACGCCAGGGCGGCCCATGCACTACGGTGTCATGACTTCGACCACACTTTCCATTTATTTATTTTATTATTGGCAGGTTGTTTACTTACAATACTCTGATTTAAAACATAAAGGCTAGTCATCAGAAGCTAGCAACCGTTGTTTAGCGGGTGTACTGAGCTGTATGCAAGGCCTGCAGAGCCTCGACTGCATCTACAATTTTTGATGTGCATTTAAAAATAAAACCTCATAAAAACATCAAAGCCAAGATTATTAATATTACAAAAAATTATGAAGGTTTAAAAATGAGGTATCGATTTATTCAACTGCGTTTTAATACTTACAATGATTTACCGCTAGTCACACACACTATTAAAATTTTGTCGCCAGATGGCCATTCAAATATTGCTGCCTTAAATCCTGTTCCGGTTTGTGTCTACTCTCATAAACTTGTAGTTACTTCTAAAGCTGTATTTTCTCCCCCAATGCCACCAAACAACACCTTGATTTTGATACGGTTATTTTTTGCACTTGGGCAGGCAGAGACAGCTCGAGGTTTGCTCACGGCCTTTATATTATACATACCTTCACAAACATAATATTTGCACTGTTTTCATTCTGTCATTTTTGATTTTTTTTGACGAAATATTTTCAAATAAACCTAAGTTCTAAATTTTTTTAGATAGGAGAGAGTAGGTATATGTAAGCAAGACCAGCCAAAGGTAAGTTAAATGAGTGGAAAGAATAACTACTTCTCTTTATTTTTATTATAAACTTAGTGCATAGTGCCCTGATGATCGTACAGTGCCATCTGGCGACAGATCTGTAAATATTTTATTTTACATTGGGGTCAGTCGATTTCGGCGATTTAAAAATTTTCATGAAACTGTGATACTGATCATACTAAACAATCGTATTTCGCCATTAATATATTTTCTGATCTTTTGTTTATTTACTTGAGATGGTAAAATTGCGACTATTCTGCTGCACTGCAGAAGCCAATAATGGTATGCCGGGTGAATACCTTAAAAACCCTTATTACTGTTAAAACATGTCCATCCAAAGGTTGCCTGTAAGAGATCGCTCTTAGCGATAAGGTCGCCATTTGTACATAATGGCATGCATTGTCCTAAATTTACTGTATTACTGGTGTATAATAAAGATTTATCTGTCTATCTATACCTCATAGGTCCTAATAAACTGAATTAGGCTAGTCCCAAAACAAAATAATCTCAATACTGAATAAGACAAAGTTGATACCTACATTGTCTTATTCAGTATCGAGTACCAGTGACCAGTGATCACAGCTTGAAGCCAGTTTCGTGCAGTTTATTTGATTCGACTACAGTTCGAAGTTATGTCAACGTAGCATGAGAAGTCCCTGAATATGCTGTGTGGAGTTAATTGTACCAAAAACATGGCGCAATTTAATGAGTGTTCATTGTATGAGTATAGATTATAATTATAATTTTGTCTTAATAAAAGGTTAACCTAGACCCACCCACCAACAAATTAAGTTTAGATATAAATATAATCGGTGGTATATCTGACTCACGTTTAATTAATTATTTAATTAGGTATTTAAAAAAAATCCTGTTACCAAAGGAGTTTTCAAATATTTCAATTTGAATTCACATATTAATTTGCATTTTAAAATAGATTTTATATTGCCAAGAGCAGCCTATTTATGATATGCCATAAATGAGTCTTAAAATTTACGTTTTATGTCTATTTATAGTTCCTTTACAATTCGAATGTACCTACAAATGCAAACTACAGTATTGTTTAATATACTTACCTATCAATAGCAAAGTAATTGTTGATCTTTTTTATCCGAATAGATGTTATACAATAATAGATTCTCTAAATGTGGATATTACAACATGGTGAGACCAGCACAAAGTAATGTTAATTATTATTAATGTTTGAATAATTTTATTTTGTTTTTCAGTGAAGCCGAGTGTGTTTGGTTTGTTCTTTTTAATTGAATTATGCATGTGAATAAATGTTCTTGATTCAATAATCTTTTAGTTTGTTTGAGAAATTCCTGTACCTGCTCTAGAAACATATTCATAAATCAAGACAAATGTATTTCATCTGTATCCGCAGCTAGGTAGGTAGAGTCGCTCGTGTATATATTCGCGTGAACAAAATTCGGACGCGTTAACTCGACAGCCTTAAATTACATGTTACTGAAAGTATCTTGCCTTCATTTGTTAGAAAATAAATTATGGAAATCAAAATGAGAACATCACCTTCAAGTTAACGCGTTCTATTATAAAGTAAGTGCTTTCGAAAGGACTGAGAAAAAGAATCAGATTATAATCTCGTTGTTGCAGGTGATGTGGATTTCTTTAAGTCAATGATGCAAAATATGTTACCGATGCCTATGAAGACAAAAAACTATTGGTCGCATTACGACATGACGTTCCAGTGCGAGAAGTGTAAACGGAAATATCGACATAAAAGTACTTACAGAAGGCACGTTACGTACGAGTGCGGCAAAGAACCAATGTTTCGATGTCCATTTTTAGATTGCACTTATAAGGCGTATCAAAAAACTCACACGGATGCACACATTAAAACGAAACACAAACTAATGACGCTAGAATATAAATGATGATTGATGACACACGGACATGAGAAAGTATTAAAATTGTGATATTAAACGTTAATTTATTTTAACTATCTATTGAAGTTTTATTTGGCAACTGTATTGGCTATAGGCTATAAAATAATTTATAAGAATTTAAATGGAAAGCCGAGATAGCGTTGAATAATTTTGAATATACCGCGAAACGCGAAACAAGCCCAAGTCAGTATTGCCATGACATAAATGACTTCCTCATGTGACGTTTATAATCGTTATATGCACAAAATCGATAAAAATGTAGTGCTTTGGTTTTTATTGAATTTGTTTGCGGCTTGTAATATGTTGCAAAATAATATTAGGTAAAGCCCGACCAATAAAATAAAATACCTCGCCATATTGCGGAAAACTATTGGAACTAATTTCTTCATATGGCAACAATCTATGAGATGTCAATATGATCATCTGTCAATGTGGTGCATAGACATAGTAATGTGGGATTCTCGGTCCGACACTCGGTTGAGAGTTGTACGTTTTGAGGTTATATTTGGCTATTTCTTCAATATTGTCCTCGTTTACAACCGGAAAATAAGTGTTTGTGTTGTTTTGGTGGTGGAATATTATTTATAAGGTTAGTTATATCCATATCTACCGGCGCCCGCGCTCATTTCCATGGAAATGAGCGTGGATGTACCCCCTGATGGGGGTGGATCTGTCCCTCCGGATTTACCCAAAAAAACGGTAAAACGTTCTGCCGCACCGAATTCGACGGATACCGATAATAAAAAGAATCGTTCTCCAGCTCTATTCAATCCGTCTACTCAATACCGGGTTACGACTCGGACTCTAAACTCGAGTACTCTAGTACGGACAAAGGTCCGTACTTCGTATATGTCTCGAGACTGGAACAGGACCCAAAAAATGGCTTAGCCTTCAAATCTCTAAGATTTGCCCAGTTCCTTTTTAAAAATAATGTTGAAAATATTAAAGTAGGTGGGATAAAAAACGTTGGTCGGAATAGGGTGTGCGTGGAGTTCGGCTCGGCAACTGCGGCGAATAAATTCTTAAATCTTGTTCTGTTAAAAGATCACAACTATGTAGCCAACATCCCAAGCTATAGCATATTTCGGATGGGCGTAGTGAGAGATATTCCCACTGATTGGACGCTGGAGGAATTGGTTGGGGGCATCTCCTCTACTGCCGGAGAGGTAGTTAGAGCCAGACGGCTTAATACTAAAATTGTAAGAGACGGTGCTTCCGTGTGGGTCCCATCAAACACAGTTGTCCTAACTTTTTTGGGCCAGGTCCTTCCTGAAAGAGTATTTTGCTTTAATGCCTCTCTTCCAGTCTCCCTCTACCAACTGCCAACTATACAATGCAGAAATTGCTGTCGATTTGGCCACATTGCCAAGCAATGTCGGTCAAAACCCCGCTGTTTTAAATGTGCACAGCCCCATGCCGGTGATTCATGCTCTGTTGCTGATAGAGACATCACTTGTTTTCTATGTTCTGGCGGTAACCACACGGCTACAGACAGAAGATGTCCAGAACATACCAGACAAGGGTCTATCAAAGTAATAATGTCAGAAGAGAACATCAGTTATGCTGAAGCCGCATCTAGACTCCCCCAGAGCCGTAGACCTCTCTACTCTGAGACAGCTGCTAGGCCGTCTCCTCCCATGTACTCCACTCCCATTTCTCCTCCCATCCCTTCTGTCTCGTCTCCCTCTGTAAGTTATAAGAAAACCGTTTCCCTCCCCATACGTCGAAGGTTTGTTCCAGGGAAATCCTTCAATGCTCACGAGCATAACGAAATAATAAGTCACTCTCCTTCTTCCCAACCCAATGGGTGCTGTATTAATCCACCAACAGAGACTACTCCACTGGCCACTCCTAATGACAATCTTGTCCAACTTTTACTCTGCTCCCTCATAAATATACTCACGAAAATGTCAGATGCTCTACCGCACGACGTTGCTGTTCTCGTAGAACAATTACTAGTGATTATCTCAAAAAACAATGCTAACAATGGGCCTCAATCTCCTTCAATGGAATTGTAAGAGCATTCGTCGCAGGAAACCTCATCTTATTGATTTAATAAATCAACACCAACTTGCTATCCTGGCTATCCAGGAAACTTTACTAAAACCTATGCACCGTTTTAGGATCCCTGGTTTCTTCTGCCTGCGAGACGACAGAGACGATGGTTGGGCGGGTTGTGCTCTGCTGATTAGAAGAAACATAACATTCTCTCAAATTCAACTCCCTTCTCATGATGACGATTTTCACATAGTTGCCATTAGGGCAATGAATATTTCTTTTATCTCCATATATGTCCCTCATCCTAACCGTAGTATCCTCTCTGAAGTTAATTCTATTCTCTCATTCATCCCTTCTCCTATGATTATATTAGGTGACTTTAATTGTCGACATACTCTATGGGGTGCACATTGCGATGACTCTATCGCCTCACCTATTCTTGACATCCTAGATGACTTAAATTTATGTATTTTAAATGATGGGTCTGCAACCCGTCGTGTCCCTCCTACACAAAACATCAGTGTCCCTGATCTATCCTTGTCTTCTGATTCTCTAACCCCACTTCTGTCTTGGTCTACTCTTCCTAATGTTCTTGGTAGTGATCACTTCCCAATCTTAATCTCTTACTCTCAGGCTTCAACCCCTCCTCCCTGCCTTTATGAACCTCTCCTAAAGTACAAACTCAGTAGAGCTAACTGGGAGATGTACTCCGCGACATTGGATACAGAACTGGCATCTCTTCCTCAACCTAGCGCCTCTAATTTCATCTTTTTGTATGACCGCTTAATCTCAGCAATAAAATTTGCCGCTGACTCTTCCATTCCCCATAAAAAACCTGCCAATCTGCTCACTCCATCACCACCCTGGTGGGACTCAGAGTGCACAGCGAGTGTTCAGAAACGTACAGATGCTGAAAATAAATTTGCATTATCCTTATCCATGACAGATTACGTCAACTTCAAGAAGACTGCAGCTGCTACATCTAGACTTCTATCTAAAAAGAAATCACTAGGTTGGCGTAAATTCTGTGAATCTCTATCCCCTCGATCTCCCCTTTCTTTGGTCTGGAAAAGAGTTAAAGCATACAGGAGAAGTGTAGCAGACACATCTGTCTCAAGCAATGACCCTAATTCCTTTCTCAATTACTTTCTATCTACCCTAGCTCCCCCATATGCACCTGAACTTGGTTGTATTCCCCTCTTGTACCCTCCCAATCTCAGCATAACACAAGATCATATGAATGACTTGTTTTCCTTCTCTGAACTATCTTGCGCTCTTGATCATCTCCAGGATTCATCTCCTGGAATTGATGGTATTCCATATTCCTTTATTTGTAAATTGTCTGATTCCTCGAAAACTTTCTTCCTTAGCATTCTTAATGCCATCTTCCTCTCCGGCCAGATCCCAGATTCCTGGAAGAGTCAAATTATTATCCCAATCCTGAAGCCGGGGAAAGACCCAAAAATTTCTTGCTCATATCGCCCCATTGCTCTATCCTCTGTCTTAGCTAAAATTATGGAAATCCTTATCAAGAACCGTCTTGAATGGATTTTAGAAAATAGACAATTATTAGCCTCCAGTCAATACGGCTTTAGAAAAGGCAAGGGCACTCTGGACAGTCTCAGTATCCTGACTTCTGACATACGTTTGGCGTTGTCTCGTAATGAACATACTATAGGGGTTTTCTTAGACATCTCCGCTGCCTATGACAATGTCCATCTTCCGCTACTCAGGCAGAAAATGCTCCAGCTGAGTATACCCGTGAGGTTGGTTCATATCATTTGCAACATGCTCATGTGTCGTACAATATCTGTTCGTTACCAGGGCAACACCCTGCCTTCTCACATTGTTTGGAAAGGCCTTCCTCAAGGATCTGTCCTTAGTCCAATTCTCTACAACATTTACACCCTTGACCTGGATCTTTCTGTCAACTCTTTTTGCAAAATCCTGCAATATGCTGACGATATTGCTCTATATTCTACTTCCCCCTCTTTTTCGGTGGCTGCCGCCAATCTCAATACCGCTCTTTTCTACTTAAATAATTGGCTCTTAGAACATAATCTCTCCCTCTCAGTTCCCAAATGTAGTGCAGTTGTTTTCACTCGCAAACGTGACACGCCTCACATTAACCTCTCTGTGGCGAATGAATCAATCCCAATTTTAAATTCCGTGAAATTTTTGGGTCTTATTTTGGACTCCAAATTGACAGGAGTTCCCCACCTAAATCATGTAATGGAAAAGTGTGAGAAGGGCGTAAATGTCATGAGGTCTTTATCTGGGGTCCGGTGGGGTTCTCATCCCTTCTGCCAAAAACTCTTATACAACGCCATTGTACGTAGTCACTTTGACTATGGTACTTTTCTACTTGAGCCATGCAACATATTGCCTCTCACAAAACTAGAAAGAATTCAGTCGAAGTGTCTTCGTATTATAACTGGCGCCATGAAATGCTCCCCTATCAACGCCCTACAAGTCGAATGCAGGGAACCTCCTCTCCACCTTCGCCGGCAATTTTATGCGACAGGTTTTTCTTCAATGCTGCCCAAGTTAGTTCTCATCCTCTACTCGTTATCCTACAACAACTTTCCCCCTTAATCTCTTCTTCAGCATTCTGGAAGAATAAATCTCTTCCTCTCCTCATAAATTCATATAGAAAACTAATTAACCTCTCAGTCCCTATCCATCAATTCCCTTTAAACCCACTTTTTGATCACGACTACCGATCATTAATATTTCAACCAAGAATCATCCTTGATTTTGGCATACCCAAAAAATGCCCATCTGCAAATCAAAAATTTTTGAACATTTTGGGTCGTGACTGGCCAGATTGGACAACCCTCTACACCGATGCTTCAAAATTGTCAGTTGAATCACCAGTGGGTTCTGCGGCATGGATTCCCAAATATAAAATTATTCTCAGCTTCAAAAGCCCTCCGTACAATTCCATTTTTACAGGAGAATCTATTGCTCTGCTAGAAGCTGTCACTTATGTAGAATCTCATAACCTGAACAAAGCCCTCATATTGACTGATTCCCTGAGCTGTCTGAAGGACTTATTGAAAAATCCCTTTAAATCTAGTAATAACTTTCCACTCACCCTTAAGACAAAAGCCATACTACTCAGGTGTCACATGTCTGGCACTGAGGTGGCCTTAGCATGGATCCCTAGTCATGTTGGCATATCAGGTAATGAAACTGTAGATTCTTGCGCTAGATTGGCAACTGGTACAGGATGTGCTGCATACAACTACGCTTTCGCCCGGGACCTTCGCACTTTATCCGGCGCTTGCCTGGATAAATCTTGGAATGACTTATGGCAATCCTCTAGAATTATCAAGGGCAAATTCTATGGATCCTTACAACCATCTATCCCTTCCAAGCCATGGTTTTTCAAGCACAAACGGTTCAATAAGTTAACTACCTCAGTCATAATACGCCTCCGCTTGGGATTTGTCTGCACACCAGTTTTCTTGGCCAAAATTAGAGTTCGGGATCATTCCCTGTGTGAATGTGGCTTGGATGAGGGCACTCTTGAGCATATTTTTTATTCTTGTCCAAGATTAGTGGTACAATTATATGATCTCCTCCCACAAAAGATTCCTCGACCTGTAAATTTGACCTACTTACTCACTCTGGTATCCTCCCCCTTTATCAAGATCCTCTACAAATTTATCTCCATAAACGAAATAAAACTATAATCCTGCACCCTCTCCCCTTCACAAAATAACTAATCTAACCCTAAGCCCTAATTTGGATATATATATTTAACATATAACATATTTTTTATTAATATATGTGTTTTACTAACACTTGTGATGTCCTTTTTCAGTGACTGACAAGGATAAGCCCAAATTAATTACTGCCCTATTAATACTTAGAGACCTCTATAAACGATTAAACCTACTCTCCACCTTGAGGTTGGCAGAATCATCGGTACCCATAAAACCGATGCAAGGCGCCATTTTAATAAAATAAGAAGATAGTAATGTGGTGACAATTGTGCGTGTTAATAATTAATGTGAATTTGATTGCGCTATAAAATTGCCGAAAACTATTAATTAAAAGTTTTGATATTTACAATATAACTAGGTAAGTACTTGTCGGATAAAAATTCGGAAGGATCTAAATAACATCACGAACATTGTTGTCAACATGACGGGTAGGTACATCATAGAGTACGCGCAATGGAAATTGGCCAATTTTCTAATTTTACCAACTATAACTAATTAAGTATTAAGATTCTGAGTTTTAACCCGGTCAATTTAAACATTCGAGGGTACATAAATTCCCAATAAGCTGAAAATGAGTGAAATTGTTCAAAACATAATTATAAACAATACCTGAAAGTTCCCCATCATTCTCGTGTAAGGAAAAAAATTCAAGGTCAAACGTCAAAAATATGAGTTTTGCGCGATTTTCATCAAAACTGTTAGTTAATCATAAAAATACTTCAGACAAAAATTGTAGATTAAAAAATTATCTATAAAAAATGGATCGATAGGTTTTTCCTACGACCCACCATTTCTGTGATATACCAATTCAAAAAGTTATAAAAGTTATGATCGTCATAATATGTACACGTTTCCACACCACCTATGAGATAGTGTACTTAGCGCGTTTTTTAAAATGCGGTTTGCCCATTAGGCCTACTCCACGGGTCAGTTGTGAACATAACGTGAAACTATTGCAAACTATTGGAAAATCCAAAGATTGGAAAAGATAAAAGCGGTGTAAATAAAAAAAAAGTGATGAAGTTCATTCGCCTGATTCGTAATTTTTAAATCTTGTTCTTCTTCTTGTTCTTCTTCTCCTGCTATTCTTCATCTTCACAAAAATATTTCAACATATAATATATAATACATAACAACTTTAGAGATGTATATAGGTGGCGTACTCATGCATACTCGTATTATGACGATAATACCTTTTATAACTTTTTGAATAGGTATATCTCAGAAACGGTGGCTCGTAGGAAAAAAGTATTGGTGCATTTTTTATAGATAATTTTATAATCTACAATTTTTGTCTGAGATACTTTTATGATAAACTTACTGTTTTGCTGCTAATCGCGAAAAACTATTTTTTTTTTTGACCATTGACCTTGAATTTTTTTTCTTTCACGGGAATGATGGGAAAATTTCAGGTATTGTTTATAATTATGTTTTGAAGAATTTCACTAATTTTCAGCTTGTTGGGAATTTATGTACCTTCACTATCATTTTTTGGTTTAAATTGACCGGGTTATTTGATGAATAATAAATATGTACTTAATAATAAAATTTATTTATTTTCTATTTTAACCGGACTACTTTAAAACATATATCCATACTGATATTATAAAGCAACTCACATGTCTGTATGTTAAGCTTTCATGCCTAAACCACCGAACCGATCTTGATGAAATTTAATATAGAGATATTGGGAGTTTGGGAACGGAAATAGGCGGTACCTTTTATCGCGAAAAAGGGCGTTAAAGGGAGAGAAATGGGAATGACAGTTTGTATGGAAGTACGTTCTTTTTATTGAAAAACATCCACGCGGGCAGAGCCGCGCGCAACAGCTAGTATTATATAAATGCCATGCTCCTGTGTATGTCTCCTTTATGTCTGCAACAGTTTCATAAACTAAGTTATTTGTACACTAGCCATTTCACATGTGTATCACTATACTTGGTGTTGTCATAATCATAGACGTTTATAGCGCCCCCGGTACAAGTTCTTTATTTTATTGGTCGGGCTTTATATATATTTAGAGGATGAATACTTGTTTTCTCAGTAAAAAGCTAATAAAAAAAAGAGGTTAGAATTCAGATAAGTTTCGTTATTAGTCGGCAATTCAGCAATCTGTGCCTATGCCTAATAAAAAAATATGTGTCAAAATCAACCAAACCAACAGTGTCAAGACTGTCAAGCAAGTGTCAACCGCTACGTAAAGGATCTAAGATAATTATTTACTTTTTTATTATAATGATTTAATTTGATGCAATATCACATAAAATGAACAAAGTCACTATGAACCGGTTCATCTGGATGAACCGGTGCTATATTAATACAGTTAGGAGCAATTTTACCAGAAATCCATCAGTACTAAATTTAAATCGTCCAACGCAATGTACATTGTTTATTACTCGTGGAGCCCATGACCAAAGGCACAAAATCAGATCAACCCTTAACTATATGATAGCTGTCGGTGTTATGACTGTAGGATTAAGTTATGCTGCTGTGCCACTTTATAGAATATTTTGTCAGGTAAGATAACCAAAGTCAAATATTTGATTGATATATTATAGACTTCTTTGATTTACTATATCCTTATAAACATTATCTATTCATAATTAATTTGAATAAAATCATATGCTTAGTAAAGTACTTAAAATTTTAAAACTTGGCCATTATAGTTACATACTAGAGACAATACCACCTACCTGGTTGTGTTCACACTAATAAATTAATTATGTAATATAATTTAGGCTTACAGTTATGGAGGTACAACAGGACTCGTGGAGGCAGACACTAATGTTGGCAACTTGACAGTCGTTAAGAACAGGCCAGTCAAGATCCGGTTCAATGCAGACACTGCCTCATCAATGCAGTGGAACTTTAAACCTCAACAACATGAAATAACAGTAAGTAATATTCTGTTTAAGTCTGCAATTCAGCAGATTCAGCTGACCTTCTGAAGCCAAGTAATTCTAACCAACACATAGGCCATTATTGGTTGTGATAATCGATATCCATGCAGGAGGACCCACGGGCAAAAGCTAGTTTTGAATAAAAATTAAAATGATGGATGCTTTCTGAATTACTAGTAATAAAACATACTCATCTCATTATAAAAGATTTACACTAAACTAAAGCATAGCTCTTTGACAAATTCTTTTCAACTCTTTCTCTAAATGATCCAACACTAGTATTATATATTATTGTTATTCCAGGTAGTGCCAGGTGAGACCGCACTAGCTTTCTACACGGCAGTCAACCCCACAGACAAGGTTGTGACGGGCATCAGCACCTACAATGTGTTACCATTTGAAGCTGGACAGTACTTCAACAAGATCCAGTGCTTCTGCTTTGAGGAACAGCAACTGAATCCACATGAGAAGGTAATCCCTACTTATTTTCTTTTTGTAGCTATTTAAAAAATTCAAGTAACAAATGCTGCCTGAAATTCCGCGCATCGCCGTACTTAACGTGGTCTACTCTTCATCTATTCTGATTAGCACTAAACAATGTTATAGTCCTTCAACAAGCACCTGTATGCTTGCAGGTGGACATGCCAGTATTCTTCTACATTGATCCAGAGTTTAAGGACGACCCAAAGATGGAGTATGTTGACGAGATAGTGCTCTCTTACACGTTCTTCGAGGCTAAAGAGGGCTTGAACCTGCCCGTACCTGCATATGTTAGGCAATAGGAATGTAGCACACTCAGCTATGATGTAATGAAGTATTAGAAATTATTATATTGCTAATGAGTGCAAAATGTAATTAGTCTTGTTAAGTTTTATTATTGAATTAAAAGAAGCTAGCATCTAAATAATGTTGGCGATTATTTTCAGTTGTCGTATTATTATTACAGTCTAAGATTCTACACAGCTCTATCTTATGTATCCCTACTAATATTATAAATGCGAAAGTCTGTCTGTCTGTATGTTACGCTTTCGCGCCTAAACCACGAATCGAATCGTCTATTCCGTTAAGTTCTATTAGTTCAGTTCTACTGATAGAACCTTTCGGACCGTTAGGTTGAATTTTCAAAATGTTGAATTTCCATAATGTTGAATTCCCAGTTAGTTGAATCCCAGAATGTTGAATTCCTGTAACGTTGAATTTTTTAATCCTACAATGTTGAATATCGTTTATCAAAATGTTGAATTCTTAATTCGTTGAATCGCACAATGTTGATAAATGGAATGATTCTGTTTAATTTATTTTTTATTGCAATTTGTGTCGTGTATTCTATCACTACCCTACTCGTATATATCTCACTAAATGCACGTAATAAACCCACCATACAATCAAAGAAAATGTAATGTTATTCAAATGCAATTTTATTAAAAAAAGAACAAAAATTATGCTTAACAAGTCATTGATAGACAATACAGTGTTATACTTAACATAAAACCTCTTAATATTACTGACATTTTAAATTTAAAAATAATTTCAAATAAAATTAAAATTACACAGTGACTTTAAAACCCGAGTTTCAGTCTGAAATAGACAATTTTATTAAGAAATTGCATGGGTGTAATTTCGTTGTTGTTTAACCTTCTTAATATTTTTTTATAATTTTGGTCAAATACAACATCAGCTAAATTCCTGTTTTTCTTAAAAGGAAAAAAAAGTGATCTTCTGTATTTCCGATCATAATAGGCAGTTTCTTTAATCAATGTTTTGAAAACCAAAAATATGTTGGGCGTTAATGGCAGTTGCGAGTTTATTTTACGATGGTATCCCTCGCAGGAATTTGTTGTCCTATGGGCATCATCTGCACAGCTTATGAGAGTGTGATCCATGTTATACCACTGCTGTTCAAAATATATTAGGAACTTTTGCATGTTACTTGTCTCCGGGGCTTTCTGTTTCATGCTATGCCAAGCTGAATAAATATACTTTGCAGGTAGAAGGACTAAATATGTCCTTTAAGTCCTTTAAGCGGGGCGTGAAAAGGCATCTAATGAGGCCGTCAAGCTCTGAGTGCCACCACTGTTAACATGGTAAATGTTTACGATGGTGACCCTCTTTCCGAGACTTTGCCTTTAGCTTAACATCAGGCGAGGTGAAGTCAAATTGACGTGTCCTGTGTAAAAAAAAAAAAAAAAAACACAGCCGGACTATGTTTCTTTCTGATTTAAATGCACTCTTTTTTAAATTGTACTGCTTTGCTCTCTTCCATATAGCTTGGTTAAAGTGCTGAAAACAACCCGTGACTTGGACTCCGTTGAAAACACGTTTTATTGCGTTAATTTGGCCTGTTTCGTAATCGCACTTAAAATTTTGTACACGTACGCCTAGCTTGATCTTTATTAATCTAAAGAACTGTGTATAAGTTTTCTGTGTTTTGTTGGGTAAGAAGGCATATATAACAGGGAATATATTGATGCTTTTTTCGTGTGAGTAGTAGTCCAGGTGGAAAATATAGAGTTGGTAGAAGGGTTTTGGACATGCTTTAAACGTGCCGTCACCGTAAAAAGAAACATTATTAGGTGATTTTAAAATACTCTTAAGTTATTTGGAACAGAGAATTATGATTTTATCTTTATGACCATCTTCAATACATATGAACTTTTAGGGTATGCCCTTAGAGATGATCACATCTTCAATGTTTTTAAAAACCAATCGTTCGGATCCTAAAAATGTTTTACTTATTCTGTAAAGAGTGCTTTTAATAGACGAATATGTGGGAATTTCAAATGCAGGTATATCTAAATTGTCCTCTACAAATCGAGTCACCATACCTTCAAAAATGTTTTCAACAGGGTTCAAATTTCTGCAAACTTCTTCCTTTACACTATTTATAAATTCTGTTATTTTTATTTTATATTCATTAGCAACACATTTATGTGAAGAACTGCGTATTATTGTCGGGTTAGGAGGCAACTCGCCCCTGGGCCGTGGCCCAATGTACACACTCTGGTAACAGTAGGGGGAAAGTGGTCCAAACGAGCGGCCAAGATTTCCACACCAAAATGAGCCTATGGTAAACTGGGTCAATTTATTTTTTATTGAATAGAAGGTCATACTCGAATTATTTTGGTATGAACTATTGATTATTAAGGGACATTTACAAAACAAAAAATATGTATTTTTTGCGTTTATTTCAATTAATAAGAAAAATAAAAACTATATCATACGAAAACTACCTACAAAAGTAATAAGTATATACTTAAAATCAAAACATTAACTAAAAATTGGTAAGAAAATCAACATATTTTTATACAGAAAAAAAAAACAAATATTTATTAATCAAACGCGTAAATTTGTAATACAAAATTGGTAAGAAAATCAACATTTCTTTTTTTTTCAAAAAAAATTACGATTTATTAATCAACTCTCGTAAATTACTTGTAGTACAACAAAAAACATATAATCAACTTTACAATGCTGTAAATAGTGACATAATAAGAACCAAGAAACTTAGCAGTTTACTAATTTTTCTATACAATGACCGACTGTTATTTCACCGTCTGTCAATTCTTTAATATTACTTTGAATTTTGTCATGGGTCCATATGGTTTCTTTCTTCTTCTGACTAATGTAACCTTGAATTTGAAAAAGACCAAAGTAATAACTTGAATCCTGTGTTAATTTTGACAAAAGATTAGCAAGATTTGGTTTCGACGTAACCTTTATATTGAGTCTTGCGTTCCAGGATTCATTAGCGTTGTTGGTCCTGTGGCTTATGTTGTAAAAACACCATTTTTGTCAGAGAAGTAAGCTTTGTTGTCTATCCATGTTCTAAAGAAATAGTCATTAAATTTTACTAAGCAATCAGATTTAGCACATTCTCCGCGCACATAAAGCCAACCATCTGCCACATAATCTTTTGGTAATAATGCTATGGCGACACATCGTTTTATATGTGTTCTCATCATTATACGAATTCCATAATTCCGGTTTGTTACGCTTTGCTACCTGATAAGAAGAAAAGTACTTATACAATATTATTCGAACTTATGAAAAGCCAAATCCCTGAATTTGCGCCGCATACCACGGACTATGAAGTTAGCGCCATGGCTGCTATTTCTTCTGTATTTCCAGAAGCAAAACTGCAAGGTTGTTTCTTTCATTTTAGTAGAGCTTTGTGGAGAAAAGCAGAAACACTTGGCATAAAAAACGGCAAAATGATGAGATCACATATAAAACGATGTGTCGCCATAGCATTATTACCAAAAGATTATGTGGCAGATGGTTGGCTTTATGTGCGCGGAGAATGTGCTAAAACTGATTGCTTAGTAAAATTTAATGACTATTTCTTTAGAACATGGATAGACAACAAAGCTTACTTCTCTGACAAATGGTGTTTTTACAACATAAGCCACAGGACCAACAACGCTAATGAATCCTGGAACGCAAGACTCAATATAAAGGTTACGTCGAAACCAAATCTTGCTAATCTTTTGTCAAAATTAACACAGGATTCAAGTTATTACTTTGGTCTTTTTCAAATTCAAGGTTACATTAGTCAGAAGAAGAAAGAAACCATATGGACCCATGACAAAATTCAAAGTAATATTAAAGAATTGACAGACGGTGAAATAACAGTCGGTCATTGTATAGAAAAATTAGTAAACTGCTAAGTTTCTTGGTTCTTATTATGTCACTATTTACAGCATTGTAAAGTTGATTATATGTTTTTTGTTGTACTACAAGTAATTTATGAGAGTTGATTAATAAATCGTAATTTTTTTTGAAAAAAAGAAATGTTGATTTTCTTACCAATTTTGTATTACAAATTTACGCGTTTGATTAATAAATATTTGTTTTTTTTTCTGTATAAAAATATGTTGATTTTCTTACCAATTTTTAGTTAATGTTTTGATTTTAAGTATATACTTATTACTTTTGTAGGTAGTTTTCGTATGATATAGTTTTTATTTTTCTTATTAATTGAAATAAACGCAAAAAATACATATTTTTTGTTTTGTAAATGTCCCTTAATAATCAATAGTTCATACCAAAATAATTCGAGTATGACCTTCTATTCAATAAAAAATAAATTGACCCAGTTTACCATAGGCTCATTTTGGTGTGGAAATCTTGGCCGCTCGTTTGGACCACTTTCCCCCTACTGTTACCAGAGTGTGTACATTGGGCCACGGCCCAGGGGCGAGTTGCCTCCTAACCCACATTCGACTTATCTGCGCTCAAAGTGACGGTGGCCGTACATATATCGCGAATAACGCACTTCCATCGCGTAGTGCCGTTTTGGTTCGCTTTACCATCTTTGCTTAGACAATATTTACCTCCTATATTAAGAATTTCACTATTCTTACGAGATTTATAGAACTTTATTTCGTTACTATTCATGTTTACAAATTAAATAACATATTGGCAAACAGTTATTGGCGTTTGATAATTGTCATATTTTGAAAGATTGAAGGTGTGTCATTACTGGTCATTACAACCTAATCTATGATTTTATCATAAGTGCCAATTAATACAAGTAGGTTTTAGTAAAGAGGTTCAACATTATGGAAAATCGACATCTTAGGAATGTGATACTACCATTCAACAACATGAGAATTCAACGTTACAGGAATTCAACATTCTGGGATTCAACTAACTGGGAATTCAACATTATGGAAATTCAACATTTTGAAAATTCAACCTAACGGTCCGAAAGGTGATAGAACTACACGGTAATCATCTGCATCAAGGGACTACTGAGCCGAAAACGTCTCGGTAGTTCGATCATCGGACTATTTAATCGGACTACTGATACTAGGCGAAGAACTCACGGAGCTCTCTGATCTCGCGGCGGATACGCTGTGGGCCGCAGACCGCGGCGAAGGAAAATCTGATTATCGCCCGCAACCGCAGCGGCCGCGGTTAAAAACCGCTCTGTGAGTTCCTAGCCTAAGGTTGCAAAGTACCCAACAAAAAAAAATAGGTATATCAATTCAACAATTTTATTGCACTGAGAAATTTTTCTTCAGTCGGAACATGTGGTAACACTTAAGCCTTGATCGCAGCCGTCACCGGGTATCCGCGGCGGAGCCCCATGCACTGGTCCCTGTCTATGAATAGTGTCGTGGCCTTCGACCTTAGCTCTCCCTCGAGCCCTGCGCGGACACCTAGCAGGGTCTGGTGAGTTCCTTCCGCGGTGGCAATCTTCGACCGTAGTGTCTCCATCGTTTCTTGAAGGTCGCATACTTCTTTGACCAGTCTGAGAAAGAGAGGTATAAAGTAAGATCAAAAATAAATGCAATAATGCCTGCCACCATTAATATTTATCAATTGACTTCATGTAGACTTGTATGAGAACTATAAACCGACCGGGAGCGTTCAACGGCTCCTACGGTACGCGCGCGTAGCAGGGGACGAGGTAAAGAAAAGAGAAAGAGCATTTGCTGATAGCGGGCGAGACACAGCTGACGATCGATATATTCTATAGGTATTTACTTAATTGAGCTATTGTTCCCAAAAGATGGGATGACACCGATCCTTAGTTGACACCTGGTTGCTGGCAGTAAGACAAGGCATCCCTAGATAATCAGTTGTTAAACCGTCGGTAGGATGGGAAGAACCCAGAACTGCGCGTGAACTCGGAATGCTAGGATGATGAGGACAGAGTCTAAGATGTCAAATGTTTGTAGTACCTGTTCTGGGCCTCGTCGCGACACTTTTCCAGATGTGGTCTGTTGGTCCTGGCCTGGAGCCGCGTGTGGGCTACCTTCATGGGTTGCAGCTTGTCCTCGATCGCCTTATTGAGCATCTCCAAAGTCTTCTCGATGTCAAAGATCTCCTGTTGGATCTGGAATTGTCAAGTCACTTTTATCTTCTAGGCATTCATTTCTTACTAGGCGGGATAATGCTTAGCAAAACATTAATTCTCTGCTAAACATTCTTTCCCTGCTAGACATTCTTTCCCTGCTAGACATACTTTCACTGCTAGACATTCATTCTCTGCTAGACATTCATTATCTGCTAGACATTCATTCTCTGCTAGACATTCATTCTCTGCTAGACATTCAATCCCTGCTAGACATTCATTCTCTGCTAGACATTCAATCCCTGCTAGACATTCATTCTCTGCTAGACATTCAATCCCTGCTAGACATTCATTCTCTGCTAGACATTCAATCCCTGCTAGACATTCATTCTCTGCTAGACATTCAATCCCTGCTAGACATTCATTCTCTGCTAGACATTCAATCCCTGCTAGACATTCATTCTCTGCTAGACATTCAATCCCTGCTAGACATTCATTCTCTGCTAGACATTCAATCCCTGCTAGACATTCATTCTCTGCTAGACATTCAATCCCTGCTAGACATTCATTCTCTGCTAGACATTCAATCCCCGCTAGACATTCATGCTGAGGCGGCGCGAGCGAGAGAGACTCGCGGATCGCGCCGCGCGCGCGCGCAGGCTACTCGGGCGTCGGCGGGCACTGACTGACCTCCGTCCCCCATGAGCGCGGGCCTGGGGGTGACGGGTGGAGCCGCCGCCCACCCCAGCAAAAGCAGGCAACGGCGGCGGCGCGCTGAACAGCGCGCCTCCCCATTCCGGGGGCGAGTTGGGGACACCCTTGTCCCCCCTCCTGAGGAGGGCCAGACCGTAAGGGATGGCCATTGGTCAGCCGGGGTGCGAGGGATATGTCTATGACAACCTCACCTCCGGCCTAGCACCAAGACCCACAGTCGGCGTGCGGTTTTAGTTGGTTCGAGTCCGACATAACCTCCCCTTCCGGCTCCGGCAGGGGGGGTATCCGAGGGGATTTCCGCACGAAAAAAAAAAAAGCAAAAAAAAAACAGCTAGACATTCATGCTCTGCTAGACATTCTTTCCCTGCTAGACATTCATTCTCTGCTAGACATTATTTCCCTGTTAGACATTCATTCTCTGCTAGATATTCATTCTCTGCTAAATACCCTACGAACGCTACCTTGTGTAGATGCAGTTGCAACTTGTTCTTGATCTCGATAGTTTCTGCGACACGTCTCGTGAACGCACTGTTGGTGTTGCTCCATTGATCCCAGATCTCAGTGGCCGACACGTTAATAAGGTTCTCCGTATCTGATAAATTTTATTTAATTAATATTTTTTCAATAGTGCACAGCATAGCATAAAAAAATAAGGACCACTGCTTGATGTTGGTCATGTAGGTAATAGAATCAGTACCCATAATCGACAGTCGAAAAAATCGGGAGAACGGAGCATTGCGATTGGCCGGCTTCACACGCTGGTTCACAGTAGGTAGGCGGCCAAGTGCAATACTCCGTTCTCCCGATACGTTTGCGATAAGATACGACTACGAGAGTTATTCGTGCTAGGGGTACTGTAGGTACTAGTACAATTGAATAGTAGTAGTAGTGGTACAGGGAAACAGTAATGGGCATTTTAACCTAAGTAGGTACAGTATCTGCGTTGTACAGCATACCAGTACTAGTATAGTAGCAATAGGTACAGTGGAACAGTAGCAGAATTGCACTAGTACAGCAGCAGGTACAGCAGTGTCACGCGCTTACCCGAGAGCATCTGTATGGCCTTGGCGCGCTCGGACTGCGAGCGCTGCAGCGTGGCGGCGCTGGCGGCGGCCCACTTGGCACTAGTACAGCAGCAGGTACAGTAGTGTCACGCGCTTACCCGAGAGCATCTGTATGGCCTTGGTGCGCTCGGACTGCGAGCGCTGCAGCGTGGCGGCGCTGGCGGCGGCCCACTTGGCACTAGTACAGCAGCAGGTACAGTAGTGTCACGCGCTTACCCGAGAGCATCTGTATGGCCTTGGCGCGCTCGGACTGCGAGCGCTGCAGCGTGGCGGCGCTGGCGGCGGCCCACTTGGCACTAGTACAGCAGCAGGTACAGTAGTGTCACGCGCTTACCCGAGAGCATCTGTATGGCCTTGGCGCGCTCGGACTGCGAGCGCTGCAGCGTGGCGGCGCTGGCGGCGGCCCACTTGGCACTAGTACAGCAGCAGGTACAGTAGTGTCACGCGCTTACCCGAGAGCATCTGTATGGCCTTGGCGCGCTCGGACTGCGAGCGCTGCAGCGTGGCGGCGCTGGCGGCGGCCCACTTGGCACTAGTACAGCAGCAGGTACAGTAGTGTCACGCGCTTACCCGAGAGCATCTGTATGGCCTTGGCGCGCTCGGACTGCGAGCGCTGCAGCGTGGCGGCGCTGGCGGCGGCCCACTTGGCACTAGTACAGCAGCAGGTACAGTAGTGTCACGCGCTTACCCGAGAGCATCTGTATGGCCTTGGCGCGCTCGGACTGCGAGCGCTGCAGCGTGGCGGCGCTGGCGGCGGCCCACTTGGCCGTGTCGCACACCGTGGGGTCGTAGCGCTCGATGCCCGCGTAGAATTGTAAACCCTGCGGTACACACGGACCTGTAGTCACTTTAGTAAACCCAACAATTTATTTATTCATGTCCCGCCTGAGCATTCGCCTTTTCCAATCTAAATCGAAGATATGTGTATTTGTATGCTGTTAGTTACCTTGGAGAAGTTGTTGAGCTGGTGGCACATGGAGTCAATCCCGAGCGCGTACTCCTTGTTGCGCATGTCGGTCTCGAGCTCGTGCTGCGTCGCGCGGCAGTTCTTCGACTGCTCCCGCACCTGGCAGCAAGCGTGACACCCTCAGGATATATACTCACTTTAACACTTCTTTTCTATTCCAAATTGCTTGGTGTATACTACTAATTGCTCCTCATGAATTGTTTCAGATCCAATTTTTTTATGCCGCATAAAAGTCTGACAGAGAACATCTATTGCCAGGTACACACACTTAAACGGTGCGGCGCTAACTTTATTTTACATGCCCAGTATAGCGGGGGAGTAACGAAATAGCAGACAAAAAAGGTCACTTGACCATTTCATTAGTCAAGAGACTCGAGCACGTAACTATAAGATCACGGACGGAGGTAACCAGCCTTTTGCAACTAAAGGGGAAAGTACGTTTAACATCACTTACCTTTTCAAGCATACTCCGGAATTTGTCCTGACAGTCCCGCAGTATGGCCACCTCTTTCAACAGCGACTGTTCCACTGCGTCGTGGACTTGCTCCAAACCTTTTGACGAGGTACAAATGTTAAGCTTGGTATATCGCCACACAGTGCTCTACACAAACTCAAAGTTATCATAGAGTGATAATGAATACCTAGGTATATAGTCGGCAGTAAAGAAGGGAAGGAGAATATGAAAAAAAGAAATGGAGGAAGATCCTTTTACTGATAAATTATTGTCCGATGGAGTACTTCAGGCTTATATTTCTGGACGCTACAATACCGCGGTGATTACCCTCAAACGGACACTGGCTGGGATTGAAGGATGGGAAAAGCTACCTATGTACATTGCAAGAAAGGTTGGGGGCAATGGGTACCCATGCATTACCCTGTCTCTTTTCCCGATGGTAGAGGCACTCCTGCACGATGTGCAGAGGTCCCTCGATGCCTGCAATAGCCCTCTCCAGCTGACGCCGCGTGTCGTTTAATTTCTCACAAGTCGATACTAAACGTTCCATTTCCATTGATACCTGTTCACATATTAATTACAAAATTTTTGTGTAGGTATACGTTTTCAGTTCAATTAATAAACTTGCCGTCATCTCTCAAACAGACATGAGATGTATGTTGGACTAAAGTTATTACTATGTTGGACTAAAGCATAATTGCACCATTAAATCCCTTATCCACTTAAGTACGTGCCATAAAGTTTCTACAAATTATCGGACTTCAGAATGTTGGAGAGTGACGACATCATCAGAGGAGCCTGGTACTTACCTCATTTCTCCAAAAGGTAGTATCAGTAATTCGCTCACCAATCCTCCTTCCAGAGTCTCTCTGACCTTGAGTACCAATTTCGTCAGTCTCCCTGTAATATAGTAAAATAAAAATTAATAAAGTAAAATAAAATTTGCTGCCAAAGGAGAAATTGAAATTCTAACGGCGGCGACCTTGATCGTATTATGTCTGCGACTACGACTTCCATATCTACGACTCGCATGTCTACGACTTACATGTATACGACTCCCTTGTCTACGACTCATATCTACCACTCGTATGTCTACGTCTCGCATGTCTACGACTCGAATGTCTACGACGCGAGACTCTACGACTCATATAATTTTACCACTCGTATGTCTGCGTCTCGCATTTCTACGACTCGCATGTCTACGACTCGCATGTCTACCACTCGCATGTCTACGACTCGAATGTCTACGACGCGAGACTCTACGACTCATATAATTTTACCACTCGTATGTCTACGTCTCGCATTTCTACGACTCGCATGTCTACGACTCGCATGTCTACCACTCGAATGTCTACGACGCGCATGTCTACCACTCGTATGTCTACGTCTCGCGTGTCTACGACTCATATCTATCACTCGCATATCTATGACTCGCATGTCTATGACGCGCATGTCTACGACTCGCATGTCTACGACTTGCATGTTTATGACTCGCATGTCTACGACTCGCTTGTCTAGGACACACATGTCAACGACTCATATCTACCACTCGCATGTCTACGTCTCGCATGTCAACCACTCGCTTTTTTACGACTTGTGGTGTGATGGTAAGTGATAACCATAGCCTAGCCTAGGTGGTATCCATCGGGATTTTACGCACGATAAAAAAAACCCTAATGGAGTCGCTTGGAAGTACCATATCAAGTTCATTCAACAACTTTAGCGTGTGCGGTATGAAGTTCCGTTGATAACGCTTGCGATGTGCTTGGCTTGAACTTACCTGAGCATTCTCATGATGTCATTTCTGACTCGTTCAGAAAAGTTCCTTTTGGCGTCAGACTCGTTGTAATTCTTGATGCTGTTCTGGTTCCACTCATATTGCGTATATCTTGTGTACAGGGCTGCTCGGGCCGCGTGTTCAGGGCTCCGGTCAAACCCAGTTACTAAGTTAGGGAAGCGAAGGGGCTCCGCTGCCATACCAGAAGGGGTATAACAAGGATCAACCATCGTATTTGTGATGGGCTGCGAGGGCCTGTAGGTTTAAGAATGAGTAAGGTTGAAGAGTTAAGTTTATTAGGTACCTACATATAAAACAAAAACATATAATTACTGTGTTCAAGAAATATTACAGATGGCGAATGCTCGATTCCACTTACATAGGAGTCACTTCGATCTCCTCGTAGCCCATTATAGGTCTCCATGGGTGTTTCTTGGGAGAGTGGAAGCAGTAGCCCACCTGCGGGGGCACGCTCGGAGCTCCCGCCGATTCTTTGACGGGGGTCCATTGTTGGAGTTGCTAAAAGTAGTAAAATATAACCAAGTAAGCTCAATAAACATGTTTTTTAACGAACCTTACTACAATCGACATGCGTTTGCCGTATTATATTTACCGTGCACATAGTAACTTCTTTAGCCATGTTTAATATTTTTTGTTAAATTTTCATGTAAATTTTGAATAATTTGTAAATGATTTATAGAAAATAAAAATAGAAATTTAAAATAAAAATTCGTGCCATTAATATGACAACGTTATGAAAATATATTTTTCTACCTAAAACAAAAAAGGTTAAATAGTGTTTTCATTTTTTAAACGGTTTTACTTTGACCGGGAATACCAGTATTTTAAATACTCAAAGGTTTGACCAGCTTCCTGGTTGACTTGATTGAATGGATAACAAAACGTAAAATTGACGTAAATGTTCAGCTGACATCAGAATAGCCGTCAGCTGTCAGTATGACATAACTGACAGCTGGCGGCTATCAAAATAATTCTTCAATCTTCAAGTCGCATCGCATCGCATTCCTATTGAATTTTGTATTATTGTACTCGTAACTGTAATTAATATGATTACGCCTCGTATGCTGAATTATATTATTATTTAAAAGACTTTCGTGAAAATACTAAATATTGAGCTTGTGTGTATATTATTGAAACAGTTATAAATATGAGTGGTGTGCCAGAGAATGCCCCTCAACGTAAGAATTTATTTAACCTGATATGTTTGATAAAACCTTGGAATTATTTATGTGCTAACTAGTACTTGTCTTTTTATGGCAGACTGTCCCGGCACGCAGAGTGAGGATGCCGGTAAAGCTTCAGCGTGTGCTGGCTGTCCCAACCAAAATATTTGTGCATCAGGTAAGTGGTGCGGAGCACCACATGCTCTGAAAAGTGTTTCAGGCAATCTGGGGTCGTATCTGGGGCCTTCACCCCCGGGTCTGGAATCTGCTAGTTTCAGGACATCAATGGCGCTCAATTTTTAAATGATTCATTCTGATTTAATTAAAAATGTTTAATAAATTGACTAAAATAGATCTAAACTAAATCCAATATAACAGGGATCATTCTTGGAAGTAGGAGTTATGGAATTTAAAAAATATACACAATGGTCTTGATAAGAGATAAATAAATACTTCAACCAAACGAAAACAATTTAATCTGCCTTTGGTTATCAACATGCACCCTACCGTGGATATGTCGTATTAAACAAGTATTATGCAGTTTTAACTACTCAGATTGGAGGTAAAATATGTCCAGTACTGTAACTGGGAATTTAGGTGATGGAAACTTATTAGTTTTTCTCTTATAACATGTTGTGCATTTTACAACAAACCAAAAGATCTTAAATTAACTTTATTCTTCTCTGAAAATAGACTAAGATACTGAGCCTGAATTGCGATTAATCTGAGGACAGATTGTTTAGGCAATATGTCAAACATCTCTCCTCATATAAATTGCAATTCAGGCTGAATGTCATTCTAGAATACAGGCCTAAGTTTTGATTTAGGCCTTAGATTAAGATTGATACTAAAAGCTACTGCAGTAAGTGGCTACTTTGGTCTTTACCATTACTAATCCTGTTTTTTTTTTTCAATGTCCATTGTGTCGTCATCCTAACTGCAGATCAAACAGTTTTAGTTCAGTAGTAAAATTAATATAGACTCAAGGTTTCAAAGATAAAAATAATTTGATTTTATCTCTAAACAGGTGCACCAGCAGGCCCTGATCCTGCTATCCAAATAATTAAGGACCGCCTGTCAAATGTGAAGCATAAAATATTGATTCTCTCAGGCAAGGGTGGAGTGGGCAAAAGCACTGTTACATCACTATTAGGACATGCTTTAGCAGGGAGAAACCCGGATGCCAATGTAAGTTACTTCTGCATTTGTCCATTTTATGATGTGTATGGCTCTAGAATTTTAAACACCACACTAGTTTTTTCAATTATCATTTGTATACACCTGATGTGAAGAGCTCTGCTGTCACCTTCAGACTCTCGTTAACCAGGGTTGTGACCCTCATTCCTGAGACTTTCCATTTAGCTTACTGTTAGATGAGGTAGTCATATTGATTGGCCCTTTGTAAATCACCAAATCAATCAAAAAGAGCAAGCAGGCTCTGGGCGGGGCTAAACTTTGTATGGGAACAGGGAATCAGACATTGAGGTTGCCACATCTATAAGTCCATTTACATACATCAAAGGCCCTAAATTTATTATTTGTGTTCACGAGAATACATACATACACAATCTTTTCATCTATCATATTTATGATGTACATCCAGATTTATACCATAAAATAAAAAAGTTCTAGGAAATTTTATACTGGATTACCATATACTCACGTCTTTAAATCCCCGAAGGGGTAGGCAGAGGTGTATTAGCACCTATGTTTCGCCAATTATTATTTTCGGTCTCGCGACGTAATAGGCCGCGAGCCTATGGCCATCTAGCGGGCCTTTTGTCTTGGGCTGTATGAGCTGGCGAAAGCTGGGGTGGTCCTATTCTATTTCACCGGGAACAAGCATAAAATGTATTCTAGCACATAATGATTTTATTTTAGTATTGAAAAAAGTACACATCATTATTACATTGTGTGACTATTTCCATTGATATGGTTATAATAACATTTCCTATTCTAAAAATTTATTTATTTCTGTATAATGTGTTGAATAGTTTTTTTTAATTCACATTAGTAGTAATAAGAATAACATACATTAAAAACACTATTAAAATAGAGAACAATAGGAAGCAGGTGCCTAATTTAGTATATTATGCAACCTTAACGTTTTTTCTTATCATAAGCTGCTAAATCAACTGGAGGACAATGTACTCTGACTTCCATTGACATTTTAACTATTACAAATGTAGGCCAGTGATACATTGATGACCTTTCACATCAACTGTGAGAATTTTTTATATGCTGTACAAATAACAGCTAAAAAATAAACATTTGGAACACATGTACTTAAACATCTTTTAAATGGAGCTATACTTTAATCATAAAATAACACAAAATATATCACTTGAATCTGTCAAATATAGTTTTATTTCAACAAATAATGTTTGAGAATATTTCCAACATTTTCATCAATGTGTTAGAGACTTCTTCTCAATATAGAGTTAATAAGTACTTGTAATTGATAAATGAGTCTTTACAGGTCCCTTAGTAATAACACCAACATTCTTCGCAATTAAATTCATATAAAATCACGCCTGTTCTGCCAGAAGGGTTAGGCAGAGATATACCTACTATAAACACGTTTTATGGTCTCTATATTCAGTCCCATCTAATTTTAAATATCATTTCTTTAAAGTAAGAAAATGTATTGATTATTATGTATACCTATTGATCTCTATAGAAATAAATATTATCTGTCTGCCTGTTTGAATTAGGTAATCTCTGGAATGACCAACTTTGACTTACACAGGTAGATAGCTAATATTATAGGGCGTAACATAGGTTAACTTTGTTTTAGACAAAGAATTAGAGTTCCACGCAAAAAAATAAGAACCCATATGTATGTAAGTCTACGCGGACGAAGTCAAGTGCACAGCTAGTATTATATACAATATGCAGATGTAAAGCTCACAAGAATGTTTCCACAATTCACAACATAAAGACAAAATTAAGTACCCTGTTATATCTCGATCTTCTCTCGTAAGTGTTGCCGAAATCCATGAACGCGGCAAACAATTTGATTGTTCTTAAAAAAAATACGAAGCACAGACAACCAACGTGTATTGATTCCAAAGGTTTCGAGGCAAAGATTTCGCAACCGTACAGCCACGCAGCGGTAACTGGCACCGAGTGGTACAACCTTTGTCTAAATAAAGGATATAGGTCAGGTTTTATGGGATGATTAATAGTACAAGTCCACGCGAGGGAAGCCTTGGGAAGCTTGGGTACACGTACCTATGAAGGTTTTTATCGAAGTATTTATTAGATAATAATTGATATGACAAAAGAAAAACATTGTTTAAAAAAATCTACGAATCATGCTTTCATCAGTTTCATGAACTAAAGAACGAACTCTGGCGTAGCGATAAAGCATTCGACTGCTACGTCGATGGACGGGGTTCGATTTCCGTTCAATTCAAATAAATATTTGTATGTACGAATATGTCTATTTGCATTGGTTTGGATGTTTCTAATTTAAAATAGGTATATATGTATTTGGAAAAGAAAATGTATCTAAGTATGTATATCCGCATTTTAGAACTTACAAAACAAGCTAGTTAACCTTACTTTGGCGCTAGAGATTAAGCACGTTGTGTAGAATGTAAAAAAAATGTCCTAGAATGTCTATTATTTAAATAAGAATGTGTAATTGTCTGTATTTACAGGTGGGCATTCTGGACGCAGATATATGTGGTCCCAGTCAGCCCCGCGTGCTCGGTGTCAGGGGCGAACAGGTGCATAACTCTGGGTCAGGCTGGTCGCCAGTGGTAAGAAACATTTTCATTAAACAGCTTAGGCGGCAGACAAACACACGGCCCACTTGTTGGAGAGTGGTTTACATGGCCTGTGGACGTTGTGCTACACTCCTGCGGCTGACCCACTAATACTTGGAATAGAAGTGTTTTAAACCACATTTTATTTATAAGATCCTTTTGACGCATAAAAATTGAGTATCATAATCTAGAACTTTCTAGAACTCTGTTATAGTGCTATCTATTGCATTCAATTTATACCAACCAAGAAATTTTATCAGATCGTTTCAGCCTTAGTCCATGACTATCTGCAAAGATCTAGTTTGGTAGTCAGTGTTTATGTAACTAGATTTAAGTACTTTTGATCAATAAATGATTATTATTATTATTATTATTTATTTTCAATGTTGAACAATAAAATTGTTTCTTATTGACGTCAATTTTAATACCACCGCTTCCAAGGCGCTCGTGGAGAAGAAACGGTGCAACAAACGCCACTGCGGCATTTTTTAAGATGTCAATTTACAGTAGTTATTTTCTTAAAGCTAAATGTGGGAGAGTACCCTCTCGGAGTGTGAGAGATACAGGGCGAGGAACACGCCCCTGCACTGTCTATTCCTAGACATGCAGAAGGCCTTCGACTGTGTGCCTCGCGCGATGATCTGGTGGGCACTGCGGTCCAAAGGAGTCCCAGAGGCGTACATCGACACCATCCGAGACATGTACCAAGATTCCGTTAGTTAAGTACCTGGGATCTGTACTTCAGGACGTCATGGCACGTATTGCTGCCGCGTGGGCTAAATGGCGGGAAATGACTGGCGTCACTTGCGATGCTAAAATACCAGTTAGGCTGAAGAGACAGGTCTATAAAACGATCATTAGACCTTACACGGCTGTGAGGCGTGGTCGCTGTTCGAGCGACACAAGCAGATGCTGCGTGTCACGGAGATGAAAATGCTGCGGTGGATGTGTGGAGTCACGCGTAAAGATCGCGTGAGGAACTCTCGCATCATGTCCGTGACATCGCAGATAAAATGCAAGAGAGCCTCCTTCGCTGGTGCGGCCACGTCTTGCGGAAACCGCCCAAATACGTGGGTAACAAATGCCTGGCAATGGCGCCCCCACCGGGTCCAGGTAGAAGGGGTAGGCCCAAGAAGTGCTGGCTTGGCGTCGTGGAGGGTGACATGCGTGAAAACGGTTTCACTACCTTGGACGCCCAAGATCGTGCGAAGTGGAGGAGGAAGAGCCGGAAGAAACCCTGAGCTCCGAGGGCACCGTGGCCTCGGATGCAATCACGACTAACGTCTCTATGTGTATGATGATGTGGGCGAATGTACATTTCGCATCTGGATAAACAATATATCACAATGTTATGTTTATGTTATGTTTTATATAAAACACTTTACCTATATTGAAGAATTAAACCAAAGTTACATAATGTAACAAATAAGTCACGTAACTAATTCAGTACCATGCTGTAATTATAGCATTTTACGACGGGCCTGCACCATGCTCAAGCCGGACATTTTTATCTTTCAAGTAATCATCTATCCTATAGTATGCTTTTTTGGATAAGGTGGTCTTTACAAAGGTTTTGAATTTATTGTCAGGCACACCAAGGATCGATTCTGGCAGTTTATTATAAAAACATATACCATCCCCCTTAAAGGAATCACTAACCCTGCTAAGGCGATAACATGGAAGTCCAAGTCTATGTTTATTAAAGGTATTCTGTGATAGATACATAGGAGTTGATATAAACAGAGACAATGCCATTAGCCACTTACGATTATTCCGATACTATTAATGGTCGACTCCATTTACCTATCTTCGCATAATCCGATGATGGCGATGATAGGTTTGAATACTCCGCAGTGAAGTGCCATTTTCGGATTACCCATGTTTTCCCACTTGACATAAGTGGATACTTAACAATGTCGTATCAAACAACCTATAGTCACGCAATCGGCACTAATCCACATTATTCGTTAAATGTATTTGTTGTAAATGCAGAAATGACACTTTTGATTTTGCAAAGATTAATGAAATGGAAAGTAAATGTAGTAAGAGACTATGTATATGCAATATGTACTTGCATGATTGATATAAATGGACATGGAGCAACAATTTAAATACTTACAAAAATCTTTTACTGTTTTAAATACTATTGTTGACTCTCAAACATAAATTACATCCGCTACTCACATCAACACTCATCTAGCAGCTAAAAATAATATAAAATAAAAGTTGCATTTGTATTACAATAAATTAATGAAAAATAAATATGTAGGTACATGATAATAACATCCAAAACTAAAATATGGAAACTAAACTGTACAATAACAGATTCTTCCTCGCTCCAAACATTGTGCTGTGCCCGACGGGGTCCATAATTGTAACGTAATATTAACATGACATCTGTATCACATTATGGAACGCAATAAATGTATTGAGTATTGAGTTTTGAGTATTAGTAAGCTAGGCAAAAAAAAAACTATAATGCGGTACGGGTTTTTCAAAACACTAATTAGTTGAGGTAGCTGAAATTATTGCGAATGTGTTGGGAGTTTTAAGATTTGGTCCTATCATTTGACAGTCACAAGCTCCCCAAGATGACCTTGTGTAAACGCTAAGGCATCCATTACACGCTCATACAAGCGTCATTCGTATCATCAATCATGAATTACGGTTGAAGGATGGTTATAACAAAAATACTTCATTCAACCGTCAGTCACCGCATTACACGATAGGTTATTCGTCAATCACGGTCGTAACTGTGGCAATACTGACACCAAAACCTACCGTGTAATGGACGCTAAGAGAGCCTGCAAAAAACTTGAGATCGCTAGGGCCGCCTAGAGGCAGGCTTGGCACTAAGGAATATTATCATTGAGCCACTCCTACTTTTTGGTTGTAATTGTAAATTGAATTAATCACTGCATTTTCATTTCCAGTACGTGACAGATAATCTGTCTCTGATGTCTATCGGTTTTCTGCTGGGCAGTCCCGACGATGCAGTCATATGGAGAGGACCTAAGAAAAATGGTAGCTATCTTTATAAATACGAATATTGTATAAAGCGTTACATATTGAATAACACACTTGTAATTTTCCACTGGGTTTATTTTTATTCTGAACCTGACCGTGTTTGGGACACGTGTTTGGGAATTAGAATATTTAAAACATCAATGTAAACCTTTGAGAATTCCGTAAGGCGAAACCGGTCAGGTTCAGAATAAAAATAAACTCAGTGAAAAAGTACAAGAGTGTTATTCAATATGTATAGCAAATTCCACCAAGTGCCATCACTCTCCAGTATAAACAGTATAAAGTGTGAAGCAAGGTAAGAAAATTTTATTTACCGATATATGTCGTATATCTTGCAGGAATGATCAAGCAATTCCTGAGTGAAGTAGACTGGGGAGACTTGGACTACCTCCTAATAGATACGCCACCAGGTTCGTAAAATTTATTTTATGATTTTCATATTTTATGATTTTCGCAATTCTTCTTCTTCGAATCTATGGCATTTTTTTTTGTAGCTTTTTTGTTGTATTTTTTATTTTTAGCGGCTCCATAATTTTCACAATTTAGTTGTACTACTTAATACGAATTAGATTTAGACTTATTGGTGAAATGTGGTTGTTAATTTATCTCTGCCCAACCCTCCGGGGATAAAGGGGATAGCATGGGGTGCTACGGGCGGCGTCAGAAGAGCGTAAATCACCAGCATAGATTATTAATATTACAAAACAATCCACGCGCGCCAGGGCCTTTTACATCTCGCGATTTAGGTCCAAGTTTTTTTTAAGGACACTTCAATTTGACTTCACCTCGCCTGATGTTAAGCTAAAGGCAAGATACGTGTTTCGAAATATATTGCTAGCGAATTTGATTGACGACCGATCCTCTCACATTCACATTCTCCTAAACAACCCGCAGGCACGTCGGACGAGCACCTATCCTCCGCTCAGTACCTGCTGCCGGCGGGGCTGTCGGGCGCCGTGGTGGTGTCGACGCCGCAAGAGGTGGCGCTGCTGGACGTGCGCAAGGAGCTGGCCTTCTGCCGCAAGCTGGGCGTGCGCGTGCTCGGCGTGCTCGAGAACATGGCGCTCTTCGTGTGCCCCAACTGTCAGGTGTGTGGGGTTGAACTTTACTAATAGCTCCCTGGGGAGATTTGGATTGAACACATAGAGTCACAATTCACTGTAATATGCCACTTTCCTACACGCGTGTAGGTTGTCCAAGACGTTATGTCTGAAAATCCACCATTTTTATACATAAAAACTCGAATTCACACCCATTTCGGAAAATAAAATAATACCGCGATGCGTCCTCTACGCTTTCCCGCCAAAACTTTTACAACAATGAACAACCCCATTTTATGTGTTGCCAGTGTAGAAAAAAATTTAATTTAATACAAAATCGAGGTGTTACGTTACACAATATCGACTCGACTTTCCCCTGATATTAGTATAAATGTGTTGTGTTGTGAGTAGGAGTGTTCGTTATAATACGTAACTGTTAAAATAGCATGTTCTTAAAAAATAGCAATAGCAACTGTTATATATTCAATCAGGCAAACGTTAAATTATTTGATATGTTATTTAACCATCGCGTCGGACAAGTACTTGCCAACAATGTATTGGCGAGCGGCGACTAGCTTCGAGAATTTTATGGCGCGAGTGTAGTTCATGCGAAATTGTTCTTTATATATGAGCGTTTAGGATTCATATTGCAATAAATATCTAGTAGGTATGTTTTCGATGCACGAAACGATTCTGCCAAATTATGCTTTACAGTAAGCAAATAAGAGCTATATTTCCAAATCGAAGTTAATGCTATTTTTCTAATAATTATGTTCTTTTGTTCTGTTATAATATTGAAAAGTTAAATTTAAAATGCTATTTTTCTAATATGTTCTTTTGTTCTGTTATAATATTGAAAAGTTAAATTTAAAATGCTATTTTTCTAATATGTTCTTTTGTTCTGTTATAATATTGAAAAGTTAAATTTAAAATGTTATTTTTCTAATATGTTCTTTTGTTCTGTTATAATATTGAAAATTTAAAGTTAAATATTGTTTTGAAATAATCTATGGAGTCCGACATAACCTCCCCTTCCGGCTCCGGCAGGGGAGGTATTCGAGGGGATTTCCGCACTAAAAACAGAAGGTACAGTGTAAATTTATGTAAATACTTCATAAAAACTAGCACCACGACCCACAGTCGGCGTGCCCACAGTCGGACTCGAACCGACTTTAAGTCAGTTCGAGTCCGACATAACCTCCCCTTCCGGCTCCGGCAGGGGAGGTATTCGAGGGGATTGCCGCACGAAAAAAAAGAAGGTACAGTGTAAATTTATATAAATACTTCATAAAAACTAGCACCAAGATCCACAGTCGGCGTGACCACAGTCGGACTCGAACCGACTTAAAGTCGGTTCGAGTCCGACTGTGGTCACGCCGACTGTGAGTCCGACATAACCTTCCATTCCGGCTCCGGCAGGGGAGGTATTGGAAAGGATTTCCGCACGAAAAAAAATAAGCTACAGTGTAAATTTATACAAATATGGCGTGAGTGTAGTTTGTGCGAAATTATTCTCTATATGTGAGCGTTTAGGATTTATATTGCAATAAATATCTCGTATGTTTTCGATGCACGAAACGATTCTGCCAAATTATGCTTTACTGTAAGCAAATAAGAGCTACATTTCCAATTCCAACAATAGTTTAGAATCGAAGTTAAGTTAATTATTTTTCTGCTATGTTCTTTCGTTCCGTTCTTTTGTTCCGTTCTTTAACTTAACGAGACGTTCTGCTACTGTTATATTTTTTAACGGAGCGTATAAAAATAACGTTATTTCTTTTTAACGTATCGTTTTAACATGTTATCAAAATGTAGCCGTTCCGAACACTACTAGTTGTGAGGTTCACTGGCTCCGTATGTGTCGGCAGAGCCGCAGCGAGATCTTCCCCGCGACGACGGGCGGCGCGGCGGCCATGTGCGCCGAGCTGGGCGTGCCTCTCCTGGGGCGCCTGCCGCTGGAGCCGGCGCTGGCGCGCTGCTGCGACAGCGGCCGCGACTTCCTCACCGAGCTGCCGCACTCGCCCGCCGTCGCCGCGCTCAAGGACATCGTAGACAGTGAGTGTTGCGGGGGACATATATCTTGGACCTACAATGTGACAGTTCGTAACAAAGTTGGTAGATGACTCCACCGTCGTCGCCCTTAAATCGGATATAAAGAGAAGGGAAATTTGAAGTGATTCAGGTGTGACTCAATAGCTCAGTTGGAAGAGCATTCCCCCTGTAAATGAAAGGTGACTTGAGTCCTTCTTTTTCCCGATGTATTTCGAGTTCTCTAATGCACTTACGCCAAAACTTCGTTCAACACTCAGTACATTATTTAGAGAACCTTCACATCTTGCTATTAAATTAACACACAAAATAATATATGCAAAGCTTTCATAAGTTTAAAAAAATGATTTTATTTTTCAGAAATTGTTGCAGCCTGTGAGGCGACATCAAGCTGAGAAGTGGAATCAGTCAAGCTAGTCGAATAAGTTACTACAATGCCTTATGCATAAGACTTACTCAAATATATTTAGGTACCAGCCCGATGAGGGTCTCGTTATGTGTACTTATTTATTCTCTTTAATGAGAGACTGTGTCCATCTGCACTGAAAGAGCAGCAAATTTATGAGGTGAAATATTTAATATTTTTAATCTTATCTACCGGAGATAGTCATTTGAAGGCATAGGAGGGGCAGCGTGGCACCGCCCGATTTCGCGAGGTTGCACGAACCTTCTCGCAATTTTTACTAGGAACAAATTCCGGCAGTTACTCTTTCAGTGCGAATTGACTCTAAGAATTAAAAATAAATCATAAAAACGTAGTCCGTAGATGACCATTTTCAGACCTTCAAGATTAGTTTTGAACAAAGTATTTCTTATTGAAAATGCTGTTGAACTACTCATGGACTATATTGAAATGTTTTAAAACGTGTGATTATAATATAATGAATCGTTTTTATTCAGATTTTTATTTTGAATTCTGTGCATATGTATAGTCTAGTTGTTTTGTTTTATGACATAATAAATATATGTAAAAACTATATTCTTTTATTTGTATGTAATGGATATAATTATAATAACGTATTGCTCTTTTTTTTTTCAAAAAACTAGCTGAAGACCGCGCGTTCCCATGACAAAACATTGCCGAACCCCTTGAGCTCCTTCAAATTTTGTGCCTTTATTTCAATTTAGGCTACACATAATATTTCGCCCCATTAATCGCAACAAAGACGTGCGTGACGTGTGTGTGTGTGTGTGAAAGAAAGAAGTGTTTGAATTCTCCTTATTCAATTTACAATATGGTTTGAAAATAAATTACTAGCTGACCCGGCGAACTTCGTGCCGCCAATTTTTTTCTGCCCGCGTGGCGTCCGATTCCGTTCCCTCTGCACCCTCTTAATATATTAAGCATGTATTATACATTATAAACCTTCTTCATAAATACAAGAAACCGCATCAAAATCTGTAGCGTAGTTTTGAAGATATAAGCATACATAGGGACATAGGGACGCCGAAAGCGACTTTGCTTTATATGATGTCGTGATGATACATATACAAAGTTTTGATGTACCTACATGTACTTTTACCGTACAAAGTTTGATGATTATTCCTATGCTTAAAATTATTGGAGAAACTGCAGGGTTGATTGCAGCAAATGTTAATATCACAGTTATACCATAATATATGTGTAAAGACTAACTTCTTTTTTATACGTATGGTTATACTGTGGTGTGTGAGTGTGGTGGCGATGACTGTGGTGCACCGCTGCAGTCGATATACCTATACCTGTACTATTACCGATCTGAATGAGGCGACGGAGGATACGATCAATATAGCAGAGTTTTGGGCTGGCCGCATCTAGACATCTTAAATTGCTGACACGAGAAGAAGAATTGTGGTTGAGAGATCAATTGCTTATTTGCAATAAACTTGAAAAACGATATTGCGCCGGAGCAGCACAACATTTTTAAGATTTCAGGTTAGTTTTTGCTTGACTGGCAACCCTACACGTCAAATGTCATTTTCACGTGCCACTGCCAAGTGCCAAAGCCTTATCTGTCAATCGTATTACAAATGAAAAATATTGTAAACCGGTGATTTTGTGTAATATTGTTGGAATTATTAGTACTGACGTAAATTCGATTATTTTTGTTTAATTTGTGATAGTTCCTTGTGATGTAGTTTACATGCATCATATTAACTTTATATTGCACAATAATGCAACTCGTTACATGGGCTCTGAAATAGTCCTCAGTTACAAATATGCCTTCGCATTCTACAGAAGAAGAAGACAAGCCTTGCAGAGCCTGCTCAGACTTCAAATCTTGGGCGAAAGGCCAACATAAAGTGACATTTACGCCACAAAATAAACCGGTGAGGTTATGCTTATAGTTCGCGAATTTTCTAGTAAACATTTGTCGCCTACTCGTTTTACAATCAGTCGTCCATAGAATCTGCGCGACTGCGGCAATAACCAATAATTTAATTACTGATGTTTACAGCCAAAGCCAACAAAGCCAGATTGCCCTCTTGACAAAGAGGAGTTGGGCAAGGCGACATGGGGTTTCTTGCACACAATGGCGTCGTATTTCCCTGATAAGCCAACCAAGGAACAATCAAGGGATATGGCCAGATTCTTTAACATTTTTGCACAGTTCTACCCATGTGAACCCTGTGCCGAAGACTTCAGGACAGAGTATGTTTAGTTTAGTACTTGTAAGAATTGTATTGTCTTCAAACCTAGTATTGTGTTATACTGAGTAAGAAGTGTATTATGCAACCTTTGAACTTCATTGTGTAATGACCCAATAGGACCAAAGTTAAATAGTAATGCTTGGATATTTTATTAATAAGTATCAAAATTTAAGATCTCACCCATCTTCAGGTCTTGTTCTATATCTATCCTTGAAGGGCATAGGCAGAGGCTTATTTTACAATTTTTAATATTATATTAGTCTCATGCAATAGTCATGTAATTATTAAATAGTGTAACATTATTACCACAGATAGTACTGCTAGTAGAATTTCCTAACAGAAAACAAAACACCTTGCTTGAGCCAAAAATCAAACCTGGCACCTCACACCACAGCAGCAGACATACATACCTGGGTAGTAGTAATCTAAGTGTTTACTCTTTCCAGCGTTCGAGAACATCCACCTATGACACAGAACAGGGATGCACTTGCCAAGTGGTTGTGCGACCGCCACAATACTGTCAATATTAAGCTTGGCAAACCCGAGTTTGACTGCAGCAAAGTCCATGAGAGATGGCGAGATGGTTGGCGTGATGGATCTTGCCCCTAAGAAAGTTTCACAGACATATTGCTATATACACAATAGCCCTCCTGACTCTTCAATATATAATATTCATAAAGGGAGGCAGTGACATGATAATTATGCTAGCTTTTATAAAAATTTAGTGAATACATAATCTGAAACATTTTTTCAAATTAAAAGGCTAGGTGATTTATTGGAAATGTCTTTGTTATGGACTCAATGTTGAATGTTTGAATTATCATTTCAAAACTGGAACACTGGAAAGCAGATGATCCACCCATTTGGCCTGCAATCCATTTCTCCATCCTGTATCCTTGGGCAGAGTTTAGTTCATCCCGTTTTCACTGCTCCCCTTCAAACCTTTTTGTTTTCTTGCAGAGGCTTGTGATCTGTTCCAACTTCAGATCCTTAAGCCGAGCCCAGAAGTTTCTATCTTATCAAAAAATATCTTGTATGCTATTGGAAATATAGCAATTTGTCTGTGAAAACAAGTAATACTAGGTTATTAGAGAATTGTAAGTAATGTTAGCTTGTGTAGAAGCACTGTGTGGTCTATAATGTTTGTTCATAGTTGAAGCAACTTGTGATGTCCTAATAAATGTCTACTGTACAAATGCGTTTTTGTATTATATGTATATGCATTGATTCATATATGCATCAGCATGTGAAATGTACCTAATGTTGTTACTATTTGTTGTTTTTAATAAACTTAACTTTATTGAGTATTTACAACATTTATTTACATGTACCTTCTCTGTCTCATGTCTGATTATCTCAGTAACTTCCAAACTTTACACAATAGACGTCATTATTCACCCACCAGAAAATCAATAACTTCTACGTATAAATACTAGGTAAGTTGTTTGGATTTTTGGAGGGAGAGTCGTAGGAGAACGAGGTGAAAAAAAAAACGCTTCATAACATTAAATGAAATTCTACACCGTTTAGTATGCTATTTATTCAAATCGATTTAGAAAAAAAAATTGGTCCCTTAGTAGTCAAAGCATCAAGAGAAGGATTGTGGGTTTCTTTATTCCTTTCTAAATCGATTATTCATAACATTCCTGGGAACTCCAATGGTACAAAGTCCAAATAAGCTTCCTTTATTTCAGTTAGGCATCTAAATGTGAGCTCAGTTTGATGTGGTGTACTTTACCCTAATAAGTTGGTAAAATGAGGCATTCTTCTCAGACCGCTTTCACAGATCCCTTTAGGCCTATCGCATATATACAACTTTTAGTCGAACAACTATTTTGTCGAGTGTCATAACTCAAAAGTGTGTACCTATACAGGGTGTATTTTTGAAACGGGACAGTAAGGGCAAGTACTTTAACCGTTGCAGTTACAGCAAAACGTTCTTAAAAGACCTTCCCTAACTTTTAGGGACATTTTGAACTGCATTCACAGATTTCGTAAAAAACTTACAGTTAGCAAAAAAAATGCAAAAAGTTCAAAAAAATTTTTTTTATGCCAATCGATTCTATTTCATGTGGGGATCAAAAAACTCTATGGGACCATTTTAGCTTTCAGTACTAGAAAAGACAGAAATCGCCAAAAACGTTTCCCATACATTTCGTACGGAAATATGATAAATCAACTCGAAACTCATAGGTCAGGTAAAATTTTGAACTTTTTAAATAAAAAAAATCATTTAAACATTTAAGAAATTGGTTTATGAAATAAATTGCTCAAAATGATTTCCATTTTCACTAACACATAAGTCTATCCTTTTTTGCACTGAACGAATGGCGGCTAATAATGTTCTGGGATGAATATTACGTAAAATGGTCATTAATGCATCCTTGAGCTCTTGAACACTGGCGTACGTCGTCTTATACACCTCGTTTTTCACGAAGCCCCATAAAAAAAATCAAGTGGTGTTAGATCGGGGCTACGAGGTGGCCACTGTGTTGGACCATGTGTACCTATCCACTGTGTACCGAATAGGCGGCTCAAACATTATTAGCCGCCATTCGTTCAGTGCAAAAAAGGATAGACTTATGTATTCGTGAAAATGGAAATCATTTTGAGCAATTTATTTCATAAACCAATTTCTTAAATGTTTAAATGATTTTTTTTATTTAAAAAGTTCAAAATTTTACCTGACCTATGAGTTTCGAGTTGATTTATCATATTTCCGTACGAAATGTATGGGAAACGTTTTTGGCGATTTCTGTCTTTTCTAGTACTGAAAGCTAAAATGGTCCCATAGAGTTTTTTGATCCCCACATGAAATAGAATCGATTGGCTTAAAAAAAAAATTTTGAACTTTTTGCATTTTTTTTGCTAACTGTAAGTTTTTTACAAAATCTGTGAATGCAGTTCAAAATGTCCCAAAAAGTTAGGGAAGGTCTTTTAAGAACGTTTTGCTGTAACTGCAACGGTTAAGGTACTTGCCCTTACTGCCCCGTTTCAAAAATACACCCTGTATATTGAATATATTGAAGCGCACATACTGTCGACTCAATAGTTGCTCTACAAAAAGTCAAAAAGCTATATCGATTTGCTTTTTATTAAAAAGTTGGACAACTATCGATATAATGCTTAATTTGTATTTCATTGTATTATGTTCGCATACCATCGATTAATTAGTCGATCTGCGACTGAACGACACGGAGGAGTTTATTAATAGCATAGAAGAGGCCTGCACTTTAGAGTCTGAAAGAGTACCTATTCAGACATAAATAAAAAAAAAGTGCCTTTATTCATTCTATATTATTTTAAAAACTTGTCTGGGTGCTCTTTTAGCTTCAAATGTAACATATGAAATATTCCACAAGATAATCTGTCTCTGAGTATAGGTAGTACGCAGTATCTACTTTTTTTAAATGTCTATAGCATAGCAAAAACTAGAACTTTTTTGTTCCTTGTCTCGAGAGTTAATAAAAAAAAATTAACGATCGACTGCATCGATTGTATGCGCATATCCATCAACTAAACAGTTTAGTTGTGTGGAAATCGCGAGAAGTACACAACTCGACAAAACAGTTGAGTCGATGTATAAATTGTATATTTATGCGGTAGGCCTTATAGGATGACATGTAACAACCAGTGGCTTTGCCCATTGTCTAGTGTTACAATAAATCACCAGTCAAGGTTTACAAGTTTATTATAAAAATTCAAAAGTACAAGTTCAGTTCTTAAGCTAAAAAGGGAGTCTTATTTAATAAGTTAATCATTACATTGTACGTAAATAAATGAATGTCAGTGAACTGAATTATAATTCAGTCGATACAATAAAATCGGGTTACGGGTAGCTTACATCAGAAGAGAAAAAATCATTCATTATTAATCATTCTTTAGAACCTCGAGCTTTATGGCGATCCCTCGATGTTGACTGACTCCTAGATTTTGATGGATTTCTTGATTTTGATCTGCCTCCAGATTTCGATTGTGATTGTGCATGACTTCTTGACCTCGGCCGCTTTCTTTTTCTTGGTCTTTTATCTTTCGACCCTTTAGGTCGACCTCTCGATTTCGTTCCAAAGGCTGATTGCGCACAGCTTTGTGGCTTCCGGCGTCTACTTGATATCGAAAAACTACTTGAACTTGATGTACTTGACGAACTCGATCGACTTTTAGATTTAGTAGTCAGCCTTGAACGGCTTCTCGATTTTGATCGGCTTAGTAAACGTTGCAATCGTCGACGACCTCTCAATTTTGAACGTATCGATATCGATCGACTTCTAGATTTCGAAGTCAACCGTGAACGACTTTTTGATCTTGATTGCTGACGGCCTCTTGATTTTGATCGCGAACAACCTCTCAATTTGTGATGACTTGATAGCGAAAGGCTTTTACATTTTGAAGCCGGCCTTAAACGACTTCTTGATCTTGATCGACTTAATGTACGTTTCGATCGCAGGCGGCCTCCTAATTTTGAAAGACTTCGTAATTTCGATGGACTTCTTGATTTTGGTGGACTTCTAGATCTAGACCGTAATTTCGAATGCGAGCGAAGCTTGAGTGAGGTAGAGGGAAAACTAGGCTTAGTTAGAGTAACAGTAACTGGTTTCATATGATAAAAGTTGTCTATATTGCTGTCCGGTATTGGTTGGGTGCCCAGTTTTGGTCGGGCCATATCGGTGTGTCGATTTCTAGATTTAGATCGTTTTCTTGATGGTGACCGATTTTTTGATCTTGATCGATCTCTTGATTTCAATCGACTTCTTAAATTCGATCGACTTCTCGATCTTGGTCTTGCGTGCCGTTTTGTTTGAATTTTCGGTTTTGATGAACTCCGCGAGGCAGACGAAGTTATTAATTTTGACTTTTGGTGATGATCCGACTTTGATGGTGAACTTCTTGGTTTTTGATACCCACTTGACTTTTGTGAATACCTCGACTTTGACCGGCTCCTACGTTTTGGTCGAAAATTCGATGTCGATCGACGGATAGATGTCGAGCGCCGTCTAGATTTAGGTCGAATTAATGACTGAGTTCTTCTTGATGTCGATTGATCGCTGGATTTCAAACGGGATCTTGAATTTATTCGTTCGTTCGGCTTCGAATGTGATTTTGATTTCAATTGTGGTAACTCTTTCCCTTTCGAGCTGGCTTTATATTTAGATTCATCTCTTGAAGTTGACGGTGCACTTTTAGTTTTCTGAATATTTATTGATTTCGACCGACTTCGTGACTTCGATCGATTTTTCGATTTCGTTTTAATTTGTGACATTGGTTCATTCTTTTGTTTCGGTTTCTGTTCCGACGAAGGCTTCGGCTTCGATCGTAATAGGGGATTAGGTTCGCCTGAAGGCTTCGGCTTCGATAATGAGAGCGAGGTAGAGGAGGCTGCCTGGGGGCTCTTGGGTGCGGGACTGGGGCCGCGGCTCACTGTGCTGATGGTTGTGTGAGTTTGTTTCTTATTATAAAAACTAGTAGTGAAGTGCGCAAACTGTTCAGCTCGCTGTTTGGACTGTTCTCATAAGAATTCCATTTCTCTTTCTATGCCAACGAATTTTAATTGTTCTGTGGGTCCATATCTGTAAAAAAAATTAAACTACTATAGGTTTTTTTGTATATTTCTTAAATCTTACCATCGATAGCCTCTGCAGCGTGGCGGTTGTGAAGCGGCAGCAACGCAGAGCGCGGGTTCGATCCCCGCTCAGTGCGAATATGGGTATTTTCCAGTGTTTAGCGTGACACTAAATTATTGTAAATTGCTCTGTGATTTATTTTGTAATAAATATTTATCTTAACTTACCTGTAATCAAAGAACAACTCTTCCCCGGGCTGGATGGCTCTCTTGGCGAAGATGCCGATGCGGTGGTCGCCGTTGACCATCATCACCTTCGCGTAGCAGTTCGGGTTGATGGAGTGGTTCGCGAACCGGATCTTGTTGCCTTTGCGAGTCGCGTCCACAACGAAGTCTGCAATTACAAATTCTAAGTTATAACTAGGTGTAGTTATTTGAAAAAGATAACAACAATCAAATAACTGTATACCAAAACTTCATAAATTAAGTAAAAATATGCCAAATTTGTTTAATTAATAGATTTTCGTGTTATGTTTTTTTTGTGGTTTCCCGAGCGATTACAAGTTTTGTAAACGAGAGGTGCGGGGTTTCTTTGAAGTAAGTAGCGAAACAATGATGCCAATTCTGATGTGACATCTCTAAACTAAAAATAACTAAAAATCTCTAAAATTTAGTTTACGCCTGTCAAATGCCGTTTTGTATTCTGTGAACACACGACTAACCTAAAATTAGCTTGACACGACCAAACTTAGCGAAGTTACTAAATTTAGTTCATTTTTAGAGAATTTGTATTCTGTTGTACGTTTTAAGTGTCAAAAATTCACTATAATTAGAAATGTCACACTAAAATTAGACGGCACCTAAATAACTGCCGACTAAGTTAGAGATAGGTGTAGTTCTACGAGATACTTGGTCCAGAACCTCTATACGGGCATGCTAGGCAATGGAGATGGCGGGCGCCTCTCTTCCAGAGGGCAAACACGGGCAGCATTAATAGTAAAAATATGTTAGGTATCACTGCACTCTGATGCCCAGCGGCCTCTGGCCTGGCAGTAGTTCATTCGACTGCTGCATCAGGGGGCACGGGTTCGATTCCCGCCCAGTGCAAATATTTGTATGCATAAATATAAGGTCGAACTTGTCACACCTACGTCTATTTAAATTGTTCTGGGTGTTTCCGTGAGCATATTAAGCTATTGGTCCTGGTTGTCATACAAACATCTAAGGCAATCCTTACAGGTAGTTGTAGTTCTGAAAAGTCCAACCACTGGCAACTGCAATACTTTGATATCAATATGCTACTATTTGTTCATGAAACTAATTAGTTGTGGTCACATGGCAGTCGCTTCACTTATCGAAGTTCAGTGGCATTGGTAGACTGGAAACAGTGGACCCCGGACACCCAGGTGAAGACTTCAGATGCGACCGGAATTACCACAAGGATAATGATGACTAGCTGATCCCTGTGACTCCGCCCCCTCATATACATCGGTTATAGATTGTTCACCTCTAGTTTTTATCAAACATGATGCAGGTTTTATCATGATCAGACTTAAAACCTGCTGCATCAAATTGACTACATTTGTGTGAATTTCTAACAAACAGGGTGGTACCCATAGACCAACTCGATTGCACAACTGGTTGTGAGGACAGACATGGATTAAAAACATGGGTTCAGAATAGTTTAATTAACATAAAACAGGGATTTTTATAATCATTAGGAATCTTCTTTTATCTTTAGCACCATTCTTTCTCAAAACAAGAGCAATCACTGTCGAATCTTCGGTACTTCTCAGCAAGTTATCATAGGAAAGATGATGTAAGGGCCTAGGCAAGCCGTGTTAGTTCCTGTAATGAAAATATAAGTATTACGTTGGGTTATAAAGCGTTAGGTAGTAGATACTTAGTACAGTTTAAATTGACACTTTTATTGCTTCAAGACTGGCAAACCATTCAATAATTGAGGCAGTCCCAAGTATAACTGAAATCTTCTACTTGATGTAAAAATGATTTAATAGCGGGTCTCCTCTTGTTGCCCTCTTTGAATCACAAACATTTTGTGCCTTTCTTTTCACTGTATAAAGGCATTAAGCATGCAACACCCACTTCTTTCTTTCAATTATGGTATAGGTTTCTATGCTATGCTCTACATTTCCCATCACAAAACTTGTAAGACACAATAGGCATATAGGCAATCAAATATACTTACATTAGGTACATGCTCCCACCGTTGCATGATCTGCAGTCTATGTTGTTTAGGCTGTTTGAAAGTCCTGCCTTAAGTCCTTACAATTTGAACCAGCAACTGTTGTGGCCTCTTGTGGGCAGTCTTGTTTCTCTCGTCCGTGTTTACTTTACTTTATTTCTTCTTCTTATTGGCTTCGGCAGCGAATCGCCGCAATTTGCCAATGATTTGCTAGTGAAGTAAAATGTAATGGCGAAATGTCAAGTTTTTCCAGAATTTCTACCAGTGCCACGTTAGCCACGCCAGTAAAAGAGTCTACTTTATTTCTTTTGTAAATTTTGGATATCAAGAACTTATTTATGATCAACAACAAAATGTTGATTGACAAATTGACTTGCACAGATTCAATCAAAGATAATTAAGTTTATTTACAGGGTTGCCAGGAACGTTAACCGAGTAAAACTGTATTTACTTAGGTTTGGCTAAGGAAAATCACAGTTTCTTTACTATTTGATCAATATTACGCATTTATTAACATTTGTCGGCATTCTAAACACCTATAAATATGGTTTTTAAAGATTTTGTGAAAATCCCCTTTATCATTCATTCTTATTTTTTTAACACCGGCAACACTTTCATATTCAACTTTTAGGCGATGTCATATTCAAATTTAGAGCTGTCTTGGAGAACACTAAATTTAGTTCGACTAAACAACAGAATACCCATATGTCAATCACTGAGCTAAAATTAGAAAATTTTAGAGAAATTTAAATTTAGAGATGTGCACATCAGAATTAGCACCATTACTTATATTCTTGAAACTATATTTGCTTAAGTGCAACAATGGACCTATACAATAAGGTTATACTACTAGAATGCAATGGTTACACAATTACCAAATGCGCGCCGTTAAAACTGCCTATGCGTGGCAATTGCGTAACCTGCTCAGTGGAGAATGTAGCTCTTCAAGGTCATTACGAGGTTTGTTCAGGATCTGCAGCACGAAAGTAACGCCTCTGACATTGCATACATCCAAAGGGCACGGTAACCACTTTCCATCAGCTGGGCCGTTCGTCTGCCACCAAAGGGTTTTAAAAAATCACAGCATTTGACCGTAATTACTGTTCACCTAGAGATAAATAAACGGTAAGTTAATCATACTCCTGATCAGAATGATACATGAGTTCAGTCACAATTCTGTACTTATATAGTAAACCTTACTGTAATGCTATCGAGCTGGTTATATGCGAGTAATTATAACAAAACACACTTCAAGGCCTCACCATTGTTAAGATTGAAGAGAAAAGAGCACATGTATTTGTCGTAGACCTTCCCGCGTCGGTCGGCCTCGTCCTGTAACATAAAACATTCTATTTACAGATTGTACGAGGCAACAATAAATGCAAGCATTGTAATGGACGAGTATTTCGCAAAACAATATAGAAAGGACATTGAGTTGATACGTCAGAACGAACATCACTTGACAAGCATGTTAAGGAATCAAACGTCTGTCGTTAAAGCCGAATATAACCTGTTAAAAAGGACAGAAAACATCATGTCTATCCCGCACAAAACGATAAACAAACACATTAACGCATTGGATGAAGCAATCAATCACGTCCAGGAAAAGATGATAAGTATCAGCGAAGTGCAAGACTTCACGCTATTAGCCATGACTACGAGCAATCTTATGCAAAACTTGAAACGGATTCAGGATACATTGCTGGATACCGTGACCGATATTTACCATGGAAAGTTCAATACCCATTTGCTAACCCCTGACCAATTACGTAATGAATTACAAGTCATTTCGAGTCAGCTAACTAAGGATATTTAACTGCCCATAGAAAGCATTCAAACCGATCTCAGATATTTTGACAACCTACTAAAGATCAAAGGTAGAGTATTGCGGGATTATTTCATCTTCGAAATCACATTTCCGTTCACTAGCAGGGAAACTTACAATCTCTACAAAACTATCCCAATTCCGCATCAGACCGCCAGTAATAACATGATCACAGTCCACCCAATTAACGAATACATAGCAGTTAATCTGGGAAAGGACAGCTACTTGACCTTGTCTGCAACTGAACTGCAAGCGTGTTTATATATTGAATACAGCTATTTATCGAATACATAGGGAAAAAGAATCTTCTCGGGCGGGACTCGAACCCGCAGTCTTTCCCTTACAGGGGGAATGCCTGACCAATTCGGCTACCGAAACACGCCCGATATGATTCAAATTTCCCATCTTATACGTCTTTAAGGCGACGTGGCGTCATCTACCGATTATACATATCGGGCGTGTCTCGGTAGCCGAATTGGTCAGGCATTCCCCCTGTAAGGGAAAGACTGCGGGTTCGAGTCCCGCCCGAGAAGATTCTTTTTCCCTATGTATTCGATTTATATAGTTAGCATACTTAATGCTGTAAAAATTCCTTCCAACAGCTATTTATGCCATATCACCACGCCGATTCACTATCTGTCGGTAAACGAAAACTTTTGCAAGCTGAAGGGGAGCAACGATCAATGCCCCGTAAACGTATCTACGTGCAACCATGTGTGGCATGAATTAAATGAGCTATCAAAATATTTTTATTTTTGTTGCAACACGTGCGCATTACGTATTATATGTAAGGATCGAGTTACATCGGAACAGCTGTCTGGAGCGGGCATTATAAATCTCAGGTCGAATTGCATTAACAAAATGTGAGAACTTTGCACAGTATGCACGATCAAGGCCAGGGCATACCTTAGCCTTGAACCCGGAAATAGTTACTCCGAACATAGCAGATTTAAATCACATGATAGATAAATCTTTGGGTCAATATATTGAACCGAAAGAAGACCAGATTAATCAAACGCTGGAGGATCTTCGTCCTGATGGGAGCGATGATGTTAACAGCTGCGGTGTTCCTGTGGCGTAAGAGGCGGCCAGTGCAAAAGTCAGCTGTGCTCAGACTGCAGTGCCAAGTGTAGTGTTTTCGCGTCATCAATATACGGCTGACCGTCAGCCTAGTGAAGTGTCAGTAGAATTGATACGAGCGCGCAGTGTTAACTTAAGAGACCAAGCATCTTCTCCTATACCTAGGAAGTGTATTTTTTAAAGGGACATCCCAGAAGTTCATGGTTCTTTTGGCCCGGGAGGATGTTCGGAACCGAAGCATACTCCAAAATAGAGACATTAATTTATGATATAAGTACTAACACAGTTTATTGTGTATCACCTTGTCTCACATCATTCACACCCATTCAGCATCATTATCCACCTCCTCGCCAGGTGCGAGCATGTACGAGGCAACAATAAATGCAAGCATCGTACAGTGGCATTGCGCGTGGTCAGCAGTTTACGCCGATCCGCGCTATTTCACCATTACATTCATTTAGTATCATTGCGACAATCAATCAGTTCGGGTGTACTCACTATTCTATCATTATCAAGCATAGCATATCATTTTGGATTAAGTTGAGTCTATACAGTTGATCTTAACTTCATCTTCTATTTATCACCTCGGTACGAGTAGCAGCTCGTACACAGATTGCAAATATATTGATGGAATTATCAATCAATCAATAAAATTAGTCTATAGCAGTCCACTGCTGGAAATAAGCCTCTCCCAATGGTGGGAAGCTTTAGCTTACTGTTTCCACGCTGGCCAGACGGGTTGGAACAGGGCCTTATTGCGAGTTTTCCTTATCTCGCAGTGATATCATCTGCGTATTTTTCAGTTGTGATACCTGTATTCCTTCTCAGTTTACACACGGATAATGGATGAAATAAAATACTACTATATTACATAAAGATAGATGGATGGAATGCGCAAATAGGACAGGGCAAGGAAATGAGTAGTTGAGGGAAAGCAAATGACAATATAGGCTATAGATACACGAAACGCTTGAAGACAGCCTCTTATGCGTGGCGGTAGTAAACGTACCGCTACGCAGGATTCGCGGGTTCGTTTCCGGTCAGTGCAAATATTTTGTATGCATGAAAATGGTTATTTGCATTGGTCTGGTGATGCCTCGGATATCACGTTATACCGTCGGTCCGGGTTGCTATATGAACGCCTATGGCAATCATTAAGGGTAGTTGCCCCCATTTAGAAAACAAACATATAATTACAATGTCAAGAACATAAACTACTGTTAACACTGACCTGTGATATGATCTCCCCACAATACTCCGAGATGAATTCGTTCTTATGCGCAGCTTCCTTGAGGAATATACCCCAGCCGGCCACGTCACTGGGCGCCAGTAGCAGGTGCTTGTGTAGACCTCTGAAATAGTATACAACAAACTTTTTAAACTCTCATACCTCACGTAAATTTATCATAGTGTATCTTGTACTCCAGTGACGTCATAACATTAGACTATAGCAGGGTACACACCTAGCCGTGTGGCATGTAATGTATCTGGATATTGTATCAACTGAGTACGTAGGCACACAATAATTAACAATAATAATTAACAACCTTATATGTTACACTAGCTTTTGCCCGCGGTTCCGCCCGCGTGGATGTCGGTTATCGCGATCAAACATAGCCTATGTCCTTTCGCATAGTCTGATCTACCCCTATACCAAATTTCATCAAAATTGGTTCAGTGGTTTAGGCGTGAAAGCGTAAAATAGAGACAGACAGCCAGAGTTACTTTCGTATTTAAAATATTAGTATGGATAGTTGACCGCGGCAGATACAGCACACGCTACATGGCTCTTTTTTATCGTGCGAAAAATCCCCACGGAACCGGTGGAGGCGGTTATGTCGGACTTGAATCGACCAAAACGCACGCCGTCTTGGTTCCTTGGTTGCCGGAGGTGAGATTGCCGAAAGCATATCTCTCGCACCCCCGGCAGACTCAGAATCACCTCTTTCGAGAAGGTCCCCTTTGGGTTGTGGGGACCTCGGTGTCCCCATCTAGCCCCGGGTACGCCACTCCTCCATGATGGGTCTTACCGCCGTTATTACGGCGTACCCTGCGCTTGGTCACCCAAGTCGTAGCTCCCACTCAGCTACCATATCCCGGCGGAGCTGGGACCTCACGGCCCGAATTTCTTCAGGACACGCTGCACGGCTAGGTGAGAGGGTGGCCGTACGTACCTCTGCACGGACACGTTCTTGCAGAACTGCTGCTGGCTGGAGGCGCGCGGCAGCGCCCGGGCGGCGAGCGGTGGCGCGGGCGCGTCGGCGCCGCACGCGGTGCACAGGTCGGGGTCGCACTCGCGCACGCCGAGGTAGCACGGGCACTGCTTGGTGTTGCACGTCGCCTTGCAGCGGCAGCCCGGGAAGCGGTTCTGGCCTGCGCACGCACACGTCACTGTGAGGCCGCGCTCACACTACGCGCGATACCGCTAGCACGAACAACTATCGTAATCTAGGTATCTAAACTGACACGATCACTGACATTTAGAGCGCCTTCACACTAGCATTTATCCAGCGTAGGCGTTCGATAAACGTACGCGCAGCGTAGACCAGTTGCCTACTTGACCATGGTGCTTGCGACAGCGCCAAAATATCAGAAACTCGAAACAATACATAATAAACATCCCGATATCTCGAATACTAACCAGTGTTATCGAATTGATAGAACGGAACATTACGATTGACCGCCTACCTACTATGCACCTGTCTGTATGTGAATCCGGCTTCTCTCAATACGTTTACCATACGATTACAATAGTTGTTTGTGCTAAGGGTACAAATCGCGCGGCGTCCACGTGAAATGCAGACGCGTTTGGCTCACACAAGCTGCCGCGTTCAAGGAGGAGCAATTTGGGACCCTGTCCAATCACGATGTGTCATACATCGTTAATTAGCTGTTCTCAAGGGGACAAACAAATTCTATGACGACCAAACCGGTTCACCCTTGTTTGGCAGAACAACGTTTGGTCGAATGTTACTAATTCGAACAACGTTTGAGAAAATAATTGCTTTGCATAATATCGATTGACAGAATTTTCATATCATCGAATATTTATTTGCGATAACAACATTTGCGCTATTTATCAAAAAGTATAACGCTCATTTCATGTAATGTTCAGTTGGTATAATATGTATTTCATCGAATATTCAATTGGTATAATGTAATGTAGTGTAGAAATGTGGCACTCGGCGGCCGCTGCCGTGTTGCAGTGCAAGTGTTAGCGACTCTCATAAGAATTAAAACCGTTTCAATATTATAAACCTAACTATACTGTGTAACGAAGAAATCTATAATGTACCAATTTTGAAAACTTCTACTTGTCAAACACATTCTTTACTCTGTACATTTTTTCCTTTCCTGCTAAAAGTAACATCGTTATCTCGTTACCTCGTTATCTCGCTATCTTCATATCTCGCCATCTTGTTATCTCGTTATTATACCCTAGCATTGTCTTGGACCCGTATTTACCCGTTCCATTTGTTGACCTTGGCTTTCCATAAGATTTGACTAATTGGACATTACCTAGATTGAAATGAAACATTTCAATAACTGTCAAGTATGCATTCTAACAGAAATACCCCTTCGGCCGTTAAGGAAACTGAAGTTTGGAAACTGGTTTCCTGAAAGGATTTTTTTATCCTCCTACGTAACTGATTTCCTGAAAGGATTTTTTTAACCTCCTACGTAACTGGTTTTTCCCTACGTAACGGGACTTTTTTTATACTTCTATGTAACTGAATAACAACTATAATCTCTTTTGTATCGGTGTCAAGTTATCCATTTGAAAAACGCCATTTATCAGATAATTATGATGCACTTGACATTCATCAAATGTCAACAGATAATGTCTTTGTTTGACTTGATGTTTATTTTTATTAATTAATTTAAAATAAATATTCTTATAAAATGGATTTGAGGGATCTAGAATTCTAATCAACGAAAAAAGGAAGCGTTGCCGCCCTACATGGTGGTCGCAAATATCACAGAAAAAAGAAATATACAAACGGTAATACGTTTTGGCTTTGTAGCAATTACAGTCGAGGATGCCATGGTAGTATAACAATGAATGGAAAAAATTAAATAGTAAAGTCTAATTTTCATGTTGAGTGTTCGCCAAACAACGCACAAAATACAGTTTTGAAAAAAAATTGATAAACTAAAGGAGGCAACAGGATCAAATTTTGAGTCCATTCAAAAACAATATGATGAAATGGTGTATAAGTTGGAATGTGATGGTATACATTTAATGGCCGAAATTCCTCCGTATGAAAACAAAAAAACAGGACTTTTTAATAATCGGAATAAAATCCTAGGTGTACCTAAAATGCGATTTCCAGCTTCGTATGATGTAGTAGTGCCAAAAAAGTTTGTGGAAAAATTCCTTCTAGCGGATTACATCAGTGAGGAAGATGGTAAACGTATTCTCATATTCGGTAATAAAAATATCAGGCACTTAGTAAAAGACTTCAAACATATATTGGGCGACGCGCGACGGGACATTCAAGTCCTGTCCAAAAGTTTTCAAGCAATTATACTCAATACACGGTTTTAATGAAACATATAAATCTATTACTCCATTAATTTATTGCTTACTCCCTGATAAGAAACAAAAAACGTATGAAATCGTTTTTCGACTTCTTGAATCGATCTTTAAAGATTGGAGGCCGTCTAAAATTACAATGGACTTCGAAAAGGCTGCTATGAAAGCAATACGTAAAGTTTATCCAAGAATCGAAATCAAAGGTTGTTATTTCCATTACAACAGATGCTTAATTAAAAAAAGTAAAAATTGAAAATTTCAACCCCCGTCAAGAAACGCCATGTATCACGGTGTGCCGGAATCGCACGATTGCCACGAGAATTCATAAAAAGTGGTATTCAGTATGTGATGCAAAAGGCGCCTTCTGGTGAGGACATTAAAAAATGCAATACCTATTTTAAAAAGGAGTGGCAAAACAATACAGTAATTGAGAAAACTTGTTGCTGTAGTGAGGAGCAGGTTAGAACTACAAACAATGTGGAAGGATGGCATAGCCGTATCAACAGATACATTGGCAAGAAAAATGTCACGGTAACCAATTTATTAGAAGTTTTGATTAAGGAAAGTAAAGTAACGAATATTTTTAGATCTAACTGCAACAAAAATAAACCCTACCAAGAAATAAATAATGCAATTGATAATGCGATTACAGATTTGAAAAATGGACAAATAACTGTGGGCCACTGTATTGAAATTATTTCACCATACGCATTTTTATTTTAATTTCAAAACTTCAGAAATTTTTCTTTAGTTCATCTGAAGAGTTCTTTTATATTTTAAGTGACTGATTTTTCTAATGTTATTTTAGGTAATTGAATTGTTTTATGTTGTTTGAAAAAAAAAATATATTTTATGTTTTAAATGATTAAATTGTTTTCGTTATTTAATTTAATGAATTGTTTTTATTATATCCAAATATCTGAAATCAACTACAAGAACGGTTTTATTACGAGTCTACTAATACAACACTCATAAAATTACTACTGTAGTCCAATTAGTTTCGTAGGTGGCTGAAATAACACAAACAAAGTATTTTTAGGAAACCAGTTACGTAGGAGGTTAAAAAAATCCTTTCAGGTAATCAGTAACGTAGGAGGATAAAAAAATCCTTTCAGGAAACCAGTTTCCAAACTTCAGTTTCCTTAACGGCCGAAGGGAGAAATACTTTCAAGAATGCAAGCCCTATCAAGTCGAGGTTATTCAATTAGGCATTTCTTTTGCACGCCGGCTGACTCTGGACCATTTGGTAGGCGGCAGCGTATTCTCCGCCTTGGGAGAGAGACATGGCCGTCGCCCTTGCCAAAAAGTGCACCGCATGAACGTTCCTCAATAAGCGAACCTAGATGTTCATAGGTAACTTATTGAACTTTATTAAGCTGTCCCTTAATAAAGCTTATTACTTTTATTTTGTTTTAATCAACAAATTTGCTACTATTTCGTATTACTGTACATTAACACCATGCTAAAACAGATATATACAAGCTACAAATGAAATTCTTTCATAGAAAATGGTCAAAATTAAGTTTAAAATTGAACCTCTAAAGTCGATTTACTCCGATCGGACTATAAATTGAGACTGGCGCCTTATGATATTCATAATCTACTCAAAAATACCTTTCTAACGATGTATCACTTATTTGAATAACACACTTGTACTTTTCCACTGACTATTTTGATTGGAGCGGATCCGAGGGTCCGTACATTCTGCCCATCCTCCTTTCTCGCACCATAAGAGCTGAAATCATTCACTCGCACGCAGTTTGGACAGTTTGTAGTTTTGTTGAATTGGTTGACGCAACAAAATATGTCAAAATGATTTTTTTCAGTCATCAACTCCCCACAAGACTCCCCACTGAACTGAAAACTATTACCAGTGTCAATATTTTTAAGCTAAAGCTAAAGGAATATTTATTGGAAATTTTTTATTATGGCATTGATGAGTTTATGAATCATAATAATACAAAATTTTGAATTGATTATTGCATTGATAATTTTAATTTGTTTAGTAATTTATTGATGAATTTTTATCATAAGTATAACCATTGAAATTTCACATTTTTGTATACAAACTTACATCTAATGATACTATTGTCATTGTTTTTGATTTTGCCAAAAATTGAAATTCTCATTTACTTTCTTTACAAATAAGTTCATTGATGACCATGCGCGCCCTACTCAGAGAATTTACAAGTGACTATCCGCATATTCGACTCGGATCGCCGGGCGCACGCGGCGGTCAAATTTGATCGGACAAGTGACTCGCATGATTTTTTCACAACCCATAACTGTAACGAGAATATGGCTGGTAACAGACAATAAATAAATTTGAATTTCAATACTCACAGTCGGTGCTGCACTGACAGAACTTCTCGCAGAAGTTCTGCGACGACAGACACGGGCACATGTTGTCGCAAGGTTGGTTGGGGTGGTCGCACGGCGTGTAGTTGTACCTGCAAGCGTATGACGTCACAAATATAGCACACGCCCCGCTAGTACACACACACACACACACACAGGGCGGTAGTGACGTACACGTGGTGCGAGGCGGAGTCCTTCTTGAGCTGTATCTTGCGGCAGTGCACGGACCACAGGCGGTGCTTCTTCTTCTTCTTGCGCGGCGGCGTGAGCTCCGCCTCCACGCGGCACTCCTCCTGCCCCGTGTTGATCCAGTACGCGTACACCTGCACACATAGGGGGTGGAACCGCTTTATTACAATATACTTGTGTACGAACTAAACAGTGTCGGTAACTTAGTGGTTAGGGAGTTGGCCTTACGATGGGGAGATTTTGGCCAGCAAGCTACTCCTATCACGAGCAATAGGCTATTTGACAATTTTACTTTCGAAAAATGACCACTTGCTTATTATATAAAGAACTGTAAAAGTAAAATTTTCGTACGACAAATAGTTTTCAAGATATTTGATTTTGATATATTCAATTTGTCGCGCCGCCCGAAAATGCTCCATACAAAATCGTACGAAACTGTGACGTCACGCTTCTGTAGCGCGTAGTGCAAATGTTTGGAGTGAAGAGAATATCACATTTATCTCGGTCTACGTTGCGTTTACACGTATATAGTTTATAATCAAAGTTATTTAAAATTGAATGAGGAATCTAAAAAAATATATTTGAAGGAATTTTTACAGCATTAAGTATGCTAACTATACAAATCAAATACATAGGGAAAACGCCTTAAAGACGTATAAGATGGGAAATTTGAATCATATCGGGCGTGTCTCGGTAGCCGAATTGGTCAGGCATTCCCCCTGTAAGGGAAAGACTGCGGGTTCGAGTCCCGCCCGAGAAGATTCTTTTTCCCTATGTATTTGATAAAAAAATATATATTTGAATTGAGTTTGATTATTTATATTTTGACTTTTTTTGGGAATTTCAACTAATGAAAAGTCATAGATTCAGTTTAAATATGCAATATTTTATTTTGCAAGGCATATTTTTTCAGAACAAGCTATCATATTAAGCAGTATTGGAAAGAATCGACGACTTAGTCAAATACCCTATTTAGCTAAGCTGGAGAGGTTAGAGGGAATATTAGACATTTCGGTTATTAATATCCTTTAAAAAAAGATGATACTAAATTATTTTTAGTGCACAGGCCTGCTTCTGCTGGATGATAGGCGCCCGTACCTATCACTTCCACACCCAGAGAAGCAGTCCGCCCCTTGCTGGCTCTCTATTATGCCCTCTACTACAGAGGTTTCAAAAAGGTTTCGGTGCGTTCACATACCTGCTGACAAGTCTTGGAGAGCATGAGCTGTGCGATCGCGCAGTAGTTGGAGACGAACACTTTATGGAGAGCTCTAAACAGCGACTGGTCGGATCCAGTCCACTCAGAGTCGATGTCGCCCACCGTCAGTCCTGAAACAGCAGTTAAAGAAGTATGAGTCATTAAATTCATATTAATATCATTTAATCTATAAAATAACAGCTACATAATAATATAGATAAATCGCGCGTTGTAAGCCGGTTCAACGGAGTCGGCCGGCCCGTCCCGTTGCTGTTGTTGCTGGTGACAATCGTGCAACAGACGCGTGCTAGAACACATAGTTACCTAGCGCGTGGTAGGCGGGCTCGGTGGGGCCAGGCGGGCCGTCCCGTTGCTGTTGTTGCTGCTGACAATGGTGCAACAGACGCGTGCTAGAACACATGGTTACCTAGCGCGTTGTAGGCGGGCTCGGTGGGGCCAGGCGGGCCGTCCCGTTGCTGTTGTTGCTGCTGACAATGGTGCAACAGACGCGTGCTAGAACACATGGTTACCTAGCGCGTTGTAGGCGGGCTCGGTGGGGTCGGGCGGGCCGTCCCGTTGCTGTTGCTGCTGATGAAAATGGTGCAACAGACGCGTGCTAGTACACATGGTTACCTAGCGCGTTGTAGGCGGGCTCGGTGCGGTCAGGCGGGCCGTCCCGTTGCTGTTGCTGCTGGTGACAATGGTGCAACAGACGCGTGCTAGTACACATGGTTACCTAGCGCGTTGTAGGCGGGCTCGGTGGGGTCGGGCGGGCCGTCCCGTTGCTGTTGCTGCTGGTGACAATGGTGCAACAGACGCGTGCTAGTATACATGGTTACCTAGCGCGTTGTAGGCGGGCTCGGTGCGGTCGGGCGGGCCGTCCCGTTGCTGTTGCTGCTGGTGACAATGGTGCAACAGACGCGTGCTAGTACACATGGTTACCTAGCGCGTTGTAGGCGGGCTCGGTGCGGTCGGGCGGGCCGTCCCGTTGCTGTTGCTGCTGGTGACAATGTTGCAACAGACGCGTGCTAGTACACATGGTTACCTAGCGCGTTGTAGGCGGGCTCGGTGCGGTCGGGCGGGCCGTCCCGTTGCTGTTGCTGCTGGTGACAATGTTGCAACAGACGCGTGCTAGTACACATGGTTACCTAGCGCGTTGTAGGCGGGCTCGGTGCGGTCGGGCGGGCCGTCCCGTTGCTGTTGCTGCTGGTGACAATGTTGCAACAGACGCGTGCTAGTACACATGGTTACCTAGCGCGTTGTAGGCGGGCTCGGTGCGGTCGGGCGGGCCGTCCCGTTGCTGTTGCTGCTGGTGACAATGTTGCAACAGACGCGTGCTAGTACACATGGTTACCTAGCGCGTTGTAGGCGGGCTCGGTGCGGTCGGGCGGGCCGTCCCGTTGCTGTTGCTGCTGGTGACAATGTTGCAACAGACGCGTGCTAGTACACATGGTTACATAGCGCGTTGTAGGCGGGCTCGGTGCGGTCGGGCGGGCCGTCCCGTTGCTGTTGCTGCTGGTGACAATGTTGCAACAGACGCGTGCTAGTACACATGGTTACATAGCGCGTTGTAGGCGGGCTCGGTGCGGTCGGGCGGGCGGTCCCGTTGCTGTTGCTGCTGGTGACAATGGTGCAACAGACGCGTGCTAGTACACATGGTTACCTAGCGCGTTGTAGGCGGGCTCGGTGCGGTCGGGCGGGCCGTCCCGTTGCTGTTGCTGCTGGTGACAATGTTGCAACAGACGCGTGCTAGTACACATGGTTACCTAGCGCGTTGTAGGCGGGCTCGGTGCGGTCGGGCGGGCCGTCCCGTTGCTGTTGCTGCTGGTGACAATGTTGCAACAGACGCGTGCTAGTACACATGGTTACCTAGCGCGTTGTAGGCGGGCTCGGTGCGGTCGGGCGGGCCGTCCCGTTGCTGTTGCTGCTGGTGACAATGTTGCAACAGACGCGTGCTAGTACACATGGTTACCTAGCGCGTTGTAGGCGGGCTCGGTGCGGTCGGGCGGGCCGTCCCGTTGCTGTTGCTGCTGGTGACAATGTTGCAACAGACGCGTGCTAGTACACATGGTTACCTAGCGCGTTGTAGGCGGGCTCGGTGCGGTCGGGCGGGCCGTCCCGTTGCTGTTGCTGCTGGTGACAATGTTGCAACAGACGCGTGCTAGTACACATGGTTACATAGCGCGTTGTAGGCGGGCTCGGTGCGGTCGGGCGGGCCGTCCCGTTGCTGTTGCTGCTGGTGACAATGTTGCAACAGACGCGTGCTAGTACACATGGTTACATAGCGCGTTGTAGGCGGGCTCGGTGCGGTCGGGCGGGCCGTCCCGTTGCTGTTGCTGCTGGTGACAATGTTGCAACAGACGCGTGCTAGTACACATGGTTACCTAGCGCGTTGTAGGCGGGCTCGGTGGGGTCGGGCGGGCCGTCCCGTTGCTGTTGCTGCTGGTGACAATGTTGCAACAGACGCGTGCTAGTACACATGGTTACCTAGCGCGTTGTAGGCGGGCTCGGTGGGGTCGGGCGGGCCGTCCCGTTGCTGTTGCTGCTGGTGACAATGTTGCAACAGACGCGTGCTAGTACACATGGTTACCTAGCGCGTTGTAGGCGGGCTCGGTGGGGTCGGGCGGGCCGTCCCGTTGCTGTTGCTGCTGGTGACAATGTTGCAACAGACGCGTGCTAGTACACATGGTTACCTAGCGCGTTGTAGGCGGGCTCGGTGGGGTCGGGCGGGCCGTCCCGTTGCTGTTGCTGCTGGTGACAATGTTGCAACAGACGCGTGCTAGTACACATGGTTACCTAGCGCGTTGTAGGCGGGCTCGGTGGGGTCGGGCGGGCCGTCCCGTTGCTGTTGCTGCTGGTGACAATGTTGCAACAGACGCGTGCTAGTACACATGGTTACCTAGCGCGTTGTAGGCGGGCTCGGTGGGGTCGGGCGGGCCGTCCCGTTGCTGTTGCTGCTGGTGACAATGTTGCAACAGACGCGTGCTAGTACACATGGTTACCTAGCGCGTTGTAGGCGGGCTCGGTGGGGTCGGGCGGGCCGTCCCGTTGCTGTTGCTGCTGGTGACAATGTTGCAACAGACGCGTGCTAGTACACATGGTTACCTAGCGCGTTGTAGGCGGGCTCGGTGGGGTCGGGCGGGCCGTCCCGTTGCTGTTGCTGCTGGTGACAATGTTGCAACAGACGCGTGCTAGTACACATGGTTACCTAGCGCGTTGTAGGCGGGCTCGGTGGGGTCGGGCGGGCCGTCCCGTTGCTGTTGCTGCTGGTGACAATGTTGCAACAGACGCGTGCTAGTACACATGGTTACCTAGCGCGTTGTAGGCGGGCTCGGTGGGGTCGGGCGGGCCGTCCCGTTGCTGTTGCTGCTGGTGACAATGTTGCAACAGACGCGTGCTAGTACACATGGTTACCTAGCGCGTTGTAGGCGGGCTCGGTGGGGTCGGGCGGGCCGTCCCGTTGCTGTTGCTGCTGGTGACAATGTTGCAACAGACGCGTGCTAGTACACATGGTTACCTAGCGCGTTGTAGGCGGGCTCGGTGGGGTCGGGCGGGCCGTCCCGTTGCTGTTGCTGCTGGTGACAATGTTGCAACAGACGCGTGCTAGTACACATGGTTACCTAGCGCGTTGTAGGCGGGCTCGGTGGGGTCGGGCGGGCCGTCCCGTTGCTGTTGCTGCTGGTGACAATGTTGCAACAGACGCGTGCTAGTACACATGGTTACCTAGCGCGTTGTAGGCGGGCTCGGTGGGGTCGGGCGGGCCGTCCCGTTGCTGTTGCTGCTGGTGACAATGTTGCAACAGACGCGTGCTAGTACACATGGTTACCTAGCGCGTTGTAGGCGGGCTCGGTGGGGTCGGGCGGGCCGTCCCGTTGCTGTTGCTGCTGGTGACAATGTTGCAACAGACGCGTGCTAGTACACATGGTTACCTAGCGCGTTGTAGGCGGGCTCGGTGGGGTCGGGCGGGCCGTCCCGTTGCTGTTGCTGCTGGTGACAATGTTGCAACAGACGCGTGCTAGTACACATGGTTACCTAGCGCGTTGTAGGCGGGCTCGGTGGGGTCGGGCGGGCCGTCCCGTTGCTGTTGCTGCTGGTGACAATGTTGCAACAGACGCGTGCTAGTACACATGGTTACCTAGCGCGTTGTAGGCGGGCTCGGTGGGGTCGGGCGGGCCGTCCCGTTGCTGTTGCTGCTGGTGACAATGTTGCAACAGACGCGTGCTAGTACACATGGTTACCTAGCGCGTTGTAGGCGGGCTCGGTGGGGTCGGGCGGGCCGTCCCGTTGCTGTTGCTGCTGGTGACAATGTTGCAACAGACGCGTGCTAGTACACATGGTTACCTAGCGCGTTGTAGGCGGGCTCGGTGGGGTCGGGCGGGCCGTCCCGTTGCTGTTGCTGCTGGTGACAATGTTGCAACAGACGCGTGCTAGTACACATGGTTACCTAGCGCGTTGTAGGCGGGCTCGGTGGGGTCGGGCGGGCCGTCCCGTTGCTGTTGCTGCTGGTGACAATGTTGCAACAGACGCGTGCTAGTACACATGGTTACCTAGCGCGTTGTAGGCGGGCTCGGTGGGGTCGGGCGGGCCGTCCCGTTGCTGTTGCTGCTGGTGACAATGTTGCAACAGACGCGTGCTAGTACACATGGTTACCTAGCGCGTTGTAGGCGGGCTCGGTGGGGTCGGGCGGGCCGTCCCGTTGCTGTTGCTGCTGGTGACAATGTTGCAACAGACGCGTGCTAGTACACATGGTTACCTAGCGCGTTGTAGGCGGGCTCGGTGGGGTCGGGCGGCCCGTCGGCGGGCGGCGCGAGGCTGCGCGCGCTCCAGTTGCTGCTGGAGTTGCTGTTGCTACCTGCGCCAACAGTACATCGCTTTGTATCTAACCTGTCTGACAAATCTGTGGAGCAATTGCAAGTGTACAGTGACGTCATTCTGTTATGTCAGAGACTTGCATGCAATGGGGTAAATTAGATATTTTTAGAGTTGGACAGTATATGGCATATACCCGTTATCACGGCCATATACGATTAATTGGAATTTATTTAGTTTAATTACGTGTCATAAATAATATATTTGTTTGACTTGCACAAAACAAATTGTTTTGACTACTATTTAATGCTAAAATTATCAAAACTAAAATAATGCATGCAATTAATTTATTTTTTCGCCCTAAAAGGTTAGTTTTTAGGGCATAACTATCTCAAATATCATATTATCGTTAGCTGTACATTGCTTATGGCATTTTTTATAAATACCACTTTGGCCGCACCTAGTGGAAAGCGGTTACCGCAACCTACGGACGTGTGCACGTCACGCCTATCGTCTTTATGCCCATACCCCAAGTTTATTTGGGGTCGGCGTAACGTGTGAGCTTTTTTCATTCATGTCTGGTTGAAGTCAACTCGACCTTGATTTCCTTCCTGTCCTTTACCTCGGGACAAGTATCTTGGACCGGAATCGCGAGATATAAAAGGCCCTGGTTCGCGGAGATTGTTTTGTAATAATCTATGGTTGGTGAATTTGAGCTCGTTCACCGCGTAGCACCTCGTGCTACGGTCAAAATACATCCAAGAAACGTGTACTGCGCGTATTTTAGGTCCAAGATATGTGTATGTCTCAAGCAATAACCATCTTTTCTTTCACACAGTACATCCATCTCCTCTTAGGTCTCCGTCTACCCATACCTTTCTGAAAGCGGTTGCTATCATTGCTGTCCTCGGAGGAGGCGTCGTTGGGCGAGTCGATGGCGAGCGCCTTGTTCCCCTTACTGTTGCCCTCCTCCTCGCCCGCCAGCTTCTCGCGCGCCAGCTTCTCTCGCACACCCTCCTGTGCATGCGTGAATACCGTAGGAATGTATTATGATTGGCTTTATAAGTAGCAAATCTGCATTTCTTAGTACCTCACGTATATAACTTATCTTCTCAGAGGTGTAATATAACAATCTATGTATTATGTCTATTAAGTTTTATTACGCGATAGTTTAAAATTTACATATTTCAGAAGATATTCATTGAAATTGTGTAATATATTAGGTCTACAACGCTATTCATTTACTGCAGTAGTATGAACTTACCAAAAGCATGTAGCAATTCGGTCCGCAAGGTTCGCTGAAAGGCTTTAGGTCGGGCCCCTTGCGCTTCGTCAAGTTAGGGCCTGGGTGGCACGCTTGCAGACCTGTTCGGGTGACAGGTACGAATGTTATAGTATAATGTTTGTCGTCACAAACTAAACACATAATGATTTGAAACAACAAACTATGATTGAGCAGCATAGTAACATTACGAAAATAGACAAAAATAAAGTAAAAAACGTTAGATAAAAATTGAATGTATCCAAACAGGTTTCAATTAACTATATTAGGTAAGAATAGATATATTTTAAGAGGAAGATGACTAACTCATAAAATAGATGGGCATTTAATGAGTGGCGGCTGGCGGCCTGTAGAGTTTTCGCGAACAGTTAGAGTAAATAATAAAAATGAAGCCTTAAAACTTTTTCAAATATTTTGCTCCTAGTAACTGAATATCATGGCAAGAACAACTGCCCAATCATATTTTGCACATAATGTTTTACAACATTCAGCTATTTTTGGAAATTGTGATAACAGTGATACATAAATCAACTCATTTATCTAGTAGGTAGATGCATAAAATAATATTAGGATACAATAATAGGCAAATTATACACAAATAAATAGTATTTAATGACGTACATTTGAAATGTGCTACATAAATAAATAAACGATTACATGAAACAATGTTAATTAATGGAACATTTCTTTTACAAGTGAGTGAGAATGCAAGCAAGACAACGCCTTAAAGTTTTTTATGCGAAAGAAGAAATGACTGAATAATATTATTTTGTATTGTATAGATATTAAAGTGTAGATTAGAATAACAGAATTACAGTGTATTAAACACTTGACCGTTATTTGAAGCTTACTTGATGAGAGCAGCGCTTGTCGATTTCCGATTTCTTGTCTCTTTCACTCCTTATACCTCCAAAATATGTGTATCTCGCTTGCACATCCGACTACCCCCACCAGGCCCCCACCACTGTCACCGAGTGTGACGGGTGGGTTTTGAATCATTGGCGTCTTGTTTTCCGTCAAGTGCAGACGTTCGTCAAGACTACGTTGCACTAGTACTAGATTATAAAATAGTGATAGTCTCTTATTATAACATACGTACCTACATGCTTTATAAGCATAGTAAGTTATCTTTAAATAATTTGTGAAAGTTAAAAGTGCATTTCATCGGGTACTGTAAGTGATAAATTGCTTTACTATATTAATCTGCATTTTAGTACAAGCGGGTATATCATTCTAACGGTTTTACCGTTCGTATTCACAATCAAATTTTAATATTTGATTGAAACAGTTTACCTTTTAAATAATTTAATTTTTGATGTACCCACTTTTATTGACTTTAGTATTACTGAAAAATTTTCTGTGAATTATTTTGTGCTGTGTATTAATATGTCCGATCCGAATGATATTACCACGGCTCCGGTCGCGGGGCCATCAGGTATACATGTCGGGGAAACCAATAGCTGTGCAAAACGGGCAAAAGAAAGTTCGTCCTCCTCTAGCGATACTTATAGTTCCACTAGTTCTTCATCGTCTAGTGCGTCGATGCGTAAAAGAAAACGCCGTCATCGCCGTAATCATAAAAAGGGGGGGGGGGGGGGGGGCAAACGTAACAAAGCCTTATTACATAAACTATCCTGTGAGGTTAGCGAACTTCGCAAACATTTTTATGATAGTAGTTCTGTCCACCCATGCACCCAACCTGCAGTAGCCTCTTGCTGTCCAGGCGAGGAGCAGGATAGGAACGATGGGGACATAATCTCGTTATTGCCTAACGAGGACTTTGGGTCCTTGTACGACCAAGACGACGATGAACTCGCAAAAGAACCTCATAAATTCAACTTTAACATTGAAGTTAAATTAAAAGAACCCTCCGTGCCCAAAACTCCAGGTGAATTCCTGAGCGTGCTAGAAAATATTCAGCACTTCAATAAAGATGAGTGGAGTGAGGTCAGGTATGCGGAAGTCCAAAAACTATATAACCACACTCCCGGCTTTACGGAACTAGACGTAAACGACGAAGTAAAACCTTACGACTCCCAACGCCATCTAGCGTATGCAGACAAAGCTTATGGTGCACTAACCTTTTGCATCCTTAAGCAACGTGAGGTCTTACAGAATGGGATGACGGAACTAATTATCTGGGCCGGGGAAATAGGTAATATATCAGCACAACAACTACGCGAGAAGATCGTGGAGTTGTTTTCCGAAGGAGAATACCACAAAGTATCCTCCGATATGCTACAACTTATCTGTGGTCATCGCGCAGAGGACCATTCAAATGCGTAGAGATAGCATTATAAATTTCGCAAGAGACCCTTTAACAAAATCGTCCCTCCGTAAAATTCCACCATCTAGCCACCATATTTTTAATGGGGATAAACTAACATCATTTCTAGAAAAAAGTGGAGGTGTAAAAAGGCTTTTTTACCCCCTATTAAGGTTGGCAGTTTAAATAATAAGAATGTCGCACGCAACCCCTCGCAGGGGTCAGCGAATTGCGAAGTACCCTCGCAGGGTATGCCTCAGACCTTTCGCACTGGGCCACGTTCTGTCCAGCCCTCGCAGGGCTGCGCGCATAATCAACCCAGTCAAAGGTGGGGACCCCCACAGGGTTCCAGTAATAGACATAACTACGGTGGCACTCGCGGTGCCAACAATACTACACGAGGTTCCTTTCGTTCACGCGGAGGTAGCCAGCGTGCCAATAGACAAGAGCCCGCTAAAAACAGAAAGCGCCCTGCAGCCCCCGATTCCTATTCAGGAACTAAAAGAAGGAGGTACTGACTACTTCCGGGCGGGCCAGCTGACACGTTGGAAGGAACTAGGTGCACCAGACACATTGCTTCGCCTAATAAAAGGGTATCGCATACCTTTCATTCAAAAACCTCCTCTTATTTTACCCAGCACATGCGGTCAATTCAAAACAATGGAGTCCAAGGAGATGTCAACTCTCATCTCACAAATGTTGTCTCAGAGCATACTAGAGATGGCTCCACGGTCCCCAAGTTTCTTATCGACAATGTTTCTGGTTCCGAAAATCGATGGCACCAATCGACCAATTTTCAACCTGAAAAATCTGAACCAATTTGTTCTCACTCCACCATTCAAACTCATAAATGTCTTCCGAGTACCAAGTTTCCTTCAACCAGAAGACTGGCTTTGCAAAGTAGATCTATCGCAGGCCTACTTCAATGTGCCAATTTGCCCGTCGCACAGGCGATTTCTGCGACTAATTTACAAAGGAAATCTGTTGCAAATGACATGCCTTCCATTTGGTCTCAGTACAGCACCCAGAGTGTTTGCGACACTGACAAACTGGGTAGCACAAACGTTAATACAGGAAGGCATTCGAGTACTGGTCTATTTGGACGATTATTTGATGGTTCATCAAAACCCTCAAATGCTTCGATTGCACATTCAAATAGTGTTACACCGGTTGCGCTACCTGGGCTGGCAAATAAACCGCCAAAAATCTGTGACATTGCCGTGCAAAAGTCTGATATATCTGGGCATTGCATGGGATCCATGGCTAAACGAGAAATCCCTGCCGCACGAAAAAATAACGTCGCTAAAAGACAAGATTCTGCAAGTATTAAAGGAAGGTGCAATAACCTTAAAAAATCTCCAGAGCTAAGTAGGGACATTGAACTTCGCAAGTTTTGCGGTTCCCATGGGCAGACTGAATTTTCGAGACACCCTTATGTTTCTGAACAAAATCCAGAAAAAGGGTATTACCAGCTCGTACACTCTACCAACAGAAGTAAGAGTCGATCTGGAGTGGTGGCTACTGAATTGCCACCAATCTTCCCCGATCCATCTCGCTCCGACGTCGCATTTTCTAACCACAGACGCATCAAACATTGCATGGGGAGTTCAATTCGATGGCCAGTCACTGTCAGGTCATTGGACGAATCAAGAAAAGGGCCTCCATTGCAATCAAAAGGAAATGCTCGCGATACTGAAAGCCTTTCAAGAACACAGAGTACAGATGTCAAACACAACTGTCTTAGTACAATGCGACAACAAAACCGTTGTAGCATACCTACGAAACGAGGGGGGGACCAGATCGTGCGCCTTGATGGAACTAACAAAACAAGTTTTCCATCTTCTTTGCGTCTACCAGATCAACCTAAAGATACAACACTTACCGGGCAAATACAACAGCAACGCAGATCACCTGTCGCGGCACCGGCGTCCTCCGGAGTGGCATCTCCTACCTCAGTGCACAGTGCACAACGATAATATTCAAAAGGTTTGGCGTACCAATGATAGACCTGTTTGCTTCCGAGCGGGCGAAGGTAGTCACGAATTACGTAACGCTGGACCAAAACGATTCGCAAGCGTTATACCACGATGCCTTCTCCCACAGCTGGAACTACCCTCTAGCTTGGGTCTTTCCACCACCTTACCTCATACCAAAGGTGTTGGAGCACCTCAACTCGGCGACCGGAGTATTTCTCGTAGTAGTCCCGAGATGGGAGCGGGTGTTCTGGCGGCCAGACCTGAAAGCCCGTGCTCTAGCAGCTCCGTTCACAATAGAGAAGCTACACCTGCACCTGATAGATACAGTGACCGGCCTACCACCCCCCAAAGTCCAAGAAATGACTATGGAAGTGTGGAAATGTGGGGGTGGTCACAAAATTTGACAGAATGGAATGAAGCTCAAATACAACTGTTACAATCTGCCTGGCGTCCTTCTACCAAAAAGACATACAAAGCAGCATGGAACAGATGGCTTAAATGGACAAGGGAACATGCGCTAAGCCCTTTAACAGCTACAGGACCAACCTTAGCCCGTTTTCTAGCGGATTTGTATATTAGAGATGGATTAGCGTATAATACCATCTTGTTACATAAATCTGCCGTTTCTACCTTATGTAACTCCGATAATGCAGGAAAACTAAGCTCGGATACCATAGTTAAGCATATTCTAAAATCTATCGCATTAAAAAGACCTGTATCCATAAAGCAGCCGATCTGGAACATAGACAAATTAGCATCATTCTTAAGTGCGTATTCCGTAAATGAGAGCAATGCTTTTGCAATTTGTAGACATACAGCAACATTGCTACTCTTATGTTCGGGCAGGAGAGTGCACGACTTGACTCTGCTGGCCGTAGATTCTAATCACCTGATCGATAACGACAACTATTTGATCCTGTGGCCTATCTTTGGATCTAAAACAGATACTGCTTTATACAGACAGTCAGGGTGGAAACTTTCTTACAATCCTACAAATAAAAATTTGGACCCCGTATTCTGGATAAAACATACTATGTCTGTGCTAGAAGAGAAACGTAGCACAAGTAATTGTAACAACTTGTTTCTTAACATTAGAGGGAAACCAAGAGCTGCTTCCCGTACAGTAATAGCAGGATGGGTCAAATCTTTATTGCTGGAAGCTGGCGTAGTGGCTTCACCAGGAAGTATTCGGTCGGCCGTTGCTTCCAAGAACTGGTCTGACAATTTTCCCTTAGATGAAATCCTCTCCAGGGGCAATTGGAGGTCACAGAACACCTTCACGCGGTTCTACTGCAGAGAGGTTATGCCGTCAGACACTAGTTCTGGTATAACTAGAGTGTTTAATCCAATTAACTAAATCAGATTATTGATTCCTATTTTTGTGAACAATTAAAATTAAACAGTGTTAATCAAATTTACTAAGTACTTGAATCAGTTTTGTTACATTCTACTGGGTGAACATTGTTTGCAACCTTTGATTAACATGATTTATTATGTGTAGGAAAATATTATGTCATATATATATCTAATATCTTAAATTGATTAAGCAAATAGAGGACCTTCTTGCACATGCCTTGGTTTTATTATAAATAGAATTGGGTCTTCCTTAAACCCGAATATTCGATTAACCTATTATTAATTATTGTGCTTAAGCCCTACTTGCGCTTGAGTACATAAATATCACATTGGCGTCGTCCCACCAGGCGATAACAAACACGTCTCATCAAGTAAGCTTCAAATAACGGTCAAGTGTTTAATAGCAGTGTTTTACCTGAAAATAAAACACATATTAAATACTTACCTTATTTGAAGCTTACACTTAAATTCTGCCTGGTGCAGTTCTCAGACTCAATGATTCAAAACCCACCCGTCACACTCGGTGACAGTGGTGGGGGCCTGGTGGGGGTAGTCGGATGTGCAAGCGAGATACACATATTTTGGAGGTATAAGGAGTGAAAGAGACAAGAAATCGGAAATCGACAAGCGCTGCTCTCATCAAGTAAGCTTCAAATAAGGTAAGTATTTAATATGTGTTTTATTTTCAGGTAAAACACTGCTAATACTCAGAGTATGTTGTTTTCATGAGGCAGGTGCGAATGAAATGTTGAAACAGTTTAAATGTGGCAAATTGTAAGAATATATCTGTATCATATACTAGAGATGTATTATGAATTCAAAATTAGATTATCAATAGTTAAACTTCACAAATTAATGTATCAGCAAGGGTATCAGCATCAACTACTCTGATAGATTAAGTGGTAAATACATCTCCAGATTTAAAATGAAGTTTGGATAATTATGCATTGAAGAACATTGAAACAGTAGCGAAAATAATAATGATTAAATATGGTTATGTGGTTGTCTGTAACGGCCTTACCTGCCGCCTGACCTCCTGATTGCAACAGAATAACACACCAGTCAACCCCTAGCACCACTTGACGACGGTAATGAAACAAACTTCGCCAATATGTCTTCTTCAAATTAAGGAAATGTTGCACTGTACGACAGCGCCTTTATTTTGTAAGTATTTAAACTTCCGAGATAATATCGAGCTTTTATTTAAGCTTTTGGAATGTTTTTTGGACTGATTTGAAGTACTTGAATCCAAAAGCAAGCAACAAAATAGCGCTTGCTTTTTTAACGATCAATCGCAAGAGTCAGGATATCTAGTTAAAAGGGTTTGTCACCTATTATTGTGTACGGGTGGGTGACCCAATATTAGCGCTAACATAGCTTAAATGGCTCCATAGTGTAACAGTGTCCTTTACAAATACTAGATAATTTCAAATTGTTATGGATAATTTCATGAAAAGTATATGATTGGCGATACATTTGTTTCATTATAGTAGTCAAGTACATATTACACATGTCTACATAATAATAATAATTATTATTTTTTGATAATATAGAAGATATCGAGGGAGATATAAACATATAAATAAAATATAGTTAAATATTATTAAGAGCGAATTAGTACAAGAATAATTTTACATAGTACATAATCTCTTTACAGTAGTCGAAATTATTTCTCATTTTCTCTAAGGAGAAGTTTGTCAAAACAAATTAAAAGCGGCAGAAAATTTTTGCCTTCTTGGCTAACTTTAGTAATACATGACTTGTCAGTATAAACTTAATAATAACACTTATTACATTGTGTGCAACAAGATTTTTGTTCATATTTACAGATCAATCACGTGTACATTTACAAGAATTAATGTAGGTAATAATAGTTATATAGTTCTTCTTTTTAGGGTTATGACCTCAAAAGGAAAAAGCGATACCCTTATAGGACCTCTTCGTTGTCCGTTTGTCTGTCTGTCAAGGTCTTTTAATAAGGAAAGGGTGGAGGTTTTAAGTTAAAATTCATACCCCATACTCAGGTCTATAACGTCTTGAAGCTGTGCAAACATCAAACTTCTAAGTCAACGCAATCAAAATATATTGTGGTTTATGTAGCTCAAGTTACGGAACCCACGGTGCGCGAATCCGACTCGCACTTGGCCGACTTTTTTATTCCACTCACATGACAGACAGACACACGGCCCACCTTATTTGAAGTGGTCTATTGAGGTGTGCAACACATTTGTACTGTCGACTCTGTAAGAACCATCAAGACACCAGCCGTACGGGCCGTACCTCATTCTCGTAAACATGATTGTATAGTACACTATGGAACACAGTACTAATATTTACAAATAAATCATATCTTACGTCGTGGGCAACACAATGAACATGATAATGTCGCCGGTAGCCTCCCCAAATATTGGCCAACTATGCACGAACTATGTTACTTGAACCAGCACCAATAGAGGAATGGGTGAAACGAGTGCATAGTCTGGTCACAGAATTACCTCTAGGCTGAGGTGCAGAACACACTCGCGGTGCGGGAAGTAGGCGCAATTTCAGAAGTGTAAGAATGGCAAATCAGTGTATATTTTGGTTGTGGGACACCTATTTGACCAGGGTGCATGCACGTCACAATTGTGACGTACGAACTTACTGGACGCTGACAGGATAGTATGTGTAACAAACTTCGGTTACTAACACTCTTTACTTAAAAATAATAATTATAGTCTGGTCGCCGGACAGTGGCTCTGCCAGGGTGCAAGCGGTCGTACCTATTAGAAGAACAGCGGACAGAAGATTGCAGGGATAAAATGCATGATGTAGTCGCAGGAAACTGACTAGATCAGGGTGCAGGTCACCCATAGTGTAGGTAGCAGTCTGTGCTGTTTGGAACGACTTGCGTGACCTAGCGTGTCTAATTATGCGGGAAGCTATAGTACCTGAAATCGCACCTACAGAAGTATGTGGCGGACCTTTTCTTGGTTAGAGACACCCTGGTCTGACCGTCTGTGGTGTACAGTGACTGTATTGTTGCACTTTTTACATAAAATATAAATAGGACACGTCAACTTGACTTCAACTCGCCTGATGGTAAGCTAAAGGTAAAGTCATGGAAAGAGGGTCACCATTATAAACACGTACCATGTTAACAATGGTGGCACTCAGCTTGACGGCCTCATCAGATGCTTTTTCACGCCCCGCTTAAAGGACCTGGGACTGTAGGAAGAAGGAAACACGTGAGCTGGCATGGAGTTCCAGGTCTTAATGGTGCGGTATAGGAATGAGTCACTGAACCGCTTGGTTCTTGATGGAATATTCTGCATGGAGTGTTCCGCAACCCTAAGCAAGTAGCAGGTGATACTCACGGTGCAGGAAGCAGTCGTACTTGAAGCAGCGGCGGCAGAAGAGCGTGTGGAAGGAGTGCATGGTCTGGTCACGTGACACCGACTCGGCGAGCGGCCCGTCGATGTTGGGCGTGCACTCCGGCGGCAGCGCGTTCGGGTCGCTGCGTGACGTCAGCTCGATGTACCTACAACATACACTCGCATTTAGCTGATATCAATAATGATGATATACTTCTGACCCGAGGAGGGTCAGCCGGGGTACGAGGGTTTTTTTTTTATATATATATTTAGTCCGTCAATTGACTGCACCCCGCTAGATGGCAACAAAGCTGAAGTGCGGTCCAGAAGATACAGACCACCATTCCCGGTGCCATTGGACGTAAAATGGTGGTCCCTAACTTGACGGCCTTGATAGATGCCTTTTCACGCCCCGCTTGAAGAACCCGGGACTGTATATCGACTGTGACTACGAACAGTATCGGAACTGCAAAACATGTACTTTACAGGAGAGCAGTTTAAAGATAGAAATTGACTTTAAATTGTTTGTATTAATGATATCTTAAAAATAGTACTTGTATTTATTAATAAATTTTACGTGTTCTCTTTTACCTAGGGATGATTTTATTATTTAATGTAATTTTCTAGATATTTCACATTCGATAATTTACTTTGTTGGTGAAAAATGAAATTTGATCGAAAGTAGTAGTTTCGATAGTATTTTAGGTCTAGAAAATTCTAATAAATATCGAAACTGCTAGTTTCGATAGTGTTTTAGGTATATCCAGTATTAATACATATCGAAAGTGGTCGTTTCAATAGTATTTAAGGTCCTTAAAATAAAAATAAAAATCGAATCTTTTATATTATATTTATTTTTCCATAAGCACCACAAAGTAAACTAGAAATGGCTCAACTATCTTTATGAAAATTTTGTTTCGGATAATATTTTAACAGAGTTACTTATGGATAGGCTTTAAATTCAAACTTCAGTCTAATGTATTTCACATCAAACAATCCAGAAACCAAGACTAAATAAAGCCTTATTCTGTATTCTTATGTACCTAAATATTAACAGTTTTAGATAGTCAAAAATGTTATCATATTTTTGGTGTTATATAGTTAGGTATTATTTATCAAAATAATAAATCTTTAGAAGAAGCTCTAACTAAATCTATAAGAATTTATACTTTTTACTTTACTTTAATTACTATAATCACAGATTAATCTTAATCACTCAACTTTTTAATTATTTAACTTTAATATTATTTATTCAGATCAAATCAGACTATTTTGTTCAATTATACTAACTTTTGCCCGCGACTCCGCCCGCGTGGATGTCGGTTATCGCGACCAAACATAGCCTATGTCCTTTGTCATGGTCTAATCTACCCCTATACCAAGTTTCATCATAATCGGTTTAGTGGTTCAGGCGTGAAAGCGTAACATACAGACAGACAGACAGACAGAGTTACTTTCGCATTTATAATATTAAGTATGGAAGTATGGATACAATATACTATTTAAATTTAAGTAATATTAGTATTATAAATTTAAATTGTATGTTGTAATATTATCTGTTACAGGACACATACCTACCAACAAGTGGAATACAACAGTGAAATAGTTAAAAAGCTGTATCAGCCTTGGTAGGTGGCTGATACAGCTTTTTAACTATTTCACTTAGACCACTACTAAAATTGAGGCCATAAAACTAATAAAAATTTAAAGCATTATTCTAACCAGTAAAACTCACAGCAAAATATTTTTTTTAAATGGCACATTATGTCTTAGATATCTGAAAATCGTATATTGCGCATACTACTTTTGAACCACTTTGGATCGCCATTTCCTTATCGTTAGTTTTATATTTACGTGCAGTTTCCTAATTTAAGATTTGTTTATCATGTACCAATACTTGATCTTCAGAAGGATTTTCTTTATTGGAAAAGGTATGACACTTATCACACAGGTCTTTTTTCGGCATAAAAAACGCAATATTCATGTGGTCATTTACTATGTTCCGGTATTGTCTCTCAGTTGTTGCTTTACTATTGTAAGTCTCTAGATTTGGCCAATCTTTGTCCAAAGAAAACATTTTATTAAATCTTAATGAGTTAAGTATAATTTGGCGGTGTTTTTTCTCGTGTAATGGGTTTCAATAGGTTGGAAATAGTTTACGTGGTCGCAGACACTTATAATTATGTCATCATTTTTCTTTCTTATATGGTTTGGGTGCTTTCCTCGATTATCTTGGATTGTTATACCACAAGAGTCTTAACTTATTGTGTGCAGTACGGATTAATTGGTCTGTAATAGATAGGGTACTACAAAACATCTTCAAACATACTTGCTGAGCTTCATAGTTTGAATCAGTCGTAGGCAAAGGTAAATAATAGTACTTGGTGATAAAATTTCGTCTCGATGGACCTTCAGTTGTCTTTCTATTCTTGTGCAGTTTTTTTGTAAATTTATTTATGAACTCCCACCGCTTGCTGTGGTCATATAGTTGCCATTACTGGGCAAAAATGTTTTTTCTAATTACTTCTGTAAATTTTTCGAAGCATTTTAATTTGCAGGTTAAAGCGGATGGCATTTTCAAGGCTTTATGAAAAACGGTCTTACCTTTTTGGAAATATACTCTTTTCCGGAGTTCGCTAGTCGTTTTCTTCGCACATCCACCCAGTCACTAACATGGCGTTTACGTTTTCTCCCAGGATCAGTTCTGTATGTACTGTTACGTTTCTTCGTGGTTGATACAGTAGAATTGGGGGTATCAGGGTTTACATAGTCGGACGATGAAATTAAGGAATTTACGCTGGGGATATTTATTATAGGGTCTTCACTACCAGATATTGATGGAACTTGACTACCATAGACTTGCAGAGTGTTATTGGAGTCTTCAGTTGGTCGTGGTTCAAATTCAAAATCTTATCTGGAAGATGGTGATGGCATTGGCGTACCTTCGTTACTATCTAATATAACGATGTGGGAATAATTTTCCAGGTAATCGCTAAACGTCTTGTCACCATCTTTTTGTGGGACGGGAAAAAAGTCATCGTCCAAGGATACATTATTCTCATTCTCAGTATTGTGTGTAGTGCATTGGAGATAGTAAAACTTAATAAAACATGTTTTGTTAGTATTTCCTATTAAAAATTACATTGAATTAATTGTTATTTTGATTTTAAATATCCTTAATACCTAAACAGTTATTAATGTTGTTGTTAAAAACGTTCTGAATAAAAATTGTCACGATTATAAAAACATCGAATCTGTCAATCAATTAGGAATATAGATCGGGGCGGCATTGTAACTGGTAGTTTCGATATATCTTTTATAGATACCTATCGAAAATGTCTGATTCGATTGTTCTTAAATTCTAACTAGACTTGTAATATTAGAAGCTACCAGCTTCGATACTCTTTGAAAATTAACGAACTTGAAATACTATGGAAACTACCACCTTCGATACTCTTTGAAAATATACGAACTTGAAATACTATCGAAACTACCACCTTCGATACTTTTTGAAAATTAACGAACTTGAAATACTATCGAAACTACCACCTACGATACTCTTTGAAAATTTACGAACTTGAAATACTATCGAAACTACCACTTTCAATAGTTTTATTGGTTTATTCATAATTTATCGCAAACTAAGTGTTAAAATTAACAAAACAAAAAAAACACAACCAAATCAAGCGATATCAAACACGCCTTCCTTTGTTTACATAGCGGCGAACACTGACGGTTCGGGTAGTTACGATTAGGGAGCGGTCCCCGCTACACGAGAACATTGTTGAAACTACCGGTTTCGGTAGTATTCTTTGTTCATACCATGTAGTATCAATTTTATTCATTTTAAAATTTTTTTATGATAACTTTATTACATTAATTTATCCTAAAATTATAATAATAGTAGTCAAGTAGCCAGCCATGCATTTGTCACGTAAATAACCCACCCCGGGTCGTGTAATTGTGTTTTTTTTTTAAAATGTACTTTAGAATTATTTTTTTGAAAAAATACTTTGTCTACATAAAGATTGATATATTCTAGCCCTAATGGTACAATAAAATAAAAAATGAAAATTTTCAGTATCGATACTGTTCGTTGCCGCAGTCGATATGTCGGGATATGTCGAAGACAACCTCACCTCCGACCTAGCACCACGACCCACAGTCGGCGTGCTATTTTAGTCGGTTCGAGTCCGAGTCCTCTCTTTCCGGCTCCGGCGGGGGAGGTATCCGAGGGGATGTTCGCACGAAAAAAACAAAAAGATGTCCTTCTGAAAACCCCATGATTTTAAAAGGAAAAGTTAAAACTAAGGCCCATATTTTAGAAGGACACTCAGTCCTGAACCTTTATTGTCGTCAGTTAAATTGAGAACTGACTACCATTCTAGAATATGGGCCCAAGAATTCTGGCTTCAATTGTAATCCATACTAATATTATAAATGCGAAAGTAACTCTGTCTGTCTGTCTGTCTGTTTGTCTGTCTGTATGTTACGCTTTCACGCCTCAACCACTGAACCGACTTTGATGAAATTTGGTTTAGGGGTAGATTAGACCATGAGAAAGGACATAGGCTATGTTTGGTCGCGATAACCGACATTCACGCGGGCGGAGCCGCGGGCAAAAGCTAGTTTAAAATAATAATATAATCAATAATCTCACTTCTCTCTGAGCTCCTGAGCAGTACCCTTATCAGGGAACTGCAGGCTGATGGCTTGAAATATTATGAATATAGGGAACTGCTTCTCATTAGCAATCTGCATCTTCTTTTCTATAGACAACGGCAGCCTGTCCTCCTTTTCTTTGCTGCTTTCACTCTTGTCAGTGTTTACTATATCCTTATCTGTGTCCTTAGTTTTATCTTTTTCTTTATCAGAATCTTTGTTTTTATCTTTTTCCTTTTCTTTCTGTTTATCCTTATCTTTTTCTTTTTCCTTAGACTTATCTTTTTCAGACTCCTTCTAAAATTCAATAAAAATTGACTTTGTTTATATCCCAAAGCTCAGTTTCATTTCTATAAATGTTGTAAACAACATTCCCGCAAATACATGAGAGACACTTTTATTAGAATCATTTACGTAATTGCTAGTCTGCTGTAGAATACATACAACTCATATCTCACCTCTTTATCTTCCTTAGACAACCGGGCTTCCCGGGCCTCCTTCTCCCTCTCTCTTCGCTCCTCTGCCACTTCCTCCTTAGTCTGATACGACATTAACACATTTACCAACGCTACAAACAGCTGGTCGTCAATGAAACCTCCCTCTTTGTCACCTGTATGAAGAAAAGTTATTATAATGCACAATAAGTAACAAAATAAAAAACTAATGTGAAGTACTTTTATTGTTTATATACATCAGGAAAAATGAATGGGTCGGCTGGGACTCGAACCCGCGAAGTTTCCCTTACAGGGGTATCTTGACCACTAGGCCACTGAGCCAAATTAAGGCAGTCCCCCTGTAAGAGGAAGATCGCGGGTTCGAGTCCCGCCTGAACGATACATTTTTCTTGATGTATTTAATTTGTATATTTAGCATATTTCATGCTTTCTTAATTCTTTATTGCACACAAACAGTACAGAGATCATACATAAAACATTTCACAGAACATGTACAAATGCGAGCTTAACTCAAAATGAGTTCTCTACCAGCAAACCTTTGAGTAGCCTTAAAAAATTCATTCAAATATTTTTTATTTTAGCTTTTCTTCAAAATTTGAAAAGGAAATTGGAAATGAAGCTCATAATTTAATAAAACACTGTTACGTACGACATTATAATTCAATTGGTGCTACTTGTGATGCCTACTGATAATGACTTTGTAGTTGTATTTCTAGCTATATTATCTCTCAGCATCTTGGCACTACCAATATGACAGTGATGCAAGAAGTTTGTAATTTATAATCTACAAAGTCTTACTATTTTTTTTTCTTTATTTCCATTGCTAATAATGAAAATCTCTGTATATTATTTGGTTATAACAGATCAAAGGCATGTCAGGGTAATGTTTGTATATAAAAATATTTTTTGTGGTTTATCTGCTATCAGTCTCTTGACTATAAGCAATTGGTTTGTGTTTGATATAATTAAATTTTTATCTTTTGCAGAAGGTCTTTGCGGGTACGAGATTCTACACAGGCGGGGAAACAGACCTGGCAAATAAATATGGCGATACAAAGTTCGTCTGTTCACCTAGTTTTCTAATATTTCTAATAATACCCTCAACACTTAAATCTCTAAATCTGTGAGCAGTGACAAAAGCACGACAAGCGTGACAATGTGAGCAAAGGCCTATGACAGTTTTATTAGAAGTCTTATCTATAGTTCAGAAGCGCAAGTCCTTACGAAATACTCTGAGAAATATGGTGATGCATGTTTTTATAAAAATTGACAGCATCTAATTTACTGAGTGAGCTAACATTTTCAAGGGGACTAAAAAATATTTATTTAGGTAATTTTATTTACTTGCTTGCATGTTAATTGTTACTAAGACCTGTAGCTTGCATTTTAAGAATTATAAAAAAGTACAAAGTGAAAAATTTAACATCAAAATCATATAACTGTGCAAAAACAGTGATAGGTGCTGTGAAAACTATTAGTGGAGTGTATTGGGGGTAATCAAATTCTCAGAAGCATATAACAAATTATTTTGGGTCATCAGTATTTTACTTTTATGCTGTAAACACTGTCAAATACAACAACATGCATCTTCTTACATAATTAACAGCTATTTATATCCCAAAACAATTTATAATATTGAATATAATAACTATTAATTAATTAAGTAATATTCACTTTTACAGGATTTTTGTTCATTTCTGATAATTACTATATAATGAAAACATCAAATTGCAATCAATAAATGCATATATAGAAGATTGGAATGTAATATCTCGATGAACAAAAATTTGAAATGGACTAAATTCAGTATGGACTTGACAAAGGCAGATTTCAAATCTATATAAGCTCAGATGTGTGCACCACACACCAATGTGTATTATAATTGTATGATAGCCTGTGGACAGAACCGGAATATAAAATTTTTGGCTGCAGTCTTCTGTAATCTTCTTTTAGACTTCAATAATTTTGTAATGTGTGCGATTAGTCCGCAATAAAAACAATTTTTCTTTCTTTTCTTTCTTTCAATAGGAGCAAATTGGTATACAGTTGTACCAAATTGCATTTATTTTGAACTGTATGGCACGAGTTACAAATAGTAAAGTAGATTAATATGCTATCAAATGTGTGTGTAATTACAGCACTGAAATATTAACACAGTATTATATACCATAACATGCATTTTTACAGCCAATTCTGAATGATAATAACTTTAATCCCTAATACATCTGTAACCACTGTAAAACGAAAATAAGTTTTGATAATATTTATCTGAACCTTTACTCTATTTTTTCTGCTAATGTTTAGTCTAAATAAGGTGATACAATATGTATAACAATAATTTAGTCAGGCGCAGTGCCTATATTGAGAAAAGGCACCTCAAGACTATCATGCTAATGGCCCAGTCCACAGACAAAAGAGTAATGATGTTAAGCAGATGTACCATGCACTTTCCCGTCGTAGTTCTTTATGAGCTCCTCGATGAATGTACCGTCCTGATCCAGGACCTCGTCGCCCATGTAGGGGATGTTGTGAAGTACGGTCTCATCTTCCACCATAAAATTCTTTTGAGTAGGAGCCCAAGTGTACATCGTAGGTATTGGATTGACAGAATTTATTATGCGAATTGGAACTTGTTGGGTTGTTACCACGCCGAATGCTGAAAATATTTTTTTCTCTGATAATTTAAAATTGTTTTAAATTTTGTTATAGATATTGAGTATTTGACTTTTTTTTACTTTTGAAAAATGACGTCTCTGTAATAATAAAATGAACTGTGAAAATGAAATTTTCTTACAACCATTATTATTCAAGATATATTTTGATATACAATTTCACGTGTCACCCAAAAACGCTCTTCATACAAAATCGCCCGTACTTATGATGGCACTCGTCAGTTGCAAGTAGTGCAATTGCATGGGGTGCAAGAGAGTATCTCATTTATCTCAGTCTTCATTGTATTTACATGTATATAGTTCATAATAAAATTGATTTGAAATTTAATGAGGAATCTAAAAAGTTATAAACTTGAAATGAATTTGATTGTTTATATTTTGACTTTTTTTGGGAATTTCAAATAATGAAAAGTCATATTTTCAGTTTAATTCAGCAATATTATATTAGCAAGCTAACATGTTAAGCAGTATTGGGAAGAATCGACAACTCAAATAGCCAATTATGACAAGCTTACCGTCCGTGCAGGAGACTTCAGCTTTTTTCATGAGGCTCTCATGATTACAGCTGGCCGCGGGAGGCGGCCAAAACGGTTTCCGACCTCTTTCATTACTTTCTGTATCGCGAGTTTCTATAGCTTCGGACATCAATCGTAAATTTCGTGCCCATGCTACTTTTACTTCATCTGCACGTTTGAATCTCTGAAAACCGAATTATTATCATACAAAGTACTCATGACATGCCTACCTTTGTGATGTTTTGTTCGGTATTACCTTAATTTGACGAAGCCTCATAAACTCGCACTTCACTCGTTTCTTCCATTCTGCTGAAATCTTGGATTTACTCATTTCTAGTTTCTATAGTCAATAAGTAGAATATAATTATTCAAAAGAAACTGCGAAATGCGAATAGGTAACAATTCAGCGACTTGTAAAACAATACAAAATTGACATTGACAAGTCAAAATGCGACCGTGCGTGCGGCACGCCGGTATTAAGGCCGGTATAGACAGACAAAGTAAAGATAAACGCGTGGCTTCCTAATCCGGAATTCAGATTCCGAATTCCGCATGCCTTGCCTAGCGCATACAGCACAGCCGATTTTTTGCATTTTGAATTTATAGATATAGACTCTCGTCCAAGATAATATGAATCGGGCTTTAAATAATTACATTGCTCTATGTCTTACGCCTGTGGCTCTATCTATGTTCTTCTTTCTACTTTGTCTATTCTATCTATTCTATATTGTTTATGGTTTGAGAACTAGCGATTGTGTGCGCTGCCATTTTCTCTTGCGATAATTTGTCATAAAAACTAAAATAAAACAAGGTGAGCATATTATTAAAGGTATTTCTTAGAGGTTCCCTCTTTATTTTGTTCGCTTTATACATAAAATACACTTTGTTGGCGCGATTTCCGCCCGTCTTCGTGTTACGTAATTTTGTTGTTTCTCGTCATAAAATTATTTACAACGAAACATGACAATGTAATCAATGAATGCACGAGCGTGTCTCTCGAGCGAGGTATGTAGAGCTGCTTTCTACACCAAAAAGTTGTTCTGTTTGTAGGTGTGTGCGCACCTACAAACTGCTGCAGGTTATGCGAGGGGACTCATTTAAGTATGTCCTCGTATCGCGGCGCGGATGCCGCCTGGGACGGCGGCCCTCCTGGCGCTGAGGCCGACTATGCTGGGCAGCGCCCTCCCGTGCCAGTCTACGACCGACACTCCGCGCCCGGGATGCCTACCACCGATCCCTGGACAGGGGTGAGCTACAGCCACTACGGGGCCGCACCTGGCTACGAGTATCAGGCCTATGGGGCCGCTGCCGCTGCTGCCACTAGTTACCCGTATAACTACGATTCTAGTTACTATCAGCACTCCGACAGTAACTACTATGGGAAGTATCCTGACGCAACTGCTTTTCCTCAGCAGACTACCTCTACATACGAATATCCAACCAGGCATAGTGACAAATCGCGTTCTCCTATGGACTCGCAAAGATTCGATCGCCGAAGATCTTATCGATCCAAGTCGCGAAGTGCTTCACCCTACAACAGGAGAGAAAGGGATAGTAGTTATGAGGAGAGACGCCATCGACGATCTAGGAGTAAATCTTCGAAACGTAAAAAGTACTCATCTAGTGACCGGTCTAGCTCCAGGTCACGTTCTTATGCACATTCTCCAGCTAAAAGGGATAAGAAAAAACGAAGTTTTTCATCTGAATCTTCTGGATCGGACAGATCCTACAGGAAGGATAAGAAATTGAGTAAGAATCGAGCTAGAGACCTCACTCCACCACCTAGAGATAAAGATTCAAAAGCTTCTCCTGATGGTAGAACACCAAGTATTGATAGGTCTATAAGTAAATCTCCTATACACAAAAAGAAAAATAAGAACACAAAACCTCTTTCCAACAAAGATAAAAAACAAAGGAAGGTCACTACACCTCCACGGAAAAGAAAGGAGGTAGTTAAATCTCCGATAAGGCAGATAAAGGTTGAGAGGCCTTCTCTTACACCTCCTAGAGTGTATAAGCTCAAGGATCGTAGATCTGAGTCGCCAGACAGAGAAAGCCCTCTCACTCCACCCAAGACTTATGCAAGGACTGCATCATCAAGTTCTAAATCTCAGTCTAGGTCACCATCACCAAGATCCTCGAAACGTAAAAGATCACGTTCGCGGACATCCCATCCTTCTAGATCTCGATCTTTCAGTAGTTCTTCCTCCTCAACAGCCTCCCAAAGATCACGTTCGAAATCTAAACGTAAGAATAAAAGGAAATCGCGATCGAAGAGTCGTTCAGGGTCACGACGACATTCCAAATCTAGAGGTAAAGGACATAGTTCAAAGAGCCCCAGCGCTTCCAAATCGCGCTCGAGGTCTCGCAGCTCTCGGTCGCGTAGTCGCAGTGGCACGCCGAGTGAGGATGAGCGGCGTGGCCAGTTCACAGTGGCTGATAGAAAGAGATTCTGGAAACAACACCGACATAGACAGGAGAAAGTGAAGGAAACTAAAACACCTCCTAAGGAATTGAAACCACCACCGGGTGTTGTTGATGCTGCTGCTGTAGAGGACATTGAGTATAGGGATCCCCCTGAAGTAGAAGGGCCAAACTTTGCAGAAATGCTGCCCCCTCCTGACCAACTCATGGCTGCTTCCAGTTCTAAATCTAGGCCCATACCTATTCCAATAAAAAATGATGGTAGCTTTTTGGAAATGTTCAAAAAGATGCAGGAGGTTACTAAAAAGGCTGAAGAAACTGAAAAGAAAACTGTTATTAAAAAACCTGTGTTACCTTTCATTGGAAAGAGACGTGGCGGCAGGGTTCTGAAGACTGGATTAGTTAAAAAAGCAAAAGCAATAGATGAGCAAACTGCTGACAATACACCTAAAGATGCTTGGTCTCTTTACATGCAAGAAGTGAAGAAGTACAGAGAAACTTCTTGTGAGGAGGAACGAAAAACTAGACCTCTAGTGAAATGATACAAGTGTAGGATTAAGATTTTTCTTTTGTGACCTCTGAAATGTATTTACATGTTACTGAGAGTTTATCCTTAACTGATTGTTTATTGTACTAGAATGTCTAGACTTATTTCATTATTTAATAAAGGATTATGTCAATGAGTAATGTGTTTCGTTACAGTAAAATGCCTGAGATGATCAAATCCGTCGGTGACATCAAAACTGCACCTTTCGACCCGCGGTTTCCTAACCAAAACCAGACCAGGTAACATTAGTTATATTATTTGCAAGTGTCAGTACAAGCCTCTGCAGTCTGAACCAATGGAACTACGTTTGCAGGTAGGTTAAAAGAAATAATCTTATCAGGTCTTAATTCTGAAGCAGGACAAGTGCTGCAATGAAAACATCCATGTTTATTGGTAAGTTATGTATTTATTGATTGCATTATGATAAAACCATGAAGTAACACAATGGACATTTTGTCACATGTTGACATTTCTCTCATATAAATCGATTATTATAGTGAAATATCAATCTGAATAAAAAAACTACCAAATTTATTTTGGATATTTTAATGATTGTAGGTACTGAATTAACAATTGAAAATGTACTATTCATTTTCAACATCTAATTTCAATTATTTTTGCTTAGGAATTACTTGAAATTATAATGTACTAGCTTTTGGCCGCGTCTCCGCCCGCGTGGATGTCGGTTATCGCGACTAAACATAGCCTTTCTCAAGGTTTAATCTACCCCTATTCCAAGTTTCATCAAAATCGGTTCAGTGGTTTAGGCGTGAAAGCGTAACAGACAGACAGAGTTACTTTCGTATTTATATTATTAAGTATGGATCTGCCGGAACTTACTAAATTACATTCAAGGTGGTAAAGCCAAAAAATTCACAAAAATGGCTTGACTGAAGACTGAACAGAGGAATACTTCTACCACTTCATCAATGTTAAGTAGGTATAATTTGTGGCCGTGTCTTGATACCTTTCATTCCTATGTTCTTCTCAACTTTCCTTAATTTTGTTACAAATTTTATTTATACCAATTTATATCCCCCAGGTACTGCTATCAAAGCTACTTGGACTTCCACCGCTGCCAAAAGGTGCGAGGCGAAAATTACGAGCCCTGCCAATACTTCCACCGGGTTTACAAGTCCCTGTGTCCCAATGAGTGGGTAGACAAGTGGGACACCCAACGCGCAGAGGGCAACTTCCCCGGCAAGATCTAAGTTTCCAATCAGTGTCTTGTTAACTAGTGAGAGGTTTTTATTTAATAGCCATTATGTATATGTTTTAGGAAATTAAAGCTATTTAATTTCATATTCAGTTTTATTTATTCCTAATTTTAAAGTAAAGATGTGTTGATTTCTAAGAATATCTAATTGAGGAGAGAGGTCTAACTTTTCCTCTACAAATTAGTTCCTTGATGTACAATAATAATAACGTTAGGGATGGCCCAGGGTCAGCCGGGGTGCGAGGGATATGTCGAAGACAACCTCATCTCCGGTCTAGCACTACGACCCTCAGTCGCCGTGCGGTTTTAGTCGGTTCGAGTCCGACATAACCTCCCCTTCCCGCTCCGGCGGGGGAGGTATTCGAGGGGATTCCCACACGAAAAAAAAGATACATACGTAGCCTGTGTCTACGGCCGGTGTAACCTGGTCGAAACGTAAGGCAAAATAAATACGTATGTACTATACCAAGATCGTATTAATTCCCGTTAATATTATTATTGTTGGGTATTAGTGTGTAGTTGATGGGTAAACAACGACGTAACATTCACTGTGAATTAAGCTGCCTCACAGCTCTGGGAGCAGTTGCCACTGCTTGCGTGGAGCTTACAAGATACGTTTTTTATTAGTTTTATTACGCATGGATCCGACACTTGCTCGTTGAATTTACGAAAGACTACACAACGTAGTAGGAATGTTAGGAAAAAAATGCCACTCACAGCCCATTAGATGTAGGTAGTGTAGGCACAGAATAATGTACCCGAGAATCCAATCCGCACCTTATTCGTAGTATACGTCAGAGCCACACCATCCAACGATTTTCAGATAAGGTTAATCTGAGATTACTTACAAGGTTTTATTTGAGGTAATTTACGTTCCGTTAGCGCCTACTAAATGTGTCATAGCAACAATACACCTGAGCACAGTTATTTTCTTTATCCTATGTGGAACCTTATCTTTGCTATGGTGATGATACTGAAGCTGGATTATTTTACTCAAAGTAAGGACAATTATTTTAAAAATTATATTATGCGAAGCGCTCGTGGCCAGGTTCGCTAACTGTTCGGTACACGATCGGTGCGTTAAGCTACCTAGCCGCAGGAGCCATTTGGATGGATGACTGCTTAGTATATCACCTGAGTGCTTCCGTGCTTCGGAAGGCACGTTAAAATTCAGTCCCAGTTCTCAATAGTAGGTCACGACGGAGGTCTATATGAGCGAGCAGAACATCTCACTCAGTGTTTGGTCACTAACTACAACTCAGGTTGGGAGGCCAGATGGCAGACATGCCCAATATAGCTGGAAAAAAAAAACAAGCCACATATGATATTGAGTGAACCCTGGACTCCGTTTAACATCAACAAGTTAAAAGCGGACTTGATATTAAATAAACGAAACCGAATGTTCATAACAATTTAGTAGTGTTTTCTTTATTTTTTCTCTCACAATACACACGGTATAAAACGATAATATAAACATAAAAAACAACAATTATAAACTTCTTCACGAAACAAGTACATTTTATAACATTTAAAGATATATGAATAATACAGTAACCCTGAACCCACTTCAACCTACCTAACTCTAACCACTACCAAAGTATGAAAAATAAAATATAAAAAGGTATTCTTAAAAAAAGTTAAGTATAATATAAACTAATTAACTCATGATACGAAAGTATGCCTGTATGGATCTAACAAATCAATTTTCTAGGATCAAATATACTTTTTTAAAACTTACTGAATAAACTCAAAAAATGTGAGCAATAGTTCGATATTGTATCATTTGTATCTACTAATATAATTAGGTATAATCATAATCAAAAGTAGATTCGATGATTATTATTATCATTTTATTATTTTAATTTAATAAATATGTACTGCGTTCAATCATCATCAACTTTTGACGCAGACTGTACCTAATTTAAAAAGTTAGATACAAGAGCAACAACCGGAAAAGTTTATAGAAAACTGAAATGTTCTAAAAAGTAACCCAAACTAGGACTTGAAATTCGAAAAAAGTGTTAATAAAATTTATTTATTTTTTATTTAGTATGCTATTTTATGCTTGTTTTTTTTATACCACTTAAGTGGCAGACAAGCACACGGCCCACCTGATGGAAGACTTTCCCTTCAGATATTGTATTTTCTAAAGTCAAGTTCCTACATACCTTGAATTAATATTTTTTACATTTCTTTTTATATTTTTGTAACAATTAAGAAAAATGTTTATGGAATGGTATGTAGGCACGGTTCCCAGAGTTGAAGTTTCCTTAGTTGGGTCGCTTTTTATTCCAAGTTTAGTTTTCTATTAGTTTGACCTACCTAAGGTCATTAACAATTCTGTCTGGGATGGCATACATCCGAGTACTTTCAGAATTGTTAACTAGGCAGTAAAGTAGGTAGGTATAATACATAGCTAATACATTATTTAAAGTGGTCCGGGAAATATGTCCTTTTTCCTTTGCTCATCCCAGTGTTCAATCCAAAATTTCGGACAAATTGTTTCAAAGTATCTTTTAAATATCTTACATTCGTCGGATTGTTTGAGCAAACGTCGGCACTTGTAAAAATCGCAGTAATTGTCGTAACATGCACTGAAACAAAGTAATGTAAGTCAGGTAGGTACAGTCAGCATCAGAAAAATGTTGACGAGTAGAGTACTCAAAATAATCTTAAAACCAAAATTTCAATATTATATTGATAATTAGAGTACTCAAAAAGTTGTAAGCATCCAGAGTAGTCAAACTATCTTAACAATCGATCTTCCAGAAACATGTTAGTAAGCAGAGTGTTCATTTTCATATACACAATCACGCTACTCAATGGTATCTAATCAAACAAAGTGTTCAAAATATCTGGACAATGTCATTTAATCGCATTTTGCATCCCTTTTTTACTTATGTAGCCATCCTTTACACATGATGATGGGATAATGTGAGATAGCTGTATAAGTTAGAAAATCTGTCAAATTAATGACAATTTCTTTTGTATTTTTTATAGTTGCCAGTTGCTTAAGCCATAAACTATCCACTTGAATTGGTGAGAAAAGAGTATGAATACTTACGTAAAAAATAAAGGGTCCTGCAACGCAAGATACACCTATGTACTCAAAAATCCACTTCTAGTATTCTCTAATACGCATTATGACTACATCGACATGACATAGACGCAAAATGTCTTCTCTTTGAAAATAGGTACAGTTAGATACGAAACTATTGTAAAAACATATTATAATAGAGTGTTTTTTTATAATAGATTATAATTTATAATAGAAGTTTTTTTTATACGTCATAAACCGCAATTTTCACCTTCATTCTCTTTTTCTTTCTCTCTGAAATAGTTATTAAAGTTAAACCTATTTTATTTTTACTTTTTACCCGAAAAGAGACCTTGGCTGGAGATTTCGATGAAAGTGGTCACAAATAAAGGTATATAAGAGTGCATGAAATATAAATCGATAATAAACTGTAAATTTTTGGCGCTATATCTAATGGATTTTGTTATTTTTTTAAATTAAATAATGTATACTAAATAAAAATATAATACAAAAAAATACATAAAAAAGACCAAAAAAGCAGGCGGAGGTACCCATTTGTAATTCATAAATCCAATGATAAAGGTTCCGCCTGCTATCAAACTTATTTCGGTCTTTTCAGGAGCAGTCGTGTTTTTTATTTTTAATAATTATTCAATCGACAGAAAAATTTTGAAATACGGAACCCTATTCCATACTATGATTAATATTAATACTAGCTGTGCCTGCGACTTAGTCCGCGTGGACTTATATCTACTTATGTAGGTTTCAAGTAATTTACACATCATACGAGTATTTATTTCTCACCAATGCAAGGGGATAGGTTATGGCTTACAACTGGCAACTATAAAAAATACAAAAGAAATTGTCATTAATTTGTCAAATTTTCTATCCTGTTCTAACTTATACACCTATCTCATATCATCCCATCATCATGTGTAAAGGATGGCTACATAAGTAAAAAAGGGATGCAAAATGCGATTAAATGACATTGTCCAGATATTTTGAACACTTTGTTTGACTAGATACCATTGAGTAGCGTGATTGTGTATATGAAAATGAACACTCTGCTTACTTACATGTTTCTGGAAGACCGGTTGTTAAGATAGTTTGACTACTCTGGATGCTTACAACTTTTTGAGTACTCTAATTATCAATATAATATTGAAATTTTGGTTTTAAGATTATTTTGAGTACTCTACTCGTCAACATTTTTCTGATGCTGACTGTACCTAAGTAAATAACTTCATTATTTTGACATTTAGGTACAACAACAACAGTTAGTGTGGTTCCCGGATACGGTTTTTATTGGAGCGGCCGGCGGTCTCATTTTTCTCAATTCCCAACCTCATCTGGAAAGCATATGCCAGAGTATCGTTCATCTATCAGCAGGCGCAAAGCTTGCAGGTGAAGCTGGTTCGACCCCGAGGGTCTTGGTGAGATACTGGGACCCCAAAACATTGAGTACTTCATATAGGTATTTTATCGTGGCATGTTTTTACGTAACATTAGTTTTCATTTTCACGTGGGTCGCGACCGCGACTCAATTTTTTTATTTATGAAACTATGCCGTGCTGCTTACTTCTTATTTAAGTGCAAATTCATCATAATGTTATATATAGAATATAATTACGAGCATTACAATCCAGCATCATGTAAACAGCTGTAACAATACCGCCGAGTACCTTACACCTATGTACAGTAAGCTTCAGAGAAAAGGAACCCCCCTTGATAATGGTTTTATCCTCAAGGAGGGTTCCTTTTCCCTGAAGCTTACTGTACAATCAGCATCAGAAAGATGTTGACGAACAAAGTGCTCAAAATGGTCTTAAATTCTTTTTTTTACCCCTTTTCAGGAGGAATGGCTAGAGAGGCCACACGGCGGCCTCTCGTACCGGCTGACGCAGGTGATCACCGGACACGGGTGTTTCGGGAGTTACCTGTGTCGGATCCGGAAGGAGCCAACGTCCGAGTGCCATCACTGTGATGCGAGCGAGGACACAGAGCTGCACACGCTGACCGAGTGCCCAGCGTGGGACACGCCGAGGCGGGTCCTAGTGGCGGCTCTAGGGGTGGGAGTCCTCACACTCGCCACGTTGCTCACAGCGATGGTACGATGCGTGAACGCTTGGGGTGCGGCTGCCTCCTTCTGCGAGCAAGTAATGCTCGAGAAGGAGGCGCCCGGTCGGGTCCGGACTAGACTCCGGGCCCGGGAAGCCCACGAAGAGCGAAGGCGAACCGGACGTCCGAGGTCGCAGAACGCCTCCGTCCTCCATGAGCGCTGGCCTGGGGGTAACCGGTGGAGCCGCCTGTCACCCTAACAGAAGCAGGCCGCAGAGGCGGCGCAAAGTGCGCCTCCCCGTACCCGGGGCTAGTTGGGGACACCGAGGTCCCCACAACCCGAAGGTGACTCGAAATGGTCCTGGGTCTGCCGGTGTGCGAGAGATATGCTTTCGACAATCTCACCTCCGGCAACCAAGGACCCAAGACGGTGTGCGTTTTAGTCGGTTCGAGTCCGACATAACTGCCTCCACCGGCTCCGTGGGGGTGGTGGTATCCGTGGGGATTTTGCGCACGATAAAAAGAAGATGCTGACTACATATAAAAAGCCAGGATTACAATGTTGCTAACGTCGTCTTGTCCATGCTAGGTGCCTACAACGTAGTAAGCTTGTGGTAGGCCACCTTCACAGAGTACCAACGCAACGGCAAAAGCCCGTCAGTCGACGAACAGTCTCAGCGCATTACGTAATAGCAACGATCATTTCACCTTTACAGGAGACTTGCAAAACTTGCTAAATGTAGCGATCTTAATATCTCTGTTTAGAATATTATGTAGGTACAGTTATGTTCTTAGGGATCTAAAGTGCTTTGGTCTGTATTCCCGTAGCCTGTAGCACAGTGCCAACAGTGCCGTTTCCTGCCGTTGGGGTCTTTTTTTTATACAGGACACGTCAATTTGACTTCACCTCGCCTGATGTTAAGCTAAAGGCAAAGTCTCGGAAAGAGGGTCACCATCGTAAACATCTACCATGTTAACAGTGGTGGCATTGGCACTCAGCTTGACAGCCTCATCAGATACCTTTTCACGCCCCGCTTAAAGGACCCGGGACTGTAGGAAGAAGGAAACACGTGAGCTGGTAGGGAGTTCCAGGTCTTAATGGTGCGGCATAGGATAGGAATGAGTCACTGAAACGCTTGGTTCTATTCTGCTTGCTGCAGTAAGTTAAGTATTTATAGTATTTTATTCGTTATATACATAGGTATTGCGAACTGGCACTGGTCATCAATTAAAAAGAAGTAAAAATCTGTCTAATAGAGTTTGACATATTGTCATTGCCATTCATCATTGCAATTTCTAGAAGGTATTATTTATGTTTGTATTGTTTAATTTATATAATATATTTTACTTAGACACTTAATAAATCTAACAGTACACAGTAGCGAAAGTGAAAGATGTGTGATCAAGAATTCAGAACCCAAAGAATCGACCCACGTTATCCGTTTACAAATCAAACCCGGTAAGTAGATAGATCACAAAACCCGGTACGTATTAAGCCTCACTCACAGTGTGTGGCGCCTGTATGGTTGAGACTTTAGTTATCAACAAATTATTTTATTTTGTTGCAGTGCATGCTATGACAATTACTGCGATTTTCACAAATGCCAACGTCTACTCGGCGAGGTCGACGACTGCAAGATATTCAAGCGATACTTCGAAACACTCTGTCCAAATGCTTGGATCGATCGATGGAATGATCTGAGAGAAAAGAAAGCGTTTCCCGGACCTATTTAAAACACGAGTTTGTTTTTATATTGGGGTTTAATACATTCTTAACTAATGAATAAATTCGTTGTGTATTGTGTACCTATTCTGTTTTCTTGCCTATTTTTTAGCACATTTTTCCTGCGATCTACTTACCTGCAGAAGTTATATCTAAAATTAGACAGACGTTTGTTTGTTTATTATACTTATATCTACGTAGCGGGCGGTTGCTGCAAAAAATCAGTACGGTCAGTAGGTACCTACAGGTATTGAGGTGATTCGTCCGGAACTGCCACACGATGCACCCTGGGCAACGGAGATCGCAGCCCACACTGTTGCCACCTACCGGCCGAGGCAGGAGCGGCCCTATGTACAAGCATTATTGCATTAGTGTAAAGAAAGATTAGACTATATACAAAATAATATGGTAGATGGTTGCTCGGAGTCTCCAAGTGGCCGTCTGATTAGCAGATGGAACAGGCCGCTTGTCCGGGGGCCAAGGATGCACCGCGTGGATACCTTACATAATACCTCCTTAGTTTAAACGCATATAGATAGGTACAATGGAAGAGGTAGGACCTTTAGTCACTTTAGTGACCTGCATGATAAATTATTAAAAAAAAACTCGTTTACAGTTTTATTTGTCAAACAATGTTATTGTTCCGGTGACACCCATAGCAAATTCTTGGAAATTATTAGGTACTTACTCAAATTGTAGTTATAGTGGGGGGTTGTAAGAAAATTATTGTTTACTTTTATTCAATACCAATCTATAAGTAAATATATTGAAGTGCTTCATAATGTGTGATTCTCTAAATGATAAACTTGAAACGCAAAGAATCGACCCCCGCTATCCATTTCAAAATCAAACCCGGTAAGTAGGTAGATCACAAAACATAGCTCGTATACCTTACTGGATTTATTATACCTAATATAATAAATCCAGTAAGGGAATATATATGTAAATAGCCCAAACGTGACCCCCGAAGTGTAGGTAGGTACAGTCAGCGTCAGAAAGATCTTGACGACGAAGTCTCAAAATGATCTTGAAACTCTCGAATCAAGAGCAAATCAAGCTGCTTTATTGTCCAAACTAAAGGTGTGCACCAAATATCAGAACAATCAGTAACCTGAAAAGGGGTAAAAAAAAGAATTTAAGACCATTTTGAGCACTTTGTTCGTCAACATCTTTCTGATGCTGATTGTACAGTAAGCTTCAGAGAAAAGGAACCCCCCTTGATAATGGTTTTATCCTCAAGGAGGGTTCCTTTTCCCTGAAGCTTACTGTACAATCAGCATCAGAAAGATGTTGACGAACAAAGTGCTCAAAATGGTCTTAAATTCTTTTTTTTACCCCTTTTCAGGTTACTGATTGTTCTGATATTTGGTGCACACCTTTAGTTTGGACAATAAAGCAGCTTGATTTGCTCTTGATTCGAGAGTTTCAAGATCATTTTGAGACTTCGTCGTCAAGATCTTTCTGACGCTGACTGTACCTACCTACACTTCGGGGGTCACGTTTGGGCTATTTACATATATATTCCCTTACTGGATTTATTATATTAGGTATAATAAATCCAGTAAGGTATACGAGCTATGTTTTGTGATCTACCTACTTACCGGGTTTGATTTTGAAATGGATAGCGGGGGTCGATTCTTTGCGTTTCAAGTTTATCATTTAGAGAATCACACATTATGAAGCACTTCAATATATTTACTTATAGATTGGTATTGAATAAAAGTAAACAATAATTTTCTTACAACCCCCCACTATAACTACAATTTGAGTAAGTACCTAATAATTTCCAAGAATTTGCTATGGGTGTCACCGGAACAATAACATTGTTTGACAAATAAAACTGTAAACGAGTTTTTTTTTAATAATTTATCATGCAGGTCACTAAAGTGACTAAAGGTCCTACCTCTTCCATTGTACCTATCTATATGCGTTTAAACTAAGGAGGTATTATGTAAGGTATCCACGCGGTGCATCCTTGGCCCCCGGACAAGCGGCCTGTTCCATCTGCTAATCAGACGGCCACTTGGAGACTCCGAGCAACCATCTACCATATTATTTTGTATATAGTCTAATCTTTCTTTACACTAATGCAATAATGCTTGTACATAGGGCCGCTCCTGCCTCGGCCGGTAGGTGGCAACAGTGTGGGCTGCGATCTCCGTTGCCCAGGGTGCATCGTGTGGCAGTTCCGGACGAATCACCTCAATACCTGTAGGTACCTACTGACCGTACTGATTTTTTGCAGCAACCGCCCGCTACGTAGATATAAGTATAATAAACAAACAAACGTCTGTCTAATTTTAGATATAACTTCTGCAGGTAAGTAGATCGCAGGAAAAATGTGCTAAAAAATAGGCAAGAAAACAGAATAGGTACACAATACACAACGAATTTATTCATTAGTTAAGAATGTATTAAACCCCAATATAAAAACAAACTCGTGTTTTAAATAGGTCCGGGAAACGCTTTCTTTTCTCTCAGATCATTCCATCGATCGATCCAAGCATTTGGACAGAGTGTTTCGAAGTATCGCTTGAATATCTTGCAGTCGTCGACCTCGCCGAGTAGACGTTGGCATTTGTGAAAATCGCAGTAATTGTCATAGCATGCACTGCAACAAAATAAAATAATTTGTTGATAACTAAAGTCTCAACCATACAGGCGCCACACACTGTGAGTGAGGCTTAATACGTACCGGGTTTTGTGATCTATCTACTTACCGGGTTTGATTTGTAAACGGATAACGTGGGTCGATTCTTTGGGTTCTGAATTCTTGATCACACATCTTTCACTTTCGCTACTGTGTACTGTTAGATTTATTAAGTGTCTAAGTAAAATATATTATATAAATTAAACAATACAAACATAAATAATACCTTCTAGAAATTGCAATGATGAATGGCAATGACAATATGTCAAACTCTATTAGACAGATTTTTACTTCTTTTTAATTGATGACCAGTGCCAGTTCGCAATACCTATGTATATAACGAATAAAATACTATAAATACTTAACTTACTGCAGCAAGCAGAATAGAACCAAGCGTTTCAGTGACTCATTCCTATCCTATGCCGCACCATTAAGACCTGGAACTCCCTACCAGCTCACGTGTTTCCTTCTTCCTACAGTCCCGGGTCCTTTAAGCGGGGCGTGAAAAGGTATCTGATGAGGCTGTCAAGCTGAGTGCCAATGCCACCACTGTTAACATGGTAGATGTTTACGATGGTGACCCTCTTTCCGAGACTTTGCCTTTAGCTTAACATCAGGCGAGGTGAAGTCAAATTGACGTGTCCTGTATAAAAAAAAGACCCCAACGGCAGGAAACGGCACTGTTGGCACTGTGCTACAGGCTACGGGAATACAGACCAAAGCACTTTAGATCCCTAAGAACATAACTGTACCTACATAATATTCTAAACAGAGATATTAAGATCGCTACATTTAGCAAGTTTTGCAAGTCTCCTGTAAAGGTGAAATGATCGTTGCTATTACGTAATGCGCTGAGACTGTTCGTCGACTGACGGGCTTTTGCCGTTGCGTTGGTACTCTGTGAAGGTGGCCTACCACAAGCTTACTACGTTGTAGGCACCTAGCATGGACAAGACGACGTTAGCAACATTGTAATCCTGGCTTTTTATATGTAGTCAGCATCTTCTTTTTATCGTGCGCAAAATCCCCACGGATACCACCACCCCCACGGAGCCGGTGGAGGCAGTTATGTCGGACTCGAACCGACTAAAACGCACACCGTCTTGGGTCCTTGGTTGCCGGAGGTGAGATTGTCGAAAGCATATCTCTCGCACACCGGCAGACCCAGGACCATTTCGAGTCACCTTCGGGTTGTGGGGACCTCGGTGTCCCCAACTAGCCCCGGGTACGGGGAGGCGCACTTTGCGCCGCCTCTGCGGCCTGCTTCTGTTAGGGTGACAGGCGGCTCCACCGGTTACCCCCAGGCCAGCGCTCATGGAGGACGGAGGCGTTCTGCGACCTCGGACGTCCGGTTCGCCTTCGCTCTTCGTGGGCTTCCCGGGCCCGGAGTCTAGTCCGGACCCGACCGGGCGCCTCCTTCTCGAGCATTACTTGCTCGCAGAAGGAGGCAGCCGCACCCCAAGCGTTCACGCATCGTACCATCGCTGTGAGCAACGTGGCGAGTGTGAGGACTCCCACCCCTAGAGCCGCCACTAGGACCCGCCTCGGCGTGTCCCACGCTGGGCACTCGGTCAGCGTGTGCAGCTCTGTGTCCTCGCTCGCATCACAGTGATGGCACTCGGACGTTGGCTCCTTCCGGATCCGACACAGGTAACTCCCGAAACACCCGTGTCCGGTGATCACCTGCGTCAGCCGGTACGAGAGGCCGCCGTGTGGCCTCTCTAGCCATTCCTCCATGATAGGTCTTACCGCCGCTATTACGGCGTGCCCTTATGTACAGTCAGCATCAAAGATCTTAATTTAGTATTTTTACCCCCTTCCAGTTGACTGATTGTTCTGATATTAGGTATACACACCTTTGGTTTGGACAATAATAACATTTAAATAAAAAAAAACTGTTTGATTTACTCTTAATACGGGAGTTTTAAGATTATTTTGGGACTTCGTCGTTAAGATATTTTTGACGCTGACTGTACCTACCACTACGGTGCCAGAGAAGCACACAGCCCTTCTCATGGGAAAGTGGCTAATGTGGCCTATGGACGTGTGCAATATCAGGGGTGTCGCACTCGTGGGTTACTGACACTTCAATGAGTAGGCCAAATAATTAATACAAGTTTTTTTATGAAGAACTAGCTTTTGCCCGCGGCTCCGCTCGCGTGGAAGTCGGTTTCCGGCAATTATTCGAAATTGTATCACTGTACAAACCTTCCCTGGACTTCCACAAATAATTCAAGACCAAAATTAGCCAAATCGGTTCGTGCGTTTTGGAGTTATAGCGTGAGAAAGGAAAACCCGACTTATTTTTACCCGACTGCGCGACACAAAGGAGGGTAATGTGTTTATCAGTCTATGTATGTATGTATGTATGTATGTATGTATGTATGTTTGTTTCTATGTGGCGTTCTAGAGACCAAACGCATAGGCCGATTTGGATAATTCTTACGTCAATCGATTCGTCTTAACCTTGCGAGTGTCACTAAAGACATGACAGTAATCAAAATTCACCAGCGCGACAACCAGACGCCATATTGTCAAAATGAAAAAAAAAAAAGTTGATGAACTATGTCAAGTGGGGTGTCGTTGAATAGGTATTTTAAAATCAGTTCTAGGTTCCTTTTATCATTTATCATTATAAACAATAATTTAGGATATATAACGATTTAAAGTTGCATAAGAAAACAATCATTCTCGCTAATTTTCTTACTTATTGATTTAAGTTTTTATTTCAAGTATAAACGATATGCAGGGAATTTCAAAAAGATATACATGCCATATCATAACTAAAAAGTATAAAATAAAACAAATGATTAAAAAATAAAAAACCCGACTGCCACTGAAAAGACCGAAATAAGTTTGATAGCAGGCGGTACCCATTTGCCAATCATAAACCGAAAGGAAAGTAATGGGTACCGCCTGCTATCAAACTTATTTCGGTCTTTTCAGTGGCAGTCGGGTTTTTTATTTTTTAATTATATAGTAGATATTAATAACAGAAATAAGTGAATTTACTAATATTGCTTTTAAACCCTAAACTAAAGTGGATTCACGTCATTAGACCTGTTCTTTTACACGGCTGTGAGGCGTGGCCGCTGTTGGAGCGACACAAGCCGATGCTGCGCGTCACGGAGATGAAAATGCTGCGGTGGATGTGTGGAGTCACGCGTAAAGATCACGTGAGGAACTCTCGCATCCGCGGCAGCATTCATGTCCGTGACATCGCTGATAAAATGGAAGAGAGCTGGTGCGGCCACGTCTTGCGGCAACCGCCCAGCTACGTGGGTAACAAATGCCTCACAATGGCGCCCCCACCGAATCCATGTAGAAGGGGTAGGCCCAAGAAGTGCTGGCTTGGCGTCGTGGAGGGTGACATGCGTGAAAACGGTCTCACTACCTTGGACGCCCAAGATCGTGCGAAGTGGAGGAGGAAGAGCCGGAAGGCGGACCCTGAGCTCCGAACGTCTTTATGTAGATGATGATGATGAGGAGGAGTGGATTCACGTCGGTAGGGTAATGGCCAGGATTGAAACACGTGACCTCTCGATCGCAAGGCTGCAAACTTCGTAACCACTATGCTACCGACGCTTCTAAGCTTATAAAACGATAGTAATACAAAACATCAATTGAATAGGCTTTTATTAGCTGCAATTGCTTTTCCAAAATTAATTATAAATAACATACAGATAATAAAACATCCGTAGAAAAAAACATTAACTATAAATTCAAAAATTTACAATAGGTACAGTACAGGGATATCAATTATATTAAAATTAAGTTATCTAGGTACATAGAATATTTACAAATTGTCATCACATCGTGTGTATAACCTAGGAGGAAAACTTCAGGATATGTAAAGGATGTTCGTCCTTTAAAGCTTTAAATAAATTATAATAGTACAATATGAAATAATACACTTTTGTGGACATTTTTTAACTTTTCCTTTCCAACTAAATCTGTCTTTCTGTTACGCTTCCACTTCCAATGTTTCCTCTAGACTGGAACTGACAAACTGACATAGATACGGACAAAATCAAAATCAGCCACCTTGTCGAAGCAGAGATTCTCGCTCGACTCAGTACAGAGGTGGACCAGAACTTGAGAAGGGAGGGACACAGGCTATGTTTACTCACGAAAAGCGAAACCCGAGCGAAGTCAATACTCGTTACCTCATTAACTTTTCCTCAAAATCACTCTAATTCATATGTATAGGAAACTTTCGGCTTTCCAAGACGTGTCTTGGTAGCTCATTCGGTCAGAGTAATCTGAATATTCCCCCTAGAAATGGACTGGTTGCCTGTTCAAGTACAGCTTTAAGTAATACAATCATTTTTAATAGATATTACCGAATAATACGTGAATATGGCATAGTTTAGGTTACGATTTGAATCTATTGAATTCAAAATGGAGTGTAAAAAGTTATTATTTCACATTGTGCCAATTACAATACTATAATTAGGTACTTATACTAGTCAGTAGGTTCAGGGCCATTTCATTGAAAGAGCAGTGGCCCGTAAAGGCCGAAATTTGTGCCTTGAAAGAGTCGCGAGAATGTTCGTGCAGCCTCGCAAGAAAAAGCCTTCAAATGAATATGCACTTTTTCTCCCGTAGATAAGATTGAAAATGTTTTATAATATTTTACCTCACAAAACCGCTGGTGGCCTCTGCTCCCTCAATGGGGACTGGCCCTAAGTGCGTACACTAGTAGCTAGTGCTAGTCTAATGGTGGTCGTTGTCGGAGTGCTTGCTGGAGACGCTGACGGTGGCGTACTGCTGCTGCCGGTGCAGGATGCCGAGGCACTGCAGGAGGCACTGCATGCTGGCCGCTGAAGTCGCCTGAAGCAACAAACAGTGTATAGTTGTAAGAGAGTAACATTATTGCAAAATTGGCGTATATACTATCTAGCACATAGTATATTTAATGTTACTTTGGTGTATATTAATCAATATATGGTCAACATGGAAGAAAAGTCTATTTTTCTAGACCAGATCTATCTATAAATAATATAAAACTAGCTGCTGAGCAGAACCCTAATAGTCTCTCTTTCCAAAATAAAAGTTGCTTAAGTTTCACGATTTGATATCAGCGTCATGAAAAAGTGAGTTAAAACGTCATGAAAATAGGCCCAGCTATTTCAGAGATTAGATACCCAGAACAAACAGACAGAAAAACTAAAAATAAAAATTGATTTTTGAAGGTGTTGAACATAAGCTGTTATTTTAACATTACAAATTCATATCTCAATTTCATTGAAATGTATCTGCACCACTTTGTCTATAAATAATAGTGTTTTTAAATCTTACTTTCAACAGAAGTAAATCTGGGTCTGTGTGTGGAAATGGTGAATCTGATGATTCTATGCACCTTGCCAGAGCCGCGTCACTGCAAATAACAAGGCTAATTACTATAAGTTTTTAAGTCACAGAATTTTTACCCCTCTCTCAGACTCAGACTCAGCCTCAAATGCATGGCTCAAGTTAACCATAGTCCCCGAAATACAGCAATAGGCTCACCCCCTAATACATGGCACCAAATAAAATGACTGGTGAAATGTGGATGTTAAGTCACTTCCCGACTCCACGGGATCATGGGGGCGCAGTGGGAGCGAAGACTTGAGCAACCACGCGCGGGGCACGCCGTCGTTGTGGCGGTAAGGCCCATCATGGGGAAATGGCTAGAGAGGCCACATGGCAGCCTCTCGTATCAACTGACGCAGATTATCACCGGGCACGGGTGCTTCGGGCGGTATCTGCGTCTGATCGATAAGGAGCCAACGCCCGAGTGCCATAAATGCGACGCGAGCGAGGACACGGGGCTGCACACGCTCACCGAGTGTCCGACGGGGCCGCACCGAGGCGGGCGCTAGTGGCGGCCTGTCGACTGAGAGTTCTCACCCTCGCCACCCTGCTCATAGCGATGGTCCGCTGTGCGGAGGCGTGGGCGACCGGCGACTACTTCTACGAGCAAATGATGGTCGTGAAGGAGACGGCGGAACGGGAACGGCGGCGCGAGCGAGAGAGACTCGCAGATCGCGCCGCAACTCGGGCGTCGGAGGGCACAGACTGACCTCCGTCCCCCATGAGCGCGGGGGTGACGGGTGGAGCCACCTGTCACCCCAGCAAAAGCAGGCCACGGCGGCGGGGGCGAGACGGGGACACCGTTGTACCCCCTCCCGAGGAGGTCCAGACCGTAAGCTGGGTTGCGAGGGATATGTCGAAGAGAACCTCATCTCCCGCCTAGCACCACGACACTCAGTCGGCGTACGGTTTTAGTCGGTTCGAGTCCGACATAACCTTCCCTCCCGGCTCCGGCGGGGGACCATTCTAGGGTCAAAAAATGAATCACCTGAGCTCTGTAGCCTGTAGCTGTTGTCTAGCTGATGCCATGGCGTCGTGCACCGCAAGCTGTTCTCGCGGCTGGAGAGGAGGATTTGCGCCCATGGCCTGAAAACATGTGAGTTACAAGCACAAAATGATAAGTAGTGATCACTATCACTGAACACAGATATTATATAAGATGATAATGATGATATTATATGTGGTAATGCCAGCACATATTAACTCTCAACTTAGCTCCCAACGCAAAAACAATGGGATGTAGTTTTTTTATTTGAAAGGTATATTAGCCGGGAGATATTACTTCATGACTTCCTCAATATGGGTATCAAATGAGAAACCTTGACTAGTAGACCAATTTAAAAAACGTAAAATATTTTTTTTATTTAAAATTGAAAAACCCCTCGTCACAAAAAAGCACCTCCACAGGTTCCACACACACTTCTTTTAACTTTTGACATACCTTGTAATATTTTGAATCAACGGTTGCCAAGACGGGGGGCTTTTAACTGGTTAAGCACTCCATTATATTATCGGAATGTTTCAGGGTCCCCCTGGGTCACAATGCCCATTGAAATTGTTACTGAATAAATATACTGAATACTGATGAGATTTAAGTGTCATAAACTAACTGGATTTCGGGTACCTATCACTGGAATGAAATCATGGCATGTAATTTGATGTTGGTGTACCGCAAAGAGTAGTCTATCTATCTATCTATTAAGTTCTTTTAGCTGTTTCCTATGGTTTCGCTCACCATGCTTCAGCCTACCATGTTGCATCCCATCACACACCTTTTATATTATTATATACAGATGTGGGTGCTTTAGGTTTTGGAGACTTTTCCTTCAGCTTACCATCAGGCGAGTTCAAGTCATATTGATGTGTATGCACAACTCATACACATCTATTTACCTTAGTATGTATCTCGGCAATAGCCCTCAGGCCATTAACCCACTCCTGCCTTGCTCGAGCATCTGTGGCTCTGAGCTTGAGCATGTCACCGGAAGCACAATTGATAGTGAAGGTACGAGAGTCTTCATCACTCGGGCATATGACTGCAGCTGCTAAGTGGGCCTGGAAGTGTAAAAGAATATAATAAAATAACTAGAGAAACTTGACAACAGCACAACCGATTCTGCAATTTTTGTCAATGTTAAGTTCCAAGAATTTTTTAAATAAGTTCCCATAGGTTACAGTAATAGGAAAAAAAAGGCTTCAGCTAGTCTATAATAAAAATCAATGTATTAATAACCAATTTATATGAGAGTACTAGCTTTTGCCCGCGGCTCCGCCCGCGTGGATGTCGGTTCCCGGTAATTATTCGAATTTTTCTCGCCGTAAAAACCTTCCCTGGACTTCCACAAATAATTCAAGACCAAAATTAGCCAAATCGGTAAAGGCATTCTGGAGTTATATCGTCAGGAAGGAAAACCCGACTTATTTTTATATAGTAGATGATTGAACCAATTATATTACTCATACAACATTACCATGGATGCGCAAGAAGAGGAATGTGTGAAGTGGAGAAGTATAAAGGTGAAGGCCGTGGTTGTGACCAGGACTAATGCAATGATGATGATGATTGCTCATACATAAGACAATAATTAGGAGAGAAAGAGCATAAAAAAACTGTTTCAGAGGAGATTAAACATGGCAGCGCAAGATTTTTTAATTTCAAATTAAGGTATGCCTTCTACAGATTGATTGTATACTCTGCAGTGTTTGGGAAGACGTAAATTTTCAAAGGAATGGTCTCTTCAATCCTTCTCATTTAGTTAATCTATAATTCAGCGATTGGATCATAAAAATTATAAACTTACAGTTAGGACAGACATACTTAACACTTGACTTTGTTTCCAAAGGCCTAAGTTTATGAAAAAAAAAATGCAATAACCTCGCCTCTAGCTGGTTGTCCAGGTTGAACAGTGTCTCCTGGTCCATCAAATAGGTAGTACGTTAATACACCCGTTTCGGGGTCTACGGCGAACCATCGCTGCTGCCACCCCTTTACAACATTCGTATATTTGTACAACTGTCCTGAAATTGGCCTGTGAGAACCTAAACACGCTGACTTCATCATATATAATTACAATTTATTTTTTTAAACGTAAACACGACGTCTGAAAACGTAGTTCACAACTTCACAATAATTGCTCACAATTTTGCAGATTTTGACAGCTATAGTACTTTGCCCCAATCTGTCTAACGCCGTTTGATTATTTATTTAAAAACAGTAAATACATTGAAGAATTTTATTGTTTTAAATAATCTTTTTATTTTTTTGGGTTATTGAGTATTCAATGTACTCAATAACCCAAAAAAAAAAAAGATTATTTGTTAAAGCTTATGTTCAATTTCATGTCTTGTACAAAAATCTCAGTATAATATTAATTAATCTCTGATATGACAATTAAACGTATATTAGACATGACATGAATAGCGGACAGCCCGAATCATATACCTTGGACTTGAAGTGATTAGTGATTTGTGGATTAAATCCCGCGTTGTCATTGGCGGAAACTTAGGAATCGCCAGAAAAAGAAAAAAATATATACCTTGGACCTAAAAAGTGCTCTATATGCGCAGTACAATTACACGTTTCTTGGATGTAGTTTGAATAGGACAGGGGGCTACTGCAGTAGACGAGCTCAAATTCACCAAGCATATGTAGATTGTTTAATCTTTAAGGCCTTTTTAATCTCACTTGTTAGGTCCAAGATATATGAATCGAGCTATAATAATATAATGACTCATGTTGTATCAAACATATTATAATTTATACATTAAAGTCAATAAATCATCAAATAACCCGCCCCTGACCGTTCCCGGTGCAAAAGTGCCCATCACACTCGCCGCGTTTTGCCACGCTGTATTGCAATGGCCAGCCTTTGCACCAGGAACGCTCCGGAACGGGAGTCACCAGTTGTTTAGCTATAAGCCAAGCCTGTTTCCAATTTCTTTTACAAGGATTTTGGCCTCCTTGCTCCAGCATCCCAAGGTCTCCACTGCTATCGGCACAAAGTGGTACAGTGGCTGTAATTCGGCATATTTAATTGCTTTTTTTAATCTGGCGTGTTCCGCCGCGGCGGACGGAGAGTGAACGGTGCGACCGAGGTGGTTGGCAGCTACAGTCTCAACGCAAGTTGCATCCCAAATTAGGCACTTGCCGTTCCTCCAAGGCACCAAAGTCAGCCCATCGGGCCTCTTACCGTCCCTCCTGCTCAGACCCGGAGGCTCCACTGATACGAGGGCCCTGCGGACGATATCATTCAGAGCGTGGTGTCGCGAAAACCTCCCAGTGCATATCGGCGACAACTCAAGGCGTTGTATTATGCCGCGTCCGCACGCTTGCCGCTTGCCGCAAACTCCAAACCTCTACAAACGTTTGGCTTGATTTGACAGACCACCACACGCTTGCGAGTGCTTGCGAGTGAGACATTGTGTTCTGAAGAAGCAAGCATGACGGACGTTGAGATTGCGGCAATATAATTTGGCTGAAGTTATTTTTATTATAAATACAAGTATTTTCTTGAAAGGAAACGAAAAATAAAAAAAATCTTCCTAAAGGTGACCATAAGAATTTCCTTCTTACTTTTCAGTTCCTTAACTGGCTTATTAAATACTAGCTTTTGCCCGCGGCTCCGCCCACGTGGATATCGGTTATCGCGACCAAACATAGCCTATGTCCTTTCTTATGATCTAATCTACCTCTATACCAAATTTCATCAAAATCGGTGCAGTGGTTTAGGCGTGAAAGCGTAACATACAGACAGACAGACAGAGTTACTTTCGCATTTATAATATTAGTATGGATATGGATATTAGTATGGATTGCACTAAGGCGACACCATGCATCAGCTACTTTTTTTGTCCTTGTGATCAGTATTTCCCGGGTCCCAAATGCATGGTTCTGCCTGGTAGCATTCCAGGAAGTTCAAAATGTTTTCATTTGACCATTTGACCAGTCACTCATATTTGTACTCAAGACGACCCATACGTCTGTACGCCGCTAGTACACAATCGAGACGCGGATCGGCAACAAGCGCTTGCAAACCTACACAAACCAAATCAAACGCCTTATCCACACGTTTGAATTTGTGACGGCTTGTTTAGGTTTGGCAAGCGTGCCGACGCGGCTTAATGCCGCGTCCGCACGCTTGCCGCTTGCCGCAAACTCCAAACCTCTACAAACGTTTGGCTTGATTTGACAGACCACCACACGCTTGCGAGTGCTTGCGAGTGAGACATTGTGTTCTGAAGAAGCAAGCATGACGGACGTTGAGATTGCGGCAATATCATTTGGCTTAAGTTATTTTTATTATAAATACAAGAAAATAAATGAAAGGAAACGAAAAATAAAAAAATGCTTCCTAAAGGTGACCATAAGAATTTCTTTCTTACTTTTCAGTTTCTTAACTGGCTAATTAAATACTAGCTTTTGCCCGCGGCTCCACCCGCGTGGATGTCGGTTATCGCGACCAAACATAGCCTATGTCCTTTCTTATGGTCTAATCTACCCCTATACCAAATTTCATCAAAATCGGTGCAGTGGTTTAGGTGTGAAAGCGTAACATACCGACAGACAGACAGACAGACATACAGACAGACAGAGTTACTTTCGCATTTATAATATTAGTATGGATATTAGTAGGTATGGATTGCACTAAGGCGACACCATGCATCAGCTACTTTTTTTTGTCCTTGTGATCACTATTTCCCGGGTCCCAAACGCATGGTTCTGCCTGGTAACATTCCAGGAAGTTCAAATTTTTTTAATTTGACCATTTGACCAGTCACTCATATTTGTACTCAAGACGACCCATACGTCTGTACGCCGCCAGTACACAATCGAGACTGAGTGTACGCAAACGTGTGAACGAGTCGCAAGCGCTTGCGGCAAATTCCTTTGATTTGTGACATAAAAACCGACACTTGACGGATCGGCTACAAGCGCTTGCAAACCTACACAAACCAAATCAAACGCCTTATCCACACGTTTGAATTTGTGACGGCTTGTTTAGGTTTGGCAAGCGTGCGGACGCGGCTTTAGAATCAGCGAGTAGCGACTAGTTTATTGGGCTGTATGGTCGTTGATTCGAATCGATTACCAACACTATAGTTTCACGTCGTAACTTGCTCGAGAACAATGTGTTCAGATATGAAAAATTCTTCACAAATCTGGGGAAAATATGAAAATTTAAGGATTAAGTATTGGGAAATAAAATACCCTACTAATTTTATCTAGAAAAAAATAATGAAAGCAGCATTTTGTTAAAATAATTCTTTGCTGGATTTTATGATCGAAAGCCTTGCCTGCATGTAAGTTAAAATTTATTATATAGTTAGTTATATCCATAAATGCGAAAGTAACTCTGTCTGTCTGTATGTTACGCTTTCACGCCTAAGCCACAGAACCAATTTTGATGAAATTTGGTATAGGGGTAGATTAGAGCTTGACATCCACGCGGGTGGAGTCGCGGGCAAAAGCTAGGTACTTGTTATGTAGCTGGCCCAAAAGGCCAAAAGGCCCCGTTAACGCTTTGATTCTTTTCTCTGCCAGGTTTCCAGGGGCAGCTGCACTGCTCCCCGCCTCCCTTCCTATGCCCTACGCTTTAAAGTTTTTAAATCATGGGTAGGGAAATTTAGAAACCTAATCTGGGTACCCCGTCTGGCTGTCACTGCTGTCAGTTTCAAGGTCAAATTAACGAGGAAAACACAGAAAACAACTTTGTGTTCGTACCAAAAAATACCTTGTCTTGTTAATAAAAAAGTTTTTATTGTTATAAATATACAAAGTCATTATTAATTTCCTAATTCCTATCCTAAGGAACATAAAGCTCCTAAAATGGTATTTAAATTGATAAGAGTGGATATAGAAGAACCATCTAAAGTACAACTGCAGGTCGGTAAACATGTAATAGGGCGAGGAAATTTTCTTCAAGTAAGTATGCATTACTAATCATTACTCATTAATTAGTGTAATATCTATTTTACAATCATCTTGAGAGCAATTTATTATAACTACGCTACGAGTCTAAAATACCACTTAATTTTAATCTTTGATATCAATAGTACTTAGTTTTATGAGTCATCTACTTAGTGCATAAAAATCGTTATTGTTTACAGATTGATGACACTGAGAAAAGAGTGTCCAAAAACCATGGAGAGCTGGAAGTATCAGACAATTCAGTCTCATTGAAAGCGGTAAGATAAAATAATTACACTACATATTAACTAGTTTTTGCATGCGGCACCACCTCTGTGGCTGTTGCTTACCACACACAAGCATATTCCATAAAATTTCCCCATCTGTAGTCTATCTCTGTACCAAATTTCATTAAAAACAGTACATTGGTTTAGTTGTGAAATAAAAGAAACAGACAGTTGCACACTCTGCACTCATCTTCCAAGATGATTAATTTTATTATTCCATTTTCAAATATCACAAATGTTTCATTACAGTTACATCAAAACCCATGTTTCTACATCAAAAAGAGTACTGCAGATACAGAAATACTGCAACAAAACAACACAATTGACCTCTGTAACGGTGATAAATTTGGTTTACTACTAGATAACTTCTGGTATGAAGTCATTCACTGTTCTGAACCAGCTATACATGAAAATACAACAACATGTATAGATCCAGTAGAGAATGGAGTGGTAAAGAAAGAAAAAGATAATGAAAACAGAGATGAAAGTGAAGTAATATCAAATTTAGTTGGTAGTGAAGACACAGTGAACTTTGAAATGAATGAGGAACCAGAGAATCCAGGCAGCAGATCACATTCTCCATCATTATTGGGTATGTTTATATGTCAGTAGTTCTATAATCTAGTAATAGGGTAGGGTCAGATGGCAGTCACTTCCATAGAAGAAAAACAATTTTAGTATGGCAAGACACCCTTTGATGATTTTTGAACATGGTCAGCTTGCTCTTTATATTTATTTTTTTGTGGTTATAGAAATTTGTGGAAATAATATTAAATTATCATTTATTTCTATAGTCAAAAACTTATCGTCTTTTATTTAGGTATAAAAAATAATTCAATGAATTTTTTATAGCATTTATTATGATAACTTTAAAATTCAAACAAAGGTTGTGGGTTCAAGTCCCACTTGAGCATTTAATTTTTCCCAATGTATTCGATTATCAAAAATAAGCTCTGGAAGTAAATTTTTAGATCAAAATGAAAAAACACAAGAGTATACTCCACCAACTGATGCCGCACTCAATACTTCAACTAAAAGGCCCTCTGACTCCGAGGGCCCCCGCCCAGATGATTGTAAGAGGCTGAAAACAGACCCAGATGTGCAGGATGCAGGGCCCAGCAATTATCAGGTTCATTACTTTTTATTTAATTCAAAATCTTGTTTATTGTAAAATATTAAATGCCAAGGCCTTCCACATTTGTGGTTTGTCAGTCCAATTTTGATATTTAGTATATCTTTATCAATCATGCACACCAAGGGGAAAAACATGTGTTATTTGGGTGAAGACTGTTTCAATATAATAAGAATGGTCACACATCCTAATGATCTAGCTATTGTTACTCAACTTACAATGTAACCAATAAAAGAGATAATGATAACAGACACACAAAAACAATTACTTCCAGTGTGAACACCTAAATAGGCCGTAGTCTCTGCCCTTCAGTGTGTGCCACTTCACTCATTTTCATGATAGAAGTTGCCAATAACCCTAAAATGTGTTACAGCCTGTACAGAACTCGGACAGTACAGATCAAAAACCTAGCAATGACAACACGCAAGATCAAAAGCCTAACATTAACAATGTGCAAGATCAAAAGCCCAACATAGTTGCACCAGTGTCTCCTCCACAACCACCAGCTGTCCAGAGGGAGAGGTGTATATATGGAGCAAATTGTTACAGGTATGTATTTATTTATAAGCCACAGAATATGTAAACAACAGTAAGGGCACTTTACTTTTTATGCACTTTCAAAGTAATACAGAATTTGAATCGTATTTGGCTAGGACTCATTCACAAAATGTGCACCTTCACATAATTGCATAAGGTCTCTTGCTAAATCTGCTTTTTTTTTAAACTAAAATTGAATGACCATGGTAATAGAAAACGACTTCTACGATTTATAGGCGACGTAAATTTCTTTTGAACAATGTGTTACTGTATTGTGATGTTCGTAGCACTAACGGGATGGGAACTTTTGATGGTGCTCGATCTTATCGTGGGTTACAGCCCAATGACAGAATCAGTAATTCCGATTTAGTGTTGTTATTTTCACTAGATGCCATGATGCTATGGTAACGATATCTAACAGAAAAATGATTTGACCCTATCTATCAGACGCAACCCACAACACAAGGCGCAGTTCAGCCACCCCGCTGACGGCGACTGGGGCGCGGGCGAGCGCGGCGTGTGCCCGTTCGGCCGCGCCTGCCGCAAGCCCGACCCGCGCCACTGGGCCGCGCACGAGCACCCGCCCGGCGCCCAGCCGCCCCGGGACGCGCTGCACCACGACTTCGTCAGGAGACCCGGTGAGGACTCTACAGACACCAGCTTTTCGACCGTCCACTCATAGTAGCGCAGATGCGAAGCGCATTGAAGCAAAATTCTGCTAACTCAATAAGCGTTGGCCGTTCGCGTTATTGTTTTACCGCCGTTCCCAATACCATACTGACAGTTAAAGATAGATCGCATCTACGAATAAATGACTGTTGCGATCTATCTTCAACTGTAAGTATGTTATTGGGAACAGCCGTTAGCTGAGAAGAGATAAATGAGAAATACATCGGGAAAAAGAAGGCCTCAAGTGGGACTTGAGACGGACGTCGCCCTTAAAGACGGATATAAAGAGAAGGGAAATTTGAAGTGATTCAGGTGTGACTCAATAGCTCAGTTGGAAGAGTATTACCCCTGTAAGGGAAAGGTCGTGGGTTCAAGTCCCACTTGAGTCCTTCTTTTTCCCGATGTATTTTGAATTTAAAAGATAGCCTAATAAATGCTTTAAAAAATTAGTTAAAAAAAAAGAGATAAATGAGCATTCGAAAAACATTGGAAAAAATGAAATGCTCAAGTGAGACTCGAACTCACGACCTTTCGCTTACAGGGCGACTGCTCTGCCAACTGAGCCATTGAGCACCACTTGAATCATTCCAAATTTTCCTTCTCTTTATATCCGTCTATAAGGGCGACGGTGCAGCCATCTACCAACATTCTTACGAACTGTTGGAAACAATGAATGATTTTTCAACCATTTTTAAACATTGAATTTTGATGACTGCGCCCAAATATTTGAATGAATTTTTTAAAGCATTCGCCCTTATAGACGGATATAAAGAGAAGGAAAATTTGGAATGATTCAAGTGGTGCTCAATGGCTCAGTTGGCAGAGCAGTCGCCCTGTAAGCGAAAGGTCGTGAGTTCGAGTCTCACTTGAGCATTTCATTTTTTCCAATGTTTTTCGAACTTAACAGTTAGCATAATAAATGCTTTAAAAAATTCATTCAAATAAATGAGCATTATTTTATTAAGATAAGAGCAGATTTGCTATATTAACTTTTAGAATAAACACTTCAATTCTGCTGTGGTATGTATGACTGACTGCAAGATGATTGTCTAACTCTAAATATATAAAAATTAGGGCTTCAAAGTGCAAGCTTTCGATGCAACCAAGTTAGTTATTCCGATTAAGTCACAAAGTTTGTTCATAGGTAGAGACAGAGACAACTCTTAGTTGCCCAAATATTGACAATTTGATCATCTTTTCAAAGTCCGATCGACTCACTTATATTCATATACACAGCCTATGGGGCATATGGAATACAAACTTACTGCTACTAAAAAATGTATAGTCCATAGCAAGCCCTATTTATACCACCTAAAATGCTAAGGTGTGATTTTAAATATTTATTGCGTAAAATTTGCTCAACAGGTGTGCGGATAGTCCATCGCCACGGCAACATATTCTACATAGACGCACATTCTATAAACTTTTACGATAATCACTTCCAAGTCGAAGACTCTGATGGCGATAGTGTCGATCACGATTACGAATTTTAAATAGACCGTTTTATATAAAATCGTGGCTACTGAGACTTTTTTAAATGTTATGTTTTTAAAGTGAGATTAATTTGACCAGGTCAGGGAAGAGGTCGAAACAGAAATCATAACGGAGTTAAGCGAAAACCAAAAAGGAATGCCAACTCTTCTGGAAGTGAGGATGACAGTGAAGACTCGCCAGAAACTGACCTGATAGTGACAGGGAAGAGGGTTCGGAAGAATGTTCAGAGAGACGCGTGGATCGATACGCAGTCCGATGAAGATGAAGATCCTTATAAAACTGATGAGTCAGACGAATGGCAGCCCTCGAGCGATGTTACAAACAGCGAGGGTTTCTCGCAAAATTTTTAGATCTTGTACAATAAATGTAATTATGAAATGTTTGCTTCTATTTCATTGGCCCCTACTAAATCCATCCGTACTCCATACTAATTATAAGTGCGAAAGTAACTCTGTCTGTATGTTAGCTTTCACGCCACTGCTGAACCGATTTTGATGAAATTTGGTACAGGGGTAGATTAGACCTTGAGAAAGGACATAGGCTATGTTTGGTCACGAAAAAGGGGGGAAGTTTGTCATTTATGAAGATAGCGTGATGAAATTTGGAACAGAGGTAAATTCTGGAGTGTCAGTGAAAAGTGATTTATCTCGAAAATCATAGTTTTGAGAAAATCCAGTTTGAAGTTTTAAAAAATTGTCACTCATTTTACAGTGAATTAAAATAAAAACATGCTACTGCTATTAATAGACACAATAATAGCGAAGGTTTTTATGGCCGAATTTGAGGATTTATATGTATAGTTTTTTTATAATTTATGAAAATATACAGTTATATCAATAAACACATCAAACATTTATTAAACAATTTCGTGACTATTAATACAAATAAACTTGATTTACTTTACACATTGTCTATAGGTTTCGTGACAAATGGTACAATTTTTTTTCATTCTATTGTTGTGCTCTATACAAATGAAAAAATAGAAAGTGTTCAAATAAATATTATTCATTTAAGTAATAGTGAGTTGTATTGTGTGTTTAATTATAAATTTGTTAGAAAAAACACATTCATATCATTAGACACCTAGAGTTTATAAAAATATGATGTGTACTTTGATACAAAGTATGGTTAAGATGATACAACTGAACATATCAACGTGTATATTGATATTACTTAAGTATATAGGTAGTACTACTAGTGAAATAATAGGCACAAGGTTCCGGGAAGGAGGAACTTATGTTCTATATCACCCAGTTGCGTAGAATCGTTGACAGCTACTAGTAATGATGTACAATCAATCAATCAATCAATTAGCTCACCGCAGTCCACTGCTGGACATGTCTGTCCCAATGTGCGCCATTTCATCCGATCCTCCGCCTTCTGCATCCAGTCTATCCCAGCCACCTTTTTCAGGTTGTCAGTCCATCTGGCTAGGGGGTATCCTACTTTGCGTTTGCTTTCTCTCAGTCTCCACTTTGGGACTCGTCTGCTCCAACGGCCATCGGTCCTTCGACAGATGTGGCCAACCCATTGCCACTTGAGCTTGCTTATTCTGCGAGCTATGTCGGTAACTTTGGTTCTGTGTCGGATGACCTCATTTCGAATTCTATCCTTCAAAGAAACTCCAAGCATAGCTCGCTCCATAGCCCGCTGCGCGACTTTTAGGTTATAGACTAGCCCTACCGTCAGTGTCCACGTTTCGGCACCGTAAGTCATAACAGGTAGGACGCACTGGTCAAAGACTTTTGTTTTCAGGCATTGCGGTAGGGGAGAAGAGAAGACTCGACGTAGTTTGCGAAATGCTGCCCAACGAAGTTCGATCATTCTGGCTAGTTCTTTCTTGAAGTTGTTTTTACCGAGCTGGATTACCTGGCTCAGGTATACATATTTTTGCACAACTTCGTGCGTCACCCCTTCGATGGCAATCGGTTTCGGTGCAACATGTTCGTTGAAAATTATCTTGGTTCTATCCAAGTGTACACCGAAGGCCGGCGCGTCGAGAAAATCATACAAACATGGCACAAATCGCTTCTTTCCAAGCTACCAGCCTTTGGCCTGCCTCCCGGACTGTGCAAATGGGTTGTAAGCTTACTGCAGGAGCACCTTATTCGCGTCTTTATGACGGACGAGCTTCGAAGTTCTTGCAGGTAAATGCTGGCTTGCCGCAGGGTTCTATCTTATCTTCCACTCTCTTTCTTCTGCATATCAATGACATGCTTTCTAACGGTAGCATTCATTGCTATGCAGACGACAGCACCTTTACACGGGAGTTATCACGCACATACTGCGGCCAAGCCGTCTGATATCGCGGAAAAAAGGCAGCTGCTTGTCACTGAGCTGGACCGGATCCTAAACCACATTTCTCAATGGGGCGTTGAGAACCTGGTCGACTTCAATGGCAAGAAGACGCAGGCATGTGTGTTTACAGCAAAGGTATCTTCTTTCCTTCCCCTTCCCACTCTTCAGAGCACGCCACTGCCACTGCAGGATAACCTCAATTTCCTTAGTGTGGATGTTCGCTGCAAACTGAATAACAAAAGCTATATCGAGAGCATAATCAAAACAGCATCGCGTAAATTCGGAGTCCTGAACAGATTGAGATATTTTTTCACGCTGGAGCAGCGGTGTCTTCTGTACAAGACTCAAATTCGTTCCTGCGTGAAATACTGCTCGCATCTTTGGGATGGCTCAACAAAGTACTTACTAGATGCTCTCGACGGGTTGCAGCGACGTGCGGTCTGCATTATTGTGAATCCTGAGGTAACGAACACCCTCGAGCCTTTGCAGATGAGTAGAGTTTGGCAGTATTCTACCGTATATACCATGGTGAATGTTCTGATGAGCTCTTACAATTTAGTCCCAACCTCTCCTTTCCTTCACAGGACAACACATACAGAACTAAGATGCCAACCGTATATGGTGCAGAATATAACTTCTAGAACCAAGCGTTTCAGTAACTCATTCCTATGCCGCACCATTAAGACCTGGAACCCTGCCAGCTCACGTGTTTCCTTCCTTCCTTCCTTCTTCCTTCTTCCTATAGTCCCGGGTCCTTTAAGCGGGGCGTGAAATGGCATCTGATGAGGCCGTCAAGCTGAGTGCCACCACTGTCAACATGGTACATGGTTACTTCCTCCTTCCTCATGGTCCGAGACATTGCCTTTAGCTTACCATCAGGTGAGGTGAAGTCAAATTTACGTGTCCCTTATAAAAAAAAGCTTATGATCTTTATAATTGAATGCTACATTAATTTACTTTACTTAAATAGCATTATTATTTTCATTTGCATAGAACTTGTATCAAATACTAATAAAATAATGCTAATAAAAATATTACGTATTTTGTGTATAATGATACAACTTACATACCATAAGCATTGTGCGCCGTGAAGAACGTTGAACCGAGACTGGCGATTCGGTCGCATCACTAAACAACGTTATTCCTCTTTCACTTGGGTATTCCTTCTTGTATCATAATATTACCATCCCGTTCACACAGTTCAAGGCGGAAAGGCGATCGCGGGAGGTGTTTGCTGAGAATTTGTATTACTTTTTACTTAAATTTAGATGATGACAATATTTGAATAAGCTTGTGATTTTGGTACAACTATAATTGTATTATCAGACACGTATACCGACATTGTATTTATATTGATACTAATTTAGTTATATCACTCGACACATTGAACGATTGTAATATATCATGGTGTTAATTGATTCTCTAAGAATTGTATAATTTTACACATAACTTTATTAAAATTTATTTGTTTTTTTACGTCATAAATATAATTGTATCACTTTTCACGAACCAATGTATGAGTAAATTTAAAATGTATATTAATGGAAGTGTACTTATATTACAATGCACTAATTCTAATCTATACATCTACATTGTGTTAAACTCGTTAATTCCATTTGTATCATTATACAATACAGAAATAATAAACATTGTTTAGTTCAATTTGATATGATTTTAAAAGTATTATTTTACACAATTGAATTGTTGAAAAAACGTTCAGTTATATCATTATGCACCAAATCAACTCGCTCATTTTAAACCCTAGAGATACGGGGATAAGAGCCAAAAATAGATATTTTTTTATAGATCTTCTATATGAAAAAAAATAATAAGTAATATAACTCGAGATGTATCACTTTTCACTGACGCTCCAGAATTGGAGCTTGAGTACGGATATAGGCTACCTTGTTTAGCGAAAAAGGGGTAAGGGGGTGGGGGGGGGGTTTATAGGGTGTGTAAGTTCGTCGCGCGTGTTTTTATCGCGATAACCGACATCCACGCGGGCAAAAGCTATTGCATGATATGTCAGTTCTGCTCATTCAACCAATCTTTTACTAAGATGAGATTTTCAAAATTTTATACTGCATTATTTTCATAACAATAAAAGATCAAAGTATACATAATCATGTCATATATTAAAAATTTGAATGTTATATCTGTAACATAACATAGTCATACTTAATAGTACCCTTCATCATCTGAGAAATTCCCGGCGGGGGCGGATCCTTCCCACTCCGATGGCGCGGCGGGGAGCAACAGTGTGGGAGGGGCTTCGCCTCCCCGCACGCGTAGCGCATACACCGCCATCTCTACTTTAGACACATTTGTGCGTGTTACACTTAGTTTCTTGCTTAGAAGACGATTACCGGTTATGCCTGAAATAAAGACAATAAATTGACAGAAAGGTACAGAAAATGAAAAATAATGTATAATAGTGGGTGTATTTCTGGCTTGATTTGCTAATATCTTTATGCATTTAGCACATCACATTCTCAAAATATTTTTTATTTTTATTTTATTCTTTATGTACACATAAATTACAAAATAATTATATTTGAATGAATTTTTTATAGCATTTATTATGCTAACTGTTAAGTTCGAAAAACATTGGAAAAAATGAAATGCTCAAGTGAGACTCGAACTCACGGCCTTTCGCTTACAGGGCGACTGCTCTGCCAACTGAGCCATTGAGCACCACTTGAATCATTCCAAATTTTCCTTCTCTTTATATCCGTCTATAAGGGCGACGGTGCAGCCATCTACCAACATTCTTACGAACTGTTGGAAACAATGAATGATTTTTCAACCATTTTTAAACATTGAATTTTGATGACTGCGCCCAAATATTTGAATGAATTTTTTATAGCATTTATTATGCTAACTGTTAAGTTCGAAAAACATTGGAAAAAATGAAATGCTCAAGTGAGACTCGAACTCACGGCCTTTCGCTTACAGGGCGACTGCTCTGCCAACTGAGCCATTGAGCACCACTTGAATCATTCCAAATTTTCCTTCTCTTTATATCCGTCTATAAGGGCGACGGTGCAGCCATCTACCAACATTCTTACGAACTGTTGGAAACAATGAATGATTTTTCAACCATTTTTAAACATTGAATTTTGATGACTGCGCCCAAATATTTGAATGAATTTTTTATAGCATTTATTATGCTAACTGTTAAGTTCGAAAAACATTGGAAAAAATGAAATGCTCAAGTGAGACTCGAACTCACGGCCTTTCGCTTACAGGGCGACTGCTCTGCCAACTGAGCCATTGAGCACCACTTGAATCATTCCAAATTTTTCCTTCTCTTTATATCCGTCTATAAGGGCGACGGTGCAGCCATCTACCAACATTCTTACGAACTGTTGGAAACAATGAATGATTTTTCAACCATTTTTAAACATTGAATTTTGATGACTGCGCCCAAATATTTGAATGAATTTTTTGTAGCATTTATTATGCTAACTGTTAAGTTCGAAAAACATTGGAAAAAATGAAATGCTCAAGTGAGACTCGAACTCACGGCCTTTCGCTTACAGGGCGACTGCTCTGCCAACTGAGCCATTGAGCACCACTTGAATCATTCCAAATTTTCCTTCTCTTTATATCCGTCTATAAGGGCGACGGTGCAGCCATCTACCAACATTCTTACGAACTGTTGGAAACAATGAATGATTTTTCAACCATTTTTAAACATTGAATTTTGATGACTGCGCCCAAATATTTGAATGAATTTTTTATAGCATTTATTATGCTAACTGTTAAGTTCGAAAAACATTGGAAAAAATGAAATGCTCAAGTGAGACTCGAACTCACGGCCTTTCGCTTACAGGGCGACTGCTCTGCCAACTGAGCCATTGAGCAAATTTGGAATGATTCAAGTGGTGCTCAATGGCTCAGTTGGCAGAGCAGTCGCCCTGTAAGCGAAAGGCCGTGAGTTCGAGTCTCACTTGAGCATTTCATTTTTTCCAATGTTTTTCGAACTTAACAGTTAGCATAATAAATGCTATAAAAAATTCATTCAAATATTTGGGCGCAGTCATCAAAATTCAATGTTTAAAAATGGTTGAAAAATCATTCATTGTTTCCAACAGTTCGTAAGAATGTTGGTAGATGGCTGCACCGTCGCCCTTATAGACGGATATAAAGAGAAGGAAAATTTGGAATGATTCAAGTGGTGCTCAATGGCTCAGTTGGCAGAGCAGTCGCCCTGTAAGCGAAAGGCCGTGAGTTCGAGTCTCACTTGAGCATTTCATTTTTTCCAAAGTTTTTCGAACTTAACAGTTAGCATAATAAATGCTATAAAAAATTCATTCAAATATTTGGGCGCAGTCATCAAAATTCAATGTTTAAAAATGGTTGAAAAATCATTCATTGTTTCCAACAGTTCGTAAGAATGTTGGTAGATGGCTGCACCGTCGCCCTTATAGACGGATATAAAGAGAAGGAAAATTTGGAATGATTCAAGTGGTGCTCAATGGCTCAGTTGGCAGAGCAGTCGCCCTGTAAGCGAAAGGCCGTGAGTTCGAGTCTCACTTGAGCATTTCATTTTTTCCAATGTTTTTCGAACTTAACAGTTAGCATAATAAATGCTATAAAAAATTCATTCAAATATTTGGGCGCAGTCATCAAAATTCAATGTTTAAAAATGGTTGAAAAATCATTCATTGTTTCCAACAGTTCGTAAGAATGTTGGTAGATGGCTGCACCGTCGCCCTTATAGACGGATATAAAGAGAAGGAAAATTTGGAATGATTCAAGTGGTGCTCAATGGCTCAGTTGGCAGAGCAGTCGCCCTGTAAGCGAAAGGCCGTGAGTTCGATTCTCACTTGAGCATTTCATTTTTTCCAATGTTTTTCGAACTTAACAGTTAGCATAATAAATGCTATAAAAAATTCATTCAAATATTTGGGCGCAGTCATCAAAATTCAATGTTTAAAAATGGTTGAAAAATCATTCATTGTTTCCAACAGTTCGTAAGAATGTTGGTAGATGGCTGCACCGTCGCCCTTATAGACGGATATAAAGAGAAGGAAAATTTGGAATGATTCAAGTGGTGCTCAATGGCTCAGTTGGCAGAGCAGTCGCCCTGTAAGCGAAAGGCCGTGAGTTCGAGTCTCACTTGAGCATTTCATTTTTTCCAATGTTTTTCGAACTTAACAGTTAGCATAATAAATGCTATAAAAAATTCATTCAAATATTTGGGCGCAGTCATCAAAATTCAATGTTTAAAAATGGTTGAAAAATCATTCATTGTTTCCAACAGTTCGTAAGAATGTTGGTAGATGGCTGCACCGTCGCCCTTATAGACGGATATAAAGAGAAGGAAAATTTGGAATGATTCAAGTGGTGCTCAATGGCTCAGTTGGCAGAGCAGTCGCCCTGTAAGCGAAAGGCCGTGAGTTCGAGTCTCACTTGAGCATTTCATTTTTCCAATGTTTTTCGAACTTAACAGTTAGCATAATAAATGCTATAAAAAATTCATTCAAATATTTGGGCGCAGTCATCAAAATTCAATGTTTAAAAATGGTTGAAAAATCATTCATTGTTTCCAACAGTTCGTAAGAATGTTGGTAGATGGCTGCACCGTCGCCCTTATAGACGGATATAAAGAGAAGGAAAATTTGGAATGATTCAAGTGGTGCTCAATGGCTCAGTTGGCAGAGCAGTCGCCCTGTAAGCGAAAGGCCGTGAGTTCGAGTCTCACTTGAGCATTTCATTTTTTCCAATGTTTTTCGAAAATAATTATATACAATAATGAGATGAAATGTACAAAGGCAAGCTTAACTCAGAGTGCACAGAGGAATTGCTGGTATGAGTGGTAAAGTCTAGTTTACAAGAAAGTAGCTATGTTGATGTAAGAGGTATACGAGACGTATACCTCTTACATCAACATTACCCCAGGTAATAGGCTATTTTTTTAATTATTAACATTACTTGTAGTTCTTGTAAAACTGGCAAAAACGGCGCCATGACGCGTCATGACGTGGGTTTACAGATAGCAGCGGGCCATACCATACCATTCCAACTAGAGAAATATATTTACTGTTTTTTTTTGCTGTTAATATGAAAAATTTGAAAGAGTTGATATTATTGTAATACACACTTACCCAAATATCCAGTATACAAATCCCTTACAACCTGACAAGCCTGGAAACAATCATCACTATCTCCACTAGATATGCTGTTGATGGCCTTCCTCATTAGTTCTCCTGTCAAGTCGGTTAATCCTAGCATGTAGTCGTTCTCCGGAATCATCGTAACAACACTCCTTTCTACCTCATCCTCACCCTTCACAGTGAAGGTGAATTCCTTCTGAACTTCTGGGAATGTTATAATCTGTTTTGTAGCCATTAATGAGTAAAGAGTTCTGGCTTCAATGAACTCTTGAAAACCGGCTGTGACCGCTCTTGAATGTAAGTGTGCCGGGCTGTTCTCAAGTTCCAGTCCGATGCTCTTTATGGGCCCTTTAATGAGTTTTTGAATTCGTTCATCAGCCTCGTTGAGTGTTTTCTCGAGTGTTTCCTTACTGAAAAAATAAATAGCAGTCAATTTAAAAAATGAATGGGTAATAGAACAAGAAAAATAAAATTTGTTCCACATTAATTCCAGTCTTGTTTTTCAACGGGTGACAAAGTATATTCTTTGTACCAATCAGGTGGCAGACAAGCAGACCCACCGGATGTATTGTATGTAATGCAAATATAAAATGTAGGTATGCTAATTAAGTGGACGAGCTTACAATAATTTTGAAAATCTCGAAAGTTTCGATGGATAATGAAAACTAATAAATAACTCTTGCTAGTAATACTCACGTAATTGTAGAATGTAATAAGAAAATAATTCTTTTACTCTCAATAGTAATATCTCGCGATAGTTTGACAAGCCTCTCGTGCCTGTCCTGACGATCGTTGAGTTTCAACGCGGCAGCTCTGAAGATGGCCAGCACAGGGCTATCGGCCGGCAGAGACACTGCTGTCTCTCGTGCGACAGAAGACAAAGTGTGATTTGAACTTCTGCCACGGTTTCCTCGGTGATGATATCTCCCTAAAAAATAAATTCAAAAGGTCTTATTCACAATAATATTGTTTTGAATTGGTTTTGAAGATGTATCAGATATGAAAACAAACCTTGGCCGGACATTATTATGAATGAAAACAAGCTCCTAACACATGAACCGATGTATACAAGATTAAAGGGATTATTCAAAAATATTTTAATTTTATTTTTATTTCAGCAATAGGCAAGATCAAGCAAGAATCTTGAAAGAAATAATTATTTAAAAACACGCCTCGTTCTTTCCCAATTTGTCAAATCAAATTTTTTGACAAATTGAGAAATACCACAGACCACAAGGCCACAAGGTTTTTTTTTTATTTATACCACAGATTAATGAAAGGAGTAAAAAAAGTATGTACCATAGACACTATTATTTTCCCTGAACCCCGAACCTTGGTCGCTTTTATATTAATATTAACCAAGACCCACGAGACGACACGACATCGTAAATTCGTTGTAAATTACATCATCTGCATCGGATATCTGTGGTCACTGGTGACGTTCTGTCCAGTATCTGTCATTCTTCAATCATCGTTCATCAACTCAACTTTTGATTTTGATTAATTTCCTTTCGGAAATATCTATAGGTTTGTAAATTGAAATTAATTTTGTTTACAGTTTATTCAAAATAATGTACAATTTGCAACTATTCCAATTACAGGAATTCGTGTCGACTGCCCAGAGTCCACGAATTTCTGCTTATCGCCTGATAAAGTTTTGGGTGTGACTGCTTTTCATCTGCCTGAGTTTAAGGTAAATAATAACAATTAAATCGAATTCCACGCAAGTGTGAACTGTAGGATGGTACAAATCTGTATATTACTGTTGTTTTAGTGTTCCAACCCAGCTAAAATGGCCCAAACACTCACTTTTGGTGACTCATGTGCGCCGGTGACATGTCACGCGTGGAATAAGGATAGAACTCGTAAGTACATACTTGGTTTTATTTTATCTTAAAACTTTCACTGAAAATTCACACTATCTTTCTATTGCTCACCCATAATGGAAGACACAACACTTATGTGCTAAAAGAATCTTTAGATACATATATTTTTTTTTTAACGAATTCAATTTATTTATTACTTTGATATAAAAATAAATAGATAAATAAATAATAATAATAATAATTTTGATACATAAATTATATACTTTATCCTGGGTTTATCGTCATGTTTTGAATAATATTTAGTTTTGTACTTTGTGCATATCTATAACTAAAACAAAACATTAAAATTAGTAAGCACTATTTATATTCCCAATAATTGAAATCAACAGATTTGAATTTGAAAACCCAATTGACAAATCTCAAAACATATTATTAACTTAAAAACTAGTTCCTTTTCAAAAATAAGAAAATAAATATTTTTTATTGTATGCATTCCAGAAATTGCATTTTCCCCTAACAACAATGAGGTCCATATCTATCAGAAAGAAGGCAACGACTGGAAGCAGACCAACAATCTTGTGGAGCATGACCTGAAGGTGATGGGCATTGACTGGGCTCCCAACACTAACCGGATTGTCACCTGCTCAGTTGACCGCAATGCTTATGTGTGGACCCAGGATGAAGACGGCAAGTGGAACACCACATTGGTTCTGCTCCGTATCAACCGAGCTGCTACCTGTGTTAAATGGTCTCCAATGGAAAACAAGTTTGCAGTTGGTTCAGGAGCTAGACTGATCTCCATTTGCTACTTCGAAAAGGAAAATAATTGGTGGGTGTCTAAGCATATTAAAAAACCAATACGTTCAACTGTGACCAGCATTGATTGGCACCCAAACAATATATTGCTGGTGGCTGGCTCAGCTGACTTCAAGGTCAGGGTGTTTTCTGCATACATCAAGGATATTGAAGACCAACCTGGACCAAACGTTTGGGGAACTAAACTCCCATTGGGACAATTGTTGGCTGAATTCCCCAACACACCCAATGGTGGTGGCTGGGTACATAGTGTATCTTTCTCTGCAGATGGGAATAAAGTTGCATGGGTGGGACATGACAGCTCCATTAATGTAGCTGATGCTACTCAAGGGAAAGCTGTTATTAAACTAAAGACTGAATACCTGCCATTCCTGGGATGCAGTTGGATGACTAACAACTGCTTGGTGGTGGCAGGCCATAGCTGCATTCCACTACTGTATTGTCATGAGGGCAATTCTATTAATTTTGTTGCCAAACTGGATAATACTCAAAGAAAGGAGTCCGGTGGGCTGTCAGCCATGAAGAAGTTCCAGTCCCTCGATCGTCAGGCACGCATTGAAACTAATGACACTTTCCTGGATTCTATTCATCAGAATGCTATTACTTCGATCAGTGTCTTTGAAGGCACTAAAGCCAATGTGCAAAAGTTCAGCACCACAGGTCTGGATGGACAACTGGTCATTTGGGACTTTGAGACCCTGGAGAGGTCTATTGAGGGACTGAGGATTTTTTAATTAGACTGCAATATAAATTTATGATTTTTATTTTTAAGGAATAATATAATAATCAGTTTGCGTGCGAGTTCTGAAGTCACTCTGTTAAAAAAACAATAAACATGGAAAGCCGTGGGAAAGTAAAACTTGCCGACCACAGTCCAATCAGTCTAGCTCAAATAAAAACAGCAAGCGACTGCAGCAGTGAGTGAATTCAGCTCCCCAGACAGTAAAAACTTTCAAATATACAGAATAAACTATCATAATTTATAGATACAACTTCTATGCTTTTTATAATATACAATTTAAAATTTATAAATCAAATCAATAATAATTTATATTATAAATAAGACTACTACTCCCTATGATAGATCACTTTTAATACTACTGAAGTACTGTCAATATAACATTAAATTTTAAGGAATCAACCGAAGTATTATTTTTTAACGTTAACATCAAAGTCATAGTGTAATATCCTAGAGAACTATAAGGCCATTTGTTTGTATGTTGTCACTACTGGTGCGTGTGGGGGCTACTGCGGCTTGGCCACGATGTTGAACACGGGCCCGATGCGGATGAACACGCGGCGCAGCACCGAGCGCAACTCCGGCTTGAGGTCGAAGCACGTGATCTCACACAGCAGCGGGTAGTAGCTGGACACGTGTGCCGCAAACTGAAACATACAACATTATTGGTGAACATCTTTGGTACAGTACAGGCAGGCTGGTTCTCTGGCCCACATTTAATTTTACGAGCCAGATGCCAGTATGTAGTAAATGAGGTGTCTAGTTGTATATTCTTGTAGTTTTGGCTGTCAAAGAATCAAAGAATCAATTTCATTTATTCAATTTAGGCACATAAAGAGCACATATGAACGTCAGAATTGTACAATGGCAGTCATATTAAAAATAATAAAATAAATCATTGGAAAATGATTCTTTCGCTGGTTCGGTAGGTTGGTTCTACTGAGAAGATACCAGCAAGAAACTCAGTGAACTCGATTATCCTTCTTTTTTTAATATGGTTTTATTTATAACAAGTTTATACTGTGCGAGCAAGAGATGAGATGAGATGATATGTCAACCAGATACTTTTGCAGATAATCTCTTCTGCTACATATATACATAAATGTTTCATAACATAAAACCTCTTGTAAGCACTGCTCGACCCGGGAATAAAATATAGAACCAGCAGTCACTTTTGCTACGCCAGAGTTTGTACGAAGAAATATTAATTAATGAAAGATTATTATTATGAATTTATCCATAGACGGACGAAGAGGGAAAGTCAATTTTGTAATATGTACAAGAGAGTAAATAACTGATTTGCATTTTTATTCTATTATCATAGTAGTTTACAAGCATAGCATACTTTTCAGGCTGATTTTACAGATAATTTTCGTTCGTTTTCGTTTTACGTTTATTTAATGAGACCATTAATTATCACAAGTTTAAATACAGTTTAATAGTTTATAATAGTTCAATGACCAGATAATATAAAGTAGTAAACCGTAAAGGTACATATTGCGACATAAAGTGCTCTATATCCTAAAACAATAAACTCTTCGCCATACTCATAAAATAAGCGTCGTTAGTTGAAATGAGAAAAAAGATATGAGATGGAAAGCCGAAAGGAATCGTGTTATACGGCCTTCGCTGAAGATATATCGATTTGATTTTTCTATACAACGACAGTCAACGACTTTTCTGTGTACCTACTTGACAAGCGAAACATTAATTTTGTACACTTACGTTTGGTTAACTGATGATAAATTACTTGAACAAATCGCGTTTGTCACGAGGTCATTACTCTCTAGAAGCGATTATAGTGCTTCATGTTTAAATCTTTTGCTTAGACGACTACTTTGTTTCAGCACTGTAGATACTTTTAGTTCTAATTCTAACCAATATGGAGCATGAACTTTATCCCGAATTTAGCCTAGTACCTACAGTCAACGACAGAATTTAACAAATTCTAATTGATCACCATAGTCACTGTTAAACCAATCATAAAACAATAAACAAAACATGAAATTTATAAAATTCGTCCACGAGGGCTTCTAAAATTACCTTTAAGTACATTAACTGTGGGCACATGCATTCTAATAAAAAGAGTATTTTCAATATTTTTGTCGATCAACTTTTGTCGTTAATTGTACCTCACTGCATAGAGTACGATATCTAAATAAGGAAAGTTATGCTGTCACTTTCATATCTGCAATACTTAACTATGTAAACAAGTTTTTGTAACATTTTGTTTGTAATTCATGAATCGATCGCATGACAAGAGCCCGATAAATACACATTCTATCGCATTCAATCCGCACCGCAAAGCATTCTATTATTATCGCGCTAGATAAGATCTATACATGAGTTCCATTTTTAGATGGTTCGATGTAGATAAATATATTTGGAAGGACATAATAGGACAGGTTTGAAGGGAGCTTTATTTCGAAATTGAGATCATCTGGCTCGGAGGTAGATGGTAAAAGGTTGTCAACGAAAATTGGGGATTATAAAAATTATTAAATATTTTAGTATGTGTGTCCTTGGTGGCGCAGCGGCAAGAAGCTAGACTACGCTGTACGAAAAAGGTCTGGTTCCCGTGTAGGGCAATATTGTTATTGGGGTGTTCAGTTTGGTAATTTTCAGTATCAGCACGAAAACAGGAAAAAATGCCTTTTACGATATGTAGGTATAGTAACTATATTGCGTATCATTTCCGGGACATACAGGCATCAATATATTGTTTATTTGTTAACATTCAACCAATTTTGTTGATGTGTACCTTCACCCATATGAATCACAAATAAACCAGGGTAACCGGATAACCTAAGTTACGCATCAGGCGCAGAGTGAGCTTAATGTAACATCCTAGTAGTATTAAAAAAGTAAAAAAAAAACATGACTGTACTTACTCTTTCGTCAGGCATCTTCAGTATTCTTGTGAGAATGAGTAGCAGGATCGACGTCCATGCATCTCTATGTGCTTCGCTCGTCACACCAGCAAAGTATTCCAACGCTTCACAACAAATATTGATTAAACTTTTCTGAACAGCTGGCCAGTGTTCTCTTCGTGTTTCATCACTATACATTTTCAGAAGTATCCTCAGCACACACGCCAGTGACTGCGTCTCTTGCTTCAACATATTCGGTTTCACCGAACCCTTGAAATTGGCCTTCCACAAAACGTTTCTCTGCGCATTATTGGTATTGAAAGTCTTGGCGAACCGATGACTGCACATTAGACATTCCACAAGTCGTAGCAGGTGTGGGGAGCTCAACAGTCTGTACATGCCTTGTTCTTCACGCTGACATTCCTGTTCTGTGCCAGGAGTTCCACCTGTCAGTTCTGCCGCAGCCAATGCTAAGGTCTCGGCGTCTTCTTTCCTCGACGTTGCTGGATAGAAGACGATGTTGTCGATAGTTTGTATCAGCTCCAACTGAACCACGCACTTAATCAGCAGACTATTGAAAACTCTATTCGAAGACTTTACTTCGTCTCCACCGCCTTGCGGTTTCTTTAGTATCCCATGGCGCACGTGTGGAGCTTCTGACTCGTCGTTCTCATCCGGCTTCCACGTGAGAAGCGTGGTTGGTAAAGTGCTGTTGAATATGTCTAACATGATCTGACACGTCTTGCTCCACGTGTCTTCGTTGAACTTGGTACCGTTCGAAATGACTAGATTTTCTAAACAGTTGGTGCCTGATCTCGCGAGTTGCTCGTTATCCTGTTGCACGCACCAGTGCAGCTGAGCATACAATTGTTCTAGAAGTAAAGATCCAAGAATGTCAAAGTATTGCGTGAAAACGTCTACGATGGCGTACAACGCGTGGTTGCATGTTGTAGTCATCCATTCATTTTTCTCTAATTGGTGCTCAGGTAGCTTCATATTGTCGAAGATTCTGAACAGTATATTGAATAGATCTCTCCACCAATGTGGACGGAATGATTCGCCGTGGGTTTTTATAATCTCAAATAGGACAGTGAGACCGCGGGTGCGCACGTCTAGCTTACATCGACTGACGACACACGATAAGGAGAAGAGTAGCGGAAACCATCCTCGGAGCCATACTCTGTCGACTTCAGGCGCCCCCTGCTCACCCTCGAGGCCCGCGTGTTCGGCAAACAGTTGCGGAGATGCCCCAACAGCTGTCGCACAAGACCTGACAAGCCTTATAGCTTCCATAGAAGTGTCAGGGAACTTCGCGTTGCAAGCAAATTCTGATAGACATTTGACTGCATCTTGGAAGGAGTCTATCATGGCGGGGAATTGTCTTTCGTACAACTCGGATATTATTTTTCCTGTTGTCTGGAATGCTAAATCTACAATTGCTTCATCTTGATCGCTCGCCGCTAAATGGAATACAGAAAAAATATTTTTCCAACCTGATCTGATGTTAGGAGCTTGTGAGTTGACCATCTGAGCGATACAGCGAACGACCATGTCTCTTATCGTCGGAGAGCTGTTTTTCTTCATTATGTGTTCAAATGGCCTCAAGAAGTCTTTCTGGAATTTGAAATTGGCAAACTCGCCTTTTTCTATGAACTTCATTGATAATTGTCTTAGAGAATCGACAGCGAAAAATGCTATATCTTCATTGCTACTACATCCTACTTTGTTGAAGTGATCGCCAAGAACTTGCCATATTCGAGACCATTGCAATCTGATGCGGCCCATGTTGTAATAAGATATTTCTACTATTTTCTGCAATGAGAACATTCGAGGATTTGTTGGATGGCTCAATTCATCTAAGGATACTTGGCATAAAGCTTTAACGAAGTCAACTATAGCGTCACCATCAAGTCTAGTGGATCCTGTGAATATTCTATCTACAGCTACGACGACGCTTTGTGAGCTCGTCTCTCCTATATGTTCCTTTACACTTGGATCTAAAGACATCAAACTAAACTTCAAAGAGTCTGGTTGAGGTTTAATTCCTGAACCCGACAGGAACTGTGGACGAACTCCAGTTCCTATTAGCTGTGCTAGCTCCAACTGGGAGATACATTTGACCACGTCTAACCAGCTGGTTCCTAAGTAGTTCCCATCTGTATGCGCGACAGTAATCAATGTTTTTATGGTGTCAATATTCTTTGCCTTCATTTCTGTGATAGGTGAATTTGCCGTGAGTAACGTGAACCGTGCAAGGGCTTGCACATACGCATCTCTTTCGAGCGACATGTGGAAAATGCAAGCGATGCGGATAGCGCATCTAATACCATCTAAGCACAGTGATGCGATTTCAGGATCGTCACAATCTTGTAATCCAACTGAAAAAGCTGCAAGGAAAGGCGTCCATGCCATCTTGAACATGGGTCGTACATGTTCAACGTGTTTAGCAGTTGTGAATGGTGTTTGAACATGTGATACGGATTCCATCAAATTCTTGGCAGCAGTAGAAATCTGCTCCATTTCCATGTTCCAGATCAGTTTTCGTTTTTTCTCGTTAGCGATCATATGTTTGCCAGGTTTCGAAGTGTTTTTCATTTTAATCTCATGCCCCGCGATTTCGTCGTATATTGTCGAGAGGTATTCACGTGGCAGGTCATTATTGTCGCTGATGCCGCTGTTCAGTTTAATGTATTGTTCCTTGGTCATTTTGTTCTTGACTTGTGGTGAATGCAAATCTGTCGTTAACATTATAATGGAAAATGCTAATACGTAAACAGTGTCTGCGCTTGTAAATAGTGTGTTACTCGGATTACATTCACAGTAGCGTGATGCGAATTTTTCCATTAGTCTGTCAATTTTTTGGGCTTCACCTGGCAGCCTGAAGCCTTCTAAGAAATATCGTAACGCCGCCACAATATCCATATTGTTGAAATTCATAGAGTCTACGTAGGAGTACATGACTTCCTTTGAATGGTCGTCATTCTCTCCTAAGTATTCCCCAACGAAAGTTTTGTCAAGTCTTTCATCGGTCAGTAACCATTCAGCAATTTCCTTGGTGGATGTTCCTAACAGAGCTTGTTCTTGTAAGAAAGCTACTCCTCGTTTTGGTTTTCTATTGAACAAGTCTATACCAGTTTCCCAAACTTCTTTCTGCTGTTTTAAAACCTCGAATTGTTCAGGAGAATCTAAGGTTTCCCTGTTTCCAATATTGCTCGACCCAGTAGAAACAAGGCTTAGGCTTGATCCTCCATGGGATTTGATACTGTGATGGTCGATATCTTCTTTAACAGTCCGCTCACCTAGGGTAGTTTGTAGGTTTGGATTTATGTATAGTTCTTTGCTCCACTCCACCATACACTTTAAAATAGAAACTAAGCACTCTAGCCCACGGATACGCATGGATTTTTCTTGATTTGGTGTAGCACCTAGTTCTAAAGCCTGTCTTCCTTGTGCGATTTTTGAAACGTCATTAACTAGCCGCTGGAATAGATTGGCAGCTGATAAATCGCAATCGTAATTTACGTATATGTCGACAACGCTTTGAGCGTCGCCGCAAATCCTAGTCAGGGCTTGGATTACCATCCACTTGTGTTCAAATGAAGAGCTTGAGGTCTCCAAAATGTTCATAAAGATTTCCTTGAAGAATACTTCAATCTGTTTCTTAAGGTGGACCTTAAAGTTCTGAAGAAGAGCTAGGAAAATAGCTAACGAAAGTTCAAATACCTCTGGAACTGAGCTGACACCATTCTTAGAAAGTGCCACACAAAGATATTGCTTGATAGCTGTTATAAACATTTCATTATTTCTGAATACCGGTCCAGCATTTTGAAGGATAGATAGAAGAAGATGAAGAGATAGAATTTTAGATCTTAATTCGTGAGACTTAGGATCTGGAGTTCCCTCAGGGAGGGGCTTCATAGAAAGTTTACAAAGAGCTCTGAAGACCAAGAAAGCATCTTTTTGTAACACATGAGTGAACTTTGCTGTGACTGAATTGTCGTTTTCTGATGCTACATCCACACTCTCTTGGGAAGGTATTCTCATAATAGCACTCTCTTGGGAAGCTAGCGAAAGAGGAGCTTCAGTTGGTACTTGGCCATTGCTTTCTTGTGACACACTTATACTGTCCTGAGAGTCAGATGGATTCTCGTTATTATCTGGTCCATTTGAAACTTCTGTATGCTCGTCTGTTGACTTTGTAGCAATACTTAGGGCAGTATCTATTACTTGATCTACAATTTGTTTGGCGATTATTTTCGCTTCTAATACTTCGGTTACTTGCTCAACTTGTGTTTGTTCAATTTCTTTTTCTTCCTCATTAGTGTTGTTTTGTGTATGTGCTGAAACAACATTGCCATTTGGCACCTTGTGTTGTATTTCCGTGTCGTGATAGCCGCCATTAGCTTCACATTCTATTGCCTGGTTCTCCATTTTTGTGAATATGACATTAAGCATTTGTGTCAATGTTGCTCTAGCTGTTGTCTGGTTGATAAGGTTTTTGCTAGCAAGATAGATATTATAGCATGTTCTGACAGCAAGGAGTACTGTACCTTCATGGACTTCGACATGTTGACTTGTGATAACAGTTAATAGCGCTTTTATTATCTGTAGTTGGACCCCTTCATCAGTCTGTGGTCCTGTGAAACAACTGCATATTGTTTCAACTATTCTATCAATCAGCAATTTTCTAGGAGTGGTTGAATCAGGAATGTTTCCAGTAAGATGGCCATAGGCAATAAGTTTCTGTAGACAGTCCAGGGCTGTCACAACTATCCTGGATGCCTTACTCTGACACGCCAGTTCGAAAGGTAGGAAGTACTTCTCTGCTGTGATGATATTTGAAGCGTCATTCTTGGGTAAAGGGAGAGTTCCCGAGGTAGGACTCTCTGTTGATTCCACTTGCCCACCATTTTTAAGTTCTGTTTTAATTTCCTCTGCAACAAAAAAAGAACTATCAGTAAAATATTAAGTTGGATATATAATATCAGCAGACATTAAAATCATAGCTATTGTACAGTCAGCCTCAGAATGATCTTGATGAACAAAGTGCTAAAAATGATGTTAATTCCTTGGTTTTCCTCCCTTCCTGTTGACAGATAGTTCTGATATATTTGGTATTCACCTTTAGTTCAGACAATACACACACATCGAATACATAGGAAAAAAGAATCTTCTCGGGCGGGACTCGAGCCCGCAGTCTTTCCCTTACAGGGGGAATGCCTTGACCAATTCGGCTACCGAGACACGCCCGATGTGATTCAAATTTCCCATCTTATACGTCTTGAAGGCGACGGTGGAGTCATCTATCGATTTTCTTACGAATTAATGAATGATGTTACAATCATACAATCATGATGATACAATACAGTCATACAAACAATAAAGACGTATAAGGTAAAGTACTTTAATAATATTTGATTTATCTGCTCTCAAATTAAAAGCTATTGTTTAAAAGAAATGTGTATGAATGACAGTCTGTTATTACATATTTAGAACTACTACTACTTACTATTATAAATATGAGTATTATACAGGATGCAATTTTATACCTTACTGGAAGGAAACTATTCGAAATACTGGAGTTCACTAGCAATAGAATTAAAAAAAAAAGATGATTGTAATATCAAACCAACCATAACTTAGCATAGCAACACTATTACCTACTGTACTTGAACTTATGCAATATAATATTTCTATGCACCAGTCCGTAATGTATTGACCTGTAACTAACTGCACATAACAGTTGACACTAGGTTTGTGGCAATATATGTTACATAAACTAAGAAATATCTGACCTAAAGTGGTAGAACATATGAAAGCCGAGTGAGAATTGTCTATTTCTTTTTACAATATTTAGTTAACTTTTCGTAATGTTAATGAACAATGTGACTTGAATTATTTATTTATAATATTTCCTGTAAATCAGGTAATACTGCTGATTAACGGATTGTGGGCTATATGACAACAGGTCCAAAGTCAAAATTGTGGAAAGGAGGAATAGGACAACAGACCTCAGACTTCAAAATGTACACTTAAAATGGTGATTGGCACTCTAAGGAAGGAGAAAAGTTTGTTTATAAATATTAAGGTAGTCATATTACAGCTAAAGCATTCTACTTGCAATGAATACTTGAATACATCAGGAAAAATTCAATGCCCAAGTGGGACTTGAACCCACAATCTTTCCCTTACAGGGGGGAATGCTCTTCCAACTAAGCTATTGAGCCACAATGCTATAAAAAAATCATTCAAATTGCAATCAATACATTATGAATTACCATTATTCTATGATTAGTAGCATTATATTATTATGCATAATTTTTGTTAACTACATTAATAGCACTGTATGTGTGTACTGAGATGAATACAGTACAATAGATTAATGAATAGAAATTAAGTTTCAGCATTTTCCTTATGTTTCTTGAACACCTATCATGATATACCTAATCTCCTGTATGTAGATATAAAATTAATAAGCAACTCAATACAATGTAATCAGTGTTATACATATATGGCATTGTACTTATTTATCAGATGACAAAAATGGTAAAAATCAAAATCAAAAATAATTTATTTTGCATAGACCATTAAATCGGCACTTACAAAACGTCAACATAAAGTAAATATTAAATACTAACTAATACTAGTAAATGGACCAGTATGATGTATATAAATGGTGTAAACTATAAATGGACGTCGTTAAACAGAAACGTTCCATTCCACATTAACTGCAAATCGAGATAAATGCAATTTTCTGTTTTAGTGGTAAACTTTTTGTTTTAACATGTTTAGAATGAATCCCTTCGAATTTATTGTAAAAATATGTAATTATTATGTAATTATGTTTTTTTTTTAATATATATTCAATCTAACTATTGTAATAAAGAAAATTGGTACTGGAACATTTCTGCTAAATTGTTACTTTGTATGAAGTAGCATTTCTAATAACTTTGCATAAACGTTCCAATCTATTATAAATATATAAATTAATAATTAATAATCCTAAAATGAAAAAAAACATGTAGGTATTGATATTTTGTATTAAAAAAATTACAAATTTAAAACATTTCAGAGCAAAATCATTCATTTCTCAACCCCATATTGTAGTCGCTTGTGAAAACCGTGGCAGGGAGTTCATTCCACAGCTTGAACGTACGTGGTATGAAGTTCCTTTCATACCGCACGGTGCGAACCGTATTCGGATGCAATGTGTGGGGATGAATTCCCTGTCTATGGCGAGCGGTGCGATGATAGAATGTAGCTGTGGGCATTACGTCAAATAATTCATCTGAGCACAAACCATTATATAGGCGGTAGAAAACACACAGTGAGGCAAAATCCCTCCTGAGGCTGAGAGGTTCCACATCGCCTGCGAGTATGGGACTGTCGACGAGCCTCAACGCACGTCTTTGCACCCAGCAAAGCCGAAAGGGTCAAGCTGGCGTGCGGGTGCTCCGGCAAAAAGATGACAGCAGTACTCCATGTGGGGCCGAACCTGTGCCTTATAAAGAAGGAGTCGCTGCCCCGCAGTGAAGTACTGCTTTAAGAACTCCAAGCTTCTTTGATGCCAGCTTGACCTTGTCCTCCAAATGACTGCGGTACTGGACGTCACTTGAAATGTCAACGCCTAGGATCCCGATACTCGGGGCAATGGTAAGCCGTGTGCCCAGGAATTGCGGCGCTACAATAAATGGGGTTTTCTTAGCGGTGAATACACATACTTGTGTCTTGGTGGGGTTGAACTGAACCAGGTTTAGTCGACCCCAATCGGATACTCCCGAGAGAGTAGTCTCGATTTCTGACACAAGTTGTTCGCGACTCCCCTCCACCTCGGATTGGAGGATGTTTGCATGACCCGTGTATCATGTGTCTCCAGTACTGTCGTCCGCATAGCAATGAATGGAGTCGTCCGACAGCATGTCATTAACATGCAGCAGAAACAGGGTCGGAGACAACACGGAACCTTGTGGGACACCGGCGTTTTTGTCCATGCGGTCCGAGCGACTGCCCTCCACGACGGCTTGGATGCTTCTTGAAGGAATTTTTACAGCATTTAGTATGCTAACTTCACGTCGCCTTAAAGACGTATAAGATGGGAAATTTGAATCATATCGGGCGTGTCTCGGTAGCCGAATTGGTCAGGCATTCCCCCTGTAAGGGAAAGACTGCGGGTTCGAGTCCCGTCCAAAAAGATTCTTTTTCCCTATGTATTCGATTTGGATGCTTCTGTTGGACAAAAAGCTGGAAATCCAATTACACAGCCCCTCAGAGAGTATATAAGATGGTAGCTTCGCAAGAAGACCTCTGTGCCATACCCGATCGAAGGCCTTCGCTATATCTAGGCTGACCGCTAGTGCCTCACCCTGGCTCTCGATGGCTTGCGCCCAACGGTTTGTGAGATACACAAGAAGGTCACCGGTCGAGCGACGCTGGCGGAAACCGTACTGTCGGTCGCTCAGTAGATCGTTACCCTCAAGGTATCCCAGGAGCTGTGTACTAATAACACGCTCCATAACCTTCGAGAGAAGGGAGGTGATAGCAATAGGCCTGTAGTTGGGTCTGTCCTGTCGCCTTTCTTAGGCACAGGATGCACGTATGCGGTCTTCCACGAAGCCGGAACTCGTCCAGCGGAGAATGAGAGCGCGAAGAGTCGTGTATGAACAGGGCACAACTCTGGAGCACAGTGCTTAAGCACCATTGCCGGTATCTGGCATACTCGACTTTTGAACATCTAGGGATTTTAGTTTTCGCCGAACCCTCCGCTGGGTGATTTTTACTTCACCCATTGAAGTTCCACACCAGGGTATACTAGGTGGTCCGGCATTCCCATCGTTCATAATCGAGTTTGACGCAAAGAGGTTACCTAAAAGATCGGCTTTCTCCTTGGCGCCATGGCCCAGACTACCGTCGGGTTTTAATAGCGGCGGAAGATAGGAATGTACTCTGTATTTTTATAGGTAATGCAATTATAAATAGGATACATTTGTATTATTTGAAATATTATTAAAGGGAAAGTGAAAATAACCGCGACACGATACCGGTACGCTAGTCTTCTTTTTAGTTTCAGGCTTGGATTGTGAATGTAGAAACTCGTATATTCTTATATTCTCTAATTTGATTGATCTACTAAATAATTCGTTTTCTAAAATATTTCAAGTGGATCGGAACATTCTTACCGAGGAAATAAAGCAAATATATTAGTTTCTAAAAACATTCCGAAAACATTGAAACATTGTTGCCTAAAATACAGCGCTCTTTTATTAAACAAAAACGTTCCAAGAGCATTAGAACGTTATTATCAAGGACAGAGTGCTTTAGATAAATTTGCAATAAGATCCCAAAAATCTTGGAACTTTATATCCATGTAAAATAAAAAATATGTTAATTTGTTATAATGTTTCAGAATAACTGAAACATTATGAGAAAATGTGGTTAATGAATAGAAATTAACCATAAATGTTTCAGGCGATTTAATACGTTTTATTTTTAAGTTATGTACTTTATCGAAAATGGTTGTGGATTGGAACGTAGGATGTATAAAAAATAAATAAGGTGTCAGTTTAACGTGTTGTTAATCTGACAGATCATGACAATTCAAATCTATTTATCATAAAAACTTCACTTCGTGTGACTTGTGGGTTGGAACGTTTTCGCTTAACTACGTCCAAATATAAAAGGAAAAAATACTGATCAAAATTGATATTGTGAATCTGAGCTGTAATAGTAAAAAAAAAATAGCTGCAGCTTAGGAATCACAGCACAAATAACACTGATAATATATTATAACTCGTATGTACCCGGGATACCATATAATTAGTCTTTATTCAGGCAGATAATATTATGTGTTGAATATCGAAATGTTATTAGACTTATGAATGAATTTTGACAAGGCCAGCTGGTGGCAATAAATAAAATTGTCAGCATTTAAGTGATATCTTTGCAATTGCAAGCTTTTATTGCAAAATGGTTAGCAAATATATAACTGACTATATTCTTAACGTTTTGAATTAAGTTTTCATTAATTAAATAATAAGTAGTATGAATTGAATGTATTCTTATTATTTTTGTTCAGCAACTCAGTCTGTAAGCCTTTTATAGGCAAAGGCCTCGCTCAATTCTCTCTGTTATGGGCTATTGTTCTATTTGAATTTGCCCATTTCTATTTGAGTTCTCTCACTGTTTCTTTGCATCTTGTATGTTGTATTATACACATAGTTTTAATTCTGTTGCAATCTGTTCTAATCTTTTCCCTATCATGCTCCTTCGCATAGCATTCGGGCAAGTTTCGAGCTTCTTGATTTGTTTGTAGCAGTTCTATATTGTTATCCATTTGTATATTGAATATGATTACTGGCAACTGTTGTATAACAGTGTCAGTTTTTTTATAATTAAGTGGGTAGCTCACTATTGCTGTCACATATCTGATGTCAAATGACAATTTTTGCAAAATAGTATATTTCAAACTGTGTCCGTGCTGTGATTGTGTGTTTATCTTTGATAATGTTGAAGTATTTATATTTGAAATATACTTCTTAACATTTTTGCAACAGTATTTCATAAGTAACTGTGGAGCTCACTTAACATACATATTTCAGCACAAACACCGGATTCCCAAAATGGGATACCAACGTCAGTATATATTTTTATAATTTTTAACATCATCTTAAGTTTTAGGGTGACACATTAACAATATTGACACTGCAAGTAATTCTGGTTTCATTGCAAATTAACTTTTTGTGCACAATCACTTTCTTTTTTAATAAATAGGGTAGTTGAATTCATATCAAATTGTATTTAAAGGATTGTATAATCCTTTTTCCCATCAATAAATTGTGCTACAATAAAAACTTTATATGTATAAACTTGAAACCTAATCTAAAGATTTTCAATCATCCAAATTGTTCGAAGCAAATGCCAAGATAACAATGTATGAACATGTTCACAAGACATACCTAACAATTACTTATACATTTTATTAGATCATCATTCATCCAATAAATATTAATGTAACATTGTTTGATACATTGCAAACTTAGCATATTAGTGTTAAAGTGGTACCTATACAGCATTATATTTGCATAATAAAGTACTTTGGAGCGACTCTTACCATAAAGATAATCCAAAGTGTTATCTGCTAACTAGCACTGATACATATCTCAGCCTATATAACTCGAGTTTTACAACTACTCATGTTATCCTTACCTAGTAAAAGCAAGAGGTATTTGGACGTAAACATTGTCATGTCCACATCAAGATGTCATTGAGGGCTCCAAATTTAAATTTACGCACTTCACTGACATCCAATCCACTGGGTGTTCCATAACTATGACGAAAGCGAGTATTACCGATACTGCCATATCGCGAAGTGTGTTCCTACTTTTGTATCCAAGGTCAATACATTCACTATCTAATAACTTATCAGTATCAATAAAACCGTTAGCCTGTTTATTTTAACTTAATTAGTGATAGAGGATAATACATACACACGCTAAACGATACGATGTATATAAGCTATTATGATGCAAAATGTCACAGGGCTCACCTAACGCGACTTCACAGGATTTCTTCAACTGGCTGTGGTAGGACCTCTTTATGTCCTTGTCCGCCAGTATCTTTTCTAGCGCTCTGACTATAAACATTTCTTTCGTTTTCAAGTTGGTTTGCATCGTTATTTCATAAGTTAATCACTCCATTAGTTCCTATCGGAACCGACTTAGCTGCTCGGTGGTTCTGTATTCATTTATGTTACTTTTTGAGGCACTTTTATATTGTATTCGTATAACTACAGGTTCGTAGCGAGGTAGCACAAATTGAACATCACAAACTTTAAGATACTGCAGAATTTTGTGAAATCATTTCTGCGAGACGAAGATTTCTTCTACGATTCACACCTCATCACAAACATGTCAATTATAAAGTTGCGTTCGGTAATTTGACAAGATTACACAATCACTCTTTGTAAATAATGAAACACATAAATTGTACAAAGTACTTAATTTTTCCTGCTAAAGCTTAAAAAATACTCAAAAATTAAAGCATATTTTTTATTATACTACCGTCGTCGCTGTAATGAATAAAAGAAAATAGAAAATTTGAAGTTTTCAAAATGACGCGTTCACTCTTTTTCGTTTTGTGGTCTGCTGTAAATACGTCAGTCGTCATCGTCCTCAATATCAAATAAAATATCAAAGTAAGATGGAGGAGGCGAACTATCCTCAATAAGAAAACAAGAAAAATAAAAAAACCGCAATGTCTTACGACCTGAGTAAAATTGTAAATATTAGATTTTGATGAACGTTTTTATTTCCTACAACCGTCTACAGAACCTAAGGGTTTTTATTAATTTGATTTCCCATATTTCAGAGCGTACGCGCCGAGTGGCTGTGCTGGAATTGGAATGGGAGTCAGGCTCAGGCAGCTGGATTCAGGCACTTCCATCACCCAATATAGGTACTATATATAGCCCGTCAAGAAAGTCGTGAAAATTGAGGGTGGCGCTGCTGCGCTTAATCTGGTATCCCTGTCATACTACAACTGAACAGTCTTGATCTGTTGTTTTTTTATGGTATAAAGTTAAATATAGAACATACCTCTAAAGATAATAAATAAATGAAAGTGAAAAATCATGGCAGTAATTTTTTTTTTACTTTTATTTACATCATAATATATGCATATAACATTAACTCACGCCTGTATTCCCCGAATAGGTAGGCAGAGGTGCTAGCACCCACATTCGCCAGTTTATGTTTAGGTCCCAATGTAATTGGTGGCGAGCCTTTTTTTATACCACTTAGGTGGCAGACAAGCACGCGGCGCACCTGATGGATTATTATTTAATCGTAATAAAACTTACAGCTTAACGAATTACAAGCATAGATATTACGTAAAATTTGGGGCGTGTGATCCGAAACCTCCATTTGGTGCAATCTATACAACAGAGATGGCAATGCTTCTCTGCTCTCTCTTTCTCAGCACAAAGGAGACGCTAACACTTACTGTAATTAAGGGCCGCAGTGGGAGTCCCTAGTCACAGGGACCCGTAGCGAGCCTATAGCGCTACCTATAGGCTCGCTACGGGCCCCTGTGACTAGCAGAGGACATAGAGATTAGATGAGGACCCCATCCTTCCCACACCCAAGAGGGCCAACTTAAAACCGTATATCGCCAAAGGTTACTGGGGTGCGAGGGAAATGCCTTATTTCTTTAACTTAACACCTCCCTCGGTAATTAGTTGAGGACCCCAATTACGAGGACACGACGTGTCGGACTTTTTTAGGTTATACCTCGGGACACGTGTCTTGCACCTAATAAATTGCGAGACAAACGACAATTGTTTTGTAATAATCTATGCTTGGTGACTTTGAGCTTGTCCACCGCTGCTGGCCACATTTTAGGTCCAAGATACATATCCTGAGCAATACTCACTAAGGTCTGTCATGAACCGTGATGGCTTGACAGTCGAAATTTTCACGATATATATAGTACTAGTTTTTGCCCGCGGCTCCGCCCGCGTGGATGTCGGTTATCGCGACCAAACATAGCCTATGTCCTTTCTCATGATCTAATGTAGCCCTATACCAAATTTCATCAAAATCGGTTCTGTGGTTGAGGCGTGAAAGCATAACATACAGACAGACAGACAGAGTTACTTTCGCATTTATAATATTAGTATGGATTAAAAAATTAAAACAATAATCTTTTATAAGCATAGTTTATTGGTATTAGTATTGAACACCTGAAATGCTGCTTGAAACTCCATGAGTAATTATTTTATCTTCGATAGTTTCCGACTCACTGGCAATATCATCATACTCAAATGATATGTCTTGAAATGTACTTTTGAAAATCTGAAACAAATACAAACGTCCTGGATAAATACAGTTGTCTTCATACCTCGAGTATTTTTTAATTAGTTTGGGCCTAAGTGGTTAATACAAATTACCTTGATCAAGAATGTTCAAAAACGTCAAAGTGATGCACTATGATTTGTTATAATCGTAGGATATTGACATAACCACAATAAATGAAAACAATGCTTTGAAACACAAAATATTCACTTAAATTATATAATTTTTGATAGATTACACTTTCCATACCTTGTTTAACATTAAAGTATATGTACGTACTGGTTAGTTTAGCATTTTGGCCATCAAAATCGTCAAAGTCGGAAAGCAGCTTGCCGGCTTGAACTTCTGCCGTGTTTCATACGAAATCCCTGAAATTCTTTGAATACGACACGTTTCGCACAACTATTATTCACATATCAATTCATTTTTACACTCAAAACTGTTATCCTATGAACAGTAATTAAATACACGTAAATAATATACGAAACATCTCCAACGAGCCTTGGTAATTGACATCTGATTAGTCAGTTTGGCAGTTATTGAGTGTTGCAAGTACAAGGAAAATTTTTAGTTCCTCCAACATTAATTTCACGACTTTCTTGACGCACTATACTATGTTGGACAAAACTACTTGTCACCTTGCCTCCTTGCTACTTGCCTTCGCCTAAGATCGCTGTGTATGATTTCTTCTCATATTTCAGAGCGTACGCACCGAGTGGCTGTGTTGGAATGGGAGTTAGGCTCAGGCCGCTGGATTCAGGCACTTCCATCACCCAATATAGGTACCTACTATGCTACCTGCCTTCGCTTAAGAGCGCTGTGTATTTTTTGCATATTGTTGCCTGCAACTGCGATGAAGCTGTCAACAGCCTTGGGCACCATGCACCATGGCCTTTCATACAGCAGAAGTGCTGGACGTATATAATTTGTTTTTCAGGAAATGAATAAAAATAATATCTAAACCAGAATAAGATTCTGCCATAGGGTCATAAGGCTGTTCTTCCCGAACTAGGCAGAAATTCTGTCTGTAATATTTCGAGAAAGAGTTCATGAACGGCACTGCGACTGTGCCCTTGCTTGCCCAGCAGTGGCAAGCCAGGGCACAGTGGCAGTGCCGTGCCAGCCATTCCAAATCTACATGTAATGGGCTGGTGCATGACGATTCGATGGTAAGAAACCGGATGGAATTATACGTCGTTGCTACCTTGGAAGATGGGTAGGGTAGGTCCAAGCATATTTTTTAACAAAATAACACTTTCTTAATGTGAGCTGTATCCGTACCTTTCAGTTTACATAAGCTAATTTAACTTTAAATAGAACGTACAGACAACAAAACATTGTAGAGGATTAAAAATCACGACATAATATTGTGAAGATGAAGAAGATGTAAATAAATCTACAATGTTTGTTGCGTGTTTTAGTTCTGTGAAAATTTAGAGCTAGTGAGCTGTAGTCGCTCCTCTTTTATTATCTGTGCATATCTGACAGCATTGTTGTGTGTGGTCTGTGGCACACATAACTGACCTGACGGATGGACGGATTGCGGTTAAAGCCGTGCTATTTACTTTAGAAATTGGGAAATTCTTGAAACACGGGGAGCCCTTTTTTATTTTCAGTGATATTTTTTAATAACCAACAAAATTGCTTCCACAATGACAGTAACGCGGGTGGCGGAGTCCCGCACAGAGTTCAAATTAAAGAGCTTGCCAGAGGATGCGATATCCAGCGTGAAATTTGCACCGAAATCCAATCAATTTCTGTTGGTATCGTCCTGGGACTGTTCTGTTAGGTTGTACGATGTTACGACCAACACAGAGCGCCATAAGTACAACCACGAACTGCCGGTGCTTGATGTCTGCTTTAGAGTAAGTACACATGGTGTTTTTTAACACTAGAATCCTTGCACTGTCTCTATTTCTATTATCTCTGTCCCTAGGCCCTTTTACAGTATAATATTTATCTGTGATATTTTGGTTTTGTCCAGGATGCAGTACATACCTACAGCGGGGGCTTGGACTCATCTCTCAAGATGTATGATTTGAATGCAAGTGTAGAGACCGTTCTGGGAGAGCACAAAAATGCAATCAGATGTGTAGAGTTTGCTTCTGAAGTGAATGCTGTACTGACTGGCAGTTGGGATGGAACAGTGAAAATGTGGGACAGCAGAGTGCCAAATTGTGTGGGCACTTATAACCAAGGCAATGAGAGGGTCAGTATTCATAATCTCATATATTGACAACACTATAAAGTCAATTTTATGTTACCTGCATAATTTTTTCACATTAATACAATAATATTGGTCTTGAATATTGGTAATTCTTGATAAGTCAGATGTGTGATATCCATATACATATCCATATTCTTTTACAAAATTTTTGTAGTTTTATCATTGTACAACTATGTGTGTGTAGATTGTTCATGGTTATCCCCATGTGGGATTTATTTGAAAGTCACACATGCTTATTTGTGACATCTCATTATTTGTAACCCAAGACTGCACTGTCACATGCCTCCACTCCAAGCATACATTGTGTCATGTTAAAAATATTAATACCATTGTCTAGTTACCTGTGTTCCCATTATTTTACTCTCTAAACATCAACCGATTGATACGGTCTACTCTCCAACCTGCACCACTCTAAGTGGCTCTATGACCCGAAAAGTTCCAACTGGAGTTTGAAGCTCGAATAGTTTTGTAATGCTGGAAACCACTGGCTTTGATGAGAGAGCCGACACAGTGGTCAAAACATTGCAGAAGTGTTTCGAAAGTTGTTTCCCGGAAAACGCAAACAGCAAGAGTCCAAGATCTTTCCTGAGGCCCTCGAACTTATGAGATAGAAGCATGAACAACCATCCAACACAGTCGTCTTCGTCAGATGAGAGAGCCTGAAGTAAAAAAACTGATACGACGCAACCTTCGACGCTTCAACACTTGCACCGTCCAGGCGGCGATTGAGCAAAATCGGGGGTCGAAAGTGTTTTCTCAGCCTCAGCTTGACCTCAGGGAGGTCCCATCTTACGAAACCTCTGCGGATGACTTGCCTCAAAGATCGAGATTCTCGGAGAGATGAGAAATTCTATGGACAGCTGTTTGCATCACGGATGAGTTAACCGACGGGACACAGCTATGACGACCACAGAGCCCTACTCACGCGCCATTACACTGAGGAGGTATCAGATGTCGTGCAGTGCGAGATAGAGGCCGCTTTCAGACAACTGAAGGACAAGTGCCCTGGTGTGACAACATTACTACTGAGTGCCTGAAAGCAGGCGGGGCTCCAGTCCTGGAAAAGCTAGCAAGTCTCTTTAATTCCGACTTCCAACAGGGACTAACACCTCTAGGGCATGGAGCAGGGGCCCTCTCTGCAGAGCCTGCATGAACGAGGACGAAACTGCGGCACACGTGCTCTTACACTGTCCTGAAACCGCCACATACAGGGCTAAGTACTTCAGAAACACAGGTACGCTCCGGGAGATCACCAGCAGTGTGAATAGCCTGCTGGGGTTCTTCAACGAGTTGGGGTGGATCGAATAAAATCCCACCCTCATGCAAAAACCGCGCCTTGTCGTGGAGTTGCGGATAACAGCCCGTGATACCATACCATACCATGGAGCGGGAGTGAGGTGACACTGTTCTTTAAAAAAGGTGACAAGACCTTGCTGAAGAACTACAGGCCCATCTCACTCCTGAGCCATGTCTACAAGTTGTTCTCGAGAGTCATCACAAATCGCTTCGCGGGTAAGCTTGACGAGTTCCAGCCATCGGAGCAAGCCGGGTTTCAAAAAGGCTATAACACCATACACCACATCCATACTGTTTGGCAGATTGTAGAAAAAACTCAAGAATACAATCAGCCGCTGTGTATGGCGTTTGTGGACTGTAAAAAAGCCTAAGGCGCCTTCGAATCCTGGGCATTGAGGTGCTGAGATGCCTGTATGGCACAGCCACAATGTCCGTCCAGCTCCAAGACTAGAAGATGAAACCCATAGGCCTCCAGCGTGGAGTGAGACAGGGGGATGTTACATCTCCCAAACTATTCACCAGCGCATTGGAGGACGTCTTCAAGACTCTGGAGTAGTTGCGGAGTCGCTGCAACAACTAGACGAAATGCTGCACATTCAAAATGGTATTTCTCGACGAGTCGGCCTCGGTGTAAACTTGGATAAAACCAAGATAATGTTCAACGAACATGTTGCACCGAGACTGATTGTCATCGAAGGCGACGACGGTCAAAGTTGTGCAAAAACTTGTGTATACCTCGGCCAGGTTATCAAGCTCGGTAAAAACAACTACGAGAAAGAACTAGCCAGAGGAATCCAACTGGCTTGGGCAGCATTTCGCAAACTACGTTCAGTATTCTCTTCTCCCCTACCGCAACCTACCTGTTTATGACTTACGGTGCCGAAACGTGGACACCGACGGTAGGGCTAGTCTATAACCTTGTGGAGCGAGGCCTATGTCCAGCAGTGGACTGCGGTAGGCTAATTGATTGACACAAATGTTTGTTATTTTCATATGAAATTTTCAGCATATATAGAAGCATAGAGAAGTATGTTATCTATGCTTCCATATATATGCTGAAAATTTCTGAGCATAAATTCTGCCTTCCAGGTGTATACAATGAGTATAGTTGGTGAAAAGTTTGTTGTCGGCACCTCAGGGCGCAAAATCTTTGTATGGGATGTCAGAAATATGGGCCATGTGAACCAGCGGCGTGAATCCTCACTCAAGTACCAGACCAGGTGCATCCGAGTCTTCCCTAACAAGCAGGGATATGTCCTGAGCTCTATAGAGGGAAGAGTTGCAGTTGAATACTTGGATAGTAATCCAGAGGTGCAGAAAAAGAAATACGCGTTTAAGTGTCACAGAATTAAAGATGGAGGTATGTATTTTTCAATTAGTTATAATGTAAAGGGCTATGGTTGTGGGAGTGCAGGGAGGCTTAGGAGGATATCGGACCCGTCTGTACTCACGTAAACTATAGTATAGATGTAAGGCGTACAGCTTAGATGTTATCTACTATATAAAAATAAGTCGGGTTTTCCTTCCTGACGATATAACTCCAGAACGCCTTTACCGATTGTCTTGAATAATTCGTGGAAGTCCAGGGAAGGTTTTTACGGCGAGAAAAATTCGAATAATTGCCGGGAACCGACATCCACGCGGGCGGAGCCGCGGGCAAAAGCTAGTTGTATATAAATACGATGCGACAAAGCGACTCCTTAACACACACAATGTGCCCGTTAGTCGTTTATATGAACTAACTAGCATAGTCTCAAAAATTGTTTCTTATTGACGTCAATTTTAATTCTACTTAATCTAAGTTTACCACCGCTTCCAAGGCGCTGGTGGAGAGGAAACGGCGCAACAAACCCCACTGCGGCATTTTTTAGACGTCAATTTATAATATTTATTTTCTTATAGTTAAATGTGGACGAATGTACATTTCGCGTCTGGATAAACAATCACAACAAGTATATAAAACACGTTATACGTAAGAATTAAAACAAAGTTACATAATGTAACAAATAAGTCACGTAACTAATACAGTACCATGCTGTAATTATAGCATTTTACGAGGGGCCTGCACCATGCTCAAGCCAGACATTTTTATCTTTCAAGTAGTGCTTTTTTGGATAAGGTGGTCTTTACAAAGGTTTTGAATTTATTGTCAGGCATACCAAGGATCGATTCTGGCAGTTTGTTATAAAAACGTGTACCATCCCCCATAAAGGAATCACTTACCCTGCTAAGCCGATAACATGGAAGTAGAAGTCTATGTTCGTGTTTGTTACGCAGATTTAAGATAGGAACAGTTTGTTACGCATAGGAAGAATCCTGTGTCGAGGGCAGCGTAGGTTCATTCTATGCAATTACTATAGTTTAGACCCTAATGTCTCCATTATTCTTTTTCCAGGTTTAGAAAAGATCTATCCAGTAAATGCAATCAGCTTCCATTCTGTTTACAACACTTTTGCGACTGGCGGCTCAGACGGTTATGTCAACATCTGGGATGGCTTCAACAAGAAACGTCTTTGCCAGTTCCATCGGTACAATACTGCTGTTTCATCTTTGAGCTTCTCACACGATGGCTCAGCACTCGCTATAGCTTGTTCCCAACTCGACGAGACTCAGATTGAAGACCCGAAACCCGAAGATACTATTTATATTAGATATGTGACAGACCAGGAGACGAAACCTAAATGAGAGGTGGATTTGATCTGGTAGTTGGTGCGAAACTATGGCTCTTAGGAAAAGGTATTGTGTGTTGTAGATGAATGCATTTTTGTTTACTTTTTAAGTTTTAGTTGCATAATTCTTTGAAAGTTGTTTTCTATTACTGGTAGCTGACTGCTGCTACGCAATCATTCAAATTCTACATACGCCTGTGTTCCCAAAGGGTAGAAATTGTCTAAGCCCAAATGACGCGCCCCACCACCAGGGTCAATTCCTACCGAAAGGGTAGTGACGCGCAGCTGCTTTTTGAGGAAAAATTTGACAAACCATCTTGAATCTTATCTACGTGAAAAAAAGATCATAGTCATTTGAAAACGAAGGAGAGCCAGTCGCGCGGTCATTTCTAGTGCAAAAGTCGTGCCGGCCGCTGCGCGTCGCTGCTCTTTCAGTGGGGATTGACCCTTACACACACAAGCAAATTATTGTCGATTATTTTCGGATTTGTTGTCGTAATTTAACAAAACGTGTGATCAAGCAGATGTCTTGTTCTTACGATAGGTATAGCGCATACAGCATACAGTTCATACACAGAGTCTTTGACTATAGACTGTATAGAGTATAAACACAATATTCTAACAAAATGCCGAATGTGTGAGTAAGCTAATGTCAATATTGGTTTTAAACTATCAATGTGTGCACGTTATGGGATGTATAGTATATGTCCAACCTGTACTAAAGTTGTAGCTATTTACGCTATGTACGCAGCGTTGCAGTGACTACTACTGTGTCTGTAGAGGCTTTAGGTCTAAGCACAGAGCTAGTGGACCGGAAGGTTCGGACAGATGTCATAAGTTCCTATCGCAATTGATTCGTGAATTAATGAAATAATTCGGTATTCTACTGACTAGTCAAATTAGTTAATTTTTACTAAACGTCAAAACAATAAGTTATAAGATTTAGTGACAGTGAGACTCGAACTCACGACCTTTCGCATACAGGGCGACTGCTCTGCCAACTGAGCTATTGAGCACCACCTGAATCATTCCAAATTTTCCTTCTCTTTATATCCGTCTATAAGGGCGACGGTGCAGCCATCTACCAACATTCTTACGAACTGGGCGCAGTCATCAAAAATTAAATGTTTAAAAATGGTTGAAACATCATTCATTGTTTCCAACAGTTCGTAAGAATGTTGGTAGATGGCTGCACCGTCGCCCTTATAGACGGATATAAAGAGAAGGAAAATTTGGAATGATTCAGGTGGTGCTCAATAGCTCAGTTGGCAGAGCAGTCGCCCTGTAAGCGAAAGGTCGTGAGTTCGAGTCTCACTTGAGCATTTCATTTTTTCCAATGTTTTTCGAACTTAACAGTTAGCATAATAAATGCTATAAAAAAATCATTCAAAGATTTAGTGACGTCATAAAATTTTATAGTCAAATCAGTTACTATTATAGGTTGGGTGGATGAATATAAATAAATGAAAACTATAAAATAAGAACCGACGCAATTTTCTCGCTCGGTTAGATAATTTATTTTAACTATAGTATAATACCCAATTGACGCTTTTACACAAATATCAATAAATACACAGATGCAATGAATGTTGTGGGGCGCGTCATTTCCGTTTAGACAAGCTATACGATAGCTATATATGGAAGTAGAATTTTATGTAGTAATAGATCACACGGCGAAGAGGAATTATGCAACGTAATCTCACTGTAAATGTGTCGTGATGTGGTCAGCATCACTCAGGCAAACTATCTTCAAAAGAAAATGCTCCCAATTCTGTTCTTACATCTCTAAACTTAAATTTCTCTAAAAAAATCTAATTGCATCTCTTTCTTTCATGATCAGATAAAAAAGGACAGATGATTTTATTTAAGTCAAGACCTGTCAAATTAAGACAGCGCCTTGTTGGTGCGTAGTAAGTTAAGTCGCATGTCCGTAAATGTCGACTAAAATTGAAGGGTACCGTCAAGGCGCCGACTTAATTTGACAGGTGTTCACTAAAATAAATCATCTGTCCTTTTCTATCTTATAATGAAAGAAACAGATGCAATTAGAACATCTTAGAGAATTTTAAGTTTAGAGATGTAACAACAGAATTAGCAGCAATATCTCCAAATTAATACTATTTATACTGTTGATTGATGGCACTTGGTGGAATTTATTGTTAAACTTATTGAGAACACTTGTACTTTTTCCACAGTATTTATTTTATATATGAGTTTACATATAAGGTAACCTTATAATTATGTAAACCTTTGAGAATGCCGTAAGGCAAAACCGGTCATTAAATAAATACTGTGGAAGAAGTACAAGTGTTCTTTCTCAATATGTCTCCAAATTAAAAAAAAATATTCCAAGACACTATCCCCGATACAAAATATCTGGAAAACAAAGTATCTCTAAAGGAAAGTACATCTGTGATCTGATAGATAAGAATGGCAACATTTAAGATTTGTGTACCCTCAATATCACAAAGGAAGAAACATGGGCACAGCTAGAGGGGATGTTCAATAGTAGATTGTATTACAAGGGAGCGAAGTAGTATTTTTAACTCGAGGGCGCTACTTTGAATCAAGAGCGAAGCGAAGAATTCTAGAACAGAAGCAAAGGATGCTAACCTAGAATCCTGAGCGCAGCGATGATTCAAAGGTTTAGGACTGACCTCTCCCCTAGCAGGTTCCCCTGGGGGGGACGCAAGGATTTTTTAGTACTAGCGTCTCCACTCAGTAAGGGGAGATAATAAAATGTTTTCCTTTCGGCCTGAAGTCTCCCCTATCTGGTTCCCCAGGGAGACGTTAGGATTCTCAAGTACCAGTGTCTCCCTAGACTAAGGGGAGACATTAAAATCTGATTTTTATTAATTTTTGCCATCTCTTGAGCTCCCTCCCTTGCTTGCAAGTTATGAATCAATGTAGGAGAGAGGTCTGTCTGAAAGGGTTTTATGTAGCTACAGTAAAAAGTTAGGTAATTTTAAAATTATTTAATTATAGTTAATACATACATACTCGTACTATATACCTAATGATGTTATTTAAGTCACGCTGTTTTAGAAATATTTGTATTTCTTGAAAACATGTTTTTTTTTAAATCAGCGTAACATTTCCAACAAATGGCCAACGCTTATTTCTTTATGGACTAGCTGAAGTTGTGCGTTTAAAATTAATGCGTCTCTTTCAGATTGAACTCTACTTCTCTTACTATTATGTACACCATGTTCAAAATTTATAATGGTCATTTTATTTTCGTTCATGTCTTTTTTTAGAACAGTTAACAATTTTGTGAGGGTGATATAATTTTTATTAATTTGCCTATTTAATTTGGCATGCCAACCCTCGGCATAATTATTTGTGCGATGGCGTTGATCGTAAATGCACCATTCTGTTATGCATTCTTTACTTTTTAACCAATTTCTTTCCATATAAATTATAAATGGTAGCAGTTTGGCGCTGGGCATCCACCCTAACCTAAACCCTCTTGCAGACCTTTGTGGCTCTGTTGTACGCCGCCTTGAAGTGACCCACGTTGGGATCGCGCGTGGCGCGCGCCCGCACCCAGGCGCGGTACGCAGACTGTTTATGCTCAACATCACCGCCCGCGCCCGAACCACGGACGCGCTCCGCGGACTCCGGTGACATCTGTGTATGGGATATACTATTCCATACCTAGACCGATCTCACCGGCGACAGCAGTAGCGCTCTCAGATGGGTTCTTACCCTCAAAGCAGCGTTCAACCCACGGGATGGACGCATAATAGTCGCGCAATCCATCCCAGTCCGCTGACGAGTAGTGCCGAAGGGCGCTACAATGGGCACGGTGGAGCGGACCAGACAGTTACGATATATGAAAGGTAATGCGGGGGTCCACTATCCCTTTAAACAATTTGTTTATATGTCAAGTCATATCCCATAATGTCTCCTACTATCAAAGGAGAGCCGCTAGTACTAAAAAGTTTCAACGTCGCCCTGAAAGTCGTCAAATGGTGGCCTCCCCTTAGTCTAGGGTGACGCTGGTACTTGAGAATCCTAACGTCTCCCTGGGGAACCAGATAGGGGAGACTTCAGGCCGAAAGGAAAACAAAAAAAAGGAGTTTTATTATCTCCCCTCACTGAGTGGAGACGCTAGTACTAAAATATCCTTGCGTCCCCCCCAGGGGAACTTGCTAGGGGAGAGGTCAGTCCTAAACCGATTCAAAGTATACTCTACTCTACTTCTAGGAAATATTTCACCCGAGATATCGTGGGTAACCAGCTTTGTACGGCGTTTTTAGCTTCTATAATAATTGTTTCAGGAGTTAATGGATTGTCACTTTCATAACTCGACGTAGAACTTATATTATTTTGCAAAATACAATTTAAAAATGTAGGCTTTTTTTTCTGGCTTCTTGCTGCGCATTTAGCCAATGTCAAGTAATTGATATTATAACTTTAGTTAAAATGATTGATGACGATGATGATAATGGGTTAATGATGTTGATGATGATGATAATGACGATGAATGAGATGATTGCTGCCTCAGTAAAGTTGTGGGGACTTTACTAAAAGCTTCCTGGGGAGATTTGGATTGAATACGTAGAATTCACTGTAATATGCCACTTTCCTACACGCGTGTGAGTTGTCCAAGACGTTATGTCTAAAAATCCACCATTTTTATACATGAAAACTCGAATTCACACCAGTTTCGGAAAATAAAATAATACCGCGATGCGTCCTCTACGCTTTCTCGCCAAAACTTCCAAATTGTAGGTATGTACTAATTACAAGAACAGAGAGGTATAGGTCACCCCGCGCTATGCAGCCAACAAGTACCAGCCAGTAATCCGTGCAAAGCTCTGAACAGAAAAGAACTAGGTATTTTGGTGCCCGCTACCGTGACTTATTGTAGTAACAATTTTCGAATAGAAGGGATGAAAATATAATTATTATAATTCAACCTTACTTTGCACTTCCATTTTGAAATTGTTTGTCAATATAACCCCTTACGTAAGACCACGACTCAGGCGCATCCCAATATTATTTGTTTACTCTGAATGTATTAGTTAAGACTTCTATAGTTAAGTTATGGAATGCTAGTGTTGTATTGTAGATAGCATAGCATAGTAAGTGAAGGGCGAGTCATAGTTTCGTGCCGACTGCGGCGACGCAAGTGATCTGTGACGCAAGTGACGGTAGGATAAATTTTAGTTTATAAGTCAATGAAAATATACATAAGTTTCTTAAAAAAGTCTTTGTTTTGAAATCCCCTTGTTGGTATTTTTCAGCGCAGAGAAGCAAGGAAAATTTTAATTGATATGTTCTGGAATGATGGTCTTTACTTTTTAGGCTGCAACCTCAAAAAGGCTTTAGGTTCTGTTACCTCAGGGGCCTTGCCAAATATAAATGTTCCTTTGGCTCAGTTTTGAGCCAACTTTTTTCTGTCCTGTATAAAAATTCTTGGTTTGGGCCACCTCTTTTCAGAACGTCATAGATGCAAAAGTCTTGTTTTTATCGTGACTTGGGGTCAAGATAAGGTGCCGGTAACTATACCAAGAGCGAGTGACTTCTTTGGTATCATGGAAGTTGATAGACCTCGCTAACCGCTTCGCTCACCAAAGAAAAGCAATCACAAACATGCACCTACACACTAGTCCGATGACGTCACCAGCAAGTCGATACGTAGGTATTCCTAATCTGGACTTGATCCCTTCACCTAATCTGGCAGGAGATATTTTGTAACACGAGAAAGTTGGACTAGAAATGGGTGTTTTCACCGAACAAGCGATAATTAAAGTGTATAAAGTGCTGATACGCTAATGAAATTGAATATCAGATATCAGTTCTTTTTTCATATTTGGTCCGTCATTGACTACCCTGCTAGATGGTTAAAAAGAGTTGAGGTGCAGTCCAGAAGATATGGACCACCATTCTCGATGCTATTGAACGTAGAATGGTGGCCCCTAAATTGACGGTCTTGATAGATGCCTTTTCTAGCCGCGCTTGAAGAATCCAGGCCTCGCACAACTAAACTGTGGAATGAACTGTCATCAGCGGCTGATGACAGTTCATTCCACAGTTTAGTTGTCAGCGGTATTTCCGAACCAATACGACCTTCAAACCTTCAAGAAAAGAGCGTACTTTCTTTAAAAAGGAAGGCAACGCATTTGTGACTCCTCTGGTGTTGCGGGTGTCTATGGGCGGCGGTGATCGCTTACCATCAGGCGATCCGTCTGCTCGTTTGTCTCCCTATTCCATAAAAAAAGAGGAAGGAGGCGAGATGGAATGGCTTCCACCGTGTGTAGGTGGCACATCAGGCCAGCATGAGTTGATCTGGACAGGAACGAAACATTTATTTAATTATTATATACTTTATTGTACACCATAAAAAATACACTATAAAAAATAAATGTCTACGGAAACAGTACAAGGGCGGCCTTATCGCTATAAGCGATTTCTACCAGGCAACCTTTGGATCGTCATTAGGTATGGTTGTAGGAATTGAATGGTTGTTGTAAATACACCGGTATTAGGTACACCTAATTTACATACAACATTGTACCTACCGATTTTTTTATTAATCACCAGCTAAAAAGTTCCTTCAATCAATGACTTTAAAGTGTAGACTCGGCATTGTTCTGAATTTTCACCCCTACGTCCACACGAAGCTAACCTGCCTGCCTAAACGTAATCACTAGTCATTAATTTATCTCTGTACCATGTTTCTTCGAAATCCGGTCAGCCATTTTTTCGTGAAAGAATATATCCCACTAATTTCAGAACGCCTGCCGAAATATAATAGCATCATATTATTAAAGGCATAACTCTAGTGCTACGGCTAGGAGCCGAAACATAAACCAATTATAAGCAACAGAAAGTCTTCAAAAATCTCGAACTATTTATAAGAAGCTAGCGTAGAAATCATCGACTTATGCATCAGCAGAGACAGGATAGAACATTTTCATCATCATCACGATTCTGCAACCGTTCTCCGACAGTCGTTTCTCCTTTTCACTGTTCACCGACAGGACGTTTCGTTTTTGAGAGATTCGTCGATAGAACGTTTCACCTATGGATGTTTCGCCGACAGAATGGTTCGCATTTGTTAGTTTCGACGAAAGGACTTTTCAACTATGGAATATTCGCCGTCAGATCGTTTTGTCTACGATTGTTTCGACATGGCTTTTTCACTATTAAACTACAAAGCCACCAAAAAGCTACTAGCTTGCTCCAAAGACATGAAGAAAGAAAATGTTTTTATGGAAGACCGCCTTTTTTTTTTCTTTCACCGTGGGGGAAATCCTTCATGGATGTTATGCCGGACTCCTACCGACTAAAACCCCCACGGTATCGCCCAGCAGCCTATAGTTGGGAGCCCCGGGTAAGCCCTCGGAAGGATGTCCCAGGGCTCCCAACAGACCCACGGCTTTAATGCGGCCTCGCCTAGGGGGTGGTTCGGGTGCTATCCCGCGTCTATGGGGGGTTTTCGGGTATCATCCCGCTTCATAGGAGGGGGGAGGCGTGCGTGAGTCCGTCACGTCACGCTGCCGTCATGGGCCTGCTTCTGTAAGGACGATGAGCAGCCAACTCACCGTCCTCAGGCCCCCGGTCATGGAGGCCGATGGTCTTCGGCGAAGACACGTCGGCGGCGCCTAAGCCGCCGACTGCGGAACTCGGGTGGGAGAGTTCTCTCCCGCTCCCGCCCCGCCGCCTCCTTCACGAGCATGATCTGCTCGCAGAAAGAGGCGGCGCAGTCCCACTTACTCCCGCTGGAGACCATGGCTCCCACCATGGTCTCGAGCGAGAGAGTACCCACGCCCAGACCCACCACGAGGACCTGGCGCTATTGCGCCCACGCCGTGCACTCCACCAGCGTGTGGAGCGCTGTGTCATCGCTGCGGTCACCGCAGTGCTGACAACCGGCCGTGGTTTCCCGGTGTCTTCGCCACAGATACCTACCGAAGCTACCATGCCCGGTAAGCATCTGTGACAACCGGTAGGAGAGAGCACCATGTATAGATGTAGTAAAATTGGCTTAAAAATTGGTACCCAGTGGTAATTAAATCATTTTATAATCTTTTGTTTTATTATTTCCCCAATGTTTGCAATAAGAAAATAAACGAATATGGATAGGTAAAATCTAGATAAATACCATTCATTAAAAGTAAAGGCGGTCTTCCATTAAAACATTTTCTTTCTTCATGTCTTTGTAGCAAGCTAGTAGCTTTTTGGTGGCTTTGTAGTTTAATAGTGAAAAAGCCATGTCGAAACAATCGTAGACAAAACGATCTGACGGCGAATATTCCATAGTTGAAAAGTCCTGTCGTCGAAACTAACAAATGCGAACCATTCTGTCGGCGAAACATCCCTAAGTGAAACGTTCTATCGACGAATCTCTCAAAAACGAAACGTCCTGTCGGTGAACAGTCCAAAGGAGAAACGACTGTCGGAGAACGGTTGCAGAATCATCATCACGCATGCGGAGTCAGCTTGGGACTCCCAAAGTGCAAATCTTATGTTTTTTTCTACCACTTAGGTGACAGACATGGCCTTTGGACGAATGCTACTGACCCTGAAGAAACCTGATTCCCTTCTTGAAGAATCCCATATTGTCGTCGCTAGGGAAAACCACGGCAAATTCCATAGCTTGAGCGTGCGTGGGATGAAGTTCCTTTCATACCACACGGTGCGCACCGTTTCCCGTTGCATGTGAGAATGAATTCCCTGCGAATTGGTGCGACCGATGAAATGGTTGACATCGGATTTACCGTAAGATATTTTTTTTTAAAGGGAATATTGGCAACCGAATTTACTAATATTCCCGCTAACCCCTCCAAGTAAGCTAAATTGCTTGTGTTAGGAGTGGGTTCACGTCGGTAGTGAAATGGCTAGGATCGAACCTGGGACCTCTCGATCGTAAGGCCGACTCTTTTTTTTTATCGTGCGGTAAATCCCCACGTATACCACCCCCACGGAGCCGGTGGAGGTGGTTATGTCGGGCTCGAACCGACTAAAACGCACGCCGTCTTGGGTCCTTGGTTGCCGGAGGTGAGATTGCCAAAAGCATATCTCTCGCACCCCGGCAAGAGGCCGACTCCTTAACCACTAAGCTACCGAGCGACGCTTCAACTGCCGTCTGTCCTCCCTATTCCCTATCTTGAAAGGACAGCCTTCGTTAACAACTTGTGGGTGAGGTTGTTTTTTTAGTAGTAGGTATGCGTGTCAATTAGATTTCACGTCATCTGATGGTATCAAAATTTTGTTTTTTTTTTAAGTTGAAGTTAACGAACCTAGTCTCTACTTATCATACTGTAAAGAAAAAGAAAATTAGAGCTTTTTCTTAACATCATCGCACAATGTGATGACTCAGCTGTCTTTGTATTCGTTATAAAAGTAGGTGTTTATCACAAAAGTAAGTGTTAAAGAATGTGCACGCCATATAAGTGCATATTAAAAGCATACTGCAGTGCTTTGAATTAACACATTCGCGAATACACAAGACGTGTGCGTCCGCAGTGTTTCGCAATTAAAATTCAAGACCACGGATACTGCTTTCTTTTGAGACTAAACTAATCTTTATATCTGATATCATAAGGTTTGTTTTTGATAGTTTTACTTCGTAATAAAGATTGTAAGTATGAAAGCTTGGCCAGTCCAAATTGGCGGTCAAACAAAGCTAATGTTTGCGACCACCTAAAGTTTCTTAGAAGATGTTATTATAAACGCTGGCTCTAAACGAGTGTTCAGTGTTTGTCGAACAACTTTACTGCAGTTGTAATTATGTTCTAGTATTGTACAGACAGTTGTTAATTGAGGAAGTGTGTGGCTAATGAGCCCCAGCATCAGGTGTTTGTTTAAAACACAGATTTCCTACCTAACGCATTGTTAATATTAAATAATGGTGTAAGCGTATGATTAGCTCGTGGGCTTTATTGTTTTACTAATTAGAAACAGGTAAACGACCTGCCTGTATAATTACGAAATAAAAGGAAAATACACTTAGCCATAAGGTACGCACCTGAATGGTAAATCTTATGGAGTGTATTCTATTGCAAATTCATTGCTAAATCATAAAACACACCCTACTTTGCAAGTACCTATACTTAGGTGGGCTATCTGCTAGGTAACTGAAATGAAACGACATTGTGACGACATCTAAAAATTACCTATCTTTAGCCATAGGTAGGTACGTCTTAAGACTAGTTAGCTAGTTTTTATGGTACATCCTTTAACTTAGTGTCTTTAGCTGTACCTACTATAATATTAATTGGACGTAGGTAGGTAGGTACCTATCGTTGTGATGATGACTTTTGAAAAATTATTGTTTTTGTAGATGGTTTATTTTGGATACCAAGACGGAATAAAAACTAAGGTTGTTTTTATATGCGATGCACTTCATTGTTTCAATGGAAAATATTATCTAAGTACTCATAACATTAGGGAGGTATAACGGATAGGCACTTACGTACCTACTCATAGATAGTTTACTTGCGTTTCATTTTCAACGTAGCACGCCTACGCAGACGCAAACGTGCGACGTATTCAAGTTTCAATATCAATGAATGGAGAATTAAATCACCTTAATAAACAACTAAATTAAATTAACACCTGACACCTGTGTGGTGAACAACAATTTGTCCACCATTGCCTAAAAAAAAAGAAATCTGCCGCCATCTTGTCATCTATAGTCTATGGTTATACCTACTTGTTCAGTTATTAGTGATTTGGTGGTGTAATGTGACAGGCGCGGCCATTCGCGCGAAATCATTACGGTACCGTGATTTATTCCACTTTGGTTATCTGCGCTGAGGTCAGGCACCGGTGGCATCAGTCTATCTGATACATTGAGAACGTAACTCAACATGTACCTATCGCAATATGGCTGCCTATCTATGATCGCATTAATTTTTTTAGGGAACTTAGGAGCCTGAAAGTATACTGCATGCTGTAGAAATGTGAAATTACTAAGGCTGGGTTAACTGTGATGACCGACATGCAGCATGTAAGTACATCATTTCGTAAAATTACGGAAGTAGGAGAAGCTAAAGGCGTAGATAGGTAGGTACCTAAGGAATGTCAGGCAGGAACAAGTGGAAAGATGTTATCTCTTCCTGCACCAATGGGGAAGAGGCATGAATCGCCATGATGTTGTGTAAGTAGATATCTGGTATGTACCTACTACCTACTTCACTATCACTACATACTTAGTACCTACCTATTAAGTAAAGTCGCTTTCCGCGTCTGTCCGTCCCTATGTGCTTATATCTTCAAAACTACGAAGCGTTTTTTAATAAGTAGGTAGATAGAGTAATTCAAAAGGATGTACTTATAGCTCGTGCGAGTCAAAGAATCAAAGAATCAATCAAAGAATCAATTTCATTTATTCAATTTAGGCACCTAAAGAGCACATATGAACGTCAGAATTGTACAATGTCAGTCATATTAAAAATAAATAAAATAAATCATTGGAAAATGATTCTTTCGCTGGTTCGGTAGGTTGGTTCTACTGAGAAGAGACCAGCAAGAAACTCAGTGAACTCGATTATCCTTCTTTTTTTAATATGGTTTTATTTATAACAAGTTTATACTGTGCGAGCAAGAGATGAGATTAGGATGTCCATGGATCTTTATCATTTAAATATTCGTCTAATTTATAATAACCTTTTTTTATTAAGCAATTTTTAACTTTAATTTTAAATTTATTAAGTGGCATGTCTATCAGATCCTGAGGAATTTTATTAAACAATTTTATACAATTGCCTACAAACGAATTACCAACTTTATGAAGCCTGAGTTTTGGCACTGCAAGTTTATTTTTATTTCTAGTATTATAATGGTGTTGGTCAGAGTTTTTTTTGAAAAGATCTAAGTTCTTGCGTACATATAAGATATTATCATAAATGTATTGGGAAGCAACTGTTAAAATATTAATTTCTTTAAAAACTTCTCTCAGCGAGTCTCGGGGTCTGAGGCTATAGATTGCTCGTATCGCGCGTTTCTGTAATATGAAAATAGTCTCAATATCGGCAGCTGAGCCCCACAGCATCAGACCATACGACATAACGCTATGAAAGTAGCCAAAATAAACTAATCGTGCCGTTTCCTCATCAGTTAATGACCTTATTTTTCTAACCGCATAGGCAGCTGAGCTAAGTCTTCCTGCTAAGGCTGTGATATGAGAACCCCATTGCAGTTTATTATCTATAGTTATTCCAAGAAAAACTGTGGTATCAACTATTTGAACAGATTCATCGTTCATTGTAATACTAGTATCAACCTGTTTTACATTAGGCATAGTAAACTTTACACATTTTGTTTTCTTAGCATTGAGCAGCAAGTTGTTACTTGTAAACCAATGCAAAATTTTAGAAAGGGTATTATTTACATCGTCAAGTACTTCTGTTTGTCTATCACGTTTAAAAATTAATGATGTGTCATCAGCAAATAATACTATTTCACAAAGATCTTTACTGAAGTAAGGAAGATCATTAACATATATCAAGAACAAAAGGGGTCCTAATATCGAGCCCTGGGGTACTCCCATGACTAAAGGGGCTCCAGATGAATTGGTGCCATTAATGTTAACTTTTTGTACTCTGCCAGTGAGGTAAGACTTAAGCAAGCCAAGTGAGCCGTTCGAAACACCATAATGACCTAATTTTATTAACAAAGTCTCATGATCAACACAATCAAAAGCTTTTGATAGATCACAGAAGATACCGATGGCATCCTGCTTTTTTTCCCATGCATCAAATATATGTTTAACGAGTTCAATTCCTGCATCTGTCGTATTTCTACCTTTAGTGAAACCAAACTGTTTATCATGAAGTAGCTTGTTATGCGAAAAATGTGAAAGCAGTTGATTAAATATAATTTTTTCAAAGATTTTACTGAGGGCTGGGAGTATGGAGATGGGCCGAAAATTTAACTTAACCGAAGAGTTAACATGGCACCTGCCTCGAAGATACCCTCCTCCCGCTTCCCCGCGCGCGACCCCGCTCTCGCCGTGCGAGGCTAGTAGCGTCAGCGTACACGCCTCCCGCTCCCCCGCGCAAAGCCCCGAGCCAGGTGCCATGTTAACTCACACGAGTTGTACCTACCTATAAAATTTGCTTAATATAGTAGAGGGTGCAGCGGGAACGGGATATGACACCACGCGGGCGGAAAAATATAGCGGAATGAAGTTCGCCGGGTCAGCTCAGGCAATAAAGAAGGTGCGTGTGTTGTGTTGCTGCGATGGAGAGGTCTCAAAAGTCAAAAAATCTTAAATCGGTCGTTATGCTAGCATTTGAGGGTTATTTATCCATTGAATTAGACACGTTTCACAATATTTATTAAGTAAGTGTTAAACCTGATTGATTCCTCACGACTAGGTACTTCGTAGAAGAAAATCCACAAACAAATTATAGCTATGATACCTACAAGAATAGATCCCTCGATACTTGACGCAACAGTCACAATGTCACGCACCAAAACAAGGCGAGCCTATTGCAAGCACCCATAAATCTCAAGCATTAATTTTAATTGATTAAAAAAGAACTTGATACGAGAGTTAAATTTTGTGAACGTAACAGTTACATAGTGCGGCACCGCGCGTGGGCGGCCGGCCGACCTGTGACTCGGTGAGGATGGGCGAGGCGCGCTCTGTATCTAGTACATACGTAGATCATAGATAGTGTATGTGTTATCTGTTGTGCAGGGCTGTGGGTAATAGAAAAAGTATTGTTAAGTCTTGGTACTCGTATGTAGGTACTAATCCATTTTATGACCTTAGGTAATCCACATTGTAAACAGGTTAATTGTAGTTAGCCTTAGAATATCTAATATATAAAATTCTCGTGTCACAGTTTTCGTTGCCATACTCCTCCGAAACGGCTTGACCGATTCTCATGAAATTTTGTGAGCATATTGAGTAGGTCTGAGAATCGGCCAACATCTATTTTTCATCCCCCTAAATGGTGCAGCGGGAACGGGATCTAAAAAATTGGCGGTACGAAGTTCGCCGTGACAGCTAGTAGAGGTATAAGTAGTTAGCTCATTGACAGCGGACCCTTAGGTACCTATTAATATAATTGGCCGTCGGATACAAGTGACAAGTATAAGTAGATACTGAAAAGTTTTGTAAATACGAATACCTCGTGAACAATTTCATGATTTGTGCTGTAATTTGCACTAAATTTAAATAGGTAGTGAAAAAGCTAAAGTGCAGACAAAGCTAAAGGAAAAGTTTTTATGTCAAAGGCAATTCGCTCCAATAGCACAGGAGATATAGCGAGTAATCTTATGTAGTATGAATCGTTAGACTGTGCCAGTAGCTTCTAATGAATTCACTTAGTTCCGCAACTTTATAGACTAGTCTTTATTTACTTACCTACATACTTGATTTACCTATTTGACTTTCAGATATAATGTGGGGGCGCTAGCTGAATTTTCGTACTTCAACGCCTAATCTCGCCTAGTATGGGACGGTCCCATCTGTCAAAGTCAAAGATTTATATTTGTTTCTTATTGACGTCAAAAATAATTCTACATAAGCTAAGTTTACCACCGTTTCCAAGGCGCTGGTGGAGAAGAAACCAACAAACTCCACTGCGGCGTTTTTAGGACGTCAGTTTACAATAGGTCCATAAGACTAAAATGTGGACGAATGTACCTACATTGTCTAGTGTCTGCATAAACAATAGATGTACCTATTGTTCATTATATTAAAAAAACTATATCCATACTTAATATTATAAATGCGAAAGTAACTCTGTCTGTCTGTCTGTCTGTCTGTCTGTGTGTTACGCTTTCACGCCTAAACCACTGAACCGATTTTGATGAAATTTGATATAGAGGTAGATTAGACCTTGAGGAAGGACATAGGCTATGTTTGGTCGCGATAACCGACATCCACGCGGGTGGACCCGCGGGCAAAAGCTAGTACTTAATAAAAGAATTTAACTAAAGTTAAATATGGTAAACAAGTCACGTGCCTAATACAATAATACTATGCTGTAATTAAAGCTACCTATATAGCACTTTACGAGGGGCCAGCGCCATGCTCAAGCCCATCGTAGGCTAGGCTAGGTAGGTTATTTCACACGATATTTATATCAATGGCGGTTGCTTTCCTTTCCATTCTTCGTCGTATTAATGTAATCTCCTCCGACCGTTTTCGGTCATGGCGACCGCTGTCGACTCCTACGTTAAGTTTCGGCGTTCATGCGCCCTTATGTGGCTTACGTAGCCAATTTTTGCGGTGAATTTTCGCGCACAGTGCGAGCATGAAAGAACACCGTTGATATAATTGTAAGTTATGGCCGCTGGTGGTCGGGCTTTAAGTTCGTCACGCTTAGCGTCTAGCTTCAGTATGCGACGCTTCTCGAAATTGTCAGTTTTTGTTTTGACCATATGTCGCCATTCTTGTCGCTGTGCTGCCAGATCCTCCCATTTCGAGGGCTCTATCTCGCATCTTTTTAAATGTCTTTTCAGAACGTCTTTGTATCTGAGGAGTTGACCGCCCTGGTTTCGCTTGCCCTCCTAGAGCTCTGAGTAAAAGACGCGTTTCGCCACTCGATGCTCCGCCATCCGCGACACGTGTCCACACCACCGAAGTTGTCGCCGCATCAGGTAAGCTTCAATGCCACCAACATTGGCTCGTCGCAGCACTTCAGTGTTACGTACACGGTCAGACCAACTTATCTTCATGATACTTCTCAGACATTTCAGGTGGAATCGGTCTAGTGTAAGAATATGGTGTCGGTACACTGCTTCGTCGTATTATTCAGTCTTCTTCATTATGCACTAAGTACTCAGCTGCAGATGAATTGACGGTCAAATGCCACATTGATAACTGCAGTATGTCACAGTCTGAAATAAAATCAATCTTAGAACATGAGAGTAGTAAGCAGAACTAGGTACTTGTAAGTAGCTACATATAATTTTCAACTCGGACACGATTAGAAACACTTATTACAGGAATGCTAGAACCATCCAGTAGTTGGCCTAGAGTTCATCCACTGGCCCCCGGTCCCCGCAGGACATTCTCACAATTACAACAAGCCAGTTTACTTAATTATTTCACCTCCCACGCTCAACTTATCACATGATATAGGTGTTAGCGCTGTTTTAATGAAGATAAACAAATACAGTAGCACATTTATAAGCTTAATGGCGTTCAATTAACCCGTTAGCCGGCGACTGGGGCCGTCAGGAGTGGCGGGAATGCAATAATCGTATGTAAACGTGGTAGATGTGGCCTATCTGCGGGATATATGGGGACGATAGCGGGAGAAAGCCGAGGTGACAACATCAGGGGGAATATTAGGGTTAAACGGGAATGTTGAGTTCTGTTTGGTAAATTTCTCGCTAGGCTGTGAGATTATAGGTTTGATTTTCAGGTGGTGTAAAGATTTTTCTCTAAGAAACGACACTACGCTGAACACTACATTTCTTCTGTTCTTGATAAATATTTCAGATTGCTTGTAACCAAACCTGTTAACCAAGAATGGCTGGGTATGTGGTTAAACTCTACGCCGTAGGAGTAGGAGCAAGGGGAATTCCAGTTAAATCCCTGCATAACTTGTTTTAAGACCTCGGATTGCCAAGAGCTTCAGTAAGCTCTTTACTCAAACGAATATCTAAAACGGCGTTGATAGGATCTTACCAAATTTGGATAGGTAGAGGGGGGAACACGACTGACGGTGGAGGTGAGCGCTGATGCATCACAAGTCCCAGGCGCCGTCACAGTGATCCTTTCTGTACCACACCATGGATCCGGCCACCGCACGGTGAATCCATGGAATGCTGAGAACCGGATCTCTCTACCCGACCTTAATACTGCCCTTCTGACGGAATAGTCCCTTTTCCTGACTCCCAAACTGTGACACTATTATTAATCTAAACTGCATCTCCATTAATAGTATCTACTATCTGTCTATGCCCTTATGTTGAGAAAATTATAAGGCGCTTGACTAGATCAATGAGAACAATTGTCAATAATTGTTAGTACAAACATGCCTTCCTGCCGCACTCGCCTCGTCAGCACTCGAGTGCGCCTGAATATTATTATAACATCGTAAATTATCTCACATCAGAGACACTGCCAGAGGAGAGACAAAAATAACAATGGCTCATAACTCGAGTGAGTAGAGTGGCCATCATTTCAGTTTATGAGGATTTATTAAGAAAATATTTAAAGCTGTGAGACTTTTTCTTTTTGATATTTATCTCTCATGGGGAGGGAGAACTAAAACTATTTTACAACGCCAATTTCTCAGTGTTGTACGGAGAGACGTCCAGGACCGTGCAAAGTGGAGGAGGAAGAGCCGGAAGGCGGACTCTTAGCTCAGAGCTCACCTTGATCTCGGATGCATTCAGGAAAATATGTCTTCATGACGATAATGATTCTCGATGTTTACGGAGCCTCGTAGCAGTCGTAGCTTTTACCATAAGTACCTAGGTACAACATGATATTTGTACTTAAATTCCGTGCTGCCGTGATAGGTGTTCTGTATCACTTAAAGAATTTATTTACTGAAAATTCTATTAGCAGTTTGCCCGAGCTGGGAATTGAAGCTAACCACTACTGTGCAATTAAAATTAAAATAATTGACGGCATAAGTTTTTTTCGAAAGAATTTGATCTAACTTTTTTTTCAATTTAAAGTCATTAAAAAAAAAGTAATTTGAAAAAGGAATGTCTTCAATGAACGACCAGAATCATGGTCACATATAAAGTTCAGTCCAGTCCAGTCATCGCGTCTGGGAATCGTACTTATTACTCGGACGATCTCGAACGCACTTGTGAATCTCGAAACACAGGCCGCCGTCGAATCGGCCACTCGTCAGCTTTCCCACCTCTCTGCCGAGCGCCGAGCGCCGAGCGCCGAGTGCCGAGTGCCCTCCATCCGTGAATATCTAATGAACACTTCACTACACAAATATGATAACAATTGTTTTATACGAGAACACTTTCTCGTCCGCCTACGATCACATCCGTACCTAAGTAGGTACTCCGTACGTACCCGTAGGTACGTTACTGGAACGGATTGTTCTTCTCAAGTGGTAGTGATTCATTGAACGATATTTTACTTTTAAGTTTGGAGGCCTGATAATAAAGCTAACAGGAAAATCGGCGTAAAAATGTGGTGTTGTTATTTATTAATCCAGAAATGCTTATTAACCCCCGACTCAAAGAGAGGGGTGTTAGGTTTGACGTGTCTGTCTGTCTGTGGCATCATAGGGTTGAAGTGGGGATGGGGAATGTCGGGTTTTTTATTTTTATATTTTCTGATCATATTAGAAATTGGTTATAGATATAATATAAGTACCTAGGTTAAAAAACATGATGAAGCCATGATTTCGAGTTGCCATCGTGGTGTAGCAATTAGTTTCGCGGCAGCGCCGCTACTCACGGAAAGGGCCCGAGCATAGATATGGTCTTTTTTTCTGCATAGACCATTAAATCGGAACTTACAAAACGTCAACATAAAGTAAATATCAAATACTAGTTTAGCAAATGGACCACCGGTTCGAAACGCGGCCCAGACCTGAGAAAGCTCCGGCAAGAAACTCAGCGGGCATATTTTTTTGGTCTATTTACAAACATTTACTAAGCCTAAAACTTATGGTCTAGATAGGTACAATGCTTCGGTAAGGCTTACTAGGTCCCCCTCAAATGAATGATAATGGCAATTAAATATTGGATTGCCATTACCAGTCTGTAACTTTTTAACGATGAGTTACCTAATCCAAGCAATCAAAGAATAAATTACGTCAAAACATATATAAGTATACCTACCTACCTACCTACTTACTAAAATATTTTAATGCCATCATTCGGTGTGCGTTATTTGATTGAATATCACGTAGAGGTACCTGTCATATCTGTGCGCAATGCGAAAACTTTTAAATATTTGTATATGCTGTTGCTGAGAATATACCAACAAAATCAATAAATTAAATAATTCGATCCGGGAATCCAAACTGAAGTTTGACTGTTTCATAGTTCGTAGACTGAAAAACTTAGTTAGACCTCAATGAGACTTGCTCTCTACCTCTTTCTTCTTCTATTTACTTTAACTCTTCGGGGTAGGCAGAGACAACTACCGTAATTTGCTACTGTACTTACACTTTATACATTTCAGTGCTTGTCGACTCTCATTAACCCTTTCATGCACGCCGAGGTTCAAGTGTCCCTGACCTGCCATTTATATAAAAAATAAACGTTAATCATATAATTATGTTATACCAACAAAACGCCGCAGTTAACCTATCCCTGCGCGCCCATTCATCCATAATTGACGATCACAATAAATAAGTAAACGGACACGTTTCAAATACTAAATATAATTTTCCGTTGTATCCCAACAATAAAGCACTTTCTCACGTCCAATGACAAATAGCAAGTGAATTAATACCAACTCGCTTTTGTACGAATAAATCAAATGTTGAGCAGCGCGAGCAGGTTGTTTGGACCGTCCCATAACACACTACCACCATCACTCGTTTTACATTCTTATTACAATGGACTAAAGTTCGATTTCCATTTTTTCAGCGATATATTTAAATTAAATCTGGAGTGTGACAAACAAAGTTGAATTTGCGTTAGTATTCGTTCTTAATTTTATGGTAGTAAGGTTTAAAAAAGGTTGTGTTAAAGAAGTTAATTACTTAATAGTGTTAAATATACGCGGTCGTCGGAGAGCGTTATTGCTCAGTGTCTTCAGCGGATTGTAGGGATGGGAGGTTATTTCACATATTATGATTTAGTTCAGAATTCCCGCAATGAGGCGATATTTTAAGTCTTTTATAGGAAAACTAGCTTTTGCCCGCGGTTCCGCCCGCGTGGATGTCGGTTATCGTGACCAAACATAGCCTATGTCCTTTCTCAAGGTTTAATCTACCCTTATACCAAATTTCATCAGAATCGGTTTAGTGGTTTAGGCGTGAAAGCGTAACATACATACAGGCAGACATACAGACAGACAGAGTTACTTTCGCATTTATAATATTAGTATGGAAGTATGGATAAGTTACTTAAAGATTTATAGAATTAATGGCCATCGTTATAAATGTCCACATTTCTGAACGGTTCATGGCCCATGGGGCATGTATAGAGACTTTTCATGTCTTCCTTAAAGTGTCCGGGATTGTAGGAGAAGGGATCACGTGTGTTGGCAAAGAATACCTACCACATTTATCCGCACTATAACAGCGTCGGGCTGTTTCAGCGTTTTCAGCGTTTGGAGCCCAGGGTTCGCTCACCTGTTCTTCCATTACATAGGTACTTTAACTGGAGCGACAGCCGCCTGACCCTGAACGGAATACCTGCGCCTGAGCCTCGTACGTGAATCAGCAGATGTATCAGCACCTGTAGGTGAAAATGAAAATGAAAAATAATTTATTTCAGTAACACAATGATACATTTAACAATATTTTTGTCGTTGTGACCTTCTATTAAGTGAAATACCCCTGTATCAGAAGGCCACGCTCATCCATATCATAACAAATTGTTGTACCTAATAGGGTTCCTCTTCGCTTAGGTATATAAAATGTAGAAAGGGTTAGATTGCTTATTAAATAAAAGTTAGTATTACACTTAATATTTCTTAGATATGTGTGTGTGTGTGTGTGTGTGTGTGTGTGTGTGTGTGTGTGTGCGTGCGTGCGTGCGTGCGTGCGTGCGCGCGCGCGTGTCTGTGTGTCTGTGTGTGTGTGTGTGTGTGTGTGTGTGTTAGTGAGTGTGTGTGTGTGTGTGTGTGTGTGTGTGTGTGTGTGTTAGTGTGTGTGTGTGTGTGAGTGTGTGTTAGTGTGTGTGTGTTAGTGTGTGTGTGTGTGTGTGTGTGTGTGTGTGTGTGTTAGTGTGTGTGTGTGTGCGTGCGTGCGCGCGCGCGTGTCTGTGTGTCTGTGTGTGTGTGTGTGTGTTAGTGAGTGTGTGTGTGTGTGTGTGTGTGTGTGTGTGTGTGTTAGTGAGTGTGTGTGTGTGTGTGTGTGTTAGTGTGTGTGTGTGTGTGTGTGTGTGTGTGTGTGTTAGTGTGTGTGTGTGTGTGTGTGTGTGTGTGTGTGTGTGTGTGTGTGTGTATGTGTATGTGTTAGTGTGCGTGTGGTGTGTTATGAGTATAGGATTTGTTCTGTGCTATCGTAGTTTGTTTTGAGCCAATTGATAATAGTATTTTTGCATTTGTAAGCTGTTAGCTGGTGGATTTGTAATTTTTTATTTATCAAGTTGTATAGATAGTTAGCCTGCTTCGAAAACTGTCTTCCAGCAAAACAAGTTCTCACTCGAGTGGTTTCAGCAACAGAGTGTTTCCTACGTTTTTGTTGTAGGTTCGGACAAGGGTTTACATTTCTATGCTTTCTCAAAATTACGCTAAGTACATAAAGCTTTCTAACTGTCAATAGCTCACAGTCCAAGTACAATTGATCAGTAGGGTATCTTCTTGGTTTAAAATAAATTATCTTTAATAGCGCTCTCTGTGACCTTTCTACTTCCAAAAATCTTTCTTTTGCGGCACATGTGAGGATAGAGATCATTACTTTCTTTCTTTTTTATTAATATCACTAGCTTTTGTCCGCGACTCCGCCCGCGTGGATGTCAGTTATCGCGATAATCTACCCCTATTCCAAATTTCATGAAAATCGGTTCAGTGGTTTAGGCGTGAAAGCGTAACATACAGACAAACAGACAAACAGAGTTACTTGCGCATTTATAATATTAGTATGGATATGGATTTATATGTGGCACATCCCTAGGCAGTTCGCTAAGGGTGTCCGGCGGACAAATGTGCGCGGCGGACACAGGTGTGCACATTACGGCCGCGTGCAGTCGGGGGTTAATAGTCTCAATAATTTGACATATTGGGTGGTCGGCGCGGCAGTGCGGCCGCCCCACGCCCGCGATATTAATAAGCCATCTGATACCTTGTAATTACATTTTTGTGAAATATTATGATTGTTTAAAATATCGAATGTTTTTGTGATGTAATTGTTTTAATAAATATATATTTTTAACTGTTGTTGAGGTTAGGAGATGTATTGGCAAGTAAAATATACTGACAACCAAAATTGCTTGCACTGATTTCCCTTTTCACTTAGCAAACCTACCGTAGGTATTTCGCTACCGTAGCTACTGAGAAAACACAGTTGGTAGATATACTTATTTACCTAAGAATATAAGCACAACATAAAGTAGGTAGGTACCTAGTAGGTACCTCCAAGGTAAGCAGGGATGGTAAACCGCTATATAGCTTTTGCTCTATGAGCGATCAGTCAATATTTAAGACATTCGATCACTGTATACCTATTCTGTGAGGTCAACTCTGGTTAAGCGTCGGTAGCTTAGTGGTTAAGTTGTCAGGCTTACGATGGAAAGGTCCCGGGTTCGAATCCTGGTCATTACACTATCGACGACGTGAACCCACTACTAACACAAGCAATTTAGCTCAGCTGGAGGGGTTAGAGGGAATATCGATCACTTCGGTTCCAATATTCATTAAAAAAAAGTAAATTACATGTTCAGAAAAACCTGTCAGGAAAATCTAATAATATGTTTATAACCTGCACTGGTATTTATGCGTCAAAATGGTAACTATTTAAAAATATCATCGATGTAATGTGCGATTGGAATAAAAAAAACACAAGTGAATCTTACATCAGTAGGCACCATCACGAGCATGTCGTCACCTAAATCCCCGAAGGCTTCTTATCTCTTATTTAATGTTACAATTAACACTTTTCGAGATTAACACTCGGACGTTCACGGAAGTCCGCATTAAGGTCAGCCGTGAATTATTTTAAACTTTACAATATTTGTGTTGTCCGTTGTGCAAACAGGTAACACTTTATTGGGCTTACGAATGTATAGAGGCGACATTTACCCTAATAGCGCCATAAAGTGGCCATCGCTGACATGCCAGCTCTAATTAGTTTTACAACAGCGGTGACATCACTAGTGTCCGATATTGGTGCTATAAAATATTAATTCAATTTGTGTGTTTATATTACGAGTTTGTTTTTTTTTATAAATAAAAGCTTTTAGCTATTTGTATCGTAAAGGTCGCTTTGTTATCGCCTTAGTAGGTATCTATTTTTTTTTATAAAGAGGATACAGGAAATTGTATCTACTATTAGTTTGGACTTGGTTTTGGATATGATGATATCTGTGGCGTAGCGTTCGACTTCTACGTCGTAGGCGCGGGTTTGATTTCGGTCAGTGCAAGTATTTGTTTGTATGAATGTATAATTATACAATATTATGTAGGATGGTATGTACTTACAAGAGAAAATGATACTAAACAGACAGCCGCACTTTTTTTAAAAAGGAATATTAGAATCGAAGTTATTACTAATATTCCCGCTAACCCCTCCAACTAAGCTAAATTGCTTGTGCTAGGAGTGGGTTCACATCAGTAGTGTAATGACCAGGATCGAACCTGAGACCTCTCGATCTTAAGGCCGACTCCTTAACCACTAAGCTACCGACACTTCCACGCACTCCCGGTCTCCGGACTCCAGGGACTCAGACTTTAGGGTGCGCAGGAGTCCGATAGAGTAAGGCGCTCCTGCCTTACTCATGCCTGCTTTTACGTTCATGGTACAAGCTATCCGCCATATCAACAACCAAGTCCTACCTAAATATAATTCAGATCTTATGTTGTACTTAATTTTCAATATACCTTTGTCATTATAATGAAGCGTCGGTACCTTAGTGGTTAAGGAGTCAGCCTTACGATCGAGAGGTCCCGGGTTCGAATCCAGGACATTACACTACCGACGTGAACCCACTCCTAGCACAAGCAATTTAGCTTAGTTGGAGGGTTTAAAGGGAATATTAGTCATTCCGGTTGCTTATACTCTTTAAAAAAATAACATAAGGTAACTATTTCGTAATGCACAGACTGCAAAAGGTCTGGGTAACTCCACATTACCTAACGGTCGCTTTGTCCCCTACCAATAAAATCTCCATACCCAACTATATTCACATTCGAGAAACCGAATCTCCGTCTATCTGTGGCTCGAGATCTATGAACTTCTGTCCAATGAAAAATTAAAATGTGTCTCATGCATGTACATTTATTTTAACCTCTGATTATCGTAGATAAGACATTTCTACATTCTTGGGTAGTTGCGCACGAAAATAGATAGATAGGTAGATATACTTTTGCTACTATACCAGTTCAGATAAGTAAACATGGTTATAAATCTATTAATATACAGCAGCTTTTGATTAAGTTATTGAAGAGAGAATCAGGTCATCATCATCATCATCCACATAAAGACGTTAGCCCTGATAGCATCCGAGGCCACGGTGTCCTCGGAGCTCAGGGTCCGCCATCCGGCTCTTCCTCCTCCACTTCGGACGATCTTGGGCGTCCAAGGTAGTGAGACTGTTTGCACGCATGTCACCCTCCACGACTCCAAGCTAGCACTTCTTGGGCCTACTCCTTCTACCTGGGCCCGGGGGGGCGCCATTGCCAGGCCAGAAAGCTTGAAGACAGAATCAAGTAAGTACCTATTATATAAGGGCTGTGTCACATATCTTTTCCATCCATCCATATAGTCACGTTTGTAAATCCTCGAAGGGGTAGGCAGGGGTGTATTAGCAACCACGTTTCGTCAATTATGATTTTCGGTCCCATGATGCTATAGGGGGCGAGCCTATTACCGTCTAGTGGGCTCTTTGTCTTGAGCTGCATGTTTACTGTCGGATGGAGAACAGCTCTATCCTTTAGTCGCCTTTCACGACACCCACAGGAAGAGCTGGGGTGGTCCTATTGTACTGCACCGGTAACCAACACGACACATTTTTTTTATAGTGCGTAAATTCCCTCGGATATACCTACGCACCCTCTCACCAGCTGGCGGGGCGATTATGTTAGACTCAAACCGACTAAAAATCCATGCCGTCTTGAGGCTTCAGATGGCAGTGTGGTGATATTGCCATAGGCATATCTCTTCCACGCCGGTAGACCCAGGGCCATCTCCCCTCGGGTGTGGGAACTACAATGTCCCACCCCATCGACAGCCTCTGTGGCGTAGGGCACGCCGTAATAGCGGCGGTAAGACCCATCATGGAGGAATGGCTAGAGAGGCCACACGGCAGCCTCTCGTACCGGCTGACGCAGGTGATTACCGGACACGGGTGTTTCGGGAGTTACCTGTGTCGGATCCGGAAGGAGCCAACGTCCGAGTGCCATCACTGTGATGCGAGCGAGGACACAGAGCTGCACACGCTGACCGAGTGCCCGGCGTGGGACACGCCGAGGCGGGTCCTAGTGGCGGCTCTGGGGGTGGGAGTCCTCACACTCGTCACATTGCTCACAGCGATGGTACGATGCGCAAACGCTTGGGGTGCGGCTGCCTCCTTCTGCGAGCAAGTAATACTCGAGAAGGAGGCGGCCGGTCGGGTCCGGACCAGACTCCGGGCCCGGGAAGCCCGTGCAGAGCGAAGGCGAACCGGACGTCGGAGGTCGCAGAACGACCTCCGTCCTCCATGAGCGCTGGCCTGGGGGTGACCGGTGGAGCCGCCTGTCACCCTAGCAGAAGCAGGCCGCGGCGGCGGCGCAAAGTGCGCCTCCCCGTAACCGGGGCTAGATGGGGACATTTTGGTCCCCACAACCCGAAGGGGGCCATCTCGAAAGAGATGGTCCTGGGTCTGTCGGGGTGCGAGAGATATGCTTTTGGCAATCTCACCTCCGGCAACCAAGGACCCAAAATGGCGTGCGTTTTAGTCCGTTCGAGTCCGACATAATTACCTCCACCGGCTCTGTGGAGGTGGTATCCGTGGGGATTTATCGTACGATAAAAAAAAAAAAAAAAGCCTCTGTGGCGTGGCGGTAGTGACCGCGACTACTACGCCGGAGGCGTGGGTTCGATCCCCGCTCAGTGCAAATATCTGTATGCATGAATATGGCTATTTGCATTGGTCTGGGTTTTTCTATGTATATAAGTATGTTTATCCGCGTGCTAGATTCAGTTCATAACACAAGCTAGATAAGCTTACCATGGGTCTATATAGCGTTGTGCAGAATGTTGTGGAATCTTTGTGGAATATCTTGCAGCAAGAAACGGCCGCTATCGGGCAGCCGTGAATCGCGTCGCTGTCGCCCAGGCTGCTTCTGCTAGGATGACTGGTGGCTCTACCTGCCACCCCCGGGCTCAATTAGGACAGAAGTCGTTGAGCGACCTCCGACGCCCGAGTCACCTGAATCTCTCCCGGACCACCCTCTCGCTTTCTTGAACATTACTTGCTCGCAGAAGAAGTCCCATTTCAAATTTAATATTCAAAGCCGAAGTGAAGTCTTAAAGTTATCTACCTAATAGGGTTCTGTTTATTTTTTGTTTGACGGAACCCTAAAAAAGAATACTTTAATGTTATTATTTCTTCGTATACTTACATATTACATATATTAGTATTTGCATTTCAAATGTCGACCGCACGATTCATGTCATCAGATTGGTTTTTAATGTATCATGTCACAGTTTCGTTTTGATATTAATTACAATTTTAATAATTCAGATATGTGGCATGTTTGGTGTTGCCATAATTGATTGTTTTCCAATTCTAATCGATGCAATTAATTAATCAACGGATGAATTTAAGTGAAAACTTGTTATTTGAGTAACAAAAAATGTAGAACTTTATAATAACAAAATGTCAAGGTGCGTTCATGAATCATGACCTCAGTGGCGTAAAGGTAGAGCGGTCGACTGCTACGTCCGAGGTCGCGGCTTCAATTCCCATTCAGTGCATATATGTATCTCAATAAATATGTTTATCCACATTCTAGGACCCTTAACAAGAGCTCTGTACTCTGGGTGTAGGCAGCAATGTGTAGAATATTATTATTTCTTTTTATTAATTAACACTGGCCAGTGTCGTCAGTAAATTAAGTTCGTAGGAACGACATCGATAAATCAATTTCAAGCTTTGATGTTTATTTTAATTAGTTTGTAATTGGTTGTCGCATAATTAATTAAAACCATAAACAAGGGTTCTATGAAATTAACGATCTGTGTGGCGGTAGCGCTGGTCTGCTACGTCAGAAACTAAATGCAGATACCTATAAGTTTCCCGTTCAGTGCAAATATTTGTATACTTAAATATCTACCTGAGCAATAAATTTTTCCTGATGTAGGTGATCGAATTGTAAATTTAGCATAATAAATGCTAAAAAAATTATTCAAATATTTGAGCGGAGTAGGTACCTAATCAAAAAGTCTAAAGATGGATGAAAAATCATTCATTGGTTCCAACAGTTCGTAAGAGTGTTGGTAGATGACTCCACTGTCGCCTTCAAGATGGTAATGAGAAGGGAAATTTGAATTAAATCAGGCTTGTTTCAATAGCTCAGTTGGAAGAGCATTCCGCCTATAAGGGAAAGGTCGTGGGTTCAAGCCCCACCTCAGCAATTCATTTTTCCTGACGTATCTAGGTATATCTATTTGCATTTGGCTAGGCATCTTTTTTATACCACTTAGGTGGCAGACAAGCACAGGTCCCTCCTAATGGAAAGTGACACTCCCACTGACAGCACCAAACTTCTCCGGTGAACTCTGGCTACCCTACTCACCGCCGAGAACAGAGCCCGAAGTGATTATTTATGAAGTTATTATGCGGTATTCTGTATTCTACTAATAGATATTGTACCTACGAGTACTTCTATCCTACTATTCCTACTAATAATATAAACGCGAACGTTTATGAGTATGTATGGTTTTATGTTTGTTACTCTTTCACGTAAAAACTACTGAATGGATTTTCATGAAAATAATATAGCTTATATACCAGAATAACACATAGGCTATATATTATCAAGCTACTACTAGAGGGAACGGAGCAGTGATCATTAATGTCAACAAATTCGGCCGGCATCGGCATATACCTACGCAGACAGTGTGGTTATTTATATCGCTGTCTAGAGTTTAGATAACTATATCATTGTATAAGAGGGTTTTTTTTTTTTTTTTACACAGGACACGTCAATTTGACTTCACCTCGCCTGATGTTAAGCTAAAGGCAAAGTCTCGGAAAGAGGGTCACCATCGTAAACATTTACCATGTTAACAGTGGTGGCACTCAGCTTGACGGCCTCATTACATGCCTTTTCAGGGTGCAGCGGGAATGGGATCGAACGCCACGCGGGTGGAAAATAAATGGTGGTACGAAGTTCACCGGGTCAGCTAGTCCATACTTAATATTATAAATGCGAAAGTAACTCTGTCTGTCTGTCTGTAGGGTAAACTTGCCTAAATCGTACTTGCGCTTAAATCGTACCTTGCTTATATCTCAACATCGGTAATAGCCATCAGCGTCTCTAGTGACAAAAAATGTAAACATTCCTCGGCCATATTACCATCTGAAAGATATACGCCGGTGCGCTGTTAATAACAGAAATATCGAAAAAATAAGTTTTTATCTACTATTTTTCTATTATTTTTACATAATTTGTAAGAGCATACTTCAAATTCTATCTTGTTTGGTTTATCTAAGTATTTATTTTGTATTTATGCATATATTTACAATTTCGATAGACGTAAACCTAAGCACGTATTTGTTCACATTATTTTTGGCGGTAGTTTTAAAGTTTCTTCGACTCATGCGCCTATTTCGTACTCGAAACAAAGTCTTAAATCGTACTGGTACGAATTAGGAATTAAAGTTTCCAAAGAATCCGTTGACTATAAATTGATGCATATAATTTAAATGCAAAAGGCATAAAAAGTAAAACTACGGGTGCTCTCATCATCACTGAAAGTCTAAATAGAAGAATCAAAGAAAAAGACCGTAACGAAGAACCTTAGTGCAAAGATGAATACTACCAAAACGACACAAAAAGAAAATTTAAAAAAAACAAAAAAGAGATGAAAATTATAGCTAATATTGTAAAATATACGAAGAGGATATAAAAGAAAGTATGATTTAATTTACTCTACTCAATGTGAGGAATGGGTACATGAACTTTGCGCGGGTATCTGTAAAAAACCACAGATTACAAATGTAAAAAATAGGCGAAGACCATTTGTAGTATTTGTTAAGTGTTAATGCCTAACACTTGATATTATGTTTTAACATTATTATCCACTTTATCCTTATAGAAATATTAAAATCATAACTGTAAACCAATGATTAGATCTCATAGTACGATTTAAGAATATATAAGTACGATTTAAGATGAATAGTCGTAAATCGTACTTTTTCTAAGTTTTTAAAAATTGATAATTTTCAAAAAGTTTATAAGATTTATGTTAAAGTTGATTATGGTTATAACAAAAGGTTAAACTAAATAAACATTTTTTCAAAGAAAACACAGTTATTCTTTACTAATTTTGAAAATATGACTGTTTTCCTTTAAGGGGTACGAATTAGGCAAGTTTACCCTATGTTACGCTTTCACGCCTAAACCACTGCACCAATTTTGATGAAATTTGGTATAGGGGTAGATTAGACCATGAGAAAGAACATAGGCTGTGTTTGGTCGCGATAACCGACATCCACGCAGGCGGAGCCGCGGGTAAAAGCTAGTGCTATATATTTGTGATTTTACTAAATTGAGCTGCCGTCTTACCGCCTAATCCTAGCAGGCAAGTCTGTGCCAGGCCAGTGCCTTTCGTCCGTCAATCAGTTGGTGTATCCACTTAGATACATTGGTACCTGTACCTACATCTGAGTTCTAACTATATCTATCAAGTTCTAGAATATTCGTTTCAAAGAATCAAAGAATCAATGTCGTTTATTCAGTTTAGGCACTTAAAGAGCACATATGAACGTCAAAATTTTACATTAATATCAGAAATCTCAAGAATAATAAATAAAATAAATCATTTGAAAATAATTCTTTCGCTGGTTCGGTGGGTTTAAGGTTCTACTGAGAACTCAGTGAACTTGATTATCCTTCTTTTTTAAATACGGTTTACATTAAAAGATTAGTAGACAACATTTAGCAAAAGCAAAAGCATTAGGTACCTACCTAAGTAAGATATTTTACTAAATCAAAGGCTTAATACCTACACCGTAATAAATTATAATACTTATCGTGCAGAAGGTATTTATGATCTCTGCCTACGTACCTACTTAACTACTGATTAAGCTGCTATTAATAATATACCTAATCTGCTAGATGCTGCACTATGATCGTAACCTTCGTTTTTCGTCGTTTAGTCGCGTTTCGACCAATAAAATTGTCGAAAACAGGAAAAAATCACGGGCTTTCTATCCTGTTTCTGTTTGGTTATAAAAAAAATTACCACGAAGGCCTAATGCGGGAGCGGAGTAGAGCCTTCTAACCTAACCTATCCAAGTCGTTTGGTTCAACGTTTGTGATCATAAATGCACAGCTATCCAGTAGGTAAGTGAAAAAAATAAAATATTAGATACCTATTTTAAAATCACTAGGTACATAGTATAAAGCAAAGGCGCTTTCCGCGTCTGTCCGTCCCTATGTATGCTTATATCTTCAAAACTACGCGATAGATTTAGATGCGGTTTCTTTTAATAGACCTAATTCAAGAAGAATGTTTATACGTATAATACATGCTTAATATAGTAGAGGGTATAGCGGGAACGGGATCTGAAGCCACGTGGGTGGAAAAAAATTGGCGGTAAGAAGTCACCGGGTCAGCTAGTTTGGTATAAATTTCAACTTTGATCCGTCCATACATTCCCGAGATAAAGGTCTTGACAGATGGAAGACAAACAGACGAACAACAAAGTGATCCATATTTTCCATTTGAGGCACGGAAACCTAAAAATTAGGTTTGTAGGTATTGTGAAAAACTTACCTTCCTAACGGTGACGAGAAAAGCATTGGCCAAAGACACAGAATAGATAATAGTCCAAAGATATGATTTACGGATTTGAACTGCTCTGCCGCCTTAAGGGAAGGTATACTCGACGCACTAACGTAGCATCGGTTGAGTGTAAACGGTCAAGTGTTTTTCTATACATTGGTCTGTTCTGGCGTTACGCGACCGATAATACGCGACGCATGTTCCGTCAGATATGAACCTTCCCTAACACCCCGTGCTGTCTTCACCCAAAAAACGCACACTGAACTGAACCGAACATATCTCATTTATTTTTCCATTTAAACAAATGGAAACCACGATAAACGTCACATTACTTCTCTTTATTGTAGTTTTTTGTTTATACAGCCAGTGCTGAGATGAGCTTAAAGCTAAAACTGTAGTTAAACACGTGATTTGTTCACGAATGATGTGATTACGGCGACGTTATTGAACATTTAGGTAGTTGAGAATCGACTGTTTTATTCGCCATAAAATATTAAGTGACGTTTCGTGTGTTTATGGTTAGTTATGATTAGTTTAGGTAAATATCTATGGTAAACACACTTTTAGAAATTTTATGGTTATGATTTATGTCGCATAATAGTCTCACAAGAACAAATATGTAAAGAAATGTAGGTACCTATTGATAAATCCGAAACGATAAAATTTAAATTTGAAAAATGTTAAGTTATAAATAAGTAATATTACACACTCATACATGCGTGTTGAATTCAATACCAACTTTTTTACAGTTGGTCAAAATAGTTATCTAACTTAGGTATTGGGCTTACCTACTATTCCATTCTCTACTCCTCTCCAAAAGACTCCTCTCTTCCAATAAGACTTGGAATTCATTACCACCAACGCGTTTCCCTTTGCACTACAATCCCGAAGCCGAATCCCTAACCATTATTGGAGAATTATTGGTATCTGTTACATCCATCTTCATGCCGAAGGCTTTGCCTTTAGTCTACCATAAGGTAAGGTGAAGATGTGAAGTCATATTGACGTGATCAATGCAAAAAAAAACTCTAGTGTTAGCAATTAGCATTCTATGGTGCTATACCTACTGTCAGGTGATAGGTACCTACTCAATTTTATTTCCCTATGTATTCCATTTTTATAGTTAGCATACTTAATGCTGTAAAAATTCCTTCAATTGTTTGGGCGCAGTTATCAAAAATCAATGTTTAAAAATGATTGTAACATCATTCATTGATTCCGATAGTTCGTAACCCTAGCAGAAGCAGGCCGCGGCGGCGGCGCAAAGTGCACCTCCCCGTAACCGGGGCTAGATGGGGACCCTGTGGTCCCCACAACCCGAAGGGGGCCATCTCGAAAGAGATGGTCCTGGGTCTGCCGGGTCAGATATGCTTTTGGCAATCTCACCTCCGGCAACCAAGGACCCAAGACGGCGTGCGTTTTAGTCGGTTCAAGTCCGACATAACCGCCTCCACCGGCTCCGTGGGGGTGGTATCCGTGGGGGTGGTACGATAAAAAAAAAAAGCCGAATTGGTCAGGCATTCCCCCTGTAAGGGAAAGACTGCGGGTTCGAGTCCCGCCCGAGAAGATTCTTTTTCCCTGAGTATTCGATTTATTTATTTATTTTTAAACTTTAAGCACAGTTGTACAAAGGCGGACTTAATGCCAAAGGGTGATGCAAAGATATATTGAGGTAGGTGCAAGCAGAAGAATGAACAATTTTATGCCAACAAAGTTGAAAAAAATTGGTGTCAGTCGAATGCCCTTGACTCATCATCTCTACATAGTGTCCAAGGTTGAACTATCAGGAAGGTAGGTAGGTAGGTACTTAGGTGAGATGATACTTTGAGCCGGTACAGCTGTAGATTATTTTATGGGATATTTTACGAACCTTCAATTAACTCTGATAGTTTTTTTTTATAACATTCTACACAACGCTATCTAGACCCATGGTAAGCTTTTATAGCTTGTGTTATGGAATCTAGAATGCGGATAAACATACCTACTTATATTTTTTTTTGTAAATGCATACGTATTATATATAGAAACACCCAGACCAATGCAAATAGCCATATTCATGCATACAAATATTTGCACTGAGCGGGAATCGAACCCGCGCCTTCTGCGTGGCAGTCGCGTGCACTACCACCACGCCACGGAGGCTGTCTACTTACCAGTACTACCTAATATTTGTTTGCGAAATGTTTCAGAGAATTGACGTGATCATATTGATGTTATATGTTACATTGGTCATGGGTGTTTCTATGTATAATATTTATGTATTTACAAAAAGAAAAAGTATCTAAGTATGTTTATTCGCATTCTAGATTCCATAACACAAGTTAGTTAAGCTATGCTTATCATGGATCTATATAGCGTTGTGTAGAATGTTGTGGAATATTTATTATTTATTTATATTAGGTATGTAGGTACTTATGTAGGCACAGTGCCCTTTTTGGCACCTCTGTCAGGAAGGAGTGTGGGAGTTCGACTAATATCACTTGCTATAGTTTTGTAGAACGGTCTCTATGCCCTTTTTTTCGTGCGGAAATCCCCTCCCTTGCCGGAGCCGGAAGGGGAGGTTATGTCGGGATCGAACCGACTAAAACCGCACGCCGACTGTGGGTCGTGGTGCTAGGCCAGAGGTGAGGTTGTCTTCGACATATCGTCTCTATGCCCAGTTCTCGGGTAGTTCTTGAGATTAACGCGTTCAAACAGTCAAATGAAATATCATCGCACCTCGTATAGCAACTGGGACCGACTAGTGAAGTGAGCCACTCCTCTTTCTGTCTGTACGACTTCGCTAATCTCTAATCAATCAATCAGCCTAACGAAGTACACTGCTGGACATAGGCCTGACCTAATGTTGGGAGGCTCTGTTGGCCTACTGATTCCACGCTAGCCAGATGTGTTTGGTACAAGGTTTTTTTTTTTTTTTTATTTCCAATTTTCATTTTGTCATAGTTAGGTATATCGTCTGCGTATTTTTCTGTTTATCGCCTCTTACGACACCCTTCGGATAACATGGGGTGGTGATACTTGTACTCTTTCTCAGTTGAAACATGGATTTCACTAATAGCGTAGCGGCCGTAGCTGATGTTGACTTGGTATGTAGGAACTCCTGAGGAGGGCCAGACCGTAAGGGATGGCCCTGGGTCAGCCGGGGTGCGAGGGATATGTCTATGACAACCTCACCTCCGGCCTAGCACCAAGACCCACAGTCGTTGTGCGGTTTTAGTCGGTTTGAGTCCGACATAACCTCCCCTTCCGGCTCCGGCAGGGGGGGTATCCGAGGGGATTTCCGCACGAAAAAAAAAAAAAAAAATAACAAATGGGTATGTAGGAACTATTTTCTGAAAAGTTCTTCAAGAAGTTGATGACATAACATACTGGGTGTAAGGGGAACGCTCCTGAAGCCGATAACCCCTAGTATTACTCCAGGTACATAACACATTGGCATAAAAATAAAATCGATTTGGAGCAAAAAAATTTTTTTTTCGTTTTTTTCTTGATGTTTATAATTTTTTATTTTGCATTATTTACTCTCCAACGCGTTAGTAAAGCTAAATGAAACGGTAATTTCATAAAAAGAACATCACTACAAAAAAAACAACTAGCGCCAAGTGCGTGCTTTTTTGTAATGGTGTTTTTTTTTATGAATTTATCGTTTAATTAAAAAAAAAATGTCCAAATCGATTTTATTTTTATGTCAAGGGGAGTACCTGGAGTACTACTAGGGGTTTTCGGTTCGGGAACGTTCCCCTTACACCCGGTATGTCATGAAGAGTAATAATTAACACTCAGAAAGCTAGGGCAATAATGTTACATCATATGTTTTATGTAAGTAGGTACGCAGACCTTAGGTAAGGACTAAGTCAATGTATCGCCTACAAAGTTCCACATTGTTGCATACATTAAAAGATGAGGTACAACATATTGTTTAGTATCTATTAAGATAGGTCCGCAAAGGGCTCGTAAATCTGCGCCGGGATCACACTGTTGCACTAGTGAGATGATAGATGGAGGCAATCACGGTTTATGGAGCAGCTCGATAGAGATGATGAGGTTTATTGACTAAGGGAGGGCTGCGGGGAATCTACTATTAGCACTAAAATGTAAGTGCTTTATTAACTCACTAGCTGACCCGTCCCAGTTTCGCCCGTACTTCGAGAATAAGCCTCAATGTTTACTCGAAACCTACGGGCGGGGCTGGCCCGTAATTGCTTAATTTTCCAATGACGTATGGGTATCCATACTAATATTATAAATGCGAAAGTATGTTACGCTTTCACGTCTGTCTGTCTGTATGTTACGCTTTCACGCCTCAACCACTGAACCGATTTTGATGAAATTTGGTATAGGGGTAGATTACACCATGAGAAAGGACATAGGCTGTGTTTGGTCGCGATAACCGACATCCACGCGGGCGGAGCCGCGGGCAAAAGCTAGTAAGACATATATGATTACTGCTCTGCTGGAAGACGTAGCGTATTTATATGGATTCGATAATAATCTGAAATAAAATTAATTCTAATTCTATTAGTAGCATTTAGGCCCGTATTTTAGATTGAGATTCAGCCTGAATCTCGATTTATCTGAGGACAGATTGTATAGACAATATGTCAAACGATCAACCTTTCTATAATATCCAATCTGTCGTCAGATAAACGAGATTCAGGCTGAGTGTCATTCTAGAATACGGGCCTTAGCACTACGGTTTTGAACAAAAGTCTTCCAATCTGATTTCAAGATAACCTTGTTCTATGAAACCGATTGCCTGAAACTTAATTACTGATGTTTAATGATAAACCTATTGGTCACACGAGACTTCTATCAATTTTATTGCTAATCCCTTCGTTCAAAATAGACAGTATCTAAATAAAATAAAGTGTAGTGCATCTATGGTCGGTGGAAGTTTACACCAGCTAGGTGGTACAATTAATCACGAATGCCGCCAGATAAAGCCGATAAAAAAGATGACCCCACGCAGAAAGTTGCAAATGTGTCCGCAGATAAAACATCTTAGCATTCACTTTATATACCCACTTAATATTTTTTCGTATATGCACCATTATCTTCAGTGGTTCACGTAACAAGACCAACTTCTCAACTTCAACTAAGAACGTTGTAAATTGTACGCATTTATAGAGGCTGTGCGCGCCCTGGGTGGCGGGATAACACCACGATAACTTCACCTCTAATAAAGTAGTTTACAAACCCTATGTCTATAATCATAAAGGTGTTTATTGTTGGGTTTTGTGAGTGTTAGCTGTAGTGTTAACTTGGTGTGTAGAAGTAAGTTTCAGAAGGATTATGGCTATTGTAAATCTATCTGTGTGCTAATGACAGCTACGCAGATTAGGTCGATGCTCGCTGTATTTTTTTTTTACAATTTTATTACTCGACGGCTCGTTATTGTGGTGAAATTTTTGGGCTTTAAAACTACGTGTTGTTTTAGTGCAGTCGTATAAATGAGAGTGTAAAGTTGTAATGCGCTGGCAGGCGCAGGCGCACCCTAAAGTGTTGTTACTTTGATGAGCCGAGGTTTTGTGGTTGTGTAGGTCGCGTCTTAGGTACTCTAGTTGCGGTTCTATTTAACCTTCATTTAATATAAGAATTGTATATCCTATTAGGGCAGGCATTCCACTTGTTACGATCTTGTCATATAGCTTTCACATTTTCTTTCATAATTATTTTTCGCCTCTTCTCAAAATGTTATCAATCTGCCTACATTCATACATTGGCCTAGCTCGAGGTGCGTAGCGAAGGTGTCTAGACCCGATAGAGGGGTTGCCCAGATTTTGTCAGAACTAGAAAGAAGTCCGAAAATATCACATATTGAAATAACTTATATTAAGAACACACTTGTAGGTACCTAGTTTTTCAACAGCATTTGTTATTGAACCTGACCGGTTTCGCTTGACAGCATCCTCAAAGGTACTTATATTTTATTTCCTTTTCAACAGTCTAGTACTCCGTTAAAATGCATAGTTTCATTTGCTTACATCATAGCGTATTGCAAACCTGCACCCTCTCGATTTAAACCCTGCCTTAACACCACGCTACCGCTCATTGACAATACAAATCTAACAAGCTAACCTTTTAACCACTTTCCTCGCTCACGCTAACAGTCCCATCATAAAAATAAGAAAGCTCTTTAACACCACGTTCCCATATGACAATTTATCGACGTATTTGACCCGCGTCCACAATGGCGCCGCCCACACAATCATAAACACTATACATTGAAAATCAATTTTTACATCAGCCGGACACTGAGCCGGGAACAATAAAATATATGTATGTGACACTGAGGGACCGTTAGACGAATAATTGAATTAACATAAGAACATAATGTTAACAGTAAAAGACTGTTATATTTCGCTACCGGATAAGTGATGTTACGTTCTACTGCGTTTAGATTTTATTGTCGTTTTGTCAGCCGACTGTTCGCTGACGGTATGGACGTAACGCGACGGTTGAGTGACGACATGTAGCAGAGACGCGAATGTTAAGGTACATGTGTGGTGTTATAAGAATGGACAGAAAACGTTTGAAAAAAAAACGTTGTAAATAAGTTTGAGAAACTGAAAACAAAGGAAAAAAAAATCGGGGGAGGGATCCCACACTTGGAGGTGAGTGCTTTGAACACCACTCCACCAGTTTTCTCTACTGCCATTAAACCTTTCGAGTTTTGAGTACTTTTGACCCGTTTTTTATTCAATAGGTACAATATGAATTTGGTTAGTAGGTATATGTGCCGGCCGACCCTGGCTGGCCTGACCATAGAACCATGAACAATGAGAACTACTCCTAGAATAAAGAGCATATGACCTTCTAGACTATAATCCAACACTGTACTAAATTTCAGCCAGATCCATCCAAACATCTTCACAAACGTTTCCATATTAGGTAAGCAGGATAGCATAATAAACTAAGGACTAAGAGTTACTATGTAACGTTGATAATTTTGAAGGAATTTTCGTAAATTTTCACGACACATTATCTAACAAACGTTTTGTTTTAGTACGGTTTGGCGTAGGACTCACTCTGAGCCGAGCTCAATAATATATGTGCTTAGTATATTACACGACACTAAACGCACGACACACACACATTAAACATACATTATAGATGTAGCAAGTTTATGACTGACAGAGAAGAATATCGATTTTACTTCAATAGTAACGTAAGTAAATAAATGTTGTGCCTCGGAGAGTACGTTAAGCCGTCGGTCCCGGTTGCCATACGAACATCTATGGCAGTCGTTACGGGTAGTTGGAGCCCTCAATAGTCCAATAACTGGTCTAACTGCAATGCTTCGATATTGCCTTTGGGTTGTGGAGGTCAGATGGAAATCACTTCACAGAAAATATCGAAAAATAGCCAAATCCGCAGTTAGACTTGTAAACCGGACCCCAGACTTCAAGCTGAAAACTTCGGATGCAACTGGGATTAACGCTAAGATGAAGAATAAGTACCGTAAGCAGTAAGTCTAACTATTGATATTTGATTTTACCGAAATTTGATCGTCATCTTAGCGTTGCTCCCGGTTCCATCCGACGCGAGACGCCTTGATGTCGTAGCCCGAATTCCATTTACTCCTTTTCCTTTGGCTTATACGACTTTCAGACACTCCCATGACTGCAATGAGTCCTTCCATCCGAGAGAGATAAGCCTGCAACTGAGCCTCTACCGGCTTGCAGCATGTCTCCGAAGGTCACGGTCTGGCCCTGTAGACCTCAACAATACTTGATCGTAAACATCATTGCCAATGACGCTCACGCGTTCACCATTGTGTCATGTCAGATGTCAGATTCGAATATATTTTCACTACTTTCTTTACAAGTTGGATGTAAACAGACTATTTTAAATTGTACACTTTATTGTTAGGGAGCGTCCATAAACAAGCTAAGAATGTGTCGCGACACGACAATGCCGTTGTTACTGTACCGTCCACTTCGTCACTGATTCAATGGGGACGAATTGTGCGTTATGCTAATGTTATTGTGCGTTTAAAAATGAATTAATGGAATAGAGTTTTCATAAAGTTTTAGATGGGCAGTGATAGTTGAGGTTGCTATTTAGCGAAGAGTAAAGCTCGTCACAGGTGCTTAAAGAAAATGCGTGATGATTTAGGCTCTTCTTATAACTGTGCCTAACTAAATCTTCAAGGAGGAAGTAACTCTCTCAAGGGAACTAAATCTCAAAGGAACTTCATCCCACGCACGCTGAAGCTATGGAATGAACTCCCTGTTAAGGTTTTCCCAAGCGACTACTATATGACAGCCTCCGTGGCGTGGTGGTAGTGAACGCGACTGCTACGCAGCAGGCGCGGGTTCGATTCCCGCTCAGTGCAAATATTTGTATGCATGAATATGGCTATTTGCATTGGTCTCGGTGTTTCTATGTATAATATGTATGTATTTACAAAAAAAAGTATCTATGTATGTTTATCAGCATTCTAGACTCCATAACACAAGTTAGTTGAGCTATGCTTAGGTATAGCGTTGTGTAGAACGTTGTGGAATATTTATTATTTATTTATATGGGGTACTTCAAGAAGGCCATTAGAAGGTTTCTTTAGGGTAGGCAGCACGTGTAACGCCCCTAGTCTTGCACACGTCCAAAGTGGTAAAAAAAATCTAAGAAGATACACAACCGTGAGAATACAATACAAAAATCATTAATTTCATCACGAACAATAAAATAACAAGTCTAACAACGAAATCAATCAACAGCGACTCTAATTGTTATCATTCTTCGTCCTCGCCTTCGGAAAAATGCGAACATGAGATGATTGCTGCTGACTGCCGAGAGATTTGTAGCTTACTGGCTGGTACCCGCGACTCCGCCCGCGCGGATGACTGTTTTTGCGAATTTTGGTGCTCTTCGTGGAGTAGACTAGGTGCTATTCGCTCAAGTGCTATTCGCTTTGGTGCTATTCGCTCAAGTGCTATTTGCTCTGGTGCTATTCGTTCAGGTGCTATTGAGCTGGGTGCTCTAAGTAGACTACACTGTATCTCCGGATCTACTGAATCAATTGCTATCAAACTTACGGTAGAGTCCGAACAAAACTTTTAAAACGAAAAATAACATATCTCAATCAATATAAAATACATCGGGAAAAAGAAGCGCTCAAGTGTGACTTGTACCCACGACTTTTCCCTTACTGGGGGAATGCTCTTCCAACTGAGCTATTGAGACACACGGACGAGAAGATGGATATAAAGAAAATGGAAATTTGAACTGAATCACTTCAAATATTTCTTCTCTTTATATCCGTCTTTTAAGGGCTACGGTGGAGCCTTCTACAAACTTTTTTAGGAACTGTTGAAACCATCCCGATGTATTTCGAACTTAAAAAGTTAGTAGGTATAATAAATGCTTTAGAAATTTTATTCAAATATCTAAATCTGTTCAGTTGTTTTTAAGCCTATCGCAAACAAAAGCATTCCAAAAAAAAATTAATCGTTAATATATCATAACTCAAGTAGGTATTTCTTTTTATAGTCTGTCAATTGACTTGCACCCCGCAAGATAACAACGGAGTACAACGGGAGTACCGTTCAGGGGCAAAATGTACAATTCCCAAAATGTCCAACGGTGTCAAAATGTCCAAATCCCAAAATGTCCAATTCTCAAAATGTCCAATTCCCAGAATGTCCAATTCTTAAAATGTCCAAGTCCCAGAATGTCCAATCTTTGAGAATTTGGTAAATTTGTTCAATAACACATCACAGCGCTTTATTAATACAAAATACTGATAAAATCAAAATATGATTCATTTATACCTAAGTAACAAATTAGACCAGAGGAGACCACAATATACCCAAAATCACTATTTTTGTCCTAATGTCATATAAAAATATACAATAACTAGCCTATGTCCTTTCTCATGGTCTAATCTACCCCTATACCAGATTTCATCAAAATCGGTTAAGTGGTTTAGGCGTGAAAGCGTAACATACAGACCGACCGACAGAGTTACTTTCGCATTTATAATATTAGTATGAGAGGTGGTACGGAGGTGCAGTCCATAAGATATGGGCCCATGATGATGAATCCCAAAATGATGGTCCCTAACTTGAAGGCCTCGACAGATGGCTTAGTAGTACAAAGCGTCGGTAGCTTAGTGGTTAAGGAGTCTGGCCATTACACTACCGACGTGTACCCCCTCCTAACACAAGCAATTTAGCTTAGCTGGAGGGGTTAGAGGGAGTATTAGTAATTTCGGTTCTAACATTCTTTAAAAAAACATTCTTTTTTAGGCTTCACTTAAAGGACCCATATTGAAACCCAACCTATCTTCAACATACAGACAACTGATTTCCAATTATATAATAGTAGATATTGTACAGTGTATAGATGCCTGTGTATATAATTTACGTGGTTGATATAATAGTGATCTACAACAGTCGTAATGCGATGATGCCGATGATTGGCGCGCTCGCCTTGACACGCCAAATATCAGCGCCGGCGCAGCCGAAGGGTACACGAGCGTCAGCGCAGCGACGGACAGACTTGCTGGGCTCGTAATGATGCGGTTAGCGATTGGAGTAGTGGTGTTACAATATAAAATTTAGAATGTAAGTATATGTACCTACCAACAGTATCAGATCAATCTTGACTAGCAGCCTCCGTGGCGTAGCGGTACTGAACACGGCCGCTACGAAGGAGGAGCGGGTTCGATTCCCACTCACTGCAAATATTTGTATGATTGAATATGGGTATTTGCATTGGTCTGGGTATTTCTATGTATATGAGATCCGGTTCTTAGCATTCCATGGATTCACCGTGCGGTCGCCGGGTCCATGGCGTGGTACAGAGAGGAACACTGTGACGGCGCCTGGGACTTGCGACCCAGGTGTAGGTTTAGGGTGGCCACCTTGTGATGCATCAGCGCTCACCTCCACCGTCAGTCGTGTTCCCCCCTCTACCTATCCAAATTTGGTAAGATCCTATCAACGCCGTTTTAGATATTCGTTTGAGTAAAGAGCTTACTGAAGCTCTTGGCAATTCGAGGTATTTAATTTTTTTTATTTTATTTATTACTGTATTTACAAAAAATAGTAAGTATTTCAAGTACCTATGTTTATGCGCATTCTAGATTCCATTACACAAGCTAGTTAAACTATGCTTACCATGGCTCATAGGTTTGTGTGGAATGTTGTGCAATATTTATCATTATTAGGTATTTATTGGGTATTATTATTATTCAAAATGATATGAAGTTACTACCAAACTGTTTTATTGATTTAAATTGTATTATCGTCTGAACTAAATGTGTGTACTGTTAGATAGAAATTAAACTACTGTCACATAACATAATTATATTCAAAACTAGCTGTGCCCGCGACTTCGTCCGCGTGGAATGTACTTAATAAAAAAAATCAGTTTTTTTTTTTTGGCATTTTTTTTTAGCCTAAGTTACTCCTTATTACATAAGCTATCTGCCAGTGCAAGTCCCGTCCAAATCGGTCCAGCCGTTCCAGAGATTAGCCAAAACAAACAGACAGACAGACAGACAGACAGACAGACAAAAATTTTTAAAATATATATTTTGGTATGTGTACCGTATATACATTCTTATGCATGTAGTAGAAAGCGGTTATTTTAATATTACAAACAGACACTCCAATTTTATTTATTTGTATAGATAAAAGGGAGCGACCACACGTCACACTCCTATGCTGTCCCGAATAGTTGTATATCCTTGTCGATCACTTCACTCAATCGATAGCCCTGCGCATAGAGTTGGGAAAATCATCGAAATATTGTTTACAGTTCGGCCTTCCTGACTCTCCTGCGTCCTCGTAGGAGTATGCGGAGAGTCAGGAAGGCCGAACTGTATTCGGGACAGCATAGGAGTGTGACGTGTGGTCGCTCCCTTTTATTTTGAATATAATTATGTTATGTGACAGTAGTTTAATTTGTATCTAACAGTACCAACAATCATAACAATCAGTCAAAAGGAAAAGGTGTTACCAAGGTATTAAGATCATTTTGACCGTACTTACAAGCATCCCACAAAACTTAACTAGATTGGCCGCTATCTTGCACCGGCTTTAAGAGTCCGTACTACCTCAAATGACATAGCATAAACGTGTATAATATCAAAAGTTCTAAAGCATGGACTTTTTAATTCATGTGTGGTAAAGTTGAGGATAAATACTAATGTTTATGTGTGGCAAAAACACGATTACGTAAAATTTTCTTGATAGAAAACCATTGCAAAGTTACCTCTAAACCGTACAAATAAAACGATATTATGGATTAATTACGCAAAATAGGATCACTAAACTTACACAATAACTGCAGTTTAGTGGTTAAGAGACATTATGTGTTTCAAATTTTACAAATATACATTGGTTTCTGCATAACTAGCAAATATCTAAATTTTTACTCAAGCGATACCATTAAACTTAGAACCGCCCTGCCGCCCGGCCTCTTCCTCAGTGTTGCTTCGGCTATCATACGGGGAACTTGTGTCGCACGCGCTCTGCGCAAACGATTATGATGGACGATACGAAAGTATTCAAGTAACTACCTTTTGACAGGCGAAATGGGGGCCGAAAAGAGGAAAAGTGTATGTTGGCGTAAAAAACATTAAATCATTTATGAACGATGTATTATGTAGACAGCCTCTGTGGCGTGGCGGTAGTGCACGCGACTGCCACGCGAGAGGCGCGGGTTCGATTCCCGCTCAGTGCAAATATTTGTATGCATGAATATGGCTATTTGCATTGATCTGGGTGTTTCTATGTATAATATGTATATATTTACAAAAAGAAGTATCTAAGTATGTTTATCCGCATTCTAGATTCCATAACACAAGCTAATTAAGCTTACCATAGATAGCGCTGTGTAGAATGTTGTGGAATATTTATTTATTTATTATTATAGTAAGTATCTAATCTACCTACCTAAATAGCTTATAGTGTACATAACAATTTGCAATACTATATTAGTAGAAAGTAATAAATAGATCAGTAAAATACCTACCTATTTCAAAAATTTGGATTGACATAGGCATACCTGCCTAGGTATGTATCGACAAAAGTAATCTTGCAGTAGCAGCCCAAGTCTTTCAGGTAGGTACCTGCCTACTACAGGTCGCTCACTGCGACGACGGACGACGCGGTTGGGCGACTTAGAGCCGAAAGTCGAAGTGCGGTAACTCCAACTTCTGTAGGTTAGGTTAGAACTGTGACCCCAACGCACGAGCTGAGCGAGCGAAGCGAGCGTGCCGCGGCTGCAGCCGGCGAAGTGCCAGATCGGGTTATGATATGAACGAGACCGTCGTCGGGTCAGGTTAGGAAGAGGGTTACGTTCGGAACAAATTTTTAAAGTTTCTAACCTAACCCGCGACCGGGTCAAGTTTTCGGGTCAGGTTCGGAATAAACGGAATATTTCTGTAAATACGTGAGTACCTACCTACATACCTACCAACCCGAATGATCATAATATAAATATAGCAGTAGTTAGGTACTACTACCATACGTATTCCTATATTTATTATAGACAGTACGTAATTATGAATTTCCATTCATCTGTTTCTATTGAAGGGTCATCGCCCTCTGTGGGCTCAGCAATCTAGCCACATTACTGGCCGTCAGATTCTCTGCCCATACGGGGGCCCCGTATAGTGCCATACTTCGCACGATCCCCAGGTACAGTCTCCTGCAGGGAGCGTTGGGTCCCCTGATGTTGGGCATCAGCCGCGAGAGTGCTTGCCCTCAGTTTTGGGACCAAACTTCGGAAGTGATGTCCGAAGTTCCACCGGCCATCGAGTACGAGCCCCAGATACTTAATCGAGGGCTCGATGCCGATGCTGACGCCCCCTACCTGTAGGCTGGATCCCGCAGGTGGCTCCATCCGAGGTCCGTGGAAGCACAGAGCCTCGGACTTGTGAAGGGCGACCTCGAGACCCAGCCACCGTGTCCGACCCACGACTTGAGCAACCCCTGCCGTGGCCTTTAGTACTGCGTCTCGGTGCGCTGCTCCCAGCGCCGTAACGATGGTGTCATGCGAACCGGACGTCAGAGGTCGCAGAACGACCTCAGTTCTCCATGAGCGCTGGCCTGAGGGTGACCGGTGGAGCCGCCTGTCACCCTAGCAAAAGCAGGCCGCGGCGGCGGCGCAAAGTGCGCCTCCCCGTAACCGGGGCTAGATGGGGACACTGTGGTCCCCACAACCCGAAGGGGGCCATCTCGAAAGGGATGGTCCTGGGTCTGCCGGTGTGCGAGAGATATGCTTTTGGCAATCTCACCTCCGGCAACCAAGAACTTGGGACGGCGTGCGTTTTAGTCGCTTCAAGTTCGACATAACCACCTCCACCGGCTCCGTGGGGATTTATCGCACGATAAAAAAAAACCAGGGTGTCATCGGCGTAACACGTTACGCTGACCCCTCTGAGCAACGGACCACGCAACACCCAATCGTACCCGATGTTCCTCACCCTCCGTGACTACGGGCACGTCGTTCTCCACCATATCCCCTAGGTGCCGTCTTCTTAGTGGCGGAGGCCCTCGGTTTGGGACCAGGAGCACCACTGGGTGCAGCCGTCGTCGCACATGTTGCGACGACGGGTGCCGCCAGCGCTGGGCGGTATGCCCGGTCCTCGAGAACGCCGAGGCGTCGCTCGATGACCTCCAGCAGCTGGACCACCGTTGGTGTCACCTTAGATGGAGCACGGGGAGCGGGGGTTTTCACACCCCGAGCCTCCCCGGCCCCCTGGACCAGCTGCGTCAGCTGACCGATCTCCTCCCGCATCAGCCGTTGCTGCTTGTGGGAGTCGGCATCTGTCTCCAGGCTCGCAACCCGAGCCCGGAGTTTCTCCTCCTCGCTGGAGACGCTCCTTTCCAGGAGCTCCTCCAGCGCTTTGGCGGCACCTGTTATCGCGTCCGCCACGACACGACCCTCTTCTTTGCCGCAATATTTTTCTGGCCTTTTACGGCGCCAGAAATGCGGGAAAAAGCCGCCAGGATGTTCTGCACCGCCGCACAGTGTTTCGACTAGAACAAGCTAGCTAGACAATATTATTTATTGGGGTATATTGCATTGTTTGGCTTTGTTATGGTGTATTAATACGGTTTCAGCACAGAAAACTCTATAGCACGTCCATTGTGTTTTTGTATTTTAGACAGATGGAACTAGTAATTGCATAAAAATTTAAAATATCGATTAAGTTGAAAACTTCGTTTAAAAACAACGACAAATGAAAATATAGGTATCATAATTTAATGTGGAATTATTACTTATTATCTATCAATATATCTTAGTAAAGAGTTGATATTTGTCGAGAATATATTCGTATATTAGTAGAAAATTCATAATCTGAAAAATCTCGCTTGGTAGCGGGGACACAATCGCTGGCGGCTCTGCCACTCTCTCTTTCGCTCTGTAGAGGTCGGCTTTCCGACCTCTACCCGCGCCTAGCAGTCTAGCGTAGCCTTGGAGGAAGGTCCTCCTCGCTGTTCGATGATTCAGATCCAGGATGACCCCGGGCGGGGGTCGCCATGGCTAGTCGCTGAATGGGTGTCCATTCGATCACCAGTCACAGCAAGGGATTCCCCGGACGGAGTCCGGGTACCTTCATGGATAGATTTATCCGTTATCGTTTCCATAGCCATATTTTGTTTTACGGTTAATGTCCACCGACATTGAGGTGGAAGTAGAGAGGTTGGGAGTGTATGTGAGGATGGGAAGGGTGGGAGGTGGGAATGAGTGAGTGACACCCTAGGCACTGAGTTCCCCCCAGTGATGCATCCCATTGCCAGGCGTCAGAGCGTGGGGTTCGGGGTGATTTTTTATAGAGGTTTTCTTCCTCGCAACTCCTAAGAGCAACCATGCCCTTCTTTTGCCAGACGGCTGTACGGCTCGGCCGATCGATGGTCCCCATGGGACCGTGTATTTCACCACTGATCGTTCAGTGGCAAAGTACTCGTCGCCCTTAGAGTTCTCCGCTAGGTACGCTCTGCTTAGCAGAGCGCATGCGGAGAACTCGAAATCGACGATAAAGGCCCACCCTCCTTGGTGGACTATTGGCCATTTGCGAAGCCCACGTTACCAGGGTGCACCACGCGGAGATTGTCCTACCCAGCACCCCTACCAATATGCATTGGGTTCGCGTGGTGGAGTATTTTATTGTACCCATTACTCTCTCACCTTCAGGTGAGAGACCAGTGCCCAGCAGTGAGACATTGAAAGGGCTGCTATTATTATATTATACTAGCTGCTGCCCGAAGCTTCGCCCGCTTGGAGTTGTTCCCGTTCCCGCAACCCATGTGAACCTTAACTCGGAATAAAAAGCAACCTATGTGTTATTCCAGGTTCTAATCTACCCCTGTATCAAATTTCAGCTAGGTCCATTCAGTAGTTTTTGCGTGAAAGAGTAACAAACATCCATACATACAGCGATACATACTCACAAACTTTCGCATTTATAATATTAATAGGATAAGAGTATAAATATATTATAAGTTTTATGTAAATTATCATTACAATATGCACACTTTTCTCAAAAGTTTGTTTATTGCCATAATTTTTTTGATGTCTAATTACTAGCTACTTTACCCTATCGATTGATTTTGATACACGTGACGCGTGAACTGGCCGGCCCGGGGTCATTGCGGGAGTGAGATAGCTGCATCTGCGCGTGAGTAGAGCCGGCGCGTGTGCTATATGAAGCGCGCGGGGGTAAAATTTGAATTCGAGCTGGAGTAGTACGGACTCTTAAGTTTTGGTTCAATGTAAGATATTATTTCCCAAAATTAAATACCAATTTGAACCTGGGACTTCAAGCACAACAGCGTCAAGACTATTAGTCTATGCCTCTACCAAATTTTAGCCAGATCCTTCAGCTATTTAAGCGTGATTGAATAACAAATATCTTCACAAACTTTCACTTTTATAATATTAGTACAGTAAACTATATGCCACCCAACATGGAACCTAATTTTCCTCTATAACAAAATTTATCAAAGGCCATATCGCATGTGTTCCGTACTGTAAACGTTACAGGAACATTCTGTCGTTGTAGATCTGTATCGCGTTATTACACTCCTTGTTCCAACATGGCGGCCACAGCCCTTAATAAATAATCACTGCAGATTAGCCGGTATTTGTAAGCATTATAACAGAGCCTAAACTGTTTTGTCATAGCGGTAACTGTTTTCAGAGTTTCTAGAATAAAGGACTTATTACGTAGAGCTATACTCGTACAGTTACCGGCGAATATCTTGAACCCAGTGACACCACAAAAACTAAATATACCTACGTTTTTTGGGTGTCTTTGCTGGGCTCGGGGCGGAGGAGCTCAAAACCTAATCCTATTATATCAAACCAATACGAGCGCGCAAGGTCTCCTTTTGTTTTGAAGATTTGGGGTAAAGATAAAGGTGACGAAGAAGACGTAGATAGGTGCGTTGTAACACTAGACAGCACATGGTTGCAAGAAGGAGCCTCCCCGCGGCGCAACTGGAAGCAGCTAGACCCGGTAACGCAGGGTAATCTTTCACCACAATGCAATTTTCTGGCGATAGTTATCTCCCAACCACTAGGTAAGTTTCGGAGGAGCCAGATGACTGTGACTTCATTCAAGAAACACGAAGTAACTTCGTGGTACAAAAATGTTATCTTCTTTAGTTTGGGTTAGTTACGGGCACGAAATTTCGGATGAGTGGGTACCAAACACTTTACCACTACGCCGCACTAGTACCTAATCGTGCTGGTAGGGAACCAGCGCCGTAAGTACTGCCTTTGATATGAGGTCTTTGATATGACGAATAAGACTAAAAAGACAGTTCTTCTACTTACTTATCTACTTATTATGTACCTTATTATAAGCGCCATCGTGAGAACCCACCTAGTGATCAAGTAAGTACCTACTAATATGAAACTAAGAGTAGAAGTACCAAACGAGATATCGAACCGAATACCATCATATCAATATGTAATTTTATGTCACTCACTCCACATGTAGCTGCACTTTCTACGGTTGGATTACATACAACTGTGTCTCAAACTGAAATAATCTAATATTGCACATAAATAACGTTTGGAATTGATTGTATTGAGTTCATATCTATAAATCGGTATATTATCTTACATATTACATCCCAATATCGTTATCACACGTAGTTTCTTTACAAAAAAGCATCACGACTCCTTATTTTAATAAACTGAAGGATTATTTTTGTGTATTTTTAGTGGTTTGACTAAGATTGTACGCGAGCAGTAGCGACATCCAATCCGAGTTATTGAATGCGCAAGAGCAACAATTTGGTCGTTATTTATGTCCAGCGGCGTCCAACCGTTACGAATAGGATCAGGCAAGTTATAAATATATATTTTTATGAAATACGGTCAAGTTTCCTGGAGAGGGCTGGCAGGGCTAACTCGCAGTGAATCACTGTTTCATTACTTCTTCGTACTCGCGGTATTATTAGTGAGGACTGTAATCCGCATGTACTACTTACTAGGTTCTTTACTTCTATTAATAGGAATTTTCGCACGGAAAAAAGATACTACTATAGGGCCTGGGACACATGGAGCCACCTGTCAGCCCAGAAGCAGATAAAAGCAGTTACTTTATCTTAATATTGATAACATAACATATACATAAACTCACGCCTGTATTCCCCGAAGGGGTAGGCAGAGGTGCTAACACCCACATTTCGCCAGTTTATGTTTAGGTCCCAATGTAATAGGTGGCGAGCCTATTGCCATTAACCGGGCACTTATAAACCTGCGATAAATACACACATAACTTCGAAAAGCACCGCAAAGTCATTGGTGTGTGCCATGGTAAACCTGGGATCGAACCGAGACCTCGTCTCAGCAGTCCATTACCCATACCACTAGGCTACTTTCTTTGTTCTTTGTTCGAATTATTCTTCCCCGGCACGATACGTGCCCCCTTCTCCGGGGCAAGATGGGGACACCATGATAGGTCAGATAGAATCCCATTTTGAACAACTCAGGAATCGAGGTAAAGGTCTCATGATCTCGTGCAAAATGACCACAACCATACCATATCTATAGTCAAGTACTTAACATTTTTTTTGCTTGTTTCGTGAATGTAAAAAGTGTCGTAAATGTAGTGTCGTAACGGAGTGGTCCTAAAACTTAATTTGTAAAATAAATAAAAATGTATTAACAAAATATCATCATAATTAAATGACCGTTGACATCATCGCTAACAGCTCTGTCACAAATGGCACCAAACTCGTAAACGTAGCATTAAAGTAGGTACAGTTATCTCATCACTATGCTAATAATTTGATTAAAACAAAAGCGATGCCACATTATATATTATTATATATTCAGTATAAAGCTTTGCAGCCTCATAACTCAAATATCCATCTATTCGGAACTTATTTAAAGCGTAGATCATTTGATACTTAAGCATAGTTGAGGTATGGGTTCAATTCAAAATCCCAAAGATAAAACAATGTAAAATTTCTGACCGTTCATTTTCTCCCATGTAGTGAATCTGTCGCCTCTAAGAATCTGATAGACCCACGAATTTTTTGACTTGAGCATCATCCAAATCATGAATCAGTTCATTCCAGAATCTGTCGTACAATTCTGTCGTTTTTGTATGGGAGCAACTGGTCTGCCGCCTGACATTCCATTCCTCAGGGGAATATCCTGTACCAGAGTCTGATCTGTTAATCAGCATGTGCACTGGCTTGGACATGAGATTGAGTAGGACTCCGAAGATCTCGCATTTCTGAATGATAATATCGTCGTTTCCAAACCAAAGTCTGCTATGTTGTGCATTTTTTATAATTTTAATATTTTGACAATTAAAATGAACCAATCTATCGTACAAAAGAAGCAGCTAGAAAATCGTCGATTGAAATCTGAAGTGAAAATGCATATTAGCAGATATTGGTTCGACAACGACGATATTTAGTCCTGAATCTCGATTTATAACTAGATCTGAGTACAGATTGTATTGTAGATGACAGCTGTTGTCATGTTAATTCCCGGTGGAGTAGAATAGGACCCCAGCTCTTCCTGTGGGGGTCGTAAAAGGCGGCTAAGAGATAGGGCTGTTCTCTATCTGACAGTGAACATACAGCCCAAGACAAAGGGCTCGCTGGACAACAGCCTAAGACCAAGGGCAATAGGCACGCCCTATTACGTCGCCTGACCTAAAAACATACCTAATTGGCGAAACGTCGGTCCTATACACCTGTGCCAATCCTTCGGGGATTTACTATCTTTTGCCTGCGACTTCGTCCGCGTTAAGTTCGAAATAAAAAGGTATATAGGACACACTGCTCCTGTTCCCGCGACCCTGATAAAGTTCCTTAAAGTTTCTGTGAGCCTGGTACTTCATGCCAATGTACCAGTGTTACAGAAATACTGATCCCGTAACCACGACCTATAGGAACTTACACCTGGGATAAAATGAAGGTCGAACGGTATGAAAAGTAACCTATGTCCGTCTCCTTGTTCTAAGCTATATTCCCACCAATTTTGAGCCAAATCGGTAAAGCCGTTCTTGAGTTATAATAGTTATATACGAGTAGATGTATGTAGGTACGTCTGTAGTTGTCATGTGAGCGTCAATGCACGACTGAGCGTTGTTCTAGAATACGAGCCTTGGATTCTGAAGAGGACCCCCTTAATTCACATAGAACATCTCCTCAGCCTCCAACGGCGTCACGCGCACGTGACACTCGTCCACATACATACGAATTGTCATTAACAGTTGACGGAGAGCCGTACGCTCCGCGTGCGGTCCACTAATTGTAGATCGTATGCAAATATGGCGATTAACACAAACGTATTTCATTTAAAAACTACACTTTATAGGAATCCAATGTTTATTGTCGTGACCCAAATGAATTTTGGTTTTTTTTGTTTTATAATGAACTAGCTTATGCCCGCGACTCTGCCCGCGTGGATGTCAGTTAGGATCGTTAGGTTTTGGTTTTATCTCCGGTACCTACTCGCTTAAAGTGATAAGGCCGCCCCTTGTACCTACTGTTTCCGTAGTCTTTTATTTTTATTTTCACTATATTTTCATGGTGTACAATCTCCTATATATAAAAATCAATGCCACTTTTCTTTGTAATGTTACTCAACAACGCCTTTACCGATTTGGCTAATTTTGGTCTTGAATTATTCGTGGAAGTCCAGGGAAGGTTCTTACGGCAAGAAAAAATCGTATAATTGCCCGGAACCGACATCAACGCGGACGGAGCCTCGGGCAAAAGCAAGTAGAGTATAAAATAAATAAATAAATACACAACCAATTCAAGACCTTATTAACAAAAAAAACTGTATCTAAATCTGTACAGTAATTTTTGCATCCACTGCGGACGAAAACACCGGAGAAGAATTAAAAAAATAATATTTTTGTGTTCAGTATCGTTAATAGGTATTATCACCCAATTTTTTTTCAACGTACAAACACGAAGATTTTACGATTATATAACAGTTTAGATGTTGATTAACAGGCTAGGTAGGTATATATTTCTTTGTTTATGCTTCAGTTGTGGTGAAATTAATATGTTGTGTGTATGGCAGCTCGCACACGTGAGCTATGGCCGACGGCCGAGCCACGGGGGGCGCCTGATGAAATTCGATTGTTGATCGTAAAGTGAAGCAGGTTGGAGACAGGTTCGAAACTCGTATACAAGTAGAAACAACAATGTAGGAACTAATTTATGGAGCACAAATGCTTGAAACCCGTATACGCTGCAGAATATTCCATCAAGAACCAAGCGGTTCGGAGACTCTTTCCTTCAAAATCAAAATCAAAAATAGTTTATTCTGCATAGACCATTAAATCGGAACTTACAAAACGTCAACATAAAGTAAATATTATCTAAATACTAGTTTAGCAAATGGACCACTGGTTCGAAACGCGGCCCAGACCTGAGAAGACTGAGGCAAGAAACTGAGCGGGCATTTTTTTTGGTCTATTTACAAACATTTACTTAACCTAAAACTTATGGTCTAGATACAATGTTTTGCTTGAGTAGCATAGCTGAGCGAACAGCTGATTGTGTTTTCTTCTTCCTACAGTCCCGGATCTTTTAAACGAGTCGTGAAAAAGCATCTGATGAGGTCGTCAAGCTGAGTGCCACCATTGTTAACTTAGTACGTGATTGTAATGGCGACCCTATTTTCTGAGACTTTCTCTTTAGCTTACCATCAGGCGAGGTGAAGTCTAATTGAGATGCCCTATATATAAAAAGAAATATCAATTTAATCCGACTTGGGATAGAGTGAAAGGCATCTAAGTAAGAATTGTAACTCATCATCCACATAAAGACGTTAGTCCTGATTGCATCCGAGGCCACGGTGCCCTCAGAGCTCAGGGTCCGCCATCCGGCTCTTCCTCTTCCACTTCGCACGATCTTGGGCGTCCAAGGTAGTGAGACCGTTTGCACGCATGTCACCCTCCACGACGCTAAGCTAGGTCTTCTTGGGCCTACCCCTTCTACCTGTTGCTTTGGAGTCCCACCAAGATCTACAGGACCCAAGTCTACCTAACAAGTGCACCTGCTGAAAAACGGACGAGGCTCTGGCGCTGGCTTTCCTTTCATGGTTGGGGGGTCAGACGGCTGTAGCCTCCGGAAATGCCATAACTTAGCCAAAACATTTATGAATGGTACCTACCTACCTAAGTAAGAATTGTAACTAAGTTTCATTTAATTTCTCGACACAGTTAACGTTTAGATATGTCTAAAAACCCCTTTAAAACGGTACCTACCTACTTACTTAACTAGTAAAGACAGTTGGTTGTAGATAGGTAGATATACCTACCTACTGCAAATGGGAGGCCTGTGTCCTGTGTCTAGCACTGCACTGCAATACCTAGATTAATTAATGATGATGAAGCTATTAAATCTCACCACGACCCTCAGTCGGCGTGCGGTTTTAGTCGGTTCAAGTCCAACATAACCTCCCCTTCCGGCTCCGGCGGGGGAGGTACCTATCCGTGGGGATTTCCGCACGAATTTTTTTTGCAATAACTAAACCATGTATCTACTAAGTATATTAATAGACTGTAATTAACCGCCAATTAACCACCAATATCCTTGAAGGAAATAGTTGAATATTTATAATATGCAAGAACTGATCACATACTTAATTTTGTGTAAATATCTATTCGTAACAAGATAAAAATTGGTGGATATCGTCCTCGCAATCAATGCGAGAGATTTATACCTATGCATTAGGTATATGATTAAGTAATGTTTACACACCTCAATTATATTTATACATATGTATGCCTAAATTATCTACTTGCCACGTTGTTTGTCCGCAATGGACTCCTAAGCTACTAAACTGATTTTAATCAAATTTGCACACCGTGTGCAGTTTGATTCAACTTGAAAGATAGGATAACTTACATCTGTATTTAGCGATAAGTGACATCGGGGGTGGAGCCGCGGGCATCAGCTAGTATATAAAAACAATTTTTAAATTTAGGGTCGAGCAATGACGTTTTATATTATTAGACGCGTTATTCAAAAATTCAAAAATATTCACGGGAAGAATGGGGAAAAATAGGAATATAGGTAATAGTAAGTATTTGTTGCAAAGTAGATTTAGGTAGGTACCTGCCTACCTATCTAGGTACCTACAATCACTACGTGATAAAACAGCGCAATAATAATTACCGCTATAATTTGCCACCGAATTCGTCCTGAGCGAAGAAAAACTTCGCAGCATTGAAGTTTCAAAGTAAAGATGGTGTGTACCTAATTATGTAATTTGCCTTATTCGGTCACATACGACGAAGTATGGAGGGATCATTCATAGTATGTTGACCGGCAAACAACTTGACCATGTACTCGAACTGCGCTGAAAGAGTTCGGCTTCTCTTTGATGCTGATTGGTTAGTATAAAGCGCGTGCGCGAACTTGCTGACTTCTTATTGGTTTATATAAAGCGCATGCGCCAATTAGCTCACTTTTGATTGGTCGTTTTCAGCGCATGCGTAAACTTGCTGACTTCTTATTGGTTTGTATAGAGCGCATGCGTAAATTTGCTCATTTTTGATTGGTCCTATTCAGTGTATGCGCTAACTTGCTAACTACTGATTGGTCATAAACAGCGCATGCGCGAACAAGCATTCTTTTGATTGGTCCATATTATACTATGCGTGAACTTGCTGGTTTTTGATTGGCCTTTATAGAGCGCATGCGTGAACTTGCCGTGTTCTCATTGGTCCATGTAGTATGCCAAACTTACTGATTCCTGATTGGTCTGGATCGTGCGCATGCGCGAATTTGCTGACTTCTGATTGGTCTGTACTCGACGTAGAGTGAGACCAAGTTCTTGTTCTTAAATAAGTAAGTTTGTTCAAGAAGTCTGCCTAGTCTAATAAAGCATTTAACATGTTTGGTACTAAAATCGGTCTAAACCGTCAAAATATTAAGCTCTTACTGTTTGAAATTTAAAGATAAAAAATTTTGCTTTAAAATTAAGTAGGTAATAGGAGGTACTTTTGTCGGTCAATAGCGTGGTTTTGTGGTTTGTTCTTAACAATAATACCTAGTTTTTATTGTTGAATTAGTAAGACACTTCCTCAAGGAGCTCGCAGTTTTGTCTTTTTGACTCAGAAAGGGGTAATATAATGCTACAATAAGATGTTATTTTTGACCTCCTGGAGGCGTATACGTAGATAGGTACTATTTATAATAAAACAAGCGCGAGGCGGTCTCGCGCACTGTGGGTTCCGTAACTTTTTTTTTTTTTTTATATTTGGTCCGTCAATTGACTGCACCCCGCTAGATGGCAACAAAGCTGAAGTGCAGTCCAGAAGATACAGACCACCATTCTCGGTGCCATTGGACGTAAAATGGTGGTCTCTAACTTGACGGCCTTGATAGATGCCTTTTCACGCCCCGCTTGAAGAACCCGGGACTGTAAGAGGAGGGAAACACGTATGCGGGCAGAGCATTCCAGCTCTTTATCGTGTGGCAGAGGAAAGAGCCCCCAAACCGTTTAGTGCGAGATGGTATGGATTCCACCGTGTGTGGATGGCACCGCAGACCAGCACGTGTTGTTCTGGATAGGAAGGAAGGGGATCTAAATAAACCACAATAAGTATTTTTGACCTCCGGTACCTACTGTAGCCTAGCAGTATGGGTAATGGACTGCTGGGGTTTGATCCCAGGTTTACCATGGCACATATCAATGACTTTTTGATGCTTTTCGAAGTTGTGTGTGTTTTTATTGTAGGTTTATAAGTGCCCGGTTAATGGCAATAGGCTCGCCACCTTTGGGACCTAAACATAAACTGGCGAAATGTGGGTGCTAGCACCTCTGCCTACCCCTTAGGGGAATACAGGCGTGAGTTTATGTTATGTTATGTATATTATTTTTGATTGCGTTGACTTAGAAGTTTGATTTTTGCACAGTTTCAAGACGTATGATTTGACATTGACATGGTTATTAACAATAGTAGTATAACACTCACCGGGATATTTACCATGTTATTTTTATTCGGTAATCGATATTTCAGCGCTGTTTCAAGCGCCATGATCACGGTGTATAGTACACCGTGATCATGGCGCTTGAAACATCGCTGAAATATTGGAATAAAAATAAACAAACATGGTAAATATCCCGGCGAGTGTTACCTACACAGCTTCAAGACGGTATAAATCTGGGTTTGTGGTATAAATTTCAACTTTATACCTCCAGGCATTCCTGAGAATAAGGGGTTGAGAGACGGAAGGACAGACGGACAGACAGACAAACAGACAGATGGCCTACGAAGTGATCCTATAAGAGTTTTTTCCTATTGAGGTACGGAACCTCAAAAAAAACATACTACCTTAAGTTACCTTAAGTTTACTGTCCCATTTTGGTGGAATGGACGTACCCATTTGCGCAATTGGGAGTCTTCACTTTAGGCATTAAGTTCTTTGAGGCTTGGTGCAGCCTCAGTATGGCAAAATAGACTGATAGACATAGGTAGGTATTTCTACAAGGTAACCCAAGAGAAACAAGAGGCGAGGGCGAGGGCTCCCTATAACTCGATTCTTGCCGGCTTCCTAATGGATCGCATGGTGCAACAAACTATACTTATCAGGGAATAGTTATTTGTTATACAAGAGTGCAAAGTTGCTTTTTAACCACGTGTTCAATTTTGATGACCGAGCAAGCGAAGGATTCTAAAATCAAACTTAGAATCCTGAGCGTTAGCGAGGGAATCAAAAGAGCACGAGGTGAAAAATCTTTGCACTCAAGTGCAACACGTAACTTTTCATTCCACCTCAGCGAGGAAATGACTAAATGCAAAAAAAAAACGTTTACAATCACAAGATAGGTACACTTTTATTTCAAAAGAAAAAAGAAAAAAAGAACACCAAGAAGGTTCCGAGTCTGAGTTTTTAACAAATTAAAAAAAAGTTGTATGATATATTCGGCACCATAGAGGTAGCTGTAAATAGGTTTAACGTTTTTTTTTAATTCACAAACTTAGTGCACACGATGTTCTAAATTCAATTTACTTTATCCTCTAGAGAATAAAAACGGCTTTTCCACTCAGATATTGAAGATTAAAAATACCTACTCTTTCCGAGATGGTGGGATGAAAAGAGTTTTTTATTGACTTCCCTTTCTATCACCACTGGTCTACGTAGGTGTGTGGTCACGAGATAACTTTATCACGATTTTCTTGGGCGTAGAGAAATAGAGTCTGTAGGAGTCTTTTCAGGAAGAGGCCGCATTGTGAACCATTGCTCCACTTCGCAAAAATTAGTTAGTCTGGTTCTTATTCTTTTTCACTTTCACGTTTTATAAGTTCCGTTTTAACGGTCTTTGTAGAATAAACTATATTATGAGTTTGAATTTTCAGTTCTAACTCTCTAAATAAGTTGGCGATTTTACTCACCAAAGATTATATTATTACATACTAGCTTTTGCCCGCGGCTCCGCCCGCGTGGATGTCGGGTATCGCGACCAAACATAGCCTATGTCCTTTCTCATGTCATCTAATCTACCCCTATACCAAATTTCATCGAAATCGGTTCAGTGGTTTAGGCGTAAAAGCGTAACATACAGACAGACAGACAGACAGACAGAGTTACTTTCGCATTTATGATATTATAGTATGGATATGGATTAGTAGGATTACTTAGTATAGGTAAGTGACGTCACAAAATGTCGCTTAATATAAATAAATCACAAACACCAATCGATTGACAGTTTTATAAGCAATACCGACGGCGCGTCGAAGTAAATTATAATTTAGACTAAGCACAAACCCCGGCTCCGCCCGCTTGATGGTCAATTAAAAAGACGCCCACGCACGCTTTGCATATCATTACAGCTTTTAATTCCAGCCTTTTTTATATATATTTTTAATAATATATGTCGTGACGAATAAGTATAATTTTGCGATATCAGAATATAAATAGCGTGGAATGAGATCATAATGTTATTTAATAGTGTTATAAGTTATAACTCACAAATTAATATTACCCGAGTGTTGAATTTCGTCTTCTGTCTAGTGTTACCAGTTTTGTGAAAGTTCATACTTGTTACTTTGGTGTCGATTACAATATGACGTGAAAAATACATTTATTTCGATTAACATATTTAATACTAGCTTTTGTCTGCGGTTCCGCCCGCGTGGATGTCGGTTATCGCGACCAAACATAGCCTATGTCTAATCTACCCTTATACCAAATTTCATCAAAATCGGTTCAATGCTTTAGGCGTGAAAACGTAGCATGCAGACAGACAGTATCTAACTTTCGCATTTATAATATTTAGTACTAGCTGTGCCCGCGACTTCGTCCGCGTGGAATGTACTTACTAAAAAAAATCTGTTTTTTTTTTTGCTTTTTTTTTAGCCTAAGTTACTCCTTATTACATAAGCTATCTGCCAGTGAAAGTCCCGTCCAAATCGGTCCAGCCGTTCCAGAGATTAGCCAAAACAAACAGACAGACAGACAGACAGACAGACAGACAGACAAAAAATTTAAAAATATATATTTTGGTATGTGTACCGTATATACATTCATATGCATGTAGTAGAAAGCGGTTATTTTAATATTACAAACAGACACTCCAATTTTATTTATTTGTATAGATGGATTGCTCCCGGCTCCGCCCGCGTGGAATTCAGATCCTGTCCATCGCTGATAGTAGGGTGATGATAATAATTACAATAGCCAACGCTAGTAGGCTACCTGATAATACAGCTTTATAATGGCGAAAGAATATTCATAATCGGTCCAGTAGTTTTTGAGTTTATTCGTTACACACAAAAATACAAATTTTTCCTTGTACTAATCCATATCCATACTAATATTATAAATGCAAAAGTAACTCTGTCTGTTTGTCTGTATGTTACGGATTCCCGGCTAAATCACTGAACAAATTTTGATGAAATTTGGTAGGTATACCTAGAGGTAGATAAGACCATGAGAAAGGACATAGGCTATGTTTGGTCGCGATAACCGACATCTACGCGGGCGCAGCCGTGGGCAAAAGCTAGTATAAGTATAGTCGCAGATTACAAATACCTACTTAATACTAAAGGTATAAGTAGGTATAGCCTAATGTGGAGTGATCCGCAGTTTCACTCGCTTAATTCTAAATCCCTTTGTAATATCGGGATAAAATGTAGCCTATATTACTTCTGAATAAATTAGCTTTCTAACGGTCAAAGAGTGATTAAAATCGGTGCATTAGTTTCAGAGTTTATCGATACAAACAAATCTTCCCTCTTTATAATACCATATAAGTTTAGATACCCTAGCATCTAGAATTGACTGCCTCCATGGCTCAGTGGGCGTAGTATGCGCCGGCTGTGCACGAGGTTACGGGTTCGATCCCCACACAGGACAAACATTTGTGTGATCCACAAATAGTTGTTCTGAGACTGGGTGTACTTTGTGTCCGTTAGTTGTATGTTTGTAAAGTCCCTCGCGATACAGGGATTGTTCCCAGTGCGGGAGTTGTCTTTTTTAGAAAAAAAATCCTAGGGACCTTGTTACGTCCATACTTCCATACTAATATTATAAATGCAAAAGTAACTCTGTCTGTCTGTCTATATGTTACGCTTTCACGCCTAAACCACTGAACGGATTTTGATGAAATTTGGTAGGTATAAGGTAGATAGACCATGAGAAAGGACAAAGGTTATGTTTGGTCGCGATAACCGACAGCCACGCGGGCGGAGCCGCGGGCAAAAGCTAGTACTTACATAGTATAGGAAGTTAAGTACCTAAACATGCAGTATGTCGCGCATTTCATACCTACCTAATCACATCAGAACCGCATTGTAATTGCTAATTACATATCTTGTACTACAAATAGGCTGAATTTACTTATTGCATGTTCACGAGAACGACAAGTACCTACCTAATAAAGATCTTATTACCTGTTCAATTAATTATTAATTTTCAATGAATAAAATTTAACTAAGTCGTGGTGTTAAATGACTCATAGGACTATCGGTTATCTTATCCAAAATTATTCACGAAATTACTTTTTTTTAAAGTCAAATGTTTTTACCAAAGGTTTATCAGTAGAAACAGTCATCATAATCATCACACTTACCATCAGGCGAGCTGAAGTCAAATTAACGTGTCCTTTATAAAGAAAGACATATTATTCTGATAGCTGCCGAGGCGGAGGTGACCTCAGAGCTCAGGGTCCGCCTTCCTTTCTCCTTCTCCAGGCACAGTCTTGGGTGTCTGTGGTATTGCTGGGTATGTAAGACTCGATCCTCTAAAGCCGCATCCATCTGGGGTCTCAATTACCGGTAAATACCTAAATTAAGTCTTCATCGGTAAAGTTCACCCTAAGACCTATTTGAGGGGTTAATTATGCTGTCTAATTTTGTTAATTCATCATTATTTTTAGCCTTAAAACCTGATATGCAGTAAAATATATAATCTTTATATATCTCAGCGATTATAATAAAGATCGAATCAGATATAACGACCAAACTCCAAGATTATCGTCGCTCAGACTATGTTTTGATCGTAATCTGTCCGATAACCCATTTGCCCAGCTGTGAATCATTAAACCAGTGTTGCCTCACTCAAACTCACTATAAATGCCGTATAATCTACGTCTGTGAGGATATAAAAGTCCAATATATATGACGATGTCAGAGTTCGACGCGACATCGCCCGTCACCAATCTATATTGCCTCCGGAGAGCGTCGGAATGCCGCATGCCGGCCGGCACCGCACACTAAATATGTAAAATGTCGTGTTTTAAGACGGTCGCCACTACAGACTGTACAGTACCGTAATGGCCGAGAGGGAAATCCGAAAATGTCACTTTAAATAATCGTGTTCATTAGTAAACATTTAAAACACGCATTAGGTGCGCTGGGTGCCGGCGCCCGCCGCTGTCTCCGCACAAACGAACATACTCTCGTCCTTTTTCAACTTATGCAGCGTATTCATAAGTGTGAACGACAAAAATTTCTAAACAACGTATTCAAATAAGGAATAGAGAGGTGAGACAGTGATTACATCGGCGCACGCGCACGGGATACGTACTAATTAAGCGGCCGCTCTGACCGATAACGGCCGAAAAAGATCCTCGACGTTGCAATTAAGACATACACTCGAGTGAGCGGGCGTCGAGAATCGAGAATCGGTACGATTTAATCGATTCCCCGTTTAAATTAAACGTCGATTAATATTTAAATTCGGACGCACAATGTCCGGCGACCCGCCGCGACGTAATTGGTGATAATTTTTTTAATTGATATTGTCGTCGGTGTGTCGATCGCGGCGATTTATTTTATTGGTGTTGCCAGCTCCGCTCGCACGCTGCAGCGTCTCGTAACGCTCACACTTATTGTCCGGCATTATGTAATTTTTTTAATTGGTCACAGTTGACATTTAGCATCGTTCAATTACTTATTTAAGATATGAGAGTTTCTTTTTGAAAAAATAATTGTCGTGTATCCCCGCGGTCGGCCTTTTACGACTAAATATAATAATCGAGATGTTCGTGCAGTTGAATCGATGGGCTGACTTAATCGATGCATTCGAATACTCTGAAGGTTACTTTGTGTTTTGTATCGTGCCTAGCTAATGCGCATGCGACGGATGTGCAACAGTAAATGTTTTTAATCACTATAACTACATAGTATAAAACAAAGTCGCTTTCCGGCGTCTGTCCGTCCCTATGTAAATGTTTATATCTTCAAAACTGCCCTACAGATTTTGATACGGTTTCTTTTAATAGATAAACCTATGTATAATACATGCTTAATATAGTAGAGGGTGCAGCGGGAACGGGATTTGACGCCACACAATAAATTGGCGGTACGAAATTCACCGGGTCACCTAGTAATTCATAAAATAACTAATGTTGAATGATATGAAAATGACTTTCTTTTGGGAAACCGCACTTTACGCAATAAATTAAAAACGTTTTTAGATGTACCTTAGTTAGGTGTGAATTACACAGAAAAGGTAGGAGGTAGGGTAAAACCGTTAGAGATGGCCGTACGGGAGAGATGGCCAATCGAAATATTTTTCAGTAATAGTCACTAGATGGTGTTGTGTTGCACTCAGTTCGCTGCGTACAATGCTCGAGAGCGGCAGGCGATCAAAAGTTTGCGTAAAAATAATTGAAAAACTAAGTAAATCATATTTTAAAATACATAGTGTCGCTAAAATTTTATATTAAGTTCATGTTTTGATTCGAAATTCATATATTTTGATTAGAAACTTATACTTTTGTGCGTATTTTGTATTTTGCATCAACAGGTGTTCGTTCTAACCTCAAAATGACATTCAATTTGTTTATTGTTAGTTTATTATTCCGTATGGCCATCTCTCCCATACAAAAAGGAGAGATGGCCATATGAAGTCGGGCTAAGATGGCCTTATTGGTTGTTCTTTTTTATATATATTTAATGTTATGTTTGTTTGTTACATATGCCAAATAAGTACGTAAGAAAGGCTATTGCACTCTTGGCAACTGGAGCGAGGATTCACTGAAAGCCGCCATGACCAGCATAAAAAATGGGGAAATGTCGTTATACAAAGCCTCTATCATCTATAAAATATCTCGAAAAATACCAGAAAAACGGTATAAAACTAATAATGATAAAAAAGCACCAATGAGACCTACATCTATCTGGGCAATGAAAATGAAAAGAATTATCTAGTCATATTAAAATGATGCAAGACAAAGTTTTCCCTTTAACTATTACAGATGTGAGGTTGATTACTTTTCAATTTACGAAACAGCTAAATTTAAGTCATAAATTTAATAAATCAGAGCAGAAAGCCGGCTATGGCTGGCTACAGATGTTTTAAAGACGAAATCCCGACATAGTTTTAAGAAAATCAGAAGGAGTTTCAATGGCTAGATGTCAAGGCATGAACCGGGCTGAAGTGAATGCTTAAAACGTTTTGATAGAAAATGATTTAATGTCAAATCCAAGCTGCATATTTAATATGGATGAGACAGGACTAGCAAAACCGCGTAAAAATTAGTGGAAAAGAAAAGGGAAGAGGCAAGTCTAGCACTGGCCATCTATCCCGTACTAATAAGGCCAACTCCCCCTGATATGCCGGGTGTGATGGCCAACTACGTTTTTCTTTTAAGGTAAATTTTTTGTGTCATTTTTTTTTTTTTTTTTTTTTTTTTTTTTTTTTCATTATAAAAAGTTTATCTAATGTTGATTTTGCGAAGACTAATTATGTACGATTATTTAGAGAATAAAGATTTAATTATAATATAAATATTTTTCATTTTATCAAGCTACAAAAAAACTACGGCCATCTCTAACGGTTTTACCCTATAAGGTGTATTTATGCAGGCTTAGTGGTATGAATTCCTGCACTACAGACGATTTCATATAAAATGTTCGAAAGAGGTGCTTTGTAGTTTACACAGAAAAGACGTCGCAGAATGCCTGCGCATGGCTAGTAGGTGACCGGCAACGAAGCAAAAGGAGGTAGGTACAATTTGTCACAAGAAAGCATCTCGCTCACCGTTTCTTTTCACTTCTTAGTACAGTCAGCATCAGAAAGATATTGACATACAAAGTGCTCAAAATAGTCTTAATTTCATTTTTTGCCCCCCTTCCAGTTGACCGATTGTTCTGATGTTCTTCTCCTCAAGATATTTATGACGCTGACTGTACCTTCGAAATACATCGGGAAAAAGAATTGATTAAGGTGTGACTCAATAGCTCAGTTGGAAGAGCATTGCCCCTGTAAGGGAAAGGTCGTGGGTTCAAGTCCCACTTGAGTTCTTCTTTTTCCCGATGTATTTCGAATTTAAAAAGTTAGCATAATAAATGCTATAAAAATTTCATTCAAAGCTGCGTACCTACCTACTTTAAAACGAAATTTTCCAAAATTAATAAAGCAATCTCCCCACGTGGGGTAGTTCTCCCGCCACCCATGGGATCCTACGGCAAGTAGGAGGTAGGAGCACAACTCAATTAGTGCGGTTAACGATCAGCTCCTAATGTGTGGCATCCGATGACCGGAGCGGACATCCGTCATCATCATATTACCTATCTACTGGACTTTGTTCGAGATTTTCGAGTAGGTAGGTACATTCAATTTCGTGTAGTTCGAACATTTTTTTATACCACTTAGGTGGCAGACAAGCACACGGCCCACCTGATGGAAAGTGGTTACCGTGACCCTTTTTTTTTTTATACATGACACGTCAATTTGACTTCACCTCGCCTGATGTTAAGCTAAAGACAAAGTCTCGGAAAGAGGGTCACCATCGTAAACATTTACCATGTTCACAGTGGTGGCACTCAGCTTGACGGCCTCGTTAGATGCCTTTTCACGCCCCGCTTAAAGGACCCGGGACTGTAGGAAGGAGGGAACACGTGAGCTGGCAGGGATATAGAGATAGATATAGAGGTATGCAACCCCAGGGGCGTTACACGTGCTGCCTACCCTGAAGAAACCTTCTAATGCCCGTCTTGAAGAACCCATATTGTAGTCGCTTGGGAAAACCACGGCAGGGAGTTCATTTTTTCTAATACAACAACAGTAGCAAATAAGCACATGATACAGCTTAGGCATGAGTTATAAGTCAGAACAGGTGTAAGATACACCACCTATGTATCGACGCGATCGCAATATTGGCATGATTTTACTTTGCCTGGCGTGAACCTTGTGCCTTTTCTGTATACAGTCAGAAAGATATTGACGAACAGAGTACTTAAAATGATTTTAATTTCGTTCGGGACTAATTTCCAACCTCTCCTTTCCTTCATAGGACAACACGTGCCGGGCTAAGATGCCATCCCTATACCGAGCAGAATATAACTTCTTGTACCAAGCATTTCAGTGACTCATTCGTATGCCGCACCACTAAGACCTGGAACTCCCTGCCAGCTCATGTGTATCCTTCTTCCTACAGTCTCGGGGCGTGAAAAAGCATCTGATGAGGCCGTCAAGCTGAGTGCCACCACTGTTAACATGGTACATGTTTACGATGGTGACCCTCTTTCCGAGACTTTGCCTTTAGCATTAGGCGAGATGAAGTCAATTTGATGTGTCCTATAAAAAAAAACAAATTTTTCAGCGCCCGCCCACGGATCAACGAGCCCACTGTTCGACGTTGCTTGGTAGCGTTCACTAATTATAGATTTTCTGGTAGCTTGCCCAGTGTGCACACTAGTGACGCGCCGTGGCTGCGCTCGCGTGTGTAATCAAGCTGTGCAAATGTCAATTTTATGCACTCCACCTGCGATGGTGCGGCGCGAGTGATACAATAGCTGTTCATAGTTATTTTTTGTTCTTTATAGTAAGAATTAAGTAATTTACTTCCGTCTGTTGGTATACCTACCTATGTACTTGACAGCCTCTGTGGCGTGGCGGTAGTGTACGCGACTGCTACGCAGGAGGCGCGGGTTTGATCCCCGCTCAGTGAAAATATTTGTATGCATGAATATGGCTATTTGCATTGGTCTGGGTGTTTCTATATGTATGTATTTACAAAAAAAACTACGTATGTTTATCCGCATTCTAGATTACATAACACAAGCTAGTTAAGCTATGCTTACCATGGGTCTAGATAACGCTGTGTAGAATGTTGTGGAATATAATTTATTAGTACACACACATATATTCACACCTGTAAATATGTGCGCCTCCTACGAACGAAGTCAAAGGGTTATTAACACCCACATTTCGCCTAATATGACTTTTAGTCCCATATAATAAGGGGGGAACCTATTGCCGGCACTTTATTGTTACTACGTGTGATCGAAAATATAATACACCTCTGCCCACGTTTTCTGGGATTTACACGCGTAAGTACCTATATGTACTTTATCATAGTCACCCACCTCCGTTGCTTAACATTTTTTTAACAAGAATATTAGAATCGAAGTTACTAATATTTCCTCTAACCCCTCCAACTAAGCTAAATTGCTTGTGTTAGGAATGGGTTCACGTCGGTAGTGAAATGGCCAGGATTCGAACCTTTCCTTTCGATCGTAAGGCCAACTCCTTAACCATTATGCTACCGACGCTTCAACATCGTGACATCAACTTCGAACTTAAGCAAATTTAAGACACCACGTATTAGCGTCTCGCCACAATCCCGCTAATGCGCGATGAGCCAAAAATAACGATTTAGCGCTAAAATCGGGCGATGTACCTACGGTTAGCAAAGATATGTTACTTCATTCGTATGTATAAGATTAAGATTACTAAAGGACTGCACTCGGCTTAGAACAATGTTTTCGATTATCCGGATTCGATTCAGCGTAAATTATTATTGAAAGTAATATCTACCATATTACTATCATACCATACCTATTACATCTACTATATTGCGTGGAAGAGAGTGGGTGGTGTATGGGGTCTCATACAAAATCTTCGGAGCCCCATGCCAACCTTGACTGCTAGACGTTACTCCTTCTGTTTAACAGTCGAAACAATGAGAGATGAAAATGAGACTATATTCTTGGGAGTCACGCTTGACAAGCATTGTAATTGGAAGGCCCAAATAGAGAAAGTCTGTAAACGCTTAAACAGATTCGTATTTGCCCTTAGGAAGACCAGGAAATTGACAAATGAAAAGACCGCCTTGATGGCATATCATGGGTATGTGGGGTCTTTACTGAGGTATGCAGTACTGTTGTGGGGAAATTCGACTGACATAAATAAAGTCTTTGTGTCGCAAAAAAAATGTGTCAGGGCTATTTGTGGAGCTGCGCCACTTGATTCCTGTAGGCCACTTTTCAAAAAATTAAACTTATTAACACTGACATCTGTGTACATACATGAAATAGGAATATTTGTGAAAAAAAACCCAGACTTGTTTATGAAAGCATGCGTGGATAAAAGATTTCTGAGTAGAGATCCTACCAAGCTGAGGTTACCACAGATATCTACAACGCTACAACGAAATAGCAGTTTTTGTATGTGTATACGGGTATTCAACAACATACCTAGAGAGATTAGGGAACTGCCACTGCATCGTTTCTCGCCTACACTAAAAAGGTGGCTTGTCGATAAGGGTTTCTACACAATACGGGAATTTATGACTGGTAAAAACAAATAAATAAAATGGTACATAAAATTGAAATTTTAAATCGATTTAATTTATCTCCAACTGGACATCCACTTATAAGATCAATCATTTCTATAATTTACATGTTCTATGTATATTATTATGTTTTTACTCATTGAATTAAATTTTGACATTTCTGTGATAATGATGTAACTAATTAATTTATAATGCAATTAAATAATACAATTTATTGATGTAATTAAGAAATTAAATTTTATAATGTAATTAAATAATACTTACTATTTAATAAGGTAATTTAATAATTTAACTAATTTAATCAAATAATTATTTATAAATTGTAATCAAGTAGATGTAAAAGATAACTTAATGTAATTGACCAAAATTATTATGATTAATCTAGGACAAAATATTTAAGTAGGTATATTAATTGCATGCAAACCTACCACAAGACTGAATGTACCTAATACATTTGCACACCGAATACGGTGAAACATGCTGTACTAATTAAAATATGTCAATCCATCATTATTGTTAAACCATGTTTCCTGCAAATAAAGATTTCTATTTCTATTTCTATTTCTATATCAGATCAGATGTCAGTCACTGCTGGAAAAGCCAACCTACCAATCCATAACAATAAGCTCCAAGGGCAAGTAGCTTAATGGTTAAGAAGTCGGCCTTACGATTGAGAGGTCCCGGATTCGAATCCTGGCCATTACACTACCGACGTGAACCCACTCCTAGCACAAGCAATTTAGTTTAGTTGGAGGGGTTAGAGGGAATATTAGTAATTACGGTTTTAATATTCTTTAAAGAAAACTGAGGATGAAAAAGAAAAATGATCTTAAGACCTGGAACTCCCTGCCAGCTCACGTGTTTCCTTCTTCCTACAGTCCCGGGTCCTTTAAGCGGGGCGTGAAAAAACATCTAATGAGGCCGTCAAGCTGAGTGCCACCACTGTTAACATGGTACATGTTTACGATGGTGACCCTCTTTCTGAGTCTTTGCCTTTAGCTTAACATCAGGCGAGGTGAAGTCAAATTGACGTGTCCTGTATAAAAAAAAACCAACCCATAGGTACCTACTCTTAAAAAAATTTTGTACGTGTTTGTGTACCGACCTACGAATATAGGTACGAACCTATATTGTACTCTCCAAAACGTTTTACTCCGGCAATTAAAACACGGCGGGGCCATAAAGTAATCAAACAAATACGAGTACCTTTAAAACTACATGTAACAAATGCGTACTCTGATTTCGTTTCCAAAGCAACACCGTGCACCGTGCCTTAATTGTTCCGCAGTTCCAACTGTTTGTATAGAAAGCGTGTGGCCAAAAGGTTGCATTGGAGTAATCTCAAGCGATCACGATCGCGTGACGAATAAATTCCATCGATATATCGATTAAGAATCGATTTTTATCACGGTTTACGGGAACACGGAGCGATATCGATGTGTGAGTATAGATAAATGCTTTCAATTATATCGATAAATTGACGATTATAATTAACTAGCTGTTACACCCGACGTCGCCGGCCTAATGTGAATATTTTATATTTTAATTCAAATTTTGGATTTATTAAAAACTATTTAGAATATAATGAGGATTTTAAATGATGTACTCGGTTGCTGAGCTCCGGGAATCGTTTAAAGTTATCGATACACCTACTGACGACTTCATATTTAGATGTTATTGGTTAAAGATGAGATGTCTCCAAGTTATTCGTTGAATATTAATTTGTAATAAGTATATGTCATTTTGTCTCTATCTCCAAAGCATAGCGGTGGCAAGTTTTGCTCTCAGTTCACAGGGTTGGGCATAGGTATAGTGTATTTTGGTAGTTTTCCATTTTGGGAAATTAATTCAAATGAAACGCATTTCGAGATGAAACTCAAATTGTGCCATGTCTAAATGATTACAGCGTAAGGATCTTCAAACAGAGAATAAGATATTACAATAAGAACGAGGAAAAACAACGGGACACCATATATAGAGTTGGAAGTTGAAAACAAGGACTATTATTGCAGAAGCGGTGAGCCTAGGAGACATTTGGATATCCTGTATCCTACGTCTTCAAGAAGAAGAAGAGAGAAAGAGAGAGAAGCTTGCCTGGAGTCACCGAGAAGACTATGAATAATTTCTAATACCTACTTAATCGAGGTCTACAACTGTTGTAAGCTATTTGTTTATTCGGAGCTATATCTCCATTAAGTCATTTTTTTTGTATCCCTAATACGTGATACAAAAAAAAAAACAAACAATAGAATTTAGCATTACAAAACAAAAATCGGTCATTGACAGAGAGGCTGGTAGAATAATATTCTTTTAACAGAGCAGGCGTATTTGTTCATCTTTCTAATTAATTCATGATTCCCCATCGCGCTTGTATCAATTATATATTTAAGTCAATAATATACGGTATTATATCTAATTATTAAAAATTAGGTATATGTTAATTTACTTCATTAAAAATAATTATAAAACTTTTTTTACGATGCCCGTGGAGTGTTCTCAACGAGGAAACTATTTATATGATTTATTCAATCCTACAGATACGTGATTAAAGGAGGAAACTGTGTAGGTACATATTCTATTTTTTTTTTAAAGATAATGAGAACCGAAGTTACTAATATTCCCTCTAACCCCTCCAACTAAGCTAAATTGCTTGTGCTAGGAGTGGGTTCACGTAGGTAGTGTAATGGCCAGGATTCGAACCCGGGACCTTTCGATCGTAAGGCCGTCTCCTTAACCACTAAGCTAGCCGACGCTTTATTAGTATCAGTATCTCAGTAAGTGAATCTTATTTATGGAGTCTCTTGTAATACACTCCCTGGCGTCCCCATGATACAAGACGAAAATCTTACTTCAATACATATTATAAAAGATGACACTGACGAACGGACAGACGTGCAATTAAGCCACGATGTAGATAATCACGTACAGAGCAAATATAGATTTTGTTCTCGCTCGTCTGTCAAATGTATTTCACGGCGTTTTATATGTTTTTATGGCCGGCAATTTGAAAATTTCCACAGTGACGAATCGATTCCGTGTAACAGTTCCATCGATCCTAATAGAACCGAATAAATATTTAATTATCGGCCTTTATAGTGAATGGTAACGCAACGGATTGGATTGCTTTTGTTAATGATTTTAATTTGTTCGAGAGGCGATTTGGTGGTTTTAGATGGGCCGGCAGATATACGATTGCGAGCAAAGGTCACCCATGTACCCACAATGGGTCCTAACGAGAAAAGTTTGCGGTGACGTCTAAATTAGACCCGATTGTGCTGCGCTAACCACTCTGTACAGATATTGTTGTCTACTTTCTTGTTGCAAAAATTAACTGTGCGAGTTGGACAGATATTATATGTAGGCATCCCCATTTCATTTTCTAGATAATGGCAAGACAAAGATGAGATAAAAAAAGTGTGAAACTTGTGAGAAGAGAATTCGTTCCATTATAAGCCTCTGTGGCGGTAGTGAACGCGACTGCTACGCACAAGGCGCGGGTTCGAACCCCGCTCAGTGCAAATATTTGTATGCATGAATATGGCAATGGGCTATTTGACTATTTTTTTTTACTTTCGAAAAATGACCACTGTCTTACAATATAATAAAAGTTATTTACAATTTAATGAGGAATTTAAAAAGTAATACATATTTGAATTGAATTTGATTGTTTATATTTTTACTTTTTTTGGGAATTTCACCTAATGAAAAGTCATAATTTCAGTTTAGATATGCAATATTTTATTTTGCCAGGCATATTTTCTCAGAACAAGCTATCATATTAAGCAGTATTGGGAAGAATCGTCGACTTAGTCAATACTAAATACTACTATGCATGTATTTACAAAAAAAAGTATCTAAGTATGTTTATCCGCATTTTAGATTCCATAACACAAGCTAGTTAATCTTACCATGGGTCTAGAATCTAGATACATAGTGTTGTGTAGAATGTTGTGTAATATTATTATTATAAAATATCGACGTTTGTTCGTGCCATACCGTCCATTTGATTGCGATATAGATTTGCCTAGATATTGCTCAAGGTCAGATACTACCATATAATAATTATTTGAGTAAAAAACTACGGTTGGTACTGTAACTACTGAACATGTGACGACCACCATCTTAGTCTCACAAGGAGCATTGCTTCGAATAAGCAACTGCAACATTAGGAATTAAATAACAATTAATAAAACTGTTTTTCACGAGTGGTTTTCATCTTCATAGAGCTTCCTAAGAGTCTCGAAGTTTGTACTTTATACCTCGACGACTATATTGTTGATTGATGTGTTGGGTTTTTTGGAGAGACAACCGTCAGACCTCCCAATCTGGGAAAGTAAGTCTGCACCAAAGCTTAATCCGTTATTTAACATTTGTCTTGACTAAAAGGTGAGGTTGAATTGAGCCTCAAGGATGTTGACAAGGCCTTCTACACCTTTCTGCAAGACGTTGTTTGAACTATAAAAGTGTATTGAACATCGATCGTGAAAGATTTAGATGTAAGCCACAGATAAGGCTGACTGAGCGTGTGAATTTCATCTTCAGTTCGATTTAATATTCTCAAAATGTGGTCCAAAGGCGTTATAATTTTAACGTCCGCCGCACGAGCTAATGCAAAGCTAAACTTGCTTTAATCATAGTTATTTAACGCACTTTGTTATTAGCCGTCGATATGTGAGGCGTGCGCGCATAGTGCTGTATCTACGTATCGATGTTTCAGCCATCGACGACGCGATGTAACGTAAAATTTAATCACGCGTCGTAAAAGTGTTTGCATATTACAGTTTCGGTGTGGCACGCTATAAACTTTACATGTCTGACCCTAACGTTTTACTATTTGAATATATTAATATGATAGTGGAGTTTATCGATAGTGTATCGATGACCTCCCATCAATCACGCGTCGGTTTGCATGAAAGGAAATGAAGACATTAGCCTCAATAATAACACTTCAAAACTTTACTCGAGCCGCGTTTATTAGATCAATAACTTTATAATGAAAGCGATTTATTATTATATAATTATACAGCCATAATCGAGAAACGATTAATTGGAGTAGACGGCTATAATCGATCACACGCCGTGACGAATCGAGTTGTTTGGTATCGATTTTTTGAGTCGACTAATATGTGTAGGGCATGTTTTAATGGCTACGATTTAGTTTATCGCGTGATCATGATGTTAATGAGTATTCGTTTGGAGTTTATTTAATCTGTGGTCTTTGAATAAATGAGATGTTCCATTGGACTTATGTGCGCTCGCGTGTTGTTTATTGATGTTAATATTTTCACTCTGTTTTACATTTTCTGTGGTGTTTATAATTAACTCCGGTGTATACCAGACGATATTTCACGCACTTTTAGAGAAATGTCTACCGATGTATAGATAACGTGTGAGCCGTTATAAATCGTTTTCAATTTATACATTTACATTTAAATATCAATTAGAATAAGCTTGAGTAATGATAAAGAACTTATATTACCTATATCGGTAGGTACTATTCTGTGGTCAAGGATTGCAGGTTAATCCATAGAGATGAGCAAATGGTTGATAAAATATTGAACGGGGCTTTCTGAGAGCCGTTTTGCACTGCTAAGGTTGTAAACAAGCACACAGCCTTTGCTGTAAGTAGCTATTGTTCCCTACCGTCTTGACCTATGTGAGTGTCATAGTTTTTCTGTTGCTCCACAGCCTCATCCTACATATTTACCTTCAGAAGTTGCGGAAAAATTTACGAACTATATTTACATTAAAATAAATAAATAAATTGATATGTACTGCATTTTTATAGCCGTCAAAGTATATAAGTAGGTATCTATTTGAGATTCTATTTGACACATTTCAATCTTTGTTCATTATTTTATGTAAAGTTTTATAGTTTCATTTGAAAAATAATCACGCTTAAGCGTTAGAGTACACCGAACTGCAATTTGCTCGCGGATTTTTTAAGTACTAGGTAGTTAAATGTCAACCTTATTATATGTTGAATACATTGCAAAATTGAATTGAAGCTGCCGCGAGCATAGACTTATTTAAAATCTAGACGTATATTCAGTTTTGCAATATATTATACATACATAAGGCTGATATTTTAGTTAAATATCAACCTTATGTATGTATAATACATTTAAAAAGTGCGCGAGCAAATTGCAGTTCGGTGGGCGCCAACGCTAAGTATCGGTTCAGAGATCTTTGCATTACGTAAAAAATACAATTCGAATGTAGAACCTCCTTCTTTTTTAATCGATTAAAAATAAATAGACGTAATTTAATTGAGAACATGACGACAGGCCTTTTGAGATTCGAATGTGCTTAGATTGAGATAACAGAAGGTAGGTAGGTACATGAGTTATAGAATGTTGTATAAGTTGTATTTCAATGTAACAAACGGTTATTACCGAGATATACGATCGGAGTGGCGATTATTGATTTTGATGCGATCAATGGTAGTTAGATAACAGATTACATAAATATTAAAAATAATAATTTATAGACGCGGCGACAGGTATCTAATTAACAAAAGATTTTTGAGAAAAAAGTTTTGATGCTATTATTATTCAAATTAAAAAAAAAACGTCTTGAGTTAGAATCGCAGACTAAGGTTTTCATCAAGTCAGATATAACACTGTGCAATTTTGTCGGTGGTTCGTGGCTAATAACCGAGTGGGTACATTACCATCGCAAATATGCAGCCTAACCTGTGATATTGCTATGTATGATAAGAAGGACCATTCTTGACACTTTGAGGCCCATCCGTAACTCGGGGGGCTTTCTTTCTTTTTAGTCTAGTGAAGATGCTGCACGTCTTATCCATCAAGGTGCAGGCGAGTGCATTGGGGTGAATTTCAATGCGTTTGGCATAGGTCTTAAGTTTATTTTGTATCCCCCAAGACCTCATATAACGACTTGGTAATAACGAAATGGATTAGTCGCTGGACTAATTCCATTCAAGACCTAAAAAAAAAATTATAACCTCTAGCTTAATGCCAGACACCTAGGCAGATTGCTAGATATAAAGCACTTAAAAAAAAAAAAACCTTAACTCGGAGAGCACGTTCAGCCGTAGGTCTCGGTGGCCATGCAAGCATCTACGGTACTCTTCGCGAGTAGTTGGACCCTTAAAATTACGACACTAGTACATGTACAGCTGCAATTTTATCTACTCATTACGTGAACCATGTGTAACTACGTCTTCTTTTTTAATCTAATTCATTCAGATATTGTGCTCCTAGGAAAGGTATGGTACGTTCAAATTAGCGCGATTGTATACAAGTACGTAGATACAACGAGGTGCACGGCAGATCACGACGCTCCACACACGATCTCACATCTGGAGCGACCGCACTCAGTACGCACTAGATGAGCCACCATATTTTCATTATAATTTTTACCCGCGACGGAACGGAGACGGTATATGCGTTTGAGGTGAGAGGATTTGTGTGTTTGTGCAAATCCATGTTGCCATTTTCTCTGAAACTACCAATCAAATTTTGATGCAGTTTTCAGTTATGAGTTAGGCTTTAGTTGGAGTATGTTTTTAGATAGGTGTTACAATGAGCCTTTGCAGATGCGTAGAGATGTTGCGTCTTTGGCAGTTTTCTACCGTCTCTACCATGGTGAATGTTCTGACGAGCTCTTCCAATTAGTCCCACCCTCCCCTTTCCTTCACAGGACGACACGTACAGGGCTAAGATGCCATCCATTTACGGTGCAGAGTATACCTGCTAGAGCCAAGCGTTTCAGTGACTCATTCCTATGCCGCACCACTAAGACCTGGAACTCCCTGCCAGCTCCCGTGTTTCCTTCTTCCTACAGTCCCGGGTCCTTTAAGCGGGCCGTGAAAAGGCATCTAATGAGGCCGTCAAGGTGTGTGCCACCACTGTTAACATGGTAAATGTTTACGATGGTGACCCTCTTTCCGAGACTTTGCCTTTAGCTTAACATCAGGCGAGGTGAAGTCAAATTGACGTGTCCTGTATAAAAAAAAAACTCACCAGGGAGCGCTACAGCAAGCATTTTAATGCAAATCAATGTTGCGAATTTGCTTCAAAAATACTAGTCCGATTTTGATGCAGTTGTCAAATGATTGGTTTGGGTTTGATTGGTGCATGTTCTGAGATATGTGTAACGGTGACAACCCGGCGCGCTGCAATGAACATTTTTTAAATTATTTTTTATACGTCGTGGGTCTTTTCAAAATTTTTAATTTTCGTTTTTATAATAGTAAATATCTGGTACTACTACTACTACTACTGCCAGTGGGCACGGCGCTTGACCGGACGGGTGATCAGCCCTTCTATGTGGGCCATTTCACCCAATTCCTCTGTAACGACTGTCATACATGTTCGTATGGCAACCGGGACCGACAGCTTAACGTGCTCTCCGAGGCACGACCAGACCAATGCAAATACTCATATATGCATACAAATATTTGCACTGAGTTGGGATCGAACCTGCGCCACCTGCGTAGCGCTCGCGTTCACTACCGCTACGGCACGGAGGCTGTCAAAAAATATCTGGGACATATAATACCTATTATAAGGATTACATAAGTATTTTTTATAAATTCATTGTTATATTTGCATAGGTATACCACAGGACATATAATACCTATTATAAGGATTACATAAGTATTTTTTATAAATTCATTGTTATATTTGCATAGGTATACCACAGGACATTTAATACCTATTATAAGGATTACATAAGTATTTTTTATAAATTCATTGTTATATTAGCATAGGTATACCACAGGACATTTAATACCTATTATAAGGATTACATAAGTATTCTTTATAAATTCATTGTTATATTTGCATAGGTATACCACAGGACATTTAATACATATTATAAGGATTACATAAGTAGATATTTTTTATAAATTCATTGTTATATTTGCATAGGTATACCACAGGACATTTAATACCTATTATAAGGATTACATAAGTATTTTTTATAAATTCATTGTTATATTTGCATAGGTATACCACAGGACATTTAATACCTATTATAAGGATTACATAAGTATTTTTTATAAATTCATTGTTATATTTGCATAGGTATACCACAGGACATTTAATACATATTATAAGGATTACATAAGTAGATATTTTTTATAAATTCATTGTTATATTTGCATAGGTATACCACAGGACATTTAATACATATTATAAGGATTACATAAGTAGATATTTTTTATAAATTCATTGTTATATTTGCATAGGTATACCACAGGACATTTAATACCTATTATAAGGATTACATAAGTATTTTTTATAAATTCATTGTTATATTTGCATAGGTATACCACAGGACATTTAATACCTATTATAAGGATTACATAAGTATTTTTTATAAATTCATTGTTATATTTGCATAGGTATACCACAGGACATTTAATACCTATTATAAGGATTACATAAGTATTTTTTATAAATTCATTGTTATATTTGCATAGGTATACCACAGGACATTTAATACATATTATAAGGATTACATAAGTAGATATTTTTTATAAATTCATTGTTATATTTGCATAGGTATACCACAGGACATTTAATACATATTATAAGGATTACATAAGTAGATATTTTTTATAAATTCATTGTTATATTTGCATAGGTATACCACAGGACATTTAATACCTATTATAAGGATTACATAAGTATTTTTTATAAATTCATTGTTATACTTACATTTACTTACACAGTCTATCGAACTATTACACTGGTTATACTTACAATGGTACTACATAGAAACACTTAGCCCCGTATTCCAGAACGATATTCAGTCCTGAATCTCGATTTATAACCACATCTGAGTTCAGATTGTATTAAAGATGACGGTTCTAATTCGATCTTGGCCAATACATTACCGACGTGAACACACTCCTAGCACAAGCTAGGAGTTAGTTGGAGGGGTTAGAGGGAATATAAGTAACTACGGTTCTAATATTCTTTATAAAAAAAAATGTGAGTCAATTCACATGTTAGGGTTGTCCTGGAATATGGGCCTTGGACTAATTTCAAATAGAGAGAGAGAGAGAGAGAGAGAGAAAGAGAAAGAGAGAGAGATAAGATATATTCATGTGCCGATATAGAATCAATATTGGCGTAGCAGGTGACAGTTCTAATGTGAATGTGACTCAATACAAGTAGTGTCAGTATTCCATAAATGCCATAATCAAACAGCTTGTATTGAAAAATATTTAAGTAATTAAGTACCCATAAATATTATGGAATGCCTTTTTAATTACGATCTATAATAATAAATAATAAATATTTCCCAACATTCTACACAACGCTATGTAATACCCGTGTTAAGCATAACTTAACTAGCTTGTGTTATGGAATCTAGAATGCGGATAAATATACTTACTTTTTTTTGTAAATACATGCTTATTATTCATAGAAACACCCAGATCAATGCAAATACCCATATTCATGCATACAACATTTGCACTGAGCGGGGATCGAATCTCTTACGCTGCTGATCTATCGAATGTTTTTTTATTCAAATTGTTTCGATAGTTCGTAAGAATATCGGTAGATGACTCCACTGTCGCCTTAAAGACGCATAAGCAGAAGGGAAATTTGAATCACATCGGGTGTGTCTCGGTAGCCGAGTTGGTCAAGGCATTCCCCCTGTAAGGGAAAGATCGCGGGTTCGAGTCCCGCCCGAGAAGTTTAATTTTTCCCTATGCCTACGATTTGTATAATAGCATACTTAATGCTGTAAAATTCATTCAAGTACTTAGTATTTCTTTGTGCCATATCTAGTAGCGTTAAACCTGTGGCAAGGTGAAGGGTCATCAATTAGGACGAGCACTATTTTTAACCCCCCGGTTGCAACCTTTCATCAGCGGGCCGGCCTGCAATCACGGATTAACCTAAACGAGAGTAAATAGACGCAATCTTGTGGTGGAGTGTACCGCATTATGTTCCCATCGTGTTGCGGTGTATTTTGAGATAGATGGAGCTGGTGTGTTTGCCTTGAATATCTATCGTTATGTGGACTTTTCACATTATAGGAAATTCATGAAAGTGTTTAATGTATATATTAGGTACTTACATATGAAATTGGCGTTTTTCGTACTGGCCACTTTAATCACGATTTTCTCCTCTTTGGTAAGGAATTCCAAATTCAAATTTGTACAGCTATTTACTCATGTATTTGTGATTCGATGACCGTCATTCATTTGTTTTTTTTCTTCTGTTTTTTTCTGTTTGCGTCACTAATTTTACAAAATGGAAATCTTAAAATATCGCATTATTTACGAATACGAGTTCCGCCGTGGCACTAGTGCTGCGGAAACGACTCGAAGGGTGAATGATGTTTGTGGCGGTCATGTTGCAAAAGAAAACACAGTTCGTTTTTGGTTCCAACGTTTTCGTTCTGGAAATTTCGACCTGCAGAACAAGCCCCGTGGACGGCCTGAGACCCAAGTTGATAATAAAGTATTGAAGGCTATTGTGGAAGCGGATCCATCGCAAACCACGTCCGAGTTAGCTGCAGGCTGCGGTGTTAGTGATAAAACTTTTTCATTAAAATTCGCTTGAAGCAAATTGGGAAGATTCAAAAGCTTGAAAGGTGGGTACCTCACGAATTGACTGAAGCAAACCGGCAAACGCGCGTCGACTGCTGCGTTACATTACTGAACCGTCACAATAATGAAGGTATTTTAAACCGAATCATTACCTGTGATGAAAAATGGATTCTTTACGATAATCGGAAGCGCTCAGCGAAATGGTTGGATCCTGGCCACCCAGCCAAATCCTGCCCCAAGCGAAAATTAACCCCAAAAAGTTACTTGTGAGCGTTTGGTGGACTAGTGCCGGTATTGTTCATTACAGTTTTCTCAAATCTGGCCAGACTATTACGGCTGATGTCTCTTGTCAGCAATTGCAAACAATGATGGAAAAGCTAGCGGCTAAACAACCTAGGCTGGTCAATCGCTCCACGCCACTGCTGCTTCACGACAACGCTAGACCACACACCGCACAACAGACGGCTACCAAATTAGAAGAGCTTCAATTGGAATGTCTAAGACATCCTCCGTACTCCCCGGACCTTGCTCCAACAGATTACCATTTTTTTTCGAAATTTGGACAACTTCTTGCAAGGGAAAAAATTCAACTCTGATGGGGCAGTCCAAATCGCCTTCACAGATTTTATTGATTCCTATCCGACTGGTTTTTTTAGTAAAGGGATCAATGAACTGCCTATGAGATGGCAAAAGTGCATAGAAAACAATGGTTCATACTTTGATTAATTAAATATATTATATTTAAAAATATTCGACTTTTTGTTCCTCCCATACAAAACGCCAATTTCATATGTAAGGACCTAAAATATTTTAGGCAGTGCCGTAGTGTAGTAGAGGTGGGTGTTGATACTCTTAGTATAGTAGTGGTAGTACCACGTTTTCCTATTCTCCTATGCTGCACCGCTAAGACTTGGAACTCCCTGCCAGCTCACGTGTTTCCTTCTTCCTACAGTCCCGGGTCCTTTAAGTAGTTCGTGAAAAGGCATCTGATGAGGCCGTAAAGTTGAGTGCCGCCACTGTTAACATAGTACATGTTTACGATGGTGACCCTCTTTCCGAGACTTTGCCTTTTGCTTAACATCAGGCGAGGTGAAGTCAAATTGACGTGTCCCTTATAAAAAAAATGAAAATTCTTATTAGATATCGTTTAACGGGACTTTTGGTCTTATCTAATCAACCGATTGTACCGATTGTACTATTAAAAATTAAAATATTTTAATTAGTTTTATTTATTACCATCTATTCGTGCACTTCGCATACCTACTTCGTTACCCCCTGTGTGACATCGCCGTGCGGTCATTAGCGAGACATACCAGGTGAAGCCACAACACGCTGTTATATCTCCCTGACTAATAAATACCTACCTAATGTGATTATCGAAAACATATTTAAGAAAAACACTGATCAGAATCAATACAAAACAAAATACTGGCTGATTAAATATTACCAATCACCATATAATTTCTTAAACACTATCAAAACTCATCTAACCCATTTTTCAAATCTATTAAGCTGTATCTGATAAAGAAACAGAAATACATTCTAAAATTTTATTCATTCGACGTGGAACATTTTATATCAATTAATAAATAATAAAAAGTGGGCATTTGGGCATTACCGGAGTAGAAACAATAAGATTGGTCCCCGCGTCGTAAATCGGTGTAACAAGTGTCCCACTGGGTCGGGGACGAACGGTGCGCGGGGGCATAAATTATGTGCCGGCAGTGTACGGGTTGGGTGCAATATGCATTGAAAACCCTTGGAGTCGATTTTTTAAGATTAACTTTTTTATAAATTAGGTAAAAAATATATAGAGATAAAAGATATTTAGAGTAGCTTAATGTTACCAAATTATAGTCACGATTAATTTTTATTTTTATAATTTTAAGGTTGCCAGCTGTAGAGGTGAAGGTTTATCTATTTATACAAGCCTCCAGCACTAACCTACTTCCAAATATCGTATGAAATGCAGCACTGCAGTTTTCAATCGACATTCTCATCATTCTAAATACCTTCTTTGAAGTAAAACCACTTTTTACGGATTTTATCGCGATATATTTGTTGTTATTTACTTTAATAATATTAATATACCTATATAATATAAAAAAATAACAAATATATCGCGATGGAATCCGTAAAAAGTGATTTTATTTCAATGTTTTAAATAAATTTAAATCGCAAACTGTCATTCTAGGATGATGATAGCACAACTTTTTTTTGATACTTAGGTAAAATCACAGAACAGAAAAAAATGTATTAGCCTTGAGGCACTCGCGATTTGCGAATTCAAGTTGGATTGCTGATCTTGATCTTTGTCTTTTAAGATTTTTAGTCGTAATGTAGTTACTATAAATACTTGCTATAACGTCAAACTAATAACGACAACAATTTTCCTAATTTAAAAAAACACGATCCAAAACTATTTGTAATAATTTTCCTTAATCTCTAATTCAAAATCATTATGACAGACATTAAAAATCATCTCCAGCGCACCGATGTTCCATAGGTTAAAATAATTACATTAGTTGGTGGCAATAACAATAATTTAGTTCCGCTAAGGACAGCGCCGCGGGGCGCGCTTCACAGATCACCTGATAGCAGCGACAGTTACATCTGCAGCTCCCTCTGTGGTGCTTCGTAGTACCACGGCGCACGGCAGTGACGCAACGCGCAAATAGATAGAGTCTATCAGACTGTAGACCTGGTCTGCAGGACTGGTCTTCAAAAAGTTTATCGTGATAAGTCCCGAACTAGTATTAAAAGACAATGTTTAAAAGTGGTTGAAAAATCATTCATTGTTTCCAACAGTTCGTAAGAATGTTGGTAGATGGCTCCACCGTCGCCCTTAAAGACGTATATAAAGAGAAGGAAAATTTGAAGTGATTCAAGTGTGGCTCAATAGCTCAGTTGGATGGAAGAGCATTCTTGAGTTCAAGTCTCACTTGAGCATTTCATTTTTTCCGATGTTTTTCGAACTTTAAAGTTAGCATAATAAATGCTATAAAAAATTCATTAAAAAAAAAAACTATGGTCTTCAAGACACAGGGAATTCTAGTGTGACGATCAGTGTCAAATACTTTAAGAGTCATCTGAATCCATATCCATACTAATATTAAAATGCGAAAGTAACTCTGTCTGTCTGTCTGTATGTTACGCTTCACGCCTAAACCACTGAACCGATTTTGATTAAATTTGGTTCAAGGGTAGATTAGACCATGAGAAAGGACATAAGCTATGTTTATAAGTCGCGATAACCGACATCCACGCGGATGGAGCCGCGTGCAAAAGCTAGTTTCTAATAAAGTTTCAAAGATTTTTGAGAAGACTTCAAGGAGTATTGAGAATCGCATGATATCAACACTAATTAGCGATATACTATGTCCAATTGTACATTTAAAGATATTTACTGGTGCATTGTATAAACTACCTGAGTGTGAACATGGCTGTATCAATATTCTTGCAAGCCAAGCCTACCACCTGCTAAATAACAGACGAAGCTCTTGCGCAGTCACTCCAGGAAAGGCTAACATATCATTAAAAACAATTTGGACCTCGGGTTTCATAGCGTGATTTTATTCCTAACTAGAAAATCGTTACGAGGATAACAATGATGACAGTTAGGTATATGATGAAACCAATGCAACAGTCTCTACCATGGTGAATGTTCTGACGAGCTCTTCCAATTAGTCCCACCTTCTCCTTTCCTACACAGTGCAGATACGGTGCAGAGTATACCTGCTAGAAGCAAGTGTTTCAGTGACTCATTCCTATGCCGCACGACTAAGGCCTGGAACGCCCTGCCAGCTCACGTGTTTCCATCTTCCTACAGTCCCGGGTCCTTTAAGCGGGGCGTGAAAATGCATCTAATGAGGCCGTGAAGCTGAGTGCCACCACTGTTAACATGGTACTTGATTGCGATGGTGACCCTCTCTCTGTGACTTTACCTTTAGCTTAAAATCAGGCGAGGTGAAGTCAAACTGAGGTGTCCTAGATAAAAAAAAAACGATAAAAAATTATATCAGTTTTAGGCTTCGTTAGGTACTCTTTTCAATAGTAGGAGCGTCCACATTCAAGAAGGGAACGAAATCTCACATACTTAATGAAAATATTTAGCTCATTTTTATCTGAACCCACCCGTTTAGGCGTAGAATTTAAACAGAGTAGGTATCCTCCATCGTTTGATTCTCCATTTTTGTTGCATAGGTTTTGACTGTTCTGGGTCAAAGTAAAAAAAAACCTCTTTCTGAACGTGTTCTTGTTATCACAATCACAGTAGGTAGTATATTAGGAAAAGGTAGCTGAGCCTATTCATGCCCAGAAAAGCTCGGCTCTATACACAAACCAATTACCATTTTTGTCTAAACGCTAATTGGGATTATGATACAAATATTAAATAAAATTATGATAATTACGTATCCCTAGACACGTACATAACTACTTACTTAAAACATATTTTGTAACCGATCATAAAACACGAAAAATATTATTTTTATCTATAATGGCCCTTAAATAATGTTAAAATATGTTGCTTAATTAACGGTGTCATACTCTAATAAAAGTAAAATAATATCAAGTGGAATTTATCAAACGCCACGTGAAATACTTGTAGCCTACGTTGATCTCGAGTCGAGCTCCCCGTGAAGATAATTAATGGGCGCATTGACAGGAATCCTTGGTTTAAAAAAAAGTGACGCCATGTTGAGTCTGTGGTATTCAAAACGCGCGTATTACTTGTTTGCGTGATGTCAAATTTGTTAATTTGATCTATTTATTTCGATCTGTTGATGGTTAATATGTTTAGATTCCCACGAATTGATTTTTGTCTTGATTATTTATTAAATACAAGCTTTTACATGAGACTGTACCCGCGTATTTTTGCCATCGAACATACCTTAGGTCATTTCCCAAGCCTATCGCTGGGCCATATAAAATTTTATCAGAATCGAAACAAAAACATACGAAAATAGGCACAAATGTATGCTACGTGACCGAAAATCATTAAAATCTGGGGTTTACATAGGCAAAAACGTTAGATTATGAGAGGTTAGAAAAATGGCGCGCTCAGTTTAAATCGTTATATTGTTGATAATGTTTATAGAAAAGATAAATTTGCTACGTTTCGTTCGCCGATGGACGTGTAATAGCAGATAATTGTCATCGGCATGCTTCGCCCTCGTTTCAATCACAATTTACGAGCATATTTTGGTCACGACCTTTAAGTAATTGTTGAAGGATCGTCTCCTGCGCAGACACGACGAGCTGATTTGTTGGCTTGTTGCCTGTCACTGCTGCGGCTCATTTGTATAGATATACACATATTTTTATTATTATTTTATTGATTTAATGTTGGAAAAAGGGCGTAAGTAGGTAGGAAGTTTTTACAATAACTTAAAATATGTCTTGTACAGTCCACTGTAGGTACCTACCCTTAAGGTTTTAGGTATGTAAGCATATAGTGCCCCACTGAGATCTTCTCAGCCATCTTCGGGCCACACCTGTGAGCCGGTAGATATTCCGCAACTTTTTCCACAACATTCCACACAATGCCATCTAGACCCATGGTAAGCATAGCTTAACTAGCTTGTGTTATGGAATCTAGAATGCGAATAAACATACTTAGATACTTTTTTCTGTAAATAAAACATACATACTATACCTACATACAAACACCCAGACCAATGCAAATAGCCATATTCATGCATAGAAATATTTGCACTGAGCGGGAATCGAACCCGCGCCTCCTGCGTAGCAGTCGCGTCCACTACCGCCACGCCACGGAGGCTGTCAAAGAAACCGCTGATGATTGACGGACGAGGCTCTGGTGCAGGCTTACCTTTCAAGATTAGGTGGTCAGACGGCACACGCTCTCATACAAGTATATAGAAACAAATAAAATTCCGAAGAACTATATAATTAAAAGATTTTCCGTTCGTGTGTCCGGAGATTCACATTATATTATACTAACTTTTGCCCGCGGCTCCGCCCGCGTGGGTGTCGGTTATCGCGACCAAACATAGCCTAAGTCTTTTCTCATGGTATAATCTATACCTATACCAAATTTCATCAAAAAGGGTTAAGTGGTTTAGGCGTGAAAGCGTAACATACAGAAAGCGTTACTTTCGCATTTATAATATTAGTATGGATGGTACTCTCCCTGATCTAAGGTTTAAAATCCATAACAGTTCCACCCACTAGTTAAATCCTACATTATAAGTTTTATCATCCTACGACTATTATCTTTCATCATCAATCAATACAGCCTTCTTCCTTTACTTTATTTAAGACGCGTACAGTCAGCATCAACACGATCTTGACTACAAAGTCTCAAAACGATCTTAATACCAAGGTACTAAGAGCAAATCAAACTGTTTTGACAGCCTCTGTGGTGTGGTGGTAGTGCACGCGACTGCCACTCAGGAGGTGCGGGTTCGATTCCCGCTCAGTGCAAATATTTGTATGCATGGATATGGCTATTTGCATTGGTCTGGGTGTTTCTATGTATAATATGTATTTATTTACAAAAAAAAAGTATATAAGTATGTTTATCCGCATTCTAGATTCCATAACACAAGTTATGAAAACTTACCATGGGTCTAGATAGTGTTGTGTAGAATGTTGTGGAATATTTTATTGATTTAAATTGTATTATTGTCTGAACTATAGGTGTGTCCCTTATTTATATTATTCCCCTTAGTACCTATAGTACATTAATTGATGAAGAAATTCATATCTGCGAGCCACTGCAACAAAATTTTAATAACCACCTTTTCTGTCATTCAAATTACTTACCTTATTTGTAAAACGTACCCACAAAAAGTGTTTTATAAGAAAAAGATGGTTTGGGATCAGTTGAGAATAGAAGACTACACAAAAATGGGATCAATCCATACTAATATTATAAATGCGAAAGTAACTCTGTCTGTCTGTCTGTCTGTCTGTCTGTCTGTATGTTACGCTTTCACGCCTAAACCACTGAACCGATTCTGATTAAATTTGGTACATGGGTAGATTAGACCTTGAGAAAGGACATAGGCTATGTTTGGTCGCGATAACCGACATTCACGCGGGCGGAGCCGCGGGCAAAAGCTAGTTAAGAATAAAATATAAATTAAGCCCCGTGGGATCAATAAGGAAGTAAAAGTGGGATCAATTAGGAATTTTCGAATTTCGTGGGATCAATACGGAACAACCCTAAATATCAGAACAATAAGTCAACAGGAGGGGGGAAAATCAAGGTATCAAGATCATTTTGTTTTGAGTACTTTGTTTGAAAAGATTGCTTTGATACTGACTGTACAGCAAGTGTCACGTCTGAACGACACGCTGCCCTGTCGCCAGCGCCTGCGCATAGCCGAGGAGTCGTCAGGTCACCAGCGTCATTTTAATAAATAACGCTCGACAATTTGGCCAAACTATAAAAGATAACAGGCCGCTCGATGTTTTTCCGATAAGCACTGTGATCTATAAATGTAGGATAATGTTTGGATGTAGAGGCTGCAGAAGCTTACAATTATTAGATTTTATATACTTACTTTGTTTTAGAAGATAGGAAAAATAAAATTAATCATGATAATTAGCTTTTGTTTGCGAGAGTATACATAATTAATACATGTGACAATGTTTTTTTTTCCTATGGCCTATTCCATAGGAAAAAAAGCATTGTCTCATGTATGGCAGGCAACACCAGAGGAGTTACAAGTGCGTTGCCTTCCTTTCAAAAGAGAGTGCGCTCCTTTCGTGAAGGTTTGAAGGTTGTATTGGTTCGGAAAACTTTTACTTACCCCATGTACTTTTAGTGTACGAAATCTTAGAAGATAATCATAAATTGATTTGAGTCTTTGTAAGTATAGGAAATCTTGATGACAATATTGATCTGCTGATGGAGCCAAGAGGTTGAAAGTGGAAAAATTTAGTTGTGAGTTTATTTCTTTTATGTAAATTACACACATGTTGTAAGAAGCGTGTTCTTCAGTTTTAAATTAAAATTTTATTTCAACATTTTTACTTGAACTATCATCTCGAAAATTTTGTAGATGCCATGTGTGGCCAGGATACATTTATTCCCTTTATGGCGGTTTTTAACTCGGTTCCAATAATAATAATCCACCGTTACATCCGAGATTGTCTGTCTGTCCGTGGAGAATCCTAAAATCACCACAATTTGTAACGTTTATCGTTCTATACCTGTTATGTGTTCACGGTCGTTCTCTCTTCACGGGCTGAGAACTACGGCATTTATTGATATTGTTGATTAGCGATTTCCTGTCGAATTATTTCATACATATTTCTAAAACTAGTAGCTTTAGCTTTTGGAAAATGTACATATCTTACTGTGTATTTATATATCGTAGGTAAGAAGACTACCTGTCTTAAGAAATCTTCCTTTTAGGAATGGATTCTTGTGTAGAGACAAGACGATTTAATGGTAACCCTCTATTTACAATAGGTGTGACGGACAGCCCCCTGTGCAGAGGCTGCATGGGGGGTAGAAGAAACGCCACATCATGTGCTTACAGAGTGCCTGAGCCTGGCCAAACAACGGGCGAAATTCCTCCAGTCACCAGCGTCGCTCCGGGAAGCATGTGGGAACCTGAAAAGGCTGCTGGCTTTTTGGGAGAATCTGGGTTGGTTGGAGAGATAAGACGGTACGCACAATGGCCCAATCAAGAGGCTAAGTGCGGGACAGCCCAGGTAAACTAAAACTATGGTAACCACTTCCTATAGCCTGACCGTGTGACTGTTTGCCACCTAAGTGGTATAATAAAAATGTTTTGCCTACAGCAAGGAAATAAAAACATATGTAGTATTATGTGATAATAATTGTACTTAACGGAAATCAAACCTGAAAACTCGACCATCACACCCGTTCATTAATGTCAAACAAAATAAAGATAATAATCCGACCTAATTTATCTCACAGTCTCTGTCGCCAGCTACTCTGTGCGCTCATTACTCTGATGGCACCGGCGTATAATGCGAGCTATACGTCAAGTGCGAGCCAAAGGACACGGCTTTCTCAGGGGTGGAGTCGCACAGGCCGCACAGGCCGACCGGGCCCGTCAGGCCGCGGCCGCCCTCGGCGGATGTCAGCAGTGAGGGGTCAGGAAGGTAAGGGTTGATGGGGCATGTCGCGATAAGTGAACGGGTTTTTAATAAGGCTTGATTTACGTGGTATGGTAATGAAGTGGTGGTAGTGTATTGTAAGGTGACTTGATATAGAGAGGTGGTTGGTTTGAATCTCATATCGTACATTACGAAACTATTCTCAAAGACCTATCACATCGACGGAAGGTTTTTTTGTTTTTTTTTATACCACTTAGGTTGCAGACAAGCACACGGCCCACCTGATGGAAAGTGGTTACCGCGGCCTATGGACGTATGCAACACCAGGGGCGTTACACTCGCGCTGCCTACCCTGAAGAAACCTTCTAATGCCCCTCTTGAAGAACCCCATATTGTAGTAGCTTGGGAAAACCGTGGCAGGGAGTTCATTCCACAGCTTGAGCGTACGTGGGATGAAGTTCCTTTCATACCGCATGGTGCGCACCGTATTCGGATGCAATGTGTGGGGATGAATTCCCTGTCTATGGCGAGTGGTGCGATGATAGAATATTTATCCTAGCGATAATCTAGGGTTCACTTTATTGCACCTCCGTAAGTTGGTTTATTTTGACTTTTATGGGAGTGACTGCCGTTTAACCTAGGTAAGCTTAAGTAGTCTCATCGGTTATTCAGTAGTGTACGTGATATTGTCCGTTAGTGTCATGACATGAGCACTAATTGTTGAAGATGTAGACGTAGGTACATTCAGCGTCATAAATATCTTGACGACGAAGTTTGATCACAATTCTTTGATCAAAAAGCTCGTTCGGATGTCGGTTTTTTTTTTCTTTTTTTTTTTTAAAGAATATTAGAACCGTAGTTACTAATATTCCCTCTAACCCCTCCAGCTAAGCTAAATTGCTTGTGTTAGGAGTGGGTTCACGTCGGTAGTGTAATGGCCAGGATCGAACCCGGGACCTCTCGATCGTAAGGTCGAGTCCTTAACCACTAAGCTAATGCGCAATAAATCATCTCGTCATGTCGACTCGGTAATTTCCCACTTATATTCGTACTTGACTCGTTTCTAGATCGCCGTTGACATTTTGTCCGTTTTTGGTCCGAAGCCTGACCTCCTATTGTTCGAGAGAAATTCTAGTCCCCAAGATGGCCGGCTGTAAAAATAATGATTCATTTGTACGCGACATCGGCGCTTTAATAGATCGTTTTGTTACCATAGTTTTGCTTCGGAAATCGGAACTAATGGTAAAAAGTAATGGTGGCTATTGTAAGGTTGTGGTTTCACTGGAAAACATATAGCGGGCGTATAAGAATATCTATGTCACTCAGATTTTCTGGAAATTGCTCACTTAATTTTAATGTAACCTTTCTTCGAGTGCAGGCATATACAGTGTTCAAATCTATGTATCAAACGCATACATATTATTGCCTGAGTTTTCCATTAAGTATGCGATAGGTTCAAATAAAATATGAAAGAGTGTGATACTGAACAAAGATCTTGAACATACTGCTCAACTATATGTACCTATCATGTATCACGATAGTAAACACATTTCCAAAAGCTGTTTTCATTCACAACTATACAAAATATTACTGCTACTTAAAGTGGACATTAATGGAATTATCATGTTTATTCAGAATCAAAGCCTAGTGATATGGATAATGGACTGCTGAGACGAGGTCTCGGGTTTGATCCCAGGTTTACCATGGCACACACCAATGACATTTCGATGCTTTTCGAAGTTATGTGTGTATTTATCGCAGGTTTATAAGTGCCCGGTTAATGGTAATAGGCTCGCCACCTATTACATTGGGCCCTAAACATAAACTGGCGAAATGTGGGTGCTAGCACCTCTGCCTACCCCTTCGGGGAATATAGGCGTGAGTTTATGTTATGTTATGTCAAATTATGATTCGTCATCAAATCTCGTACGCTCCTCCACTTTTGAACAAACGCTATTTACTAGAACTTTCGCCTCTCAAACCGTGAGTGTAAACACAGCCTAAACAAGAGATCGTTATTAATGATATCACCGAGGTGACAGTTCTGTGTGAAATATTGCAGAGTTTTGTGTGAGACGGTGGAATTAGTGAAATATCGGTAGTGGAACGAATTCCTCTAATGATTCCGCTTCTGTTTTCTGTCCCGCGGAATTGTGTGAAGGTTACGCTTGCCACTGTTGAATGACATTCTAAGCTGAATGTAGTTAGGCCTGTTTTACGTTGTAGAAAATAGAAATCTTGGTCATATACTTGAGTACTTAGGTAAGAGGGAAAGCTGAGAGGGTTATTGTCAAGAAAACATCATTTATTTTTGTGGAAAAAGCATATTAACAACCTATATTACTAATTTTCCCTGTAGCCCTTCCAGCTAAGCTAAATTGCTTGAGTTAGAAGTGGGTTCACGTCAGTAGTGTAATGGCCAGGATTTGAACCCGGAAACTTTCGATCGTAAGGCTGACTCTTTAACCACTAAGCTGTCCTGAAGTGTCGCTAATTACAATAAAATATACAGGGATAATAATAATAATATATATATAAATAGGGATACTTTTGTTTTCTCGGCTTGGTTACCGGCAATAGTCTGCTAGAGTCCAGTCCATTAGATTAAAAGGGATATTCTATCATTTCCCGTAAGAGACTACGGGACCTCTCCATTCATCCAAGTTCGTAATATAACAAACATAAACTCACGCCTGTATTTCGCGAAGGGGTACACAGAGGTGCTAGCACCCACATTTCGCCAGTTTATGTTGATGTCCCAATGTAATAGGTGGCGAGCCTATTGCCATTAACCGGGCACTTTTAAACCTGCGATAAATACACACATAACTTCGAAAAGTATAGAAAAGTCATTGGTGTGTGCCATGGTAAACCTGGGATCGAACCCGAGACCTCGTCACCCATACCACAAGGCTACCGCAGATTGGTAAAAAGCGAATTGAAATTTCCAAGTTCGTATTGAGCGAATAAGTGATAGGATTGTTTTTAATCGTGTGGCAAACATACAAGTACTAATGAAAAAGTACCCACTGAACGGCACCTTTATTTATATATACGTTTAAACGAAAAAACATCGCTGGCGAAATGTGGATGTTACAATCGAATAGCCTATCGCAGTCCAGTGGCTTTGGTTTACTGTTTCCACGCTGGCCACACGTGTTGGTACAGGGTTTTATTTCGGGAGCCGCCTGTCACCCCTGCAGAAGCAGGCCACGGCGGCGGCGCGCTGAATAGTGCGCCTCCCAATTCCGGGGGCGAGTTGGGGACACCGTTGTCCCCCCTCCTGAGGAGGGCCAGACCGTAAGGGATGGCCCTGGGTCAGCCGGGGTGCGAGGGATATGTCTTTGACAACCTCACCTCCGGCCTAGCACCAAGACCCACAGTCGGCGTGCGGTTTTAGTCGGTTCGAGTCCGACATAACCTCCCCTTCCGGCTCCGGCAGGGGGGGTATCCGAGGGGATTTCCGCACGAAAAAAAAAAAATTTTTTTTTTTATTTTTTTTTATTAAAGGTTCACAAAACTGGCCAATACAATTTAGTAACTTAAAATTAATCTTACACTATTATGTTATTACATGTTTGTACGACCTACTAGATGTGAACACAACATACAAAGAATTAATTTCAAATAACTAAAGTAGTGTTATCATACACTAAAAATTACACATGTTGCACCAAAAGTACCACTGCTGACAAAAGTACAATCAAAAATTATCCATTCTTTTGTTCAAAACAGAGCTTCTTGAAGTGATTGATTTTAAGATTAAAAATATCTATCTCGCTATCAATGGCATTATATGCCGAACACATACGATATTTTATTATATTGTCATTATTAAATGTTTTTCCGTACTCTATCCGGCTACCAATGCTCAAATGTACGTGTGCACGTTAAATATCGCTAGCTAACTGTACGCAAATAAAAAATCAATAATTATGAAGAATTTTATGTTTGCCAGTATTTAAAATGTTAGTTACGCATTGCCAACTCTGCAGCGCAATTAACAAGGAGCTCACAGTAGCTTTCCAACTTACGTTTCTGCATGCAATCGGTGGTTTACTGGACTTTTAGACAGATGTTTAATTTAAAAAAAATTGCTGCCTGATGCATTTTTTGTTTCAACACGAATAGGCACGCCGAATAACCCTTGTTCTACAGTATTGTCGACTGTGAAAACAATTCGGAAGTGTGATAGAATTTTCCACTATTTCGGCCACTTCGGCCGTTAAGGAAACTGAAGTTTGGAAAGCTGATGGTGTCAAGAATGTTATCTATTAATATCTGTGTGCAAGCATTTTCGAAAGAAAAATGTAATCATTTTATGGCTTCGGCTTCGGTGAAAAAATTTCCTTCCTAGTGAGTTATTCTTTTGGTAACACGCGTCAGTTTTTATACCTGCCTAATTTTTCACAGTGTTCACTATCAAGTAGACGTATCCTCAAGTTCTACGTCAGCAGTATAAAAAAGATAGAGAATTTAATCTATGCATCATCTATTTACGAGTAGGTAGGTATATTGGATTTGTGCCGGATACAAATTTGTTAACAAATCGATTTGTTACCGAGCCGTCGTCGTGTCAGTCCCATCGAATGACCTTTAAATTGACAGCCCATAAAAAACATATCGATTCCTCGTAATATAAACCATTAGAAAAAAATATTCTAACCTGCCAATCTTTCGTTTCTCTTTACTTTCGATGGCATATAAATTAACCTCGTCTTAACCGTCGTCATCAACCAATTAGTATGGAGTATGTTGCGCGGGCGCAAGTGACAAATGGCCGCCATATCTCATTCGAAACGAGATCAGCTTACAACACGAGTAAAAAACCAGAACTTTTTATACATTACGGACACGTGAACTATGACCTGGCAACAACGTAATAATGATTATTTATTAAAATAAGGTTTTTGTCATAAATTTTAGATTATTAGTCGGTCGCCTGCGGCAGTCGGCTCATTCTAATTTAGTGTCCAAGTCCTTAATGTCAAATGATGTATCGATGATTATGGCGGGCCTCAAATAGCGTGTAATTATATCTCTAATAATTATTCGGATTAGCATAGCGAATCATTTTGTTTACGTTTTGTAAATGGCTTTTGAAATGTTGATTATATTAATGCGTAAATCATATTGCCCCACACGAGGTTAGTAAACGATTATTGGGATATTAAGTTAATTGAGCCGTATGCTCATCACAGACAAACTAGTACAGTCCTCATCAATCGAGGCAGCACGAAAATCCTTCAAAGAAATCGTTATATCGAATGTACCTTTCAAGCAACTTAACGGGCGAACCAGGCTTTACCGCATGTAACTACGAGACCCTGTGCATCCATAATATACAATAATAATAACAGGAATAAACGCGATCATGGTATAGCTACAAAGGTAACTTTGATTTGCCTGACGTTTCGACAGTCAGCCTGTGACCACGGCCGGTGTAACCTGGTTGAAACGCTAGTCAAATCAAAGGTAATTCTGGTTATTATTATTGTATATCGTGGAACGCGAGAGTTAAAAAGTAAGCCTTTTTTTTTTGCATACATGTCTCATATACGACGCTTGTGTCCCGAAGTCACACATCCTGCACGAAAGGGGATTTCAACAAAACCCAGTGAAATTCTGTTCAGTCAAGATAATACTGACAGGGGAAATACTTTGTTAACTGAACTCTCCCGATCTTGATTCTTTCCTAGATAAGTGAATATTTTGATTTAGGCTGACGGACGTAGGAGCCATGTACCAAAATTATTACTGAGGAAGTAATGAATCATTTTTATTCTTGCGAGACCCGGTTACATCGAAGTCCGGGGTCTGCTAAGGAAGCAATAAATGATCCTTGTAATTTGATACTTCACCTCATTAAGTAAACTTTTCAAACAATTAGCCTATAAATTCAAAACAGAATAAGTCAAAGTTCAGCTATTTGGACGTTGTAATGGTTCGAAAATGTACCAAAGGAAGAATAATATTGTTAGTATCTTTGCACTCCAAAGTGTTCACCAATATAGAACTTAATTAGCAGATCACACCGAAGCTCTTATCTTTATCATAATGTCAAACGGTATTCCAAAATGTGTCGTAAATTTAACATTATCTACGAATTAGAGTGTAATGTGAAACTTAGTCATATTAAAAGTTATACTCATCGAGTTTGAGAATAAAGTATTATATTAGATGGTTTTAACCACAACCGTATACATATGTATTACTGTATTATGTATTTTTCGTAGTAACTCTAGGCTGATTTTGATCTGTCTTATGTAAACGTTCAAATCAAGTTTCAAGTCACACTTCTATCATTTAAATCCTTGATATCAGAACTCTTATACATACTTTAGTCCGGTGAATTGCGTTCTTACCTGCATCTACAATCTTTATTTGTAAAGGTATATTACTTTAAGTTGCTTAGGTTATATTGATGAGAAAAATAATTGCTCAATGTCCTTTTGTTTTCATCCCCCGAAATGATTAAGACGTTACCACATAGAAGAAGATACGGGCAACAATAAGTAACGACTAAAATTTTACTTATACAGACTTGGCAAGTCCCGTTTCCCATAAAAATAAATGATAAAGTTAGTGCGAGAATGGGTCTAACTGTTCATTGTTGAAATATATATAAACAATTATTTCTTTATCGATCGCGGACCGTTCACCTCAACGTGTAAAATTTCAATTCGTCTCAATATAATTGTAGCAGATGTGTGCCGTACCTAAGGCCCCGTGCCCACGGAGATTTTATATAGCGATGCAGTTGGGCGGTTTCTAAACGCGCGTTCTGCATCGTTACTATCGCACGTAGACGCGTTTATGTGTCAAAAGCGACACAAACGCGTTATTGTACCGATGCACATGTGCGATAGCATCACAATTATCGATGCGAACTCTTTACTATTCCGGATGACACCGGAGAACGTTGAGTAGAGAACGGAGGGAGGGTAATTGCATCGTGGCTAAAGAGTTACACGCGACAGCATCTCGGTTGTACTAAGTAATGATACAGAATCTGGAAGTACACAGTCAGCGACAGCATCGCGACTTTATCGATGAGTAAGCGTTAGCATCGCTAATGAATTGCTACGAGAAGTCACCGTGTGTGAGCCGCCTAACGCGCGCATTCACAATGTTGTGCATGTCCGTTTTTATAGAGAACTTGGAGCAGAAAAATTTGCATTCTAGACAAACATAGCTTTAATATTATAAAAAAGTGATGTGCAAATTGTTTTCGCATGATTGATCTCCCGTACTTAGGTATTGACTTGATAGCTGTGAATGATTCTGAACACTTTTGTACCATAGGCACAATTTAAGTATGATTTAATTGTTTTTGCCATGTTGGTTCTCAATTAGGTCACCGCAGTCCACTATCCCAATGTGTGGGTCTGTCCCAGCCACCTTTTTCAAGTCGTCTGTCAATCTAGCTAGGAGGCGTCCTACCTTCCGTTTGCATTCTCGCGGTCTCCACTCTAGGATCGTCTGCTCCAATGGCCATCGTCGGTGCTACGACAGACGTGGCCAGCCCATTGCCACTTGAGCTTGCTTATTCTGCGAGCTATGTCGGTAACTTTGGTTCTGTGTCGGATGGACTCATTTCGAATTGTAATTGTGTTTTAGAGAAACTCCAAGCATATATAGAAAAGCAAAGTTGATTTTCGCGTTGTCAACTTATAGTTTGCATTTGCATGAATCCGGTATGGATGCCGGTCTGGCTTTGATGGTTTGAATAGGTGATCAGATTATATAATTCAACTAGTATGATATAATAATATAACTAAATTTGGATGTTCAATGCCATATACAGAATGCTACGCTTAAAATAACTAATACCCATTTTGATGGACAGATATAAATAATATTTTAATTCTTCTTTAATTTACCTAAATGATGAACCTAATGCCGCCTAACTTCATATTCAATTTTAGTTTAATTAGATTCTAATGCTAATAAAATGTAAAAATCATTTAGTTAATAGGATCAACAAACAGCTTTACGCAATCACAAAAAATGTAGTTTGCGAAAGTTAGCGTGGAAACGATCGCATGCGCATGCGCATGTGGTTTCAGGGTCAATGTTTATGTACATACGTTATGGTTACATATACCATGAAGATAGTAAAACTCTTATATCATGAAGATAGAAAAACTCTTTTGTACACTGTACAAACATAACTATATTAAATTCATTGTGAAAATTGTACGATATCGCCAATTGTATTATACTGAAATGGACATTGAAATAGTCGTCAAACTTTCGGAAATTTTATTAGATTCTGCGCATTTTATCACTCTAATAATATATTGTGTGTATTCTATTAAAAAAAGATGACTGAAGTCGCTAAATAAATTCTTAAGTTATAGTGTCACCATGGGAAACATGGATTCATTGGTACTTAAAATTATGTGAAAATAACTCGGTCTGTCTGTTACGCTTCCACACTTTTACTACTGATTTTGATACAATTTGATGCAGAGACAGATTAGACCTTGCAAAAGGACATAGGCCTACAGTCCCGGGTCCTTTAAGCGGGGCGTAAAAATGCATCTGATGAGGCCGTCAAGCTGAGTGCCACCATTGTTAACATAGTACATGTTTACGATGGTGACCCACTTTCCGAGACTTTAGCTTACCATCAGGCGAGGTGAAGTCAAATTGACGTGTGCTTTGTAAAAAAAGGCTACGTTTAGTACACGTTACGTAAAATTATAACCGATTTCCATATGGTCGGAGTTACAGGCAATAGATAGTTTTGTATACATAAATCATTTATTTAGGTTATCTAAGGACCTGCGTTAATCCCGCTACATGTTGTACAACTTAGAACAACAAAATACGGTCTGAGATCTCCCAATACACATACGTTCCCCGATGAAATGCGCCGATAGCCGCGGCGATCGGTTCTACTCCAAACACTACACGCCATTATTCACCGGCGATACGTTTATCACACCATCGGCTAATGTGTTTTTTATTCATGAGCCCCATAGATTAAGCTATCAAACGGTTCGGTACTAAATCATCAATCTATAAGACGGTGCACTAAGTCAAAATGTTTTGGAATACGGAAGAATGTTTTATGTGTTCGATATTCGACTGTTATTTATTTAGAAGAATGTATGCTATGTGTACAATACTATGTCGGGTTTTGAGTAATAGCTTATATATAAGTAGATTTATTATGTTTATAACGCTTCCAATTTACTTCTGACTAAGTAATTTTGAAGCGTTTCAAAATTTTCGAAAGACAGTTTAACTTTATCTAATACTTTCTCAGTTTAGTGAGCGTCCATTCCCTTAGAGGGATAATGCTCTGAACTAATGAGCTACATGGAACACGTCTTGGATACTCGAAATTCTCCTATGCAATCGTTTTTGAGTTCCCGTGAGTTGTGGAAATATGGTCGGAACTCCACGCATGTGAAGCCAAAGCCTGTTAAAAATAGATCTACCTATCTATGCATGTATCTCATGATATAGTATCATCATGACAGCGCGATTAAGATGGCATAATTCTATTCCCCAATAGTGTGAAAAAGTGAAACGTTGACACGAAAAGAAGAAGATGAAAGGATAAAAGAGGCATAAGCATACATTAAACTTAAAAAAGAATTAAACGTTTGAAAAACATTGGAAAAAATGAAATGCTCAAGTGAGACTCGAACTCACGACCTTTCGCTTACAGGGCGACTGCTCTGCCAACTGAGCCATTGAGCACCACTTGAATCATTCCAAATTTTCCTTCTCTTTATATCCGTCTATAAGGGCGACGGTGCAGCCATCTACCAACATTCTTACGAACTGTTGGAAACAATGAATGATTTTTCAACCATATTTAAACATTGAATTTTGATGACTGCGCCCAAATATTTGAATGAATTTTTTTTTATAGCATTTATTATGCTAACTTTTAAGTTCGAAAAACATTGGAGCGAAAGGTCGTGAGTTCGAGTCTCACTTGAGCATTTCATTTTTTCCAATGTTTTTCGAACTTAAAAGTTAGCATAATAAATGCTATAAAAAAAATAAAAAAAAAAATTCATTCAAATATTTGGGCGCAGTCATCAAAATTCAATGTTTAAAAATGGTTGAAAAATCATTCATTGTTTCCAACAGTTCGTAAGAATGTTGGTAGATGGCTGCACCGTCGCCCTTATAGACGGATATAAAGAGAAGGAAAATTTGGAATGATTCAAGTGGTGCTCAATAGCTCAGTTGGCAGAGCAGTCGCCCTGTAAGCGAAAGGTCGTGAGTTCGAGTCTCACTTGAGCATTTCATTTTTTCCAATGTTTTTCGAACTTAAAAGTTAGCATAATAAATGCTATAAAAAAAAAAATCATTCAAATATTTGGGCGCAGTCATCAAAATTCAATGTTTAAAAATGGTTGAAAAATCATTCATTGTTTCCAACAGTTCGTAAGAATGTTGGTAGATGGCTGCACCGTCGCCCTTATAGACGGATATAAAGAGAAGGAAAATTTGGAATGATTCAAGTGGTGCTCAATAGCTCAGTTGGCAGAGCAGTCGCCCTGTAAGCGAAAGGTCGTGAGTTCGAGTCTCACTTGAGCATTTCATTTTTTCCAATGTTTTTCGAACTTAAAAGTTAGCATAATAAATGCTATAAAAAAAAAATTCATTCAAATTAAACGTTTTACAAAATTTTCTAGAAAACAATGAAGATTTTCGTCGCAATTAATTACAAACCACATTTTAGTGCTGCCAATTATCACTACACATCTAATTGTTCATTAATATCTGTGGTTCAAAGACATTCGTATACTCAGTCGAACTCTGCGAAGTTCATTCCCGTGGGCACCACACGTTCCACCTGATTACGGTTCGCTCGATTCTTCGTATCGAAAATCAATTGTGTCCACCCCCATACTGCGCCAGCCTTGGCGTAAGGCTCCCATCCCTGAGCGTTTAATCGATTTTCTTCTCGATAAAACTTTCTATGGCATGAAATCTAAACGCGTGAAGAGTCTCAACACGCAAGTTCTTCAAATTAACAATTAAGCTTTATTTCATACATTTCCGCACAAACAGCGGTAGCTTTGTATGTAAAATTATCGTGTTTAGTTCATACTGTTGTTAATTTGGTTCGGTAGCACGAGATTCTAGGAGTAACGGAGTTTATGCTATGTTTTGTATGAGGTTCGTTAGCGGTTTTGTTAGTTTTGGTTGGCATATCATGAAGGTGGTTGGGTGACCTTTGATTGGTAAATGTGTTGCTAGGCAGACGTGACGTATGATCATTGTCACCGTTAGACAATGGATGTCCTCTTGTAATAATCCGTAGAGTTGTGCTCGATATATGGTACAGAAAATTACTACCTTTAGTAGTGCTCTTTTCCAAGGCATCCAAGGCAGGTCTCCTTTTTTATTTTTAAAGAATATTAGAACCGAAATTACTAATATTCCCATCTAACCACTAAAACTAAGCTAAGTTGCTTGTGCTAGGAGTGGTTTCACGTCGTCGGTAGTGTAATCGCCAGGATTGGATCGTAACTTGAATGCAGTGATTTAGAGAATTAGTGGTTTTTTCAAGTTTTTTGTAAAAAAAAATATCAAAGTGATGAAATATAACTTTACCAGTCCCTAAATATTTGTAAGCTAAATTTTTTAACACAATATTCGGCATTACTTGATAATGGCGTCTTAGTGTAAAATGCGTTTGTAATAACGATTTGAAGCATTTTAGGGGCATGTTTGACGCCAAATATAACCTATTAATCGTGTTTCTATCTTTACAAGTCCCTAGGCGGTTTAGCATACTTTCTGAATACTAACTTTTTATTTGGCTGAATTTGCTATGTAACTTGATAATAAATGTGTTTGAAAATGTTAAAATTACTACAAAAGGGCCTTATCCCTAGTAGTACTGATCTAGCGGTTTTCACTTTATGTTATTATAGAACCGTTTTAGTAAATTCTTGAGAATGTCGTGAGGCGAGGTTAAAAAGCGTGTCTATTCAATATGTGTAGTAAGTTTCACCAAGTGCCATCGTACAACAGTGGTACCTTAATGATCATACAAGTTGTCATAGCAATTACTGTTCTAACGTTTTCGACAGTTAACTACGTATAGAACGTATATTCTCTTCTCTTCAATTAGAAAGTATGCCCTTTCAAACAACAATCCATTTCCTTACCAAGCAGACTAATTCCTCAATAACATTTAAAACGCATATCTAGTACTATTCAATTTGTTTCTTCATCCCATATTCCGTACACCAATCACTAGCTCCTAAGGTCAGAGGCCACAGTAAACTGTCTAATGGCAATTAATAAATGAATGGTACGAAGATGTCACCGGCTTGAAGTTATTACAGGGCCTCGATTCTACTAAAGCCAAGCCATAGTCGTGCTGCAGCGACTGCAAAGAACGGCATTAAATAATAGACTTTAACACGATGACTTTAAAGTTCAAAACTAAATGATTTTTAGCAGAGTGACTGAAAAACTGTGATGTTTTTTTTCATTTCATTTTGGACTTTAGCCGTTTAGGCATAAAGTTTAAAATTTAATGTCATGTTTTGAGTTGGCTATGGCTTCACAACGGTTTAGCCTTATTATAATCGAGGGCTTGGTACAAAACTGTGAACTACCAGTATAGACTGGGTGGGCCTTTGGATATTGCGACGTTTTAGTATTATTGGTAAAAGTTGTTGTATAACACAGCGAATATACTACACAGAGATGAGAAGTATCTGATGTCAGGTATAAGGTCAAATAGTTGGTAATTAGTATGTGGTATATGCTTGTGAATTATTTGAACGGAATGAAGGTTTGTGGAGGTGCATGCGCGTAAATAGCCTAGCCCTCGGTGCGGAGAACTATTACGATTAATATCGTGGAGGCGCATCAATCCAAACAGTCTCTGCCGGAAAATCCCGTAGGAAAACATGGGGTCATGCAACAACAGGTACACAGGCAAATGGATCACTTAGGGCCGGCGCCCAGTGCCGGCGTCGGCAAGCATGAGGATTTGTATTTGTTGTAATTTCCTATAAAGTCAACATGGGTATCGTTTTCGAGGTTTTCGGGGTTGCTAATTACGAATATATCATCCAGTCAGCGATACCCATATCGATTTTGGTGAAAATTTCGAGTCTTGGATCGCTAAATGGATGCTATATTCGCAATCAGCGACCCCAAAAACCCTGGAAGCGATACCCATATCGATTTTGGTGAAAATTTCGAGTCCGCCATCTGGGATCGCTAAATGGATGCTATATTCGCAATCAGCGACCCCAAAAACCCTGAAAGCGATACCCATATCGATTTTGGTGAAAATTTCGAGTTCGCCATCTTGGATCGCTAAATGGATGCTATATTCGCAATCAGCGACCCCAAAAACCCTGGAAGCGATACCCATATCGATTTTGGTGAAAATTTCGAGTCCGCCATCTTGGATCGCTAAATGGATGCTATATTCGCAATCAGCGACCCCAAAAACCCTGAAAGCGATACCCATATCGATTTTGGTGAAAATTTCGAGTCCGCCATCGTGGATCGCTAAATGGATGTTATCTTCGCAATCAGCGACCCCTAAAACCCGGAAAACGATGGACATATCGATTTTTGTGAAAATTCCGTGTCCGCCATCTTGGATCGCTAAATATAGAAAACGAAAAAAAAAAACAATTTTAACAAACAAAACGAGTCATGAAAAAAAAATAAACCCGTGATTAGTGTGATTACAAATGAGGCAGCCCTGAATCCTTAGTACCGAGTAAAATGTATGGGCGTACCGAGTAATACCCCGTCCCCGACCACTCCCCTGCCCCCGCACGATTGCTCTGTCTAGACGGCTTCGTTGACTGACTGTATGTAGTATGAATCGTTAGACTGTGATATTAGTGCGAGATGGAACTTTTAATAAAATCCTGAACCAACCCATCAGACGAGTGTGGAAACAGTAGGCCAAAGCCTCCTCAATATTGAGGGAGATTTTTGTCCAGCAGTGGACTGCGACGAGTTAATTGACAGCCTCCGTGGCGTGGCGGTAGTGCACGCGACTGCTACGCAGGAGGCGCGGGTTCGATTCCCGCTCGGTGCAAATATTTGTATGCATGAATATGGCTATTTGCATTGGTCTGGGTGTTTCTCTGTATAGTATGTATGTATTTACAAAAAAAAAAGTAACTAGGTATATTTATCCGCATTCTAGATTCCATAACACAAGCTAGTTAAGCTAAGCTTACCATGGGTCTAGATAGCGTTGTGTGGAATGTTGTGGAATATTTATTATTATTAAAAATTGTTTGATGAGAAGACGTCTGCAATCAGTGCAATGCAAAACAATGCAGCAGTGTACTGTAATAGGCTAATCGATTGAAATAACTTAAACACTATTACTATTACACATTACTTATATACATACATACCTACATATATATAATCACGCCTTTATCCTCAGAGGGTTAGGCAGAGGTTGTATTCGGTCCCACATAATAGGGGGTGGGTCTATTGCGGTATTCCAGGTACTATTTTTAGTCGAGCCATGCATCTGATGCTGATCTGGGCTGTATATATCTGCCTGATGTTAAACAGCCCTATCTCTTAGTCGCTTTGTACAGTAAGCTTCAGAGAAAAGGAACCCCCCTTGATAATGGTTTTATTCTCAAGGGGGGTTCCTTTTCTCTGAAGCTTACTTGTACGACACCGCATGGGAAGAGATGTGGTGGCCCAAATTCTACTCTGCCGGAAACCACGCGGCAATAATAATAATCGACTAAAATAAAGCGACTAGTACCAACATATCATTAATATGATTTTGAAACACAATTGAAACCCATATATTGATCATGTTTCAATCACATTTTAATCATACACATTAATATTTCATAAATTGTCACCAGAAAATATAAAATTGACTTTTAATAGGCACGTATTCAGATTTTAGAAAAAAATGTAAATATAAATAAATAAATATTCAACAACATTCCCCACAATGCTATCTAGACCCATGGTAAGCAAGTAGCTTGTGTTATGGAGTCTAGAATGCGGATAAACATACATAAATACTTTTTTTTGTAAATACATACATACTATACATAGAAACACCCAGACCAATGCAAATAGCCATATTCATGCATACAAATATTTCCACTCAGCGGGAATCGAACCCGCGCCTCCTGCGTAGCAGTCCCGTTCACTACCGCTACGCAATGTAAATCATAGATAGCATTGGTAATCGAGTTACAAACCTAACAATGAACATACAAACGTTTAATTTTACGTACATCTAGATGAAGATGACCTTATAATGGTAAATGAAATACAATTTTCATAATATGATCCCACAGACCTTTTGATCGCCGTCAAGTATGTGCTCCGGGCGAGTGGGGCAAGTGGGGCGAGTGGGGCGAGTGGGGCGAGTGGGGCGAGTGGGGCGAGTGGGGCGAGTGTCGTCGCACGCTGGCCGCCTCGCCGCGGGACGCTCCGAATGCAGTGATAAAAACAAACAGATTGTCTAGTTTACCACTTTTAAATACTTTGCTTACATTAATATACTACTACTATTGATTTTATCCATACTCGAAGCTGTTTGAGTGAGTTCGAGCTGTATGTGAGAAGAGATATTTAGACGAAGGAGCGAGATATTTAAGGAGCACTATACAAAGGTGAAAAACACTGCCCCATGTGCATGGACTGTACTTGCACCGTAGTTGTAATTACCTATTATCTTATAACTGCTAGATGCGTTGATTGCATCCCCTAAACAAGCATCTATTTACAAGTCACCAGCGTCGCTCCGGGAAGCATGTGGAAACCTGATAAGGCTGCTGACTTTTTGGGAGGATCTGGGTTGGTTGGAATGAGAGGTAAGACGGTACGCACTATACATATAATTGGAATTGTGTGTGGATAGTACTGTATTTTATATAAGATATTGTCATTCCTGTGAGTAATTGTAATATGCATCGCTTCTACATACCTACATCTGCACGGGCACTGTTTTACACTCGGCATCGATGACGGTTCGGCGTCCGTGTGTCACTGCCCAATCGGGGTCCAGTTGAAAACCAGCGCCAGGTTTCTACCTGGCACATGCTGAACTGGGCACCCATTTGGTGTATTGGTGTGTCAAAACTTTAAATGCTCTTATTATGGTTTTGTTGTAGGTATAACTTATGGCATTACTTATTGATATATGTTATTACTACGAGTAATTGTTTGTGTGACCACCTTGCACTGAATTGATGTTTCTTTCTGTTTCTTTCTTTCTTTCACAATGGCCCAATCAAGAGGCTAAGTGCGGGACAGTCTAGGTAAACTAACTAAGTAACTAACTAACTACGTTGATTGCATAGATAAAGATAAAGATGTTGTGATACGCGATCAAAAGGCAAATGAGGAAATCTTGGACTAGAACTTTGAAATGGCGACCATATCAGATACAATCTCACTATGAGAAGCTGGTTATAAATCGTTCAAGTTATGGGTAACTGTCAACAAGTATAATTCAGTGAACTGTAAAGAATTGAAATGAGAAAAAATATTAGTAGTTGAGTGATAAATGCTACCATACAAAAGAGCAGCAAAGCAGCAAGCTTACAGCAAATGCTTATGAAACCAAATAAAGCACCCATATATTTACCTACTAAAAAAATGCGCAGCAAATTCTTCCGGTACTAAATGTTGAGAAGCAAAGCAGACACTGCGTTAGTGTGCGGCCTGCTTAAGTATCCATAAGTAATCAAATCACGTAAAATTGTTAAAAATCAATCAAAGACATGGACTGGACATGGATAACTTAAAATAAATAAAAAAACCTGCAATTAGGTCTCTAAATCTACGAGTAATTATTTTTTTTCCCAAATAAAATCTATTCTACAAATCGTTTTCTGGTTGAAATTAAATGAAGGCTTGATTGACAGAAGGTCTCTAATGACTTGACCACTACACGTGCGCTCATCGCCCCGGTCAGGTCATAAGGCTATAGTCTAAGTGGATACTTGATGAGACTGGACGCGTCAGACTTTCATTGGGCCATTTAGAGAACTCGAAATTGTTACTTGATAACATTTCTGGTTTTTTTTTTTTTTTTTTTTTTTTTTTATAATCATTTTATTCACATAACTTTCACAGGTTTATGTTTAACCTTTTTAATGCGGTTTGTAAAACTCAATTTAAATGAATTATGTTAATAAATAATGTCATTTTGCTACTCTGCATAACGCCTGGCCAGATTATAATACTGACTGTTAGTAAAAAATCCAATAGTTTACCAAATTTTACTCTTCATAAGTAGAATACAGTTTGAATTTTTTTTCTTAATTCTATGTTATAAAATAATTTTGGTTGATTACAGAAGTACCATTTTTTTATATTTGCCTAAACTGTACGTTATGAATTAAGCTGACTGAAATTTTCTACAGAAACTTGAGAACCACAAGCCTATGAACACAAACTAATGTTTAAACAGCTGTTCATATCAGTTGCCGTTCTAACTGATAATATAACTGACATAAAGAATTACGAGAATTCGCCTAAAGTACTGATAAAAGCAAGGAAAAGAGTTTTTGAGATGAAATGTTGGGGTTTGATAGCGAATGAAAGGAAACAACCTTTTCGTAAGATGGTGATTTATTCACTGTCTAACTTATTATAAAAGTACAAGCGAGGTAAAAACATATACTTTACTTAGTCAGCACTTACTTAATATAAAGAACCGTACCTACATAATAAGCCGGTTGTTACTAAGGTGTTTACACACTTCAGAGAAAAGGAAAGAGAAGAGGAAAAGAGCGTTCAGCTCCAGAGAAAAACTCTTTTCCTTGCTTTTTTCCTCAAAACAGATAAACGTTTGACAGCCGTTCTATCAAAATTATCAAAAGGTAAGTTGTTAAGTGCAAGAAATTGATCACAAAATATCTCCAGTACTTAGCGTAGTGTCTTTGAATCTCGTCCGTACAGTCAGAAATCCGATCTTCCGAATCCCGTAGTAGGGGTAATTATTAAATATTCTCACGTAGAAAGTTGGGTTGTGGGTCCAATTATGTAATAAGTGGCGCCCGACCCCTGTCTGTTTGTCCGCTGTGCTCATTCTGGTACCTATTTGACAGTTTAGAGGCTGGTCTTGTTTTACTTTTTACTTGTGATCGAATATTTGGAATGAGGCTCCACATTCCAGGAAGTATTTTAAACAATTTAATTGATAGAGATAAGCTATTTTTTCTAGCCTGGGGTGAAAAATATGTTTAAAGTGCAATATAGTGGATTTATAGATTTTAATATTGTTTGCTGCAATAATAATGTTTCCGTAGCAACTCTTACTACGGGTGTTTTTGAGATAGGGTTGAAACTAATAGGGTTGAAAAATTTTCTATGTTAGGTATGAGCCATAATCATGCTCAAATTCTTGATATACATATTTTTGTTGATTTACATCAAATTGATATACCTATGTTTGTTTCATACTGATGATATGAACTGTATTCAGAGAAAGTTATATAGACACTAGAAGAAACACTGTTTTTATGGGTTAGCTTAGTGAAGATTTACAACACGAATGTTTCTATGGGTAATATGTATATATTTACAAAAAAAAGTATATAAGTATGTTTATCCGCATTCTGGATTCCATAACACAAGCTATAAAAGCTTAACATGGGTCTAGATAGCGTTGTGTAGAATGTTGTGGAATATTTATTTATTTATTTATCAGACTCTTTGTAAGAGAGGAGTCTACTGTTCCTACTGCTCCTGTACTGTAGCAGTAGTGGCTGCTGTATCCTACAATTTTCTTGTTGTACCCTTTTTTTCGTGCGGAAATCCCCACGGATACCTCCTCCACCGGAGTCGGAAGGGGAGGTTATGTCGGACTCGAACCGACTAAAACCGCAAGCCGACTGAGGGTCGTAGTGCTAGTCTGGAGGTGAGGTTGTCTTCGTATATCCTTCGTTCCCTGGCTGACCCATCCTTCTGTACCCTGGCGCCTGTAATCAGACGTTATCCCAAATGAATCAATCCTATGAACATTCTAATTAAATATGATTTTGATCCAAAAATGACAGGTGTTGTAATAAATATAACGAGTTTCAATTTATTTCATTTATTTACAACGCTAAATTAACTTGATTGGTATTATTAAGTAAATTCGCGCGGCCATATTAAATACTTTGTTAAATATTTATATTTTATTTTCATCATCGTTACGGTGATCGGTGAGAGTTATGTAAAGTCCATCGATTAATCAAGTTGGGACTGTTTACCCATTACCCATATGGACTTTACCCTAATATTGACAGTAAAAACTATTTGAATGAATTTTTTATAGCATTTATTATGCTAACTTTTAAGTTCGAAAAACATCGGAAAAAACTATTACAAAATGGTCCGCGGGTCCGCTGATAGAATAATAAATGAATGATAGATTTCTTTAGCATTATGTGTAAAACATCTCATATATAAACTCACGCCTGTATTCCCCGAAGGGGTAGGCAGAGGTGCTAGCACCCACATTTCGCCAGTTTATGTTTAGGCCCCAATGTAATAGGTGGCGAGCCTATTGCTATTAACCGGGCACTTATAAACCTGCGATAAATACATACATAACTTCGAAAAGCATCGAAAAGTCATTGGTGTGTGCCATGGCAAACCTGGGTTCGAACCCGAGACCTCGTCTCAGCAGTCCATTACCCGTACCACTAGGCTACCGCCGATTTGTGTAAAAAACATGGCAATAACAAGTACAGTAACGTCACGTAATTTATTATTATAAATACAATTTTAAGGTATTTAATAAATAATAGTAGGTACAGCATTACCTATAGATCAGACTCTCGTGAACAAATACTACGAATTTGTGTCTATTTGTATATCTGTGAAGTTCCCGTGATACATACTTACAAGAAAGGATTCCTCAGGGTAAAAGCGGTCTTATACGATTTCCTTTAGTCTCAGTAGTCCGGTTGACCTATTGCTCGAACTACTGCTACTTTTGTGTAGCAGTAGTCCGGTGGTAGTTCGCTTAATCGGAATACTGCAACTCTCCAGTTGCATTAGTTCGGTAGTCAAAGAGTATTCAGTAGTCAAACGGCCGTACCATCCTTCCTCGAAACAGTTCAGGCCACTTTCGACCCCATCATTGTGGATAATACAAGAAACCTGAATTTTCATTAACCAAGCAAGCGTTGTATACGATCAAAGTTTCTTAATTTCGTCACTCACCCACTGACTGACCGATTATCATCATCCATGTATCATGGAAGTCCCATACCACGGTAATGAATAAAAAGAATTACAGCCAACAATAACATTGTAGGCTATTATGTCAAAGAGAGCTCATCCAACAGGGGTCATCAGCTATACTTACATTTCATCTTTATTTTTGATGCGTAATCAGAGAGTCATCCATACGTGTTATTGCAATAACTATTAGTAATACTATCTTATTGCTACTGGTACTTCAGTAGCAATAGGATATTATTGGTAACACTGTTGGTAATATATGCATACATAAATTATCAATAAAAATACACAGAAGCGTCGTATTCGTTCGAAATTTGACCGAAGAAATTATTTCATTTCCGTTCTTCAACATCAATTTAGAACGTATTGAATTAAAGTATGTTATACCTGATACCTACCTATTATATACATATCATGTTATAAGTACTTTAAGTAGTAAAATTCTACTGATATTTTATGGATGTCTTACTCAATTACGTTCAAACGGCTGAGCAAATCTGGCTGAAAGCAGCTTTTTCACTCCATAAAGACTCCGGGACTGCACGAAGAAGAAAACACGCGCTAGGATAAGCATTCCTGTTCTTTATCGTGCCATAATGAAAGAAAGCATCCAATCGCTTGGTTCTAGTTCAAGACGAAATTGTTTCTACAGTACCTAGTCAAAGTCAAAGTATTTATTCAAAATTGTGTAGCACTACTACAGCTTTTTGACGTCAAATTCTGCTTAAAACTAAGTTTACCACCGCTTCCTAGGCACCAGTGGAGAAGAAACGGCGCAACAAACTCCACTGTAGCATTTTACAGACGTCAATTTACAAAAAGTGATCTCTTAAGACTAAATATGGACTAATGTACAATTGTCTCGTGTCAAGATAATTAAAGTATATAAAAAAACTTATATAATAAAATAATTAACCTAAGTTAACATAAAAATAAAGACTAAGAAGTTCGCGTTTCTCTTTAAACATTATGCCGTAATTACAGCAATTGAGGAGGGGTCTGCACCATGCTCAACCTAGAACCCAAGACGGCGAGCGTTTTAGTCGGTTCGAGTCCGACATAACCACCTCCACCGGCTCCGTGGGGGTGGTGGTATTCGTGGGGATTTATCGCACGATAAAAAAATATGCTCAACCTAGACATTTTTGTATTCACTGTCCTATAGTATGCTTTTTTACATAAGGTGGTCTTCACAAAGGTTTTAAATCTATTGTCAGGCATACCAAGGACGGATTCAGGTAATCTATATATATATAAAATCACTTGTCCCGACTGACTGACTGATTGACTGATTCATCAACGCAGAGCCTAAACCGCTGGACCTACAAACTTGAAATTTTGACAGTAGTTGCATTTTATGATGTAAACATCCACTAAGAAAGGATTTTTGGAAATTCTGCTACTAAAGGGGTAAAATAAGGGATGGAAGTTTGTATGAAAGTCCGTCATTTTCAGAGGTAGATGCACTAAATTTCATAAACCTGTGTCTTTTAAGAAATAAATGAAACGTGTATCAGCGTTTTTCAAAATTTAACTACTAAAAGAGTAAAATATGTGATAAACGTTTGTATGGAAAGTTCGTCATTTTCAAAGTTAGAAACATGAAAGTTCGTACACCTACGTCTTTTGAGAAATAAACGAACACGTGTATCTTTTTAAATTCACTGCTAAAGCGGCAGACTAGGCGACGAACGGTAATACTTTCATATTCGTCATTTTCAAAGTTAGTTTCTTGAAATTTCGTACACTACTAAAAGTTAAATGGATGGATTATGAGTTATGTGAAATTTAATGAGAAGCGATAATATAAGGTTAGACTACAATTGGAATACGAAATTTTTCCGGGCGAATCCGAGACTGGTCATAATATACCTATTATTTATCAATGCGAAAGTAACTCTGTTTCTGTCTATCTGTATGTATAACAGCCGAACCGATTTTTGTGCAATTTGATATAGAAGTAGATTAGACCTTGAAAAAGGACATAGGCATGTTTAGGCGCGATAATCGACATCCACGCGGACGAAGCCGCGGGCAACAGCTATCTATATATATAAAAATCAATTGCTGTTCGTTAGTCTCGCTAAAACTCGAGAACGGCTGAACGGATTTATCTTATTTTGGTCTTGAAATGTTCGTGGAGGTCTAGGGAAGGTTTAAAAGGTGAGAAAAATTCGAATAATTGCCAGGAAATGCCTAAAAACAGCAAATCTTTTTGAGAGAACGAAGTCTGTCGGGTCCGCTAGTTTATTATAAAAATGTATACCTTCCCCCCTAAAAGAATTACTAACTGTGCTAAGCCGATAGCATGGAAGGAGTAGTTTATTTTAGTGACAATGCAGTCTTCGCTAGTAAATCGAACAAAACTCAGTGTAAAAGTATTTTCTTGGTACCAACCGAAAAACATTACAGTGCCACGTAAAGAATTTAGATTGTCCTAATTAATTTGTATTGTAACACTGTTTAGTATGCCAGTTTAACTTTAACGACGTGTATATCCTTAGTCCACTTGACGGACTTTAGATTCATTACGGATTGGGAGCGTGACGCTCCTTATATGGACATAATAATATAATAAGTAGACGCTCCTTCGCCTTGAACCGAGTTAATTGCCAAAACGAGCACGCTTCATTAAGCTGTTTGATGTAATCGATATTGGTAATCAAGTCATCATCATCCTTGTCTTAGTCCTGGTCGCGAGGCTTTCGCCTTTCGACTACAGCCTCAGGTGAAGGCTCACCCTATAAAAATCTCAACTTTAGCTGAGTTGCCACTATTTTAAAACTCACCCATACAGTGTGTGAGTTCACTACGTCCAAATTTTAGAGGTGGTCAACTCAGCAAACTAATATTTGTAACGCGTTCGCAACTGTTTACAAGTATATTTGTGCTTATATTTTCCAGGTTTATGTTCTAGCTAATAAAAAAGACATGCCTAATCGATTTTTTTTATTTAATAAACTGTTAGATAAGCTAGTAAATAAACAAAACCAATATGAAAAACATATATCTGCGCAGGAGGCGCGGGTTCGATCCCCGCTCGGTGCAAATATTTATATGAACAGAGATGGCTATTCGCATTGGTCTGGGTGTTTCTATGTATAATATGTTATGTATTTATTTACAAAAAAAAAGTATAAAAGTATGTTTATCCGCATTCAAGATTCCATAACACAAGCCACAAAAGTTTACCATGGGTCTAGATAGCGTTGTGTAGAATGTTGTGAAGTATTTATTTATTTCACCTTGGTGTCCGGTCAAATATGGCTTAGATTTTTTTTGCTGTGTAGGGGCGACTGCCGTCTGATCTCCTAGTCTGAGTTGTGGATAGTGTTCAACAATTGACAGAGTTATTTAAGTCGCATATCATAGGTAAATCTCTGTCTTTATAACACGACTAGTGCTAGCAAGAACCTACTTTTAACGTGTCCACGGAAGCACTTAGAAAATATACCACTAGGCGTTCACTCATCTAAATTGCAATGGTACCTAAGTCACTTGACCATTTTCAAGCCCTCGAATCGACTAAAACCTCATGCCGTCTTTGGGTCGTCGTGCTAGGCCGGAGGTGAGGTTATCTTCGACCTTAGACATATCCCTAGCAGCCCGGGCCTGACCCAGGGCCATTCCTTACGGTCAGGCCCTCCGCGGGAGGGGGGACAACGTCCTCAACGCGCCGCGGAGGTCACTTAACATACTGATATTAGGGATATCAATAATGAGCATGCTGAAATGGTGGTCCGCAGTTATATGTTTTTACACCTTAAGGATAAGGATCCGGGACACGCCAATTATAATTTGTTCATAATTATACATACCTACCTACATCTACTCACGTCTACGAATCCTCGAAGAGGTAAGCAGAGAGATAAAACTTGATAAAAGCATTAAAAAGTATTTGTATCCATTTTTCAAGGCTATACACCTGATGAGGCTGTTCAAACCATGATCATAACCTAATGAACAATTTGAGATGAGTATTTAAAATAAATAGGTCAAAGGTGAGGAATATCGTTGAAAACGATTCAATCTGCAGTTGACTTCATAGAGCCTGGTGCTTTGAGGTATCATGAATAAATCATTAAGGCGGGTTGATCTCTGACCCGGTCTCCATTGAACACAATCACACTAAATAATATATTGGTTCGCGATACTGTTAAGCCTACCCCACACAGGCGTGTTACTTTCCATATATTGCGATAATGCGATAATGCGTCCCTATTCCTTAGCCACAACACAACTGCGTGCGCCGTTATTGATGAGGAAGTAGTGTAGCTGTTGTCCAAATTGAAAAATTTCTATAACTCCCCCTTTCCCCCTAAGCTAATGACTATTCGTTGGCCTTTGCGATACGTATTAGCAATGCATATTAGTATTAGTAGAATAAATGATGAATGTTATGTAATTGACATGTATTTTGCTGACGTTTATGACAGTCGTGAACGTATGTCAATCCAATAAATTTATGCTTTTAGTCTACAATATGCTGGCTGCCAATTGCCACTGGTCTAGTGAGGGTAGATCTAGCAATAATGCGTGCGGTATTACCAAATGACGATAACGCACCTGTGTGGGGTAGACTTTATATTATCGAAGCACTCGGTATTTCACATTTTTGAAAGTGCGGCATTGGTTGTTTTTTTTTGTGAACGGCCGTACATCAAATGTTACGTCACCTCAGTTTACAGTTAATGATAAATAACTTAATTATATAACGTTTAGGTGTTCTTTTATTGGTACCTATTGCGTGGGCTAATTAAGTTAATCAAATATCTACCAGATCAAATGTAGATACTATGTTTGTGGTTTATTGATGGTGATTGGCAGTATAATTATTTGTAGTGGTTAAAATCGGTGTACCTATTGGATACTTCAACGGAGAAGAAAATATGGTAGGTATTCAGGTGGTCATAATCGATGTCATCAGGGTGTTTAAAATATTGACAATGACGATTACTATTAATAATGCATAATATACAGCCTTCTGACCTTTCAACCCCGAGAGGAAGGCCTATGACAGAGCTACACGTACCTACCAGTTTACAGGTTAGGGTGGTATTTGCCCCTAAAAGTCTGGCGGGGCCCGCTACATTCATTTACAATCCTTATCCTTACTATTATTATAAACGCGTAAGTAAAATCTCTCTGTCTATATGTCCGTCTGTTACGCTTTTACGCCTAAACCACTGAACCAATCTTGATGGTATTTGGTCCAGATGGATGTAACCTACGTTTGGTCGCGATAACCAATATCCACGCCAGCTGAACCGCAACTAACAGTATTGTATAAATTCAGTAATAAAAAAATAATAAAGGTTTGATCCCGAAGACGAATGCATTCGTCAACTGCCGACGTATGCAGCACATAAACATTATACCTATACATTACTTGTTAAATTTCGATACGGATAAAAGTATACCTTTGAGAAGCCGCAATGAATTACGCGTATCTACTGCGTGCTGCAATTGTCGTATGTGAATACCTTCAGAATCAAACCTTTAGTGTCCTCAAAAACATACCTAAATGAGACATAGGTGAACGACGTTGTATCTCAAAGGCACCTGTGCTACAATGTGACGGCTCATTTAAGCACACATCACAGCAAGCCGACTTAACCTACCAAAACAAAGTAACTTGATATAACCACGCCAAGAATGTACTCTTATTCACAAATATGCAATAATAACGTAGCAAATCGTTATATTTACATAAAAGATCAGTGAACATTATACACGAGTCCGCTATCTTTATAGATGTCATAATGATAATGGAGCTATTAATGTTATATTCTAGTTTTAATTGCTGTTTCCAATTAGTGGTCGTTTGTTTGACATCGTTAATTACCCCCCAGTGAGCCGGATGCTTTTTTGGCTTGACAATATAGTTATTTGTTTATGAATATTAATACCAATTTCTTAATTGGGGGTTTCTCTCAGAACTGAAATTAATATTTTATATCTACACAGCTGTGAGGGAGGTAGTCAAGTGGATTCACAATTCTCCGTAGTCGACACATCCACTCGGCCTCGGAAGCGATCACGACCAATGCAAGAACAATTTCTTGCATTGGTCCTGATCGCTTCCGAAGCCTTTGCCTTGAAGTCCGGAGTCCACTTAAATATAAGAGGCTTGGTTTTTTTGCCTATTATAATATATAATACTAGCTGTCCCGGCGAACTTCGTACCGCCAATTTTTTAGATCCCGTTCCCGCTGCACCATTTAGGGGGATGAAAAATAGATGTTGGCCGATTCTCAGACCTACTCCATATGCTCACAAAATTTCATGAGAATCGGTCAAGCCGTTTCGGAGGAGTATGGCAACGAAAACTGTGACACGAGAATTTTATATATTAGATAATATTCCACAACATTCTACACAACGCTATCTAGACCCATGGTAAGCTTAACTAGCTTGTGTTGGAACCCAGAATGCGGATAAACATACTTACATACTTTTTTTTGTAAATACATAGAAACATCCAGACCAATGCAAATGCTCATATTCATGCATACAAATATTTGCACGGATCGGGGATCGAACCCGTACCTCCTGCGTTGGCAGTTGCGTTCACTACAGCCACGCCACAGAGGCCTAGTTAAATTGGATCTTGTATGAATCTGCACTAAAAGTAAAAGAAAAATAAATATTAATAAAGAAGATTATATAATCAGTTATTTAAATAGTTTTTGCTTCATAGACCTTCCTAGTGGAGATTTTAGGTATGAATTCTTCTTTTTCTTGCCCATTTTATAAAATACTTTAGTACAAAATAAATTCATCTGTCCTGCCTGTGCATCCCCATTAGGAGCGAATGCTGTTTGACTTTCAGCCTGAGTTGTGGTTCAGCGGTCACCCATGCAAATGGCAACCGCCCCTAGGTAGCTTAACTTATTGATCGTTTACCGAACGTTGTTCGCACCTGGCCACGAGCACGTGAATATCTAACATAATTAGTGAACAAGTAAGAAAGTGATACTGGTGATAACATAGAGGAAATGATATCATTTATGTTGACAATAATGTGACTAAAAGAGTGATGGTGGTGATTAGAGGAGATGAAGACAACTGCGTAAAGGTGATATGAAGGAAAATGTTGATAAGGTATGAACACCAATACGTTATCCGTGTGGTGACGAAGAAATAATACAAGTATTACCAACCCATCTTATCCGAAAGGTGGCGTACGACGCGACCAACAGAAAATGTGCAAACGATATCAATCACTGCGAGTGAAGGTGAACCCGAAATAAAATCCTATTAAGTACCTACAACTGTGTTATCCAACTGGGGAGCTCAATAGCTAAGTAGAAAGAGCACTCCCCCTGTAAGGGAAAGGTCGCGAGTTCAAGTCCCAATTGAGCATTTCATTTTTCCCGATGTATTCGAATTTTAAAGTTAAAAGTAAAAATTCATTCAAATATTTGGGCGGAGATAATTTAAAAATGGTTGAAAAATCATTCATTGGTTCCAACAGTTCGTAAGAAACTTGGTAGATGGCTTCAACGTTGCCCTTAAAGACGGATATAAAGAGAAGGGAAATTTAAAGTGATTCAGGTGTGGCTCAATAGCTCAGTTGGAAGAGCATTCTCCCTGAAAGGGAAAGGTCGTGGGTTCAAGTCCCACTTGAGCATTTCATTTTTCCCGATGTATTCGAACATAATTATATGTTCATATAAGCTTTCCAACGACCTTCACGTAGACGCCCACAACAACTGTACTACAAAGTTCCAGCCCAATCGGACGATGAGCGCATACAAACTGGACACATAAATCTAAACGATAAGATTCGCAATAATTTTGGTTAAAATTACGTGTAAGGCCGCGCACTCGAACGTTTGTCGGGTGGAGCTACAGTGACAGCGTGGCGATGATTACTAATAAAATGAATTTGATGACCACCGCTGTTAATGAGGATGCAGCTTTATACTTATGTGTTTAATGTAGAACATGTTTTTTTACGTGCGAAAAATGCCCACGGATACCACCACAGAACAGGTAAAGGAGGTTTAACTGTTCTGTGGATACCTCCTTTAACTGTTCTGTGGATACCACCCCCCTGGAGCCGGTGGAGGTGGTTATGTCGGACTATAACCGACTAAACGCACGCCGTATATGGGTCTTTGGTTGCCGGAGGTGAGATTGCCGAAAGTATACCTATCTCTCGCACCCCGGCAGACCCAGACTCTTTCGAGATGGTCCCCTTCGGGTTGTGGGGACCTCGGTGTCCCCATCTAGCCCCGGGTACGGGGAGGCGCACTTTGCGCCGCCGGCGCGGCCTGCTTCTGCTAGGGTGACAGGCGGCTCCACCGGTCACCCCCAGGCCAGCGCTGCGACCCCGATGTCTGATCCGCCTTCGCTCTTCACGGGCCGAAGTGATGTAGAACATGTGGAGAGTGATTAACACGATTGTGGTCTGGAGAAACAGTCAACCGTATATCCATACTCCATACTAATATTATAAATGCGAAAGTAACTCTGTCTGTCTGTCTGTCTGTAGGTATATTACGCTTTCGCGCCTAAACCACTGAATCGATTTTGATGAAATAGGGTATAGGGGTAGATTAGACCATGAGAAAGGACATAGGCTATGTTTCGTCGCGATAACCGACATTCACGCGGGCGGAGCCGCGGGCAAAAGCTAGTTACATAATATATACTCACACCTGTGAATCCCAGAAGGGGTAGGAAGAGGTATATTAACACCCACTTTTCGCCAACAATGATTTTCAGTCCTACGTAATAGGGGGCGAGCCTATTGTCCTGTAGTACTGGGCTGTATGTTTACTGTCGGATGAAAAACAGCCCTATCCTTTAATCACCTTCTACAACACCCTCAGGAAGAGATGGAGTGACCCAATTCTACATACCCAACACAGCAATCAACCATAGGACTGGATATTTTGAGGAGACTAATAGAATGCCTACAGTCCCGGGTCCTTTAAGCGGGGCGTGAAAAGGCATCTGATGAGGCCACCATAGTTAACATGTTACATGTTTACGATGGTGACCCTCTTTTCAAGACTTTCCTTTAGCTTACCATCAGGCGAGGTGAAGTCAAATTGACGTGGCCTTTTATAAAAAAAAATAAACTGAATATGATAATATCCCTGGCAATATGCTTTTTAAAGCATATTGCCAGGGATTTTACACGGGCAGCCTGTGGGCCAGCTTTACAAAAAAATCCTACACGGCCCTACGCGTTCAATACAACAACATCTTCAGGGCTCTGTTCCGGCTTCCACACTACTGTAGCGCTTCAGGCATGTTTGCCGATGCCTGTGTGGACGACTTTTACGCGGTAATGCGCAAGAAGGTTGCCTCGATGGTATGCAGGGTGAGGCGGAGCTCGAACGGAGTACTGAGGATGGTTGGTGAACGCCTTGATTCGGTCCTGGTTGGTAGGTTCATCGAGCTACATGTTAAAAAAGGTCGGTGAGCCTGCCCCCGGAGCGGTGGTATACTTATACCTATTTTAATTTTATTGTTCATTTTATTATTCTATTTGTTATACTAACATAGTTTATAAGGTATATTGTTACTAATATTATGGATCTCTGGTCTGAAATTAAAAGATTTTTATTTTTATTTTTATTTATGAACACAAGAATACTTCACTCGGCCTAAGAAGCAAAAAAAGCAGTTTTTTTTAATTGTTACCATTATATTAGCTATAGCAATTTGTCAGGTGTACTGAAGTCGGTGCTGCTACTGAAAATGACTTTGAATAATTGTGGTGTGATATTCCTGTGTTACTCCTAGGTATAAAGGGAGGATCAGACAGGTAAAGTTCATAGCTGGTGCGCCAGGGCCAAAGGGCGGATGATGGGATGTTGTATATTTATATTTCAAAGCCTCTGACGAGCGCTCGGCTGCTTTGTAGGGGGCGCGGTTTCGATTCCCGGTCTATAAAAATATTTGTATTTGTGAACAAGTTTCTTTAAAATGGTCGGGATATAAAGAAATAGTATGTATGTGTTTACAACAAAATGAATCTCATAATAAACATAACATAAACTCATGCCTGTATTCCCCAAAGGGGTAGGCAGAGGTGCTAGCACCCACATTTCGCCAGTTTATGTTTGGGTTCCAATGTAATAGGTGGCGAGCCTATTGTCATTAACCGGGCACTTATAAACCTGCGATAAATACACACATAACTTCGAAAATCATCGAAAAGTCATTGGTGTGTGCCATGGTAAACCTGGGATCGAACCCGAGACCTCGTCTCAGCAGTCCATTACCCATACCACTAGGCTACCGCAGATTTTCGTCAAAATGAATCTAAGTATGTTTATTCGTATTCTAGATTCCAGTATAAAAGATTTAAAAGAAAACACATGGCTATTTCTTTCGAAGTATACATTCATTCTTTATAATGATACTTCGTCGAAATAGCCATGTGTCGAAAGACGTAAATTTTTTTGATTTATTATAATTAATCAGAGCACGAACTTTCATTGCGCGATTCAGAATTCGTACAGTTCCGTAAAAGTTCATCTTGCTATCGCTAGATGGCGCTATGTGTTGGGAATTGAACCGAGAAAACAAAGATAGAATAAAATATCACTGCGATCTTCTACCAAGGGACCAACCATATTTATAAATTTAAATATTGTAAGAATTAATCGCCCCCATTAATACATAAGACCTGTAACAGGTACACTGATATATTAACATTCTAATTTTTAGTCGAAAAAGCGTTTTGAATTAGCCATATTTGAATATCTAATTAGTATGTTAATTATTTTATGCTGTTTCGAGTTAATTCCTCGATAAATTGTTTGCTTAATGACCTTTATATTTTAGTGCGATTGAATTAATGTTTAAATACATAGTTATGATATTTATCAGTTTATATCCGATGTATATGGGACGACTTTTTGTATGTTTATTACCACTTTTGTACATTATGTATGATATGCGAAGGGCATGCTCCAGTATGTAGGTCTGGTCCTTTGTAGTGTTCTAGATACGAAACGAGAGGACCGTTTTTTATGATTCTTACGTCAATCAATTCGTCACAATATTCTGAAAGTTAATTGACTGAAAGAAAAAATGTACAGTCAACGCCATAAGTTGATTAACACTAAAATGTTTCACAAATCTTTTTTATATTGGAATGCATCTGTCTATAGTAAAAGTAGTGTTATGATTCCCAGAAGACAAACTTAATTTACATATTCAATGTTTTTTTTTTTCACAATTTTATGTAAGGTTTAGGGGCCACAGTGTTCAATAAATTAGAATTGGTTAAGCTACTTTTGTAGTTGACTGTACCATGTAGGTAAATCATAGTGAGCAGTCGTAACTCATTAAAATTGTGCCCAATTTTTTTTCGTGCGGAAATCCCCTCGGTTACCCCCCTGCCGTAACCGGAAGGGGAGGATATGTCGGACTCAAACCGACTAAAACCGCACGCCGACTGTGGGTCGTGGTGCTAGGCCGGAGGTGAGGTTGTCTTCGATATATCCCTCGCACCCCGGCTGACCCAGGGCCATCCCTTACGATTAAAATTGAGACCAGCTAAATTCTGTTCATTGGCGAGTATCTACTGCATTGAATCCATACTAATATTATAAAAGCGAAAGTAACTCTGTCTGTCTGTCTGTCTGTATGTTACGCTTTCAGGCTTAAACCACTGAACTGATTTTGATGAAATTTGGTATAGGGATAGGTTAGACCTTGAGAAAGGACATAGGCTATGTTTGGTCGCGATGACCGACATCCACGCGAGCGGAGCCGCGGGCAAAAGCTAGTTAAAAATAAATAAAATAAAAAAACCCGATATTGTTCATCACATCATCATCTCCTTGCAAATTCACTACTCTTCAGTTAAGAAAATTGCACAATAATACCACAAAGTTCTAAATCGGTAAAAAAATCCAATCGTCTGTGACCGACGCTTGACCCGCGTGCTGCAGGTCGTGACCTACGCGGTATTAATTACGTCGCGTGCCATTCTCAGTGTTTCTTAGATGCGCTTGCGCAAGGTGACGTCACCGCTATTGAACAGGTGATAGGATTGTTTTGTGGCGGTCCGGCTGTTTAAGCTTTGGAGATTTTATGTTAGATATCTATAGAATATAATTTATGCAGTGTTTATAACGATTATTACAGAAAAAAAGATTTTTGAATCCTCACTTGCGACCTGGTATGTGGGTTCGTCTGTTGGTTGACGGACCGGGTTATGGCGTTGGTTTTCTTCTGGGTGTTAGTTATTCACACGTCAACCACTCCCGTTGAAACCAAACACTTGCGTTGTACATATCCATAGGCCATGGTAAACCTTTCTCATCTAGTAGGCCTTGTTTGCCACCAGATTGGCATAAAAAACTGATTTTGCAAATTTTAATAATAGGTAAAATGTATGTAAGCCGCGTGGTTCCCGGCAGAGTAGAATTTGGTCCACCCCATCCCCACAAGGCGACTAAGGGATAGGGCTGTTTAACATCAGACAGATATATACAGCCCAGACTTAGCCCGAGTCAACAATAGTGCCAGGAATACGGGAATAGGCTCAGCCCCTATTACGTCGGACCGAATACATTGATTGGTGAACTGTGGGTGTTAATTCACCTCTGCCTAACCCTACGGAGATAAAGGCCTGATTATGTGGATTTTCCATCTTATACGTCTTTAAGGCGATGGGAAATTTGAATCACATCGGGCGTGTCTCGGTAACCGAATTGGTCAAGGCATTCCCCCTGTAAGGGAAAGACTGCGGGTTCCAGTCCCGCCCGAGAAGATTCTTTTTCCCTATGTATTCGATTTGTATATTTAGCATACTTAATGCTGTAAAAATTCATTCAATCTATCCAAACATCGTTACAAACTTTCAGATTCTTTATATTAGCTTTATAACTTGAGTTATGGGTAGCCATGTAACGCCATATGTACCTACTTGCAAGAAATACATATGTTCTGAGATTCGATTGAATTGGAAAACAGAATCATGCCTTTGAGTTTTTGTTCAATGTAGTAGATCTGCTATAGGTAGATATAGATATAAAAGACTTGTGCTTTATCGAATATGTTTAAACTTCGTATCTGACTAGAATGAGCGGCTCCGCTTAGTTTTCGCACCTAATAAAACCTTTCAGCTCATTTCAAAAGGTAACCTCAGATCACCACCTTGGCTTAACTAACAATGTAACTATGAATAGTAATACCTACATCAGATTGTTATCCAAAGATTGGTTTTAAAAAGGACTCGTTACATTGAAACAGTAAGTAAAAAGAAAACACCGTAAGAATCGAATACATACGGAAAAATGAAACTTTTCGAGCGGGACCCGAACCCGCGATCTTTCATTACAGGGGGCTTTGACCAATTCGGCTGCCGAGACCCGTCCGATGTGATTCAAATTTCCCTTCTATATTATCGATTTGTATAGTTAGCATACTTCTTATATATAAAATTCTCGTGTCACAATGTTCGTTCCCGTACTCCTCCGAAACGGCTTGACCGATTCTCATGAAATTTTGTGAACATATTGAGTAGGTCTGAGAATGGACCAACATGTATTTTTCATCCCCTTAAATGGTGCAGCGGGAACGGGATATGACGCCACGAGGGCAGGAAAAAATTGGCGGTACGAAGTTCGCCGGGACAGCTAGTATACTGTAAAATTCACTCAATCACCGTAAAAACTTATACTGCTGGTCGTAACATCGGTCTGCTATTTAGTGAATGAGGCTCTGGCGTTGATTAGCGCTAGTCACTTCCATAAAAGCCAAGATAATCTCAATGGAAAGGAGGAGAGATAGTAAGTGAACTATGGCTTCGAAATGAGAACATTAGAGAAGATAATCTCTAAAATGCTGAGTTAGGTGACCTTTTTTTCTCTTACGTGACGTCTCTGGTGTTGCACGTGTTTATAGCTTATCGCGGTAACAACTTCCAATCAGGTGAGCCATATGCTTGTCTGCGATTCTAGTCTGTGTGTCTGCTGCGATGGATTTCTTGTAGTACCTAATTTTGGTACCTACTCTAAATCTTTGTTTATAAATAATATTTGGAATGAAATTTTTGAATGTATTTCGCAATATTTCAGCGTTTTCCTCCTAGATAAACAGAGACAATGTCTTCCATTCCTTTCCTTTCAAACAGATCTAATCACATCATAAACGTATCGAGTTAACTAATTGCATATAATTATCAATCTGCGCGCTTGTCGACTCACGCGACGAGGCCAATGCGCTACTAGACAAGTAAACAAATAGCGCTATGCTCCTTGCAAATAAGTGCGAGTGAGAGGTCCGGTGGACTGGAGGGTATGGAATAACACTTGTCTGACTTTAGGCATCCTGTACACGAAGAATTTGGTAGTAAAAGAAGTGATTGAGGACAGGAACAATTTATCAAAAACAAAATATTACGTATTACAAATGTAAAAAAAAGTATAACAAAATATGTTGCAGCTTAATCAAGGAAGTACTCTGTCACTCTGTGCGGAAACTTGTCTAATATCAGCGAGAATTTTAATTTATAACTAAACTAAACTGACTCATGGGATATGAAAGATTTCAGGGATTACCATTAATTTAATTTACCGTGTTTGTTAGAGAGATTTGGTCCTTATACACTGTCGATTGAAGCCATGAAAATACAGGATGTATTTTTTTCGGGTTTTTCGTTGGTTCGATTAACGGCTGTCTCATGCGAGTTTTCGAAAATCTTTGAATGCAGTTTTGTTTCTTTTTAAAAATAAAGAAATGTTTCCTTTGAGTGAAATTCCCTATCTCCAGTATTTCGAGTACTTCCCCTAAGGGGGCATGCAAGTCTTCAGTTATGTATAACTTGAAGCAAACAAAATGGTATGAGTTTAAATTAAAGGGACTTCCAATAACGAAAAAAAATTAAACCTGGCTTTGAATGTACAATATTAATGAAATTTCAAAGCAATTAGTATGCCACAGTTTCCTTACCATCCCGGCTTGACCATTCAATCTAAATCGATAGGTACAGTCAGCATCAGATGTTGGCGTACAAAGTACTCAAAATGATTTTAATTTCATTTTTTACCTCCTTCCAGTTGACTGATTGTTTTGATATTTGGTACACACCTTTAGTTTGGACAATAATAACATTTAAATCATTATTTAAACTGTTTTATTGATTTAAATGTTATTATTGATTTTATAATCAATAATAACATTTAAATCAATAAAACAGTTTGATTTGCTTTTAATAGTTGAGTTTTACGATCATTTTGAGACTTCGTCGTGTAGATATTTATAACGCTGACTGTACGAGTGTATTGTCAATATTTGTTAATGTGTGTAAGTCGCCTAAATAACGGCAGATGGATTCGGGAGTTGCAATTTTAGTGGAAAATTGCCGGTAAATGTGTGTGTACACGATTGTAAAAAGATCATTCGTAATTCCTAATTCATAATCGATTATTAATTAAGGATATTTTATATATAAACACGTTCTTATTTGTCACGCAAACGCGTCAATATCCGACACGGCTCGTAATTAATTAACGGGAATAGTCGCGGTGTACTTTTGTGTTTTTTATATTCAGGCTCAGGTCATTGACATTTGTACGAAAAAATTGAATGACATAAAGTAGATTGTAATTATTTTTTAAATTAGTAATGGTATTTATTTTGGTGAATCCGTAATAATGTCATAGTGATAAGGGTACTAATATTCTTAGTCCCACATAAAAGAGAGTGAGCCTCGTGAAATCGTGAAATATTCTAATAATCTGATTTCATCCTTGCTGACAGTAACAGTAAATTACGTCCCTATATCATATTCGGGAATTGAACCCAAGACCAGACGATGACGTCAAAGTCAAAGTCAAAAATCATTTATTCTGCATAAACCATTAAATCGGAACTTACAAAATTAATAAAATCAAAATATATATTAAATACTAGTTTAGCAAATGAATCACCGGCATCGGTTCGAAACGCGGCCCAGACCTGAGAAGACTCCGGCAAGAAACTCAGCGGGTAATTTTTTACGGTGGACATAAATACACTTAAAAAAGACTACCAAAGCACTGTTCAGGAAAGCACAGATGTTTCATAATCACAATCACTTATTTTATTACTGAAAACGCCTCAAGGAAAACGCCCGAGTCTCCGAAAGTTACATCACTACGTTATTGCCGGCTTAGGTAAATTCTGAAAGCCGGCAAACTCAGACAAGCCAGAAGGATAATACACGCGCCTAAAGGCAGAATGTGCTGCTCCAAAACAATATTATAACACCTGTAATGTAACCATGTGCTATGAAAATAAAATTTGATTTGATTTGAGTAACATTTATGACTTTACGTCGGTGGGTGCATCTAGACGCCTCCACCAAGATCTTCGGAGCCCAAGTTCTCCAAGCTTCTCCAGCTAGCCGGTACACCTGTTGACCGACCGACAGCGTTATCAGTTGCCGTTTGACCTCTTAACTCCGAGAGGAGGTTTGGGAGGTCGCTTGACCTCCCAACTCCGAGAGGAGAGTTGGGAGGTCAAACGGCAGCCGATAAAAACCTCATAATTTAAATGTAAAATAATTGTCAAATAAATTTACCATTTTCAGTAGATAGTGAGGCAGTTAAAAATTATCTTTTTCAATATAATCCTTTACTTACGAAGTTTACTCATCCAATTTATTTTAACTCTAGGAAATAACCTATTCCAGTTATGTCCATAGAAGTTATGCAGTCTAAGGTACGCAACTACAGCACACAAGGCATTTAAAATTAAATATTATAGATTTTCATAAGCGAGCGTTTGAAATGTAAGAGTTATAGCGCAGTTGCGTTTAATAGTTAATACAGTCGCATGTGAGCGGGCGAGCCTTGACCTGCAGACATGAGCACAGGCACATCTCCGCGCGCCGGCCTACGGCCACTGGATGTGCCGAGCCGATGTGCCTTTCAGAATAACTTTAATATACAAATAACCAAAATTAGAGTAAGTAAATAACGTATAGGGCTATACTCCATCCGACTGTAAACAGCCATGACAAATTGTCCACGTGACGGTAATAGGCCCGGTCCCTACAAGGGGCTGAAAATCATAATTAACTAAATGTGTGTTTATACTTATACCTCTGCCTACATGTTCTGAGATGTACAGGCGTGAATCTAGACCATAAGGAAGAAATACCCAAATTGCTGATTAGGTTATGGGGCAGGTCTTCAAAACCATCATTAAGTCTGTCCTTTTAACCCCCGATGCAAAGAGAGGGTTTTTATCGAGTGAAGAACTCCTACCTCCGCGAAAGCATTCATGACATGGCTTGCTGCTGAAGAGTCGCCTTTTGGTGAACCAATGAACGCAAGGTTACGTGGGTAACAAATGTGTTACCATGACGCCTCCGCGGGGTCCCGGTAGAAAAGAAGATCTAAAAGTACTTGATTGATGTTGCAGTAGATAAAAGTCTCACTTCCACGGATCTCCAAGACTGCGAAGTACAGGAGTAAAAACCAGAAAGAGAACCTCGGGCTTCGAGGTGAAAACCTCTATTCACGCTAAGGACTGATCAGTTTAAGATGATAATGATGACTTAACGTGTCATTCGTTTACCTATCATTCTTTTTAGTGTGGACCTGGCGAAAACCAGTAAAATAATATACCCTACGGAATGACTTCGTTTTACTACTAAGCCCCGGTTCGACCAAACACGAGTAAAGTTTATTCCTAGAGTAAACAGCCAATATGTGAGTGATATTGCCTGTTTATTCTAAGAATAAACTTTAATCGCGTTTGGTTGACTGTATCTACCATAAGACACAACTATATTTGGCGCAGACTCATCAAAAACTGTTTCACGTCAAAAATCCATAAATCACTGTCATTAGCACATCCAGCAGCCTGCGAGTGTATCCTTGTGCAAGTTATACCTAACGCAAGAGGAAACCACTTGTGTAACAGTAGTAAAGTCGACTCACAATAACCGCCGTGTTATAGGTCATTCTGTATACTTGAATACATAATTAGAAGGCTAGCCTCAGCCAGCAACCGTCCCTCAATATTTTTAATGGTATTAGTTACTGGTTCTCGACGGCGATGCCCGGCTCTCCGGGACGGGTCATCGGCTTTTTCCGGAATTAAAAGTGAACACACTGCTGACATTTCAATATTGTTTTATGAGCTTTTGAATTTCATGGATAGGATTTTATTGAATAAAAGCAAGAACTCACATAGCATGATTAGAATATTACATGAGACATATAAATAATTTATCTATATTTTAATTTTGTTGATCAGTTTTAGACAAATATCAAATCAAATCAAAATCAAATCAAATACTTTATTGCATTCATGTGTTGTACAGGTCTTACACCAAATTTTGTTTCAACATAAGCCCTGTTGGGGCACAGCAAATTTATATAATATTACAAAATATCATTATATTAACTTTGTAATAAAATTTATAAGTTATAATTTAAGCATTATGGATTTGAAAATAATAATCAAGCATTAAGAAATTAAGCATGCAGTCATCATTATTATTCTTAAACTTAATATTATTCCTAACTGAAGGTAAAATTAAAGAGTTTACTGATTTTATTACTTTACAGAATTGGTTGTATTGGTTTACGTATAAGCAAGTATTATTTCCTTACAATAATCCTTAATTTTTAATCTTTACAGGAGCGATTGCCATATAACCTCTGAACCCCGAGTGCGAACTGTCGAAAGAGACAGCCCATAAAAGGTAGCTGTCTACTACAAGGGGATAGTTTTTATGTATATTAACTGTCAAATGGAGAATAGAATCCTATTCCGAAGTGTCTAATGATATTTATTAAAATTTGTATTTTGGATAAAGTTTTGCATTTTGACGTGGCTTATGGATGTCTGCTGCAGACCCTGTAGCTTTTTTCATTCAGTCAATTAGCTTATCGCAGTTCACTACTGGATATAAGCCTCCCCCAATGTGTGCCATTACTTCCGATCCTCCGCCTTCTGCATCCTTTTTGTTTCGTGCGGAAATCCCCACGGACACCTCCCCCGCCGGAGCTGGAAGTGGAGGTTATGTCAGACTCGAACCGACTAAAATCGCACGCCGACTGTGGGTCGTAGTGCTAGGCCGGAGTTGAGGTTGTCTTCGACATATCCCTCGCACTTCGGCGACCCCCGCCTTCTGCTTCCAGTCAATTCCTTGTTTGCCTATTAGATAAGTATATTTTTGTATATATCATTTTCCCAACGAATTAGTCAATTTTCAGAACCCACTTCACGCCTAACATGCACTCGGCACGCAGAGGTCACATTATGTTAAGATTGATCACCCATCCTAACACTGACCTGTCTAGTGATGCTTAACCTTGCAATTTATGCTTACTCGTATACCACTTAGACACGAGTCTATATGTGAAGATACCTACGGTACTTAAGGGTGACATAAAATTACCGCTACTATTAATTTTATGGGTGTTCTGATATTACAGTGAAGTTATACTTTTATCGGTGAACGTGCTCGCAGCGCAAAGGTCGTAGGTTCAAATCCTCTTTAGTGTTATGATCAGAGTTAATTACTGGGTACTATATTGCAGCGACATCACCGCAAGTGGTTGTAGGGTTATTTGTTATGAGTCGGTTCTCATTAGAGTAGGTTCTTATTAAATTTCAAGAGTTTGTAGTTCAATGGTTAGGAGTCCTATAGCTGCAGCCGTAAGACGCGTGTGCCCTCCGTACATTGTGACAACACTGACATGTGATGAATCATATGTTTTTTTAATGTGTCAATTTTATGAACCATTATTTTCTGTCTGTTTTCTATCGTAATTAAGTAAATTTGTATTTCATTATGATCATACCTACTTAATATTAAAATACCAAAAAGCACCAAAATTTGGCTACGTACCCACTGGACCCTCATAATTCGACCTCATCTATAAATATGATCCACTGGACCTCTATGTTAGAATTGGACCCTCAATCTTGGATTTCATTTTTACATTAGTGTCCACTAGACCCTCTGTCAAACATCGAGTTCCATTCGACCTCATATGTTCTGGTATTCGTTGGGAATACAATTGGTATTACATTAAAACATTTAAGATTTGGTACTCGTTAGGAATATAAAATGTACTACGAGTGTGAACAAATACCATTGGTATTCGTTTTTGGTATTAGAAAATAATAGATCATGTTTATGTTGTATGTATAATATGTTGTAAGTGTAATATGTTACTTTGTAATGTACCTATCGTACTATGTTCTTCCTGTCACTGTGTCTTGCGGATTTCTGTTTTGTAGCAATAAATTTATTGGTGTCATTTTATCTTTCTTTCAGAGGTCCCGAGTTCGAATCCTAGCTATTACACTACCGATATGAACATGAACTCGCTCCTAGCATAAGAAATTTAGCTTAGTTGGAGGAGTTAGAGGGAATGTACGCATAATGAATGAGTTGCCAATTAGTAGTAGTTAAAAAGGGTTTGAATGATGAAAAAGAATGATGGGTTTATCAGGATAGTAAACCAGAATGGAAAATGTATGTGAAGCGTCAATAGCGTAGTGGTTACAGAATCAGCCTTACGATCGAGAGGTCTCAGGTTTGAATCTAGGCCACATGTAATTTAGCTTAACTGAACTAGTAGGAGAGTACTCTTTGAGTAGATGGATTAACTAATGGTTTGAGGTTATTATGGCGTATGATTAGTGGCAACACTTTGAGTTATGCTTGTATGTTGCCACTTTCATAGGGGAAGTGTGAAAAAAGTAAAACGGGAACAGGAAAAGCAAGATTTACAATGTATTTCATGGTATACTGTACATAATTGCGGTAGTTCTCTCGTGTCCTGAGAAGTCCTAAATATATATTTTTTTTATAAAGGACACGTCAATGTGACTTCACCTCGCCTGATTTTAAGCTAAAGGTAAAGTCTTGGAAAGAGGGTCACCATCGTAAACATGTACCAAGTTAACTGCGGTGGCACTCAGCTTGACGGCCTCATCAGATGCCTTTTCACGCCCCGCTTAAAGGATTGTGGGATGAAGGAAACATGTCTTATATATACAGATTTCAGTAAAATCTCGATTAAGTATATTAAAATCTAGGAGTGCGGAGTTAGACTTCTGCTACTTTCCATGATTTTTGATAATGATTCAGGTAAGGTTAGTGTGGGCTCCGAACATCATGGAAGGGCCCACACACCCTGATGCTTCTACCTACCAATTAAGTATAACTAATTGAACAGCTGCAATTTTAAATTGTTAAATTAATGAATGTACAAGAGAGCTCGAGAAAACCTTTATGAATGAAATATACGCGAAACATAAAAACGATTTCAAAATCTTATTAATGGTTGAAGTGCAAAAGAATCTTGTACAACCAGCGACCATTATACGTCGCGAGCCTTTTTACACCAATATATACTAACTTTTTGCAACAATATCACCGTATAAAGGCTATGTTTTAAAAATAATGAGTGGTCACGGTGCGCTCGCGCAGCGGGACGCTGATATATGGAGACAACACACATAGATCACCCTGTAGGTACTTTCGTCTTCTTACGCGGGATAAACAGGCCAATGTGGCTTTGGTCAATAATCTGAAATTTATAGAGTTTTCACTTATATTTGTGTATTAAAGTAACTGTGAAATGATTCTTGGGTTTTTTATGCTTTGTTTTAAACATAAGTTTTTGTGTAGTACCAAGGTTGCATGCCAACATAATAGGACTTACCTACCTGAGGGTAATGTATGAAACACAAGAAATGACAGTCACGCTTTGTTACCACGAAAGATGAAAGGAAAGGAAAGAGGAGAGCGACAATTTTTTTCCCAGCAATTCCATTTTTTTGATGTCATGTCTAAATGATTTCTCCTCGTCTGATGATAAGCATAAGGTAAAAGTTCAAACCATTATGATACCATTTCATAGATATCAATGCTATTATGAATTTTCTCACTTTGGCGGCCTCAACCCAAACTAGATATTTAGTGGACTCTTTAAGATAAACGTTTGAAGTCCTTTAGGACTAAAAGGTCGATCTTCTTCTTCCTCTTAGCATTAATCCCAGTTGCATCCGAAGGTTTTTCAGCTTGGCCGGGTTCCCTACCGCTGTGCCACGGAGGCTGTCGTACTCAGTTATCCATCCATACTAATATTATAAATGCGAAAGTAACTCTGTCTGTCTGTATGTTATGATTTCACACCTAAACCACAGACCTGATTTTGATGAAATTGGATGTACGGGTACATTAGACCTTGAGGAAGGATATAGGCTATGTTTGGTCGCGATAACCGACTTCCACTCTGGCGGAGCCGCGATCAAAAGTTAGTATCTTATAACGGAGTAGTTCGTTAAATTTTTGAAGATTTCGATCGGGTATAATAATTAAATTCTCAATTTTCACTAATTTACTAATTTTATTCACAATAAACATAGGTAACGTATGCAGATACTCTCGTGTGAGTTATTAAGCATAATTTTCAAATATATTTGATATATGGGTGCCATTTTCTTGTGTAATTAACGCTTAGAAAATAATCTCAAGCTAATAAATGCTCAAAACAACGCCGCGTGAAAAGGTTAACGGCTTCGGATTGATTTAGTAGTTAATCATTTATTAGTGGTGTGCAATGTTTGGGGAAACAGTGTCACTTAGAGGGTCGGGCTAGCAAGCTAGCCATATGCAAGCACATAACCCAGGTGAAACTGCCACTATGGCCAGAGCGTCTTAGTTTATTCTAGATGTGACTGAAGGCTAGAACAATTGCCAGGATAGCACCTCGAATTGCTTGCTAAATGCTCTCGACAGGTTGCAACGACATGCGGTCCGCAATCCGCATTATTGGGTGTATTAAAGTCACCTTCATGCTTCAGCCTTTGCTGATGCGTAGAGGTGTTGTGTCGTTGGCAGTCTACGACACAACATGGCGTATATTCCGATTATCTCAGCTATTGAACCCTAAGCTTTTTTGTAGCCTATAATTTAATATTAAGGACCATGTCATCACTATAGTAGTTGAGTTCTTTTAAATCGTCTACCTAAGGAATTCTATTTAACTGCATCATTGTAAAATAATGTCTTCCATTGGAGCATGGGACCATATCATAGTCTTGGCGCTTCCCATGGGTGATGAGTGAAGCACACCTCCGCCCTTAATCTGGAATATTCTACACAGCGCTATCTAGATCAAATAAGTTTATGTGTGTATGTATGTATGTCATATTACTTACCCACCGATTTGCGTATCAACAAACGCAAGTGTTTCCTTGATGAATGAATGTGTGAAGGTATGAATGAAGTAATGCATTAACCGATTGAGTGAACGATTGACATATGAATGGTGGAATCTATCCGCTGATTTAAAGTTATGGAAGGCCTGACATATTGGGTTGTGACGTCTTGGTTGCTTATCGACCCATATCTTAGCACAATGCAATGCTAATACCTGATAACTACCATATACGAGAATAGATTGCACAGATGTCCATTTATAGGTAGTTTGTAAGAAGGTGCGGCTTAGGTTCACAGGGTATTTTATCCATGAGACCCAAGCACACCTCATCTACTAGTACTCCATACAACAAATATCTGACTCCTGTAAATGCCGATAATGCTATCAACGCCATACGTCGGGTATCAAAAAGAAAACTGTGGACGCAACATGGAAATTACTAAGTAGATGATGATGTAGAATGGCGCAGCTTGCGATAACACGCGCCGGTTGTTCTGAAAGACCACTATTTCAGACGCTGAGAAACTTATCAGGGTGGTCCCCATCTTGATGGCTTTGACAGATGCTTTTTCACTCTTCGCTTGAAGAACCCGACATCGTAAGAAGAGGGCAACACATGTGTGGGTAAATCATGTGTAACAAAAAGAAAACTTGACTAGAATTGAAACTAAAATCCTTTAGTTTCAATTCTACTCAAGTACAATTTTTTACACATATCTAGGGATTTTGCGTGAAGTGAATAGTGCTTTCCACTGTTCCACAGCACACAAATTACTGTACGGCAATCATTGTAAAGGAAAGCTTACACAGTCGACTTTTACTTGCAATAAACCAGAATTTTCTCATAAGGAACAAACTTGTTATCTATAGGGTGGTCTTTTTAGAACCTTTCCATAACAAAGGCTCGTTAATAGTTTAGTGAAATGATGTTTCCGAACGAAAATGACTGTGCAGAGTCGTTATTTATATCATATTTATGGAAATTAGTTGGCATTCCGTTAGCTTGTTGTTTTAAATGTTTTGATTTATTCTAGAAATGATTGTTGTAGATAATAACCTCGTTATTAGTAGAGAGTTTGGTGCCAATTCAATAAAATCACATTTTTAAAACGTATTATTTCGAAATCTACGAAATCAAATTAAATCATTTATTGCCTACAATTTTAATTCTAAATACTGAAATATAATTGCCTACTAAGTGTACAATTATATTTCAGTATTTAGAATTTTGCGCCTTTTCCAGACATTGCAATATTGAGGTATTTTATTTATTATATTTTATTTAAGTATATTTATTCATGTCTTCTGGGTGTTAAGAACTACATTAGTATGAAATAATAAAGAGATGTCAAATACAATCACATCAAGATTAATATAATTATTCTTAATGTCAAATTCGATTAGAGTCAAATTGGATACAAAAATGGTTATAAAAAAAAAATTATAAACTTGTATGCATAACTTATTTAAGTTTCAAAATATAATTGAAATCGGATCAAATAATGAGTCAGGGTTACAGGTTTTATGAATGTCTTTCAATATAAACTCATTAGTTTGTGTTTAAGTACTGTCGTGTACAGTTTATTGTTTTATGTTTAACATACTTACACTTATACTTTCTTTGAGTAATATTTGCAGCACTTCTCTCCTGCGCCTGTGAAGATTTGTTGAACAGTCCTCTCACGAATTGTTTCTCTGTATAGTTGTAGCTATACATATTATGTGTGAACTAGCACTTCGTTTATTTCTCTTATATATTTTTTATTAAATTACACGCAAATTTGACTTGATGGTACCTTACCTCGCCTGATGGTATGCCGGTGATTCTCTTCCCGAGATTTTGCCTTTAATCTCGGGAAGAAGATCACCATTACAAATAAGTCTAATATATGCATACAGTCATGATTCTTGCCCATTGGGGCAACCAGAGATAGTACCTTTTCACATGCTATGATTATTTGCTATATATATTGCTATCCTCTTCTTCTATCGTGGCGATGGCGCCTCGGCCCTCAAATTATCTTCTCCCAGTGTGCTGCCACCTGTATGGCGTTCTCGGAGGCGCATATTGCTATGATAAGAGTAAAAGAATTCGTAATGGTTTACGTAATTGGGTATTATACTGACTAGATAAATTACTCTGGACCTGACCTTTCTATAAAATGTCCTCGCTCTGTTTGATATACGTCTGTCTACCTAGGCCAACTTTAACCCAACTTTATCTCATTAATCTATTTCGGGGTACAAGACGGATCAAGATTTAAAGACTGCCAAACCTGCAAGTGGGTATACCTATTGATTGACAGACGATGCTCTGAGAACGACTTTCTTCGAATTTATAGTAGGTATCTAAAGCTAATATTGTAAGGAGTGTTTTCTCAAACCTAGTGACACTTACGCAATGTCAAAGTACACTCCTCTAAATTGGTGCAGCCTTTTAGTAGTTTTTTTTTTAATATTCCACAACATTCTACACAACGCTATCTAGACCCATGGTAAGTTTTTATAGCTTGTGTTATGGAATCTAGAATGCGGATAAACATACTTATATACTTTTTTTTTGTAAATACATACATATTATACATTGAAACACCCAGACCAATGCAAATAGAAATATTCATGCATACAAATATTTGCACTGAGCGGGAATCGAACCAGCACCTCCTGCGTGGCAGTCGCGTGCACTACCGCTACGCCACAGAGGCTGTCACTACTGTTACTAGGGAATATATGTACATATTTATATACCGCCGCCGCCTGGTTCCCGGCAGAGTAGAATTTGGGCCACCCCATCTCTTCCCATGTGGTGTCTTTAATATCAGACAGATATAACACAGCCCAGGCTCAGCCTCCGATGCATGGCTCGAGTCAAAATAGTGCCCGGTACGGCAATATGCTCACCCCATATTAGGTAAAATTATTGGTGAAATGTGGGTGTTAATTCACCACTACCTAACCCTCCAGGGATAAAGGCGTGATTATATATATGGATGTATGTATTTATATACTTACGTTCACAAATATCCCTCTTTAATAAACGTCGCTGAAGTCGGGTATCAAAGGAGTTAAATCAAAAGTCATCATCGAGTGCATGAATATTTTATTTTGTACGTCTCCGTGGAATGCATTCATTACAAACATTTTGTTTACGAAATAAAAAAACACTCTACCTACAGTTATATTTACAAAAAAACACGTTTGTCCACGTGTTCCGTTTGAGTATGAATGTGTCATAATTTCAATACTTTGAGTAACTGGAAAATGTTTATAGAAAGTACAAATCGACAACATTGAGCAAAATTAGGAATGTTTGTGTCCAGTCGAGTATCTCATCTCCACTCTTACCACCTCTATTCAATATGAAAGTGAAAAACGGGCATCGAAATTATATTTCGCTGCCTACATTTAAACTATTTTTCAAAAGACATAACAAAAACTACAAAATCTTACAAAAGCACAGACAGTTGTGATTAAATAATAGAACTTAGACATTCGAAGACTTGAACAAGTCTCATGATGCACCCGAAGTTAACACTTTACAACCTCAAACAACACTTCGAAATTCTCCTAGAAATAAATTATATTCAAATTTTTATACAAAAATATATAAGGTTTTTCGTCAATATGGAATGTGTCAACACCCGGCTGTTTCCATTATCAAAAAAAAAACATAAATCATTATCTATAGTAACCTAACTTACGCTATACAATGAATAATTTATTTATTTACACATCGTTTTGTACATAACCATATACCGGGCTCGTTAAGTACCAATAACATTGTATTAACTAAACATTACTTAATATACGTATTTGGATAGACTCTTTCAAGCGATAACAATTCAAACAACATCCGCGCACTGTTTGAGCTTAAACAAAAATCACATTCCTCTATACTGGCCTTGATTCATTCACTGACGATAACTATAGTCTCTAGTAACGGCACTAAGTGGCGCGCGCTGTGACGTCACACTTTGGTGGTGAGGTCCAGAGGGTGCAGCTTGATCCTCTTTATTTGTGAGTATGACACGTCCTCCTCTTCGCTCGCGGACGCCGCTCCACTAGCCGAGTCCCCATCATCATTATCTGGTACTATAACCTCACTGTCGTCAGACCTCCGCCGCGCGGAACTTGATCTGCCATCGGACTTCACCGATAGGTCCATAGGATTCTCTTGCAGCGGCGATTCTGAGGTTCTCCTCTCTGTTGGGGGAGTTGGAACAAATTCGGTTTCAGAGATCACATCCTCTTGAGGAGTAGGTTGCGCAGATCGCTGCTGCTTTAGAATCTCGTCGAGGAAGAAACGCTTTGAAGAATCTGCGTTGTGGTCGTCAATCCTGACGTCATTGTTGTTCTCGGCCGCTTGCCTTAATGCGGCGTGATCGAGTAAATGTCTCGAGTAGAGTGGGTGAAAGCCAGGTGGGAATAGCAGCGGGTGGTTTGCCGCGAAGGGGCTAAACGGCGGGGGTGGTAAAAAGGGTGAATGGGGGAAATGAGGCAAGGAGAGGTTGGCTAGTGGCAGTGGACAGAACGCATCTCGAGGAGGTGTCAGCGGTCTGTCTGGTGGTCTGGACTGTGTGAGTCTAGATTTCTCATCTAATTTTGGAGAGGAACCGCTTTTATGAGAGTCCGGGGAAGCAGAACATGGTGGTTTGTAGTCGTCTAACCCAAGAAGGGCGAGTTCTTCTTTTGTTCTGGGTCTCGCGAGTCCAGGAAAGAGATGTGGAGGAAACGGGGGAGCCAAATGATGCTGGGAAGTTGGTATTCTTGGAGGTGATTGAGATTGGGCAGCTTGCTGTTGTTCTTGGAGTAGGCAGTGAATTTTGAACCAGTTGGAGCGGCGGCCATATCTCGAGCCGGACTTCGACATGCCGACCATGAGGCACTTGCGCAGTCGACACGCCTTGCATGCTGTTCTGTTCTTTTTGTTGATGACGCACTCGCCGTTGTTCTTGCACTCGGTGATGGAGTTCAGGTTGTTGTATGAGCGGCCGAAGAACGACTGAAAAGATAGAAAAAGCAATCGTTAGTCACATTACAAATGGTTATAAGATTACGTTTAGAAATTAACAGTTTGTTTGAACTCAAAACTGTAATATCCTTTATTCAACGTGACCAGGTATTAACGTTTCACATTACTAATTTATGGTTTATTTCGATAAGTGGCTACGTAAACATTAATTAAGTGTATTTTAATGTCTGTTAATAACCTGATATGTAATATATTATCCGCTGTCACAACTTATACAATAAATGTATGAGCAATGTTACTGGACATGCTTTCTTTACACCACACAAAAACATCTGCAGAGTCCAACGTCACCTTCGAGGAGGCGAGGGAGCATCCAAGAGGATTCCGGTACGAAAAAGGAGGGCAGAAGAACGAAAGCGCAAGGTTTGAATGCAACTGGGTAAACTTATAAAGGAAGAATTATTGTAGTACAATATTAACATGACATTTTGATCGAAGGAAAATATCAAGTTACGCAACGAATATAATAATTTTTAGCCATCATAATTGCACATAAATAGTATTTATTGTCACAATCGCCCAGTTCAAACGATCTTAAATAACTGCGAACCAAATTGCTTTATAACATTTAATTAAATTTAATAAGCATAACGGGTTCTTGCCAAGCCATGGCATGTCTGTGCATATTACGATTGAATAATTATACATATGATCTGTGTATGTTATGCCATGCGTCGCCGTGCGTAAAGTATGTACATGCAGGTCATAGGTTGGTGCTAGATATGACAATAATTAAAACTACTCGTATATTGCCATCAATAAATATTGAATTAAATTGACCTGTTAGATATTTTTATTGATAGAATTATTAACTATTTCGTTCGGTGCTTTGATAAAAGATGGCGCTGTACAATGGGATTTTATGTTTTTGTGAATTTAATTGTAATTATGAGAACTAAGATTTGTTAAGATAATAAAATAGATTTCGCTGTTAGCATCGTGTTTGAAATATGTCAAAAAATGCTGTATCTTAGATGTTTTCATATTCTATCAAGATCTTCTTTACCCAACTTAAAAGTGCAAGCCAGTACACCTTTTTATTGATAGATTTAGTTCAGGGAAAGGCTTTCCTTTCTAGATTTTGGTCAGATAGCAGTTGCTCCCGTTAAAACCAATCAAACTATGGAAAGGAGGAACGGGATAGCGAACCCTGGCTTCCAAAATGCAAGGTACCTGATGTTTTCATATAATATAATAATTAATTGTATGATACACGTGTCTTACAACTACCTAATTATTCAAAAACAACCGTTTCCCTAATTGTAATTCCAAATGACGATAAACAGCGCAGAATTTTAATTACGTTTTACTTTTAATTGCTAATGTAAACAAGAAATAAGTCAGAACACTTGTTGGAGAACCGTACTTTTGACCTAAAGCCTCGTTTACACGGCCGGGTGGCGCCCGCCCGACCGCGTAGTCCCGATAGTGAAAACTTTGCCTTATGTCATGTTCACGGCTTAGCGTCACTTCCGGTGGATATGGGCCGCAGGTTCGGTTCCAGTTTGTTGCACTCGTTTAACTCTGGTTTTGTTTTCATATGACCTTGGTAATTCGGCGAACTTCTTACGTAATATTGGGCTATTGTTTTAGATTTTTTGCTAGATTTAAGCACCTGATTTGGTTTAATGTAGCTATGTAGACGCGATTCATTTAAGTTAACAACTGTTTTGTGATGAGTGGTAATCAAGAGGTGTAAAGTCTGGAACATTGGCTAGTTTCTACTGAATTTTTGTGCATTTCCGTTTTCAACCCTCGTTTTTCTGCCCCCAAGTAGGTAAGCTTAACTTACTTGTGTTATGGAATCTTGTCGCTTACTAGCTTCAAGACAGTCTCCGTGGCGTGGCAGTAGTGAATGCGCGCGGGTTCGATTTCCCAAATATTTATATGCTTATATGTGAGTATTTGCATTGGTTTTGGTCGTGCCTCGGAGAGCACGTTAAGCTGTCGGTCCCGGTTACAGGGGAATCGGGTGAAATGGCCCCACATAGAAGGGCTGATCACCCGTCTGGTCAAACGGCGTCTCCACAGGCAGTATTAGTATTAGTAACTTCAAGGCTATAGGTTATATAAAGAAGAACCTCTTTGTCGTACGTTAGTGAACCTTGTTCGATATTTTTGAGATTGCCTGTTACACAAGTGATGTATTAATCTTAATGGACACGCTTCATGTGTTAAACATGTAGTACTTATGTACCTAATTACATACGGTATAGTCCGACATTAATAAGAACATGACATACGAGCGTGAACTAAACGTACACGCGTCAACGTTACCAAAATGGTTGCAAAACGCCGCCGCGCACCGCGCATGACAATCATTGGATGTTTGTAGGGGCGCCATGATGTTGAAGCTTTGGGGGATATGTCTCGGGATATTATCATGGAGCGGTTGTAGGTTTTAATACGTGGTATATTAAAATATAAACTGTTTATAACATAAAAAAATATGGCGTGAAAATGCATCTGATGAGGCCGTCAAGCTGAGTGCCACCAAATGTTCACGATGATGACCCTCTTTCAGAGACTTTGCCTTTAGCTTACCATCCGGCGAGGTGAAGTCAAATTGACGTGTCCTTTTATAAAAAAAAAACTTTTATCGCCACGATTAAAATTTTAAAATGTAAAATTGGCATGAATTTTGAACTGAATACTGCTTATTGATTAAGGGTAGGTAGGCTTTACGATTAAGAAGAGAGATTGAATACTTGGCATTTCACTACTGGTATGAACCCACTTCTAAATAAATTCTAATCTAGACCTAAAGCACAGAACAGACAATAGTCCTAGCGTACCCAAAGTAAGCATAGTTTAATTAGCCTAGGTGCATAACAGTCAAAGGCTCTACAGCTACGTCATCAACTAAGTGTATAACTAGCCTAAGTTTGATATCCTTCAATTTCGACAGCTACCTATATTTTCTCATCCTGCGTGTTGAGCAAATCATCTGTCAGCGATATTCTACCTGTATCTCCATGTAACTACTAACATATATCGGTATTAACATATGGGTATTAATATATTCGATAGGAATATCCCAAAATGGTGTCACTACAATTAACCGATTGCAGGATCACGTCATAGATGAAGAATTTAAACTGAAACAATGCCATCTTTGAACGTGCTCCGCGCGTGACGTGAATCCTACCGGACAACGCGGTTTTATTCTAAACATTGTACTATACAATTTTGAATCTCTTTTCAATGCACATAAGATTGGTTTTAGTGTGTCTTGTTAGTGTATGTTTTGGTGATGGCATCGCTTATTAAAGATAATACAATATTTTATAAGTTTCGTTGCATTGTTATTTATATCATGCCGTTTTGTAAATCGATATTTGTAATTTGGTTATTGTATTTACTAATTATTGAACTATCAGTTCAGTTACGATATACCCTAGGTTCGAAACTCGGGTTGGAGTACTCAATAGTAGAATTTTCATTTGTTATCAATATCCTCAAAGCTGCGTGTTTTTTAACTGTTTTCAATCGGTATGTTTGGGAGTAAGTATTTTCGGGAGCGGCTGCCGGCGAACCTCCCAACCATGAGAAGTAAGCCTGCGCTAGAGCCTCGTCTGTTGTTAAGCTGCTGCACAGACTAACAGGTGAGATGGGCGTGCGTCCAAAGTATTTTCGTAGTCCTTGTACAGAACAATAAAACCAGTGGGTACTCCGCTCTTAATATAATAATTAGATCTGTGATTTCTAAAAGTTCCCGCAGTTGGCGACAGGCGCACTAAAATCTAAATAGGCATAATAAGGAAATCCACACATTTTGCGTCTCTCGTCACTAGTGAAGGAGAAAATTGAAAGTAAGATGCTATAAAAAGCTTAATGAGTGCTGGAGGTAGGTACATACATGTAGGTACTGTAATCAAATTCAACGACACTTAGTCACAAAAAACATTCATTGATTCGAACTTTAGCTAGGTAGATATACAGAACGGTATGCTGCGCCGCCACATCTACAGGTTGATGGAAGAGGCCCTGGCCTCCTCCCGGGGTTGGGATATCAGACAGTAATTGCTTTAATAAAAGTCGTTTAAGCCGAAACAAAAAGTAGAGAATGTATCCCAACTTTTTCTTCGTTTCCAAATGAAGAATATCCACAAGAGAATATCCATTCATCCCTGCTGGTCCCCATAAACCACGTCAATCTATGCTCGGTGACTATTTTTGGATAACAATCTACAGCTACACGGATACAATCTACATGTTGAGTAACAGAGTTGAGTCTGTTGAGTCGATAGCGCACGGGTCGCCGCCACTTGGAGCGCTCAAGCTAATTATGCCGAAGTGTTGTCCAATGATTCAAGATGATAACTAAATTAATTGGGGAGATAAAGGCCTGGCTAGTTGTGACTTGTATTAATTACCTCATATGTTCCATATGAGGTACAGTTGAGAGGAGATTGTAGAATTACTTGGTTATATTATGCTGTAGTATCTACATTAGCGCTTGAGCTAGAAGCTAAGATACTTGAAATAATAATTAGCATTAAGATACTCTGAAGGATGTATAAATATGTCATGATTATCATTACACAGTGTCATCTAGAAGAAGCACCGAGTTAAACGATTAAGAAACTTGTGCATAAACATACGTATAGTGGAGATACGTATTTCTCGTTGTCCAAATTCAGGTAAATGGAAAATCTTACATAACACTTAACATAAACACACGCCTGTATTCCCCGAAGGGGTAGGCAGAGGTGCTAGCACCCACATTTCGCCAGTTTATGTTTAGGTCCCAATGTAATAGGTGGCGAGCCTATTGCCATTAACCGGGCACTTATAAACCTGCAATAAATACACATAACTTCGAAAAGCATCGAAAAGTTATTGGTGTGTGCCATGGTAAACCTGGGATCGAACCCGAGACCTCGTCTCAGCAGTCCATTACCCATACCACTAAACTACCGTAGATTCTCGGAAAATTTTAGCCTATGATAATAATGATACTACTTCATGTATGTAGGGATGCCTTTAAATAACACGCGCATTACAGTAACGATTTATTCAGCGTTTCATAACGATTAGTTTCCCAAACTACCCTCAAATTCTAATACACATTTGAAGTTAATACAATTACGTGTGTCTGTGTGTGTGACAGTACTTGTAGTTAATAATCAGTATGTGCATAAATCGGTGCGCGTTGTGAGCGCAGGCGCAGGCGGGGCGCTCGCGCCGAGTTACGAGCGGCCCGCACCTATGACCTGCGCGCGCGCTTGTGACAAGTGCACACTGCACTTGTACGGGTTGGTACCTATCTACAAGTGCGGACCGCGGAGAAATATTTCAGAGGGCATATAGAATCTGATAAATATTTGATTTCACTTCCGAGATTACTGCTCGGGGAAAGCTCAATGAACTTAAGTATGTGTGATTTACAGTTTAATAAGGTAATAAGTGCTTGAAGCTTTATTTTATGACAAAACTATTTGTTTTAATATTTGCACTTCCAAATATTGCAATTTAATGTTCTATAAAATTATAATTTTTTTGTGTCAAAAATTAGTTTAATTCCTTACTCAAACGTTCAGCAACCAGTCACAAACCATTATCAGCGTATGTTTATTGAAAAAAATAATGAAAGTAGTAATAAAATGAGAGAATAATTAGGCATATGCAAGGATAGTAAAGGCGGGTTTATGCCATCTATGTATTTATTTAACAGTATACACGCTCATTTACATTCTAACCCTCAAGATAGTTAATATTATTCAATTCCTGGGAAGATGGGGTCACCAATTCAATTAGTTACATGTAAATAATTTGACAGATTAACATGTGTACACATAGCAATAAATAAATACCATCCTTAACATTCGACTCGATGATATTAATTTACGTTAAGTAAATGTTGAATTGAGTTATTAAACGCAATAATGAGCATTAATATCATATAACTCTTTTGTAGAGGTTAATGGTAGGTTGACATTTTAGGTACCTAGATGCAATTTATGGTCAGTATCTACTTAGGATTTTCTCTACTCTCGTCAGTATCGTACCAGTACTAATCCCGGTAGCATCTTTCAATTTATAGCCTTCAACTTTCACTAATTCTTCACTTATTTTTTCCACCTTTGTTTTGGCTTGTACGGTTTTTATGTGAGCGACTATCTCATCTGATCTCCGGTCCTCGAGAGGTAAGTCAACGCTGGAATTGTGTCCGTTAATCAACTGGTATAGCTGTCGGGTAGATTCTCTCTTTATGCTCCCGAAAATTTTAGCAACATCTAGGAAAAATCCATTCATCCATTCTAGTGAGTAACGAGAATGTAATTGCTGACGTCACTCGCGTTCTTTAATAATAAAAAAAGAATGATCCATACAGTGAGTAAGAACCATAAAGTATTTCATAACAAATCGCGAATATATTCGTAGCGTCAATTGTACACCGCGCTCTAGCTTGCGGTCATAAAGGCATAGGATGCGCGGGCGCATGGTGGGGTGAACGCAAGAGAACAATAACTTACATGTTGCTAGGCAACGAGTGAGCTGACGAAACTTACTGATTGTTTTTATTTAACTAGGTGTCGTTAGAAATATTTTTTTAGGTTTTCAATTTTTGTATGTAACATTACACTTCCGTGTATGAAAATGTTTTGTAGAGAATACATCTTTTACTCGGCATAACCTTTAAACCAATGCATGGTAACTAAATTTAAACCAATGCATGGTAACTAAATTTAAACCATTGCATGGTAACTAAATTTAAACCAATGCATGGTAACTAAATTTAAAAACAATCCACTGAACTTAAAAATCTTTAGTTTACGGACATTCTGAAACTGAAACTGAAATCGGTTGGTTGTTAGAACACGTTACTAGATTTTTTTTATAATGGTTGGTACTTCACGCGATATATTTTTGAAAAACTTACTTTAGCCGACGTTTCGGGTGCGTTGCACCCGTGGTCGCATGCCAGTCAAGTCGCAACCACGGGTGCTAAAATATATCGCGTGAAGTCCCGAACATTATAAACTATGAGTAAACACCGCGATAGTTTAAAAGTTACGTTACTAGATGGCGCTGATAGTAACTACAGTAATCAAATATTATTATTTAATGCCACAATGTATCCAGTTTATTAGTTGCAGGGAAAGTGCTACATGATCGCTGTGACACACCTTGAAAAAGACCTATGTCGTCAACAGTAGACAGCTTTGGGCTAATTGAATACAACTCCCAGACTAACTCAGTATTATTGTAGAAAATAATTGACTAAAACTAACAACTGAAGATCTAATTATTGGTTTCGAACGTTTAGCCCGCACTTTGCACAATACTGCCACACAAAGCGATGCCGTCTTTGTATTTTATAACAAAATAAATATAAATACACCGTAAGATTTATAACCAGATAGTAAACTCACTAGTGCCAACAATTACTGTGAATAGTTAGTGACTAGTGGTGAGCGTGTTAGCAGACTGACTCATCCGCCAACTTGTACCGCACTAACTGGTCTAAGCTAGGGTCGCATGTAGTGCAAACACTTTTTTTTATATACAGCCCTTCAACTGACTTCTCTGGTGGATGGTAAGAAGCTTGGATGAGAAGGAGGGAAACATTTGGAAGGGCAAATAATTCCATATCTTTTGTTTTCATTATCCATTAATTTGATGACCAATATAATTTGCTGTGCAGCAACATTATTTATGTACAAACAATTACGATTGATCCTACACAAGACATTGGATTGTAATATAAAGTAAAGTAAAGTATCTCTTTATTGTATAAACCAAGGACAAAACATGTGTTGTTTGTAGGTACATTGCAGGTATAGACAATAGGCGGCCTTATTGCACAGTGGCAATCTCTTACAGGCAACCTCTGGATGGAGAAAGAGATACTTAAAAACTATGTTTGGATAGTATGGTGCACAAAGTCCCAATATTGGTGTAATTTACTTAGGAGTCGATTATATGAGTAATACCTGCATACACATTTGACTCTGTATACACATTGTAATTTAAAATTGATTTCAATGTAACTGACTTCGCAGTTTAGTCCTATCGAGTTCCTATCGTTGGTGTATACCCGTCAAAGTAGCGATGGTTTTCTTAATTTGGTTTACAGTGTACGTATACTTTAATGGTATAGTTATTATTTATAGACCGTAAAGGGAGATAAGATTTAATGGTGTGGCAATAAATTTACTTTGCAATGTTTATTTAAGGTATGTGCACGTTTCATTTTACACACTTCTTTACTATCAAGGTGACTAGCAAGAGGAAAATACAGGCAATGTGACCTTATAAATAAAAAATAAGTGCGTGTAAATCTGTCAAAAATTCTAAATAACTGTATTTAAATCACCCCACGACCAAACTAGCCTACTGATGAAAAGTGACCGAAAAGAATCCATACTAATATTATAAATGCGAAAGTAACTCTGTCTGTCTGTCTGTCTATCTGTGTGTGTTACGCTTTCACGCCTGAACCAATAACCGATTTTGATGAAATTTGGTATATGGGTAGATTAGACCATGAGAAAGGACATAGGCTATGTTTGGTCGCGATAACCGACATCCACGCGGGCGGAGCCGCAAAAGCTAGTAATACAATAATCATTACATAGTATCTATTAATCAAAGTCACTTTTCGCGTCTGTCCGTCCCTATGTATGCTTATATCTTCAAAACTACGCTACAGATTTTGATACGGTTTCTTTTACTACATAGAGCAATTCAAGAAGAAGGTTTACATGTATAATACATACCTAATATAGTAGAGTGTGCAGTGGGAACGGGATCGGACGCCACGCGGGTGGAAAAAAATTGGCGGTACGAAGTTCGCCGGCTCAGTTAGTACCAAATAAATCGCGATAAAATCTGAGTAATAAATCGATTTTTTAAGCTTGCAGTTAAAATGAAAACCTGCATGTTAATTACTGTCTCATTTGACAAAAGTTAATACCTAAATGCAACCTGAAGTTATCCTGGCCAACTGAAATTCTTGTCTACATTAGGCCATTGTAAGTCTAACATTTTTCCGCATTAAATTTATACCGTATATTTATTTGCTACCTCAAAGTGCATAAAGAAATTCCCTTCACGACAATCAATAAGGTATTCTCAACACAAAATCTGCCGCCGTCAGTTTATGATACGTCTTTATGGCGAGTTGATGGCGAGCGGCGCGTGTTGTGCGCTACTTTGTTTGCGCTCCGGAACGCCATGCGCTATTTTGATCGTCTGCCCTAGGCTTTATGCTATGCATTTCCTATCATATGCACATGAGTCATGGTAGTGATGTGACGCACTCATCTTCGATGAATCGATCAGATACTAGAATATCTGCTGTAAAGAAAAAGTCGAACCTTTGAGTTGATTATTATACCTACCTACTTCAATGTTTTTTAATGTTAATACCTACAAAATATAAGTACTTTAAACACCAAGATTAGAAATTGAGCATTGATACGGGGAGTGATTTTTTACAATACTTTGATTGATATACAACTACTATGTAAGATATGGCGATGATAATTTTACCACATGAATTACTTTGCATCGATTTTCAATGCGATTTTTAATCGATTAGTGTGACAAATCGAGTGAAGACCCTGTATGGACTTGCCAAATGAACCGTTGGTAGCATCACGCACGCGAAACAAGCGTGAGAACACACGAGATAACATTAACAACGTCAAATATTAACCTTTTTCCTACCGTGGTGACCTCACCAATGTGTACTTACCCTTTAAAAATTGTACGCAATCAATTAATAACCTTATTTCGACAGAGTAAGCATCTAATTTAACAATCAAACATTTTTCTATGTTAGATTTATCTTGGTCGAAAACGCGAGCGCGTGTCATCCCGCGTTTGCGTTCAGAAGCACTGACCTGCACCGCGAACCGATGTTTTGATTGGCTCTGACATTCAAACAATCGATTATTCATTTAATCGGAATCGATACCGCTCGTGATTTGAGGAAGAGTAGTAATAGCAGTTCAGATTTGAAATTCGAACAGTTTTGCTGTCACATTCTTAGACAATGGCAGTTCCGGTTAAATTATTTTTTAAGATCATGATTCGAAAAATTACAGCTCATTTTCTTTGATAAATTACCGCTGAACTCCTCACATTCTATTCCAATTATTGATCAAGGATATATAAACATTGAAAGTTAGTAAATTCTAAAATGAATATTAAGTTATAAAATCAATTTTAGACGCTGTCAGCCATTGATTTACGTGACGTATCCTTTATAATAAAATATAAAAAAAGGTTAAATTGAATGAGCTACCAATATCGCCGACTAAACTATGCGAAGGAGGTCAGTAAAACCAATAAATTATTTGCTTAATTACTGACCTATCGACTTACGTTGTCTATTATACAATGTGTGACGTAGGCATTAGATCCTTGAACCCGCCTCAATAGTATAAATTATGCAACAATACAAATCGTATAACATGTCCGTTGGACGCCGCTGCATATTCCGTGACAGGAATAAAAATCGCCATGCTCCAATAAATCGATCGGTGTGCCAACAACGTTACGACTGTCGACCATTTCAACATGAGGCCCCTCTAAAACAATGACAACGATCAAACTGATCTGCCAATCAATATTCAACTCGAAATTAATGATTTAAAATTCAAATTTGCGTGTCTAATTGTCACCAATCGATACAAATAAAACAAGACCGTACACGCAAAAGCGAGTAAGTGCAAATTCGAATCGATTGCGATCGCAGCGAAGTCGAGACTAATCGATTCACCCCGTGAATTGTATTGCAAAGTGAATAGGCGTTGTATCGATACTATGACGGCCGTTGCGACAAATGAACCGTTTTATATTGATCTGATTTTTAATTGATTTCTTCTTATTGCAAGGTTGGGACGCTAAATAATTATTAAGTAGCAGTGATTATTATTGTGATTTTAATTACAATGTGTAGTAGGTATTCAATATTGCTTTTCTGTTTGATAGGTTCGATTTCCTACCTCTCTATAGCATTTTTTAAATAAAGAGAACTAGTAACTCATATTGCTACATGTAGTATTCCTGCTACTTTCAGTTAAGTAAATTGTTTGTGTTAGGAGTAGGTTTACCGATGTAAACCTACTCCTACAAACAATTTAACTGATGTAGTTGTAGGTATATTGGCAAGATATCAAACTCTGGACCCGGTCCCGAGTTCGCAAGTAGCTTAGGAGTTCACTTCTAACCACAATGCTATCGACGACGCTACAGCTCTTTAACATGCTAAAAATAAAACTCATTAATCGACATATCCTAAACACAATCCCAAAGCGACCAACTATATCTCATTGAAAACTAATTAACCTAAATAGGGTAATTATCGTCCAAAATACAATTAGACATATAGATCGTTAAAGCCAATTAAAATGGCCGATTAATTAGCCTACATTAGAAAAGGCTAAAAGGCTATTAAGGTTTTTCTTTTCGCGTGAAGGTTTCTTGTTGACAAATTACGGAGCGGCGCCTTTAATGGCAGGTTGTGTCGAGAGAGCAATTGTGCCCGGACAATACGATTACACATACAGATAATTCTAGTAAAAGCTTCAAAAAAGCAAATTAGAGGTTATGATTTATTGCCGAACGGGTTACGAAATGTTGAGCGTTTTAGGTTAGGGTGTGGACAGATTGACGGCAGGCAATAGATATAATAACGTGATAAAAATATATACCGGTAGATTTTTGAGATATAAATCTGACAAATGTGTTTTTACATAAACATAAAATTGATATTTTACACCCACCCGCTTTGAAGTTGATATTTTTTCCAAGTCGAATTATATTTCAGTGAAGTGCCTAAACATGTTTTTATAGATTTTATTATTTATGTACTAAAGTACCTATACAAACAGATATAGAGTTCAATTTGTGGTACTTAATTATTAACAGAAAAACGCAAACGTTTTATTCGCTTTGCCGACAATAATAGTACGGAGATGGCATTTTATAAAATAGTGGGTTGAGAGATTAATTAAATATATATATATATTATTAAAATAAAACTAAAACTAAATAAAGCAAAACTAAAAAAAAAAAAAAAAAAAAAAAAAAAAAAAAAAAAAAAAAAAAAAAAAAAAAAGTTGATATTCATTTACCGTTTTGTTTATAAAATATGGTATTTTTTTTTCCAATTTTCATTTCATTCGACTAAACTACATATAATTAATATTATAAACTGGGTTCTCATATTCAATCAAATTTGTTGAGTCCAATGTGTTAAAGGAGTTTAATTCCCCGGTCTCAGACCCTAGGTCCCAGGAATAGGTTTGGTTAAATTTATTCTATAAAAGTCATTAAAATGCACATACGCCTTTTTTCCATTGTTGTAGACAAAGAAAACATCATTGCATTTACTATGATCCTGGCTTACGCCCGTATTGAATCATTAAATATTTTTTAAACGAACGTTCGAAATTCAAACACGTTCTAATACAGTGAGAACGCGTCCTAAGTTTGGATATCTTTTCCGCTGAGCGTTTCCTGATCGCGTGCGTTACCGCAATTTGAATGTGCTCCAAATTTGAAAATAATTCGTCGACGCCGGCGCAGCCGTGCGAATGCGAACATTTATCGAAACAACATTATTTAACAATACGAGCGAAGACGACAAGCTTATTATAACAAGAATATTGTACACTCGTTATCATAAGTAGGGTTCTCAATAGTACAAAGGGTTAGTTTAAGATGTTGCTTAGGTACCCAGCAGGGAATGTCATTAACATATTCATAGGTATTTCCCAGTTGCACCTAAAGTTTGAACTGTGAAGCTGTTTTTTTGCGGTGCGACTCTCATCTGACCTTCCAACTCTGAGAGTTAGTAAGGCTCCAAAATACCCTAGTTACCTTATTCACCAATAAAATTCACTCCTGTCCCGAAACCAAAGAAAAGAGAACAAATCTATTTCTCTATAGAGCAATTCATACATCAAAGGACAAACCACGATTGAGCTAAAAAAAGATATCAACACTATAGTTACGAGTAGCGGCGGGTACACACGGCGAGCTAATGGCAGCGGTGATTGATGTTGATCGCGGGAGTGCGGCAAAAACGTGTGAACTCGCCTTAGTGTCTGCTCCAATTATTGCGTAACTGGTGAAGGTTGTATCATTACGCCGTCTAGTTTACGAGGGCGGCAGGGAGAGTAATCACGGGGTAAAGGTTAAGTGGGGCTTAGAAAAGTGGAGTACTGAGCGTGTTGGTTCGGATACTTCTAGGAAGTATAATTGAGATTATGGGCACACCTCTTGCTAACAATGGGGTGGAGGACTTGCATATAAGTTGATTGTAAGGATCAGTAGCTAGGTATATGTAGATAAGGTTGTGTTTGCAATAAACTGATCGGTTCTTACGTCGTTTCGATATATAAGTAATAATACTTAAGAACTTCTAGATCAATGAAGTCACACTTCTAGCAGTTATGGCAGTATAGTTGAGAATTAAAAAAAATATAAACATGAAAGACATGTCATGCACAGCGACATGTACATTATGTACAAGAAAAAACTAAACGCTTCGGTGTTTTCATCGGACATGGGAAGCAGAACTAATGCTCCATGCATATCACCAGAGATGTTTAATTTTCAAATAGGTACTTCACATTTGCGCATTAAAAAGTGCCTACTTTCAGAATTGATCCTAGTGGAGACAGTTTCCAAAATATGATTTATTAAATCTGTGTTTTCATTTAGTTTTTTTTGATAGAGAGTAGACCAAGATTATGATAGTAACATTGTTGGAAAGGCTATCGCCAAATCACCAAATTATTTTGTCTCAGGCTTCCAGATTCGTAAGGCCTTGTAATTATATTCTAGGTAAATGAAAATATGAAACATCATGTTCACAAGTGTTACCTTCTTTTTACTGTCACCTGTCATATTTTTGTTCGTAATTTAAACACTTAATACGTATTCGTTAAGACATATTTTATTACTTACATAAAACTAAAGAATTAAAAACTAAAATTTCAAATGTTACACGAAGAGTTACACCGTCCTCTTCGTGTAACATTTGAAATTTCACTTACAGGACATATATAAGTATAATATGTACATTTATACAATTAATACAGTTTCAATTTGATGGCAGTGACGTCGCGGCCCAGTGCGGTGACAATGGGCGTGCAGTACTAGCCGAATATTTATCGTCTCATTTGTACGAATGAGTGACAACTTTATTATTAGGGCAACTTTTGCATAATTATTGTTATAAGGCTTCACGCTTTTGTATTGTAATATCTACCGTGAATGGGTCGTGTGACATAAAGTCTGGTCGATTATAAACTTTATATTACTACTTACTATTGCTTTAAAAGAGTTTGTGAGATTTTCTTTCATAAAATTCTTACAGTAGTATTAATAGTGTGAGAAAACCAATCAGAAGGGTTAAATACCATCACGTTTATCTGTTTTGACTAATACACCAAACTGTAGATATCTCCCGTTTTGATATCATCAAAATATTCACAAACCATTTGATGTTTGAAACGCATAAGGACGCAAGCGATAGCATAAGCCAAAAAACATAAACACTTTTGAAAGTGATTATCTTGTCAACCGTCAACGGTCGTTGACGTTTACACTTTTGTTTTCAACTGTCAAAGTTGATTTCAAAATCGAAGGAATATTAAATCACACGGCACATTATCTCATCTAGGCTAGATCGCGATTGCGAAGTATTTTCAAAATGGTTCTAAATCGTTTCGATTTCGCCGGCCATTTTCCGGCTAGTGAACTGGTTGCTCAAGCGTGGTTACTGAGGCACACCATCAAGGCATGAGCCTCTGGTTGCTGGATGTTTATCGGCTGGTTAATGGGCCGTAACCAAGATGTGGGTCACTGCTGATGAATTGAATTTGAGGTTTTTGGACCGATTTGAAGGTTTTGTTTGTACTATTTAATGCAATCATAAGGGGATAATAATTGGAATATATTGCTTATTCGTATAGTTGTTTTATTTTCTTTGCGCCATTATGGATATATGTCTCTTGCACCTTTCAATTACAAAGGTGAAGGGGTTTTCAAGGGTGGAGTGGGGAAAACGGAAGATTGGCAAGGCCTATGAAATCCAAAAAAGTGCAATGTTAAGAGTAAATATCGATACTAACTGGGGAAGACAGGCCTCATCTAACCGATAATCGTTCCATTTTTAACTTGTTTTAATATCATACGAAATTTTATTTCAACTCTAAGTAATAATACAATCCCATACTAATATTATAAATGCCAAAGTAACTCTGTCTGTCTGTCTGTATGTTACGCTTTCACGCCTAAACCACTGAACCGATTTTGATGAAATTTGGTATAAGGGTAGATTAGACATAGAGAACAGACATTGGCTATGTTTGGTCGCGATAACCGACATCCAAGGGGGCGGAGCTGCGGGCAAAAGCTAGTTACTTTATAAACTGCAAAACACCATCATCTATTTCAGGTAGTCACACCAAGCACCAAAAACCATGAAGGTTACATAAATGTGTCAAATCGTCAGTATTGAGCCAAGGCGACGGACGCGGAGACATCCTGCGCCACTTCCACCCTTGCACAAGCCATTGTGGCAGTTCCACTTGCGTTCACAAATTGCGCTCGCGCAACAGGAAATCACCGATTGTATGGACTAGTGGGCATACGGGTTTACGGAAATTTATATAGATTAGAGGAAGAATAGGTCAGATTTGTAATTCTCTAAGTGTACATCGTCAAACAGCGACGGCGACAGCCTTGATAGAAGTTGTTATTGGTACATCGCCAGTGACGTCACCGAGTCCGACCAATGATCTCTCTCTCTCTCTCTCTCTCTCTCTCTCTCTCTCTCTCTCTCTCTCTCTCTCTCTATCAAAGCTGTCCCAGTGCTGTCCTCGACGCTGCATGGACTAAGTGGGCGATTACTTCAGGAGTAGAAATGAACTTAGGACTCCAATATATAAATAAATACATACATATACTTATGCCTGGAAAACCCCAAAGGGATAAGCAAAGGTGTTTAACACCCAGATTTTTAGTCATGGGCTGTATGTTTACTGTCGGATGGACAACAGCTCTATCCCATAGTCACCATTTACGATACCCATAGGAAGACTTGGGCTAGCCCTACTCACGGCAATAATAAATGTTGAGAAGATAATCATGATTGTGAGAAATGAAAAGAAAATGAAATGTTGGGAAATGAAGGAACATACTCTTCAATTCCGAAGGAGTCATTAAAAAGAGTAATATTAATATTTCAACTGGCTGCGTTCGACTAGCTGTAGGTGAAATTTAAGGAATAAAGTCATTTATTTATGCCAACAAAGCCAAAAAGGGCGGTTTCCAGTTCGAGGGTCTCCAAAGGCTGTTTATGCCACCAGGTAACACATATGAAAATAAAATCTCTAATATACAAGTAGGACTAACGGTAACCAGGTCAGTCTTACGAAATAGAGGTGGGTTGCAATTGAATTTTTGTACCAATGATATGCAAATCAGTCGAAACTCAATCTAATTCATCACGCATCCACAAAAAAAATGTAACGGATGATTATGCATATTGATAGACTTATCGATGTGCATCTCCCGGACATATTCGATATCTATAACTGTAATAACAATATATACAACCTTTATTGTAAGTGCCATAAGGTTCAGTATCGTTTGACAGGCACAAAGGTTGCTTACTAGTGCGGAGGATGTATAGAGTTATAATCGGATTCAAACTAATTTAATTTATCACGATAGCTGTTATTTTGCATTTACGTTTTTTTATAAGATACAAGCAGTTTGAACGTTGTACTATTTAAAATGATGTGTCGGAAGTTTACATGAACGTTACACATAGGCAGAAACCTATGTTTAATGGGTTCGATATCAGTAAAAATTACCCATATGGAATGACAAAACACAGATTTCAGAAAGTATTATTCCAAAAATATTATTATTAAAATTTGTCATAACTTTATAATTCGAAACATCCAAATTAAAAGTTAGACTTGCGTAATAGAGGAAAATCAATATAATTATGAATTCAATAATCATCGATGGCAGCTAAAAAGGTTTTTTCGGAGATAGTTACAGTGGTACGTCACTATTATTCATAGCGTTGCCGTCATATTATATCGATTACAATCGTATTAATTATAACCGAATACGATGTGAGTTGTGTCCGCTATTTTAATCGAGTCACGCGAAGTTTACAAATCGCCTTAGAAGGTAATCGAGGAGATTAAATTACGTCTTCATGTTTATTAAAGATGAAAGGATGTAGACCTTTGCTACCATTTCATTCAGTTTGATTGCTTATGATACAATCCCAAGGTTTCAAGTATTTGAATTCTATAACAGTAATATTAGTTGTGTTATATACTGTTTATATGTTATTATGGAACTAAGTAGGAATACAAATAGAAGTAATTCGTGATGTGTGGTAAGAAGTTATTCAGCAAATAATATAATAATCTTCATTTTAAGGCATTTGGATTACGATCTTTTTTTTTACATGTCAATTTGACTTCACCTCGCCTGATGTTAAGTAAAGGCAAAGTCTCGGAAAGAGGGTCACCATCGGAAACATGTACCATGTTAACAGTGTTGGCACTCAGCTTGACGGCCTCATTAGATGCCTTTTCACGCCCCGCTTAAAGGACCCGGGACTGTAGGAAGAAGGAAACACGTGAGCTGGCAGGGAGTTCCAGGTCTTAGTGGTGCGGCATAGGAATGAGTTCTAGCAGGTATACTCTGCACCGTATATGGATGGCATCTTAGGTAACCTAAGGTATTAAAATAAGGGTTGTTTAACACTAAACTTAATTATATTATTTTGACAATACTAAAGAATGGTAAATGGCATGTTGGTTCCCTGTGGAGTAGAATAGGGCCAGCCCATCTCTTCCGTGGGTGTCGCAGAAGGGGACTAAGGGATAGGACTGTTCTCCATCCGACAGTAAAAATACAGCCCATGACTAAGTAAGTCACCCGCTTGACGGCAATAGGCTCGCTATAATATTACATGAGATGGGACTGAAAATCATAGTTGGCGAAATGTGGGTGCTAATACACCTCTTTGAGTATTTACGGGCGTGAGTATATATGGAACTATTGGATTATAAATATAATTATCACGTGCTACTTACATGCCAGGCACCACGTCAGTCCTAACTCAGTTTTTGCGCTAGTGTTCTAATACGAAATTTGTAATTAATCGATTAAAAACGCTAATGCGAAACAATCGAAGATCCTTGATTCGATTGTTGAAATTTACATTTCCGATTTTCTGTTTTCATTACCTAATATTAATTAGAACGTGCTGTTTGATTTTGCTTCATTAGATTTATAGGATAATTAGTGCGATAATTAGTAGGTACATATTTAGGAGTATTAAATTAGGTGTTATTTTATTATATAGATACGTTGTTACCGGATCCGGATCCGGTGTGACCGGATTAACGCGATGATGGTAGGTATATACTACACTATTGAAAGTAAAAAGGTCATAGGTATAACATGGGTTCTAGAATGCATAAACATACTTATTTGCATTCATTCTAATTTGTAAATACATACATATTATTACCTACAAAGAAAGATCGCGATCAATCCAAATAGACAAGCATACATAGGTTTGCACTAAGCGAGAATTGAACCCACGCCGCGGGATTATACACGGTGTAGTAGGTACTTTTTTCATTCATTTTCATTACAAAATCTATGTAATCGTTACGGAATTTCTAATTAGATTGTCTCTATAACATATGTTTAAAAGGATCTATTTTTTTATATTTACCTTGCACCCTTCACAGGTGAACGCGCCGAAGTGGAACCCGGCCGCTGGCTCCCCGCATACTTTGCACTTTTGGTTCATCTGCAAAGAAAAGAAAAATAAATATGACTTCGGTTATTATAAGCTGGAATCTGAAATAAACCTAGTTATTAAGAAGTTGGGTTCTAGATATTTCTGCTTTGGATAAGGATTAGGATGCTGATTACATTTTAAAGTTATTTAATAAAGATCATGCTTCAATAAATAAAAAAGAAAATAAAACATTGTATACGCGCTCAAAACTAACCAATATTGTTGCTCTTATCGCTCGACATAAACGAATATGCAACTGAAAATCCGCCACAGAAACCCAATTCACTGTTAATATGCCGTGACCGAGAGCGGCCATTTTCCAATCAGTCATTTAGTTGTTAATTTCGAAGAGCATGGGGCATGTTATTGGTTGCATATGCGATAAAATCGTTTTGTATGTATCGATTAAACGATATTAATTGTTACGATATTATTTCTAACGCGTTACGTGTTGCAGCTCTACGAGTTCTACATTTGAATTTTCAAGGCTATTGTTTTTTTATTAGGTATGATCTGAATTTATAAATAGAATTATTTTATGTGTCAGATGTCATCTTTGCAAATGGCGCGAAATTTTCCAAATAGGTAATTCTATTAATTACCTATTTGGAAAATTTCGCGTAATAATTAATAATTCTAATCTAATATATAAAATTCTCGTGTCACAGTTTTCGTTGCCATACTCCTCCGAAACGGCTTGACCGATTCTCATGAAATTTTGTGAGCATATTGAGTAGGTCTGAGAATCGGCCAACATCTATATTTCATCCCCCTAAATGGTGCAGCGGGAACGGGATCTAAAAAATTGGCGGTACGAAGTTCGCCGGGACAGCTAGTATTAGTATATATTTTTAATATAAAGTATTAAATCAATTAAAATACGCGGTATCTTGACTCATCGAATTCTTTTACTCAAAATATAGCTTTTAAGTTTATTTCATGATTAAAAGAAAAATAAAACAGTAATGCAGTGTGCAAATGGCACATTTTCTGTTCAAAGTGAATTATTATTATGACAGCGCCATATTTTAATAGTTACTTCAACGGGTTTTACACTCATAAGCTCGTAACATAAGGTAATGTGCATTGTAAATCTACAAGAATGTCGGTTATTAACAGAATTATGCGATTAACACTTAAAATATATAAGAATTAAAGTAAAACTCAAGTTATGGGCTGACGGCCGCCATAACATAATGACGTCACAATGTCCGATCGTCGGATATATCTCGATCTTATCGGGGTTCCTTATAAAACCTACCGCGTGGAAATTAATGAATAAATTTTATTGAATTATCAGTTAGCAAGGATTTTAACAATAATTTTATTTTAAGTGATTTTAGCTGTGTATTTATTGGACCCCAACTTAGAATTAAGTCAGCAAAAAGGTTAAGTAAATTAATGTATACTGATAAATAAATATTATATCCCTTATAAATCCCGAGACTAATAAAGACATTTGGCACTAACGTTATACAGAAGTTTACGTTTTAAAATTCTAAGGTGTAAATAAGTTTCTGGTAATGTGCGTCCACATTAAATAAGTTTAATGTGGACGCACATTTCCAGAAACGTCACTTTCAGCGTTACTCCTTCCTGAGTGGACGGTGAAGTGGAAAAGGAAAAAACAGGAGTATGAGATATATAGAATAACAAAAAAAGTATGTAAGTATGTTTATTAGCATTCTAGATTCCATTAAGCTTAGGTCTAGATAGCGTTGTGTAGAATGTTTTAAAATATTTATAATCTTTATTTATTTATGAGAAAAAGAAAGGAACTGAAAAGGGTTCCAACAGTCTTATCAACAACGCCAATGCAATTCAAATATCTACTACAAATCATTACGCGGGAAGGAACACTCGAAATAAAGTTCTTTAACAACCCGTCGGGCCAGCGTGGAAATAATAGACCAATGCCTCCCAACATTGGGAGAGGCCTATGTTCAGTAGTGGACTGAAAATGGCTAATTGACTGATACCTTTGACTCATCAAGGACCTTTGACCTATTTACATAGGACACCTTTGGTCACCTACCTAAAAGGGAAGCCAGTTATAATAGTACTAGCTGACCCGGCAAACTTCGTATCGGCAATGTTTTTCCGCCTGCGTGGCGTCCGATCCCTTTCTCACTGCACCCTCTACTACATTTAGCATGTCTTATACATAGAAACCTTTTTCTTGAATTACTCTATCTATTAAAAGAAACCGCATCAAAATCTGTAGCGTAGTTCTGAAGATATAAGCATATATAGGGACGGACATTCGCGGAAATTTGCTTTATAGTATGTAGTAATTATATGAACCTTTCGCCACAGTTCAGCAGTTATTTCATACATGCGGAATCCGAATATTTATTACGGCATTTGGATTATTTATTTCGACAGTCCCAGGTTCAGTTGAAAGCCAGTCCGCCACGTCGGCGCGATAGTAATCAGAGATGTTCAAAATGAAGGAAGGATTCTGTTCAACTTCTTTAACGTAATTAAATTCGGTGTCTTTTAGTGATTGCTTGTATGTGCAGATATTAAAGTACAGGTATTGATATGTTCGTTCCATGGTTCGTTAAAATATTAAGCCACTATTTACCCGACTAACGAAGAAAGGAGGGTAATTATTTTTTTCTTCATATGAGTGTTGTACAAAGCGTCTAAATGATAGGAATAATCGCCATTCCAATCATCATCTTAATGCTAAGATGATGATTGCCCAGCTTACTTATTTCTTAGTCTCCTTTTGGTTTGACTAATACGGTTTTTACGACAGTGATCTGACCTCTCAACCCCGAGCGGAAAAACTAAACTACGCAAGAGTCTCGTCCGTCAAGGAGTAGGTGTATCAGTATATAAGTGAGGCTGGCTTGGTCTTGTAGGTCTCGGCAAGATCCATAGACCTGCTAAGACATAGACATTATTTTTGGCAAACATAAATTTTCGCGCTAAAATATATATTTTGCTAAAATATTTTTTTTGTAAACAGTCGCATTTTTAGTTTTCCTAATTATGAATTTCTCCATTTTCACTCATTATTTTACTCTATTCTTTTCTTCATGTCCATAAAAGACGTAAAATATATCAACGGGATGAGTTGTCCGATTCAATAATTGCACTAGGACAACTCATTCCGCGGGATAAGACCGAATGGGATGAGTTGACTAAACGGTCTTGTGGCTGAAATACCTAAAATAAAAAAAAATAAAAAAATAAGCGTCGGTAGCTTAGTGGTTAAAGAGTCGGCCTTACGGTCGAGAGGTCTCGGGTTTGTCCTGGCCATTACACTACCGACGTGAACCCGCTCCTAGCACAAGCAATTTAGCTTAGTTGGAGGGGTTAGAGGGAATATTAGTAACTTCGGTTCTAATATTCTTTAAAAAAAATCCGCGTTTATATATCAAAAGTTTATATACACAAGCATTGAATCTCAGGGGTGCTAAACCTTCAACTCGGGTAGCGACTCAGTTATATCATTCATATAGGAAGTTCCGTATTAGGCAGTTATTAAGTTTCCATTGCGATTTTTCGATTATAATCATATCTAATAAAGGTGCCGCTACTAGTTTTCAGTTGTCTATACGACCATGAAGGGCATAAAGAACCATATTTGTGATCTTACGAGTGTAATTTACGACCGTTGTCAATTATGATAAAGATTAATTACAATTATAATGTTCTCAGACGTAGCGTAATATAGAAGTACTACTAAAATGGACATTGATTTTCATTTAATATTACTCAGCGAAAATTAACAGCATCTAATCATCTATCATGAAGGTTTACTGCCGGATTTGTGAGAAGAATTTTCGATGAACCTTAAATCGAATCGTAGTGTTAAAAGGTATGTCTTATTGTCTAATTAATACATTAGAGATTGCGGATTCAAATTCCATACTATACAGTAATAACGGAAGCTGTAATGTGAAAATGACAGCCTCTGTGGCGTGGCGGTAGTGTACGCGACTGCTATACAGGAGGCGCGGGTTCGATCCCCGCTCAGTGCAAATATTTGTATGCATGATATGCTATTTGCATTGGTTTGGGTGTATCTATGTATAATATGTATGTATTTACAAAAAAAAAGTATCTAAATACGTTTATCCGCATTCTAGATACCATAACACAAGCTTGTTAAGCTTACCATGGGCCTAGATAGCGTTGTGTAGCATGTTGTACAATATTTAAAATGAGAGCTTTTTACATCTCTTTTCCATTGGAGTAGGCAGAGATCACTAGAGGCTAGGAGCCCCCTCAATAAACAGGTTAGTACCAAAGCAAATTGTAATCCAGTTTAGTTGGCAGAATTTTCTGACAAAGTATTTGTATAACGAGAGTTTTGAAAAGGTAGGTATGTGTTGTAAACATAAACGAGCAGTTAAATTTAAACGTTCATTAACTTTAATTGCCTTATTAAACTTCACTTGATCTTGTTAAACAAACAACATAATTAAAATTAAAATTTTACAAACAAATATCTCAGAACAAAAAAGAAAATATCTAAATAGAACAATGACCTTTTATTTTTTAACTAGCTATACCCGCGACTTTGTCCGCGCGATCTATGATTTATGTTTGAATCTTATTGCCTAGAACCCTATTATAAGTAAGTTAAGGTACGTCAGACAACAGTCTATCTACAGTAAGAATTCTGTCAAAATCGACTTCGGGGATCACTCTGAACAAAATATGCGTATCCCTCATCACACACCTCATCTTTTTACCATCTAGCAAGATGCAGTCAATTAACGGACTAAAAATAAAAAAGACGGACACACAAAAAAAAATTATCCAAATTTTTGATAGGTTATAGATAATAGCTATCGTATATACATTCAGTTATTTTAACATCACAAACAGACACTCCAAAAATTTATTTCTATAGATATAGATATAAAAAGTCGTAATTGCTACCACACATGTAATTATAGCAGCATAGAGCGGCAACTCTATATGTGTCCGTGGTCCGTGCCATAGATCACGCAGCGTGGGCTCTCGTCTATCGCTCTGTTCTCTATGCTCTAAATTAGGCCCTTATACACGTAGCCCTTGAGAATCATTATCGTAAAATAATTATTTAACATTGACCTCAGGATGCGCAAGAGTTGTTTTGTTGGTACCTTTTTTCTGTTTATAGTAGAACAGGCACACGCTCAACTGATGGTAATGTTGAGATTGTTAGCTGACACCCTGGAGCATGGTTTGGTCGCGATGACCAACATCCACGCGGGCGGAGGCGCGGGCAAAAGCTACTATTATTATAAATGCGAAAAATTTGTAACTCAGCAGCATAACTGAACGGATTTGGATAGAATTTAGCCAAAAGTAATAGTTGGAGAGGAGAGGTTGTCTCTACTGGACCCAAACTATGTCTAACTTGTAATATGGGTTCTAGAATATGGATAATACGAGATAATTAATTTTTGTGTAAAAATGTAGTTATATATTCTAATTTAGAAATATTACATGTTTCTAAGTAAATTTTTATCCACATTCAAAAACCTATATAAGAAGCTAGTTAAGTTATGCTTATTTTAAGTCTAGATCGCGTTGTATAGAATGTCCTAGTATATAGAATTAAGGTTTTTTTATAAAATTTTGCTCATAAATTGCAAAAATAAGTGATGATGTCATGTCATGGTATAAAACGTAAAATCGCGACCAGTAATCATCACTAATTGCTCCAATCAATGTTCATAAATGTTGGATCACTTCTAAGTTATTAAACCATTTTTTATTTTAATATAAAAGGAACCAGGCTTATTAATTTTTGCTCACGTGCCCAAAAAAGTTAATTTCATTTTTAAATTGCGTTCTAAATTGTAAAACGGACGGTTAATTAGAAAAAATAACATTAACAACCATTGTCATTGAGTGTCCGTGCATCATATCGAAGTAAGGAGAAAAAGAGTATTTACTTTTTTAAGATCAACAACCTAATATATGCAAAAATGTGTGGAGTCAAAGCGCCGGCGCACACGGGTCGAATGATCTCGATATCAGTGCGTGTAACTCGACACAACACATCGATTTTCTTCCTACATGACTTAATTAATTTCTTATTCGTGTTTATCTTTTTAGGACACTCCTTAGAATGCCACATACAATCAAAAACCGACTTAAATATAAAAAGATTAAAGTGTTTTTTTAAGTGGTTCCTTTAGTGTTTGCCCATCCGTATAAATCCTTGACAGATTCTGAGTCGCGATGGCTCCGAGCCGAAATGGCTGTCACCGTTGTCAGTCCGTCTTGAATCATATATCTCGTTTGTAATCTGGATATGCAATTAGCATATTAATCGCTTTATATTTGATCATTAAAAGCATCGTTTTATTCAAATCGATTTCAGTATGATTTATTTTGGAATACGATGCCGGATTTACATCCCAAACATGTGATTAAGTTGATAGAAATAACAAGATTATCAATTTCTTGACATAATTTTTATCTATTAATTTTAAATCTAAAATAGAAATTAAATGACGAGTATAGTAATTAAGGTGTCCGACTTGCCATAATAAGGCCGTAAATTCGCCGTCTGTCCTCCCAACCCCGAAAATAAATTAATTTAAATTGGAAAAAAGAGAATGTTCTATGCGGGACTTGAGCACGCAACCCGTACCTTACAGGGGGAATACTCTGTCCACTGACCAACGCGAGCCACGTCTTAAGGAAAGCGTGCGTCATAACCTCATTTATTCAGCAGATGTATCCAATAAAATTGCAGGTGAGGTCGTTTTTAATTCCCAAGACCTAGGCGTACATCCCATTCTACTCATTTTAAATGATAATTTCAAATCTTTTAATCATTGCTAATAATTCTATGAAAGCAATCTCAGAGGGTCTGAGGAGCGCCTGATATAATTTATATCGTAAACTGAATGTATCACTCTCTTTGCATAAATTTCCAGAAATCTCTATTAAGTTGTGAATATACGCTCTGAGTCAAGTCGCTCTGCATTAATGGTGAAGGGACGAGACTAGTATTATATAGTTTTATAGTTTTCTTCAATCGTAACAGCTATTCATTTGTATACCAAAAGATTAATATCTCTACAGTTAGGTATGTGGACGCCTTTTATGGGGATATGAGTATATTGACAAATGTGAGGAGTATATTCAAGAGCATTCATAAAGTTATATTGTGTATGCGTTATGGCATGTATTGCAAACAAATGATTGATAAGTTATATCACATTGAACAGAGATGTTTTATAGTACATAAAAAGATATATAGGAAGGATTTAAATGTATGTTGTGTAATTTAAGTTATGTAAGTTTAAGTTATACGAACTTAAGCCAGTTTCCTGGGAACACTACCGCAAGAGGCATGCGATGCGGAGGGATTTCATTTTTCTTTTATGAATTTAATTTCATATAATAGGTTTACCTTCAAACTCTTCGGAGCTTAAGCCTACCTTACTTGCAAACCGGGGCACCTATTGATTAAAGGAATTAAATCTGACATAGGTTTTTCTACGTTAGATGGTGGTCGATGCCATAAACGTTACCAGAAGTGAAAAGGAAAATTGTAGTGAAATTCAAAACCGCCTCTATATTTTGACAGCAACTGCTACGCAGGAGGCGCGGGTTCGATTCCCGCTCAGTGCAATTATTTGTATGCATGAATATGGCTATTTGCATTGGTCTGGGTGATTCTATATATAATATGTATGTATTTACAAAAAAAGTATTTATGTATGTTTATCCGCATTCTAGATTCCATAAAACAAGCTATAAAAGCTTACCATGGGTCTAGATAGCGTTGTGTAGAATATTGTGGAATATCTATTTTATTTATTTATTTTGAACTAGCTTTTGCCCGCGGCTCCACCCGCGTGGATGTCGGTTATCGCGACCAAACATAGCCTATGTCCTTTCTCAAGGTCTAACCTATCCCTATACCAAATTTCATCAAAATCGGTTCAGTGGTTTTGGCGTGAAAGCGTAACATACAGACAGACAGACAGAGTTACTTTTGCATTTATAATATTAGTATGGATATGGATTCGGTTATCATCAAGCAATGCACTAGTCTATAATTTGTTGAACAGCGTCAGCATTACGGAAGATATGACGCGTTATTCGTATCGTGTGAAAGCCGGCCGGCTTGTCATTCGCCGTGACCACTATTATCGATCCGATGGCTCCGCGACCCCGTGGGAATCTCTGATGCTTTATGGGAGTCAAGGCAGGTCAACAGGTGCATTTGTGAAGACAGATGGGATGCTAACGGTATTCTGATGAGTATTTGCAGGGTTATTACTGTATGTTACGTATGAGTTAATGCTTGAGATATGACTTATTTAGTATACATACATAGGTATAATAACGCCTTTATCCTCGGAGGGGTAGGCAGAGGTAAATTAACACCCACATTTCACCAATCAATGTATTCAGTCCCATGTAATAGGGGGTGAGCCTATTGCCGTATTCCTGGCACTTTTGTTGACTCGAGCCATGCATATGATGCTGAGTCTGGGCTGTATATATCTGTCTGATATTAAACAGCCCTATCCCTTAGTCACCTTGTACGACACCGCATGGGAAGCAATGGGGTTGCCCAAATTCTACTCTCCCGGGAACCACGCAGCATTGTTTAGTAGGTATACAACTTTTTAAATAATAAGCTACAGAAATTTTCACCTATTATGGCCTATTAAGTTCTGGCTATCGCTAAGTTTTTTCTAACTAGACTCGATATATAAAGAAGCCATAGCTAGTATTATGATTTTAATGAATTTTTATTTTAGGACACGCCATGTAGAATCAAACCTGAGTTGATCTTCGAATCCTGGTCATTACACAAACGACGTCAATCCCCTAATAGAAGCAGTTTGTTGGAGGAAATAATAGAAATATTAGTAATTTTAGTTACCAATATTCAAAATATTCAACTTATTTCTGTACTATTGAGTAGCTAAATGCTCTAATATCGCAGTGGCGTATAATAGTGCACTTATTATTCGGTTCTGTGAACACACTTGTTATGACGTGTGTACCTCGGTTATCATGTATAGGTATTAGTGTTTTATGCCGGCACTACACCTAGACGGATACATCTGCTGACATCTTCCCGATGAACACTGATGCGTCTTCAGACGTATGGACACACCGCACTCGCTCGCGCTGAAACCCTTTGATATGTGCCACAAAACAGCAGATGAGGACATACACGTCGGCGGACGCCTCCGCCGATGACGTCCGCAGATGCATCTATCTAGCTGTAGCGTCAGCTTTAGAATGTGTGATGTATATACTAGTTTAGTAATAACATGAAGACGTTATAAAGCTTGAGTATCTTTAATTTATCTTAAGTTATTTTCTGGCACAATAATGACTTTTGTGATGTAGTGAAAAATTGGTTGTTACATGGTGGCGAAGGGTGAAAATTCTCAATAGACAAGCCGGTGGAAATTTTGGAGTATAAATGTAAGCATCTCTAGCATGGCTTCCTTTTGCACAGCAAGCCGTATGAAATCGAATTATAGAAAGAAAGAAAGGAAGGAAGAAAAATATTTTATTTAAGTTCCACACAGTGGGCATCTTATACTGAACCCTTGTCACTGCTGCTACGTCAAAAGTGGGGTTCGATTTCTGCTCAATGTAGATAACATTAGTGATTAGGGTTTGGAGATGATTAGACAGGAGTCACTCCCGTAAAAGTCAAGATCAGTGAGAAGTACGAAACCGAACCCTGGACTTGAAAGTGTAAGTTTTGCGTACAATCGGCATTAGCCTACGGATGATGATGATGACCAACCTACTTATTTGATACCTTGGTAGTATAAAATTAAATAATCCTTAGAAAACAACCGTCACTAACACAATACATTTTGTTCACGCAAATTTCTTTCTCTACATCGCAAATAAAAACCTCGTTAACCAACAAAAAGGTACTTCAATTTAGCATAGTTTTCAAGATGACAGGGGAGAGACGAGCTGACAGGCTTCATAATAATAGTGTTACGGTTAATGCGTTTAACGTGCATAAACCAAAGCGTGACAAATTAACGCCTATCAAAATGAAATCAAGAGTAGAGCCCACTCTATGTAGAGACAGCACCGGCACGTAGAGACAGCAACGACATGTAGAGATAGGGTATAAACTTATGCATTAAACGAAAAACTTGCGGATGTTTTTCCGAATATTATACTAGGTGTTGCCCGCGGCTATGCCCCCGTTAAATATGAATTCTGTTGTCGTGACTCACATGAAAATATTTTCTGGGCACTTTTCAGATGGCCCTCATGTCATTTCAGATAGGTTTCTTGACACCTAACATATTAATACATGAAAGATACTAGTATTTACTAGCTTAGTTATAGCAAAAACAACAGAATTTCTATATAACCAAGAACAATATAGAACCAAGCGTTTCAGTGATTCATTCCTATGCCGCACCACTAAGACCTGGAATTCCCTGCCAGCTCACGTGTTTCCTTCTTCCTACAGTCCCGGGTCCTTTAAGCGGGGCGTGAAAAGGCATCTAATGAGGCCGTCAAGGTGAGTGCCACCACTGTTAACATGGTAAATGTTTACGATGGTGACCCTCTTTCCGAGACTTTGCCTTTAGCTTAACATCAGGCGAGGTGAAGTCAAATTGACGTGTCCTGTGTAAAAAAAAAAAAAACCTAAGGTAAAACTAAGAAATAAAAAGCGATATATTTAATTTGGTTATTATTTACTTTTAAGCCGACGTTTCTTTTCAGCAGCCATATTCGCGGAGTGAAAGTAAATAATAACAAATATATCGCGATAGAATCCGTAAAAAATGGCTTTATTGCAATGAGTGACATTCGCGTAAACTTTAGAAAATATCATAAAACTAAGAAAATAAAAATTGTATTTGAATGAATTTTATAGCATTAAGTATGCTAATTATACAAATCGAATACATAGAGAAAAAGGAAACTTCTCGGGCGGGACTCGAACCCGCGATCTTTTCCAAGGGGGAAAGCCTTGCGCGCTTGAGAATTTTCGTTTATTCCTATGTATTCGATAAAAATTATAATCACGAATACACTTAAACATAATTTAAACAACAAAACAAACACAAGAACAACAACTTCTAACTATAACTCGAACACAACCACTAACAAATTAAATCACCCTGTGTTTTGTCGTCGGTAGACGTCGGCACCGGTTCGATTCCCGCGCCATTACACATTCGACGCGCTCACTTAGGCCTGCACTTGGCGAGCTCTGTGAGAACTCCGACTTTGGATCGCAAGGTCTTATCATGGCTATGAGAACTGAAAGTATAGCGTATAGGGTGCTCATTTTTTGACCTCTGATAGCATTGAATAGCATTGAACTCCGATTCTCTTATTAAATAATGGGTAATATTGTGTTTTATAATTATACTAATTATTAATTTAATTGTACTACGGATAGATAAATTATAATTAGACTGTACCTTGCTCACGTTTTGTATTATTTGCTTTTGAGTGTAGTTCATACATACAAGCCATGAATGTTACACTGAAAAAATTCAGATAATTTTAGTGTCACTTTATACAACTATAAGCAATTCATACAACAGGCAGATAAGCACCAGGCCCATCTGATGGAAAGTGGTTACCGTGGCTTATGTTCGCGCGAACATTAATTAGATAATAGCTGTTATTAGATTTATTTTTCTGAAATTTCTCAGTTGCAATAGAAAACCTAGCATAAAAGTACTCAATTTTTTTCAATGAATATTAGAACTGAAATTAATAAATAATATTCCCTATAACCTCTCCAATTAAGCTAAATTGCTTGTGCTAGGAGTGGATTCACGTCGGCAGTGTTATGGCCAGGATTCGAACCCAAACCTCTCGATCGTAAGGCCGATCAAGAAGTATTGAGAATACACTTATCAACTAAGTTACAAGTAATCTAAAAATAGGTTAGCAAAATGTGGATAAAATCTTTCTACTTATTCATTCAAAGATAAATACCTAAGCCACGATATGTAAACAGAAATAATAAGGTTGCAGTTTTGATGTACCTTTATTAGAAGGCCATGCAGAAGCCTCACACATTTGTGCCTCCTAGTAAGTAATTCTACTGTCACGAACGTGTACAAATGTCCAATTAAACTGATTCACTGCTACACACACATTCAATTAGCGTAATGACACATGCGAATGGTACAATTAATTTAGCACATTAATTGGTTTGTACTCTCACAGCATTTAGTTGTATTAAATAATTATATTGGCAAAGTTTATTACCTTAATAATTCGTATTAACGATTAAATAATATAATTATGTAGTAAATGGGAATAAGTATTTATTTTATTGAGCAAATAAGATCTATTTTTATGATGATGATATATTTTATTGGGTAGGTATTTTATATAGAAAAATAGTCTCAGTATCTTTTTTAGGTTATTTTCGTCGCCATCTTTATAAAACTTTGATTCTGACGTTAGTTAACTTTTATAATTATTGATATACATGAGGTTTTCGTATGAATTAACAGAAATGAGTTGTTCTTCACTAACCGCTAATACCGGTAAACGGTTACGAAAAAATATCATTATTCATTGAAATAAAACCACTTTTGACGGATTCTATCTCGATATATTTGTTATTATTTACTTATAAACCGACGTTTCGGCTGCTTTTCAGCGGCCATGATCACGGTGGTAATGAAACGTACAACTCGTGCGAGTTAACATGGCACCTGGCTCGGGGCTTTGCGCGGGGGAGCGGGAGGCGTGTACGCTGACGCTACTAGCCACGCACGGCGAGAGCGGGGTCGCGCGCGGGGAAGCGGGAGGTGGGTGTCTTCGAGGCAGGTGCCATGTTAACTCGCACGAGCTATAACGTTTTATTTTAATGAGTGACATTTGCGTAAACTTTAGAAAATATCATCATTATTCAATTAACAGAAGATTTATTAACTCATAATATTGTATTGTGTGAAAATTAAAGCAATAATTAAAAATTACAAGTCAATTAGTGTACAAAAATATATTATAACAACACTTGTTATAATATACAATACAGGCAGGTGTAATTTACTGTCTGGTGCGTTCACTCTCGCGTTCAACGTGCTTTGTGCGCCACCGTAATTAATTGTATTGTAAATATTGTAATGTAATGTAATTAATACGCGTGTAATACACGTTGTTTTTCCGTATCGTTTGTTGTTCTAATGTGTTGTATTGTGGTGATAGTGATAAAATGGTTGAGTAAACACTTAATTAATTAAGAAGTAGTGCTGTAAGAAGTATCAATAGTCATTGAATATAATTATGAATAAGTGGTTGCGAGTATTAAAGTAACTAGAACTATTAATCTGTATCTAGTGTTGTAAATTATGGAAATAAGTATATAACTGGATTATTATATAGTGGTTCTTTCTCACGTTCGCATAAAATGTCACTGTTTTTTTTTTTTTTTTTTTTTTTTTTTATAAAGGACACGTCAATTTGACTTCACCTCGCCTGATGTTAAGCTAAAGGCAAAGTCTCGGAAAGAGGGTCACCATCGTAAACATTTACCATGTTAACAGTGGTGGCACTCAGCTTGACGGCCTCATTAGATGCCTTTTCACGCCCCGCTTAAAGGACCCAGGACTGTAGGAAGAAGGAAACACGTGAACTGGCAGGGAATTCCAGGCCTTAGTGGTGCGGCATAGGAATGAATCACTGAAACGCTTGGTTCTAGCAGGTATACTCTGCACCGTAAATGGATGACATCTTAGCCCTGCACGTGTCGTCCTATGAAGGAAAGGGGAGGGTGGGACTAATTGGAAGAGCTCGTCAGAACATTCACCATGGTAGAGACGGTAGAAAACTGCCAAAGACGCAACATCTCTACGCATCTGCAAAGGCTCGAGGGTGTTCGTGACCTCAGGATCCCCAATAATGCGGACCGCACGTCGCTGCAACCTGTCGAGAGCATCTAATAAGTACTTTGCGGAGCCGTCCCAGAGATGTGAGCAGTATTCCACGCAGGAACGAATTTGGGTCTTATATAGAAGACACCGCTGCTCCGGCGTGAAAAAACGTCTCACTCTGTTCAGGACTCCGAGTTTACGCGAGGCTGATTTGATGATACTCTCGATATAGTTTTTGTTATTCAGTTTGCAGCGAACATCCATACCGAGGATAGTGAGGTGATCCTGCAGTGGCAGTGGTGTGCTCTGAAGAGTGGGAAGGGGAAGGAAAGGAGATACCTTTGCTGTAAACGCACATGCCTGGGTCTTCTTGGCATTGAACTCGACCAGGTTCCTAGCGCCCCATTGAGAAATGTGGTCCAGGATCCGGTCCAGGTCAGTGACAAGAAGCTGCCTTTTTTCCGCGATATCAGACTGCTTGGCCGCAGGATGTGCGTAATAACTCCCGTGTAAGGTGCTGTCGTCTGCATAGCAGTGAATGTTTCCGTTACAGAGCATGTCATTGATATGCAGAAGAAAGAGAGTGGGAGATAAGACGGAACCCTGCGGCACGCCAGCATTTACCTGCAAGAACTCCGAAGCTCGTCCATCACAAAGGACGCGAATACGGCGCCCCTGCAGGAAGCTTGCAACCCAGTTACACAGTCTAGGAGGCAGGCCGAAGGCTGGTAGCTTGGAAAGAAGCGATTTGTGCCATACCCTATCGAAAGCTTTGGCGATGTCAAGACTAATTGCCAGTGACTCACCGTGCTTCTCCATAGCCTCACCCCAAAGGTGGGTCATGTACGCCAGAAGATCACCCGTTGACCGTTTCGGTCTGAAACCGTATTGCCGGTCACTAAGCAAGGAGTGATCCTCTAGGTGGCGCATGAGCTGTGTGTTAATTATGTGCTCGAACACCTTGCACAGCACTGAGGTGACGGCTATGGGTCGATAGTTGGCTGGGTCCGAGCGATCCCCCTTCTTGGGGATCGGCTGGACATTCGCCTCCTTCCAAGCCGAAGGCACTGTACCCGAACTGTAGGACAGTCGGTACAGTCGCGTTAGCATAGGAGATAACTCCGCTGCACATTTTTTAAGTACGACCGCTGGAATACCATCAGGACCACTGGCTTTCCGGACATCGAGTGATTGCAGTACTGCACGGACATCGCGTTGCCTGATACGTATATCAGGCATTGCGTGGTTGCATACCACAATCATCGACTCGGGAGTTGGCCGCGAAGAGATTGACCAGCAAATTTGCTTTCTCTTGCGGCTCATGGGCCAGAGATCCATCGGGATTGCTCAGCGGGGGCAGCGAGGGCTGGCAGAAGTTGGCTTGCACGGCTTTGGCCAGTTGCCAGTAGCCACGGCTACCCGTGGGATGCGCCACTAGCTCTTGGCCCAGCCGCGCTATGCGCTGGGCATCCGCCCTGACGTAAGCCCTCTTGCAGACCTTTGTGGCTCTGTTGTACGCCGCCTTGAAGTGATTTTGCAAGTGTTACCGTAACCTAAAATATAATAAATGATCAATCGAGAGATTTAAAAAGATATGCACAAAAAGGTCATCAATAAAAATAGGCATGCCACAAAATTGGCGATATTTTTTTCGATTATGTGTCATATCAAAAGGGGCTCACGTTCGACCTTAAACGATTCCGTTACATTATCGATTATCGATAAAAACGCATGATTAATCGATCCTAATTGATATAATTCATCCTTTTTATCAGCAGGACGTCTGTCACGTGTCTCGTCACCGTGACACGCGATTTTGTGACAACCATGACAAATTGTTGTGACAAAATATTTCAACAGTTGCGTCAAACGATTTACGAACAACCCTTATTTTATGCAATCCCACGTATTTATACAAATTTAAATCTACAACTTTCACTATAACTAAGCATTCTTATTCCTTTGTTATACGATCTAAAATTGAATGTATTCATGTTTGTGATTCGCACAATAAAATTGTAATACAAAGGGACCAATGACATTGCGTAAACGATTCATTTTTTTTTTTGGAATTCGATTCAATGAATTGCCGTTCGGAAACACAGAAATGTTTCAAGATTTTCGTGTCCGATGACTAGACTCTTTTTGATATGCAGATGGCAATACCGTGCGTATTGGAAGTATTCAATTTATCACAAGATAAATGTTCCGTAGACATCTTCGCGCGGTATGTGGAATGATCACAATTTATTATACATCATTCGTTGTGTGGGCTATATATTTTTGAATAAAAAGAATTGGATTAGGTACATATAATATAATATTACCTATTCTTTTAACATATTTTTGAGATGTTATTTTAACCAAAAGAAGTATTGCATAATTATTTTAAACTGCTAACAGGGCGGTTTGAAATAATTATGATATAGTGGCAAGAATCGAACAAATCGAATTGGGGTAAATTAAGGAAGTAAGTAAGGATGGGAAGAGGAAGGAATGAACGTAAATATCTATGTTGCGCAAGGTTTAGGTATGTTAGCATAACAGACAGACTGACAGACAATTACTTTCACATTTAAAATATTAGTTTAAATTCTTCACCGTAGTCGTTCTTATTCATACACCTGACTTCTTGATACATGACGACGAGGAAAAGCAAAGAAATTTTATAGTACCATGAGCATGACAACACGTGTATTGTATTATAATGTGGTAATAAAAGCACAAATAGTTTTAATTAAAGTTAAACGCATAACAAAGCAATCATAGACATATCAAACTTTTTAAACGTCTCAACTTTCCATCAAGAGTTACCAGTGTAAAAAATACTTCAAATAATTATTCATTAACCACTATAGAACCGTCAGATGTCTCTTAAAAGTGTCAATAATATATCCTATTATGTTGCTACGGTTGTAAATAATAGGGAAGATTGGACCTTTCTGTGTCTATTATGTGATTGTTAAGTTCGAATCGAACTCTGACCCGCCGTTGAGTGGTCCGGTATAATAGTGTATGATACCGTGGTTTCACTTGACTCATTTTTGTATAATACGTCCATTGTTTGTGGCCATGCTCTACACTTTACAGTTAAAGGGGAGTTTTGACGCGGCGTTCCATTTATTCACAATTTGTTAATAGTTTATTAACATCCATTGTTTACTTTTTATTTGATTAATTTATTCATTTAAGTAACACAAGCAAGTATATTACTATTGTTAGAACTGATTATTTAATATATTGTTACAGGTATTTTTTATTTGCATGAAGAATATAATGAGACTGAATAAAGCGAGAGTAGTAGGTATGTCAGGATCGTAGCAAATGGAGATCTAAGATCTCTGCCTACCCCTATGGGATTGGCTCTATTAAATCCTATTTTAACTTATTTGTTTAAATTACAACAAATGACAATCCAGCTGAACATTTTATAAAACGAGATTTCTTCAGACAATGGCCGGCCATTTATAATTGCAACGTAACAAGACATTTTTTTCAAAGTGTCCGCTTAGCGCCTCTTGGCCATAGTGTTCCTATACACTTCTGCCTATCCTCTCGGGTATTACCAGGGTTGAACATCCATACTAATATTATAAATGCGAAAGTAACTCTGTCTGTCTGTCTGTCTGTATGTTACGCTTTCACGCCTAAACTACTGAACCGATTTTGATGAAATTTGGTATAGGGGTAGATTAGACCATGAGAAAGGACATAGGCTATGTTTGGTCGCGATAACCGACATCCACGCGGGCGGAGCCGCGGGCAAAAGCTAGTGTGTATATATGTTTATTGGAAATATCTTTGAATCTCGTCATTTTACATCCAACAAACCGCATTCTCGGAACAGCACCTTAACACAAACGTTAGATCGTAATGCTTAGTCACCGGGGCACTTCCCAGGGCAGCTGACCTGTCCGCCACATCTTAGTGGAGCATCGCCAGATAGCGCTGTAAACGCTTTGTTTCTCCGCGGGGCAATTGACACTCGCCCGTAATGGTGCGACTTGACAGATTGAGATGACGCTTTTAGGGGCTTTTTATGATCTGTGAATTGTTATACAATTGTATCTAGACTATTATTTTATATTGTTGATAGATAGCTCTTGGTCGAAGTTGCTACAAATATTGAATAAAGTAATAAGCGGTTTATTCAATACTAGCTTTTGCCCGCGGCTCCGTCCGCATGGATGTCGGTTATCGCGACCAAGCATAGCCTATTCTATTCTCATGGTCTAATCTACCCCTATACCGAATTTCATCAAAATCCGTTCAGTGGTTTAGGCGTGAAAGCGTAACATACAGACAGACAGACAGAGAGACAGACAGAGTTACTTTCGCATTTATAATATTAGTATGGATTATGAATGGTATCTAGACTGTAACATGAGCTGAGCTTGTGGTATAGGATTGTGAATACCAACATAATATAATACCTAATACTTGCACTAAAAAGTAAGAAATAGTTAATTTTGCCTAGAGCTCGTGACAGTCACTTTCTAGGAAGAAAATAACACTGACTAACTGAGAAGAAAAAAAAACAAATGGTGCACATAAATTTTTCTCCTCAGGGGTGCTTTTTCATTTAGAACAAGCGCGCACACCTGGGTCTGAAAAATTCCCAAAAGGGTAGGCAGAGGTCTATTAACACCCCTTAATATATGAAACAGAAATGCACAGTTGGTGAAATGTGGGTGTTAATATACCTCTACCTACCCTTTCAGGGATATACACGCGTGAATATTATGTAAGTAAGCAGGATCAACAACTCTCGAAAAATTATTTTATTTAAGTACGTCACTTAAAAGGAGACTTGATGTCTAAGATAATATTCTCCAATCATCCTTGGACTCAAAGGTAGGTAAGTAAACAGGAAAGTTAAATATGTACATTATAACACACACTGAACATAATAAATGACGATTTACATACCTGAGCAAATATGAACCAATATATACTCAGCATAAACTGGAATATACATAAATAATAATACATTTGCAAATGTAACGTTCATACCTGTGTATATAATAGGTACTAACTCGTTAGTGCTGCGACATAGGATTATAAGTATACATATTTATGTATGCGTACGATCGTTAGGTCCTGGGTTGATTGCCTGATTAGGTTTAAACTCATTGGATTATTATTTAGGAAACTTTAAGTACCTGTCGGGAAAGTTAACCCTACAGGTCCTAACCCATAACATAACATAAACTCACGCCTGTATTCTCCGAAGGGGTAGACAGAGGTGCTAGCACCCACATTTCGCCAGTTTATCTTTAGGTCCCAATGTAATAGGTGGCGAGCCTATTGCCATTAACCGGGCACTTATAAACCTGCGTTAAATACACACATAACTTCGAAAAGCATCGAAAAGTCATTGGTGTGCCATGGTAAACCTGGGATCGAACCCGAGACCTCGTCTCAGCAGTCCATTACCCATACCACTAGGCTACCGCATTTGGAACTATCCTATCCTATCCTAACCCATTTGGAAATATGTGGGGTAAAAAAATACTTTTCTGATTCCTCAATCCCGAATGTTGGGGCCTCATATATCCCCACCAAAAAATAATACATATTATAATCCATATCAATATTCATCCATTACAAACTTGCATATCAAAACCACAATACTAATCAAGTGGTCCCAAATACAGAACGAGTACACCCGAAATAAGAACACGTATGACATCACCAATTGTACAACCAGACTAATTTAAAAATGAACACGAATGACGTCACTTAGTGTACAACAAGCCTAATTTAAAAACAACATGAATACAAACGATATTAAGCCATCATACTAGGCGTTGTCATTGTCACCTCACAATGACTCCCGTTGCGCCATATCGATTCAATTTGATACCGATTCGAATACAATGATATCGATGCCCACGCAATCGAGAACTCGTATGTTTTCGATTCAGTACTGTATGTGGTTTTGTATTTAATTATTTCGGCGGCGCTTTTGTACTTTCTTGTGATGGGACTTAATAAAATTATTCTAGTATCAAAAAGTAATTATACTTGTAAAAATAGGTACCAGGAAGCCAATAAACATATTAATTATAAGTAATCCTTTTTTTTGTAAGCACATACTTACATATCTAAATTTATTTATTAAAGTGAACAACTCGAAAATAGTAATTTTTTTGAACCATTAAATGGATAAAAAGTTGGTCTAAATACAATAAAAAAGATTATACACAAAAACATCCAGACTATTTGCGAATAGACATACTCATTCAAACAAATATTTGCATTGCATCCCTTAATCTGTTTACACGATTACCTTAAGCCGATAAGTCGGTTACCTTCAAAGAATTACACAAAACATTAATCCCTCATAAAGATTAGTTTAACAATACAAATCAATAAGCCAAATTCCCGTAACAAAAGCAAACAAAGGACCTCACACGATTAGCAACTAAGTTGAGCCAAATATTCGCCAATAGTAAAACATTTTGCTCCAAATAGCTCAACAATGAGTAATTATTGCTCAACAAAGCGCTCAATATCGAGTAAAAAAGCAAGTGGCGGAGGATCAAAGGCGCCGGAACAATGAATCGAGCTAAAAAACTCTACGTAGAGATGAAATTTTGCACAAGCGCCGATTTTATTACTGTGAAAAAGTGTAACGTTTCTCTGGAAATAAAGTGTTTCATTTTAGTTTTATTGAGGTAGGTAGTAGGTGGTACATCTGTGATATACTCATAACGGAAAAAATAGTTATCCGTGCTCCATCCAGGGTGGATTATGGACAGTTAACGATATGATAGTTGTTGTCATACGGGTCATACTTTAAAAAAATAGCAGTCACTTCAGAGATTACCTACCCAAAATGAACAGATAGAAAGATACAAAAAAAACCGAAAAAAAATTATGGTGAATTAAAAAAAAAAAAAACTATCATACTCTAATTTTATTTATTATAATAGTTTCAAAAAAATATTACCTAATGATTTTCGTAAACTGTAAAAAATTATCATAAACTCGATATACCTATCTATAAATATATTGAAAATGTGTACCTATATCTGAACTCCACCAAACTCAGTCACATTGTATCTTATCAACACATGATACGGTGACGTCAGAGCCAAAAAGCCGGATCAGTGGCGTGCGCCGCGCATGCGTGTAACGCTCACAAATGATTGGTCGCAGTCGCCCCGCCTTGTTGCGCAAACGCCGCTCTCGGGTTCAACAATTAGTTGTTATATCGCTAACATAGCGTTAGTACTGCACATACAATAATATGCACTCGTTCTTTAAGTTGACATAGTTATATGTTAATTGTATATGATCTGTTTATGTACTCGTAAATCTGCATTGCTAAATATATGACAATGTATCTTGTTGTAATATAATGGCATATCTTTGCACATGCCACTCTAGATGCAAAGTCACCATCGGTATAAGTTTCAACATCAAATTATTTATTTCAATGGAAATATAATTTATTTTGCAAGTGTTCAAAAACTTCTGAGTGTGACTGTACTATCGATGTGAACTACTCCTTATGCCGGGTACACACTAAGAGAGTGGAAGCTACGATGACTGCCAAACCAGCTAGGGTCAGAGCAAACAAAATGGGAGTTTTCATCATATTTCCTTCAATACTAGCGGCTTATTTAGCTTTTATGAGAGCAACTGCCATCTTACCTCTCAACCTCGAGACGAAAGCTCACACCAGACTAGCAAGTGATGTGGACTTGGGCGTCTTTATTTCTGGATATTCCAAGTTATTTTTTTTAATATTTAGCAACCGGAATTACTAATATAAGAAGGAATTTTGGTAACACCTTCAACTAAGCTAAATTGCTTGTGCTAGGAGTGGGTTCACGTCGGTAGTGTAATGGCCAGGATTCGGACCCGGGACCTCTCAATCGAAAGGCCGACTCCTTAACCACTAAGCTACCGACACATGCATTCACAGGTGACGGTACCCAAGTATGTAGGTTTTACAGACCTATGCTCTCCTAAAATCTCATACTAAAGTCGGATACATCATTAGACAACATTCCTTCGAAGGATGTCTATACCAGAACCACTGTAGGTAACTGTTTTTGTCTGCTCACCAAAAGACTGAAAAAGAGAGATCTATAAAAGGCGCCACCATATAAGTACAGTCCAATTTCGACGCGTGGGCATCTATAAATATAAGACACAAGTTATAATCCTACTAATATTATAAATGTATGTTTTAGAAGATGTTTGTTATTAAATCATACTCAAATGGCTAAATAGATTAGGTTTTTTTTAACGGGAATAGATATAATCCATACTAATATTATAAATGCGAAAGTAACTCTGTCTGTCTGTATGTTACGCTTTCACGCCTAAACCACTGAACCGATTTTGATGAACTTTGGTATAGGGGTAGATTAAATCATGAGAAAGGACATAGGCTATGTTTGGTCGCGATAACCGACATCCACGCGGGCGGAGCCGCGGGCAAAAGCTAGTCTGTAATAAAATAATACACAGTCTTCTTTTTATCTCTAAGGGAACTTTTACTTTAAGGGAACGGGATCAGGAATCCATGTGGGCAAAGCCGTGGGCAACAGCTAGTAGGATATATCGCGATCTAGATCACACAATGCCGACGCAATAACTCATAGAGCGACCGATGGATTGATGGATCAATATGGATGAGGGGCGGCGCGCGGTGCGTGTGCGCATTCAACTGTCACAGCTCGTGCGTTCGCGCTGATGATACGAATGATAGAATAGGTTTTATATTATACAATTTTATTTGTTTTACAGGAAATTGTTGGTTTAGATAGAGCTGTTTCTTGAAAGTAAAATAAGGTTATAATTATTTTCCAATATTATGGTGTATATGGGCCCAGCCAAAATCTTCGGGGTCCAAGCTAACCTAATCTGTAATTTAAAGAACAAGTTCTTCTTTTGGGATAGGAGGTCAGATGGCGGTCACTCCCAAAACCAAGAAATGCTATGAGTAGGAGAGAGGAATCCGCCTTCAAAATTCATTTATAGTTACCAAATTCAAGTGAGAATCTTTTCATACTTATTCATTTCGTAATTTTGAATGTGACACATTGAGTTTTACACTACGTTCGAGAACAAATAAGTCAAACAAAAATATTTCATTCGTTAATTTACACTTCCGTGCAAATAAAGTATCATCTGTCGGTAATTGGTCGATGTTTTTGTATGGTTAATGACGTCATTATTCAAAATTATAGTAGTGGTGACAGTGAACTATTAAATGACGTAATCATCTTGGGATCAGTTTATTTTTACATACTACTAATCCAATTTCAATTCTGGCTTATAGCTCAAGACAAGCTTCTTATTATTATGTAAGTGAATAAAACAAGAAATACAGGAATAAGCATATAATTTTAAGATTTAGCATTGCATTATGAAGTTTATTATGCTATTAAAATTATTTAAGTATCTTATTATAAATTAAACGAATATATTTAAATGTGCATCTTTATGGTTCGTTGGCATAGAATCCGTAATATTCAATTTATATTTTAATTTTTGAAATAAATTTTACCTTTGTGCTTATTATTTACAAGTTTGTTACTCACTTACACTAAAAAACCAAATACATATCCATACTAATATTATAAATGCGAAAGTAACTCTGTATTTCTGTCTGTCTGTATGTTACGCTTTCACGCCTAAACCACTGCACCGATTTTGATGAAATTTGGTATAAAGGTAGATTAGACCATGAGAAAGGACATAGGCTATTTTTGGTCGCGATAACCGACATCCACGCGGGCGGATCCGCGGGTAAAAGCTAGTAGACTATGTATGTACTCTTCTACCACTATTCACTTCACTAAAAAGTCTCGGTATAACAGTAGAATCCAATAACACACAGGCAAATTGGCATGTAACACTGTTTAAATAATAATAATAAGACTAGAAAACTTAGTAGTAGCAATTTTATCTATTCTGTGGTAGTAACTAAAAAACTTATACACAGGATTACCGTCGATTTCTATAAAACAAAGGCCACAAATGCAGATTATTATGAAATATCTCATGAGGTCAGAAAACGCCGGTGTACTTAGCCAACCTTACCTTGTGTCACATTGAAACATTTGCCAGCTACGACCTTCGCTTCTAATAACGTCTCATCAAATTCTTATTACGACATAAAATAATATCAATGTTGTGGTGCGGAGTTAGATGCGAGTGTAATGTGCTAAGGTAATAGCTGGATACGTATTATGGGCCTACATTGTATCGGAGGTCGATTTGATGGTTGGTGATGGGTATAAAAATACTGTTACTAAATAAATAGTGCTGTTAGTTAAGTTAGAAGCCTTGGAAGCTTAGTGGTTAAGGAGTCTTACGATCAAAAGGTCCCGGGTTCGAATCCTGGCCATTACACTACCGACCTAAATCAATCCTAACACAAGCAATTTGGCTTAGCTGGAGGGGTAATTTCAGTTTTAAAATTCTTTATAAAAAAGAAAGTCTATTGCAATCGCTATCTTATTGACATATTTTTGAAGTTGCCAATCACCTTAACGGGCTTATAAACCCCGGCTAAGATCTTCGCAGCCCAAACCAACCACACTTGTAAGAGGGTAGGTATTAATGCTGATTTTTTAAACAACTGGGCCACTTTTGGCGCAGTTTTTTTTTCTCGCGGGGATGGGGGATAAGATGGCCGTTGCTAATTCATTAGAAAAGTAGGAGTAGGAGAGTGAGGGTGCTCCAAGGCTCCAAAGCGAACGATTGTGCCACTTTTACATCCGGTCCTATACTGTCTGGTCCTATGCTGACTTACTGCTGCTTATACTACTTGAAAAATTCATCGGAATTGGTCCCACCGTTGTACAGTCCGATTTATTATATAAACGAAACATTATTATAAGATTATTACTTCGGTAATTAAAGAAGCTATTCGAGTACACGCCACAAACGAATAATACATCAAACATAAGTTAACATTTGAAATTCTGTTTAATAAAACAGCGACATCTAGTCGAGCATTTGTTAACTAATAATTAAAACGTTGAACACATGATTACGAACCCAGAGTAAAGGACGGTACAAAAGCTCCGGCGCATAAACTCATGCGCATCTGTATGTACTATGGCGGATCGTGATCAGTAACTACTAAGCTTTAATTTGTGATAATTTATGGTTCAATCGAGTTTGAGCCTAGTGACGTAATTACTGCTAACTGTGCTTGACCAATGAGATTGTTTAGAAGGCCCTTAGTGGGTGATGACGTCATTGAGCCAATAATTTAGGTGTGGTAAGCAAATTGATGAAGGAAGGTGGACGCCCCCACTCAATATACAGAATGGTATTTTACTATTCAGAATTTCCTTACAAAAACATATCCTAATAATATAATTTGCTAACCAGAGAATTGAATCCAGGCCTTACGAATACAACCACAAAAATGTGCTATCATACAAACCAGAATAAATAATTATAATAATGAAAACAAATTATCTCATTACTCTATCCATGATTACTCTATCATTAATTCATTACTCTATTTACTAGTCTATCATTAAACGTTTTGAAATTCGAACACAGCGTCAATTAATAAACTTGTTCAATACCTGTGTAAAATGAAACGCCTTTATCAATTACAAGACGTATAGTTAGAGGCAAAGGTATTGTGAAACGGAGCCTAATTTCCGACTTGTGTTGTATGGAAGCGGTTCGTCCGGGATGTGTGATGCAAATGTGAGACCTTAGACCGACCGTAGGTAAACTGTCATGTTTATGGTATAGGACGTTTCATATTTGACCTACAGATATTGGTGTATATACCACATCCAAAATATACCCAAAAAAAAAGTTTGACGTTGGTAGCCGAAAGTACTAATATTCTCTTTAACCAGTAGAGCTAACCTAGTTACCTCGCTCAAAGAATTGCTATCGCTGTTCAGCGGGGTAATGCCGTCAGCCGGTACCGGTAGAGGTCAATGGGGCGGAATTCTACGATGCCCAAAGATACAGTCTCTTCCACCCCTGTTTTTTTTTCTCATTTTTGTGGAGGATTCGTATTTGAACCAGCAACCTCTCGATAGTAACATTTACCACCACATAAAGAACAACGTTATAGGCGGACTCCAACCACTATGCTACTGACGCTTAACCTGCCATTTTTTCAATACATCATCAGAATACTTAATTTTACCAGGTTTGCTTGAAATAATTCATGTAGATACTGGCTCTTAAGATACAGGGTTTTTCCTATATTAAGAGGCAGAGTTTTAAATTTTCTGAGCATAAAAAAAAGAAATAAATATATATTGATCTAAATATTTATTGTAATTTAAAAATATTGTTGTATAAGTTGTCACATCATCCCGTACGAGTGGCTGTGCCGTCACGGTGGCTGCGCGAGGATGTGTGGCAAGCGCGCACCGTCCGAGGACGGCCTAACTGTGCCAATAACACGTGCTGCCACCCTACCGTGACAGCTGTCATTTGGTACGAGTACATGCAAATTGATATTTGATTGTATATTGTACCATTGATTGAGGGAATAAGGTTTTGTAAGCCTTGAGAGATGAGGTTCAGTATTGAACAGAAAATATTGCATTAGATTTATTATTGAGTAATATTAGTGACATTTATTGGGAAAAAGTAATCTATAAATAATATACTTAATATCTTATTATTTTATTTTACCACAATAAAAATAATAAATATCTGCGGTAGCCTAGGCTATATGTATGTAAAAATAATAAAAAGAGCAGATTATAGTTTTTAGGGATTTTTATTTAAACTAGATAGTTTTTTAGCAATTATTTATTACTAGCTTTTGCCCGCGGCTCTGCCCACGTGGTCGTCGGTTATCGCGACCAAACATAGCCTATGTCATTTCTCAAGGTCTAACCTATCCCTATACCAAATTTCATCAAAATCAGTGGTTTAGGCGTGAAAGCGTAACATACAGAAAGACAGACAGAGTTACTTTCGCATTTATAATGTTAGTGTGGATTATCATAACATGTCCATCAACAGGACAATAACAATCGAAGTCCGTACCTCACCACCAAAAGTATATTAACCACATTTATATATCTAATCTAAGTATATATACATCGATGTAAGGCCTAAAACCTAATATATCAAACAGGATATCGCCGGACACCAGCGTCCATCAAGTGACCACGCTTACGGGAAGTTACAGTGTGGTCTATTCACCCGCGGACCACACAAATCTACGACCACGTCTAGTCGAAGAAGCCTGACGGTCAGAATTAGCATACAATCAGTAACAGTTTCAATAAATGTAGCTAACACCAGATCAAGAGAAATGTATTGAAAGTCGTTTTAGGACTGTTCTACAGTGGGTTCAAATTTATTTACAAGATTGTAACTAATATATATTTTATATATTTTTAAATCCATACTAATATTATAAATGCGATATTATATGTTACGCTTTCACGCCTAAACGGGTTTTATGAAATTTGGTATAAGGATAGATTAGACCTTGAGAAAGGACATAGGCTATGTTAGGTCGCGATAACCGACATCCACGCGGGCGAAGCCGCGGGCAAAAGCTAGTTTATTATATATTTGATTAATATTTGTAGTGATTGTAGGGAGTGGTTATTGTAGGCTATGAATGTTTGCATTTGCGCATAGATACTTCCAGAGGAAGAATGGAGAAAAATTAAAGGAAAGTATTTCAAGTATTATGCTATTCTCCCAAACGAGAGAGTGGGAAAATTGGGATAAACATAAATAAGCGAGAAGAAAAACTAGCATGAATTGACCACAAAAGATCGTAAAATACTAAATCATATTCGTAACTTATGAAAATTTGTCAAGACATGCTGTGAATTACAGCGATATTAATATTTGTTTACAAATAAATTTAAAAAAGTGTTAAATTAACGACCTCATGCATAAAAGCACCACTAATATAGCCATAAATTAGTAAAGACTGTTGTTAATTTAATTAATGTGCAAGTAAATTGTACAATTTACGGGCTGTCGCTGCCGTCAACAACTCATAAAACTAAGAAATGTACTATTTCTCCCCTTTCACCTCAACAGGTGTGAGTGCGAGTGAGACCTCTGGAATTTACAGATCATAATAACCGTACATTAGGAGGCTAAAACCATGTGCCTTAGGCGTTGTTAGTTATTAGGCCTTGTTATTTCTGCGATGAGGACCGTCTGAAGTCCTCATCCTAAGGTAGAACAATAGAGAGATACAAAAATTTAAAAAAAAAGCATGGACAATTGGGTATTTGGGTCCCTATCAAGATTTCTGGGGCCGAAGTAACTTTGCCGGAGAGACGGTAAATTTGCTGACCAACGAACGAAACTCTAGTGCTTTCCTCTTAATTTGTACATTATAAACTTATTCTTCTTCTTTTCCTTGCTTCTTCTATGTTCTATTATGTAGCAATAGGCTAAATAGAACTCTGGATTATATCACACAGCATATTAAATTACAGTAATACCACTTTTTATGATAAAGTAACGATTACGTAGATGGTAAGTAGTACGTGTAAAATATTTATTGGCATGAATAACTTTCCTATCGATTCTCACTTATCGACTGGTATTTAAACACGCAGGTCATCGCCGTGATAGTCTGTATGAAAGTTTCCTACTGTTCAACAGCCACAATAAACTATTAAGTATTCTTAAAGCTAACAACCGCGCCCATTGTGGAAGTAACCACGCGTGAAAGGTTGGTATCATCCCGCGACCCTCAGAAAGTGCTAAGCCACCTTTTAGTACCTTCAGCCCATGAAAAACATGCACCAACAAGCTAAAACGTACCTTCAAACAACATTATCTAGATTCAATTTACGTTGACTATTGAATAAAGTTATAACACATGTATCAAAGAAATTTAAACTTTATTACAAAGGAAATTAAGTTGGTAGTAGGATGCAGTGATATATGCACTAGAAAGTCTGACACTGGTAACCCCAGAGCTGGTTTAGTTGAATAAGTAATAGTAAAACTGATTTGGGATTAAATGGAATTCATTAGAATTATGTTTCGCTAGTTAAGTGTGATTGAAGTGAGGTTATTCACGACTTTATATTGTTGCAACAGCAGAGGAGTACAAACGAATGGGAATGGTGCAACAGTTTTAAAATAAATATCTTCGTATGTTTGCAATTTGATATCCCGTTTTTCGAACTATATATTTTATTAATATGGTATTTGTTTTGAAGTAGAAACTTATGTAGGCGTGTTCGGAAGTTTTAATAGATTTTTTTGGGTGAACTGAAATCATGAAAGCACGTCACGCTGACGTCAGAATACGACGACGCGATACATCTTATGATATTTGAATGCTTATTTGAGACATGTACGATTTGAGACTCATACCGAGATCATTCGAACCCTACCTGGTCTAGAAAACTTCAATATCACACGCGGGTTGTGGAAGTTGTATGACACTCGGTTTACAGAAAATATCAAACATAGCTAAACTAGTACTATCGCAATGCCAATCCCTCGAGGAAACACAAGAAAATCGTGAAAACATGTACCTATTTAATTCCCTCTTAATAGTCTTCTCGAAGATTTGATTAAATTGCCCTAAATGAACTGAGGCTGATTTAGTTTCTCCTTCTAAGGGCCGAGTGTGATTCAATTGATCTTAAACATGCAGCATTACGACGGTCACTTTTAAACTTGTTCTGTAGAATAGGTATATACTACGGATAAACAGTTTTCTTATTTAAGTACTGGAGGTTAATAGATAGACATTTTTAATTATTAAAAAACCTCTAAGTCTTCGAAATACATCGGGAAACCTTTTCCTTACAGGGGGAATGCTCTTCCAACTGAGCTATTAAGTCACACCTGAATCACTTCAAATTTCCCTTCTCTTTATATTCCTAAGGGCGACGGTGGATCTGAGTCTAGTTAGTAGAATCTAAGTCTTGTTTATCGGTCTGTCAATCCTATTTAAAATTTCCTACAACTCCTTTTTTTAATTAATTTTACGGAACTTTTACAGGAGAGACTGTCATCTGACATCAAGTCTGCGTTTGAATCAACTGTAAATATAATGTGAGTAATGCTTTGTTTAGTTCTAGATCTGTATCAAATATCCTAGAACATTTATTATAAATTAATTATCAAATTAAAGTAACCTAACCTTTAATTGAATTTGTTATAGCCGCTACATGAGTCTAAGGACTTCCTAACACCGTCGTCGGCGGCTTTGTGAGTACGGACGCAGTAATCCTGTAATACGCAAAAGTTTATGGCCCGGCTACGGTGCAATTGAGGAGCAGAGGGCGGGCGTTTATCGCTTAGAGTTACGGTCTTTCGATCTGCTGATACGCTTAGATTTGATGGCGTGATCTCTGACCGTGAGATAAAAGGAGATTGTCTTTTTGCAATAGACTTTTGAAAGGTTTCTTTGTGGGAAACTGTCATAAGACTATTTTTGGAGTTGTGAATCAAACTTCGTTTTAACATTTCGACTTCTGTGAATAGGGAAACTCCTTGCTTGGAGTTTTTATGCGTAATTTTGTAGTACATTCAAGGTGGTATTTAGGGTTAGACTTCAGTTTTTCTATCGTCACTACCGCCCACTAGATGACATCAGACACAGGGAGCCGTGATAGTCACACGATAAAGAATAGGTTTTTTTACGGTTCTAACAACTTTCAACTTTAGTAGTAGGAAGGGTAACTCAATTACCGGTGTTACTACTAGTAGTAAGATCGGTAGTACCGTGCTACTACCGATCTTCCTATCAATAAACGGTATTATCTATCCATATTGATGTTTCATTTTGAACAAAACTTGGGTGTTCAATTCATTGACTCGTGAAAGAGGCCATGAAGGAGCATCCGTGGTGATTATTTTAAAATGAAAGCCATAGGGAATGTATGCTTTTAAGTTTTTGAACTTTGTAACGACTTAGTCATTTATACTAGCTGGTGCCCGCGACTTCGTCTGCGCAGGATTAGCATTTCTAGTAGCTTATATTAGAGTAGCGTAAAAAAAACCGCCGATGCAGGCCGAAATTGTTGACATTAATTATCACTGCTCCGTTCCCTTGAGTAGTAGCGTGATGATATATAACTTATGTGTTATTCTGACGTATAAGCTATATTATTGTAAATATTCATGAAAATAGATTCAGTAATTTACATGAAAGAGTAACAAACATCCATTCATACTCACAAACTTTTGCGTTTATAATATTAGTAGGATACATTGGAGTAATAATCAAATTATTATCAGCTAATGTCAAAAAAATATATTCTTTAATCGCTTCCGCTCATGAACCAGACCACGCTATATAATAGGCGATCTAGTGTTCAAAGTTAACATTTCACCGGCCAATTGCGTCGCGTCGATAGATTGTAATCGTAATTGGAACTACAAGTTGTCGCAGCTTCCCTTGCGCCTGCGCAACTGTTCGATATATTCAATAAAAAATACTGTAATGAGACTGTGGAAAGGCCTTTCGTTTTATACTACTTCTTAATGATCCTGAGGTGGTACATTATTGCTGGATTACAGATCTAGTTTATAGGTTTGAATATGAAACGTTTTCTTTTCAAAGCTGGCAATTCTTCCTCTGTGTGACAAACTACTACTGACCATTAGTAAACCTAGTACTGATTCTTAGGCATTAGGAAAAATTACAGACCTACAAAAATACTAAGTAATACATACGCCTAGTTCAAGAGAAGTTAAGTTTAGTTTCTCTAAACAGAAAAAAATCGTGCTATCTACAAACACAATGATTCATTTCCAAAGTATTTCGCTAGATAAGTTATATGAGAGGCCTCAAATATCCGCGTTAATATCATCTAATGTATTCAAACTCTTAGTTCTACACAAGCTCGCGCCCAAAAAAGTAACTCCTCATAAATATATACAGCATTGTACACTAATTCTTAACGACACCACCAATCAATTGTTTATTTTTATTTATTTCAAATTTCATCGCGATATTATTAACTTTATTGCGATTACGATCTTGAGAATTCATTTTTGACGTTTTTATTCGAATTTATGCGATTCCTTACACAGTTACCAAGTTACTTTGTAACATCGTTAATGTCTTTTACAACCTTATTACGAACACATAAGGCGGAAATTTAAATGGTAGTTAGTTACCGATGGGCAAATAAATTTTGATCGCTATGACTTCGTGTGACTGCTCTAAGATTTTATTATTTAAAAAATTGATATTTTATTTTTTGAATTGGACTGCTAACGCGCGTGTTAGAATCATGTTAAAATATGGAGTGGCCAGCGATCAGGTGAGGTGTAGCTTGATGTATTATAGTGTATTTATATTACTATAAAGAATATTTTAAAGAATTTGTAAATAAGAAACTACTTTATACAATATTTTTATAAGTGGGTAGGTGAAAATCATTCGATGCAATGCGACGTCTCAAATGTTATAAAAAGACGATGTCAGTTGTCGTGGGGACAGTCTATCCCGAGCCGTCGAAGTGTGAGGTACGATATACCTCTGTTATATTTATAATGTTATAATAATATGTACTTACAGGGTTATAAAAGTGAATGTAGTGAATGTAGTAATAACTACTGTTATAGTGAATAATATAATAGTGGATTGGTATTTAATAAGTAATTGAATTAGCAATTATAATTAAATACCCTCTTTGGGTATTCTAAATATTGTGTAACTAAAATATACTTGTAAAGTAACCGAATCAAAGTATTACTTGATGTGTTTGCGATAATTCTTGGGGATAATAAACTATCATAATGTCTGTAAAAGTATGGCTATACCAATGATTATAAGGGCTGGTTCGATACCAGTGTGGTATCTAAGTTTTATGTACTACCTATGTATCGTAGTGTCGGCTATTAGTCTGTTTAACTGATATACCAGATGATTGAATATCATTATACCATATTAGTGACTGTGCAAGTATTGTCATACTGATAATTATGAGAAGTGGTTCGACTCCAATGTGGTTCCTATGTGATAAGTATCTGTGTTATAATTTTAGCTATTATAGTGTTGTACCTGGTCTGCAACCAGGGTTGCCTTACATTGTAATATTTGGCTATAATTATGAGAAGTGGTTCGACTCCAATGTGGTTCCTATGTGATAAGTATCTGTGTTATAGTTTTAGCTATTATACTATTGCAACTGGTCTGCAACAAGGGTTGTCTTATATTGTAATATTTTGCTACGAGCCTGGTGTAACATGAAGTAAAATATTATGTTGTGGTTAGAAGGCAGACAGGTTTTCTTGTCAGTTCTTTCCTGTCTACAACAGCTTTTGGAACTGACGTAGTATAACAGAATAAAAGAGTGATAAAACAGAATTGTATTTATTGTTTAATTTCCTTGGTTCAAATACATAATTACAAATGGCATCCTGTTTATGGGTATATATAGTAAGTTATAGGTTATACATATGGTCACATCAAATTTTACCCCCCCAAATCTAACATCAGAAGTGGGATACGCAAAAACCGTATTCTAATACACATTGTACAAGTTTCAGATTGTATCTGCATCTGGGAGGCTTGCCAAAAGCCTTCTGTAATATTTGCTACCCACTGGAGCAATGACTGACGGCTCAGCTATCTGCAAGGCAGTGAAATCCAGCATCAGTTTGCAGAGGTACTGCGAAGCAGTGTATTTCTAAACCACCAACAAAAAAGTGCACAAAAACGGTATTGTAGCTTTTGTGATTAATAAGATTCAAGTTGGATAGTGAACTTCGTGATAGTTCTTATTGCAAACCACTCGGGCTGATCACTAACGAATAATTTTAAATTTTCTGGCTGGTATCATTGATATAATACTGGATTTCATATTTAAAGCTACCCTATTTAATAAAAAAAAAGAAAGTAATTATCAAACGGTTTATTTTCTTAAATAAAATATGTGGCTTGACTAATACCTATAGCAAGGTTAATCCTTGGGGTGAACTGAAATGGTTTTATCAGAATAAGTGGTGTTAATATTCCGTACCTATTCTAAAAGTTTGGTGATCAGAATTAGTGGTGTTAATATTTTGTATTTTATAATAATATAGTTATTTTCGGTACCTGATAAGTAACCTGTTATTAAGATGTATCAGGTTGGCCGAACAGTTGCTTGTTATGATTACTGTGTAAAGTACATTTACTTATTATGAGATGTAAAGTAGATTTACTTATTATGAGAATTACTAAAAGGTATGTTTACACATACACCGAGATAGAAAGATTGAAAGAGCCTCTTAATCCATTTGGATTAATTGATACTGATAATCATTAATGTGTGATGGTTACCAGGACTTTAAAATACGACCCATTTTTTTATTAGTTGGACACATTTTCAAGTTACCTAAAGCCAATAAAGTCAAAAGTCTTTTAAAGCCAATGAAGTAAAAGTACAGTCCGTCCAATATTAAAGTAAAAGTACAGTCAACTCAATATGAAAGTAAAAGTACATTCGATTCAATATTAAATTCAAATAAAAAAAAATATTCTGCATGGACTATTAAATCGGAACTTGCAACACGTCAATATAAAAATAAATATTAAATACTAGTTTAGCAGTTCGAAACGCGGAGTACAGTCGATGCAATAGTAAAGTTTATTCAAAATAAGCTGCAATAAATACAATAATAAAGTAAATTTCAGTCAAAGTAAAGTAAAGTATAGTTGAAACGAACTAAATTCGAATAATAAAAAAAAGACAATAGCGTTTACACTAAGTATGTACCACAAAGGAGTACAATAGGTATTATTTTATTTTTATGGATTTACTAACACTTTGAGATCAAAGTGCAGTTCAGAATGGCCGTGATAGATTAAAAACATTGCTATTTGTGTTACTATATTGGTGTTATTGGCTTTTGGCATTAGTGGTGGTTATAAGTAAAAAGAAAAAGTAAGGATGAAACTAAAGACTAAGGTTAAAATACGAGACTGTAATACCTCGTGGAGAATATGAGTCTTACATCTCGGGTAAAATACGAGACTTGCATCTCGGGTAAAATAAGACTGTTATGATCAAATGACGTGATGCAGAATTAATGTAATGGTAAATTTATAGATGGTGTTTGAAATGATAAAGTTTAGATTATTCCGTAAGATTCGGAGGTAATCAATATTCGTAGATAACTGAACAATAACAAGACATTTTATAAAAGTTCAGATTATCCGTTGGATTCGGAGGTAATCAATTCTTGGATAACCGAACAATAACAAAAGACATTTTATAAAAGTTCACATTATTCCGTTGGATTCGGAGGTAATTAATGTTCTTAGATAACTGAATAATAACAGATGATAATATATATATATATTTTACACACATTTTATAAAATGTTTTTTGCCCTTCTACTATGCTAAGATTTCATAAAGATCGAAGACTAAATAATGTTTAAATCTTAAGTTTGAGACAAAGTACCAAAATGTTGTTGAATATCTATATTTTTTTTGGTGTTGACCATTCTTTTTGGGGTAATTTTGATACTAAGAAAGTGTTTTTTCTTTAATGTATAAATTCTGTTTTGCAAAAAGTGATGTAAAAGAAATATAATTATAACGACTAAGTTTAACTATGTAATATGTGATCGCAATTTGCAATACCTAAACAATAAAATTAATTGTAAATACTTCGAGAGCGAAGTAATTGTCAGTATGGCCGTGTTAGAATCATGTTAAAATATGGAGTGGCCAGCGATCAGGTGAGGTGTAGCTTGATGTATTATAGTGTATTTATATTACTATAAAGAATATTTTAAAGAATTTGTAAATAAGAAACTACTTTATACAATATTTTTATAAGTGGGTAGGTGAAAATCATTCGATGCAATGCGACGTCTCAAATGTTATAAAAAGACGATGTCAGTTGTCGTGGGGACAGTCTATCCCGAGCCGTCGAAGTGTGAGGTACGATATACCTCTGTTATATTTATAATGTTATAATAATATGTACTTACAGGGTTATAAAAGTGAATGTAGTGAATGTAGTAATAACTACTGTTATAGTGAATAATATAATAGTGGATTGGTATTTAATAAGTAATTGAATTAGCAATTATAATTAAATACCCTCTTTGGGTATTCTAAATATTGTGTAACTAAAATATACTTGTAAAGTAACCGAATCAAAGTATTACTTGATGTGTTTGCGATAATTCTTGGGGATAATAAACTATCATAATGTCTGTAAAAGTATGGCTATACCAATGATTATAAGGGCTGGTTCGATACCAGTGTGGTATCTAAGTTTTATGTACTACCTATGTATCGTAGTGTCGGCTATTAGTCTGTTTAACTGATATACCAGATGATTGAATATCATTATACCATATTAGTGACTGTGCAAGTATTGTCATACTGATAATTATGAGAAGTGGTTCGACTCCAATGTGGTTCCTATGTGATAAGTATCTGTGTTATAATTTTAGCTATTATAGTGTTGTACCTGGTCTGCAACCAGGGTTGCCTTACATTGTAATATTTGGCTATAATTATGAGAAGTGGTTCGACTCCAATGTGGTTCCTATGTGATAAGTATCTGTGTTATAGTTTTAGCTATTATACTATTGCAACTGGTCTGCAACAAGGGTTGTCTTATATTGTAATATTTTGCTACGAGCCTGGTGTAACATGAAGTAAAATATTATGTTGTGGTTAGAAGGCAGACAGGTTTTCTTGTCAGTTCTTTCCTGTCTACAACAGCTTTTGGAACTGACGTAGTATAACAGAATAAAAGAGTGATAAAACAGAATTGTATTTATTGTTTAATTTCCTTGGTTCAAATACATAATTACAAATGGCATCCTGTTTATGGGTATATATAGTAAGTTATAGGTTATACATATGGTCACATCAAATTTTACCCCCCCAAATCTAACACGCGCAGCGGGTGCTTGTGTCGCGTCCGTATAATTTGCTACTTTATCAAACGTGTTTTAAGGTTTATTTCAGAATGTGTGTTGTTCTGCCCTTTGAGGGTTTCAAGGAATCGAGGCAGGAATCTGCTTTTGCGTTTATGGTCTCCAGCTCTGTTGGATGTTTTGATGTAATCTCTAGATTTGTTTAGCAGTCGGTTGTACCTATTTGTATACACGGTCTAGGCAATATAATTTTTAGTTCTTTACTGATGTAATGGCTTGGCTGATTTGCGTAAATACTTGAGACTGTTGAGAATTACGACTGGTTCGGACGCGTGTTTTTCTTGCACTTGGTACTTGATGTACTTGCGTAATATAGCATTGAAATTGGCAATCTGCTTTTGATTCAATGACTTTTTCATTTCGTGTTTCATCATAGTGTTTAAATTCAAAGTTCAAATAAACATTTCGCACTCTTTACGAACAGTCAAGACTACCTACTTAAACTCGAAAATAGCCAGCTTAATTTTTGGTCAATAGTATTTTATCGAACCCAAAATCTGATGTTGCCCAAAAATTCTGCAGTTTAGTATTAGTAGCTCCTAGTGACTCTTTTTCTTAATACCGGGGTAATAATATAGCATAAGTATACCATACATTCCTTTTTTATATACATTATATAAACTTATGGTAGGTATTATGATCCATTAGTTTATACAACTTCATAATTTGTGCTTGTTAGTTTAGCTTAAGGAATAACGGAGCTGACGTGCCCATGTGGGCAAAAGCTCCTTAAAATAAATAGAATAAAAATAAAATAAAAAAAAAAACTGTTGTGCAGAGCGGGGTTCCCGCAGATGTACTTCCTTGAGTTTTCTGATAACACTCCTAAACTTGTACCTGCTTCTCCGATAACCTAGGACCTAGGGCCTAGGTAGACGCGATAAAACACTGTACGGTTTTAGTCGGTCGGACGTACCCACTTCACCATTAACTGCAGTGGGTAGTTACACATTCAGAAATTGTTAAGCTCCATTACCGTCGGTACTCCATGGCCAACGGGAGATTCTATCAGCTAAATAGAAATAGTGTCTACCTTGCCGTACTTGTTCCCTGTGGAGTAGAATAGGGCCACTCCATCTCTTCCTGTGAAGGTCGTAGAAGGCGACAATGGGATAGGGCTGTTCTCCATCCGATAGTAAACATACAACACCATAACTAAGTACCCGCTTGACGGCAATAGCCTCGCCATCTATTACTTGGGACCGAAACTCATAGTTAGCGAAATGTGGGTGTTAATTCACCTCTGCCTACCCCTTCGGGGATTTACAGGCGTGAGCATATGTGTCTACGTTGACATATAGGGTCCAATGACTACTTAATTGAAGCGTCGGTAGCTTAGTGGTTAAGGAGTCGGCGTTACGATCGAGGGGTCCCGGGTTCGAACCCTGGCCATTACACTACCGTCGTGAACCCACTCCTAGCACAAGCAATTTAGCTTAGTTGGAGGGGTTAGAGGGAATTTTAGTAACTTCGGTTGTAATATTCTTTAAAAAAATTGCTAATATGGTTCAAGACCTCAGAATCGACTTTTGGTAGAGACAGACAGACAGACAGAGAGAGACAGAGAAAGAGACATTAATTAAAACACATTTAAATATAACATATCCTGTAATTATACCGTCACTTTTGATGCATAGATATTAGTTGTTAGTTTGTATATTTCGACATATTTGCATTCTGTATATTAAGTCCGCTCGTTGACTTCTGACCTCCCATCCTAACATTATTATACGGTGCGCAAATATCTCATTATTAATCTGAATATTATTAACAATCGATTTTTTTTAAACAGATCTGTCATTAATGTGTGGCAGATAACAGGAGCGGATTTATTTAATTTATTAAAATTCTCAAGATCGTTTCATTGCGAAACCATAAATATACATAAAATAAAAACATATGTATATAATTTGTTAATTTGTTGAAATATTGTTTCCATGTATAATATTATATTTGTATAATATGCATAATTATGTATAATATAACATGAGAGATTTATGATTTAATAAAACCTTTATGGGTGTATTATATTACGTATTCCTGACTGTACTGTAACTTCCTTATACAAATAAATCCATTTAAAATGATCTAGCAGAAATTACTTTTGTACACCTCTCGCTTATAGATGTCGGACTTCAAAGGCAGAGGCGTATTGTATACATTATAAATTATAGAGGTACATTAGGGCCGCGTAATCACCAATCATCCGAGTACCCCGATGGCCCATTGACAGCTGCTAAAATTGCCTGATTGATAGTAATACTAGCAATACTACTACTTTTTTTTCGTGCGGAAATCCCCTCGAATACCCCCTGCCGGAGCCCGAAGGGGAGGTTATGTCGGACTCGAACCGACAAAACCGCACGCCGACTGTGGATCGTGGTACTAGGCTGAAGGTGAGGTTGTCATCGACATAGCAATACTACTAGTTGTCCTAAATTACTTGAAATTAAAAATACAACTGGTGAAATGTCACTCTAGGAGGTATATAGGTATGTACGTTTGTATAAGACAACTAGCTTTTGCCCGCGGCTCCGCCCGCTTGGATGTCGGTTCCCGGCAATTATTCGAATTTTTCTCCCTGGACCTCCACGAATAATTCAAGACCAAAATTAGCCAAATCGGTAAAGGCGTTCTGGAGTTATATCGTCAGGAAGGAAAACCCGAATTATTTTTATATAACATAAACATAAACATAAACTCACGCCTGTATTCCCCGAAAGGGTAGGCAGAGGTGCTAGCACCCACATTTCATTTTTTATTTTTATATAGTAGATATAATACACGAATGCATCTTGCATGCAAACTTGCATAGTCCACGGTAATCACCTTTTTATATTATGCTTATTTGCTACCCAAATAGTTTCAAATCTCCAATAAAACGAATTAAACATATTGACCAATAAAAAAATGAAAAAATTATGTTATTTTTTATTCGTTCGGACAGCGTCGCGTGCCAATCGCTAGTTATACGTTACAAATATGGCATTAATATTAAATTTTATGTTAATATAAATAACTGTGCCTCAAGACGAGGGCAATTTCTGTAATGTATTCCGAATACACTTCTTTATGACATTATTTTGAACTTTGGTACTTTTGTGTGGTAAAAAACATGTATAAATCGTATACATGTGGACGGGAATTAATGCGATCACCATACAGGTATTTGCCTGAGAGTATCTACGGTCAATGGAATGGAAGCATTTGACACTTCAAGAATAGATTATACGTAGTATATAAGTTGAAATCGAAAGGGTGCAAACGACATCGAATATCCAAATAGAAATGATCCCAAACGTCATCGTAAACACTTTATTAAAAAGACATTTTCCTTTGAATTGTCTTTGTCGCTTTTATCTTTTATTTGTCGACATAGTTACTTTTTTTTTTTTTTTCGTGCGGAAATCCCCTCGGATACCCCCCCTGCCGGAGCCGGAAGGGGAGGTTATGTCGGACTCGAACCGACTAAAACCGCACGCCGACTGTGGGTCTTGGTGCTAGGCCGGAGGTGAGGTTGTCATAGACATATCCCTCGCACCCCGGCTGACCCAGGGCCATCTCTTACGGTCTGGCCCTCCTCAGGAGGGGGGACAACGGTGTCCCTAACTCGCCCCCGGAATGGGGAGGCGCGCTATCTAGCGCGCCGCCGCCGTGGCCTGCTTCTGCTGGGGTGACAGGCGGCTCCACCCGTCACCCCCAGGCCCGCGCTTAGTTACTTACTTTTGTTTCTTCAAGGAGTATCGTTTTATGAGTTTTTTTTCTCTTTAAAATCGATTTTCATATCTATCGATAAATAACCGAATCATTATCGTAGCATCCATACTATCCATACTAATATTATAAATGCGAAAGTAACTCTGTCTGTCTGTCTGTCTGTCTGTCTGTCTGTCTGTCTGTATATTACGCTTTCAAGACTAAACCACTGAACCGATTTTGATGAAATTTGGAATAGGGGTAGATTAGACCTTGAGAAAGGACATAGGCTATGTTTAGTCGCGATAACCAACATCTACGCGGGCGGAGCCGCGGGCAAAAGCTAGTCATAAATACTTTATTGAAAAGTGATTTTCTTGTGAATTTGTCATTGTCGCTTTTATCTTTCATTCATCGATATACTTACTTACTTTTGTTTCTTCAAGGAGTATCGTTTTATGAGTTTTTTTTTCTCTTTAAAATCGATTTCTATACCTATCGATAACTAACCGAATCATTATCATAGCATTAGTTATAGTTGCAACCAAAGTCTTCATCTCAGAGTCTGGTGTTCATTTTCCCATTTTAACTACAACAATAACTAAACTTCATCATTTCCTGTGAAGCATGCCACATGACCTCCACAACCCATAGGCGACACCTATCCAAATACGGCTCAATTATTCACCACAGAGAAAACGGTGTCAACAAATTAGTATTGATTAATCAGTCTGTTAGAAGAGTACGTAAATAGATTAGAGCAGGACAGGTGTATTGGCTAATGTCCAAGACATGAGACAATATAATGTTGTAGGGTATTGTCGATGTAAGGCGACAGTCGTAGTACTGTGAATTTTAATTACTGGTGTATCCTGAATATATAGGTTTTGAGTAAACAGGGTCATGTATCTTGTGATTGGCACCTGACCAAATGTTAGCACTTATAACCAGGATATACCTATATATGAATGAAATTTCGGGAAAAAGAAACGCTCAAGTGGGACTTTAACGCACGACCTTTCCATTACAGTGGGAATGCTCTTCCAACTGAGCTAATGAGCCACACCTGAATCACTTCAAATTTTTCTTTTCTTTATATCCGTCTTTAAGGGCGACGGTTATAATAGCTCAGTTGGAAGAGCATTCCCCTATAAGGGAAAGGTCGTGGCTTCAAGTCCCACCTGAGTAATTACTTTTCCGGATATAATCGAACAGCATGTATTTTTTTTTCATCGCCCTTAAAGACGGATATTAAAGAGAAGGGAAGTTTGAAGTGATTCAGGTGTGGCTCAATAGCTCAGTTGGAAGAGCATTCCCCTTTAGGGGAAAGGTCATGGGTTCAAATCCCTCTTCAGCGCTTCTTTTTCCTGATGTATTTCGAGTTTGTATTTTATTCATCACTAGCTTTTGCCCGCGGCTCCGCCCGCGTGGATGTCGGTTATCGCGACCAAACATAGCCTATGTCCTTTCTCAAGGTCTAATCCACCCATATACCAAATTTCATCAAAATCGGTTGAGTGGTTGAGGCGTGAAAGCGTAACATACAGACAGACAGACAGACAGAGTTACTTTCGCATTTATAATATTATAGTATGGATTTTCTTGCTCATAGCAAGGCCAACAAACTGCAACTCAAAAGTGTTAAGCTACTTTTAATAGCCACAGTACCAAACATGAAACTATTAAACAGATAGTATCTTAGTACCGTCAACAAACTAGTCATAAAATTAAAAAGTAACGCGATACACATCGGCAGCGGTCGGCTATCTCCGTGCGAGATCGGCGACCGTCGGCTATCTTCGTGCGCGATCGGCTCTCGATACAATAATCTCACCAGTTTACGATACACTCTGGTGTGTATCTTCTACGATATTTTTACAGAACACCGTAATTTCTAGTTCTATTATAGTTTACTGAGTTTGTTAGATGATAATCTGTATGCGCAAGAGTTGAATATGAAGAGAAAATGTAAGGAGACCTGTGTGATGTGGAGGTTAAAATGTTACGGGGTTCGATTGCCGCTTAGTGCAAATGTTTGTATGTATAAATATGTCTAGTTTCATTGGTCTGGGTATATAGAATATCTACTAATAATTACCTAGATTTATTGATAAATATAGCATCACGCATATGTATATATGTATTTACATGAAATATTATGTTCAAGTATATTTATCCGTGTTTAAGAACCGATATTAAATCTCATAATGATAATAAAATATATCGAATTGCTTATAATTATGTTGTATATGTGTATCTTGATAAATATTTTATTTTATTTTTAATAATAAATGTTAATCTAGCAGATTATCCAGCACCGGTACATGTTAAAATGGTAACACTCTTTCTGAGACTGCCTGGCGCTTACCAACAGGCCAGGTGAAGTCAAATTGACGTGTTATTATATTTAAAAAAACTAACACAAACATTGTAGGTATAAACTTAATATTGGTTCTAGAATGCACACCAATCTAAACTTCCATACTTAATATTTTAAATGCGAAAGTAACTCTGTCTGTCTGTATGTTACGCTTTCACGCCTATACCACTGAACCGATTTTCATGAAATTTGGTATAAGGGTAGATTAGACCTTAACAAAGGACATTATTGGTCGGTTCGGACATTATTGGTCGGTTATTGGTCCCAATAACCGACATCCACGCAGGCCAAGCCGCGGGCAAAACCTAGTATACAATAAAAACATAAACCCAGACAAAGTCCTATTCTCCAACTAGTATCCAATCCAAGGTTACGAAAACAAACACGCGCTTTGATACAACAACAGTTATGGACCGGTGGGTCGCGGGTTCGGTGCCAGAAGTGTCAATTACGCCACATTCCCATAAGAAGTGGTCGTGTGATGGGATCGTGCGTTGTTGCACCATGCCACCACGAATAGCTCGGAGCCACTGGGAATGGCTTCCCATGTATTAGGGATAACCTACAATTGAGCGTTTTCTTGCTAATGTTATTAGTTAGAACTATATTTACTATGGCGTAGTGGTTGTAGTGGGTATAAGTTCGATGTTCGCGTTGGGTAAAGTTTAGTTTTGAAAGAATTTGTTGTGTTTTTTGTTTGTATTCTTCAACAGAAAAAAAATAGAAGGGAAATTTGAATAACATCGGGCGTGTCTCGGTAGCCGAGCTGGTCAAGGTATTCCCCCTGTAAGGGAAAGATCGCGGGTTCGAGTCCCACCCAAGAAGTTTCATTTTTCCCTATGTATTCGATTTGTATAGTTAGCATATTGAAAGCTGTAAAATTAATTCAAGATAATGAATACCTTGTTAAAAGCGGTTACCGTCGACGTTTACAAAATAGTAACTAGTTATAAGTTAGTATTGTATAAAATAAGAACAAATAAATATATTTTTTTATATCTTCGATGAGAAATCAGACTAATCTAACAAGGCAAGGCAAGGCAAATACGTTTATATAAAAAGTTCAAACAACACGCGTTTATGTCTTTTATATGAAAATCTTACAAAATCATGATTCTTATATTCGTTACCCGAGCTTTTACCGGTCTTACCATTAGTAGTAACATGGCTAACTTCTAGAGGTACTAAGAATAACATCAAAATAATCAAAGTACGTACAATCGGCAAAAGAGATAAGCATACATCTTTCCAAAGAACATAAATACAATGACTTTATCTACTTTGACTACTGTACCGCTCTGTGAAGTTCAAACAGCCCGCGTTTATGTCTTTTATATGAGGATGTTTATAGAACAGTATTAAACCAAACGTTCCCCTGCAGATATAGAATTGGTACTTATTGCCGTTAACTGGTACTAGATCATATTTGTAGATTATGCATATAAATATATCTAATATATCTGTTTGCTTGAGTGGAATATATACCTACGGGTGCCAAGTTGAGGCGTCCGCTTGTAATCCATACTTAATATCCATACTTAATATTATAAAAGCGAAAGTAGCTCTGTCTGTCTGTATGTTACGCTTTCACGCCTAAACCACTGAACCGATTTTGATGAAATTTGGTATAGAGGTAGATTAGACCGTGAGAAAGGACATAGGCCATGTTTGGTCGCGATAACCGACATCCACGCGGGCGGAGCCGCGGGTAAAAGCTAGTCCCAAATAAATATCAAAGCAAGCATACTCTGTTACTTACACAATCCCAAATATACAGTTTACTAATTAACATTAAAATTACCTCCATCCATATTTACAAACGATTTAAAATATTATGATTAAAGTAAATCTCTTTCACTATATAGTATCTCACACGGAATTGCGTTACCAATTTATATCTAATATGAATGATAGCGCGTCCGTCTGTACCGCGGCTCTAACGAAGGGGTTCCCACGCCGCCCACGCTTGCCTCGCCGCCCGTCTCTGCTCGCCCCGTACATAGTTATAACTAGAGACTTCATTATTATGTATTTCAGTTCTTTAATAAGCTTATTAAGTATCTGTGATATAAATTATTATTTATTTATATGTAACTAGTTTTTGCCCGCGGCTCCGCCCGCGTGGATGTCAGTTATCGCGACCATACATAGCCTATGTCCTTTCTCATGGTCTAATCTACCCCAATACCAAATTTCATCAAAATCGGTTCAGTAATTGAGACGTGAAAGCGTAACATACAGACAGACAGACAGACAGACAGACAGACAGACAGACAGAAAGACAGAGTTACTTTCGCATTTATAATATTAGTATGGATTGTATATGTAACTAGTTTTTGCCCGTGGCTACGCCCGCGTGGAAGTCGGTTATAGCCTGTGTCCTTTCGCAATGTCTAATCTACCAATGTACCAAATTTCATCAAAATTGGTTCAGAACATCTATATCTTACCTTGCATTGTACATTTATATCATCACGCTACTACTCAAGGGAACGGAGCAGTGATCATTAATGTCAACAAAGTCGGTCGGTATCGGCATATACGCAGAAGTGTTAGTGTGGTTATTTCTGTTGCTGTTTAGATAACTATATCCTATTAACTAGCTTTTACCCGCGGCTCCGCCCGCATGGATGTCGGTTATCGCGACCAAACATAGCCTACCTATGTCCTTTCTCATGGTCTAATCTACCCCAAATCCAAATTTCATCGAAATCAGTTCAGTGGTATAGGCGTGAAAGCGTAACATACAGACAGACCGAGTTACTTTCGCATTTATAATATTACTAGCTTTTGCCCGCGGCTCCACCCGCGTGGAAGTCGGTTATCGCGGCAAAACATCCATACTAATATTATAAATGCGAAAGTAACTCTGTCTGTCTGTTTGTCTGTATGTTACGCTTTCACACCTAAACTACCGAACCGATTTTGATGAAATTTGGTATAGGGGTAGATTAGACTATGAGAAAGGACATAGGCTATGTTTGGTCGCGATAACCGACATCCACGCGGGCGTAGCCGCGGGCAAAAGCTAGTAGCCTATATCCTTTTTCATAGTGTAATCTACCCCTATACCAAATTTCAACAAAATTGGTTCAGTAGTTTAAGCGTGAAAGCGTAACATACAGACAGACAGACAGACAGGCAGAGTTACTTTCGCATTTATAATATTAGTATGGATAATAATAGCACTATTACTATTTACCCATATAGATATTAAATATGGGAAAAATAAAAGAAGTTTCACTTCTGAATACACTTTTCTTCTACACAACGGTGAATAACCCCCATCTGCTCACAAAACTGACTCATTCATAGGCCCAACCTCGACCCAATATTGATTATGAAAACGCAACATACGTTATATTACTTTCAATTTGTAGATAATCTGTGGCGATAGGCATCGCGCGGGGTAAACAATAGGGCCTGGCAACATGTGGGCTCAGCGTGGGCATCGTGGGCAAAGGTGTACTGTCTCACTGTGGTACATCTCACTGTGATGTGGAGTTATTATACTGTTACGTATTAGTGAAACTGTAAGAGAAAGACTGCGGGTTCGAGTCCCGCCCGAGATGATTCTTCTTTTTCCCCATGTATTCGATTTGTGGGTTGGTTTTTTGGTGGAATGAAAAACTGTTTGATGGATTTGGTTGAAATTTTGCAGATAGATAGATTATGTTCTAAAATCAAGATTGGTGTAGGATTTTTTTTTATTTCGGGGGTAGTTTTACATACTGGGAATGGGATCAGTGCAGGTAAAGACAAGAGACAGGTGACAGCCTCTGTGGCGTGGCGGTAGAGCACGCGACTGCCACGCAGGAGGCGCGGGTTCGATTCCCGCTCAGTGCAAATATTTGTATGCATGAATATAGCTATTTGCATTGGTAGGGTGCTTTTATGTATAATATGTACCTATGTATTTACAAAAAAAGTATATAAGTGTGTTTATCCGCATTCTAGATTCCATAAGACAAGTTATAAAAGCTTACGATGGGTCTAGTCTAGATAGCGTTGTGTAGAATGTTGTGGAATATTTATATATAAAAAAAAGTAAGCAGTTTCTGCAGTAGTATAAGTGAGGTAAGTTGACCTCTTTAGCTTGTCCATCAAGTGTTTTGGGTTCGATCCCACACGACTTTTTCATATGCATTTTAACACATGAATATTATGATATAATTATGATCCCATAGAAATAATCTGTAGAAATATGACCTAATATATAGTAAGCTGTCATTTCTGCCTACCCTGGAAGGTCTTCATTATAGTCTTTAAATAGCATCAGAAAGAAATATATCAAAGCAGTTCTCAGCAAAGCGTTCGCCATTTTATCCAATACATTTTAAGTTACTTACCATTCATTTGTGAAATAATATCTATATTTCAGGATCAGAGGTCAATTTACAAAAATGACAATGCTTGAACCCCGCCAGACAAGGATAGACATAGGATCTTGTATAAGGGAGTAAGGGACAGCGATATAGTCGTGCCAAATGCTCGAGGCGCTGCACTATCCAGCAATGAAGATATTACTAGCACTATGCAGTTCGGTAGCTAACATAAATTAGTGCTATTGGAATGTGAACTTTATTGTTTATGTAATAAAGTTGGGAATATTTGTGTTAATTTTGTGAATGGTAAAATAAAGTTGGTGTTTTGCATGAAGTGTTCAAACGCATGGCTTTATTATGTGTTGAACAAAATGAGGTTATTAAGGCTCATTGGGATGGTTGAAAGTTGAGACGTTTAGAGATTGATGGAAACTGCTTGCAACGAGCCTGGCTCCTAATGTGAGAACAAGTTTGTGCCATAATGTATGGGAGTGAAAAGTTTAATAAGGGTACTTTTTTTCAGTAGTGGCTTCTGATTCGCGGCTCTATGGTTTTTTTTTTCTCAAATGAAAATTTTAAGTTGAGTTTCAAATGTATAGAAAAGAATTGTAACTCTTTTAAATAGTCTAACTTAATAAAAACGAGTTGCAATATTGTTCCATGCCGTCGATTTTTTTTTGAAGGTACAGTTATATGAATAGCTCTTTAAAAATTATTGCGAATTCCAGTACGGATTCTATAAAACATTCTCTAAGTATATAAAACAGGCATGATTTCCAAGTCCCATTCTGAACATTGACTTGTATTTTTCATTTAAATAGCCAGATAACACTTTTAAAAGAAAATACGGCACTACTAAACCACACACAGCCTTTTAAAGCCATTACAATCGTTCTAATATAAATTAATACACAATAATAATAATGTAATATCGCTCTAAGCAAACAGAGTATATTAAGAGCGGTCGATGCCACAATTCTGTTAACCTACAATTAAAACTCAGTTTGTGATCGTCGAACTAGACCGGACAAAGACATTAATGTCCGCTTTAGTTAACATGGCTATAGAACAACTGGAACTGATTATAGAAGTTTATTTTACATACAGTTTTGTATTTTTCCTTTTATTGGCAGTACGCAATTATTTTCAAGTTTTAGATGTCATTTAGATGGTGGTTAAACTATAGAACTGGATGTATACGTTATAGAACTAGACTGCTTGAACTGGGAAAAGTGACTTCATATAAGGGTAGTTAAACTGCTTTTTGTACAGCTTATGAAATAACCAAAAGGCGCTACCATCCTTATTCTTACCATAAGGTAGACAATGTAATTATATGCTGCATAAAAAGCTTTTATGTTACAAAATTATCATCAGTCGTATTTGGACTTGAGTAAATAAATTCAAAGATAATTATTATGTTCAATAAAAATGGAGGTATAACTTCTAAGTACACGAGTTGTTAAAAACATAAACATCTCCTTCACAATGTCACCAAGTCACCATCGTTTTAATAGTGAACCCATTGTTAACAATCATTTGCATGGATTAGTTCGTATATGGGCGGATGCAATTGACATTGTAGTACATGTAATAAATGTTATTTTTCACGGCGGGAGTTATGTTTGCAGTATCAATTGTAATGTCTACACTTTGACAACTCAAATGATCATGTCATTGTCATTCCAAGTGTGATACGAATGCCAATCATTATTTTAACGACTCAAACGTCAACACGGCACCTGTCACTTCCAAAATCTAAGTTTGAATAAAACATGTACGTACGATCTCTATTTACAGCCCTAATGTAATTTGTTTGTAATGTTTAAAGATATTAAATTACAAGTTGCCGCGGGTCAAAAGTGATTGTATACAATTACAACTTGATTACAGTTTAACCTTTTGTTAATTACGGGAGCGGTGTAACCGGCTGATTTTGTTTCGTCTATTTTCAATTTTAATAAGCGTGCGAATGTATTATTATATCCTATGTAATTACAACTGAAGTGAGGTCTTGGGAACAGAGGGCACGCATCATAAATCGAATATAAATCGGATGACGCAACAGGAATCGATTATTGATGTTTGGAACGTGTCGACATCGCTTCACACCTCGTTGTACAGCAATAAAACTATATCGATTCCAACCGTTGAGCACCAGACAATCGATAAAAAACAACTTGATACAAATTCCCTGATGCGTCGTTCGATATTTCATTTTGAGCTCGCACTGGCCGAGCACGGCGCGAACGTAAAACAATTGAAGCATAATTCTATCGGCGTCTGCGTCTACGGCGACCCGAGTGACCCCGAGCGCGGCCGAGCAAGCCCGACAATAACCGAGTGAATCCCGCCCACCCCTATTAGGAATTGCTCGGCTAATAACTGTTTTAAGAGGAACTTTGAAATTAGTTCTATGGATATCAAGAAATTTGAATGGCTATTAACCAGATGTTGTAATATTCAATAGATTAGATAATAACAGATTAGATTCTTACCATGTTATCAAAACGTAATACCAGGACAACGTACCTGAAAAATAAAAATAGCATTAAGAATTGGTCAATATGTGCTTCCTTCTTCCTTTCCAGTCCCGGGTCCTTTAAGTGGGGCGTGAAAAGGCATCTGATGAGGCCGTCAAGCTGAGTGCCACCACTGTTAACATGGTACATGTTTACGATGGTGACCCTCTTTCTGAAGCTTTGCTTTTAGCTTACCATCAGGCGAGGTGAAGTCAAATTGACGTGTCCTAAAAAAAGTGTTTTTATAGCAATCAATGTGTTATATGTTTACCAATTTATTTATACAATATGATTTTTTTGTGATATTTAATTAACAGGTAACTGTTTCTGGTTCCAATACATAACATAAACAACCTTACCCCAACACCCGCATGTAAAAAGAACACGTCCCAAAAAAGGTCCCCGTTATTCCGAAAATACTGCTAATCCTTTTCAACCCTCCAATGAACGGTGTGGTTTACATAAACAATGACAAATATATTGTTCCATTATCGACTTTTATTCAAAATGATTTACAACCTAACCCGTTTGTGCCATTTTGAAGTAGCTAGGACAGGGACCACAACAGAATCACAGGGTTTTGTTCTACATTTTCCCGGTAAAGATTTACGGTAAATTCTACTTTAATGAGAAATGTTTTGTTCAATAATCGGTGTTCAATATTCAGAGTCCTTACAAAAAAGGTTTAGAAACTGCCATTAATCAATCAGTGTATTAATATTTTAGGGCATTGAATGCAGTAATATTTAGACCCATACTAGGCATAGCTTAAAAATTGCTGTTAAAATCATATTTTGTTTGTAGATATATGCCCATAGCCATACTGTTTTTCACTGTGGTAGGTAGAAAGAATATTCTTTTTTTCGTAGAACAAAACCAAACCAAAATAAATTAATATCATTTGCATCGAACGGGAATCGAAACTGTGACTTCTAATTTATTAGATGAAGTCAGTAAGTAAGCAAAAATTATTTAACTTATCGCATACATACATCCAGAGATTATTGCATTAAAATAAAAATAAAATCTCCTTAAGTTCATTACTATCGGTACATAGATATATAAATATATAGATAAAGTAAATCAAAACGCTTTTCTCGTAACGCACAAACTAATCCGACAGTACCGAACCAACCACAATAACACAGAGATCGCCCCGGACACCCACACTACGCTATTACTAAGGCTCTAACATCTTAAGTGCTGTGTTAATACACGCTCACAATGCGCGAGCGCATTCAAATACGGTTAGCACAAAAATCGTAGTACAAAAGATGTATCCGAGTTATGGGCCTGTTAATAGACCAGACGTGTGGTGGCATGTCCCCGCTCTAATGGGTGGTATTGAAAGTAACGAAATATGTATGGAGTGTTTTGGTTTCAGGGCTGGCGAGCGATTTCTATGGCGTCTATTACATGGTAGGTTTTGCTGTCAGTTTTGCAACAGTCATGGCCTTTTTACCGTGAGGGAAGATCCTTCATGGATGTTATGCCGGGCCGGACTCCTACCGACTAAAAACCCTCACGGTAGCGTCCAACAGCCTGTAGTTGGGAGCCCCGGGTAAGCCCTCGGAAGGATGTCCCAGGACTCCGATCAGACCTACGGCTACAGTTGCGGCCTCGCCTAGGGGGTGGTCTGGGTGCTATCTCGCGTCTATGGGAGGCCGCCGTCTGCGGAACTCGGGTGGGAGAGTTCTCTCTCGCTCCCACCCCGTCGCCTCTTTCACGGGCATATCCTGCTCGCAGAAAGAGGCGGCGCAGTCCCACTCGTATAAAAAATGTTATCATTTTCATATAAATGCTATCAATACTATAATAATGATCCCCAGTTTAACCACCCCGATAGATGCTTATAACATTTCATATGTTGTAGTATAATTTTTTAAGTCATCAAAACTAGTTTTGTAAGATAACTTAAACTAAAAATGGTTGACAAAAAAATTTTGCTAATAACAAAACTAAACAATTTATGATGTACTAATTCTAGCAATATAGTTGCTATTGCTCTGTTGACGATAATGATCTCACAAACAGAGTGTAGCGAAAGTCGGGTTTCCAAATTAGCACGTTCAAATGACGAACGGATTGATAGAGGACGAATTAGCGGCTTTTGTTGTAGCACGCACTGGCGGGTTGGTAGGGCCACCATAATTCACGAATATCGGATACTGTCCTATTTATATTACATTTAGTGAAGCGATTGTGACCAGATGCGTTCCCTGTTCGGTACACGATCAGAGGGTTAAGCTACCTAGGTACCATTCCCCTTTGGTTGGGTGGCATTTTAGTGGTATTCTATGATGGCGTGGAGGGTACGTTAAAATTGGTCCCGGCTGTCAAGGTGCCACAGGGCTATCTTTAATTTCAAGATTAGTACCTAGTCTACGTAAAATAGATACGAGTATAAACCAATTTCATAAACATTCATTGATATGAATCCATAATTTATATTGTGTATTGTAAGTTTTATATTGATTGATTTGATTCGTTATTCTGCATGTAGGTATAATAACAAAATGAATATATTTTAATGGCACTAATATACTTCTTTAATAAATTCAAGGCAAAACCAAAGGATCCAAATATTATAATATCAGTCAATAATAACAGTGGGTAATTAAAAATGAGCAGTAATAATTATGCAAATGTAACAAATTGATGTAATTACTAGCTTTAGTTTCTTAGTCGATTTTTTAGTGAGCGATTAAGTGTTTTTAGTAACTGATTTAGTCTGTGTTTAGGAAAGGTTACGTTTTTGTTAATGTTTTGTAGTGATTCTATTGAAAATATATATTGGATGTTAAATATATGTAAGCTATACTATAATTGTGCAAGTAAGAAATAAGACTTGAGTAAAAAACTGTTAGGTATTAATTTTTGTAAGAGTTAAAGATAATCATATTATGTTTGCAACTACTTAGATGTACATAAACGTCTTGATGAGTAATCTGTCCATCTAACCTTGCTGTAATGGACGTCTTAATCACTTATTGTGCTAGACCGAGAGGGATGTCCCTAGTGAAACAGGTCATTTTATTAGTTTTTATTGCATACAGACGTAGATACACGGTTACTAATCAATGACAGCATAAATGTATCATTTTGAATTTTTCACTGTCATAATAAAATTCGTGTTACAATAAGTCAATTATTCGCAATTCACTACTGATCATACTGTCGTCTTCAATGTGCGACATAGTACCTAATCCTCCGAATCTATCTATTTATCGTTGATCCATATGTATAGAAAATTATTACTTCATATAATCATTCTCACGACTACTTACTTGTGTAATGGTTGTCAAAACATTTGCATTTCTTTTTCAGCGACTATTGAAATGAAATCTTTTTCTCATGTTCGAAACTCATATTTTCTACATAATTACTTTAAAAAGGTCGTGAGTTCAAGTCTCACTTGAGCGCTTTTTTTTCCCCGATGTATTTCGAACTTAAAAGTTAGCATAATAAATGCTATAAAATTTCATTCAAAACAAAAAAAAAAAGGATTAAAACATACAAAAAAAAATAGTCAACATTTATATCCACATTATGTTCTAAGCATGGTCACCCTATCCGGCATTTAGCGGTCTATATTACAAGGTGTTCCGACATCCAGTTAGCACTTGTACGCACTTATGAAAGCAAACTGAGAGTGCTTCCGTGTTTGTGGAGCAATTCGGGCTAGCTTGGTATATTCGCACGGACTTGTTTATTTAAATAAAATATAATTCAAGTGAAACATGCCTTTTTTATTACTTTTTTTAGCAAAGTAACAAACAACTGAGTGAAAAAAATGCACGTGTTCTGTATACTATTTTCTGAAGTGCCAAATATTTGAATTAAAGACTGTCATATTACTGCGAAAGAAAATAGACCTTATTGAATTTTGATGGGCAAATGAAATTGAATTGTAGGATAGTAGATCACATGCCATATAATTGCCCACCAATATGGCATAGCTTATAATATGGCAATGTAGATTATACCTAATTCCTGTGTATAGCAGCAATATGTTGACGTACAGAGCAGTCAAAATGATCTTAAATTCGTTTTTATACCCACTTCGAGTTGACTGATTGTTTTGATATTTTATACATACAGATAGTTTAGACAATCATACTATATATATCAATAAATAAATTCGATCTGCTTTTAATACGCGAGTTTTAAGATCATTTCAAGACTGCGTGTTTGGTTGAACTTCAATATTATCCGTAAAATGACTGCCATTTAATTTCCAAAACGCACACAACAAACATGAAGAAAACGAATAGATATACGTGTACAAAGAAATAACCAGAAAATGAACTACATTCTCTGATGTAGTCGATTTTCAAGCACTGCATCACAAAAGCCTATGGCGCACCACTAAGACCTGGAACTCCCTGCCAGCTCACGTGTTTCCTTCTTCCTACAGTCCCGGGTCCTTTAAGCGGGGTGTGAAAAGGCGTCTAATGAAGCCGTCAAGCTGAGTGCCACCACTGTTAACATGGCACATGTTTACGATAGTGACCCTCTCTCCGAGACTTTGCCTTTAGATTAACATCAGGCGAGGTGAAATTGACGTGTCCATTATAAAAAAAAAGAATAGATATACGAGTACATAGAAATAACCAGAAAACGAACTAAGTATTCTCTTATGTATTCGAACTTCTATCACTGCGTCACAAAAGTCGGCACTAAACAGAATCACCTAGCTACCCTATCATCATATTCCTCTCAAGTCTAAAAGTTAGTGCAACATAATGTGTTTACATAACAACATTTCTTTTATCTTTGCACATTAATCTTTTGTAACCTTTAGTGCGAAGTATTCGATTAGTGGTCGATATGTAATGATCTGATATCGGAACAATCGAGTGTGTTTGTTTTACCGATTGTGGGCGGAGTACGCGGGTTCGATTCCTATCTGATGGGTTCGTGCGGTTTATGTAGCACACGAACAGAGATTCACTATCTGTGTAGAACTATGAGTTTGTTTTATAATCTACTAGTTGTTGTGCGCGGTTTTACTCGCATTGTAGGTATATAAGTGAATAAATAGAAAAGGTGGACCAAGGTGAATATAATTGCGTCATTATTCTGTTTGTTACTATGCAATATGTAAATACATACTTTTAGGCGATGTTAAAGTTATAAAGAGTAAAAAAAATTGAGAATGGAACAAAAAAGAAAAATCTAACGTTTCACGTGGCTATCAAGAAAACCTATAAATAAAAAAATACAAATACCCTGCCAATGATATAGAATTTAAAAAAATTGACAATTGACACATTTAGCAGTAATTTCACAACATTATGTACCTCCATAAGTGTTCAGTCATTTAATAGTTCTTGAAATAAGGAAGCTCTCATATAACTCTGAAAACATAACACCCTTTTATGGGCAGTCGTGTATTCTTTTTCACCAATCATATCTCTTATATGTTAGCAAAAATATGACAAAAATGCCCCAAGAACCTCGGCATAGGCTTTATGGCCTATGTCGTGGGAATCTCATAAAGCGATTGACGCGCTTCGTTATGTAGAACGATTCGTAATTGCACTGTATCGACAGCAAAACAAGTAGCGCTGAACGTACCTGGATACAGCGCTTTTTTGACTGACAGCAAAGTGAGGGTAATACGGATGAATCGAAATTTGAAATTCAATATTTCAAATGCTGGACGTATTTTTAATAACTGTCTAAATACCTATATTGGCAACAAATCTGGTCCTTTTCGCAGTGAGTTTTAAATACTAATTTTAAATATTAACCGTTCCTCTTGAGTAAAAACGCAACGAACTACCAATATTTCAAAATTTAGTCTATCGACGACATATTCCCTATTTTTGTAATATAATTATAGGTAAGTATATACATAAGTATATTATTAAGTTTTCTTTGCATTAGTCCCAGTTGCATCCGAGACTTATATTTCGGAGTCTAGGGTCCGTTTTTTCCGATTGCTGAATTCGATTTTGACCTTCACATTCCAATAGCGATTTCAAAGTTCTATAGTTAGAAAGACTTAAAACATCGATATTTACACCTTAAAATTTCACAACGTCAAAGTTACGAGGCTAAATAAAATAGATCTATCATCACAATTTTATAGTTCAATTATTAAACAATGAAGCGTAACATCCATGACATTTATAAATATACGATCGATTTTGTAATCGATTACGAATCCAAACATTGATAAATCGATTTGGATCAAATTCACGCGGCAATCAACAAAACCCACAGATATTATGGAACTAAGACAATTATTGGACACGAATAAAATTAATTATCTCATGGTGTGGTGGTCTTTTATGCTGTCGGTACACGCGATCGTTTGGCTACGGAACCATCACGCCATATGTTGTGAAGGGTTAAATCGTTCAGATAAATGTTTTTGCTGAGATTATTATGAATCGATTTTTTTGAAGTTTGGTTTGTAGTTTTGTTTTATATTTCGGATTGTGATATTAGTTCAATATATTGTTGGGTGCTGAAAAAGTTGCTTAACAAATAGGTGGAATGTTGATGTTTTTATTGTGGTTCGTAATGTTACTATAATCTTTGGAAAGGTTGTTTTTATTTTAGGCATTACAATTGAACGATATTTCTTCACTATCGAATGTCTGGCTGAAAGTCAGATTTCTCCCTTAGTGTGTATTAACTAATTTAAAGGTTACCTACGGGGTTATGTAGTAGTTTACTGCTTTGATAAAGGTGTGTATTCTGTAGGTATGTAAAAGTGAAAGTATAATTATTTTATAGCTGCATTTCTCATTGTGTGTGAAAGTACCTGAAGCTTTATTCTTAGTATTCTTATGAACATTCTCCTCAGTATTTCCTTGCCTTTTCCCTCCACACACGACTCCACACATGACATTTCTGATGTTGCAAGTATCCCTAAGACCATGGTAACCACTTACCGGCAACTGTGACGTAATGTAAGATCTATAAAAGATCGATAATCAAAACCTTTCGCTACACAACATGATTTATCCAAAGAGCTCTAATAAGTCTAATAAATAAGGCCAGTTACACACTAAACACACATTACAGTTGTTAATGCAAACAAGCGCGCGTGTGTACCAATTATGCGTGTGCGCAGTTAGAGGCCACTTAGCACGTGTTTGTGGAGGATTAGTGAGAACAGGGGTGGTAATGGAAATATCATCAGTTGAGGTAGGTACAGGGGGATTCTAGTTACGTTGTTATGAGCAGTGTTATTGGGAAAGTGTCTTGTTTTCATTTAGAATCACCCTGTAGAAGAAAGTCTTGCTATCTTTCTTTCCAATTTTCACTTTTCTATCGTCTTTGCTCAAGTGTTATAAGTACCCAGTATTTCAGTTCTGTTCATAATCTTCTTAATATAATAAATTACGTGTCACGTCGTTTGTCCGCGATGGACTCCTAAACTACTAAACCGATTTTAATCAAATTTGCACACCGTGTGCAGTTTGATTCAACTTAAAGATAGGATAGCTTACATCTTAATTTAGCGATAAGTGACGTCCACGCGGGCGGAGCCGCGGGCAACAGCTATTTACATATATTTTTTTGTCGGAGTATTTGGGTGGCTACCTATATTTATAACAATACCTTCGGACCAAAGTCAGTAAAACTACGGACGACGTTCTGGGTCAGGCTCTTCTCTCAGGGTTGGAAGGTTAGAAGGTAGTCGCTTTCGCTAAATTCAAGAAACCAATTGAAATGAAAAAGTTGTCCGCGGATCGGACCCGTTTTATAAATGCAACTGGAAAATTACTAGGAAGATGATGATTCTCTTAGAGATTAATAGATTATGGTTCTACACCAATATATAGTGAGGGTTCTTCCCAATCAAGTTTGATAAATATGCAACCGTGAAGGTTGACACGACTCTGGTGTCGTATATTAAAACATAGATATTATCTGATGGAAGATTAATTTTAATGTCGATAGAATGAATTAGTAAAGATCTATTGAAATGCGAATGGATTTTGCAAGTTTTTTGTAAATTACTGTTTTTTATGGTAAACACCTGTTTAGAGAAAGGGAGTTATTTTATTGGAGTTGCAAAAACGATAAGTGAAAACAATGATTTTAAGTGTTTTTTTTTAAGAAACCGTCAGTATCCTTCCTATATATAAAAAAATCCATAGGTAGTTCAGTTGGTAGATCATTTTAAATCTAAATATCTTTTTCTTGCACAGGATAAGTAATTAGTTTTAATCTTTACACGTTTTCCCACAAATCAGGGCTCTTAAAGCAAGGTGGATTTGAAGCATTTCAATTCAGTCGACTTTTATTCATTTTTATTGATTATCCCCAGGTAAATTCTTAATTATGTAGTTGGTATGATATCTGACACATAATGAAAGGTATCATGACTAGTAATATCATATTATAAGAAATTAGCTTTTTTCAAAACAAATTTAATCCCACATACAAGTGAAATTCAACAAGTTTTTTTTCTATTGAGCCACACTGTTGGCACAGTACAATCTAAATTCTCACTAATCATAACGACCAATCACGCTTCCCGCACTCTTCATTAGACCTCATTACCACTTGTGAGCACCAATGAATCAATACAACAAATTACCATCTTATTTTACTATCAAAAATCCTACAGTCAACTGATTTTAGACCTTAATTCTCTAACCATAAGAGTAGTAAGTGTTGAGATAAGATGCAAAGTCAAATTTGTATTTTCTAGTTAACCGTTCAAATGTCGAAATATTTTCTTACTTAATTCCTTAAGCTTAGTGTATAGACAACTTAAATATACCTTTATAAACACTTTATAAATATACAGATAGAGGTCATTTTTGAGTGAGTTTTATTGGATAAGGACGAGCTAAAGTGTAAAGTGGTGTTTGCTTAACCAATAGTTAAATCCGTGATTAAGTTTGTCCATCGGAATGAACGTGGTGTGATATTATTTCGATGTTGAAGGATTGTTTTGAAATGTTTGCGTTATGAATTAGTGTTATAAGCGTTTTTTATTGATAAGTATGTAGTTATTTCGTATGCCTCAATGAACTGATCACGTTTTTACGGACTTCGAAAAAGAGGTCTCAATTCTTCAGAACATATTTCCCTTCTGTCGAACCCAATATCAAAATCTGTTGAACTTTGTATAGGAGATAATAAAATATGCAGTCAACGGAACTTCAATGTTTATATAATATTTGAAAATCTGTTTAAAAAACTGTTTATATTTTGATAGTATTATTTTTACTTTTTAGAGGATTATTAATATTTATCAAAACAAAACCCGTAAAGTCTTTATTTCAAGACTTTGAGTTCATTCTGCATAAATAGAAAGACAACCAATTTTGATAAAATTTGGTAGGTAGATTAGACCATGAGAAAGGACATAGGCTGTGTTTGGTCGCGATAACTGAGATTCACGCGGGCGGAGTCACGGGCAAAAGCTAGTTCTCAATATGTGAAAGACAAATTATTGAACCAAGTTCGGGTACTTTGTTCGGATAAATCGTCGTTAAGTTAAACAGCGTTACGGTTAACGTATACTTTAAGGTTCACTTTCTATACAAATATAGTCTAAAAGTGATCCTTAAAGTATTGCTACAGTAACACAATAATGCGGTAATCTCAAATGTTGTATCGCACGGTCGCGCACATGTCTCGTGTTGTTTATGTACGGTAAAGTTCAATTTTAATACCAGCGTAGTTTTGTTTTAACTGTTTTCATTGTACTACGATTTTATGAAAATATTTTTTTTGCATATCAGACATGACAATATGATTCCACCTCGTCTGATAGCAAGCTGGAGACAAAGTCTCAGTGAAAAGGGTCACAATTACAGATACCAACATTGTTGCAATGGTGGCCCTCAGTTTGATGGCATCAACAGTATTGTTTGGCGTTAGTGGTAAAGTTGAGTTACAGTATAAGTAGTAGCTTTACAACGACTTATCAAGTTCAACAGAACTCTTTCTTAGCCTTCCATAATAAGGTAGATAAGGGGAACAGTTCGATGGCTACACTGTGATTTAGATTTGTAAGGAGTTACTCCATTAATTGACTCCATTATCCATCCGGTCCATTAATTGACTACACCTCACTGGATGGTACGAAACTAGGGTGAAATCCATATGATAAGTACTTTTTTTTTCAAAAGGACATGTCAATTTGATTTCACAAGTACTACAAATCCAGAAGTTGACAACGCCAATATAAATAAGTTCCTCTGAAATATCAATTAATGTCGTGACGCATTTTCTTGTGGAACTGCACCCACGACCCGACACGGGTGATATTATTTAATTTCACAACAGCAGTGCGAGGTGAGGACGTCCATGATTACTGGGAATTACTACACATTACTGTTTACCAGTAAATAATTAGATCACGCGAATTGTTACAACATTGTTCTGATATTACTTAAAGGTCGTCTTCGTAGTTGAGGAGTAGATTAGTTGCTATAAGATAAAATTGTATTTTTTGTGATGATTGTATAGCTTACGAGTATCTAGCTTATAGTATGGGATTTAGAGTGCGAATATGTAAATATACTTAGATTTTTTTGATCAAATATATACACCAAGGCCGTCAAGCTGAGTGCCACCACTGTTAACATGGTAACAGTTGTTTACGATGGTGACCCTCTTTCCGAGACTTAAGCTTACCATCAGACGAGGTGATGTCAAATTGACCTGTCCTTTATATAAAAAAAAACTTTTAAATTATGGTCCTCTTCTCCTCGTTTTCTTCTGCTTCTCCTCGATTGACTTTATTTCATAGATCCTATAGATATGACATTATATTACATTATGTATTATATCAATCAGATTGAAGAAGAAGATAACTATGAAAGTGGATTAATTTTGTCTCTGCCAACCTCAATAAGAAAAGGCGTGATTCTATGACGATTTAATGTAGGCACTAGACACAACAAATTATAAACAATGTGAAGATTATGCAGTCGGCTACGACAGCCTGTGTCCGATAAAAGTGAAAAAATAACACCGCTCTAGTTCTCACGGGGCGGTGCCGGCGGTGAGGTGCGCGTGCGCAAGTCATAAGATTATAGCGGATCTGATATCAAACATTGCTTATATTTAACTTAAGTAAGTATATTTATACTTTATTAGTCTCTCAATTGGGTAAATTCACTTATATAAATCGAATACATGGGGACAATTAATCTTCTCGGGAATAGTTAGCATACTTAGGGCCGTTCGACCAAACGCGATTAAATTTTATTCCTAGAATAAACAGCCAATATGTGGGTGATATTGCTCCCAATTCTGTTGTTACATATCTAAACTTAAATTTCTCTAAAAAAATCTAATTGCATCTCTTTCTTTCATGATCAGATAAAAAAGGACAGATGATTTTTTTTAACTTAAGACCTGCCAAATTAAGACAGCGCCTTGTTGGTGCGTAGTAAGTTAAATCGCATGTTCGTAGATGTCGACTAAAATTGAAGGGTTACGACAAGGCGCCGACTTAATTTGACAGGTGTTCACTAAAATAAATCATCTGTCCTTTTCTATCTGATAATGAAAGAAACAGATGCAATTAGAAAATTTTAGAGAATTTTAAGTTTAGAGATGTAACAACAGAATTAGCAGCATTGCCTGTTTATTCTAGGAATCTACTTTACTCGCGTTTTGTCGAACTGACCCTTATTGCTATATAATTTATTCACGTATATAGTGTTTCACTTAGATTTTTTGGGGCCCAAACTTAACATGCCAGCTGGTTACTTTTAGTTACAAGTACTTACTGATAGATGAAGCTGTTCCTTCTCCCTCACTAGTTGTAGAGAGTTGCTAGCGGAATGGTCAGCAATTTTCAAACGACTAATTAATGAACAAAAGACGCCGATATTCTTGTTACACATTAGATATAATAATTAAATGTACTTGTTTGAAATATCGTAATTGTTTATAATATTAACATAATTCGTTTTTAATATGTTCTAGGGCTTTTCAGAAAGAGAGGAGGCGCCGTGCCGGTGACAACACAGAGCGTGTGATACCTATTTAATTACTGTATAATGATGTGGTTTTTTGTAATAGTTTCATGTTAACCGATAAAGGAATTTAGACATGCCGTCGTTATGTCGACTAGAAATAGACTTGTTCTAATTGTTGTTACAAATGGGAAGTGTTTTAATTATGTGGAATAACAAATGTTGTAATACAAGAAATAAATCCATCCATCCATATACTTTTGTCTATAAATCCCCAACAGGGTAGGCAGAGGTATATTAGCACCCAGGTGTCGTCAACTATGATTTTCGGTCCTATGACATAATAGGGCGCGAGCCTATTGCCGTTAAGCAGGGCCCTTTGTCTTGGGCTGTATGTTTACCGATGTCAGAACCTTGGATGTAGCTTACACCTTTTTGCTTTTAAACTGTTTATATTTTTAATTACATGCAGATTTATAAGATCTCCGCTTCAGCCGATCCCTCGAAGCTCCAAAACCTTGATCTTGCCACCGCCGCGTAATTAACCGCGCCAGTTTACGCACGGCGGCGCGTGCGCCGGTGACGTCACGCAATTGTTCACGTTTAATTAGTTCAATGTTGTGAATGAGAGCCGGAAAAAGTTGTGTGATAATGCACCGCGCCGTTTTATTATGCACGATTATGTCAGTGAGGTAAACAATACTTTGACTTAACGAGGGAATTAGTGAGAGTGGTCTTGTTGAGACTTTTGAGGATTATCTCAAATTAAATGTGTGTGTTTACGTTATATTTTTGGTGTGTTTTGCGACTCGAGGGGGTTTATTTAAGGGCGTAGATGGCCTAGGGTTAGTTAGGGTGCGAGGGATATGTTTTAGACATTCTTACAACCTAGCATCTGAAGACACAAGACGGCGTGCGGTTTTAGTCTGTTCGAGTCCGACAAAACCATCCCTCTGGCTTGCGGGGGAGATAGATAGTGACCAATATAGATAATATGCTTTAACTGACTATTAACTGGATACTTACTGAATGTATTTATCTTTTTTTATATAAAAAGGTCTTATCCAGTTTCCGCTATTTTGGCAGTATTATAAGGTGTGACTTGATGTAAAATCTCTAAGGAAAAAATAAACAAATTTATTAAAACAGTTTCAAATCAAAAACTATATCATGCGTAAAGAGTTTAAAGTTATTAGGAGCAGTGTAAGTGTTACCAACCTTCTACATTAATTAATTCCCGTTACTCAAGGAATGAAGCATGGCTTCTGAAATATCGTCATTGCATTTAGAGTAATAGAATTCCTGAGATTGACAGTACAATGCGTGCACCAACATTTGTGAAAATCAATCATGGGCGGGATGACACCCCGGCCTTTGCGACTATAAAATATAAATTCTAAAGGCTTCTCTACACAGCTGCAAATGCCCGCTGAGTTTCTTGCCGGAGTCTTCTTAGATTGGGGCGCGTTTCGAACCGGTGTGGTCCATTTGCTAAACTAGTATTTATTTAATACTAGCTTTTGCCCGCGGCTCCGCCCGCGTGAATGTCGGTTATCGCAACCAAACATAGTCTATGTCCTTTCTCATGGTCTAATCTACCCCTATACCAAATATCATCAAAATCGGTTCAATGGTTTAGGCGTGAAAGCGTAACATACAGACAGACAGACAGAAAGACAGACAGACAGACAGAGTTACTTTCCCATTTATAATATTAGTATGGATTTATTTTATGTGTTTTGTAAGTGCCGATTTAATGGTCTATGCAGAATAAATGATTTTTGACTTTGATTTTGACTTTGCGCTATTCATCATTATCTTTGCGTTTGCCCTCGTCACATATGAGGCCTTCATTTAGAGTCCGGTGTCCGTTTCGTAGCTTTTCCTTCTCAATTTAGTGTATGTTTCATAGTAGTGACGCACAGACGCGTAATTATCAATCGATTATACCTCGTCTATAATCTGTACATAGCTGCGTTTTTATCGTCTAGCTATAGATGTTTTTGCGTTCTACTTCAATTGCACCGTTATTGCATTTTTTTCTCAATCAAAAATCATATTTAGCCTCACTATTTAAGTACTTTCAGCAAGCTAAGTAATAGTGTTTTGCCGTCCTAATAAATAATATATTAAATGGTGAATTGGTAAATTGGTGAATGTTCTGACGAGCTCTTCCAATTAGTCCCACCCTCTCCATTCCTACACAGGACGACACGTGCAGGGCTAAGATGCCATCCATATACGGTGCAGAGTATACCAGCAAGAACCAAGCGTTTCAGCGACTCATTCCTATGCCGCACCATTAAGACCTGAAACTCCCTGCCAGCTCACGTGTTTCCTTCTTCCTACAGTCCCGGGTCCTTTAAGCGGGGCGTGAAAAGGCATCTAACGAGGCCGTCAAGCTGAGTGCCACCACTGTTAACATGGTACATGTTTCCGATGGTGACCCTCTTTCCGAGACTTTGCCTTTAGCTTAACATCAGGCGAGGTGAAGTCAAATTGACGTGTCCTATATAAAAAAAAAGCAATTTCACAATAACGCATTCTCTATTATCATGAGATATTAACCCGCCTGTGTGGGGGAGCCTTAAGTTAAGTATTAGAGATTTAAAGTTATGTCTAGTTATTATATGAGGTCGTTTAGTGGGAACGACACGATTACGATTTGCGGTTTGCAGAAGCTTATTAGAATAAATCACATGTAACGTCAGTTATAAATTTGGTGAATTGATTTCTACGGAAGGCTCCTTGGGCAATAGGCTTTGACAGATATGTGTGTGAAATTTAAAATGTTTGGTTAGAAATTGTCTGAAGAGAGTATTTGTATAAAGCTTATGTTTAAGACGGTTTATGATTTGTTATTTGGCTTTGTCTATCAATGTTTTCAGATAATCCATACTAATATTATAAACTCTGTCTGTCTGTATGTTACGCTTTCACGCCGAAACTACTGAACCGATTTTGATGAAATTTGGTATAGGGGTAGATTAGACCTTGAGAAAGGACATAGGCTATGTTTGGTCGCGATAACCGACATCCATGCGGGCGCAGCCGTGGGCAAAAGCTAGTGTATGATATTTTTAGATGAAGTATCTACTTGAAATATTCTTGTTAACCCCAGTTAAGCTAGCTAGATTGATTGTTTGAACTCCGTTAGTAGGACAGCAGTAGTGACTGTAATAATATATGTTACACCTCTCAATTTATGAGTTGAGCGAAACTGTGGGTTCAGCTTCGCTCAGCCCAAAAATAGACTAGGCTTAATCCTTTTTCTAGGATTGATATATGCAATAAATCAGTAGCCCTAATCCCTTAAGGATATTGTATTGTATATAAAATATGTCTGAGTTAACTAACTGGAGAAATAAAAGTATACTTAGTTATAGAAAACCGCAATAAATCAGCATTTCATACAAATGACACCGGAATACGGCTGCCAAATCTACTGATTAAGTTGAAAAGCAAGCAGAACATCAGGAATAGTGTAGGTAGATAAATAGTTTTATGAATCATATTCGCATTAACTTTCAACAGTATCATGAAAGACAAAAAATATTTAAGCATGATAGATATACAGTTCATAAACGTACTCTCACTATCATTACCAACTATTAACTTACTTAATAGTATAATTATAGTCTAGACCAGTCTAGACAATTATGCAATCCAAAGTTTAGAAAACAAACTTTTCCGGTGTTATATTAATTACTCCGAATTCATATTGGTCAATTATTATTTCGATCGTAACGAAAACAATAATTATAAACTTAGTTATTAATAACCATAAAAAATTGAGAACATCTTTCACCACTCCAATTCTTGAAACACTTTCGACAAATAGAAGGAACAAAAATAATGACTCTGTCATCGATAACATTGACAAATTAAATATCAACACCCGCGACCAACTTATCGAAGCACCTCACAAAGCCAAAATCAACCTTACTACAAAGACATAAGAGTAGCTATAGATGTAAGAATAATATGGTAATACATATGAGGAGTGAAGATAGGTAATGTCAGCATTTTTGCCACAGTGTAATTAGAGAGAGGTTTTGACGCAAGAGGTCATGCGAACGGAATGGTAGAAATCGTTATTTGAGATCGTCTTGAAGAGCGTGTGGTACAAGTATAGAGAGAAAAACGGGAATTATAGCTTTCTCCATTTATAGGACCTTCATGTAGCTACATAAATATAGATTTATTTCCCCATTTTGCATTGAAAATCCTCAAAATAACAAGAGTTGAAATCCTGGTGTAGATTTTTTATTCTTTATCGCTTATTGACATCTGAATCAGTGTACGTATTTCTTTTTACTGTTTCCAATTTGTATTCATTATAATCAATTGCACTATTAGCATACCATTACCTTAGATTTATTATGTCTTTAATTTTAAAGAACTTCAAAATAAATAGTTTGGTAAAGAATTTCTATAGGACTTTCAAATTTTGTTGTATACAAAATCATGTATTATTTAGTGGTGAAAATAAATTTTAAAACTAAAGGAGGGATTAAAATACCTACATACTATATATTGCTGATATACGATATAGTTTACAGCTTTTCTCATCAATCATCGCATACTACTAAAGATCAAACTTAAATCTTTATTAACCCGCTCCCGCTACCTCCTATCACTCGCACCACCGACCTCTAAGTTTCGTTCACAGTTAATTAAAATTAATAATCGTTAACTGACCAGCGTATTGTAAATTAATGATTTATAAATTTCTATTGGGCTACTTGAGGGCAAGTGCCCGCTAATGACTCGAGGACGGCGTCACACAGAAGCGGCCGCGACGCGAACAGCGGGGATAGGCGCGACTCTTTTTATTATAATGATATGATAGTTCATTTAAAAATAAAACGTAAAGAATCACTAACGGTATTTCTGATATAAAACTAACTGACTTAAGAAGTAGAAGCTCATATATATATATATATTAGAAGGGTTTTAATTGTGCATATATTATTTATTTTTACCACTTTTTATAAATACATATTTATCAGAGAAGCACATTAGTTCTCATCCAGAGTTCGATAGTCTAAGATATTGTTCTAGAATAAAATTTAAGCACGGAATAAATTTTACGTTTCATTCATTATATTTGAAAAGTAGATAATCTAAATTCAAAATAAACTTGTTTACCTTTAATTTATTGTTCATTACTTCAAAATTAAAATGGTTGATATCAAGTGAATGTGTGCTATGGATATTAAATCGCTTATATGGCGATATTTGGTGTTCTTTTTTATATCTAAACTCCGTATACACTACATATGCCGAATTATATTTTGATCCCAATTACGTTAAAAAATGTATTTTACTATGCGCAGTACGCGTTTTTTGGACCTCGTTTTAAGATAGCACGGGGTGCTATGGTGACAGAAGAGCTCACATTCACCAATAGATAAATCCATAACATTCGCACGCGTCACGACCTCGTTTCTCTCGCGACTTAGGGCAAAATATAGAACAATATTGGCGTGAGCTATCAATTAAATTCCTCACAAACAAAATCATAAATGCATTTAATTTATCATTGTTGAGCCGAAGTCACCGGGTCTATCGTAAACGCAATCAGATAATAACGAGTCAAAATAACCACTTTTAATAGCAGACGAACGTTTAATGTGTTTGATAATTACTTTATTTTCCAGTACCGTTCGTCCTGGTGCCGACTTTAATTATGATTAAAAGTCAGGAGCATAATTGAATTTCCTGCACCGCTGTCTAATAGTATGGAATGGAATCTTGAATCACCCTTTTGATTTTCAATCGTGTTCTGAATAAATATAGGCTTTTATGTGTAGTAAAGTTGTAATGAGTACGCTGTTGAATGTAGGTTTTTCAGCTCTAGATTGAAGCTAAATCACAGTTTTGTGTTCTGTCTGAGATTGAGATGGATTAATGATCACATTATTTAAGACATTAAAAGTCGTAATGTGAGCAGAATTAAAGTTAGGTTTGTATTACTTCTAGCGTTGTTTATTATGCCACCCAAGGATTCAGGGAAACATTGCGCTATTTACACTAAAGTAATTATGAGTTCAGTAGGTACGAAAGATACGTTAATCATTAACATTGTGAGATACATTACTATTGGCAATAATTTGAATACACTAGTGATGTGCCATAACTGAATTACATTTGAAAGTAGAAAATATTTGTGTGAAATTAATTATAGATTCTATGATTACACCTAGTTTTAAACCACTTAGGATTGTAATATACACAAATATTGTTATAACTTATGACTATGTCTGTGAGCTTTCCATAATGTGTAAGAATCGATATGTGACAGAAAAAAATACTAATGATAAATCAATGAAATACCTACAAAAAAAATTAAGTTAAATTACAATTTATTTTGACTTCTTTTGAGTCTTGGCATAAACTGTATCAAATGGTAATTTTTTAATGTCATTTTAAAAAAGTAGCCTAAGACTGAAAGACTGGTTTTATTTATGTCGTGTATTCAAGTTCAAAGACAATATCTTTAATTAGAAAGTGCACGACATAAAACTATAGAAGACCAAGCAAAAATCGATCGTGATCCCATAGCATTCCCGAAGAGCGGCAACATCGACACAAATCCGAATATTGCGGATACGTCACGAAATACCAATAAAATAGACCCTCCCGTACATAAACAAGGGCGCCATCTGTAACCAATGCGACAATCAATGCGACAGCCGGTAGGGATGTGTTGATTAAATAAATTGTCGATAACGTTATCTTTCGATAAATATTGGCGTGTCACTTTCGTTGATAAAATTCTTTGTCAATAGTTTGGTTTTGTTTTTGATATACGTTTGTAGATAAATTGCAGGAGAGATAAATTTATCAATGGGTACTGCAAGGAATGCTGAAGATTATATGCTGGAAATGAACTAAAGCAAACAAGTGAATCCCTAATTCCAAGGTGGAGGTTATAGTAGTCATATAATAATAATATATATGTGTTACTTGCAATGCAATTGGTATCAAGATTTTCAAATTTATCATTGACAAACTGGAAATAGAATAAACAAAAGACAGAAAGAAGTTATTACCTTATCTAGTACTAATAACAGTGGTGATCACAGACAGCGTTTTTAAGTTCTTCAAAGTTACTATATTAAAATTTAGAAGTCGATTTTGTAAGTTTCAAAGCAGCCATTTGTTGGCTAATGATGTGACATATTAACCATCAACCCTATAATCGCTAAGTCCGTGATTAAACCTGTCATTTATGGTTTATGATTAACATGTTTGTTAATAATACTTTCTAGAGGACACTCTGTTTCCACTGAAAACACATAAAATATGCATACTAAAATTACCAATCAATAAACTAATCATGTCGCTTTTATTACACATCTGTAATGTAATTACTTTATTATTAAACCGACTTTATGTTTTGATTTCTACTAACATAAGCAGGCGATAATTTTACTCAGATTTATAATTGGAAAGGTACTCAAAGTGGTCATCCAATTTAATTGAGAAATCATTATTAGCTTGATCTATCCATCTATCCAAACATTCGCATTTTTCAATTTTTTTTATTTATATACATATATGGGTATTAATAACACTTACATCTATTTCACCAAAATCTTCGATATGACAAAGCGATTTACACCAATAAATCTTTTTCTATCTACGTACTGCTATAAAAAAAATTACCTGAAAGAAAAAAAAAGCAATTAAACTTTACACGACTAGGGAATCGAACATCACACACAAATATCGCACACACTACTGCCTAACCGTCGCTATTTAACAGGTAAGTAAATTAAAAATATTGTCGATAAAGTAATGCTTTCCCATCCCTAAAGTGCACCAAAAACGACGCGCGATGTTACATCGAGGACGAGTGGTCCCGACTGCTCACGATTTCGCCCGAATGAAGTTGTACCTATGTCTGTCTATCTGTTCTGCTGGCTGTATGTCGCGCGACTACTAACGGTCCTTCGATTTATTGGCAGAGGCACACGTCGATGGGTTTGTTCGGGAGACAAGGAAAAGTTTGTTTATTGGTGATGCTCTTAACAGAATATAAAGCCGTGTTAGTTTGTCTGTGTTTTGGAAACTTGAAGGACATTAAGTGTGATTTTATGCGGGTTTCGAAATTATTTGGAAAATAGTTGTTGCTTGCGGCTGTACCCACGTTTGGTTAGAAATAGATGTTAAGATATGCAGTGTTGATTGCTTATAAAGTTGAAGCAAAAGTTTAGCGTATCTAATGTACTCAGCTGTTTTCGATATTGGTAGGTTGAGTAATTTTCAATATATATTTTTTAAAGAATATTAGAACCGAAGTTACTAATATTCTCTCTAACCCCTGTACTAGGAGTGGGTTCACGTCGGTAGTATAGTGGCCAGGATTCGAACCCGGGACCTCTCGATCCTAAGGCCGACTGCTTAACCACTAAGCTACCGACGCTTCTATGGATCATCAATACAGTCCCTGGCTGAATATTTTATTCCTGTCTAATTAGGTAGATACTTAATGCTTAGCAACAATACAATTCACCAAAACATTATTGAAAATAACATTACACATTACGATTACGTCTGTTTAAGTAATTGTTTAACCGTGAATATTATGTTACATTTGAAACAATAACGTCACAAAATAGCTACCAAATTGTATAAAAATAACGTTAAATTGCAGCAATGTGCTTCAAACGAAACGGAAAGTAAATCACACATGCGATGCACTGACGCTTTGTATTGTTAGGGACCGTTTACACTTAACGGCTGAATGAATGAGGTACTGATAGATTTTAATAATAGATTTACTGTGTTTAGTTGAATCATTTTTTTTTATTTTTTTTATTAAAAATTTAAAATTAAATTTAAAATTTATTGAAAAATAAAAGAGTGGTTAAATAGTCTTCATATTATTACTATTTTTAAATTACAGGTAGATTAGTCAAGGTCAACCCAGTAGGATAACGATTGAAATTGTGCTGTAAGGGCGTGTTTACATGTAAGGGTTAGTAACAGTAACAGAAGCTTCTGAAGTGTGTACGGACAGTTGGAAGTTTCTAGTGCTTTTGTTGCCTTCTCTAGAGCATTCTGCATAAACCTCTCTAATATACATATAATAAAAGCATTGAAATTAACAGTCGATCACCTTGTTAGTTTTATTATTTCACTAGCTTTTGCCCGTGGCTCCACCCGCGTGGATGTCGGTTATCGCGACAAAACATAGCCTATGTCCTTTCTAAAGGTCTAATCTATCCCTATACCAAATTCATCAAAATCGTCTAAGTGGTTTAGGCGTGAAAGCGTAACATACAGACAGACAAACAGACATAAAGAGTTACTTTCGCATTTATAATATTAAGTATGGATACCTGACAATAACTCTTACCGTATAGGTAGAGAAAAAAAATATGCAAAAATATTAGCTTAGTTCGTCCGTCACCCGCCGACATGTGTACAAGCTCCTTTATTTCCGCGATTATGATGCCTGTTGCCATTAGGTGGCATTACGCGTGCGTGGGAACTAGACTGCGGTGGCTGTATAACCCTGGCTGTACATCTCACGATAGGTTACAGCTCTACGGTAATAACCCTACGTATACGTGAGGGTTAAGTTTATGCGAGTTCAAATATTGTATGCACTTTTCAATGATTAGTTTTGAATCCTAAGTGAGTGTAATAGTAAGTGTAAACAAGCATAAGGCATACGTCATGGCAAGCAGACATCATGACCTATGGACGCATTTAATGCCTTTTTTTTTTTCGTGCTGAAATCCCCTCGGATACCCCCCTGCCGGAGCCGGAAGGGGAGGTTATGTCGGACTCGAACCGACTAAAACCGCACGCCGACTGTGGGTCTTGGTGCTAGACCGGAGGTGAGGTTGTCATAGACATATCCCTCGCACCCTGGCTGACCCAGGGCCATCTCTTACGGTCTGGCCCTCCTCAGGAGGGGGGACAACGGTGTCTCCAACTCGCCCCCGGAATGGGCAGGCGCGCTATTTAGCGCGCCGACGCCGTGGGTGGACGCATTTAATGCCAGTGAAGTTACTTACACTCCCAAGGGAGGTAAGCGAGTGTAAGCCAGGAAGAGAAGAAACGGTTTAGTAATTATTGCCTATATTATTTGTATTGGTTTTCCTGTGTGCAATTCATTGGCATTGCACACGTTTGCATTCTATATGTTGAGAATTACAATGTAGACTATAAACTGCTTACTATTAATTTAAATTTTTGACAGCCTCTGTGGTATGGTGTTAGTGAATGTAACTGCTACGCTGGAGGCGCGGGTTCGATCCCCGCTCAGTCCAAATATTAGTATGCATGAATCTGGCTATTTGCATTGGTCTGGGTGTTTCTATGTATAGTATGTATGTACCTATTTACAAAAAAAAGTATCCCTAAGTATGTTTATCCGCATTGTAGATTCCATAACACAAGCTAGTTAAGCTATGCTTACCATGTGTCTAGATAGCGTTGTGCGGAACGTTAAAAAAAATATTTTGTTCTTTTACTGCCTTATTACTAAAACTTTGAGTAACACTCAAGTCTTCAATAAAACCACAATATCTAACTAGTTCACATACATTTTGAAACTTTGATCTTCACGATAGCAGTACTTCTAATCAACGTATCATATTATCAGATACTGTCGTACATGATTAATTTAAGCAGCTGATGATAGATGGTGAAAAATAAATTATTTCATCAAGACGATCCGAATTGCGTCGGAAGAGTACTGCGCGGCTTAATAATTTACAAGATAATGAGATAGTGTCGGTAGTTTAGTGGTTAAGGAGTTGGCCTTTCGATCGAAAGGTCCCGGGTTCGAATCCTGGCCATTAGACTACCGACGTGAACCCACTCCTAACCTAACCAAGAAATTTAGCTTAACTGGAGGGGACAAAGACAGGGAAAAAAATACAAGATAATAAATATGAATATGTCATTGTCTTTTTTAACAGACCCGCTGATATCTGCAATGAAAGACAGGTTGCTGCCAACGGCTTCGCCTGCGAGGTAACCATATCAACAGGTTATAAGCTAGGCCAGGTTTTCGAACGTTTTAGGGGTCAACTCGGACCAACGACTAAAGGTACTTTCCGGAGCACGTAGGGTTAAATACAAATAACACATTGTAGACACCAGGCTAGTATTTCTTAATTTTTTTTTGGTGCGGAAATCCCCTGCCGGAGCCGGAAGGGGAGGTTATTTCGGACTCGAACCGACTAAAACCGCACGCCGACTGTGGGTCGTGGTGCTTGGCCGGAGGTGAGGTTGTCAAGTATTTCTTAATCTTTCTTTCACATTGCGAGTATTTCTTAATCTCGCAATGTGTTACCTATTTGGTCACAAGCTCTCCATTTTTATCTAGGTAAATTTTTTTTTGGGTAGTTAAGGGGGAGACCCTTAGCAAGCAGATGACAAAAGAGATAAATAGTGGGGATGTGAGATAAGGAAATGGAGGTGAAGACTTTGGGTTCAAAGAAATTGAATTTTTACTTTTTTTTTTTTTAAAGAATATTAGAACCGAAGTCACTCTTATTCTCTCTAACCCCTCCAACTAAGCTAAATTGCTTGTGCTAGGAGTGGGTTCACGTCGGTAGTGTAATGGCCAGGATCGAACCCGGGACATCTCGATCGTCAGGCCGACTCCTTAACCACTTTCTATGTGGCCTTTGTTTATGTACCCTTTGACTTTCTATGTGTCTTTTCCCGACGATTTATTGATTCTGGTGTCCGGGAGTTACAGTTAAGGGAATGTAAGTACTTTTGAATGGAGCAAACCAAATACATAAAAACATCACCCTCCTTCCTTCGGCAGTCGGGTATAAACTAAGTCAATTAAGAAATACACTACGTCCATTTATATACAAAATTTTAAGTAAAACTCAAATGAAGTTATACTTTCTATTGCAGTATTTCCATACTTGCATCAAAGTAAAAACTTAAATTATTCACCCACACAATTTAAATTCTACCCTATTACCCAAGAAATAAGATTAAATTTTCTGTGTATACAGTTACAGATCAAACGGGGAACCGAAGATAAATTTTTTCACAATTCGGAATAGTTTCATTAGGCAAGCTCCTTATAAGATGAATGCGGCAACTTGAATGATAGCAGATCATATAATTATATAATTTTTTATCTCGGTCATGGCGTTAAATGAACGAGCGTGTACATGGTGACGAGGGTTGAGAAGTAATCTAACTGTTAAGTCTCTTTATGGTCTACTGGTAGACCCTGTGATGGCAAAAACTGGTCACTGTATCAATCTTCTAATCAATGTTTGTCAGTACATATTCCTATGCCCTACCTTTAATTGATTGGAAATGATACGTTTACTCTAATAGGTACTTATGCAGAAGATTGTTATTAGATTAGGTTAATAACTTGTAAATAGATCACTAAAGATCTAATAACTTTCTTGATGCATTTTAGGGATCGAATCGAGTGCAAACCATTTTTTTGACGTTTTGTAATTGCCATTTTAATGGTTTATAGTAAATTAAGTTGAATTCAAGGATGGAAAATATGATTTTTACTTTTATTTGACGTTCATACGCATGTAAGTGAATATAAACATATGATAGTTTTATTGGATTTGGCTAGTGGCTATAGTATATGGAATATGTTACAGGAGTTAGCAGATCAACTATAAACAAGTACAAATTTATTGTCGTCAGTAGAACGAGAATAATGTTTATGTTGAAATTAGAACTATTTGAATGAATTTAACAGCATTAAGTATGCTAACTATACAAATCGAATACATAGGGAAAAATAATCTTCTCGGGCGGGACTCGAACCCGCGATCTTTCCCTTACAGGGGGAATGCCTTGACCAACACGGCTACCGAGACACGCCCGATGTGATTAAAAAATCCCGCCCGAGAAGATTCTTTTTTCCTATGTATACGACTGGAACTATTTGTTGATATTATTATACTATTGTTTGAAAATGCAAACACCCTTCATTTCCAAACTCAAATCTGTAAAACCACATGTATATTCAACAAAAGAAACATAGTTACACCATTACACACAACTTTATATGAGAAAGTGCGACCGTGTCTCTTTTGCCAACTGTACCACTTGTCGACCACAGTTCCCATTGTACCCTCGACCTCAGCAATCCCATCTCTTTAACTCACTGACCCGAAGCACTTTACTGTAACATCTCCAATACTAATACGTTTTTAAATGCGCAGTTGCCCAACCAAGACAAACGGTCAGACAGATGACAGTTGCGACAGCAAACTACCGGCAACCGATTGTTGCACAACCACTAATTCGACGACAACCAATTAGTACTTGAAAGGACGAACCATTCAATGGTTTCAAATGTTTTACTCCATTTTGCACTGATTTTGAGTTCTATTGTGATATAATTAATGAGAATAAAATGAGTTTTGTCTGCTTCGTTGTGACTGTAACTTAAGTTAATGATAATATTAACTGAATGAATTTGTTATGCTAACTTTAAAATAAGAATACATCGGGATATCAGTGTGGAGAAATTTGAATAGATTCAGGTGTGGCTCAATAGCTCAGTTGGAAGAGCTCTCCCCCTTTGCAAGCAAAAGTCGTGGGTTCAAGTCCCACTTGAGCACTTTACTTTTCCCGATGTATTTGGATAATATTAGCGTTAAAACGGTTATGAGTTCGATTTTTGGGTTGAGTAAAACGGGACGTAAATTTGATGACCAAAACCAAAAAATATTTATATTTGTATAGATATTTATTTTCGTTACAATTTGTTTTATTTCCAAATATTATATTATTTAACAAACTAATAAAATAATGTAGAAGTTTAATATAACATTTTAAAACTTGAATATAACATCCGTCCACAAACTACATGTTATATTAACAGGATAATGTTAAACCTACACATAACTTACATCCTCAAATAACATGTTAAAAGGCATTGGATGATTGTCATTCAATCATATTGGAATAGTTGAATGATTCCTATAGCCCTAAAAGCATTTAGGCTAATTTTTAAACCGAATTTTTGTTCTTGTATTGCGATAACGGGAACAATATTTCACACTAGTGGAACCGCAGACGAACGCTACTTAATCTATAAGTAAAAAATACTTAATTTTATGCGTGATGAATTAATTTATGACGTTTGAGTCTACAACAATCGCATCTGTTCACGTGCAATTGTGTTAATGGCGTGAAGGAGTGATCAGCGATTGATTGAGCGCACGCGATCCGACGGCGACGTCCTAATGAGCCTTTAAGAGGTCTTTAAACTCTCCACTGATGGGGAAAAATGAATCTTCTCGGGTGGGACTCCAACCCACGATCTTTGCCTTACAGGGGGAATACCTCCCTCTCAATTTTGATCTCCACTGATTATTATAAGCTATAGTCTGAATGCTATAGTCTGCTATAATTGTTCCTACTGTGTTGGTTCCCTGAACAGTAGAATAGGGCCTACGGATCTCTTTCTGTGGATAGCCGAAAGCCGATAGCCGCCAACACTTCGATGTCGGTTCCGATATCTGATATCGGGCAAGACAATATAAAACATATCGGACAAGACGATATAAACAGACATAAATATATTTCATACATTTGATTTCCTCCGATATCGGATCGCTACGACGCCGATATGGATCGGATAGTGTAAAAACTTTACATGGAGGTAAAACTATTCCAGAGAATATACTTTACGACCAAACTTAGTCAAGAGAAGCATAAAACAGATCAATAATGTTCAGTTACAAGTCCATTAATGGATAAACTGGTTTATAAATTAATCGTATAATTAAATTCAAATTTAGAATGTTACGAAAATACACATTAAATGTCTCCATTTTATTGTAATATATAACATTAGAATTTAGTAGCTAATATTTCTTTATAAAAGAAGCAAATTATAATGACAGGATTGTGCGGCGAAAAGCTCTCTAACTGTATATTGCAAGATAATAAAATGAAACTATGTCATGAAATAAATTATTATTAAATTGAAATACAACTAATTTGAATGAATTTTATCACGATTTATTATAATAATGTTGTTCGCTAAACCCGATATAAAAATTACTTAGCGGATAGGTATTATAAAATGTATGTATGAGTACCTATTTCATGATCGCATTAATTCCTGTTAATATTATAATATATTAAATTTATTTTAATTATTCGACATAATATCAATTAAATTACGCAGAATTTTAATATAACATTTCAAAATTTACACATAACATGTTATATTAAACATGACAATGTTCCACACATAACATGTGTCCGTCAAAACTACATAATCGTATAACATAATGCCAACAGCCACATATCCAATGACCCAATTTAAGTCAAATCGATTCAAGTTTCAAACAATTGTTATTGTCTTCCACATTATGTGTTACGTGTCGGCTATGATAGTGAATTTCTTATAGCGCACCGTGTGACCGTTTCTCACGGGTGGACGCTATTGTTTTACTCATTAGTCGTTATTTTTTTAATAACACTTTATTATAAGCATAATAGTCAATTGTTTAATAGAATTTTGATTTGAGGTCACTGTGATAGATGTTGATGTTCACATGATTGTTTCTATTGGTTTATTGGCGGATCGATCGGCGCTTTTTGTGTTGGTGCTAAGTGCTTTTTTTAGTTTTAGTGTTATCATTTGCATTTGCGTTGAGATTTTTCTTTATTTTATTTTTGTAACTTTACCAATTTGGAATCAATTATGATGTTTATTATAATTGATTTATGTAAGAAATTAATTCTTGTGCCTGCCTACCCCTTCGGGGAATATAGGCACGAGTTTTTTTTAAATTCTTGTTTCATTATAATCAAATTATCAAGTTTATTTCAGTCTACTGAACGCATTATAATATCTCAATAGTAATCTTAATACGTTATGAAGCCTCATACTTAGCCCAAACCGGGAATCAAAACTCGTGAATGTAAAACGTGCGTAAATTTAAGTCCCGGGAAACTAAGCAATTAATTTTGCACTTAATTTAATTCTATTTTACTGATTTTGAAGTATGTTTATAACCGGTAAAGCGAGTAAGACTCCGGAATAATTTATCTAAGTTCTACGGGAATATAGGTTAGTTCAAAGTTACTGCCGATAGATGGCGTTACTTGTATGTTAAGTTGCGTCTGATGACATGAAATTGCTTGTGAGGTGGTTTGATTTTTATTTGTGTATGGAATAAAATAATTGTTACATGTTGTTAAAAATATAATGAAGATGTATCTGTAAATTATCGGTGATGGTATCCACGCTAACTGGTAAAGTGCCGAGTCTATGTACTACACTCAAAACTTTGGGGTCTAAAAATGATCAAATCAAACTTGTTTATTGATTTAAATTGAAGGCGTGTATCAAAAGCCAGAAAAATCCGTCAACAGGAAGGGGGAAATCCAGGAATTAAATGATTTTGAGCATTTTGTTCATTAATATCGATCTGTTTCTGGCTGTACCTAGGTTCAATCTCACACAATAATAGTGCAGTAGATAAAAAGATCTTCTTGATGTAGGCTATTTTTTTTACGTGCGAAAACTCCCTACGGATACTACCCCCTCGAAGCCGGTAGAGGTGGTTATGTCGGACTCGAACCGACCAAAACGTCTTTAGGTATTTAGTTGCCAGTGAGACTGCAGAAAACATATCTCTCTCGCACCCCGGCTTGACGTAGGCTATGCAGTTGATTGAATCTCAATTTTTATTTGAAAATAAACTGTAATAAAAGGATTAACTAATCGTTTTGACGATATACCTCTATAAACCAATCTTATTCTTATATTAATTAACAGTGAAACAAAATAATGTATTATTTGGCCGATTAAAAAATTAATAAAACTCAAATTGTTTATGGATTCGTGACCAACTATGTCTGTTATTGTTTTTAATAATTAAGTAATAATTGTTTATTAAAATGGAACTAGTTGTACAATCATTATTGAGTTATTTTATCGGTTTGTGACCTTTCCTGTTCCTTTTATCTATTAGAATATAACCTTTTTGTAGGTCGGAAATTATTTATATCAATCAATGCAGCTACGAATTAGTTTTTTCTAGACTTTAGTGAATTAGGTTTTCTTAAACGTGCGTTTTTATATATCGATCAATTAACTTATTGCAGTTCGTTTTCGTAGCAAGTGATATCTGTGATCTCTGCCTACTCCACTGGGAAAGTGGCGTAACTGTGTGTATATATGTATGTAGCCTTCTGAATTATGCGCCATGGTAAGTATCGGATCTTGGAATATGATGAAGAGGTAGTGGGCTAGTCAAATGTTCCCTACAACCTATGCCGGTTGGGGCACGTGGATTTTAGACTATAGACCATGTATTGGGAAACAGAAGGTTGGATAGCCAGATGGACTAACGACCTAATGTAGCAACTCTTAGAACTAAGTTAGGTATCGACAAGGAAATGTAACAAAAAGTGAAAGTTTATTATTACAGGTATTCCGATAATTAAACTGATTTTATTTTTGGAAATTCTCATATATTTGTTAGTGATATATGCAAAAACTACAAAGCGGATTTCGAAGCAGTTTTTTTAATCTGCTATAAGTTTGATTGTAATTGATTAAGTAGGACCGGAGATATGACCAAAGGGTCCCGTAACTGACATTTACGCGAGCGGACTCGAGGCTTCATCTAGTTATATTATACAATGTTGTTTTTGTAGAATCTCACGCTAAAGCCTTATTACTACGACTAAAGGACCGCCATAAATCACCATGTTATTTTTTTCGAGTTGACAGATGCGCTTTCAAGATGGTAGCGAAGAAACCCGCTCGCGTAGAAGTCATGAGATGATGTCACTTACAGGTAGATTTATTGTTTTAACTTGAAGTTAGCGTATAATATAATTATAAGCATATTATGCTAAGGAACTAATATATACTAATATTGGTGACTATTTCTTAACACATTAAGGCCCGTATTCTAGAGCGACACTGAGCGACACTCAGTCCTGAACCTCCATTTATCTGAGAACAGATTATAGATGGACAGATTTGACAGATTTTTGATTTGATTTGTTTTTTTTTTAAGAATATTAGAACCGAAATTGCAACATTCCCTCTAACCCCTCTAACTAAACTAAATTGCTTGTGCTAGGAGCGGCTAATGGCCAGGATTCGAACCTGGGACCTCTCGATCGTAAGGCCGACTCTTTAACCACTAAGCTAACGACGCTACCGATGTTTCTATACACTCTGTTTTCAGATAAATCGAGATTCAGAACTAAGTACCATTTTAGAATACAGGCCTCTTCCAGTCTTTGGAGATAACGTCAAGCCATTGTCGGTTTCCATACAAACATCTATAGGAGTCCTTATGGATCCCTAATAAGTCCTATATAGGTCTAATTTTATAGAATTCTAATAGCCACTACTATACTAATAACCACTTGGGTGGCAGACAAGCACACGGCCCACCTAATGTAAGTGGGAGACATCGAAGTTCAGTCGATACCTTCGCAAAAGTCGATTCCAAGTTGTGAAAAGTCTCGAATGATGAAAGATATCATCACAATTCATTTGAAAGATTTGATACCTTATTGTTATTTACCTAGTTATACATTTATATCTTTTGTCAACTGTACAAATATATTGCCTGTTAAAGATGTCCTAGCCTTACGATTCCTTCTCGAGTTCCATATAAATTTCAAATCAAATTACGAACATATATTTATGTATCAAGGTATAGATACCGGCTAATATCTGGAGACCAAACACGTTACAAAATGTACTCCTTATACGTCGTAGGAGGCGTTTTGTGGATGACTTTTGATATTGATAGATATTGAACAAATCTACGCACGGTAGACTTAGGCTCAAAATATAAGCCAATAACTATATGTGAATACAGATTTAAAGCGTCGGTAGCTTTGTGGTTAAGGAGTCGGCCTTACAATCAAGAGGTCCCGGGTTCGATCCTGGCCATTACACTACCGACGTGAACCCACTCCTAGCACAAGCTATTTAGCTTAGTTGGAGGGTTTAGAGGAAATATTAGTAACTGCGGTTCTAACATTCTTTTTTTTTAAAAGAAAAAAGAAAAAAAAAGATGTTTATCAGTAAATGTTTTATTTCGTAATTAATGAACCTTAATCTTAAAGAGCTTAATGTGAAATAGTTTCATACAAACATATTAGTATCATTACCATATATTATTTTAATTACATCTAGTTTTATACCCTTTTCATGTGATACTCGGTCCCGTGTGATTAAGTACGAATTAAGTTTTACTAATTATACTACTTTTTAATTTATTGCATGTGAATTATACTAGGTCTTTAAATAAGTGCGGTAGGTGAGCAGGTGTGTATTTTGCAATTATGTATTTATAGTAATTAGATCGAGGACGATTCATCATCAAGTTATTGGATGATTTTGCTATAAAAACTATATATTTTGACTTCACATCACCTGATGGCAAGGTCTCGGAAATAGGATCACCATGGTAAACATGTAGCACGTTAGCAGTAGTGGCATTCAGCTTGACGGCCTCATCAGATGCCTGTTCACGCCCCGCTTAAAGGTTTAAAGGCTTAATACCAATTTTCACAGCACTACCTAGATCCAAAGTAAGCTGTAATATTGATTCTAGACTTTCAGGGTCAAGCATGTGAGTACCTTCTAGATGATTGACAAATGAGGCTTCTTTCTAGGACTGGGAGGTCAAACGGTAATCACTAACCAATTGCAGTTTTTTATATTGCAACCGGGACCGACGGCTTAACGTGCTTTTTGAAGCACGGGTATTCATATATAAAAAATGGTTACCCATCCTAAAAATGACCTGAGTAGTAATAGCTTATCCTTGCAATATGTTACATGTATACACATATAATATATCTGTCTCAAGTAATAAGAACAAGAGAAAGAGAGGTGGGTTTTGTTTGTAGAATTTATGTTTTAATCTCAGTGTTCGGTAGGCGTGGTCCACGGCGGCCTATATCTCATCCGGCGCACGCGCACGCCTCTTTTCATTAAAGCCTAACTGCTATTCATCTTTTTAACTGTATGTTTGTTTGTTTAATTCGATATTAAATTTATTTCTTTATACGATATTAATGGGATTTTCTTTATGATGATTTGTGTGGTTGTTATTTTTGAGGTCACGGGTTCGATCCCGTTAAGTGTAAATATTTAGGTATAAAATTAAATATCACTTTGCATTGTTCTAAATGTTACTGTATGATAGGTTTATACCTATGTATTTACAAAACATTGTAGGCTACAATAATATCTTTTTTTTTGGTTGGCGATTAAAAAGTTTTTAGAGCTAGAATATTTTTTACAGGCTTACAAATTTAAATAAAAGTTAATGTCTTAAATGTGAGCAGATATTTGAATGAAGATAGTGCGATTATATTTGAAACAGGATAGTTATAAAACCGGATAGTTAAATATTTGCTGAAGTATAAGCATGTGAATATATGCTGAACTCAGTAAGATAAGGAAAGTTAGTAGGTCAGGGTCAGCCTACACTAATTTTGGTGCTATGCGAAAATTGTTGCTATTCGAAAAATGGTGCTATTCGAAAATTGATGCTATTAAAAAAATTTTGCTATTTAATGAAATAACAAACCAGAAGCACCCATAACCGACGGGATGAAAAGTTTATATATAGATAGTAGAGGAAGCCTGTGATCTGTGTAAGAACAGAAGTAAATCATAACCCTCCTTCAGCTTTGCCGTAGTTGGGTAATTACGAAAGGCACTATTTATCCTAGTGGGAAAAAGCGAGAGTGTATGGAAACGGTTTTATTCGTTCGTTAAATTAAAGAAAGTTTCTGTAGCAGTAGAAGTTTTTGTAAATTCTGTTTTGTAAATAAAACAGGATAAGTAATTACAATTTTAGCACTGACTGAAAAAAAAAATGGTGAATTGTTTTTTTTTTAAATCTTAATCCGTTGGAATTTAAGTGTTTTTATGTAGATTTGTTCAGTGATAATTGTTTGTGGTAACATGGTTTTAGATTTTAATCATGGTAGGCAAACAATGGTCGAATATAAGACAATCTAAAGAAATACAGATATGATAATGATAAGCAGGTACCATTTTGCTGAATTTTTTAAAAGTACCAGTTATAGTGTCAGTGGAATTAATTTAGAAGCGATTAAGCAGAATACTTTTTGGTATTTGTTTATTTCAATTGTTATCTACAGGTATATTAACTATGCCTTCTTAGAATTAGATCATATACCATCGAAAATGTAAATTTGGCAAATATAAAAGACAATTATATTTTAGAATAGGGATACATACCTAATATTTAATTAAATACTTTGAATGCACAGTTTAACACTCGTTGATGTCTTTTGTAGGGAGAAAGTTCTAATCAATTTCTATGTCTCACAATTGATTTTTTATATTATATTGATATCGAAAAATGTTAGCTAAAATATTTTTTTGAAGAAACTGTTTTGGTTTAATATCTAACTAAATATTTATTTTTGATCTATAAATTTCAGGTAAATTTACCAAGTAAAGAGTTAACATTAGAGTTGTTTCTTTTTTAAACATATTATGTAGATAATATATTCAAATACTTAACACCTATATAGCACATTCGGACTAACACTAAAATAATTTATGTAAACACAACATACCTTTAATATCTTTGGTGTTTGCGCACAACGTCACGAAAAAAAACTGTAGCAGTTTTCCGAAAAATCCCACTGTCACTTCACAATACAAATATAATCTCAATTTTTTAAGTCAATAAATTTCACTAGCGCCGACAGACGTGGTACCTCAATTACGGAGAGGTACTGTCGATTTCAAATGTCACCGTCCAGTCACTTTCGATGAAAACAAACAAACGTACCGTCGCGTTCAATTTACATGTGACATATAACTGAAATTGCAAACTGAAAACGCGACGATGCATCAAACTACCGCACTGTTACGCTTACTGTCCGAACCTATTGACACGTCATTTTGACAGCACCTGTCAAATTATCTTCGAAAAAAAATACTCGAGAAATGATTGAGTGAAACACTGGCATCTTCTATTGACGGGGACGAACTCGCGCGGCCGATTCCATTTTCAAAATTCGAATATTTTCGAACACGGGTCGCGTGTGGCTGGAGCGGCGCGCGCGCACGAATGCTCACGGAGGTGGACTCAGAGCTTCGATCGCTGAGGGGGCGTGGCTAACTTCTAACGCAACATCTATCTCTCGTGCTGTCCTTGTCTGCGGTGCGCGCTCGGGGGTATCCCCGTCTTGCTCTCTAACAGCGGTGCGTTACCGGTATAGGTACGGTTTGGTGGGATCGCGTGAACTTTGCCACTGCGCCCGCGCTCGTCGCGATTAATAAAACGATACGCGACGTTATAGATCGCGGTGCGATAATCGTAACTCCTTGGTTTAATGCGTCCCGTCGCCTTTTAAATACGGCATATGCGTTTTTGTGTTTTAATACGTGTATGTAATTATTTAACGTCGTAGGACCACAGTCGTGGGGTCTGCTGATAGATGGCCGGGAATAAGTTTTTATTGTTAATGATTTTATAGCATTGAAGAAGTTGGTAGATATATAGGTAGGTAGTAACAACTCAACATTGGTCTCGGGTAAGGAGTGAGTTTATCAACCCTAAACGGCCTTTTCTAGGCACATGGTTCCTACGTGGGAATTTCGTGACAAATAACGCAAAAATATTTTTGGTTACAAAGTTTAAAAAATATTTATAAATTAAACTGAAATAAATTGTCACATTTACAGAATTTAAGGTTCAAAGTCTCAGTGTTTTTCGATAATATTTTTCATAAATCCAAGTTATTATTAATAAAAGAAAAAATAAATAAAAGTATAAAATCATATGAATGAAACAGTAATTTAATTTAATCTAACTACGAGTATATTACAACCATTAAAATATAAGTTACATGCCTATGTAGGTACATTACAAAAACATTCGGCATACCTAGTAGGTACTTACATAAGTTTTATAACATTGAGCAATATTTTTGTAAAGGGAAGAGTGACATAAAACTGCACTGAAGTAACCTACACCATGAACTAACAGTTAAACGGGCACCGAAAAATATAATACGAAAAAGTTAATAAAACTATTTTTTTTGTGTGTTTTGTAAACGCCCGCACGTTTCAGAAACTAAAAAACATTGCAACAATTGTTTTAGTTTTTTAAAGTTACGTTGTGAAGAGAAGAAATTTTTATTACGGTTAGCAAGTTTAATAGCTGATGGGGCTTTGTGTCGATTTGGTTCCTTTTTAACTGTTCAAGATCACTGTGTTTTAAACAACCCCATTGAATGCAAACTTTTTAACAGGCGCTTAAAGTACTGTTACATAGTCACTTGTAGTAAAAGGAAATTCAAATTATTATATAGTGAAGTTTTGGTATAAGTGATTAAAGGATATTTCATAAATTAAAAATATCACAACATTCTACACTATCTAGACCCATGGTAAGCATAGTTTAACTAGCTTTTGTTACGGAATTTAGAATTCGAATAAACATATTATTTAGACACTTTTTTATAAATAAATACTTACATATTATACATAGAAACACCCAGAACAATGCAAATAGCCATATTCAAGCATACAAATATTTGCGAAGAGCGGGGATCGGATCCGCGCTCCTGCGTGGCAGTCGCGTGCACTACCGCCACGCTACAGAGGCTGTCACATCGCCAAGGAAGATATGTTACGTTAAACCGATTTTATGTATAGTTCTTATCTTAGCATAGGATAGGAACTATAATTATTGAAATAAAACCACTTTTTACGGATTCTATCGCGTTATATTTGTTATTATTACTTTTTAACCCGACGTTTCGGCTGCTTTGGAGCAACCATTTTCGCGGTGTGACTCACGATGTATAACTCATCGTGGTTTTATTTCAATGAGTGACATTCGCGTAAACTTCAGAAAATATCAACTATAATTATATCAAATCGGTATTATCTTGAAAAAAATCAGTTCTGAAACACTACCACCTTAATTTCAATTAGTGAAATTCTGTTTAACTAAAAAAAATATTTTAGGCATTCTCATAAACAAATTTTGGGCGAAATGCGCTTACGCAATTTAAACCAAAGTAAGTGCCATTCATTGATGAAATCTAGACTAAGCTGGTGAGCTTTGATCAAGGTTCAATGATAGTGGAAAAACTTGAAAGAACACAAACTAATAGCGGACTGTTGACCCTGCTTACAACGAGAAAGGCATAATCCTGTGGTCTGTCCGTGAGTTGACGGAGATAGAACATAAATATCAACACCCCATCTGAGTCGAAGGGTGTCATAAGAGGTGACTAACGAAAAAATACGCAGATGAACAAAAACTCGGCATAAAACCCTGTACCAACCCGCCTGGCCAGTGTGGAAACAGTAGGCCTAAGCTTCCCAACATTGGGAGAGGCCTATGTCCAGCAGTAGACTGCGTTAAGCTAGTTCATTAATTGACATTTTGTATATAAATAGGTATATCACAAAACTATAAGGTTGACTAAAAAGTCTATACCATATCAAAGAATAAATAAAAAATAATGAATCAATAAATTAAATACTATAAGATAAATAAATTTATATGTGGGTTATATATGACAGCCTCCGTGGCGTGGCGGTAGTGCACGCGACTGCCACGCAGGAGGCGCGGGTTCGATTCCCGCTCAGTGCAAATATTTGTATGCATGAATATGGCTATTTGCATTGGTCTGGGTGTTTCTATGTATAATATGTATGTATTTACAAAAAAAAAAGTATATAAGTATGTTTATCCGCATTCTAGATTCCATAACACAAGCTATAAAAGCTTACCATGGGTCTAGATAGCGTTGTATAAAATGTTGTGGAATATTTATTTATTTATATTTATTTATAGTAGTATTGTTATTGGTCATCTTAAGGCTAATAATTTTAGAATGCGTCTTTCACTTAATCGCATTTCTAGACATTATAAAAATATATCACCCTGTGTCGTCCGACAGTCTTACCTATAGTACAAAGTCTTGTCCACTGAGTCAATATTGAAAAAGAAAAAAGAAGTTGAAATCTGAAGGAGCTATGTCTAGCGAAAACCATGGATGAGGTATCTCATATGTGGGTACAGTCTTGTAGTGACAGACTGATATATATGTCATGCATGTAGTTTGGCAATATCGAGATGAAATACGATACCTTCATGGTTTTATATCTTTTATACAAGCTAAATAATTTGAAATAAAACTAATTTTACCGGATTATATCTTGATTTATTATGTGTTATTTTTATATTTGCAATATTCAGTTTATTCATAAATGCTTCTTCAAATTATAATATATTATAGATGATTATTTGCCATAACCAATTCTTTATAAGTATGTAACCTTATAAGTACCTAGATATTTATAGATAAGACAACCTAAATTTTTTGATATAAAATCTGTACCCTCTAAGATATACAGTTTTTTCAATTCCCTATGTATGTAGAAGAAAACATTCGAATGACGTCACAAATATTGCAACTTAACGTTTACAGATAACGGTAATAGCTCATTTGCAACATATAAAAATAAATGTAACTGTACAAAACGAAGCAATAAAAATAACCCAAATAAAACTATTTTCGCAAACTTTCGCAATATAATAATTAGATGATGATACCGTTCCAAAATACAATTTTAAAAAACGAATAAACAAAAGGCAAAAAAATGCAAAAGCAAAATGTTAAAAAGTTCGCCGACAAAAATTCGCAGAAAAGAAATTTTACGCAAATGTTAGAAAGAAATGTTGTACTAATTTTATTGTTTTATTGGTCACTAGACAGTTAGTTTACGAACGGTGAACACTTTTTATTGGGGTAGTCCGGTTGGCCCGTTACTCGGGACCCGTGACGTCAAAAGTTTTTTGTTAGTTTTTTTTTTGTAGATGGGTTGTAGGCGTGCGCCATCGAAAACATGAGAAAAAAATGGGAATGTTTTGTAACGTATTACTGTTTTTGAAAGTGTTATTTGTTTGTGAATTGTTCGTAATTGTAATGAAATAGCATGTGTATACTAATACTTGAATATCTTTAAAGGGGTAGGCAGCAATGTCCATGTTTCGTTAGTTACATTTTTCGATCCCACGCAGTGATTTGGCCCATTGTAATGGACATCCCTTCTTTCTCAAATACTGATCCCGTTCATGCATCCCAATTTATTCTCGGGGTAATAAATGCCGCACCACTAAGACCTGGAACTCCCTGCCAGCTTCCGTGTTTTCTTCTTCCTACAGACCCCGGGCCTTTAGGCGGGGCGTGAAAAGCCATATGATGAGGCCGTCAAGCTGGGTGCCACCACTGTTAACATGGTACATGTTTACGATGGTGACCCTCTTTCCGAGACTTTGGCTTTAGCTTACCATCGAGGTGAAGTCAAATTGACGTGTCCTTTATAACAAAAATGGCCGTATTTAAACATAAAAATACATCTCCTCATGCCTATTTCCAGGGTAAGCAGAGACAACAATTCTCTATCTGCTTCTTTTTACAGCATACTTCAGGAGCTTCCTTTACTGATCATATTTTTATTAGCAAAATATGTGATACTAAGTGGACAAGAATAGCTGATAAAAAAATTGTCGTGTGAAGTAGGTATTTAAAAGTACCTAAGTTAAAATATAGTGTGTTTTATGGAAATGCCATGCATTTAAATAATATCATCGTTAAATATTCACATTGAGAAGTAACGCCATGGCAGACGCAAGAGGAAACGAGATGCCTATAATATATCATTTGTATTCTAGTTGGTACAGAAAATACTTCTCGTATTTGGATAAATCGATAAATAATTTGTAATCCTTAGAAGGTGATTCCGATCAACACCTGTTTAAAGTCAAATGTAAAAATCATTCATTCTTATTATAACACTTAAAATATAACGAAAAAAAATAGTAATTAATGGAAAATGGCCGATTGTCTGCGATGGAAGCAAAAAGTACTGAACTAAATTTGATGCATTTTTTTGCTATATTGCCGTATTACGGAGAAAAGGCTTAAGTAACATTTTTTTCAAAATTGAGTTATATACATATTCGGAATCAGGAGAAAAATGCGCATCTACCTAATTTTTTGTGTAATTTTATCTCTAGAATCTACGGAAATACATTAAGCCCGAAAGGCACATCTAACAGCTAAATTGTTAATGAATAAATTGAAAAGACTTATTTGACGCCGATTAAGAAGAAACAACATAAATACGTACTTATGACTTAAAAGTGTTATAAAGAGAAGTCACAAGTGACCAGTTGTGCCATTTCTTTAAGACGCCAGTAAGGTAGGTAAGGAATGTGAGGGTGTCCTTGCGCTCATCATTGCGCCAATGTTTTCAATTCAAGGTAAACGCAAGCTGATTTATTGGTAAGCAATGTTGTTTCTTTCATTGTAAAATCTTAAATGAAGTTATGATTATGAAATCAGATGTTTTTGCTTAGATAATCATAACTTTTCAAATTAATTCTGATAACTCAAATAGGTAAATAGGTAAACATATAACAGTAGTATGAACAGAGGGTAGGCTAAAAATATTAACTTGACAAAAAAATTATAATACTTTAAATCATGTCATCCAATTTTTGGAGAATTTAGTGATATTTTCAACCTACCCTCTACGCACGCCCTTGTAAGGTGCCTAGCCGCGCGCGCTTACGACGTATATTATAAGTAAATAGTACTTAACAGTCACTAAAGCTAAAGTCTCTAGTTTTTGTGCCGGATATCTGAAGTTGTGTTTCTAAATCTATTTGAACGCAATGGACGAAAAGTCATATTATATTAAAAATTTATAACTCAAGGAAATAAACAATTGTTGACAATGGAGCTGTTTAGCATTTAATTAGTTTAATTTATAACTTTGAATTATTAAGGTGCCGTACCTAATAGGTAAAAATGGGACTAGGTATATTACTAAGATTCGCTATCTGTCTTTCACCAGGTTTTGCTATTATTTCATGAATTATAGCTAGATCATTGAACTGAAACACTTCGTGCGTGAGTCCGGCCCCGTAGAATTTGATTTTGTTAAAAAATCAGAGATAATACGGTGGTTTAAAAAGTGTAACGTCATATTTATCATTTTATTTGAAATAAAGAGTTTTGATTACCGATTTTTTGTTATTTGTTCAATGTTCATAATTAAAAAGGAAGTGAAAAAGTCAACCATTTTAAAAGTAACAATTTTATGTAAAATTTATACTCTTTTAAACTCGCATTGAACCTTTATAATTACGTTACAAAGACATAATTACATAAATTATGTGTCCTTTCATTTTAATACTGAATTGTTTTAAAAAGAAAAGATCGACTTATCTGGTCAGTTGTGCCTTTAAAACGATAAAAAGATATTTTATTTGTAATTATTTTGTTAAGATGAAAGGGAAAATTGGGATTATCTGTGTAAAAAATGAATAAATAAATATATTCCTATACATGGTTGGATAGGTATTTCGATTGTGTACCATAATTAATAACTTGTTTCTCCCAATAATACACAAAGGATTATTTTTGCTAAAAAAACCTTGAAAAATTTCAAACTCGATTATCTTACTTTTTTGTTTTTGTTAGTTATGCCTTTTTAAAATAAGACGGCAGTATAAAGGTCTTGGAAACTTAAATTCTTACGTTCGTTTCATCACAATTATCTCAGTAGGACCGGAGATATAAGCAAAAGTGGTGTTACCCGACACCCACACGGGCGGAGCCGCGGTCGGCACGCTATTTTATAAATAGGAATATACATCATTTTTTTATCGTGCGCAAAATCCCCACGGATACCACCCCACGGAGCCGGTGGAGGCGGTTATGTCGGACTCGAACCGACTAAAACGCACGCCGTCTTGGGTCCTTTGTTGCCGGAGGTGAGATTGCCGAAAGTAGGTATATCTCTCGCACCCTGACAGACCCAGGACCATCTCTTTAGAGATGGTCTCCTTCGGGTTGTGGGGACCTCGGTGTCCCCAACTAGCCCCGGGTACGGGGAGGCGCACTTTGTGACAAGCGGCTCCACCGGTCACCCCCAGGCCAGCGCTCATGGAGGACGGAGGTCGTTCTGCGACCCCTGCCGTCCGGTTCGGGCTTCCCGGGCCCGGAGTCTAGTCCGGATCCGACCGGCCGCCTTCTTCTCGAGCATTACTTGCTCGCAGAAGGAGGCGGCCGCACCCCAAGCGTTCGCGCATCGTACCATCGCTGTGAGCAATGTGGCGAGTGTGAGGACTCCCACCCCCAGAGCCGCCACTAGGACCCGCCTCGGCGTGTCCCACGCCGGGCACTCGGTCTGCGTGTGCAGCTCCGTGTCCTCGCTCGCTTCTCAGTGATGGAACTCGGACGTTGGCTCCTTCCGGATCCGACACAGGTAACTCCCGAAACACCCGTGTCCGGTAATCACCTGCGTCAGCCGGTACGAGAAGCTGCCGTGTGGCCTCTCAAGCCATTCCTCTATGATGGGTCTTACCGCCGCAAATAGGAATACGTCTGGTATTTTTCAACTTTTAATATATTTGTATAGATTTTTCAAAATTGTCGTGCTAATACTTTTTTTAATTACTGTAGTAGTGTTATCTCAATACAAAAACCACGTGCTATTGTGTTCGTAAGGGATAATCCGCCCTAAAACTGTTGGACCGGAATCAATGAAAAATTTTAAAGTTCTTACTATAGTTTTGGGCCAACAGGTAGCACAATAGTCGAGACCTAATTACTTTACGTTCGTTGGGGGTGGTCTCCATTAGGACATTCGCTATGGCTGACCAGTATTTTATATATTGTAACTTATTTTCAGTATTTTCATAACAATACTAGTTCTCTTGTATTTTTAAAGTAGCGATATCTTGTATGAACATGACATGACAAATTGACGTGTCCTTTTATGTAAGAAAAGATAAATCATTATTTGGCCTTGGGAGCTGTAAATAGCTTTGTCCACCATCAAGTGAAGCGTGTTCTTACTCGCTACCTTAGACAATTTATTTTCAGGCTTACTTTACCCACACTATCAGTTTAAGCTTTTTATTGTTCATCCGTCCGTATGGTAATAAAATTATTTTTAAGATTGTTTTGTGACCAGACTGCGTCTCAGGCTTTTTAGAATTAGCTAATCCCTTCTTTGTTCAAGTTGTACCTTTTTAGTTTCGTAAAGTTTTATTATCTTATAGAAAGTCAATATTTTCTTCTCACCGACAACAATAGCGAACCAATACGTACCTATGTATCATTATAACTATCCACAAAGTATGGCCTGCGACTACGCAAATCCGTGAGAATTCATTTCAGGAATGAAAAGTGGTATATTTCAGACTAAATTTTATGCCTATAACAAATTTCAGCCAGATGTGTTCAATGAGATGGAATATATAACCATCCATTCAAGATTTGGCATTATTTTTATGCCTAATAGGTTCGTCTTTGACCACTTTTTTACCTATGCAACTCGGCTACCGAGACTCGCCTGTTGTTGTGAAGTTGGTCAAGGCATTCCCCCTGTAAGGGAAACATCGCGGATTCGAGTCCCGCCCGAGAAGATTCTTTTTCCCTATGTATTCAAATTGTATAGTTAGCATACATAATACTGTAAAATTCATTCAAACACTTTTTTAAGTGTTGGTAATGGAAATGTGACAAGTATTCACTCTAGTCTTGAAGACATTCAAGTTATAGCTATACGGAAACACAGAAGTAGGAAGATATTAGTTTTGTTGTTCATACTCCTCTAATTTTAAGTTTTTGAAGACACACAATATAGAACTGTTTAAACAATAAAATAATGAGAGTTATACTTCGTTGCAGAATTTTAATTGGATACGTCGTTCAATGTCAGATTTCGGGAGACAATTTAATAATTTAATGATGATTAAAATTACAATAATAAATTCAGATTGCGTTTTACGAGGTCAGAAGTTATTTAATAATAATATAAAGAGTGTTGTCTGATATTAGAAAATAAATATCAGGTAATAATTGATTCTACTTAACCAATTGTAATTAAAATATACGAAAAATTTAGAATTCGAGCAAGATCCTTCTAATAAAAAAACATATCAAAATCAGTACAGTTGTTTTTGCTTATATTTTCTGTTTTCTATGGACTCGAACAGACAATAATTAAAAAAAATCCCAACTTTTTTATCTAAATAAATCTCCAATGTTCCAACACAACCAATTAACAATTTGCTATTGATGTATATTTAGTAGCACACACAGACCAAAGGATTGCAGTTGAACGCACTGCCTATTGCATTAAATGCACTACGCTATAAAGGTCGTCATCATAGAGGCGTCAGTTCAATCATAAAAGTTAAAATTAAAGTTTGAAACGAGAGCAATTATCACCCAATAGGCTACAAACGCGCCACAAGAATTTAGTTTACTTGGAAAAGCTAACGAGTATTCTTGCACTGTGTGTGCCATAGATTTCGTGTAAACTAGATACAGCAGTCTCTACATCGCAGCGTTTCAACACGCAGTGCACAAGTATAGCTTTAGGATTTGGTATCTATACCATCTCGCACTAAACGGTTTGAGGTCTCCTTCCTCTGCCGCACGGTAAAGAGCTGGAATGCTCTGCCCGCATATGTGTTTCCCTCCTCTTGCCGTCTTGACTCCCCAATCAAAAAAGAAAAGCTAGAGCTTCACGTGTTAATTAGTGATATTGTGATATTTTTTCCACGTTTTCGGTGGCACCTTATACTATCTAAAGCCCATGTGGCATCTAATTTACTCTAAATCTGTGGCAATCATTTCTACCAGTTCTTTTTACAAAAAAAAAGTTTAATGCCATAAGAAGCTTCGAACTGGCAACTCATCGACATCGACAATACGCTACCACCACTTAATCACATGTTGTAAATCATAAGCGCATTCTTGCTGCAAATGAGTTACCAATAAACGCGCTTATTGTCTTACAGTTTACTGCATACCATAATCAACCATATATGGTGAATCTCGTCTCGATGAACACATCAGAAACCCCATCGGGTTCGCGGATGTCTTAAAGCGTTGGCGCGATGCCCGATTCGCATCCTTTATACATTAAACATTATCGACAAGGAAATAAAATAGATAATAAGTCGTTTCGAGACATCAAATACTTTATATCTTCGACAATAACTTATTAATTTTATTAACAACGGGCTTCTAATTTGATATTACTCTTGCAAAGCTGGGTTTCATTGGGACTGTACATTTTATTTTTATTTCGTCTGGGTTCCGTATGTTCGTATTTTTTTTATTGATGTTTAATATGGAAAAGTCATTATACCTACAGAATGGGAATTCAAACTACGATAGTCCTTTTCTATGAAAATACTACCAAGTAAGTTATCTAGACCCATTCTGGGGCTCTGTTTAGTTAAATTACGTACATTCAGATTACCTATAAACCTATGATAGTAACCCACGTTTTTTGATTGGATAAAATGTTATAACATTGTATTTTCATCCAATTTTCGATACCACTGGCGAAGCTGAAAAAATAAAAGAAACTAAACAGATAATCGTGTTAAATAATGAATAGTAAATACTGTTATACATAACTATATAGAACTACTAAAACTCTGCCTAACCTTTCAGTGAAATACAGCCGTGAATATACAACTCGAAAACAAATTACAAATATCGAGTTCCTAAGGTTGAGGTGTCGAACAAGAGTGACGTTGGAACCACAGTGTTGAAATATAGAAGCGATAGCAGTCGGAGTCAGAGTCGAAAACTTGACAGAGTGACGTGGGCCGTCTCGAGCCTCAATATGATAACAATAAAGTGTTAATCGAGGGTCACGGGTCATTGGTCATATGGACAGGACGGGTGTTTGTTGTTTTATACTACTAGGGTGCAAATAAGGACCGATTTGAGGAGGAGCCGTTGGAACGATGGGAATTAGGGAATTTAGTTTTTCACATAATCAAGTCATCAAAATTATTCTTTTAAGTCAGTGTATTCAAAAGATTTAGACGCTTATGCAGTATATTTAGACAATTTTAAGGGAATCTAAACCTATAGGGTATTTCCTGCTGAGCTATAATCATAAAATTTAGCAGAAAGTAAGCTGTTACGGAACAAATAAAATGAAAGTCTTTGACTCTGTGACTCTTTGGAGAAAATAGGGCTGTAAGTTAATAGTAATTTTTAGTGTTCCAACAATATCGATGAGTCTGACTCGCCCTTGACTGGTTTTAAATATCTGTAGGTATGCTGTTAAAATTCAAATGTGCAATACCTTTTTCCTCAAGCCATTGAGAAAATTTCTTACAAAATTACTCAACTAAAACATAAAACATATGATTTAAAATACTCTCATGGCAACAACTCGTACAAACGTAGGCAACATTTCAAATATAAATTCTTAAATAAAATAAAAGATAGCCCAATTCCGTTCAACCCGCACCAGTAACTCATCCGGCAACTTTACTAAATCCTTACATACGACATTTTTTGTAAATAAATCTATTTTGTACATAAATCTCTTCTCGAGATTAGATCTTTATACATCTCAATTTTATACAATAAATTTATTGGTGCCGGTGTAGAGGATATTTATTATGCCGACTGTACCTAATATGTCGTTATTGAGATAATGGTTTCTACGCATGTTTCGTAACGATATCAGTTACATTTATACCTTTTCGGTTTGGGAAACGTTTGGTTTCTTAAGGCTTCATTAGGAAAATACTTTGCCAGTATGTTTTAGAAGATGTATATATTTTTTTTTTGTTTAGGACACGTCAATTTTGACTTCACCTCGCCTGATGTTAAGCAAAGGCAAAGTCTCGGAAAGAGGGTCATCATCGGAAACATGCACCATGTTAACAGAGGTGGCACTCAGCTTGACGGCCTCATTAGATGCCTTTTCACGCACCCGGGACTGTAGGAAGAAGGAAATGTAGACAAAACTGATATATTTCTAGCATCTATTACATTTTACTCGATGTAGGAATCAATTTCGAGGTTATATGCATATTGCTACCGCAGCGCCAATGAATCATTTGTAAGAAAGGATGTTTCCGTCATCGTAAAATATACGATATAGTTTCTGATTTGCATCATAGGTAAGCTACTGAACACAAGAGAATTCATGAAAATTTGTAGTTTTCTGTTATGCTGGAACAATGACACATACATAAGGTACCTGCGGTTTTTAAAAACTTTAAGGATATATTTGGTTGCTGTAACCGACATCTACGCGGTTGGAGCCGCGAGCAAAAGCTAGTATTATAAATACCGTCCACGAAGTCACTGAGAACCTCGAGGACAAATCAATCAAACCTGCAGACCAGTACATCTGCTGACTCACAGACGATATTATACAGGATTCGCTCCCATAAGTCACATCAATACGATGTCTGGGTGTAAAAGGTAGGTATTTAAGTATGTTTATCCGCATTCTAAAGTCCATAGCCTAAGCTAGTTTAGTTATGCTTATTACGGGTCTTGATAGCGTTGTGTAGAATGTTGTAGATTATTAAAAAAGTATTTTATAAAATTATACAGATTATAAAACTTTCTATTTCTGTCCAGACTATAGGTAGTCTGAGCCACTGCCAGACGAAATTCGTCCTTAATGCCTGAAGAAAAGTCTGTTACAAACCTTGTCTATGTGGGTATAGAGAATTTATCAACTGGCAGAATCGATAAAGTTTCGACATCGACAGTTAAAATTGCTCAAATTTGAATGTTTAAGTAAGCCGTGGACAAATTGTGATATATGTTCCACAATAAAATTACTAGCCAAACCAATTTCGATGTTATATATTTTCTCATGAATAAATAAATAAAAATTATCGTACACATATACTAACACTTAATTTTTTGGTAAGTAAAAGTAGAGATTTCATTTTTTCATGAGTAATTTACAAACATTACAAACAATATTTATAAAAAATCTTTTGTATGTCATGTACGTTTCCTAAACGGCTGAACCGATATGGGTGAAATGCTTAATGCGTTAATGCACTAAATTTCAACCATATCGGTTCAGCCGTTTAGGAAACGTTTTAATGGATGGATTGTATAGATTTTCATCACTGTGTGATTTTAAGCCATCATTACAGTAGCTATAAGAGTGACAATTAATTCTGTAAGTACTTACATAACAATTTTATTATTTACCAGGCTGCTGGGTGGATTTCAATAATCAAAGTAGCTTTTTTAAATAACATTAGTAACCGAAATTACTAACTCGACAGCCCCCGTGGCGTAGCAGTATTGAACGCGGCCGCTACGCAGGAGGCGCGGGTTCAATCCCCGCTCAGTGTAAATATTTGTATGCATGAACATGGGTATTTGCATTGGTCTGGTCGTGCTTCGGAGAGCAGGTCAAGCCGTCGTCGGTCCCAGTTGTCATACGAACATCTGTGGCAGACCAAAAACTGGTTTAGCTACAATGCTACGATATCGCCTTTGGGTTGTGGAGGTCAGATGGCAATCGCTTCACAGAAAATATCGAAGTTTAGCCAAATCCACAGTTAGTCTGGTAAAGCGGACCCCAGACTCCAAGCTGAAAGCTACGAATGCGACTGGGATTAACGCTAAGATGAAGAAGAAGTAAAATTACTAACTACTCCAGCTGAGCTAAATTTCTACTGTTTGAAGTAGATACAATGGCCAGTCTTCAAACCTGGGACCTCTCGATCGTAAAACTAGCTGCCACTAAGATGCCGTAGCAAGTTGCAATCGTATCTAGTTAATTCGAAATTATTACTAATCTAGAACTCCTGGATAAAAAACTGGTAGCTACAAATTATAATGACATTTTTTTAAATGCAAAGATAATATACATTTCACATTAAATATATTAATGTTGTTCAACGTTGTGTATAAATTTAAAATGACTTTTTAATAGTTCAAACAGGTCTTGTTAATTTTTATTAAAAAATATTACCCATAGATCTGGTTGGGATTGCGATTTGAGGGGATTTTCGCACTATAAAAACGTACCTATATATAGCACAGTATAATATGCTGTCGCCAGCGGTATTTCCAAAGCAATACCTTCAAACCTTCAAGAAAAAAGCGTACTTTCTATTGAAAGGAAGGCATCGCATTTGTGACTCCTCTGGTGTTGCGGATGTCCATGGGCGGCGGTGATCGCTTAACATCAGGCGATCTGCGAGAGATATGCTTTTGGCAATCTCACCTCCGGCAACCAAGGACCCAAGACGGCGTGCGTTTTAGTCGGTTCGAGTCCGACATAACCACCTCCACCGGCTCCGTGGGGATTTATCGCACGATAAAAAAAAACATCAGGCGATCTGTCTGCTTGTTTGCCTGCCTATTCCATAAAAAATATGCCTGACAATATTTATATATTCATAAATCATATTATGCAAATTTATATATAGGAGGGCTTGTAAAATAGGTTTACTTAACTGCATGAACGTAGAGGAAGCTTCAGAAGCAAAGAGCAGGATTTAGCTTCTGCCTATCATAGAAAGAAAAGCATGAACGAATGTAAATATTAGAAATGGAAAATTAAATGGTACAACTCACAGGTCCATAACTCACAGTTAGCCCCGAAAAGCGTCTTTATCTACTCTAAGCCCCGTTTATACGGTACCCTAACACCGACTATTACACATTTCGTTGAGATAGTAGGTTCGAGTACGACACACGACAGTTACCGGCTGTTAATCCAATACGACGCATTAGAGCTGATTTATGTGTAAGTGCGTGAGATTCATGGCCGGGCCGACACGTGTAGTATTTGTAGTACAAGCAAACTGGGAGGATGAAGTTATTGCATGTCATATTAGTTAGAGAAATGCCGTTGATAGAGACAACATGTTTTAATAAGGAAGGATAGATTTTAGAAGGAAATATATCACATTTAAAATGAATTTAAGTAGCTAAATGCTGTGATTTGTATTTGACATATCACTTTCATATAAATTTATGAAAAAAGAAAGAAAAATAAATTTAATTCGTTATCAGGATAATTCCCGAAACATATTGTGCCCATGCAACCGCATCGCAGTAAACATGCAGCCTATGACTAAGTGCCCGCTTGACAACTATTATTATTATTTATTTATTATTATTTATTAAATCTTTATTGGCAAATAATTACTTATATCTTATATATAAACAAGGCCCCACAAAACCGTTTCCACGGTTTGACTGTGGGAACAGAACAACATAATTAGCTACATTTGCATGCGGACATTATAATATACATATAACACAATATTTAAATATATATTACAGTGCGTAATTGCATTACATTTGTTTTATTAAATGGTCTCGGAGCAATTTGGCAAATTTTCCTTTTTTGGTTTCATTTCTAATATCTGCGGGTAAACTATTGAGTAGGTACGGTACTCGTTTGTCAAGCGTTCTGTCCCCAAAGTAGTTGCATACTCTGGGTACTTCATATTTACCCGCAGATACTTTCCTAGTTACACAATTATGGGCGACTACATGGCTACATACATACATAAACTCACGCCCTTAAATCCTCGAAGGGGTAGGCAGAGGTGTATTAGAGATTATTAGAGGTGTACAACTAAGATTTTTTAGTCGTCCTTAATCGGGGATTATGGACGACTAAAAAATAACAAATCTTAGTTGGCGAAATGTGGGTGTTAAATACAACAAAATACATCTCTGCCTACCCCTTCGAGGATTTAAGGGCGTGAGTTTATGTATGTCTCGGGTCTTCAGATACCGATTGTAAAATAGCTTTATATCAACCCTGTTTTCAAGATCCTCTCCTTGGGGGATACCACTCTAGCTTGCAAGTAAGGTTAGCTTTGGCCGCAAAGATCTTGAAAGAGCTCCATATGGTCTATTTTAATTATTAGCATGTTGTTATATAATCGTACTAGCTTTTGCCCGCGGCTCCGCCCGCGTAGATGTCGGTTATCGCGACAAAACATAGCCTATGTCCTTTCTGAGGATTTAATCTACCCCTATACCAAATTTCATCAAAATCGGTTCAGTGGTTGAGGCGTGAAAGTGTAACATACAGACAGACATACAGACAGACAGACAGACAGACAGAGTTACTTTCGCATTTATAATATTAGTATGGAAGTATGGATTTGCTGTCTCCGTAGTATACTAAAATGTCGATTTTTATGTTGAATGCAATATTTTACTTTTAATAGCTTTGATATAATAATCTGTGGTGAGATTCCCGGGGAAGTAGATTAAAACAGTCATCAATCTTCCCGTGGGTGTTTTATAAGGCAGATGAGGTGGAGGGTTATTCGCCAACAGTAAATATAAAGCCTACTAACTGCTACCTGTGGCGCCAAACGGCATGGAATAGAACTAATACTGTTGGCAAAAATATATATGCATATATGTATGCCTATCTATTATAGCCAGAATATACCACCAAAAACAGAATATACCAGCGTTTCAGTGATTCATTCCTATGCCGCACCACTAAGACCTGGAACTCCATGCCAGCTCACGTGTTTCCTTCTTCCTACAGTCCCGGCTCCGTAAAGCGCGCGCGAAAAAGCATCTGATGAAGCCGTCAAGTTGAATGCCGATATTGTTAACATGGTAAGTGTTTATAATTGTGTGACTCTTTCAGAGACTGTGTCGAGCTTACCATCAAGCGAGGTGAAGTCAAATTAACATGTTATGTTATGTATACACAAACTTCTCCATTTAAAATACTAGTGTGATAAAAAATGCCTTTAAGTTTACAAGGCTGCAAGTTATCATGGTTTCAGATGTTATCTAATCATCATCTGAACTAGAGCTTACGAAATTTCTCAATAAAATTAAGGCCACAAAGGTAGACAAATTTCTTCATTGAACAGAAACCCTTACAATAAATACAACACAAAGACCAAAAAAAGTGTAATAAATCATGTAAAATCCCAAAAAAAATGTACTGATATTACTACAACTACATCAGGTACGACTAAAATAGTCACAAAATAAAGATAGCAACGTTATGGTGGACAAAACTACCACGAATCTTCCTTGGTGATATTAAAACTATCCATAATTACCATGATTAAACTCACAATCTAAAAATGTGTGAGTCAGAGTCACGCAGCAAGGGTTCAGTATCATTACCAGCAATAGCATTTTTTGTTATGACGGCAACAGAAATATATATTTACCCGCTGGCTCCGCCCGCGTGGATGTCAGTTATCGTGACCAAACATAGCCTCCTTTCTCATAGTCTAATCTACCCCTATACCAAATTTCATCAAAATCCGTTCAGTGGTTTAGGCGTGAAAGCGTAACATACAGACAGACAGACAGAGTTGCTTTCGCATTTATAATATTACTAGCTTTTGCCCGCGGCTCCGCCCGCGTGGAGGTCGGTTATTGCGACCAAACATAGCCTATGTCCTTTCTGATGGTTTAATCTACCCCAATACCAAATTTCATGAAAATCGGTTCAGTGGTTTAGGCGTGAAAGCGTAACATACAGACAGACAGACAGAGTTACTTTCGCATTTATAATATTATAGTATGGAAGTATGGATGTGTGAAAATTCAGTCTAGCTATCACAGTTCAACATATACAGTCTGGCGACAGACTGACAGATAGATAGACCTATAACGGAGTCTTAGTACATATTATGGTTTCGTTTTTACCATTTGGTTACGGAACCACAAAAGTCAAACCTCGTTTAAAAGTCTTTGCAAATAAAACACTATCTTAAGTCAAAATACCGCTACTCGTCCTTTCTTTCACAGCACGCGTTCCCTACCTGGCACCATAAGTACCATAAAAAGAACACAGCCTTTCTCGAAATGATACCTTTAATCAGGATTAACGAACCAACAATGATAGTGGTGACAATTTTGGTACCTTTTGTTTACCTTAATCTGTTGAAGGGTAACTAAGGACTGGTTTGTATATTGTATTGTCGTGTGAATGAATGAATTGGTGCGATAATGTATTTGTATTCGAAATGTTTTGAATAATAAGTGTGAAAACAATGAATAGATTTGCTGTTTTTAATTGTCGTGGTAATGGGGCAGGACTTCTTTTTTATGTGGATTGGTTTATGGCTATGCTTCTGGAATAGTATGAAGAATGCTTAGGTATATGTGTGTTAATTTTTAAAAAAAACTTATCATTCTCTATTGACAGATATCGGGTTATATGTAACATTAACACTACATACTATAAAACAAAGTCGCTTTCTCTGTCCCTATATCCTTATGTATGCTTAACCTCGTACCTACATCTATACTACTCATAGTACATAAGAATGAAAAAAATCTGGCGCCATATTATTGAATGAAATGACTGATTTGATTTAACAGTAACGTTAATTAGACATTTAAGTGTATGAAACTAAATTCAAGGATACTTCACAAGAGACAGTTTTTTCAAAATGATCTCAGAGGGCGATTGTGCAGTGGTGTGCTCACACATAGGTAGCTCACAATTAATTGCCATTTTGTTAAACTCTTAAAAAATCTAGATTTTGAATAATTAGTAATTAGTTTATACTTCGTGACGTAGATGTACAATGTTATTCTCATGTACAAATAAATAATGTTCAAGTAACCTCGAAGCACTTTTCAATGTCCTATATAAAGAACAAATGTAGGTAGTTAAAGTTTTGATACTTGTACTTCTACTGTACTTTGTGTAGTACATTGAAAGATATTATGAATTTATCATGTCTTTTTCAGGTTTAAAATATAACAAACTAGCTTTTGCCTACGGCTCCACCCGCGTGGATGTCAGTTATCTGGACCAAACATAGCCTATATCCTTTATTAAGGTATAATCTATCCCTATGCCACATTGGTTCAGTAGTTTAGGCGTGAAAGCCTAACATACAGACAGATAGACAGAAAGACAGGCAGAGTTACTTTCGCATTTATAATATTAGTATGGATAAGTGTAACAGGTGAACAATTAAATTACACTTATTCAAGGATTACTGCGATGTCCACTCAGAGTTTCTGCCTTCAAAATTTACTCAAAATTACGTTACCACGAGATTTGTAAGTTCTGCAGCTCACACGAAGACGTATCTGCTCTTATTGCCACAAGCCTATTTTCATGATGTCTACTTGTCACTACGGTAAAACCTCGTCAAGAATGAGCCATGGTCATGACCAAACAGCATGGAAAAATAAGAAAACCTGATGTGATCAAAGTATTTAACCAGAATATTAGTGCAGTGTGCCAATTATCTCACACTTTTTGAACCTAGCTGTAGTTACTGCTTGGCTACAATGCAGAGATGTTATTAAACAAAAAAGTACTTAGAGTAAAGAAAAATATTGTTCAGCTAAGAGAGTATAAATTGGATATGGGCACAAAATTTGGAACAGACAAAGAAGAAGAACTGTAGTTTCGGAGGAGTAGAGTATGCTTGAAGCAAAACATCACGAAGCGCAAGGTTCTCATAAAACCGATACCGTGCAAGGAATACCATACAAATGTAGCCTTACACGTACACGAAAATGGTCTGAAGTAATAGCGTTGTAGGACAAGTAGGTTTGATGACTAAGAACAGGTTTTTTGTGAAATGAATTGGATATTATGTAACTATTTTACCTGGCATTTTTATTCCAATTTACATAAGTAGTTTTAGTTTAAAGACGTGATTCCTACCTTTTGATGTTTATTTACGATAAATTCAAGATAAATTAAGAATAAACGTTGATTATATGAACTTTTTGAATATTTTTGAAGATAAATGTTTAATTTTGGCACATATGTCATACATTTTGAGTTTCCATTTATTTTTTTGTATTTAATAATAAATAATCATAAAATGTACTTCACGTTTCTGGTGACATCGACTACAACGTCAAGGCACGTATTGCCGCCGCGTGGGCTAAGTGGCGAGAAATGACTGGCGTCACTTGTGATACTAAAATGCCAGTCAGGCTGAAGGGGCAGGTCTATAAAACGATCATTAGACCTGTCCTCTTACACGGCTGTGAGGCGTTGCCGCTGTTGGAGCGACACAAGCAGATGCTGCGTGTCACGGAGATGAAAATACTGCGGTGGATGTGTGGAGTCACGCGTAAAGATCGCGTGAGGAACTCACGCATCCGCGGCAGCCTTCATGTCCGTGAAATCGCAGATAAAATGCAAGAGATCCGCCTCCGCTGGTGCGGCCACGTCTTGCGGAAACCGCCCAGCTACGTGGGTAACAAATGCCTGGCAATGGCGCCCCCACCCGGTCCAGGTAGAAGGGGTAGGCCCAAGAAGTGCTGGCTTGGCGTCGTGGAGGGTGACATGCGTGAAAACGGTCTCACTACCTTGGACGCCCAAGATCGTGCAAAGTGGAGGAGGAAGAGCCGGAAGGCGGACCCTGAGCTCCGAGGGCACCGTGGCCTCGGATGCAATCAGGACTAACGTCTTTATGTGGATGATGAATCATAAAATGAAAGAATATTATAATGTCTTTTAAATTTATGTTTAAAAAAATTTCTATGTCCTTCATAAAGGATGTAGTCATATCGTCACTTTGTCCTATATAAAGGACATAGTGAAAAACCATTTTCCGTGACGTGAGATTTTTTTCACTATTTTTCCAATATACACGTATATGTAAACGTGTAGGGAATACAATACTAAACTTTAAGCAGCATACTAAACAAAAAGTATCGCTGGTAGGCAGGAGATTAAATCTTTAAAACTAGGCAACGGATTTTGACGCTGTTTTAACCCGACTACGGCGAAGCCAAAAGGAGGGTTATGATTTTGACAGGCTATGTATGTATGTATGTTCATTTGTTCCCTCATAGCTCCACAAATACTTATTAGAACTGGACAAATGAGGTATCGTTACAAGCGGCTTGATCGTCCGAAGGTTATAGGCTATATGACGTGTCACCCAATCTTGTGTGGCGCCCTCTAGCGCTCATAAGGTACTGTATTAAAAAATAAATTTACGATTTTTTTTTATTTTTTTTATTCCGTGTTTGGTATCAAATGAAATTGCTTAATGAGCGCATTTCAAATATGTATAAATTAATAACTTTACCTTACTTCAAAATAATTTAAATATGGTTGTATGCCCGTGGTCGTATGCCACTCACTCTAACAAAACAATATATTCTAGGGAAAAGTGGCATACGACCACGGCTATCCTTGATATTTTCTTGTTTGTCACTTTTTAAAGCGTGATTTTTCGGTAGTCGGGTTTTAGTTTAAACTATATTTTTAATAGATAGAGTGATTCAAGAGGAAGGTTTATATGTATAATACATGCTTAATATAGTAGAGGGCGCAGCGGGACAAGGATCTGACACCACGCGAGCCGGAAAAAATTGGCGGAACGAAGTTCGCCGGGTCAGCTAGTAAAGTATAATTTGACAAATCTCTGCCACGAATAATGAAGTCGTTCTGATAAATCGGCATCTAATCTAATAAAACCACATGTTTTTGTTCCCTGTATTCACTGACTAGGTGCCTCAGGAATAATCTAGAAAATAAGTCCTTAGTTAAAATACTCAACAGATATTGGTCGCCTCTTCTGACTCTTCGTTTAAAGAAACACACGTGGAACACTTTGTCGCCATTTTGAACTTGCTTTTTTTTTTTATACCACTTAGGTGGCAGACAAGCACACGGCCTACCTGATGAAAAGTGGTTACCGCGGCCTATGGACGTATGCAACACCAGGGGCGTTACACTCGCGCTGCCTACCCTGAAGAAACCTTCTAATGCCCCTCTTGAAGAACCCCATATTGTAGTCGCTTGGGAAAACCATGGCAGGGAGTTCATTCCACAGCTTGAGCGTACGTGGGATGAAGTTCCTTTCAAACCGCACGGTACGCACCGTATTCGGATGCAATGTGTGGGGATGAGTTCCCTGTCTAGCAGAAGCCCTGCTTCAATCGTCTCCCTTTGCCGGAGATTAGATGGGTGAGATAGTGCGGTTTTAGGGGATTCGAGTTTGGGAATTACCCCCACGGTTGTTGAGCGGAGGACATCAGAAAGTATTTCCGTGCTGAAAAATCATCTGCTTCAGGTAGCTGGCTATCGTTTAGCACACTCGATAGACCAGTGCATCTTCTGCGGGATAGTACATTTATTGACACGGGATAGACAGCCACTGTGGCGTGGCGGTAGTGAACGCGACTGCCATGCAGAGGCGCGGGTTCGATCTCCGCTCAGTGCAAATATTTGTTTGCATGAATATGGCTATTTGCATTGGTCTGGGTGTTTCTCTGTATAATGTGTATGTATTAAAAAAAAGTTTATCTGTATTCTAGATTCCATAAACAAGCTAGTTAAGCTTACCATGGATCTAGATAGCGTTGTGTAGAATGTTGTGGAATATTATTATTATTACTACTCTGCCCTTCTCTTGCAGCAACTAGCTATAGGTACTTTCACCATTAACCACATAGTCACTTATAAACAGGTGACATAGTGGTCAAACCTGAATCTATTATTATTCAAAAAGACAACGTCTTGCGAACAAATAAGACCATGATATCCAGCTAGTAGTATTCCGCATCGATTAGCATGATACTCGAAAATAATAATCGTATTTCAGTAACACAATACTAAGCGTATAATATTACTGAAATATGCTTTTCAAAAATATGATCTCGTCTAAGTAATAAATTTGAATGGTGGATATTGTACCGCTATGCCGTTGAGATTAATGTGCCCCATGAGCATGGTGATCGAATGCAGTTCGAATTATAATGGCGTTCGTGATCACTACATTATTTTACACATATGAGCGTTTCTGATTTTATTTATAATACACTTTCTAGATTTACACAGTTTACACATCTCACTTAAGATGTTATGAGATGTTGATTTAGTTATTATGGGTTGTTACAACTAGAATGTTTTAAAATGTTCTAGAAAAAATTATAGAGTTCTATCTTTTTTTTTTTAAAGAATATTAGAACCGAAGTTACTAATATTCCCTCTAACCCCTCCAACTAAGCTAAATTGCTTGTGCTAGGAGTGGGTTCACGTCAGTAGTGTAATGGCCAGGTTCGAACCCGGGACCTCTCGATCGTAAGGTCGACTCCTTAACCACTAAGCTACCGACGCTTCTAATGTGACTTAGTGTTTGAGCATAACATTACACCACCTTTTTTTCTTCTAGAAATCCCCACGGATACGTCCCCCGCCGGAGCCGCACGCCTATTGAGGGTCGTGGTGCTAGGTTGGAGGTGAGGTTGTCTTCGACATATCCCTCGCACCCCGCTTACCCAGGGCCATCCCTTACAGTCCCTTACCGCCCCGGGAGGGGGGACAACGGTGTCCATTACACCACCGTAACGTGCAGTATGGTGTGGTTTTACCAAGCGATTATATGGAGTTATTCGAGAAGGGCATCAGATGGTTCTCACAGGGTCCGTATCACACATGCGACGCTCCTAGTACAGTACACATCCATAGACCATGGTTACAACTATCCATCAGGTGGGCTATGGGCTTATCTGTCACCTGAGTGGTATAAAAAAAAGGGTCAGATCAGAAAGTCCCCTCGGATATAAGCCTCAACACTAAATACACTGATGATCTCAAATAGTTCTGAAAATCACTTCTATAATGATGTACCTAATCGCTTCACTTTATAAATGGGTTCTTTGAAGAGGGTTACCTAAGTAAACGTTGTACATATCTAGTTAAGTGCAGTGGCGATACTCAGCTCCCTCTAGCGAACTCGGACCGAACTAATACAGTATTACTTCAAGCCTGACTACCGATTCTCTAACGCCACGTTTTTAAAACTTTTGATTTCAATTCAATTACAAATAGAAAATCAAAAAATCTTTCTAGTAATTTAGTACCTATGTTCTGTTGGAATAGAATTTACGTACGTTTTCATGAGGTTATTAAATCTTTACAATCAAATACACACTAGTGTGTATTGTTGTGTTTTAGTTTTAGGATTAAAAATAAATTTATAATAGGTATAAATTTTCCTGAGTTCGAAATACATCGGAAAAAAGAAGCGCTCAAGTGGCACTTAAACCTTTCCCTTACAGGTAGAATGCTCTTCCCACTGAGCTATTGAGCTACACCACACCTGAATCACTTCAAATGCTATAAAAAATTTATTCAAATTTTCCTGAGGTTTGAAATCACACGTTTTAAAAACGTAATTTAACAATACTGTGCCGCTGCGCTGGCTAGAGATTCCGTTCTCACAGGAACTTTACACCCGTCTAATAAAATTGTACAACAGAATCAGCACCCGTCTCCTGCGCATAAACTCTGAACATATAAAATTGTCTTAAGTGATATTTATTGTTGGAACTTCACTATTCACCGGAATGTACCTTTATCGGGACTTGAACCTATGACCTCACACTCGAGATAAATATTCACAATCCAAAGTTATTGGTTGGTTATGAAAACGCGCAGATGTTGGGTGCAAATTATTCATTTAGATAATGGATACAGTTAGTTTTATTGAATGTCCATGGGCTACAGTTTATGTTGAGTTGTGAATACGGGTAAAGGTACAGTCGCGATCAGTATTACATTCACCATCATCTACATAAAGACGTTATTCCTGATTGCATCCGAGGCCACGGTGCCCTCGGAGCTCAGGGTCCGCCTTTCGGCTCTTCCTCCTCAACTTCGGACGATCTTGGGCGTCCAAGGTAGTGAGACCGTTTGCACGCATGTCACCCTCCACGACCGCAAAGCCAACACTTCTTGGGTGCCATCAGTATTACATTTACACATTCTAGGTTACATACATACTTTCCTACACAGGACGACACGTGCAGGGCTATGATGCCATCCATATACGGTGCAGAGTATACCTGCGAGAACCAAGCGTTTCAGTAACCCATTCCTATGCCGCACTACTAAGACCTGGAACTCCCTGCCAGCTCACGTGTTTCCTTCTTCCTACAGTCCCGGGTCCTTTAAGCGGGGCGTGAAAAGGTGTCTAGTGAGGCCGTCAAGCTGAGTGCCACCTCTGTTAACATGGTACTTGTTTCCGATGGTGACCCTCTTTCCGAGACTTTGCCTTTGCTTAACATCGGGCGAGGTGAAGTCAAGTAGACGTGTCCTATATATATATAAAAATAACTTATACTCACACCTGTTAATCCCCAAAGGGGTATGCAGAGGTGTATTAGCACCCACATTTTACCAACTGTGAATTTCGGTCCCACGTATAGGGGGAGAGCCAATTGCCGTCAAGCGAACACTTAGTCAAGGGTTGTATGTCTACTGTCGGATAGAGAATAACCCTATCCCTTAGTCCCCTTCTACGACACCCACAGACCCACCCACCCACGAAGAGATGGGCTGGCCCTATTCTACTCCACCGGTACCCAACACGGTATTATGTTACTGCCCACCTTAGCTCCAAAATTCATACAGGTACTTACATAATATTGTTAATGTGAAAGTAACTTTTCACGTCTAAACCATTGAATGAATAAATTAAAACAATTGAATGAATTTTACAGCATTAAGTATGCTAACTATACAAATCGAATACATATGGAAAAAGTATCTTCTCGGGCGGGACTCGAACCCGCGATCTTTCCCTTAAAGGGGAATGCCTTGACCAACTCGGCTACCAAGACACGCCCAATGCGAAAGATAAACAAATTAAATGTGTCCTCTGAAGATTATAAAACTTATTATTATTAAGTATATTTTTTTTAAAGAATATTAGAATCGAAATTACTAATATTCCCTCTAACCCCTCCAGCTAAGCTAAATTGCTTGTGTTAGGAGTGGGTTCACGTCGGTAGTGTAATGGCCAGGATTCGAACCCGGGATCTTTCCATCGTAAGGCCGACGCCTTAACCACTAAGCTACCGACGCTTGACTTAAAACGTAAAAAAATGTATTTCAGTAATTTCTGATGGCGATTGTACCATAGAGGTGAGAACTCGGATTAACAATAATTTTATTGCTCGATTGAATTTAACTACGAAATATATTTACGAGATTATGATTTGAGTCCTGCTGTAATTTGCAATGTAATAATTATAGTTTTCTGAGAAATTTTGATGCCTGTTTCCCGATAATCACAGATGTTCTGAATATTTCCCAGGTAAGCTTGATAGCTTACGTCTTTGCAGTAAAATGCCTTCGGAAAATGCATAATATTTTGCCGACATTAGTATTGAAAATAAGTACAAGACAGTCATTATACTGTGAATTAAGAATACCCATACCCTGCCTAATCTAAAAGTAAGGTCGATGACTGAAAAATAAGAACATACGAGTACTAAGATGTAAAAAAATACGCACCTCAAATGTTTACCCTTTAAATTCCATGCTAATATTATAAATGCGAAAGTAATTCTGTCTGTCTGTCTGTCTGTATGTTACGCTTTCACGCCCAAACCATTCAATCGATTTTGATTAAATTTGGTATTGGGATAGATTAGAACTTGAGAAAGGACATAGGCTATGTTGGTCGCAATAACCGACATCCACGCGGGCGGAGTCGCGGGCAAAAGCTAGTATTTTATATTTACATCGCAATATATGAGAGCCGTATATTTACTCTATTTGTACTTCTCTCTTTCTCTATCCTTTTTTGTTACTACACCTTGTATCTAGTTTGTTTGATAACTACACCATAACTCCTATTTTTATCACGTTACTGTCCATCCCAAGGTTGCCTCGAAGAAATCGCATTTGTACATTAAACTATACAGCCACTAATTATTTACTTGTCCTATTGCAAATATATTGGTCTACAATAAAGGATTATCTATCTATCGAAAGGACAAAGGACTTAATCGACCAATTTCACACACAACGCTTGGTCCTCCTTTTTCAGGTCGTCAGCTTACCAGGTTGGGGGATGTCTCACCATTCGTCTATTGATTTGCGGTCTAGGACTCGCAAATGGGGCCATTGATAAAAGTAATCCTAAATTTGTCCCTTGAAGCTAGTTGCCATTCTATGAAGGTATAGGAGTACTTCCTATTGCTTTTATTCGTGACTCTGACTAAAAAAATGAGGTACTCCACATTAATACTGACGATTTTTATACAAGACAAAATTTATTCCGGAATAAACCTATTATAGTTATCAGCCTTGTCAAGGAAATCCACCGAAGGTTAATCCTGTATTAACGATTAAGACCAGATTATCAATACAAAATTGACCTTTTCATAATTATATAACCAATGCAGTTTTATCAAATAATAAAAAATATCTTAATTCATCACACATAAAGCCATTTCATTCATCTTTTGCTAAAGCTGCTCTCACAAACGCCCAATCGAACTTCTAAATCCTCCAAAACAAACTGACATTTATCCGAACGATCTTCTCAAATATTTTGATACAATCGCGCGCAGACAAATGTCCTCGATTTATCAATGGTCCAGCTTCAATGCTGTGCCCTTAGATGCTGTGATTATTACCAGTCGTTATCTATTTATTAAGATTATCAATGACGTCTTCATATCGTATATTTTTAGCTATTTCGTTCGACTCTAATGTGTCGCGATTAATCAGTGTTTGGTAGATAGGATCTTAAATCTTTGGTGTACGAACCGGTTTTTTGGTTCGGAGCCATTGGCTGTTCTCACATTCACATCCTTTACGGACTTTAGAATCAAATCAGATTATAGATAAATGTTAAGTTGTGTCTTTAATGTGCCTGGTTTCACATAGGGTTTGACTTTATGTTTGAATTATAGTCTGGTGTCTTTGTAAATGGATTTTAATTTTCGTGATCTTAATTTCTTTAATTATGAGTGTATTTGGACTTAATTAGGTAATTAAGTGTGATACATGTTGTTTACCTGATATTACCTGAGATTATTTTATCTATAGACAAATGGGCTGATACGTGAGCTTATTTTAATAATTAGATGTAAAAAAAGGTTTTATTTCAATGAGTGACATTCGCGTAAACTTTAGAAAATATTAATTAGATAAAAAAACAACAACAACATTCTACACAACGCTATCTAGACCCATGGTAAGCTTTTATAGCTTGTGTTATGGAATCTAGAATGCGGATAAACATACTTAGATACCTACTTTTTTTGTAAATACATACATACATTTTTTTTTGTAAATAAATACATACAATTTTACAGCATTAAGTCGCCTCAAAGACGTACAAGATGGGGCGTGTCTCGGTAGCCGAATTGGTCAGGCATTCCCCCTGTAAGGGAAAGACTGCGGGTTCGAGTCCCGCCCGAGAAGATTCTTTTTCCCTATGTATTCGATTTGTGTAGATATTTTTCTATAGAATGGATAAGTTTTCCGTTTTTGTAAATGAATAAATTTCTCCATATTTTTTTACAATTACCTACTTACTACGCCCATTTAATACCGAAGTGTGTAGGTAAGTACAGATCGATATCCCGCTATCTAAGTTTGTACTATTTTGTTTGTTCTAGAAGTCGAACATCAAGACGAATCGCATTAGAGTTTGCTACAATAGATCGATCGACTTAGAAATAAAAAAAAACATCTTGCTAGAAGATAGCATTCTAACAAACAGTCAAACCACATGACATTAAATTAAATATTTATATTAGATAATTATAACGTATAACAAATGTAGGCAATTGGAAATATGTATCCGTAATGAACTATTATATTGATATTTAATTACCGTGATCTCGAGCCGAGATAAGCCAAGCCGGTGGAAGTATATAGTTTATTAAGCAATTTGGTCCCAAAGAATTTTGTATTTTATGTGCGAGGATGTAATAGATTAAGAGCTATGTTGGCGCCAGACGTTTGATCAAAATAGGTAAATTAAATAGGTACTATCAGTGTCAGAATATCTTGATGATGAAGTCTCAAAATGATCTTAAAGCTCTCGTGTTAACAGAAAATCAAACTGTTTTATTAACCCTTGACGCGAAAACGACGGGGTGCTATAAATTTGATATGTGTGTGTGTGTGTGCGTGTGTGTGTCATTGCGGATCCTAAATGGATGAACCGATTTGGATTTCCTTTTTTTGGAATAATTCGGAACTTGATGGTATTTTAATCAGGAGTGTTCTTAGCCAAACATAGCTAACGTAATCGGGTAAAATTAAAAAAAATGAACACAATTTTTTTGTCCGAATCCAATTTTTTATACGCCAATGCGTTCCTGGAGTACTACTAGGGATTTTCTGCTTCGGAAGCATTCCCCTTACACCCGCTATAGTGAATTACATTTTTTTTTCACAACTCCCTCAATATGTATCAAATCAAAGAGCTCGACTAGTAGATCAATTTAAAAATTAAACGTAAAATAAAAATTCTCTGAAATCTCATAAGGTCTCTTAATCTCGAGATGGTTTAAATCTATGTTTCAGAATATGTATAAATCATCACAGTGCTAGTCCCGGTTGCACTCCAGAGTTTGACTTCGGAGCCCGGAGTTTGCTCTCGTACTTCATCCCCTTTTATACAATTTGTTTTATTTTGGCTTTAATGGAAACGACCACCGTCTGAAACCCCAGCTGTCACAGAAAATCTTGCACTCAATGACAGAGACTCAATCAATGTCCGCAAACCGTGGCCACCCCAGTGCTATGATGCCAAGGTCATGAAGGCAGCTCCGATTTTAGGATCAAACCCCTAAGTACGTATAATGTTTGAATGCTTTATTAGTAAAGCATTCAAACATTATACGTCTACGCCACAGGGTCTTCAGACAGCATTATATAAAAACCAAACTAAAAATATCATACCGATAACCCAACTAAATAATCTCCATAACTATTATTATCATTTTATTACCTCCTTTGATCCACCGCTAATTAGAAGTTCAATAATTGAATTAATAATTATCTTGTTATCGATGATATTGAAGTTAACTGAATGTTATTTAACTTTATTATGTTTAATAAGGGTATGTTTTATGCACTGTTACAGTTTTAATAGCTATTAGTGTATGTTGTTGCGTTTACGACTTATGTTTTTATGTTTAAGTACCTTGTGGGCTACTAGCAGCTCATAAAGAAATATTATTTTAATCTTTATTCACTTTCATAGTTTGAATCGGACTGTTGTCGTCCGTTGAGATATTTTTTGTACTGTATTTTTTTAATGCGAGCGTTGCGAAGTATGTGTGGATTGACCTTGAGAGATAGAGTGAGAATTATCGTGATAAGAGTGCGATGTGGAGTGATAGAAGATGTAGTGATGAGAATTGAGAAATGAATGTTAGGATGGTTCGGTCATGTTGAGAGAATGAATGAAAGAAGACTAACGAATCAAGTGTATGAGGCGAGTGTGGATGGTACCGTAGGAAGCAATATTTATCGTTACTTTATTTAAAAGTGGAAATGCTACTATCTGTATATTATATTTGCCTGCTGCGTTTGATAAATATCTAATTTTAAATGGTCCCTACTCCGTTGTCCAAAGTCACCCCAGTCTACGGTAGTAGCCCCCTGTTTAGTAAAACATGTTGATGTTTTAGGTTTTATTTTTCTGTAAACGGACTAGACTCCGGGCCCGCGTAGCCCGCGAAGAGCGAAGGCGAATCGGGCGCCGGAGGTCGCTGAACGACCTCCGTCCTCCATGAGCGCTGGCCTGGGGGTGATAGGTGGAGCCGCCTGTTACCCTAGCAGAAGCAGGTCGTATGGCTTGGGATACTATTCCCACAACCCGAAGGAGGCCATCTCGAAAGAGATGGTCCGGGGACTGCCGGAGTGCGAGAGATATGTTTCCTGCATTCTCACCTACAGCAACCAAAGACCAAAAGACGGCCTGCGTTTTAGTTGGTTCGAGTCAAATATAACCACCTCCACCACCTCCGGAGGGGGTGGCATCCGTAGGGATTTTTCGCACGTTAAAAAAAACCCCACTTCACCGACTTTAGAGTATAATTTTTGTTCCTACGTTACACAGGGTGAGCGTATTGCCATCAAGCGTTCCGGATAGGAAACAGCCCTGTACCTTGGTCACCTTCTACAATCACCTTCCAATATTCGAACGGTCCCAGCTGAGCGATTCACTTTTTCCATATTTTTTTTAAAGGGTATAGAACCGAAATTACTAATATTCCCTCTAACCCCTCCAGCTAAGCTAAATTACTTGTGTTAGGAGTGGGTCCATGTCGGTAGTGTAATGGATTCGAACCCGGGACTCTCAACCACTAAGCTACCACGCTTCTATTCTTAATCGATATGTCTCTTATTTGCCACCGTAGTTATCCTACCGTCTGCAGTCGGGTAACAATCATACGGATATCCGAGTGGAGTCGCGAGGCGCCATTGTGCGCGGTCAAGGCGCGGCCCCGTTCACACACACAACAATGGCGAGCTGCGCGGGCGCCGATTTACGCACACTTTTTGTATGAACAGTTTAGGTGTTGTATAATGAATCTAGTTTGTTTGTGAATGAATATTGATAGAGATTAATCTATGATATCTGTTTTTTTTTAATATTTTTTTTCTTTCAAAATTAATATGATTATATTTGAATAGCTTTTGCACGCGGCTTCGCCCGCGTGGATGTCGGTTATCGTGACAAAACATTTCTCAAAAGACGTAGGTGTACGAAGATTTATGCTTATGACTTTGAAAATGACGAACTTTCCGTACAAAAGTTTATCACCTATTTTACCCTCTTAGTAGTTAAATTTTGAAAAACACTGATACACGTTTTCATTTATTTTTTTAAAGAAATCAGTTTATGAAATTTAGTGCATCTAGAAAATGATGGACTTTCATACAAACTTCCATCCCTTACTTACTTCCAGCGGGCGACGTCGTCGACCGGACGGGTGATCTGCCCTTTTTGTGGGCCATTTCACCCAAATCCCTATGACTTTATTTACCCCTATTTCTTTATAACTTCCATCCCTTATTTTACTCCTTTCGTAGCAGAATTTCCAAAAATCCTTTGCTAATTGATACTTTCGTCATCTACTGTCAAAATTTCAAGTTTGTAGTTCCAGCGGTTTAGGCTCTGCGTTGATGAATCAGTCAGTCAGTCGGGACAAGTAATTTTATATGTATAGATTAAACTGTAGTAAATCTTAGTAGAGCCTCCATACACCACTAAGATCTATGGAGTCCAAGCCACCCCATCTGCTAGACAGGTATAGGTATATTTTACACTTTTTTATCCACTCAGGAGACAAGACCATGGCCCACCTGATGGAAAGTGGTTACCGTGGTCTATGGACGTGTGCATATCCAGGGGAGTCATACTGGAAGAATATACCCTGGAAGAATAGAGTTTCTGTTGCGTTTTGATAATTACGGCAGGCGATGTTTAACGGACGAGGGTTACGAGTACTTCTTAAAATTGGGGGATCAGACGGTAGTCACATAGGAAATAGTGAAGGTAAGTCAAATGAAACGAAAGATACGTCTCACAGCCAGGTTTCGAAATATGGAAGCTGAGCTCGTTGAACTCTTTTTAAGGTTGAAATTAACTCAACAATTTAACATACAAAACAAATTCTAAATCGGTCCAGTATTAGGTACTCGATTTTATCCCTTACAAACAAACACACAACCGAACAAAGTTCACTTCTACATATAATATTCTAGTACAAACATTGTACATATAAAGTAGTTAATATGTAAAACAAAACGTTGTCATCAAATACGATATTAGTTGCCACAGAATGCTAGACCGATTCTGATGCAACTGTCCGTCAAGTACCAGGTCATAATATGTCCTTATCATACGATCAGATAAACAAACCTATATGTTACGATATTTATGTGTGGAAGCTCTCGCGTCAGTATCGTACCGCCCTTTATGTTACCTCTACTGATCACTAGGGATGTGACCATGTTATAATAAATTAATAAAAAAATATTTTTATGCCAAATTCATAAAATTTGTAATCTTCTGTTCTTCGCGTCAGCGGCAACATTTAATATTTTTTTTACATTTATTTAATTAAAATACGTAAAGTACATTCTTATAAAAATGCCACTTAAAATTTTTCCGTGCATTAGTGCCATCAATGTTCAGAGAGGTTCTAATAATACTAATTTTTTATACACAACTTAAGCAATTATGAAGCGTCGGTGCTTAGTGGTTAAGGAGTCGGCCTTACGATCGAGAGGTCCCGGGTTCAATCCTGGCCATTACACTACTGACGTGGACCCACTCCTAGCACAAACCTTTTAAGCTTAGTTGGAGGGGTTAGAAGGAATATTAGTAACTTCGGTTCTAATATTCATTATCGGTAATCGTGCAGGTGTAGCACAGTGGGCATGACAAGAGGTGGTCCATCGATTGTAGAGGTGCACCACAGTCGCAGCTACCCCCCCCCCCCCCCCCCGCGTCCAGGTAACCCCAGTTTAAGAGGTAGGGTTAACAATAATAGTAACTAAGTACCTTTGTTGTAATATGCTTACATCACACTATCTGATATTTTATTTCTGTAATAGTAGGGGAGGCGTAGAAGGAAATACTGTAGTAACTCGAGCGCGTCAGATTAAGCTAGGGGAGGCTCGATACATATTAACAAATTCCTCCAGCCAGTAGGCAGCTTTCAATATCGGTGGGTGCGCAAAATAAAAAAAATTGTCCTACGAATTTACACCTATGCGTCGGATTAAGATAATGTAGGTTAGTTACTAGCGAACGAGTGTCCATTTTGAAAATCTCGCGATTTAAGCTGAACCTTAGGGCGTGGGAAACTTGCAAAGATATGTCTTTATTTACTCGAACGCGGTCTTTTTTATGTTTATTTTGGAGTTAAACAAACTATAATAACTGAAATACATTAGACAAGACCAAAGTAATACAAAACTTTAATTAAGATGAATGATACATGTATTTATTTATTATTGTTTCATCACCACTAAAACTGTAAACTTTATACACCATTATTCTTTCTATCATGTGACCTACCAATTTCAATAGGTTTCCGCGACGCTCGAGTAACTACATATTTAGCTGCGTGGCCTCCCCTACTATAATGTTACTCTGTACTCCTTATTGTGAAATAAACATTTTATTTATTTATTTATTTTACTTTACCCGGTTCGCCCTACAGCAGCTGACCTGAGACCTCAACCTATTTAAGGATTTCCAGGAGGCCCATTTGGTTTCATGACCCGGTAGGATGGATGTTATCTGGAGGGGGTGTATTACCCGTGAGCAGAAATAGTAGATATTATTACTAATTTTATAATACTGGTAACTACTGACTATTATTTACTGCTATATTACTTGTATCCAGTGCCATCTAACGTAGTAGAGGCGTACCTATATATATGTTTTATATACCTATTATTATATGGATATGTATTATATATATTGTATGTAAGTATATATTTATTATGTGTAAATGCTTATTAAACTTATGTATGTATTGCTTTATTTATATGCGTATATGTAGGTAAATGTTTCATTATATATTTATTTGTATAAGTATAGTATGTAAATTAGGTGTAATACCTGTGTTTTTTGAGCTGTTATACCTATAAATTGTGAAAGTACGCCAAAATAACTACCATTCAATTCCTACAACCATACCTAATGACCATCCAAAGGTTGGCTGGTAGAAATCGCTTAAAGCGATAAGGCCGCCCTTGTACTGTTTCCGTAGCCATTTATTTTTATATTATGAATTTTTAAGGTGTACAATAAAGTATATAATAAAAAAATAAAAAAAATGTCTACCAAACTACAAGTCCTGAAATGCCTATTCAGTCGCGGCTCTTATTGTATTTCAGGTAAGTATACTGGATTGGATCTACTACCCAATAGACAAAAATATACCTTATTATCTGATGCCATTCACCATAATTTAATCAATTCAAAAATATTTTATTAACTACTAGCTTTTGCCCGCGGCTCCGCCCGCTTGGATGTCGGTTATCGCAACAAAACATAGCCTATGTCCTTTTTGGTCTAATCTACCACTATACCAAATTTCATACAGACAGACAGACAGAGTTACTTTTGCGTTTATAATATTAGTATGGAAGTATGGATAGAATAGAAGTATGGACTACAATAATTTAGAATAGATAAAATAATAAATAAATAACTAAATATTTCTCAACATTCTACACAACGCTATCTAGACCCATGGTAAGCATAGCTTAACTAGCTTGTGTTATGGAATCTAGAATGCGGATAAACATACTTAAATACTTTTTTTTGTAAATACATACATATTATACATAGAAACACCCAGACCAATGCAAATAGCCATATTCATGCATACAAATATTTGCACTGAGCGGGAATCGAACCCGCGCCTCCTGCGTGGCAGTCGCGTTCACTACCACCACGCCATGGAGGCTGTATTTTTTAAATGTAACACAAAATTGCATCAGCCTGTAGATAACACACAACAGTAAAATCGCCATTTGCTTTCGTTCAAGGTTTATTAAAAAAATCTAAAGATTTTTTATACGAAAATAAAGAAGTCTATATTTTATTTTGTAGTTCAACTTGCGGCCATCCCTAGCGTAATTAGCGCGTGATACAGGCCGGTGATGCGCCTGCGCCGACGTCGCACGACACTCGAACGAGTGTAATTATTAACGGCACTCGTCTTCTTGTGTACTTAGTAATAAATGCTAGCTAAGTACAGCCACGGACACAAGCGTAACAGAGAAGATTTTTATTTATTTTAAAATAAACTATCTTTTGCCTGCGGCTCCGCCCGCGTAGATGTCGGTTATCGAGATCAAACATAGCCTATGTCCTTTCTCAAGGTCTAATCTACCCTTATATCACATTTCATCAAAATCGGTTCCGTGGTTCAAGCGTGAAAGCGTAACATACAGACAGACAGAGTTACTTTCGCATTTATAATATTAGTATGGATTATACTATAGATCCTTTCTTCAATATTGGGCACGTTTTTGAGTTAGTTTGCAAATAATTTATGAGAGAAAGACATTAATAGTTTGATACCTAATGGTTATACTTACGCTGGTATATTGCAGATAACATTGCACACCTACATTACTGGTATAGGCAGAAACGTTTTACTTCCCGGTGGAATAGAATAGCGCCACCCCCGGGAGAGGCAGCGCGAGCGAGCGAGACTTGCGAAACGCGCTGCCCGCGCGCGCAGGCAACTCGGGCGTCGGAGGGCACTGACTGACCTCCGTCCCCCATGAGCGCGGGCCTGGGGGTGACGGGTGAAGCCGCCTGTCACCCCAGCAGAAGCAGGCCACGGCGACAGCGCGCTGAGAAGCGCGCCTCCCCATTCCGGGGTCGAGTCGGTGACACCGTTGTCCCCCCTCCCGAGGAGGGCTAGACCGTAAGGGATGGCCCTGGGTCAGCCGGGGTGCGAGGGATATATCGATGACAACCTCACCTCCGGCCTAGCACCACAACCCACAGTCGGCGTGCGGTTTTAGTCGGTTCGAGTCCGATATAACCTCCCCTTCCGGCTCCGGAAGGGGGGTATCCGAGGGGATTTCCGCACGGAAAAAAAAAAAAAAATAGCGCTACCCCATCTCCTACGGTCGTAGTAGGCGACTAAGGAATAAGTCTGTATTCCATGCGACAGACATACTTTCCATCACAAAGTGCCCACTTGACAGCAATAGGCTCGCCTCCTGTTACTTGGGACTAAAAATCATAGTCTTGCATTTTATGTCATATGGATCCATAATCTATATAAGGTGTATCTAAATAGTGTTTTTTGTATTTTTATTTCGTGATTTTATTTTGTGTTTTTTATTTTGTGCTTTCATTCTGATTGCATTAGTTTTGGTTCTTATTAGTGTACTCGTATGTGTGTTTTTAATGGATGATGTTAAGATTGGTAGTTATAAGTATTTTTATAAGTCCAGTACTGTTTTGTGGGTTGTTCCTGTCAGGGTGGTGGATGAGTGTTGTATAAATAAATTAATAACTAAATAAATGTTGATTTTACGAGTGAACGTATAGAATATATATAACTGTATTATTTGTAGTAATATGCAGACCATGTTACTAGATGTCCTATAGCTCACTTGTGTGCTCGCCTGTACCTGCCGATCATTTTTGCGTTTCCTCATAATGCCAACAAGTTCAGTCGACGTTTTAACCCCGGGTTAGGTTACAAACTTGACGGTAACATGACGACTTTAAATCGATTATTTATACTGAATGCCGCGCAATTGATACCGGTAACCACATTACGCCTACTCGTATCTGTATTGAACGATCACATCATATTCCTCTCTGATTTCTACATTCTATCGTGAGTATCTGACTCGTCCCGGGTTTGCGCGGGAGAAAATCGTTAAAAACCTTTAAGCTTTACTAATCGGGTCATAATTTGCATTGGTCTGTTGGTCTGTGTGTTTCTATGTATAATATGTATGTATTTATAAAAAAGAGTTATCTAAGTAAATTTATCCACATTCTAAATTTCATAACACAAGCTAGATAAGCTTTTTTTCCGTGTGGAAATCCCCTCGGATATCCCCCCTGCTGGAGCCGGAAGGGGAGGTTATGTCAGACTCGAACCGACTAAAACCGAACGCCGACTGTGGGTCGTGGTGCTAGAGCATGGGTTAGCGTTGGTATAGCGTTGTGTAGAATGTTGTGGAATATTTAGTTATTTAAATTAAAAAAATGTCATTTAAGAGACGTTAGTTAAGAGCAAACACTATAGGCATTTTTTGTGGGACTGGAAAAATTATGTTGTAATTTTGATGATATCAGTATTTACACGTTTTGAAACGTAAATCAAAAAGAGGTAGTATTTTTTTAATCTACTACACTGCAGCAAACGGAACCTTTGAATTTAATATAGTCCTCTAACAGCTACTGTAGCGAAAATTGACTTCTGACAGTCGCAATAAGACAATACAAAACAATGTTCTCAGTTGACATAATGTCAACCACATTCAACCAAAACCTTTCAAACAATCACGCACAAGTAAATCAACCTTGTCCCGTTGTGATAGAGTTACGTATGTAACAGCAACAGCAAAATCATTTTGTTCAAGATTTATCAAATGCTTTTGACAGCGTCGACCTTGCAGTGCCATAGTTCACACCGTCCCTTCACCGCTGGAAATGTGGAAAAAACTTGACAATAGCACGGCCACGCACGGTTCAGGACAAGACAATCGATTACATACGTTTGTATGCATTTTATTGATTATTGTTGGCTATATTATTGAATTGGGAAATGAGTGTACTTCAAGGTTGTATGTTAGGACCACTGCAGTTTTTGCGGCTCATTGTTTGTCCACTGTTTCAGTAACGTTTTACATCATTTCTTGGTAATCAGTATAAGTGGTTTCCATGTATATTTTAGATTCCCACGCTTTTATGGGATATAAACGGTGAAGAGGTAGGGTAGGCAAAAAATATAGTCAGCTATTTACCGCCAGCGATTGCTCTTTCAAGTCACCTAATAGGATTGAGACTAATGCCATATAATATACAAAATTTCAAAAACAAAATTTGAAGATTTGAAGACTCAGTGAAATATTTGTTTTCTTATAGCTAAACAAGCATGTATGAAATCAATAATGAAAGTAGAAGGTGAAAGATGTATGCCAGCATCGTAGCAAAAGATAATAATATCTCGACCTACCCCAATAGGAAAAAGACTATATTTATGTAAACTTTTATCTCTAAGCGTAACTTATATCTTAATTTAATTTAAATATCAAAATTAAAATAATATCACCAAGAAAGACTTTCAAACATTATGGGAAAGAAAATGCAGAACAAGGAAGTCCATAATTGGTGTTAAATCAAACATGGGCTAAAATTCTGCGTGAATGGAATCTGCGAATCAGAGATGACCGCGGGTTCCGCCGGCGATGCTATCGCTGAGCACCTAGCCGTTGTACACCGCGGAGGTCAGAATTATGGAGGTGGCATCGTGGGATGATTTGCGAACGGAATTGGTGCATATTAAAAAAAAAAATGTTTAAAAATTTAAGGTTTGCTATTGAATAATGTGGGCTTTTGTTTATTTAGAATTTACGGTTTTTCAAATAGCTATGTCATTGTACTAAATAATATAACTAGACTCAAAATGGTTATACTAAATTTATGTAAATACGTTTTAGACCCTTACCAAAATTTTAAAGATCTAAACTACCAGCTGGTAAATGATGTGGCTCTGAGGAAGGCTTCTCTTTCAAGGTTGGGACGTTAAATGGCGTTCACTCCTTAAAGTCAGAGTTGCAAAATTCATAATTCAAAAATTATATATTCCGCATAGACCATTAGGTAAATCAGAACTTACAAAACGTCAATATAAAAAAAATATTAAATAGTAGTTTAGCCAATCGACCACCGTTCGAAACGCGGCCCAGAAGGAGACTCCGGTAAGAAACTCAGCGGACATTTTCTTTTTTTGGGTTGATTTACAAACATAGCAGTCAGGAACAACCGTAAGATGTTGATTGACGTTCGTGCAAAGATAAAACTACGTTTAATTATCCCGAGGAGGGCCAGACCGTAAGGGATGGCCCTGGGTCAGCCAGGATGCGAGGGATATGTCGAAGACAACCTCAACTCCAGCCTAGTACCACGACCCACAGTCGGCGTGCGGTTTTAGTCGGTTCGAATCCGACATAACCTCCCCTTCCAGCTCCGGCAGGGGAGAGGTATCCGAGGGAATTACCGCAGGAAAAAAAGTACGTTTAATTATTTGAATGAATTTTTTATAGCATTTATTATGCTAACTGTTAAGTTCGAAAAACATTGGAAAAAATGAAATGCTCAAGTGAGACTCGAACTCGCGACCTTTCGCTTACTGGACGACAGTCGCCCTGTAAGCGAAAGGTCGTGAGTTCGAGTCTCACTTGAGCATTTCATTTTTTCCAATGTTTTTACGTTTAATTATATTAGATATAATTATATAAAAATATACCAAGAAGTTTGCACTACTAGTTATATTTAATATTGCCATCTCCACAAATCCAACTTGAATGGCGCGTGCACAAGGAATTTAACGCCAAATCGCCGTTGCCCGGGCGCAGCGTAATTGTGGCTTATCTGCGCATTGTTCGGCTAAGGAGCACAAGGCTGGGCGCTGACGTGTGAGCGTTAGATTGTCCGTCTGTATGTGCGATTGTTTTATTTTAGCTTGATATTTATGTCTTTTTTACAGTTTTAGGTAGGCAGACTTAAGTACGCGTTCAAGTATGTTGCTTTTAGTTTCGTATGTTATGTAATACGACTATAATTATTCTAGGATTTTATTACATAGCGTGTTAAATTAAACAGGGCTTCTAGATTCTAAAATGCTGACAAACATATTTTTATGCATTTTTTTTTCATTGAAACACCTTGACCAACGCATGTAAGTACTACATATTGAAAAATTCCCTGAGCGGGAATCGAACCCGCGACCTAAGACGATTTTTTATATGGGTTAGGACATATCATTATGACTTCATTTCGCCTGATGGTAAGCATAATATATGTAAGTAAAATTTTAACAATTTTTGTCTTTAGTTCTTTACACAAGGCAATCTTAGATGCGTAAGCAGAAACTAAAAGACACTTACGAGTTCTATTGCAAATAATACTGAGTTTTAAAAATGGCTTGTGCGGAGAGGTGGTAGAAATTTCAATTAATGTTTTGTTTATCCATATTTCAAGCCATACTAGTTAGATCTAGATGACGTGGCGCTGTGAAATATGTCTAAGAATATTTTGATGAACCCGATGCCACTTCTCCATACCCTCTCGGGGAGATACTAGTTAATATATAGCTTTTGCCCGCGGCTCCGCCCGCGTGGATGTCGGTTATCGCGACTAAACATAGCCTAGGTCCTTTCTCATGGTCTAATCTACCCTTATACCAAATTTCATCAAAATCGGTTTAGTGGTTTTTTATTTTTTATTTTTATCGTGCGAAAAATCCCCACGGATACCACCCCCACGGAGCCGGTGGAGGCGGTTATGTCGGACTCGAACCGACTAAAACGCACGCCGTCTTGGGTCCTTGGCTGCCGGAGGTGAGATTGCCAAAAGCATATCTCTCGCACCCCGGCAGACCCAGGACCATCTCTTTCGAGATGGCCCCCTTCGGGTTGTGGGGACCAAAATGTCCCCATCTAGCCCCGGTTACGGGGAGGCGCACTTTGCGCCGCCGCCGCGGCCTGCTTCTGCTAGGGTGACAGGCGGCTCCACCGGTCACCCCCAGGCCAGCGCTCATGGAGGACGGAGGTCGTTCTGCGACCTCCGACGTCCGGTTCGCCTTCGCTCTGCACGGGCTTCCCGGGTCCGGAGTCTGGTCCGGACCCGACCGGCCGCCTCCTTCTCGAGCATTACTTGCTCGCAGAAGGAGGCGGCCGCACCCCAAGCGTTTGCGCATCTTACCATCGCTGTGAGCAATGTGGCGAGTGTGAGGACTCCCACCCCCAGAGCCGCCACTAGGACCCGCCTCGGCGTGTCCCACGCCGGGCACTCGGTCAGCGTGTGCAGCTCTGTGTCCTCGCTCGCATCACAGTGATGGCACTCGGACGTTGGCTCCTTCCGGATCCGACACAGGTAACGCCCGAAACACCCGTGTCCGGTAATCACCTGCGTCAGCCGGTACGAGAGGCTGCCGTGTGGCCTCTCTAGCCACTCCTCCATGATGGGTCTTACCGCCGCTATTACGGCGTGCCCTGCGCTTGGTCGCCCAAGTCGTAGCTCCCATTCCGCTACCATGTCCCTGTGGAGCTGAGACCTCACGGCCCGAATTTCTTCGGGCTCGGGTTCCCGTCCCTGCTCCCGCGCCTCCTTACGATACCGATATAGCATCGAAAGGGCTCTCGCATCCAGGTTCCACGGTAGGGATCCGGCAAGGAGACTCGCCGCCTCGAAGGATATCGTGCGGTACCCCCTAATGGCCCTGCTGGCCATTGCACGCTGCGTTCCACGCAGCAGACGCGCATTGTGGACCGTCAGGGTGTCCGCCCATATTGGGCACCCATATAGGGCCATGGACCGCACGACTCCCGCGTAGAGTCTCCTGCAGGAGTCATCCGGCCCCCTCATGTTGGGCAGCAGCCGCCCCAAAGCGGCAGCTGTGTCCTTCAATTTGGGGGCCAGTCTTCGGAGATGCTCCCCGAAGTTCCACTGGCCATCGAGTACGAGCCCCAGATATTTCATCTCGGCCTTGATGCCGATGGAAATGTCTCCCACTATGAGGCTGGAATCCTCCGGTGGCACGCGCCGAGGCCCATGAAAGAACATGGCCTCGGTTTTATGCAGAGCCACCTCGAGACCCAGCCGCCGAATCCGTTCCACGACTTGGGCAACCGCGGTCGTGGCCTTCAGGGTCGCTTCGCGGTATGTAACCCCGCACGCCGTCACCAGCGTGTCGTCCGCATAACACGTGACGGCGGCACCGTCCGCGAGCTCACCGCGAAGCACCCAGTCGTAACCGATGTTCCACAGTAGCGGTCCCAGGACCGATCCCTGCGGAACACCGCACGACATCTCTCGCCGCCCGAGCCCGGTCGCACTTGGGTAGACGACTGCTCTCTCCGACAGATACGCCCCGACTATGCGGCGAAGGTAGAGAGGCACCTCGTGATACACGAGCGCCTCCCTAATGCAGCTCCAGGGCAGGGTGTTAAACGCGTTGGCGATGTCCAGTGACACCGCCAGCACCACCTCGCCCCGAGCGACGGCGTCCTTCACCAGAGTCCCCACGCGCATGATGGCATCCACGGTGGAGCGCCTCCGGCGGAAGCCATACTGGCCATCCGCCAGGTCAGGCCCTACTCTGGATAGGTGCTCGACGAGGCGCTTTGCAATCACTCTTTCAAAGAGCTTGCACACCTCGTCGAGCAACACTATCGGCCTGTAGGCAGACGGTGAGTCCGCCGGGCGCCCCGCCTTTCGGATGAGGACCAGTTTCCCCGTCTTCCACATCTTCGGAAACTGGCCTCGCTCCAAACATGCGCTGAGAAACCCTCTCAGTCGGGGCTCGAGAGCGTCTTCTTCGCCCAGAGCTAGGACCCACGCTCGGCCTGGAATGCCGTCTGGTCCCGGGGCGGTGTTCTTGGCCTTAAGCCTTAACACCGCCAGCTCTAGCTCTACCCAAGTGACCTCGGGCACGTCGTCGTCATCCACGCTGGGCGCCATAGGCGACCTAGGTGGCGGAGTCATCTGCGGTGGAATATGTTCCACCGCCCGCGCTGGGAACAGGGAGCCAACGACTCCTCCGAGCAGCTCCGGCTGGAGACACCGGGTCAATGGCGGGGCCCGGGGGCGCAGCTTGCCCCTTACCATAAGGTAAGGCCGCCCCCATGGGTCCCGCTCCAGCGTCTCCAGCAGCTCTTTATGAGCTGCTGCCTTCGCTTGCCTTATGGCCACTCGGAGGGCCTTTCTGGCCTCCCTGTACCCCGCATGAAGCTCCGCCTCTCGGGGCTCCGTATCTGTGGGGCGGCTACGCCTCCTTCGGAGTCTGGTCCACCGGCGGAAAGCGATCACGGAGGCCTGTCGGAGCCTCGCGATGTCCGCCGACCACCAGTAGACCTGACGCCTCGGATTATAGGGTGGAGCCCTAGGCATAGCCGCGTCGCAGACACGCGTCATGGCCTCCCGGAACCACGCCGCCTCATCGTCTATGTCGACAGGCCTGTCCGGCGCAGAGGCCCAGGCCTGTACGATGGCGGCCTCCAGGAGGACCTCCCGATCCATTCGCTTAAGCACCCAACGTGGCTCGCGTGGGGCCGGTGTAAACGGCGCGGCGCCCGCAGGAGGGGAGACGTCGAACCGAATGTATCGGTGATCCGACGCTGTCCCCACCTCCTCAAGGACACGCCAGCCCTGCACACGGCCTGAGAGCGGGGCGCTCGCGAACGAAAGGTCCACAATTGAGTCGCCCCAGCTCTTCACGCACGTGGCGACGGCCCCGCGATTCAGGAGAACTAGGCAGAGACTATCAGCCCAGCTCTCCACTGCCCTGCCCCTCGGATTCGTGCGCCGGGAACCCCAGTTCATAGACCAGGCGTTAAAGTCCCCGAGCACCAGAACCGGGTGAGGGTAACAGGTATTGACGACGACGGTCAGATGATTCAGCCACTGCTGGTACTCATCTATGACTCGGCTCGGCGAGAAGTAGACTGCCACGACCGCTATTCCCCCCACAAGTGCCGCTACGCAGCCATTCCCCCTTGTCACGACAACAAGGGGGGGCTGCCGTCAGCGGCGTTGTGCACCAGTGCCACCGACCCGTCCAGGTCGGTTTCCCAGGCAGGCCCGAGAAACCGGTGAATGTACGGCTCGGCGACAGCGGCGACATTAATGCCCCACTGTGCCATGCTCTGGAGCAGAAGTGCCTGAGCATCGACACAGTGGTTCGCATTCGCCTGCAGGACGCGGAGCTGAGGATCCATTATGGAACCCCCATCTCCGCGCCCTGCCGCGAATCAGAGACGGAGCGCCTGCCTCCCGGCTTCGGCTTCCCCGCGGTGCAGGCCTTGGCACCAACCCTATGGTCGGCCGGCTTGCCCTCCGCTGCACACCTGAAGCAGTGCAACGGAGCTTCGCAACTACCGGCCTTATGTCCGGGTTGGCCACAGCGGAAGCAACGGTCATCGACCGTTACCTCCGCCGTGCACTGCACCCCCACGTGGCCCACCGACAGGCACCGGAAGCACCGTGCCGGTCGGGCCTGCAGGAGCCGTACCTGCACCTTCTGAAAGCCCCCGATGAGGAGGCTCCGCCCATCGGCAACCTTTTGGGCTGCCGCGATGGGGCAGCCGACAACTGCTGCCCCCAGTCCACGACGGCCGAAGCGTATTGCTCCAACCCTCACTGTGTCCTGAGGACAGCCTCCGGCCTCCACCACTGCGAGCCTAAGCTCCTCGGCCGTGATGGAGTCGTCCAGACCCGATATGCGCACTTCTGCGCACTTGTTGGGCCTGGACACCCGGACGTCAGCTGCGTCCAGCGTGTCCCTTAGCCTAGCTGCTAGGGCGTCGGCTTTAGGGCCGCTGGTAGCGCCGGGGACCTCGAAGATCCGAGCTCCGGTGCGCGTGGGCTTGCACACCAGATCCGGGATCTCGAGGGCTCCCAGGTCGATGCAGGCCCTTGCCTGCCTCACCACCTGGGCGTACTCCACACCTCTCTCCGACGCCTCCGCCGTCAGTGTGATGAAGACGGCCGTCGATCGAGGGACGCGGAGCCTCCTCGGCGCTGTTGCCATTGCAGCAGCCTTGGCCCTTCTGGCCAATTTGGCTGCTTTTTTGGCGGCGCTCCGTCTCTGTTTATTGGCTCCGGCTACCTCCCAGCCCCCTGACGGGTGGCTTGAGGATTTAGCCGGAGCCAAGGCCCGGGCCGGGACTGAAGCCCGGGCCGCGGGCGGGGCTGAGGCCAGGGCTGGGGACTTCTTCCCCTTGCCCTTGCCCCTCCCCTTACCCTTGCCCTGAGCGGGACCCGGAGGACCTGGAGGGGGGTGGTGAGCCAGCACCGGGGAGGCAGGGCCCCCCCTCACTGCGGCGGCATACCCTGCCGGCGTCGCGAGTGGAGGACGCCGGGCGATGTCTAGGATCGCCTCCAGCCGCCGGTTGGTGCGCTCCTCCTGCGCCACCATCTCGGCGCGTATGGCCGCCATACATGCGGCCAACGACGTCGGCTCTGCCGGTCGAGTCGGCGGCTGCGCAGCTTGCGCTGGCCGCGGTGGCTGCGCGGTTTGCGCTGGATGCGGCGGCTGCGCAGCTTGCGCCGGCCGCTCCGGCTGCACCGGCCGCCCCGCCAGTGCCGATTGCGCCGACCGCTCCAGATGCGCCTTCCGCATCGACCGAGTCACCACTCCCGGCAACTCGGTCAGGTGCTCCACCCTTTTCTTGAGGGCCTCCAGCTCCGCCGTAACTCTTTGGAGCTGGCGCCGGGACTCGGCCTCCCGCCGTTGGGCCTCAGCCTCCCTCCTGGCCTGTTCCTCAATCTGGGCGGCCAGACCCTCACTGGCGGCTGCGATCTGCTCTACAATCCCGAGCATTTCTGCCTGCTCGGGAGTCGCATACTCCGCTTGTCTCGCCATTATCTGGCCAAGGCGGTGAGTGAGGATCATTGTCCTCCTGTAGATGGGCGAGTCCAGCGCCACCTCACTCTCCGGGCTGGATGCACCAACCCACGGAGAGGAGTCCCGAGGGGGGGCGGCCCTCCCACCGCTCCTCCTCGCCCTTTCACGGCCTGTAGCCTGCACCTTCGGCTTAGGGGGGCACGGGCGCTCCTCTTCGCTGCTGCTGTTACTGCCGCTGGCGGCCGACCCAGGACCGGGAGGGATGAAATCCTCATCCCGCTCGTCCACCAGCGGTAGGGGAACCTTTTTATTCCCCTTCCCCTTGCGTTTTTTGGCTGCAGACCTCGTCTGCAACCCAGGCAGCGCCTGCCTGTCCTCCTTGGTGGTGACGCCAGATTTCTCTGACGTCACCGCCGCCGCTGTTGGGGACGACGAATCGTCCAGGTGTAGCGCGACCTCCGCGCTACTGGTAGAGTTGGGGCCGGATCTAGAGCTCGGCGCCGGGCTCAAATGATGGTTGTCCCCCCCAGAATACGAGTGGGGACTGCCGTTGCCGACTGGCAACGGGAGGGACTCCCCAGCTAGGCTGGGACCCTCCTGGGTAGATTTCTCTGTGTGTTTAGCCATCATTAGGTTAAGGTTAGTGTCCTCCGACGTTGACCGTTATCGGTTTAGTGGTTTAGGCGTAAAAGTGACAGACAGACCGTATTAATTTAGTTGTTTATTTTCAAGCACGCATTTTCTTTTTACACATAAATGATTTTGTTTATACAACACGTTTGTCACTTCCATAACACAAAATATTCCCATGAATTTAAATAGACGTACAGATTTAACGACCTGATTAGATTTATTTTGTTAATGACCAGATTTGAGGAAATTAAAATCCGATCAATTTGATTAAATAGGAACATGGCGACTTTCATACCGTTATTATTCACGGCGCAAACGCTCATAAAACTTTGAATCAAATATTATTGTTGGTAATAAAGTAAATTATAACAAATTTATCTGTGTTCATCTTGATTTTACGACTTTAATTAAAAATATATTTGATTGATTTGCAGGTAATAAATATAATAAATATAATGCTTAAGTAAGCTTCTAAAGTAAAGTAAAAGTAAAATATCTCTTTATTGTGTATACCAGGGGAAAGAAAAAAACATGTGTTGCTTGTAGGTACATTGCAGGTATAGATAATAGGTCGCGACGCCCGCGCGCGTAGGCAACTCGGGCGTCGGAGGGCACTGACTGACCTCCGTCCCCCATGAGCGTGGGCCTGGGGGTGACGGGTGGAGCCGCCTGTCATCCCAGCAGAAGCAGGCCACGGCGGCGGCGCGCTGTACAGCGAGCCTCCCCATTCCGGGGGCAAGTCGGGGACACCGTTATCCCCCCTCCTGAGGAGGGCCAGACCGTAAGTGATGGCCCTGAGTCAGCCGGGGTGCGAGGGATATGTCGATGACAACCTCACCTCCGGCCTAGCACCACGACCCACAGTCGGCGTGCGGTTTTAGTCGGTTCGAGTCCGACATAACCTCCCCTTCCAGCTCCTTTTTTTTCGTGCGGAAATCCCCTCGGATACCTCATCCGAGGGGATTTCCGCACGAAAAAAACGGTATAGATAATAGGCTAACTAAATAGTTTCACTAATAGAAGATTTGTATGATGCATGAGGTAAGTATACTTTTTTCTGTATGGAAGACTACGGTACTCACAATGAGATTATATTTACTACAAGCGGCAAAAATACATTAGCTTGACAAAACCAACTGACGCTGATATCATTGACCAGGTATGGCTGCTTTGGGGAGTTCCTGCATTATAATATAGTCCGAGAGCCAACGCCCGTAGACTAACTGCATGAGCTGTGCAATCGACACATCGTTTCATGCTCGAATTTCACGCTACAGCTGTTAGAATGAGAAGCCTTTGTAGAAGAACTTTGTAGCTACAAAGTCTGCAAAGTAATACGGTCAGCAGCGAGAATACAAAGAATGTCACCGTTTTGTTTTGTGTTACTATTTCACAGAATGATCTGTGTCCCCCTAGAGGCATTTGGGATGACACCTCAGGGTCGACAGCGTTGTTTGTCTTTTTAATACCACATAGGTGGCAGACAAGTACACGGTCCACCTGATGGAAAGTGGTTACCGTGGCCTATGGACGTATGCAACACCAGGGGCGTTACACTCGTGCTGCCTACCCTGAAGAAACCTTCTAATGCCCCCCTTGAAGAACCCCATATTGTAGTCACTTGGGAAAACCACGGCAGGGAGTTCATTTCACGGCTTGACACGGTACGCACCGTTTTCGGATGCAATTTGCGGGAATGAATTCCCTGCCTATGGTGAGCGGTGCGATGATAGAATGTAGCTGTGGGCATCATGTCAAATGATTCTTCTGATGACCAAGGTCGGGGGTTCAAGAGATCTAAGATGTATGTTCCCCAGCAACACAGTCACATGTGATACACAGAATACCAGGTTCTTTTCATGGATGTTCTCCATCCGCCATAAAACCTACAGCCAATGACTAAGTGAATCTTTAACGACAATAGACGCCCCCTATTACCTGGGACCGAAAATCATATTTGGTGATATGTGGATGTTAATATACCTTTGCCTACCCCTTCGGGGATTTATAGGAGTGGGTATACGTGGAATACAGTACGGCTTTAGTCGATTCGAGTTTAACTTTCTATTTTTTGTTGTTGTACATTATCAACTGCCACTTAGTTGAGTGTGGTGATATTGAATTTAACATTGTAGTGTTATTAATGTGTTTTCAACAATTATATTCAGTACACATTAATCCAAATTAAACAATTAATTACGTTAAACGAAAAAACGATGTTTGGTAAATCCACTCTGCGATATTTATGATCTTTTTTGCAAGAAAACGACTGAAATAGTTTAGTAAAAAGGTACAGGTCTTTGAGACACAACATGAGGTCTTTTATTAATTATTTGTTTGTTGGAACAAAAAATGTGTGTGACCTTTTAAATGAAGCGGGCAATCAGAGGTTGGAGTCAAGTGTATTCACAATTTCAATTTTATGGTTCCTGCTAAATTTGTTGTTCATAGTTTATTTACTTCCTGCAGTCCCGGGTCCTTTAAGCGGGGCGTGAAAAGGCATCTAATGAGGCCGTCAAGCTGAGTGCCACCATTATTAATATGGCACGTGTTTACGATGGTGACACTCTTTCCGAGACTTTGCCTTTAGCTTACCAGCCAGACGAGCTGAAGACAAATTGATGGGTCATTATAAAAAAATTGACTTGGATTTTTAATTATGCTACTAAAATAACAAAGTAGTATACCATTTATTTGATCAAATCATTAGTTCACTGTTGGACATAGGCTTCTCTCAATGTGCACCATTTCTCCCGACACTTTGCCTTTCTATTTAGTCTAGACCAGCAACATTTTTTACCTTTTTGCAAGTGTTTAACTTTGTCAATCATAATTGCGAAGGGAGTGGGAATGAGGTCATCTAGCTGAGGGCTAACATTGTACTTCTATTATCTCGGTAGCTTAGTGGTTAAGGAGTCGGCCTTACGATCGAGAGGCTCCCAGTTCGAATCCTGAATCGAGATAATATTAGTAATTTCGGTTGCTAATATTATTTTAAAAAACTATCTATAATGGTAAACTTCATTATAGTCACTGCCTTTAGCTTAACTTTAAGAATAATGCAGTCATATTAAATGGAAATAAAATCGTGTCTTTTTTCAACCTGGGTCTGGAATCCGGGACCTCTCGTACAGTCACACTCGCAACCACTACACCATACCTACTCATACGCATTAATGATAACATAATACCATTGAATAAATTGTAACTATAATTTGCTGATCAACTTAGAAGATATTAGCATATGCACTATAGGAATCCATTTACGATTTACTTAATATAATATGCAGTAATAAGACCGATTATGATTAGTTTAATAACTTTATTTTACTGCATTCTAGGTTAGTGGAGGTTCCTGAGGCATGCGCTCACGTTTTTGCACTTATAGCTAAATGGTAGGAGGCTTATTAGGACTACAGAACAATTTATAACATGTGCTAAATTTTGCAAACTTTTGCAAAAATCTGCGGTAGCCTAGTGGTATGGGTAATGGACTGCTGAGACGAGGTCTCGGGTTCGATCCCAGGTTTACCATGGCACACACCAATGACTTTTCGATGCTTTTCGAAGTTATGTGTGAATTTATCGCAGGTTTATAAGTGCCCGGTTAATGGCAATATGCTCGCCACCTATTACATTGGGACCTAAACATAAACTGGCGAAATGTCGGTGCTAGCACCTCTGCCTACACAATCAGGCGTGAGTTAATGTTATGTTATGCTAACTTTTGCTGGCGGCTCCACCCGCGTGGATGTCAGTTATCGCGACCAAACATAGCCTATGTGTTAATCCAGGGTGTCAGCTAACTCTATATCAAATTTTATTAAAATCGCTGCAGCCGTTTAGACGTGAAAGAGTAACAAATATCCATCCGTACTTACAAACTTTCGCATTTATAATATTAGTAGGATTAGTGGGTCCAATCGTTCATGTAGGGCCGAGTGTCAAGGCTGAGGGGGTAATTTAGAAACGTCTCGTTTGTAGAACATACATAGATATTTGACTGAATTTTTTATAGCATTTTAGTTCGAAAAACATCGGAAAAAATGAAACGCTCAAGTGAGACTTGAACTCACGACCTTTCCCTTACATAGATATATATACTCACGCCAGGAAATCACCGAAGGGGTAGGCAGAGGTATATTAACATCCACATTTCGCAAACTATGATTTTCGGTCGCAGGTAATAGGGGGCGAGCCTATTGCCGTCAAGTGGACAATTAGTCATTGCCTGTATGTTTTCTGTTCGATAGAGAACCGCTTAGAAAAAGCCTGGTATTCGTATGATCTATCAAAACAAAACCTTATTATGTTTTCATGTGGTTATTGAACCTTTAGAGCTACTACACTTGACAGCCTATGTGGAGTGGTGGTAGTAAACGCGACTGCTACGCAGGAGGCACAGGTTCGATTCCCGCTCGGTGCAAATATTTGTATGCGTGAATATGTCTATCTTTATTCGGCTGGGCATATCCGTACCTCGGATAATATATATTAAGCCGACGGCGAGTAGGAATCGAACTTTGACTACGTTGCAGTCAAATGCATTACCACCGCGCTACAAAGGTGGTCAAATATATCAAATAATAGCTTTTGCCCGCGGCTCCACCCGCGTGGATGCAGGTTATCGCGACCAAACAACATATGTCCTTTATCATCGTCTATACCAATTTTCATCAAAATCGGTTCAGTGGTTTAGGCGTGAAAGCGTGACATATAGACAGACAGAGTTACTTTCGTATTTATAATATTAGCAGGGATATTGGTAGGTATAAGTCTTATTCAGTTCCCCACGGATCCCTAAATAACCTTTAACTGTGTGCCGATTCACTTACTGAATTCATCAACAATCGCGGACAATTGAATGGCATAATAATAGTTTTTTGCTCCGTCGACCCGACGCAAACACACCAACGTTTTCCATCTAGCACACTGTGCTATTGTGTCTTCATTACATATGGTAATTAATGTAACCGCAGTTTGGATGAGTTCTTTTGTGTTTATAGATATGATCGCTTTTCATATTTGTCATTGCTGACATTGAGGGTTTTTACTGATTTCTTTTGACGAGTGAGTCAGTCTTTCGTAAGTACATTATATCTTATATTATGTACTTGTTATTTAGATCACGATGCTTAAGAATTTGGTTTAGTTTGTAAAATCAGATATATCACTCGTACTACCTAAAAAGGAAAAATGGTAGACACAAGATGATAAGATTCATTTTTCTCCTTTTTAGGGTACCATTCCGTTTTTTCGTTCTGGGGAAAGAAGGAAAAAAATGGAATGGAAGGAAAAATCTTTTAGAATTACTTCATTGTCTGTCAGTGTATCAAAACCTTTTTCTGAATAATGCTTGTTGGACATAGGAGTTAAAGTTTAGTTAGTTAAGTTAGTGGCTCAGCGGTCACAGGTTCGAATCATTACTTACCAGCGTTCAAACGCGACCCTATCAATCATAAAAATCCTGTCTATTACACTATCGATGTGCACCACAGCACCCTACCTTCTACTCTCTATACCTACTTCTGTTATTAAAACATTTAAAGATTTTTTTATCTAATATATAAAATTCTCGTGTCACAGTTTTTGTTGCCATACTCCTCCGAAACGGCTTGACCGATTTTGATGAAATTTTGTGAGCATATTGAGTAGGTCTGAGAATCGGCCAAAATCTATTTTTCATCCCCCTAAATCTTAGGGGTAGTCCACCCCTAAATTTTTAGTTTTTATTTTTTAGACAAAATTTTTAATTTCTATTTTTTTATGATACAACATACAAAAATACATACAATCCTCAATTTTCACCCTTCTACGATCAACCCTTATTTTTTAATAGCCATTTTAGTAATTTAATCATTTTTTCTTTCCGGTAGAAAAATGATCAATCGTCATTTAATTATTATCTATTTTTCATCCCCCTAAATGGTGCAGCGGGAACGGGATCTGACGCCACGAGGGTAGGAAAAAATTGGCGGTACGAAGTTCGCCGGTACAGCTAGTCTATCAATAAAATTTGTACGCCTGTCTGACATATTGGACCGTAACAAACAGTAACCATGTAACGACATCCATGTAACCCAATGAATCTGAATCTAAAACAATTTCATGAAATAAAATAATAACCAATACTATTAAACCTCTGTCAGTGACAACAATGCGTGAAGTTATAATAATAATCACTATAAAGTGGCTATTTATGCTTTTACTAAAGTATCACCGTGTCGCCATTGATCTGCAGATAACATCTGACTCAGCTCTGCAGCCTTTGTCTTAGCAAAAATAATTGTTTTTATTTCAATAGCCCCGTATTCATTATTATTATAACGAGCCCTTACCCACACGTAACACGTAACGTATGAACTTGGACAAAACAATTCATTTTTTTATTGCTTGATAAAATTTAAGTATGTCCGATTATTCCCATGCTTCGAAAAATAAGAAACTTTAACTGTAGTGCTTTCTGTAATGTAAAATTCTAATGTCAAGGATTAGGGGGTCAGATGCTAAATTAAGAGGAAGAGTTGAACTGTGACCTCAATCTTCAAAAGCAAACTTGGGATGCAATGGGAATTACGCTGTAATTATGATGATAAATGTCCATTAGGCGGTCCATGTGCTTGTGTGCCACCTAAGTGGTATAAAAAAAATTATGTCGAGTTTCACACAGATGAGAGGCCGCAACTATTCTATTATGTGAATGGCCATAATACCTACTTCAATGTGAGTAAAAAAAATTCGAGCGAATTTTCTATGCAACTACATAGGTGCAATTTTATTGTAGTGTCAACAGACTTGTACTCTAAAATGTTACGTTGTAGCTTTTCAGGGTTGAAATAACATCAGATCGTCTGTTGAGATAAATTAAAAGATTTATTCATAGCAATTATATTTACACTACACAAGTTCAAAGGGTAGGCACATTGTGTCCGTTCACATCATAACTACAAGACACTTCCCTTCGCTAAACGCATTGTTCTTAGCGCGAATAAACATCTTTTTATATGGCTTAAATAGGCTATTTTGACTTATAAATCCTTTATTACTTTGATATCATATTAACAACCCTATTCCTTTGAAATACAGTTCAATTTATATCATTTTGTAATCAACCCTTCTAACGTCTCAATTTTGAATTTTATAATATGTATATTTGAGTCTTATTTGACAGTTATAAAAACTATTTTCGTGTGACAATGATTTCTATTAGAAAGAAAGGATTAAATATGTTTGAAAAGGACGTTTTTGTTATTGATATTATCTTAATATGATTATAATGGTAGGGGTTGCGCGTAATCTGTAACTGTCCGTTTGTTTTTTTGGTGATGTTTCGCACCTTGATAGGGGTCTATTTGTTGATTTGAGCTTTTTATTTCTTTGTCAATGTCCTTTGATTTTAAATGTGATTAGAAGTGTGATATTTTGGCGGGTGATTTATTTTGTCATGGTAGCTTAAACTTTTTCTTTCGTGACTTCAAACGGATGATTAAGTTATAACCAGAATATAGACATTTTTGAGGCACAGACGTTAATGTATAACTTTAATAATTTAAGGTTTTAATGGTCCAGGTAAATACTACTTAGTTATCCGAGCACCAATCGCTGTTCGATCCAAAGCTCGCACTTCGAAGCATGGCATCAACCTTCATTCTCAGTATTTTATTGTTTCTTTTTTACTTTTATGGGAAAGAATGCTCCTGAAAGAAAAGCCTACTGGACCTCGTCTGATAATCAACAGGTTCACCAACTTTGAGATGAAATTGTCTAGATACCTGAAGATTTCGGTGGGAACCCACATCCACCCAATAAACGTCTCTACCATGGTGAATGTTCTGACGAGCTCTTCCAATTAGTCCCACCCTCTCCTTTCCTACACAGGATGACACGTGCAGGGCTAAGATGCCATCCATATACGGTGCAGAGTATATCAGCTAGAACCAAGCGGTTCAGTGACCGCACCATTAAGACCTGGAACTCCCTGCCAGCTCACGTGTTTCCTTCTTCCTACAGTCCCGGGACCTTTAAGCGGGGCGTGAAAAGGCATCTAACGAGGCCGTCAAGCTGAGTGCCACCACTGTTAACATGGTACATGTTTCCGATGGTGACCCTCTTTCCGAGACTTTGCCTTTAGCTTAACATCAGGCGAGGTGAAGTCAAATTGACGTGTTCTATATAAAAAAATTAAAAATAAAAATAAAATAAAAGCCCCGTATTAATAGATTCTTTCGCAATTTACATGGTATTACAATGTACACTTAGCCTGACGTTTCAGCTACTTTTCAGCAGCTTCAAGAAAAGAGCGTACTCTCTTTTAAAAGGAAGGCAACGCACTTGTGACTCTTCTGGTGTTTCGGCTGTTCATGGGCGGCGATCCGTCTGTTCGTTTGCCTCCCTATGAGTGATATTCTCGTAAACTTCCCTCAGTCCTTATGTTAAACTCATATTGTTCATACCTTAAAATTATGTTATTCATACATAAATCGCATTCGATATTTCATTCGTCCCATCTCGAGTGATGCCGAGATAACTCACTAAAGAGCAGAGGACACTTTTTGTGTTCGGTATAATATTTATGCGTCAACACGGAGGAGATACACATCAGATGCGGGTTCGATCTCGAACGGTGCACGTTACTAACAGGCACGAGGGTAACGGTTTTAGCATGTTATTCAATAAGTATATGGTTATGAAAAACCGTTTTAAGTTCGTAATCTAAGGTAGCTTGTTAAGGCAGGATCTTTTTTTTTAAATATGGTGTGTGGGGCGGTGGTATAAGGTTCAAACTGACTAAAACCGCATGCCGACATGTAAGATTGACTAAGAATACTGGCTGACCCAGGACTATCCTCGACTTCTAGGAACTCCCCTCGAGAATGGGAACCACGGTGTACTCATCTAGCTTCCAGAAGGGGGAGAACGCGGGTATATGCTACGTCACACGCATTTTGCGGGCTCGATGGACCAGAAGAGATCTGAATCTTTTTGGACCCTCTTCTAAAATAAATATTGTCATATTTACTATACATACATAACATAACATAACATTAAACTCACGCCTATATTCCCCGAAGGCAGAGGCGCTAGCACCCACATTTCGCCAGTTTATATTTAGGTCCCAATGTAATAGGTGGCGAGCCTATTGCCATTAACCGGGCACTTATAAACCTGCGATAAATACACACATAACTTCGAAAAGTCATTGGTGTGTGCCATGGTAAACCTGGGATTGAACCCGAGACCTCGTCTCAGCAGTCCATTACCCATGCCACTAGGATACATACATACACCCACGTAATAGGGGGCGAGCCTATTACCGTCTAGCGTAACTTTGTTCTGGATTGTATATTTACTGTGAAATGGAACAGCCCTATCCCTTATTCGCCTTATACGACCCACATGAAGAGGTGGGATGGTCCTATTCTACTCCATCGGTACAATAATACATATCCTCATATTTCACATAAATACCAATTATTAAATTTAAAATAAAATCGATTAATTATTTAACCACACTAGCTTAATAATAACATTTCAACGTCTGGCTCTTTGTTCGCGTATCTCTTGATAACCCTTTCATGGAATAAATAGAGCTGTGAGCATGGCATGCATGTGTTCACGGCTGGTCGCTCACTGGTAATTATAGCGATACGGACAGACAAATTAGCCGAGACGCCACGTCGGCTACTGAATTGACTTGATGTGCGTACAGACTACGAACTGTGTTTAATATTGTAACACTATTTTCCTGCATACTAATAATAATATTCGAGGATATTCTACATATGTGGTATCTAGGTGTAAACTACGTATGGCCCTGGGTCCGCCGGGGTGCGAGGGATATGTCGATGACAACCTCACCTCCGGCCTAGCACCACGACCCACAGTCGGCGTGCGGTTTTAGTCGGTTCGAGTCCGACATAACCTCCCCTTCCGGCTCCGGCAGGGGGGTATCCGAGGGGATTTCCGCATGGAAAAAAAAAAAAAAAGGTGTAAACTACGTACTTATCCTTTTTTTTATTTCAGTTGAACTATGATGCGGCAGAGTTTCAATATTTTCTGTGAAGCGACCGCCAACTAACCTCCACAACCAACTGCCGATATCGAAGTTACCTATTTGGGTGCTGTTATGTTTCCTTAATCACTTTTCTTCTGACAAGTACACATGTTGTTATAACATGGGATTCAATGGAAATAGCAAATGGGATCCATCGTTAATACCTAAAAAATGGGATTCAAAACTGGGATCCAACGAAAATAACTCATCTAAACTGCGGTTGTTGTTGGAATATGCCATTATTTATACTTAGGTGGCACAGAAGCTCACGACCCACCTGATGGAAAGTGGTTACCGTTATCTACAGACGTGTGCAAGACCAGGGCCTCACACCGGTGCTTCTCATTAAATGATTATTTAAACCTCAATAGGTTAATACGGGTAGGGAGTTCTAACAATACCATTAGGACTCAAGTAAACCTCATTTGCTAGTACACCTGCTAAGTAATTGATGAAGTTCTAGGGGTTGAAAGACAGACGGTAATTGCTCGAAGAAAAACCGATTTACTGAAAAGTCGACATACTTGCAATTGAATATCTTCAAACAAAATAATAGTTAAAAACTTGGAGATTAAGAGCAAATAACCTGACGCAATTTAATAAATAGTTCATAGCTTCTAAAAGATAACCTTCAAAATAAAAGAATCGGGGAAAATAATGTCAAAGGGATGATGATGATACTTTTGTTAATGTTTGACCAATTTCACCCACCGTCACTCACACAACCCCATTTCATTTCCAAATGATTAAAAATATAATCAGCGCCCAAAATCCTATCATATGCGTACGCGCATCGGAACATAACGAACGAGATTATAAGCTTTCAACACGCCGCCATTCAGCGCGTATTTATTCTACCGCTCAATATTTCTCTATGACGTTTCAATTTTGACGGAACCCGACTACACGACACAATGCTTTTTAAAAAAATAAAACCAATTTGTATAAGGAATATCCTACCAATATAAGATGACCGTTGAATTTTTTGGAGCTCAGAAATTCATCGCATAATTGCAAGTACCCTGTTATTCTGTTCAGCTATCTATCTCACCAGTATAAATTGGTGTTAATTTTTTGTATCATATGAGATTTTATTTGATGTTTGTTGATGTGTGGGGTTCATGTTATGTTGGTGATTAGTGTGATGTGTTGTGAGATAATTCATATTTGATTTGGACCAATTACTGATGCTTACTCGCGAACATTCTGTTTACTTAGTCTTTTTATGACGATTGTGGAAACATATTGCCTGTGAATGAAATATACGGATGTTTTATAGTGAACGTGTCCTCTTATAGTCACAACTATATCACATTGTGGTAGGTGGAAGCTACATCTTCTTGATTTCTCAATTTTAGCATACATACCACTACTTAACCTTTTCTTCTACTTTCTTCTTTTCTTAAAATTCCTTTTCTATTCCGTATTTGATCGAAATACGTACGTCTAGTTTGAATCACATAACTTTGCTTTATAAAGTTGCAAATATGACAGTGAATTTGTTCACAATCTTTACTACCTGAGAACCTGACAAACAGTCTGACAAGGTTGTTTTGAACATTTAGTGTGGATATGATACAAATATATTTAAATAGGTATTGGTGATACTTTCCTTATATATATAATTAGAATTTTAAAATTTGTTATTGCAAGTTTCAGCCATTTCAGCAAAAAGTATTATGTCTCAAAATGTAAAATGTATGGTAAACTACGTTTTCACCAGCAAAATCGGAAAGTCTCAATTACATGCCCGTATATTTTCACCAATTGTGAAATTTAAAATTACCACTTACATACTATATGGTTATCGATCATACAGTTTTTTATAAAATATTATTATAATAGAACTATTGAAAATGGAGGCAATCAATCAATTAAAGCCTGAGAACCAACGATTTACAAAGAAACTTGCTATATCTTATTTATTAGTTTGAATGTAATAGGCAATTAGTGGATACAGCCTTTGATTTCAAGTAAAGTATGATAAATTGATGACAAATGACTGCGTTTTTGTTAAATATTAGCTTAAAAGAGACAGGGCCTAACGGGACTTATTGGTTTAAAGTTGGAGACCAGAAAATGTTTCCACCATAGAGTTGAACTACGCTTAAAAATTACACTTCTCGGAAAGTAAGTCTATCGAGTCATAAAAAAGAATATTCTAATTTCAACTGTTACAATTCTACAGTATAGTATGTAAGAGAAAAAGAAATATATTATACAGACTCCTCGATAAGGAAAAGCATATTTCATCATCATGCATGTCTCATAGGTTAAGTTGCGGATGTTTCGAGGAGTTTTTAAATAAATAAATAAATAAATATTTCACAACATTCTACACAACGCTATCTTTTTTTTTTTTATCGTGCGATAAATTATAATTAAACGCTCAATACAACTCACTATTACTTAAATGAATAATATTTATTTCAACACTTTCTATTTTTTCCATTTGTCTAGAGCACAACAATAGAATGTAAAAAACTTGTACCATTTGTCATGAAACCTATAGACAGTGTGTAAAGTAAGTCAAGTTAATTTGTATTAATGGTGACAAAATTGTTTAATAAATGTTTGATGTGTTTATTGATATAACTGTATATTTTCATAAATTAAAAAAAAAATATACATATAAATCCTCAAATCGGGCCATAAAAACCTTCGCTATTATTGTGTCTCTTAATAGCAGTAGCATGTTTTTATTTTAGTTCACTGTAAAATGAGTGACAATTTTTTTAAACTTTAAACTGGATTTTCTCAAAACTATGATTTTCGAGATAAATCACTTTTCACTAACACTCCAGAAATCTCCACGGATACCACCCCCACGGAGCCGGTGGAGGTGGTTATGTCGGACTCGAACCGACTAAAACGTACGCCGTCTTGGGTCCTTGGTTGCCGGAGGTGAGATTGCCAAAAGCATATCTCTCGCACCCCGGCAGACCCAGGACCATCTCTTTCGAGTTGGCCCCCTTCGGGTTGTGGGGACCACAGGGTCCCCATCTAGCCCCGGTTACGGGGAGGCGCACTTGGCGCCACCGCCACGGCCTGCTTCTGCTAGGGTGACAGGCGGCTCCACCGGTCACCCCCAGGCCAGCGCTCATGGAGGACGGAGGTCGTTCTGCGACCTCCGACGTCCGGTTCGCCTTCGCTCTGCGCGGGCTTCCCGGGCCCGAAGTCTAGTCCGGACCCGACCGGCCGCCTCCTTCTCGAGCATTACTTGCTCGCAGAAGGAGGCGGCCGCACCCCAAGCGTTCGCGCATCGTACCATCGCTGTGAGCAACGTGGCGAGTGTGAGGACTCCCACCCCCAGAGCCGCCACTAGGACCCGCCTCGGCGTGTCCCACGCCGGGCACTCGGTCAGCGTGTGCAGCTCTGTGTCCTCGCTCGCATCACAGTGATGGCACTCGGACGTTGGCTCCTTCCGGATCCGACACAGGTAACTCCCGAAACACCCGTGTCCGGTAATCACCTGCGTCAGCCGGTACGAGAGGCTGCCGTGTGGCCTCTCTAGCCATTCCTCCATGATGGGTCTTACCGCCGCTATTACGGCGTGCCCTGCGCTTGGTCGCCCAAGTCGTAGCTCCCATTCCGCTACCATGTCCACACAACGCTATCTAGACCCATAGTAAGCATAGCTTAACTAGCTTGTGTTATGGAATCTAGAATGCGGATGAACATACTTAGATACTTTTTCTTTTGTAAATACATACATATTATACATAGAAGCACCCAGACCAATACAAATATTCATGCATACAAATATTTGCACTGAGCGGGGATCCAACCCGCGCCTCCTGCGTGGCAGTCGCGTTCACTACCGCTAAGCCACAGAGGCTTATCAAATAATCAATGTTCGTAGGCTTACAATTATCACTTACCATCAGATGTGCTATATTCTTGTTTGTTACCTTGGTAATAGTTATCATTTCTCAATCGATATGGAATACTTCACCATTATTTTTTAATCGTTATGGAAATACTTTTTGCAAACGAAACTAAAAAAGTCACCCTGTTATCTCGAAATCTGACTCCGTCTCATGAATATAATACAACAAATACAAGCGTAACTTGGCTGCAGATTATGACATATCAATTTCATAAGTAAACATCCGACATGTATTGTAGTGAACAGCGGACAAAAAATACATAAATCCGTTTAGTTTCGCGCGCCGTGCGTCCGCGCATCCATCATGTCGATCTTGTAAAGTGTGAAAGGATTACGTTATGTTCACTGCGGAGGCAGGACAGAAGGTTAGTTTCGCAATGAAAAAAAAAAGTTATAGATTTCATGCATTTATTTAGAAATTAGTGGCCGTTGATGGAGCTTGGTGATGGTTCTGGAATAAAAAGAAAACAATTTTAGTATGATGACATTTTTTGCGATGAAAACATAAATTGAATAGTTGCTGTGTTGGTTTCCAGTGGATTAGAATAGGACCATTCCATTCCTGTCAGTGGGTGTCGTAAAAGGCGACTAAGGGATAGGCCTGTTCTCCATCCGACAGTAAACGTACAGCCACATACAAAGTACCCGCTAGACGGCAATAGGCTCGCCCACTATCACGTCATGGGACCGAAAATCATAATTGGTGAAACGTGAGTGCTAATTCACCTCTGCCTACCCCTTCAGGGATTTACAGATGTGAGTATATGTATGTATGTAAGTTAATAAGTTGAAATCGTATAATATCGAATTTCCATAATCATCATCCTCATAAAGATTCCCTAGTTGCATTCTAAGTTTGCATGTTTATTGTTTTTGATTGGTATGACCTCCCAACTTTACCTGGGTCAGCCGGGTGCACGGAATATGCTTTAGGTCATCTGAACACTCGAAATGGTTGAGTCCGACGTAATCGGGGTTATATCCGAGGGGATTTCTTTTGAAAAAAGTTCAACGGTATATTCGTTTTCAACCAAAGCAATGAACATTTCATTCATGTTTTAAATATACATTTGGAAATTTCAACAAACCACGAAGTTAAAGTAGTCTTATATACTGTCCCATCTTTTTCAAACAGCCGGGTACAATAAACTGGTCGCGTGATCCCAACTAAGACTTCTGTGGATCCCGTTCATTAGTGACGGTACGAATGTTTGTTTATCAATTGGCCATAGCTCCAGTCTTGCGAATTATAAATTTGATTAACGTGAGAACTGTATATATGGGAAACATTATGTGAGGAATCCAGTTGTTCGTGAGTCCGGTTGATGAACTGTTCAGAAGGTGTGATCAGGGAATCTAACATTTTTTAGAGTTCTGTTAATCACGATTTTTGTAGAACCTTAAAATCAGCTTTTTATTTTTACATAAAGGGAATGACTGAGAAAATCACATCTAACACCAATGTATACAGTCTTAAAATACACTCCATTAAAAATATTACTACGTGTAAAACCCGCAAGATGTAGAATAAACTATTCATGCAAAATTTATTAAAGAAGTTTATATTGCGTGGGCAGTTGTTAAGAGTGTAGTGTAGTATACGTCTCATTAAGATATATAAGTATGTAAATATCAATGGTATGTATACCAACCTAAATAAAATAAAATATGATTTTGTCTGAGTCTCAGGTATCCGTCTTTATATAAAAAGACGGATATATAGAGAAGGAAAATTTGAATTGATTCAGGTGTGGCTCAGTAGCTCCACCACCCCCCACTAAGGGAAAGTTCGTGGGTTCAAGCCCCACCTAAGAAATTCAGTTTTCCTAATGTAATCGTATTATATAGTTAGCATATAAATGCTATAAAATTTCATTCAAATAATATGGATGCATTTGCATTAATATTTGATTGTATTGACATAAAATTGGTCATAAAATTGTAATAGACGTAGCCTGCGTATATTACAATTTCAAATATAATTCAGCAAGGACATTAAACCGGTGTCTTAAAAGATCTAGAATAACTAATGTTTACCAAATTGACAACTGGTTAACAACGCGAACCCAATTTGAAAAGACTCCAGTAGGAATTCAGCAGATTTATTTGTGCCCTATTTGCTAACATGTATTTAATTTAATATTTCTTGCAATCATATGACTTATGCCTTGTATTTAATCAAATTCTGATGGGAAATAAAATAATTTAAAAATAAAATAATGATCTAAGGAACCCCACAAGCCAATTACCAGTAAAAATAATTCAAAATCGATTTTGCTTTCCAGTAGAACCTTACCAGTCGGTGTATGAACAATGACCAATTTGATTTGCAATTGTGAACAAATTTAACGCAGCTATTAATAGAATATTGTTGGTAAAACTCAACGGTTACACTAGTAGCTTTTGGCTTCAAACTCTTTTATCATTTAGGATTTCTATTTAGCTGTTACACGGATAACATCTATTGTTTCACTTTACAATTTATAAATAAATATAAGCTTAACTAGCCTGTGCCATGGAATCCAGAATGCGGATATACATACTTATATACTTTTTTTCGGTAGCTTAGTGGTTAAGGAGTCGGCCTTATGATCGAGAGGTCCCGGGTTCGAATCCTGGTCATTACACTACCGACGTGAACCCACTCCTAGCACAAGCAATTAAGCTTAGTTGGAGGGGTTAGAGGAAATATTAGTAACTTCGGTTCTAACATTGTTAAAAAAAAAATACATACCTACATTTAATCATAGATACACTCAGATCAAGGCAAATAGCCATATTCATGCATACAAATATTTGCTCTGAGCGGGAATCGAACCATTTCTCTACCGCCACGCCACAGAGGCTGTCGATCCAGTGTCAAAATATAAATCCAGATCCCACGACACAATGGAGTTTAATGTCAAAAAAGAAGGAGCCAGGCGCCCACACTGCAATCTATCTGCGACAATTTTCATCTGGATCTGTTCTACCGTTATTGCGTAAAAGAGTGACAGACATCCATTGCATTAATTCATTCATCTATCGTCACATTTTACGACTATTATGTGTTTATCATAAGATCTAATATACTTCTATAATCATAATTTCATCAAAATCGGTTCAATGGTTTAGACTTACATGAAAATATAACATACAGACAGACAGAAAGAGTTACTTTCGCGTTTATAACGTTAGTATGGAAGTAGGTATGAATTACTTAGCTTATGCACATTAAGAAGACTTCCTAGCTAGCGAATGATCCTATTGCCTATATACTATTGCCGTCGCCCCCGTCTCACTCCTGTCCCCGTAGAGTGCGATAAGGATAGCCGCAGCTCAGACCAATTTTATCACAATTTTTTTGGGCAAAATCGAGGTTTCGTATTTCCCGTTTTTTTCAGCGAAAAATACGCAGATTTAAATATTTTTGACACCGTTTTATTAAGAATCCATGTTCCTGTTATTTTATACAACGTTAAAACCTTTTCGAATTTGTCTGGTAGTCCTCCAAACAAGAGGAAGAAGAATAAGTAAGAATTAGTATTTTTTTATCATCTTTAGACGATCACATTTTCTTATTTTATTGACTGCCGACAAAAATAAAATAACAAGGACATGCCTACAGAAGATCCTGATTTTACAAAAACAAAAATATTGTTCTAGAAGCAATATTCAGGGAGGAAAAAGGGGAGAACTGTACTATGGAGAAACAGTTGCTAGGAAGTCCTCTTAATACTACAAAATTCAGGCTGTTGCAAGTGAAATAATGTTTTCTGTATCTACCACAATGTGACTTTATGTATGTAAATAATACTCATAATATTCATATCTAAAATACTTACTAGCTTTATGAACAACTACGTGTGTCAACCATAATTGAGTGTTCACTGTTCGGACCCCACGGGCGATGTTGTTCGCTTTATGACATTAGCGTGAACTGAAAGGCGGTCTGTACAAATGATCCCATTTGCGTCGCACATAGAAAAGCCGTTACACTAGAATGTCGAACGCCGTAAATTGTTTAGTGTAACTTTACGCGAAATAGTGTTACGTGTGGGTACTAGGAAATGTTCATTGGAGATTAACCTTTTGGGTACAGTCAGCAGTACAGCCTCTGTGGCGTGGCGGTAGTGCACGCGAATGCCACGCAGGAGGCGCGGGTTCAATCCCCGCTCGGTGCAAATATTTGTGTGCATGAATATGGCTATTTGCATTGGTCTGGGTGTTTCTATGTATATTATGTATGTATTTACAAAAAAAGCATTCTAGATTCCATAACACAAGCGCGTTGTGTAGAATGTTGTGGAATATTTATTCATTATTTATTTATCAGAAAAATGTTGAAGTACAAAGTTCTTAAAATTTCGTTTTTGGACCCCCTTCCAGTTCACCGATTGTTCTGATATTTATTATACACCTTAGGTTCGGTCAATAATACCATATAAATCAATAAAACAGTTTGATTTGCCCTTAATACGAGAGTTTTAAGATCATTTTGTGACTTCGTGGTCAAGATATTAATGACGCTGACTGTACAAAGGCAAAGTGCAACAAGTTGGTTAAATTAAAAGCTTTTATAGGTGTTGGACATTTGTTGTTCAATTATTTTTGAGATTGGAAAAACAATTGAACTTGTGGCACTGTTACCTCTGTACCTATATAAATGGTCTGTATTCGACTTGGTGTTGACATATCGAGCGCAGTCCAGTTTCGCGGTCATTTAGAGGGTAAAGCTGAATTGGCCTCGAAGAAGCTGGGCGTGATCCAGTCCAGCTCACCGCCAACAACTTTATAAGGCGCAAATACGGCCACATATGGAATACTGTTCTCATCTCTGGGCAGGAGCACCTCAGTGCCAACTTCTCCCTCTGGACCGAATCCAATGGAGAGCGACTCGAATCGTCAACTGCCGGGATGTTTCAAATCGGCTAGACTCTTTGGCACTGCGTAGAGATGTGGCTTCGCTTTGCATCTTCTATCGCCTATACTAAGGGGAGTGCTCCGAGGAATTGTTCGGATTGATCATTTCTTGCTCTTTCCGCCATCGTTCCACGCGACAGCAGTTCCACACTCACCATCTGGACAGCTGGCGGTCCACAACTGTGCGTTTCTCGAGAAACTTTCTGCCTCGCACGACTAAACTGTGGAATGAACTGTCACCAGCGGTATTTCCGAACCATTAAGACCTTCAAACCTCCAAGAAAAGAGCGTACTCTCTTTTAAAAGGAAGGCAACGCACTTGTTTCTCCTCTGGTGTTGCGGGTGTCCATAGGCGGCGGTGATCACTTACCATCAGGCGATCCGCCTGCACGTTTGCCTCCCTAATCCATAAAAAAAAATGAAATATTGCGTCAACTATGACTTTCGGTCCTACTTAATACGGAGCGGGCCTTTTGTAGTATACAAAAATATGTAAGTATATACTTTTTTTTAATAAAGGACACGTCAATTTGACTTCACCTCACCTGATGGTAAGTGGCAAAGTCTCGGCAAAAGGGTCACCATCGTAAACATGTACCATGTTAACAGTGGTGGCACTCAGCTTAACCGGGACTTTACCCAGGACTGTAGGAAGAAAGTATACAAAATTATTAATACAAAATCATTTTATTATATACTAAAAATATGTTTACAGAAAATCCCATTATTATGTTACACAATACGGGAATCGAACTCTTATTCTCCTGCACAGTAGCTGCGCTTACCGATGTGTCACTATAAGACAATCGTGATACATATGTGACGTACAAACAAAACGTTTATATAGCTAGGGCTGTATTTAATTACAAGATACGACCTTGCTATCAAAACAGAGCGAAAAAAAACCAAGTCACTTAACTATTGAAAAGTGACCAATTATTAAAATGACCACCATCAAATTCAGTATAGCAATTTAACAAGCGGCATGGCACACACAAACATTGTAAATTCATAACCCTTTTAGTGACGTGAAATAACAGTAAATAACCCATGCAGGTTTACATAGTGTTATGGTTTAACAGGAAAACCTATAAACCGTCCTAGGCCAGACTGAATAGGTTCATTGTGCACCGGGCTAGTTGACCCGTCGTCTCGTGAGCTCGACTGTACTGTAAAAAATTCACCAGGTTGTACGTTCGTACTCACGTCTGTAGAGTAGGCAGAGATCTATATACACCCCTTTTTTATCGTGTGAAAAATCCCCACGGTTACCACCCTCACGGAGCCGGTGGAGGTGGTTATGTCGGACTCGAACCGACTAAAACCCACGCCGTCTTGTGTCTTTGGTTGCCGACGTGAGATTGTCGAAAGTATATCTCTCGCACTCGGGCAGACCCATGACCATCTCTTTCGAGATGGCCCCCCTATCTATATATACCCCTAATTCGCAAACTATGATGATCCCAAAATATAGGACTACAACTCCCACAAATGTAGAAGGCGACTAAGGGATAGGACTGTTCTCCATCCGACAGTAAACATACAGCCCATGACTAAGCACCTGTTTCACGGCAATAGGCTCGCCTCCTATACTGCGGAACCGAAAATCATAGTTGCCGAAATTTAGGTGTTAACACACCTCTGCCTATCCCTTCGAGGATTTACACGACGTTAGTATATCTATGTATACCAAATGGTAGTTGTAATGTAAAAATCACAATAATAAACACTTTGTATAGAATTTCCCAGTCATTGAACCCATTGTATTAGGTATGTTATTATAATTCAACCTTTCATAAGGGTAAGATGAGACGTCACTGGCTGATAAAATGTGCTAGAATACTTTGTTTAGAACCTTTTGTGTATTTGAATTTAGCTCGTTCGTTCTTTCAGTGACTTTCGTAAGACACGGATCAATAAAATCTGAATATTTTTCATAATTACATCTTATTTTCATATATTAACATCAAACTGCATAATATGTCTTAAACTGCTTAGTATTTTCCAGTTGAATCATAAAATATAATGATGATGAATTAAATGCTAAGCTACTTAATATTAATTGATCAAATCAAAAGTGTAGGTACTATCTTAATTAATTTAATTCTCAACTCACAACACGTGTATTATGACTAGTGATTTTAATTGGTATATAATTACATCAAACTACTCTACTTTGTTAAGTAATAAAACTCATATTCAGGTGATCTAGCTGTATAATTAGTTTTTTTATTGAAACTCATACTTCAAGACGCCTCGTGATCGCGTGGAAACTAATATTATATTTCAATTGTTGTGTTTTTTCCTCAAAATGTTGGAAACAACTAGTTAACTGAGCGTGGGAGTTTTTACCAACTACGTCAGGAAAAATCTAGTTTAAATTGACTGTAATTATTCACGAAACGCACTGAATATGTTGGAAAATTTCGATAGTTATCCACTTAGGGAAATTTTTTTGTTGGGAAATTGGAAATTGTAGATTTAGCATATTTCCTTAAGGTAGTAACGTCATGATTTTCCCGGTTAGAGAAATATGAATAAAAATTGAAAGTTATAACCGTATGAGCATGACTCATTTTACTGTTTTATTGTCATTGTTTTGGATTACATTATTTCCTACTGCTATTGTTAAAAGTAAAAACTTGAAGGTAAATTACCATCTTAATTATGACGCATTAATTTATCTATGTAGGTTAGCGTAACGTTAATGTGAAGGTAGCAATCCGATAGCAAGCGGTTACCGTAGGTAGTTAAACATACCTAACTTCAAAGGTGTCATACTTGCCTGTGGCGGCAAGCAATGTGATACAAAAGAAGAAACAGATGTGTAGTAAGGCTTTCAACAAATATCAGGAAAAAACTGTCAAGTAAATGGGTTGATAAGAGTTAGACTTAGATCTGACCCTAGATGACAAGAATGCTTGGACTATGAAGAAATCAGTTTCTGTCTTCTTGCTGAATATCCTTTGCAGCCATGTAATGTAATTTATAACATATTTGCTCGTAAAGTGGTTGTAATTACACCAATTTCAATATCGTAATGTATCTCATTACGTACTTGTGCGATAATGTAATGTAAAAGGCACGTGTTTTTTTTTAATAAAGTTTTAAGATACTCCGTGAACGATACTTTTAAAAATCTTAGCAAAGAGGTTTTATGTCAAGAAAGTGGTCAATATTTTATGAATAAAATTAACTTTGGGAAATAAAATATAACAAATAAACATTTAATTCTTTAATTTACTTAATTTTGACAATAAATTACAACCATTTATCTGTAACAAAAACACTAAAATATTAATTTACTTTATTAGTAATACTGGCTGTTTTTGTACCTTTGCCTAAAAAAAAAACGTTGATGCGCGGGCACCGCTTATTTGTGGACAAGTAAAAATTTTTCTTTTCGCTGTATTAATTATTAATTTCCTCGTAAATATGTTATAAAACGTCGTATGACACACGTGCGCTTTGAAAATTACAGCCTCTGCTTCCTTATAGCCCTCGCCGAATGCTCGGGCTAGTAATATCGCCTCGGCTGTAATTTTCAACTTACCGCACTTATATCATAATGTACTATTATCGGATTAAGACTGATAAGTATACTAAGCACTAGAAAACTTATTGGCATCTGAAGGTGTAACAGGTCGTAAGATGTGTAAGGAAACAGGAAGATTTTACATTAAACTGTAGTTGCACTAACAGTGTTAACACCCATGCTAATCCATACTAAGACTATAAGGAAAATATTTCTTCATTTCTTCCTCCTTCCTCTCTCTGTCTGCCTTTCACGGTTTCACGCCTAAACCACTTAATGGATTCTGATGAAATTTGTTTTATGTAGGAGTAGGCGGAGGAGAATACACCGTGAGAAAGGACCTAGGTTATGTTTGGTCGCGATAATCGACATCCACAAAGACGGAGCCACGGGCAACAGCTAGTAAATTATAAGTTATCCATTTATTTACTCATATTCCCTTGAATGCCAGCAGGGGTGAAAGGCGGCTACAACCCCACGCCTTTGTTCTCCTACACTGGAAAGCCTTAGAGCTCCCGCCATGGCCAGTATTTTCTGAACAGAACATCCATCTCAGTTTCTCATTTGATCTGGCTGGAGGGCATCCAAGCATACCTAATGGTTCTTTATTTGTAACAATTTACAAAAACGCACACAACAATAAAATCTCTGATCTCGTAAACAGGCAAGGTCATGCCCAACCATCAATTAAAATGGGTTAATTACTTTAAAAAAAGTCCTAATGATACCGAAAATGTTTGTTTGTAAAAAGAAATAATTGTCGGGTTTTGCTCATAGATTAGTATTTGTATCTAAATGGTTCAACAAAAATATTGGAGTTGATTCTGTTCTTGCAAAAAATGTAGTGAGTAAACAAATTTGATAAGACAAAACTATTACTAATAATACTAATATCTCAATGTTTGTTTTGCTTTCAGTAAAGTAGTAATAACAGCATTACGATGGTTCTATGTTCTTTTTTTTATGGAATAGGGAGGCAAACGGGCAGACGAATCGCCTGATGGTAAGCGATCACCCATGGACACACGCGAAACCAGAGGAGTCGAACGGGCGTTGCCTTCCTTCTAAAAGAGAGTACGCTCTTTTCTTGTTGTGTTCAGTTGCAAATAGAGAATCGAACCTTTGACCATATTATGGATAGCAATCTTACTTAGTAAAAAATCATTAAATTGGGAACTGCTTAGTGTCCAGCAGGTGTGATCACCTTACCTGATTGGAGAAGCCTTATTCATACTTATACTTGTTGTGATGTATGGTTTTTCGAGACGCAAAATGTACATTCATCCACATTTAGCTTTAAGAAAATAAGTATTGTAAATTGACGTCTAAAAATGCCGCAGTGGAGTTTGTTGCGCCGTTTCTTCTCCACCAGCGCCTTGGAAGCGGTGGTAAACTTAGATGAAGTAGTATTAAAGTTGACGTCATTAAGAAACAATTTTATTGTTCTACATTGAGAATAAATGATGATGTTCTGCTGACATGTCATAGTCATAATCATAGTTATGACTATGACATGTCAGCAGAACATCACCCTTCGTTCCAGCAAAATAATGAAAGAAAATTTTGGAAAATTCTTCACACTAACAATCTGGGATCGGGATTGATTTATATCCTTGACTGTTCTGGTGATGTGACAGGGATTGAATACCATGATATATTAGTGATGCGGTCACGGGTGTACGAACAATGTTCCATCGGCAACCAGGTAACGCCAGTACAAACAACTAGTATCAAATGAAAATACTTAAGTTTTTAAATAGCATCGTGTTTTCAAGGCAAGCGAAGTAATGTAGGTCATAAAGATATCTCTGATCGCGGTTTTTGTTCGCTTCATTATTACAGTGGCAACGTGGGAGTCGATTCGGGCTGTTAACTTCTGTGAGGCGTGTTTACGAATGAATGAGACTTCAAGTCCGGCTGGCATTATTTGACAGATATAGGTACATGGGTAACTATTGTAGCTGCAGTTGTTTTGGGCCTTGCGAGATGTTCGAAATACAAGTTAGCTAAACTTTTTTTATAGTACGCAAAATCCCCACGGATACCCCTCTGTCTGAGCCGGAGGTGGATGTTATGTCGGAACCAACTAAAACACAGGTTGTCTGCGGGTCGTTGTGCTAGGCCGAAGGTGAGGTTGTCCTCTACATTTTCCTCGTACCCCGGCTCACCATACCTGCTCATTGTACCTCATGGTACCGGCACTACCCCCACTGGCTCCGGTTGGGGGTGGTATCCGTGGGGATTTTTTTCACGATAAAAAAAACCTGCTCATTGACAGTTAAGACTCTGGTGCAGGCTTTCCTGATGGGGCTGGTGGGTTTCATGATAGTTGTTCCCGTCGTCCACGATCAACTAAATCAACCGACAGCCTCTGTGGCGTGGCGGTAGTGAACGCGACTGCCACGCAAGAGGCGCGGGTTCGATCCCCACTTAGTGCAAATATTGATATGCATGAATATGGCTATTTGTATTGGTCTGGGTGTTTGTATGTATAATATGTATGTATTTGCAAAAAAAAGTATCTCAGATGTTTATCCGCATACTAGATTTCATAACACAAGCCAGTTAAGCTTACCCTGGGTCTAGATAGCGTTGTGTGGAATATTGTAGAATATTTGCAGAATGGAAGAGTAGGAAAATAGACCGCGGCTCCCAAGCGTTGATGATGACCGGGACTGATGCTAGAACAATAATGATGACTCATTTGTAACTGACCTGGATTGGCAGTGTTATTGAGCGTGACTGCTTTTTAAGAAGTTCTAGGATCGATTTTATGATCGAAATTTAGAACTACGTAGTATTTGATTTGATCTTTCTGTTACGTTGACTTCAGAGCACTTTGGGGAAGTACCTCTACCCAAATGATAACGATAATCAAGACTATAGCTAGTATTAAAAAAGATATCTTAATTAACCGTCAGTTACTAAATACAAAAATAATACTGTTAAAACCCGTGTGTTATCATTACTAAGAATAAAGTCTCAAATAAATACCTAACTCGATAGCATGATGTGTAACAACTTCAAAACAAATTTGAATCACATTAATGACTTTCTGGTAATCAGGTAAATTTGACAGAGGGATTTCCATCCAATTGAGCAGTCCCACTGGGGAAGTACCTGCCTCCGCCCTACAGAATACTGCGGTGTTCTGTTCCCGGCGGTGAGTAGGGTAGCCAGAGCTCAGTGGAGTGTTTTGTCAGTGGGAAGACCAAACGCTTGTCCTGCTTTATCTTCTACCCTGACTGCACATAAATTCGCTGTGATTACACGGCCGGCATTAGGAGTGTGAATACCCTGGTGTCGCAGACGTCCTTAGACCACGGTAACCACTTTCCATAACCGGCTGTATGCTTATCTGCAACCTTAGTGGTATAAATAAAAAGACAAACGAATGAAGAAAAATTAACGCATATGTATTGTAGTTCTGAAGAAGGCTATGGTGTAGCGGTAAAGTGGAGTTCCATACAAAAAAGAATGAACAATGTATATTATGCCATTCTGAAAATCCAGTCTGCAACGATGAACATGAAACACGTGTAAGTACCTATATTAAAAGTGTTATTAAAGCATTATGAAATGAATGAATAGACTGAATTATATTTATTACATTGTTATGTCGTCTAGACAATCGTATGTGATTAAGTGCGAACTGAACGAGTTATAGGTTGTACAGACCGCGACAAAAATAGCATAACACATTCTAATTATACTTAATAACCCTTGTGTTTCCATGAATTAAAAAAAATGTTAAGCCCGATTGTGATACTTTTGCTAAACGTAAATTTTGGTGACAGAAATTGTGTCTGTACCCAAAATCGGCGAGTGTGTATGAAAACAATTATGAAATTAGAATAAGCGAAAGATGTATGCCAGGATCGTAGCAAGTGGAAAACTGTAGTCTCTGCCTAACCCGCTGGGAAAAAGACATATATGTATGTATGTATGTTGTTTGTCTTCATAGGAAACTACGCGTCAACAACGCTTTAGTATCTATATATTTAAATACTCATGCCCACCAAAATTAAACTGATAAACACAATTAAATGTCACCACCAGCAATCCAAACATCTTATCAACCGTATTGTTCTTTATTATGCCAGCTATCTCCAAGGTCCACCACAAAGGCTGTACTCACAATCGTGAGAAGACTATTGTATGTGACATAACGCTCAGTAATGTAATTATGTGTGATTACAATTTAGTGCAAGGCTGTTCTGAGGTCATGTGCGAATGTCACATTAGGCAATAGCATTGTTTGTGTAATGTCACTGTAACGAATTTTGATTTTAATATCTGATGAGATGAGATGGTGGGTAGGTGTTAAGGCTGTTATGTAGCTATTGTTCTGTTAGTTAACTGTTAACTATACTATGTTAACTGTTTTTTGTTTGCTGTTGCATTATCCGGAACTAACAGTTTGAGATATATGAATGAAACTCTTATTTAAAGAGCACAGGGTTCGCTACCGATCCCTTCGTCCCACTTTTGGAGGAACTTTACACGATCTGCCTTGGACCAGATGGAAGTCATTAATCAGACCGGACTCGGGCCAGTCGATGCAATGAATGCCGGGGCAGATAGGGGTTCTCGTAGGGGGTGGACCTGCGATGTGAATGTCGAGTAACTCCACAGACAATGGGCCATCTGCCGATCACATGTACACCGCAGGAACTTATTTGCGCCTCTGAGAATGACATTCAGGTGGCAGCACACTGGGAGAAAATAATTTGAGGGCCGCTCCATCACCACGATAGAAGAAGAAAAACTCTTATATATTTTACATGTTCGTATGAATGGTCTCGAAGTATACGGAAAGCGGACCACTTCCTTTGGATATTAGCGGGACTCAATGCTATTGTATTATCTATGTATTTATATTTTGTACTAATGGGGCGTAGACTTATGATGCCGTTTTTGCAAGTCACAGGAATATATTACAGAGATAAAATGTAGCCTATGTGTTATTTCAGCATCTTTCTCTGTACTAAATTTTAATTAGACCCGTTTAACGTACACTCAAACACATTGTCAAACATTCGCAGTTATAATTATAAATATTAGTAAGATGTTGGAAGATAAATAAAATTATTGTTTTACATTTTTAAATACCGGTTCAGTTTTAGATAGATTTAAATAGAACTTTAGGAGAAAAAAATATTCTGACATCTAAAGCAATCTTTTTACCAAATGAAATTATTGAGTGTCTTTATACCTAACTTAACTATTGCCTAATAATAAAACTTAAAAATATTAAAATCCGTTATACACTCCGATCAAGTACATTATCTACATTTTAACATACATCAACCATTACCTTATAAATACAGCACATTCCTCACACGACATTCATTCCTCCCCATCATTAAATTTAAATAATAAACACCAAATCGTCGAGTTCGGGAGATAAACAAGCCAATGAGTATACTAATGAATAAAATATCTCATATCAACAATATGAGAATACTCACATGTCGAACTATTAATGAAAGATGTAACGCGAGACCACAATTATAAGATATTAATACAAAAAATCGAAGAGTAGGCGTGATTGTTGGGGTGCGTTTCCAATGACCGGACATCAATACGATTTTGAAAAACACAAGAGTCGTAGCGAACGAACCAATGTGTTTATTTGTTTTTTAAAAAGAAGGATAATCGATTTTACTGAGTTTCTTGCTGGTATCTATTAAGTAGAACCAACCTACCGAACCAGCGAAAGAATCATTTTCCAATGATTTATTTTATTTATTTTTTCTGTGATTCCAGACATTATTGTAAAATTTTGACGTTCATATGTGCTCTTTATGTGCCTAAACCGAATAAATGAAATTGATTCTTTGATTCTTTGTAGGTGACTTCGGAAGACTCATTGGCTAAATATTTTAATGTTGTAGAGTTTTTGTTATATACATATTGAAAATAATAAAATTATTAAAGCTACTTAACTGAGGCTTACGTCCAGCTGTGGACTGCAATTGGCTCATTGATTGATTGATCTGAATTCTTGTTCAAAATCCAGCGAACGTGGCGTGCCTATTCTTCTAAAAAACATCAACATTGCAATCCGAGGTTGAATTCTATAATTCAATATTAGATATTTAATACATATATTTTAATGGAAAGTTATTTGAACACTTATTACACAAATTGAAAGCAAAATCCTTACTCTTTGTGTACAAAAAAGACACTCATTATCATTTCACACTCAAATGGTACTGACCAAAAAATATTTTTTTGCAAGTTTCTACGAAAAAACAGTTAAAACTACATCTCATCAACGAGGAGTACCTTTCGAATACATAGGGAAAAAGAATCTTCTCGGGCGGGACTCGAACCTGCGATCTTTCCCTTACAGGAGCAATGCCTTGACCAACTCGACTATCGAGACACGCCGATATATACGTACGAGGAGTAACTTTTCATGCATATTGGATAGATATACTTCTCGTATCGTCCTACAAAGCGAACGAACCACGTATCCACGGCGTGTAATCTCGCCCTTAGCTTAATGCGCTCAATTGAGTGGTACAATTAGCGCCGGAGTCGATACGTGATCGTTCAGGCCCCCCGCCGTCGTCGACATAACTTATAGTAATTATTGTTTGTTTGTCCGTCTGTACCGGTGCTGGTGAGGCGACAGTGCAAGGGAATTGGTGTGAATTAAGATTGGTAAATCGGTATACAGTATTAATGGGTTGGGTGACCAGAGATGTAAACAATCTCATTTAATAGCGGCTGTAATGCTGTATGTATGCATATTAGTAACGATATTATAGCCTTCTAGGGTACAAGAGACATCGTACGGTTTTAGTGTGCTCAAGTCTAACATACCCATCTCATTGCTCTGGTGAGGTGAAGCCGAAAAGGGTTTCTACCCATTAAGTAGAAGGCGATGCGTTCCGCCGAGGTGCGAGGGATATGTCCAACAACCTCACCTTTCCCGCACGTGAAAAAAGGGCCTATAAATGATTTATCAGTTTCCCTGTCAACAGAGGTGAGCATAATGAGCTCTTCAAAATCACCAGCAAAAATCCTTATAAAAATCACATTGATATCCTCAAATCATCTTGATATCTAGCATGGTGACTAGGAGTCCGTCTACCCTGTAGTCTGTCCCTCTGCTAGTGTGTCCAGAGAGGTGGTGTCTGTATTATCTTCGCCAGATTTGATACAAGTCGTGTAACTGGATTCTGGCCATATTATCTTCTACATTATAATCGAAGTTTTGGTTTCAAATCTTGGCCATTACACTACCGGCATGAATCCGCTTCTAATACAAGCAATTTAGCTTATTTAAGGGGTTCGGGGAAATATTAATCATTACGTTTATTTATTCTTTTCTTTTTTTTAAATACCGTAACATTTATTTTAATTCTACTTTTCCTAAATCAACTGCACATGTCGCCTCAGCCTGTATTTCTCGATTCAATTCATAACTCTGATATCTTGAGAATTTCACACAGCACCCACCTTCCATTATACGAAAGAGCCAAATGTTATCAACACAATTCGAGCCGAACGTGTCAAGTGTGAACGTCGAATTGATTACAACCATTAGCACTCGTGTCGAAACATGGAGGTTATAAAACCGAAATATATACGTACATTTGAAAAATATTCTGTTGACAACACCCATGGGAATCTACCAAATGTATTTGCACTTCGAAAACTTAAAATTCAACTTTATTTCTTGCGCAATAGGAGATAGAATAGTGTAGTATTATTGTGGTTTGATCTTACGAAATCAGTCCGGATTAATCGGTGGACAGCGGGCAAGGAAGGCAGACAAATTATATACAAAATATTGAATAAGAATCATGTGATTGTTTTTTTCAAATTCTGACTTTAAGTAATTTGATTTGTGGTCACAATTTAGGTGATCAATATGCATCGTTTTAGTATGCGGTGGGTTAATTTTTGGTTGGGCGCGATGACAGGCGCATTTTAATAATATTTGATTAAATTTATTTAGTTAATAGCTTTCAAAGGTGGGTGTTATATCGATAGCAGTGACTTTCAAAAATATTAGTGCAGTTACCGGTTTAAATATGTCATATGTAATCTTTTGTAAATAAATCTATTTATTTTTTAGTTAATCCTGCAATGGGACTCGATTCTGTGCTATGTTAATACTTTTGAACCTTTAGATCATCGCAAACTGTAGACAAATAATAAGAAAGTGGTCTTATAAAACATCCTAAAATATATTCGATTCCAGTTTTACCATGGCACACACCAATGAATTTTCGATGGTTTTCGAAGTTATGTGTATATTTATCGCAGGTTTATAATTAATAAATGCCCGGTTAATGGCAATAGGCTCGCCACCTATTACATTGGGACCTAAACATAAACTGGCGAAATGTAGGTGCTAGCACCTCTGCCTACCCCTTCGGGGAATACAGGCGTGAGTTTATGTTATGCTAAAATATATTGTTACTCTTCTCAAAAATGTCTTAATTATTTGTTATATAATTCTTGCATCTTCATAGATACTTTCTAGTTTTATTAATAGTGTAAAAGTAAAAAAAAAAATGAACATGGTAAATATCCCGGTGAGTGTTACACTATTAATGTTAATGACCATGTCAATCTTAAATCATACTTTCTAGTTCTTCACATTACAACTTCTTATAAGCATAGAAAATCTATCTTTATAAAACACTAGCTTTTGCCCGCGGCTCCGCCCGCGTGGATGTCGGTTATCGCGACCAAACATAGCCTATGTCCTTTCTCATGGTCTAATCTACCCCTATACCAAATTTAATCAAAATCGATTCAGTGGTTTAGGCGTGAAAGCGTAACATACAGACAGACAGACAGACAGACAGAGTTACTTTCGCATTTATAATATTAGTATGGATTATACCTTAGAACCCAAACTGCAGTTCCCAGATATAAAAATACAATGACTATTAACAATTGTATTTCTTATCGATTGCTACTTTAAAATACACTACAAGCAATACAGTACCCGTAATCTATTAAAATGACCCTAAAAGGCATAATAACTGTAATATACATGATTTACTCACCCATTATCGAACCTAAACTTTACATAACACGAGAAAACAACTCTTACTACAACTTACGTACGACAGAAATGTCATATACAATAATCAAATGTCTCACCGATATTAATGTCATATAAATTATTGTAATATATTACAGTTACGTTGAAAACAAAGAAGGAAAGAGAATGAAAGACCACACAAGTGCCAATGATGGTGGTTGAAACACCATAAACAATTTTTTATTAAAACCTTCTTATTAACATATAGTGAAATTAGTTGTTGTTTAAAAATCGATGAACTGTATCGATTCTAGTGTTGTTTATCGATGTTGTTCGATTCGATTTTATTCAGTTCAACTGGTTCGCGGATTATGATAATTATTTTCTAGTGGCATAATATAGTAGGTGATTATGTTATTAGGTTTTAGAGGTGTATGGTTCAGACGGTAAGGTCATGGGAACTGACTGTTTAGTGTCACTATACAAAAAAAAAAGTAACTGTACACGTCTCGTGTTAGAATTTTTCTTGCACATTTAATAAATATATTTATTTTGTAAATAAATTATTTTTTTGAATGAATTTTTTATAGCATTTATTATGCTAACTTTTAAGTTCGTAAAACATCGGAAAAATGTAATCAGTTGGAAGAGCATTCTCCCTGTAAGGGAAAGGTCGTGAGTTCGAGTCTCACTTGCGCAAAGGCTAACGACTAAGAAAGCAGTAGGTATTTCCACCCAAACAATAATCATTAACATTTTTCATTTAAATGAAATGCTCAAGTGAGACTCGAACTTACGACCTTTCCCTTACAGGGAGAATGCTGATATGACAAATCAGTTGGAAGAGCATTGAGCATGAAAAATGTTAATGATTATTGTTTGTGTCGAAATACCTACAGCTGCCTTCTTAGTCTTTAGCCCTTAATTCTATGTATGATTAATTATGTTTATATCAATATTTAATTTTTACTTAATTTTGTTTATCTAGTTTACTTCTAGAAAATAGAATTTGTTAAAGATAATGAATAGTATTTGGTTTTATTATTATATTGTTTTAATACACCCTAATCTAATTCCTAAATACACGATGATCTTATATTTTGTTTGTGAATAATATTAACGAGATACGTCATTGCTATATATAGATATTTAGCATAGAAATTATAGTTATGAAGGTTAACATTAAAGTATATCGATAAATATATCAATAATAATAATAAAACCATGGCTTAATAAAATAAATCAGTATTATCGCAATACTTAACATACAAATTATTATTTCAAAGATTGATATTACTTATTCATCAAGTCGATTCTCAAAATTAATTCAGTAGCTTAACACATACGAACGTTGATTCTAAGTTATTACACAAAAATCATAACGAATCGATTATTCAGGGCTTTAAAAATTCTATCGATAAAAGCTCAAAACATCGAATCGATGCTTTTGAATATGAATCGATATCCATGAATACACTAGCTAAATAAGTCTCAAATTACAATGGATATCACAATTTGTTTTATGAAATATGTCCATACTTGCCCCGGGAACATGGAATAGGCGTTTAACATAAAAAAGCGAGTAGATATGCTCGGTCTTGAATCGATTTGATCATTCGATACTGTACGCGTGATCTTATTAATAAAAGGTAATAAAATAAGTGGTAGTTGAATATCGAACGTTGAACTTTTGAATCTACGAGTATAGAATATCCCGATAAGGTGGTCGTGATTTGGACCTTTTATTTTTGTGAAAAAATACTGGTAGTTAATCTGTAATGTACGGTGACAGTACCGTGATATGCCAATCATTACAAACATCATTTCTATGGAGTAAATATTCCTTTTGATCAAAGGTTAGACATACCCGCAGTTAAACTGAAAAAATGCGAATTTCAGACACCAAGGTGAAAACTTTGGACTTGACTAGGATGAAGCATATTTCCTTTTAATGAAATATGCTTACTGTTTATACTGGAGGTTGATGGCATCTTGAATCTACTACACATATTGAATAATACACTTACTAATACTAATACACTACACTACTTTACCACATAGTTTAATTATGCTTAGTGATGATATTCTTAGGTATATAATTTAGATACACATCTCATTGTAGTAATTTTAGGTGGGTATATATTTAGAAAAACAAATAATTTACAAAATTTTAATACAGAGAAACAGTTAAATCATAACTCTTCTCTTCATCTTAGCGTTAATCCCAGTTGCATCCGAAGCTTGCCTGTAAGAGATCGCTCTTAGCGATAAGGCCGCCATTTGTACATAATGTCATGTATTGTCCATACATTTACTGTATTACTGGTGTAAAATAAAGATTTATCTATCTATCTATCTATCTAAGCTTTCAGCTTGGAGTCTGGGGTCCGCCTTACCAGACTAACTGCGGATTTGGGTAAACTTCGATATTTTCTGTGAAGCGATTGCTATCTGACCTCAACAATCCAAAGGCGATATCGAAGCATTGCAGCTAGACCAGTTGTTGGACTTTTGAAGGCTCCAACTACCCGTAATGACTGCCATAGATGTTCGTATGGTAACCGGAACCAACGGCTTAACGTGCTCTCCGAGGCAGGACTAGACCAGACCAAAGCAAATACCCATATTCATGAATACAAATATTTGCATTGAGCGGGAATCAAACCCGCGCCTCCTGCGTAGCGGCCGCGTTCACTACCGCTAAATCATAACGATTTACTTTTAATTACTAATAAAGAAAGATGTAGCCACGATTATCTGCAACCGACGGACGTGTATGAAAACAAGAAAGTAGAAGAAGCAAAAAGAGTTTTTCAGGATCCTCAGAAGTAAAAATGTGTTATCTCAGCAAACTCCGATAGGAAAGGGATATGATATAGTACTACTTTGATTATAGTACTACTTACTAGTTTTTCTGCGGTAGCCTAGTGGTATGGGTAATGGACTGCTGAGACGAGGTCTCGGGTTCGATCCCAGGTTTACCATGGCACACACCAATGACTTTTCGATGATTTTCGAAGTTATGTGTGTATTTATCGCAGGTTTATAAGTGCGCGATTAATGGCAATAGGCTCGCCACCTATTACATTGGGACCTAAACATAAACTGGCGAAATGTGGGTGCTAGCACCTCTGCCTATCCCTTCGGGGAATACGGGCGTGAGTTTATGTTATGTTATGTTATGTTACAAGTTTTTTAAAGCTACAGTTTATTGTTACATTGAAGGTTTTGATTCATCAAATCGAACTGTACTGTACACTGTATACCTTGTTTACTTGTCTTCTGGTAACCTAAGCTCTGTGACAGGAAGATCCTTTATTTTAATGAAATTTTAAAGCATTTATTATGCTAACTTTAAAATTGACCTATGACTATTAATGAGCTTGAATTGATAAACCGACGACCTTTCCCTTATAGGGGAAATGCTCTCATAGCTGAGCTACTGAGCCACATCTGAATCAATTCAAATTTCCCTTCTCTTTATATCCGTCTTTAAGGCGACGGTGGGTCATCTACCAACACTCTTACTAACTGATCCAACAGTTTCACATATTGGTTCCAACCAATGAATGATTTTACAACTATTTTTAAACATTGAACAAGCGTCACCTGAGCAATTCTTTATTTCTGATTTTATCCAATTTTAAATAAGATCCTTATCAGAAGAGATAAATTAGCTTCTGGTTACATAGAGTATAGTTCCAAAACATAGAGAAAGTGGTACCTTTTTGTTACGTGCCCTCTATCTCAGACCTACCACCAAATAATGCTATGTACCTTATGCTTTCTATATTCGCACCAATATTTTATTTATTATTTCATAAACCTGACATAGTTAGACCCGAGTAATTTCTCACAGCTTTATGCCTTTAACAATAAGGTTGAAATTTGATTGTACCTGTCATTTTTAATACTCGAATACAGGGTATAATATATTGATTTGTTAATAAATTTATGACATCTTTCTTTGAATAGATGTTTTATTGGTCACAGTGAAATCAAATATCAACTAACGTTTTTGGGATTTATTGTTTTTGCGATTAGATAAAGAATATGATATTGTGTGAATTGAATTTATTGTAGAAAGTTGGTTCAATAGGCCTTACGACCTGTGGTTTCAAGTATCGACTGTCCCTTTTATTAATGTATTGACATTACATTGACGGTTAAGATATCGTACGTTTGGTGATAAATGTATTGGACAAAGGTCTTGGAGATACATATATCACATACCCCGAAGGAATAAGCAGAAGTGTATTAATACTACATTAAAAAAAAAACGCAAACGCTAAACGATATTTACGATTGGCGAGTAATCCATACTAATACTGTAATTGCGAAAGTGACTTTCTATCTGTCTGTCTGTATGTTACGCTTTCCCGCCCAAACCACAGAACCAATTTTGATGAAATTTGGAATAGGGGTAGATTAGACCTCGAGAAAGGACATAGGCTATGTTTAGTCGCGATAACCGACATCCACGCGGGCGGAGCCGCGGGCAAAAGCTAGTATTAAAATATGTGTAAAAACAAATAAATAAAAATACTAAGTCAGATTGTGAATTAATGACAAGCATCTAATCATTAAATATTCAAATTAGTCTATTAAATTTATAATAAAAGTATTAAGTCAAATTGTGAATTGTATAATATCTTGCTAAAAAGACACTTTATCTGACCCGGGAATTTACCATATGGACTCACAATCGTATGATACAGTCAACATTAGACCGATCATGATCAACAAAGTACTAAACACCATCGATGCATTAGAAAAAATTAGCTAAATAAGGAATCATGAATGAAGAATTCAGTTCTAAAAAATCTTAGAAAATAATAAATAGAATTTACTTTTTCCTATAAATTCATCTACAATTAGAGCTGTGCTCATGTAGGGACACAGATAGATATCGTGATTTACGGGCATGCGCGCGCGCTGCGTCGCCCGATCTTATCTGCAACGAGTAGCGCCTTTTGGTAATGAGCATTGTGATCTATTTGCTGCAGCTACTGAGTTCAATTCCCAGTTCGCTGCTATTTCCTGAAACTTAATGATAATGGTATTATTTATTTTCATTAATTTTATTTTTATATACTTAAGTAGAATATCAACAAAGAGGAATGTAGAATTTAAATTTAATATTTTATGAACGACATTCGCAGCATTTTGTCCAAAACTACTACAAAGAATTTTCTAACAAATACACAGTAATTGAGATGCTGCGACTTCATGAATACTCGTAGCAGTCACAGTTTTTACTGTTGCACCACCGAGAAAGTATTTTTTTTATAAAAGGATACGTCAATTTGACTTCACCTTGCCTGATGGTAAGCTAAAGGCAAAGTCTCGAAAAGAGGGTCACCATTATAAACATGAACCATGTTAATAGAGGTGGCACTCAGCTTGACGGCCTCATCAGATGCCTTTTCACGCCCCGCTTAAAGGACCCGGGTCTGTAGGAAGAAGGAAACACGTGAGCTGGCAGGGAGTTCCAGGTCTTTTATGTTTATAAAAGCAGTAGGAGTGAGATATGTATGCTAGGCTTGCCCATCTCATTGGGAGGCTTGACTGTATGAATTTATGTATGTATGATGATGAAAAAGCTACATAACTATCAAATGAACTTTAACAAGCTAAAAATAAATAATGCCGAGTAAACACTTCTGTAAAACCCCAAATATCCTAATACATTGTTTATCAGTTTCAATAATGACTAATCTCCACGAGTACATGTAAAGTGAGTACACACCGTAGGTGTTAAAATTCAACTCGTATGCTTTCGATTTCATCGCGAAGTCCTTTGTTATGAAGGTGATTGTACCAAGCCGTGTCATACAAACCGCAACGATGTTCTAATATATCGCAAGTTTGGCTGCGTATAGTATGGACTTTAATATTTGTAGGTGTGTCCATGGTTATAAAAATATTGTTGTTTAAAGACCGTGGTGTGTGAACTGGTGATTCCGGGGGCGAGTCGGGGACACCATTGTCCCCCCCTCCCGAGGAGGACCAGACCGTAAGGGATGGGTCTGGGTCAGCCATGGTGAGAGAGATATGTCGAAGACAACCAGGTTCGAGTCCGACCTAACCTCCCCTTCCGGCTCCGGCAGGGGAGGTATCCGAGGAGATTTCCGCACCAATGATGGTATTGAAAGTTTATTTTATAATTTGAATGATTTTTTTATAGCATTTATTATGCTGACTTTTAAGTTCGAAAACATTGGAAATTAAATTAAAAATTTAAAAAACCCCCGTCACAAAAAACACCAAAAAATTTAAAAAACCCCCGTCCCAAAAAACACCTTATGATATAAAGGAGTACTTAACCAGTTACGGTCCCCCGACATGGCAACCGTTGAATTAAAATTTATTCATTTATTTTCAACTTTTTGGTGTTTTTTGTGACGGGGGTTTCTTAAATTTTTAATTTAATTTTTATTTTATACTTTTTAAATTGATCTACTAGTCAAGCTCTTTCATTTGATACCCATATTGAGGGAATTATAAAGAAATTTGTATTCCAACATGTTGTGGCGGCGGCCATCTTGGACCGATTTTTTTCAAACATAGCTAAGAACACTCCCGACTAATATACCTTTCAAACAAAAAAAACTAAATCCAATTCGGTTCATTCGTTTGGGTGCTACGATGCCACACACACACACACACAGACACGTCAAACTTATAACACCCCGTCGTTTTTGCGTCGGGGGTTAAAAATGAAATGCTCAAGTGAGACTCGAACTCACGACCTTTCCCTTACAGGGGGACTGCTCTTCCAACTGAGCTATTGATCCACACTTGAATCATTCCAAATTTTCCTTCTCTTTTATATCCGTCTATAAGGGCGACGGTGCAGCCATCTACCAACATTCTATATATATATATATTTTATAAGTTCAAATAAGTGAATGATATTTGTGATGTTATTAATATTCAATGTAAAATTGATAGTCATGTTAGTAAATAACAGACGTGTTACTTCTTTTATTTCGGATTCCAGTTCTGGCAGGGGAAAATCTGTTGCTATTGGAGCTTCTAAACAATTCATACAGACAGAATTCATACCGTTACTGGAAATTTAATATCAGGCAACTTCAAGTTAGTAACTTAGCATTCTAATTTAGGAGGTCCCGTGAGGTGGTTGTCACGACCAAACATAGCCTAAGTCATTTTACAAGGTCTAACTTATCTGTATACTAAATTTCATCAAGATTGGTTCAGTGAAGTTTCAGTGAGTGAACGATAGATAGAAAGACAGAGTTACTTTCACATTTATAATATTAGTATGGATATCACCGAGATAATCTAATAGGTACTAATGATATACTGATGATAGTGTGCAGCAGGGAACTAGGATAACCCTAGGTATTCCTAGGTATATGTGTAGCAGATTTCACCAAGTGCCATCAATCTCCAGTATAAACTAGGTTTCCTTAATATAATATTATTAAAATATTCGTCTACACAGTGGTCAAACCAACCACTACACAACGTACCAGACAACCCAAACATGATTTACTACAATCAACCAAATATGGTTGTAAACAACCACGAGTAACCTTGACAGCAGCCCATGGTTTGTCATCGAGCCTTTCTTTGTCGAGGCCGGGAAAACAATAGGCACCAATCTGCCCATCCTGACCTTTTAATGCCTGGTATTAATTGGCATTATTCGATGCACTTAATCCAAAACACTCTCAAACAAATCTCAACTCTAACATAAAACCCTAGAGTTGATTATCTATTAGATGGTTTCAAAGTAGATACGTCATATGAAAGGTGTACAAAATATTCAAATGAGGTATTTGGAGGTCGCGAATGTCTTTACAGTAGACGGCCAACAATATTGGATTTGTTCCAAAGACCGTTGCACTTACAATGCATCTTTGTTATCGCGAGGCCTACAGTGCCCTTGCCTTGACGGTGTTTCCGATTTAAAAAATAGAATAGTCTTCTGTGTATTGTTTTAGCTTAATTGATTGTTTAGGTGAAGATACGGTTGTTGGTTCAAGGATAAGTATTTAATCGTCACCTGCGTGTCACTAATTCAGATGTCTCAGTGTTATGTACACTTTTTCTATCGAAATAATGCTATTTTCCGCCGCCATTATTATAATAGCCCGGGTCTTTTTGTCGTTGGCCTTGCAGTAATTCGGATTCTGTTTGTTTTAACTTTTGTAGAGTACGGAATGAAGTTGGTTGAATCGTATTTATTAAATATTTTCAAGAACAATTCCCAGTCTTATTCTTAATAATGTTTAATTTGCAGTTTCTCTCGTTTATTCCTCCGTTGCTTTTGATGGTTACCGGGAGACCTGATTTTTTGCGCTCAAACGGCTGAAAGGATCTGGCTGAAAATCGTACAGAAACAGCTTAAAGCGTAAAATAACACAGGTGATATCATCATCATCATCAGCAATCCCCCACATTGTAGTAACTAGATCGGAAAAACACTCGAGCGGTGCCAACAACAACAGTTAATTTAAAATAACCGAAATTTAACGTTTAGAAATTGTCAACATCGTTGAAGTCTAAAACAACTTTAATTGAACTTGTTTGATCTTTTCACAGTTGACATTTTTGTTAAGAAAACATCATTAAAGACGACATTTTTTTTATACCAGCTACAAGCTTGAGAGGATATTGAAATGTCAAATCAATGCCTTCCGCGGTGGTTATTGATTTGACTCGGTATTTGGCAGCCACTCAACATAAATGAAACTTGGCCTAACTTTACCACTTCCTTATTTTGTAGTATGTCTGACGACTTCTGTGAGTCTGTGGCGTGGTGGTAGTGTTCGACTGTTAAATCAGAGGTCTGGTCTGGATGTTTTTATATATATAATATTATGTCTGTATTAAAAAAAACAGTGCTACTCCAGGAATGAGATAAAAGTGAAAACTTGGCCACTAGAATTTGTAGATAGATACTTACCTATATGCAAAGGTGTCACGTGTGAATTATTACAAACTGTCAAAAGAAGTCTCAGTAACGATGTCGACAGTTTAAAGTTTTTTTTTCATTGCAAAACTTATAGTTAGCGTAATAAATGCTATAATCTTTAATACCTATATAATAAACTAGCTTTTGCCCGCGGCTCCGCCCGCGTGGATGTCGGTTCCCGGCAATTATTCGAATTTTTCTCGCCGTAAAAACCTTCCCTGGACTTCCACGAATAATTCAAGACCAAAATTAGCCAGATCGGTAAAGGCGTTCTGGAGTTATATCGTCAGGAAGGAAAACCCGACTTATTTTTATATAGTAGACTAGCAGTCCCGGCAAACTTCGTTTCGCCTTAGAAATTAGAATCAATTAGCTGTTGATTCTAAATAGTTTCGGCAGCGCATTCGACGAAAGACATTTTAAGACTCATTTTTCTACACCTTCGGTTACATTGTTCAAATTTTACCAAGGATCCCTAATTTTTTTCAAAATGAAATGTAGCCTATGTCAAATTGGAAGAATGTAGCATTCTATTGGTGAAAGAATTTTTTAAATCGGCCCTGTACTTTTTGAGCCTATTCATTACAAACATACAAAAAAAATAAAGTTTAAAACTAAAACCCGACTACCGAAAAATCACGCTCTAAAAGTAACAAACAAGAAAATATCAAGGATAGCCGTGGTCGTATGCCAATTTTCCCTAGAATGTATTGTTTTGTTAGAGTAAGTGGCATACGACCACGGCTATCCTTGATATTTTCTTGTTTGTTACTTTTAGAGCGTGATTTTTCGGTAGTCGGGTTTTAGTTTTAAACTTTATTTTTTATTTATATTATTTTGGGGCCAAGTAAAGCTAATAATTTATACATATTTGAAATGTGCTTATTACGCCCTTTCATTTGATACCAAACACGGCATATTAATCTCAAATTTATTTTTTAACACAGTACCTTATGAGCGCTAGAGGGCGCCACACAAGATTAAGTGACACGTCATATAGCCTATAACCATCGGACGATCAAGCCGCTTGTAACGATACCTCATTTGTCCAGTTCTAATAAGTAGTTGAGGAGCTATGGGGGAACAAATGAACATACATACATACATACATACATACATACATACATACATAGCCTGTCAAAATCATAACCCTCCTTTTGGCTTCGCCGTAGTCGGGTAAAAATAGGTACAAATCTTTCCTCTTTATAATATTAGTGTAGATGACATAAAGGTTCGACGATAAATTCCTAGGGCGATGAAATTTATTTGCTTTCTAGAAATCATAACTCAAGGTAGTTAAATTATGCCTACAAGTCCTAGAATATTTGGGAAAAAAGAAGTCCTATTTATTTATTGAAAAAAAAAAATTGCGGTCTGTGAATTTGTAGTACTTAATTCTCTTGATGAGGCTGTACTCCTAGTAGCGCCAAGTGAATGGCCTATTGTTGCATTCTTAGCGAAGGACAAATTGCCATTAATTGATTAAAAGTAAAAATAAGTATTTCTTTTCAGATGTAGTCCTTTTTGAACTGATAAAGTTCCTAGATCGGGGTATAAAGTTCTTAGATCGAGATTTCAACGTTAAAGGATAAGTATTTACATTCTAAGGGCTCTCTGCCAGTATCAACAATTTAAAATTTGCGGAAGTTTAAGCGAATATTACACATCGCAATAAATCTACTTTTATCGGCCTCTTGATGTTGAATTATTTGTTATCTACTGTACTATATTATAGCTTGGTTGCCTAGTGGTATGGGTAATGGACTGCTGAGACGAGGTCTCGGGTTCGATCCCAGGTTTACCATGGCACACACCAATGACTTTTCGATGCTTTTCGAAGTTATGTGTGTATTTATCGCAGGTTTATAAGTGCCCGGTTAATGGCAATAGGCTCGCCACCTATTACATTGGGACCTAGGATAGGATAGGATAGGATAGGGGACTCTTTTGTCCGCACTTAGCCTCTCTTTTGGGCCATTGTGCGTAGAGAGTGCTGGCTAGAGCAGCCAGCCTAGCTCCGCCCAGAAACGCAGAAGCTTACTGGGGGCTTCACAGGCTTCGCGGAGCGACCTCACTGTGCCGAGGATTTGGGATCGTTGGGCGGCCACTGCCTCGCATTCCAGTATTACGTGGGCGGCCGTTTCCTCGGCGCTGAAGCACCCCCTGCAGAGGGGACTATCCGTGACGCCGATGGTATGTAGGTGCTTGTTGAGGGGGCAGTGGCCCGTTATTGTCCCCATAATTGTCCTTAGACTTGTTCTGTCTAGTCTTAGGAGACGTTTCGTTAGCCGTTTATTTATCGACGGCACAGCCTGTTTTGATTGCCTGCAGTCGATGGTTTGTACCCATCTTTGGTTATGTAGTTCCACAGATCTCTGGCGTATCCAGGTACGGATCTGTGAAAAAGGGATCGGCAGTAGTGGTAGTGGGCCAGCAGTGGTCATATCGGAGCCCCTCCTCGCGAGTTCGTCCGCAGCATCGTTTCCGTAGGACCCACTGTGCCCTTTTATCCACTGTAGCTTTACTACATTATGGGTGGATAGCTGGTTCAAAGCAGTTTGGCATTCTGCCACTAGTGTGCTGTTGGTTGTTTGGTGGTTTAGCGCTTTTAGGACGGCTGTGCTGTCGGTTAGGAGCTTTATGTTAAAGCCCCTAACCTGCTTTTCGCTTATTGCCGTCGCTGCTGTTGTTATGGCGACACACTCGCATTGGAAGATTGAGCTGTGTTCGCCTAGTGGAAGGTGGATATTCAAGCCAAGGTCCAAGGAGTGCACGCCGGCTCCTGAACCATTCTTTGTTTTGGAGCCGTCAGTGTAGACGCGCATCTCCTTAATACCAGAGTAGTCCTTTTCCTCGGCTTGCGTTGTTATCTGGTATTTTTTGTTGAAGAAGTGTTTTTTGAAGGTTTTATCACAGGGAGCAGCTATTAGTGTTTTGTATTCCATCGCCCGCCCAAGAATTGTGGTGTGGGGACTATTGTGGTTGTTTCCCCAGAGTCCCAGGTGCCACATTCTAATGGCGGTGATGGTGGCTTCCTGTTGGATGTATAGGTCAAGCGGCGTTAGGTTCAGAGTTACCTCCATAGCTGCAGTTGGAGTGGTTTTCATGCATCCGCAGATTGATGAGCAGGCCAGCCTTTGGAAGGACTTTAATTTGGTAATCACGGTAGACAGTTCCGTGCGGGTCCACCATACCAAAGCCCCGTAGGCTAGCATGGGCCTTATCACCGCTGTGTATAGCCACAGTGCTATTTTTGGCGATAGTCCCCATTTGCTTCCCATCATTCTTTTGCATTGGTAGAAAGCGATTGTGCACTTGTTCAGTTTGTAGTCAAGGTGCCTGTTCCAAAGCAGCTTGCTGTCGAGAATTACACCTAGGTATTTTACTTCTTCCTTAAGTGTTAATTCGGTTGCGAAGAGTTTCGGGAGCTTGTATGGGCCCGGTGCTCTTCGGTTTGTGAACATTACTAGTTCGGTTTTCTGGGGGTTGACCGAAAGTTCGTGCTTTGTGCACCAGGTTTCTATTATTTTGAAGGCCTGTCTCATTCGGTCGCAAATGGCACTTTCGAATAGTCCCGTTATTAAGATCGTGATGTCGTCCGCATAACCTATAGTAAAAAGGCTGTTTGCGTTCAGATCTGTTATAAGCTCATTTACCACCAGGTTCCATAGTAGGGGAGAGAGTACCCCACCTTGTGGGCATCCTCTGCCCACAATGCCCCGAGTTGTGGTGTTGACTGTGAGCTGCACGGCCCTCTGTCTGAGCATGTTATCTATCCATTCGATAAGTGTTGAGGGCACGTCGTGTTTGAGCAGTGCTTTGTTGATGCTGTCAAAGTTGGTTTTGTCAAAGGCACCCTCTATGTCAATGAAGGCACCAAGGGTTGTTTGCTTTGACTTCAGGGCTCCACCGATGCGGGACACCACGTGGTGGAGTGCCGATTCTGTTGATTTGCCCTCACTGTAAGCGTGTTGATGGGGGTGTAGAGGTTTCAGTGCTAGTACTTGGGTTCTAATTACCCTATCGCCTAGCCGTTCAAGTGTTTTTAGCAGGAACGAGGTGAGGCTGATAGGCCTAAAAGATTTGGCCTGAGTGTAGTCACTTTTACCTGGTTTGGGGATGAATATTATTTTGACTTCCCTCCATTTCAAGGGTATGTAGCGGTTTGCGAGACAGCCTTGTAGCAACTTGGCTAGGTGGTCCGCTATGATTGGTCCGCTCCATTTCAGGAGTCCTGGGAAAATACCATCCAGGCCTGCTGCCTTGAAAGGTAGGAAAGTGTTAATTGCCCATAGCAGTTTTTCTCTGTCTATGGTTTCCCGAGCAACCTCCCAGTCTTGGATGCTGGTTGGACGGTGGTTAGTGTCTACCCATGTTTGTTCATTTGCTATTTTGCAGCCCGGAAAATGGGTAGTTAGTAAAATTTCGCATGTTTCAGCGTCATTTGTTGTGAAAGTGTTGTTTGCTTTTTTGAGGCAGCCAATGGAGTTTCCCTGCTCTTTGGAGAGGCAGGTTTTAACCTTGGAGGCCTGGTTACTATTTTCGATGCTTGTACAGAAGCGTCTCCAGCTTTCTGCGCGTCTCTGTCGTATTTCGGTTTTATATTGTTTTTTTGTGTTTTGATACTTATCCCAGTCAGTCGGTTCCCTGGTGTTGATAGCCCTGTTGAAGAGTTTTCTCAACTTTCGTCGCAGCCTCTCAAGGGACGAACACCACCAGTGTCGCCCCTCCCCAGACTTAGGTGTGGTGAGGGGGCAAGACTGCTCGTAGCTTGAGATAAGTATGGATGTGATTTGGTCTGTGTATAGGTCTAAGTCCGAGACTTTGAGGTCTTCTGATGGTAAGTGTAGGTTGTTTATACTGGCTTTGACTAGGCCTACAAATTTTGGTATGTCTGTCTTGCGCGGTAACCTACGTGGTTTGGGCTTCGGTAATGCTATGCTTAGATGGTAACGGATCCATCTGTGGTCAGAGCACGAGGCCTCGCCGGACACGTGCCATCCGGTGATGGACCCCGCTATTCTGGTCGATGCCAGAGTGAGGTCAATCACCGTTGCGTGCCGTTTTGTAACGAAAGTAGGTTCTGAGCCTCGGTTTAAAATGTTGAAATTATGCGTAAAAATAAAGTTGAGCATGTCCTCACCTCTGGTGTTGCTGTTTTTGTTACCCCACAGAGTGTGATGTGCGTTCGTGTCGGCTGCGACGATGATGTCCAGACTCTCCCTCTCGCAGTACTCAGCCAGTGCGCTGAGCTCCGGTAGGGGTAGGTCCTCGTTGCCAGGCAGGTAGGCGGAAGCGAGGACGATGTCTGGCTGGTGCTGGTCACTTCTGCTCAACTTGACGGCTGTCAGATCCCTTGAGCAGAATTGGTTAATTAACAGTGTTGGTGAGTGTTTTGGGAGGTAAATGCATGTCCTTGGTTTACTTACGGAAGTATCCAGCAGCAGTTTGCCTCCGGCGTTGTTTAGACCACAGACTTTGTTGCCGTTGATCCACGGCTCCTGGATCAAGGCTATGGTCTGTGGGTTTTTCTCCAGCACTCTGCGCAGGGAAGCCGTCGCAGCCAGGCTGTGCTGGAGGTTGATCTGGACGATGTCAATCCCGCAAAGGGGAGGAAGGGAGGTCACCAAGTTCACTCCCTCCTCCCCCTCCCGGAAAGCACTCCTCCTCCGACTCGTGGAGTGGCGACAGAGGGACATCCTGCTCCATGGCCGCTGGTTGAGGTTGTTGCACCGCTGATAGCGGCGGCGCTCTGGATGTCGACGCTACCGGTTCAGGTGGGACTGCGTCCGGTTTGGCCGGTGTCGAGGTGGTTTCCCCTTTTGGCACGGTTGGCGGCTTTTCGAGGAATATCACATAGATATTCCCCATCAGGTAGTATAACCTGCGATCATTCGCCCTCACCAGTTCTGCCTCTGCCTCCGTGATGCGGAAGTGCAGACTGGTCTTCGTGCCGTCGGGGTGTACTTTGGTCGCGGTGCGGTCCCAGGTATTTATGTTGAGGTGCCGGTTCTGTCGCGCCAGAAGCCTCTGCATATTTTCAGGGCTTTCTACGCGGCCCGGCACGCTGACCACACAAGGGATTTTCCTGGGTATGGCCGATTGGGGCCGGACCACAAGACCGGTGTTGGGTAGTGGTGACGCTAGGGTGCTGACGGTCTTGACTAGCCACGCCATCGTAAACTCGTCCTCGCACCATGTCTTGAGGACGCCGTCCGAGTGGTGGGGCCGACCGCGGAATCTCAGGTCGTTCGGTGTGGTGGTGAGAGGGGCTTCCAGGTCCGCTAAGAGCTCGTCCCTTAGCTTGCCCTCGATCTCGTCCCGGATAGCCTCTGCTTGTGTCTGTGACAGGTCCTGAAAGGGCTCTGTCATGACAGCTACGCAGAGGCTGTTGGCTAGGAAGGTGGCGGCCGCCTCAGCGTACGACCCAGAGGTCCTGCCGGAGTTCCTGGCCTTTTTGCCTTCTCCGGTCGGGGTTACGGTATCCTCTGGCCGTGAGCGCTTCGCCGGTCTCGCGTTAGTTTGTTGGCGTTGGCGTGGAGGCTTTGGAGCAGCTGAAGGGCCTCCTACGGGTTTCCCGGGGTTGGCGGGATGCCTTGCGGCATCTGCTGCATCCACACGCGCCGCTGTTCGAGCCTTGAGTCGGCGTCTTTTGGCCGCGGTCATCTTTTTCTGCGCCGTCGACCAGGTGGTGTTGGTTGCAGTAGGCGATTGTATGGCCTCTCTGAGAGAGGTCATGTCCATCGCCTCGGTTGTTGCTGGTGGTTGGCCAGAGGTCACAGTCACCTGAGTACGCGAGTCCTGGTTGGCCGGTTTACCCCTGGTTGTCGGGGTCACGCCCTTCGACTCAGCCTGTTCGGCTGGGTTTGGGGGTGTGGCGCCTTGCGGCGCAGTTTGTCCAGATCCAGGTCTCGACGTATTTGGTGGGACTCTGCTGGGCCCAGCTTCGGGTACAGGACGTAAAGCTGCTCCTGGTAGTTTGCCAGAAGGCTTGTCCTTTGTACCCTTGGCTGTTAGGGTGTGGGAAAGGGATGCTTGTGCAGCTGCTTTCCTGGTGTTTTTAGGTAGGGGGTTTGGACAGGATACTGCTTCTGCAGCAGCGATCTTGCCCGATGGTGGTCGAGTTGGGGCCGATTCTGCTGGTGCAGCAGCAACCGTGCCCGTTGTGGGTTTTGAAAGTACTGCCTCTTCGGCAGCGATCTTTCTGGTGGTGTTGTTAACTATGGCCTCGGAATCCATGTGTTTTATCGAGAGAAGTTTCACCTCAGGAGCTCTCCACCCGCCACGGAGCCCTCACGTCGGGGACGTCGCTTGTTTAAACAAGCGATCGTCAGAGCTACTCCCTCGGTATAGGTCCCCAGAGTTGAGAAAAAGACGCGTCCGCACACAACGAGATGAGCAGGGCTTTCCACAGCATGAGACAGTGCTGCTTCCGTCCAAGCCACCGCGCCGTGCCGACTGTCCCTCCCCAAACCCAGAGACCTCGCTCGGCAGCCCGCTTATGGGATGCCACAGCCGATTGATCACAGGTAGCTACTCTGTGACCTCCCGTGTAAGAAGAAATCCAGACCAAAGCAGCGTGTTGCTTACGGTGTGCAACAACTCCGGCACACCGCTCGCTCAACTACCAGGACTCCTTCATCCCCCCGTACGGGTCCCCGCGCACGGCACAAACACGCGGGAGATCATTGCTATCCACCACCTGCTTTTGTTTGGTGATGAACACGCGAGACATGATCTCTACATCTCTGCGTTGGTTCGTCTGGAGGTTTCTGTTGCGTCTATTTCTTATGAACTAGACAAAGAACAGGACATGACAACCTCGGGAAGGATAGTCCACCAGACTTGCTTTGAGGATCTACACGACCTGCGCTCTCCCTCAAAACCACGTCACCCTACCCCTCAGAAGGAGGGGGAAGGTAGGTCCAGGCTAAGGTTTCCGGTAGTAGTACCGCTGTAGAAACGTTAGCCTGTCCCCGTCCCACGTACATTGGGACCTAAACATAAACTGGCGAAATGTGGGTGCTAGCACCTCTGCCTACCCCTTCGGGGAATACAGGCGTGAGTTTATGTATGTATGTATGTATGCATTTTAGAAGCCACACTGTTTTTACTGATGATAATTAAACCAAGTTCAAGTTCATTAGGTATATCGAAAGATTTAAGTATATTATTGACACATTCAGGGCGGTTAGATGTCAGTCCTTTTCATAGAATTGAAGATAAGTCAAATAAAGAGAAACCTTAAAAAAATACGTACATACAAAGCCTCTGTGGCGTGACGGCAGTAACCACCACAGCTACGCAGGAGGTGTGGGTTCGATCCCCGCTCAGTGCAAATATTTGTATTGATGAATATGGCTATTTGCATTTTTTTTTTTTTTTTTTTTTTTTGACCGTGGGGGAAATCCTTCATGGATGTTATGCCGGACTCCTACCGACTAAAACCCCCACGGTATCGCCCAGCAGCCTATAGTTGGGAGCCCCGGGTAAGCCCTCGGAAGGATGTCCCAGGGCTCTCAACAGACCCACGGCTTTAATGCGGCCTCGTCTAGGGGGTGGTTCGGGTGCTATCCCGCGTCTATGGGGGGTTTTCGGGTATCATCCCGCTTCATAGGAGGGGGGAGGCGTGCGTGAGTCCGTCACGTCACGCTGCCGTCATGGGCCTGCTTCTGTAAGGACGATGAGCAGCCAACTGATCGTCCTCAGGCCCCCGGTCATGGAGGCCGATGGTCTTCGGCGAAGACACGCCGGCGGCGCCCAAGCCGCCGACTGCGGAACTCGGGTGGGAGAGTTCTCTCCCGCTCCCGCCCCGCCGCCTCCTTCACGAGCATGACCTGCTCGCAGAAAGAGGCGGCGCTGTCCCACTTACTCCCGCTGGAGACCATGGCTCCCACCATGGTCTCGAGCGAGAGAGTGTCCACGCCCAAGCCCACTACGAGGACCTGGCGCTGTTGCGCCCACGCCGTGCACTCCACCAGCGTGTGGAGCGCTGTGTCATCGCTGCGGTCCCCGCAGTGCTGACAATCGGCCGTGGTTTCCCGGTGTCTTCGCCACAGGTACCTACCGAAGCTACCGTGCCCGGTAAGCATCTGTGACAACCGGTAGGAGAGAGCACCATGTCTCCTCTCCAGCCACTCGTCCATGACCGGTCTGACGGCCGCGATTGTGGCGAATCCCCCCTTTGGTTGCTCAAGTCGCACCTTCCATGTCTCCACGGTTTCCTGGTGGAGCTGGGACCGCTGGGCCTCGATTTCTCGAGACGCAGGCCATTGGCCCCGCTCCAGCGCCTCCTTGCGCCATTTAAACAGAGACGCAAGGGCTCTCGCTTCCAAGTCCCATGGAGGGGTCCCGGCTAGGAGACATGCCGCCTCACCTGAGATCGTGCGGTATCCCCTTATCATCCTGACGGCCATCGCCCTCTGTGGGCTCAGCAATCTAGCCACATTACTGGCCGTCAGGGTCTCCGCCCATACGGGGGCCCCGTATAGGGCCATACTTCGCACGATCCCCAGGTACAGTCTCCTGCAGGGAGCGTTGGGTCCCCTGATGTTGGGCATCAGCCGTGCGAGTGCAGCTGACACCCCCTTCAGTTTTGGGACCAAACTTCGGAAGTGATGTCCGAAGTTCCACCGGCCATCGAGTACCAGCCCCAGATACTTCATCGAGGGCTCGATGCCGATGCTGACGCCCCCTACCTGTAGGCTGGATCCCGCAGGTGGCCCCATCCGAGGTCCGTGGAAGCACAGAGCCTCGGACTTGTGAAGGGCGACCTCGAGACCCAGCCGCCGTATCCGACCCACGACTTGAGCAACCCCTGCCGTGGCCTTTAGTGCTGCGTCTCGGTGCGTTGCTCCCCGCGCCGTAACGAGGGTGTCGTCGGCGTAACATGTTACGTCCACCCCCCTGAGCAACGGACCACGCAGCACCCAATCGTAACCGATGTTCCACAGGAGTGGCCCTAATACCGATCCCTGTGGAACACCGCACGACACATCCCGCCGACCCGGCCCTAGCCAACTCGGGTAAGTAATGGCCCTCTCGGAGAGATAGGCCCCGACAATTCGACGGAGGTAGGGAGGCACTCCATGGTAGATAAGCGCCTCCCTAACGCAGCTCCAGGGCAAGGTGTTGAAGGCGTTGGCGATGTCAAGAGACACCGCCACTATCACCTCACCCTGTGAGACTGCTTCCTCCGTCAGGCCTCTAATGCGCATGATCGCATCCACCGTGGAGCGCCCCTGGCGGAAGCCAAACTGGCTATCCGCCAGATCAGGCCCCACGCGTGTGAGATGCCTGACGAGGCGTTGTGCAATAATGCGCTCAAAGAGCTTGCACACCTCGTCAAGCAACACGATCGGCCGGTACCCTGATGGAGAATTTGCCGGCCGCCCCGCCTTTCGGATCAAGACCAGTTTTCCTGTCTTCCAGACCTTGGGAAACTGGCCTTTTTCGAGGCATGCGCTAAAGAGCCCTATAAGTCGAGGCCCAAGCTCCTCAAGAGCCAGGACCCACGCTCGGCCTGGAATGCCGTCGGGTCCAGGGGCGGTGTTTCTGCGGGATTTAAGCCGCAGTACAGCCGCCCCTAGCTCACCCTCCGTGACTACGGGCACGTTGTTCTCACTGCCTTCCGCGCTGGGCGCCTGAGACGGAGCCATGCGCGGAGGAATGTGTTCCTCCGCTCTTGATGGAAACAAGGAGTCCAGGACCACCTCCAGCTGCTCCGGCTGGAGACTCTGGGTCAGTGGGGGCGCCTTAGCGCGTAATTTGCCCCTTACCATAAGGTACGGGCGCCCCCACGGGTTGCGCTCCAGAGTCTCTATCAGCTCCTCGCGGCCCAACTTTTTGGACCGCTTGATGGCCGTCTGGAGGGCCCTCTTGGCCTCCTTGTACCCATCATAGAGCTCCGTCTCTCGGGCTACGGCATCGTCTGGGTCGCGACGCCTCCGGCGGAACCTGGTGTACCGGCGGCGCGCAGTGACGCACTCCGCGCGCAACTGCGCGATTTCCGGCGTCCACCAGTACACCTGCCTCCTCGCCGGTCTGGCACTAGCCCTGGGCATCGCCGCATCACAGATATGCGTCATGGCTCTCCCGAACCACTCCACTTCGGCATCAATATCGGCTGGCCTGTCCGCTACCGGGATCCAGGTCTGCACGATGGCCGCCTCCAGGAGAGCCTCCGGATCCAGGCGATGGAGTGCCCAACGCGGTTCCGGGGGATTCGCAATAGCTGGTGGCAGGTTAGGTGGAGGGGAGACGTTGAACCGAATATATCGGTGATCTGACGACGTCTCCTCTTCCTCCACCACACGCCATTCCTGGACACGGCTGGCGAGCTCAGGGGTCGCAAACGAAACGTCTATGACCGAGCTGAGCCCCCGCCGCGTCCAGGTTGCGACATTCCCCCGGTTCAGGATGACTAGGCCACGTGTAGTGACCCAGTCCTGAAGTATCCTCCCCCTGTCTCTGGTTTCCCGGGAGCCCCAAGCCTGCGACCAGGCATTGAAATCTCCCAGGATCAGGACAGGGCGAGGCCGGCATGCAGCGAGAACTACGTCCAGCTCAGGGAGCCATAGCTCAAACTGATGCTGGTCGAGGCTCGGCGAGATGTAAACGGCCACGACAGCTATACCCTCATATTCCGCCGCGACGCAGCCCGGGCCTCTAGCGATAAGCGCTAGGCGCGAGTCATCCGCGGCGGTCCCCCCAAAGACAGTCGCCAGGCCGTTCAGATCAACTGGGCTTCCGGGGTGAACCCAGTACGGCTCGGCGACAACCACCACGTTAATGGACCACTGCCTGATGCTCTGGTACAGAAGGTCCTGAGCACCAGCGCAGTGGTTCAGATTCACCTGCAGGATGCGGACATGGGTATCCATTAATGGACGTCCATTTCCGCACCCTGCCGCGAGAGTGCACCCTCACCTCCCCGTGCGGACGGACGGGGCTTTGGTCTTGAGGCAGTGCAGGCCTTACTGCCCACCCAGTGGTCGGCCTCCTTGCCCTCCGCCACGCATTTAAAACAGCGTGGCGGAGCGTCACAGGCAAGGGCCACGTGACCGGGCTGACTACAGCGGAAGCACCGGTCTCCCACGTTGACTTCCGCCGTACACTGTACTCCCACATGCCCCACGACCAGGCACCTAAAGCACCTGGCTTCGCGTGGCTGCAGGAGATGCACCTGTGCCCTCAGGAAGCCCCCGATAAGGAGGCTCCGTCCGTCCGCCACTTTTTGGGCCGCCGCGACGGGGCAGCTCACGACTGCCGATCCGTGACCGAACGGGCCAAAGCGGATTTCGCCTGACCTCACCTGGTCACGAGGGCAGCCGCTCGCCTCCACGACGGCGGAGATTATTTCCTCCGTCGTAGTCGCGTCATCTAGACCCGAAATGCGCAGACCCGCGCACTTATTGGGTCTGGTGACGCGGATGTCACCCGTGTCCAGCGACTCCCTTAGCTTAGCCGCTAGGGCATCTGCTTTGGGGCCGCTGGTGGCGCCATAGACCTGGAGGAGGCGTGCTCCGGTGCGCGTCACCTTGGACCGGAGACCTCCCTCTATATCGAGGGCTTTAAGGTCCACCGAGGCTCTCGCCTGCCTCAGGACCTCGGCGTACCCCAAGCCTCTCGCCCTGCCCTCTGTAGTCACCGTAATGACGACGGCAGAGGAACGGGGAGCGCGGAGCCTCATTGGCGCCTTCACCGCGGCGGCCTTCGCGGCTTTTGCCGCCTTCTTGGCGGCCTTCGCCGCCTTTTTGGTGGCCTTAGCCGCCTTCTTCTTCGCTCCCACCACCTCCCAGACCCCCTTTCTGGAGGGATTCTGGGATGCAGCGGGAGCACTGGGTGTGCTTGGGGAGGCGGGGTTTCCACTTCCCCCAGGTGCCGTCTTCTTGGGGGCGGAGGGGGGTGTGAAGGCCTTCGGCTTGGAAGGAGCCCCAATGGGTGCAGCAGTCACGGGTGCCGCCAGCGGCGGGCGGTATGCCCGGTCCTCGAGGACCCCAAGGCGTCGCTCGATGGCCTCCAGCATCTGGACCACCGTTGGTGTCACCTTGGGTGGAGCACGAGGAACGGGGGTTTTCACACCCCGAGCCTCCCCGGCCCCCTGGACCAGCTGCTTCAGCTGGCTGATCTCCTCCCGCATCAGCTGTTGTTGCTTGCGGGAGTCGGCAAGCTCTGTCTCCAGGCTCGCAACCCGAGCCCGGAGTTTCTCCTCTTCGTTGGAGACGCTCCTTTCTAGAAGCTCCTCCAGCGCTTTGGCGGCGCCCGTGATGGCTTCCGCCACGACTCTCTTCTTTCCCGCAATATTTTTCTGGCCTTTTACGGCGCCAGAAATGCGGGAAAGAGCCGCCAAGATGTTTTGCGCCGCCGGCACCTCCGTGACCTTCCCGCTTGGCAGCGGGGACACAATCACCGGCGGTTCTGCTACCCCCCCTTTCGCTTTGCAGAGGTCGGCTTTCCGACCTCTACACGCGGTGGTAGCCACAATCAACCTCTTCCTGGGAAGGTCTTCCTCACTATTCGGTGATTCAGACCCAGGCCGACGGGGTCCGCTCGACCTGGGTCTCTTCCTACCTACGTCGGCATGGATACCGATACCGAGGGTATCCTCGGGCCCGCCACCCACGCCGACAGCCGACTCCATCTCCGAGTCAGCACGGGTCGACACGTCTTCCGCGTCACTTTTCTGGGTGGTTTTGAGGCACACCCTTGGGCCTATGGGACTGTGGTGACCCCTCCCATATACCACCCGGAGTGAACCCGGGCGGGGGTCGCCATGGCTGGTCGCCGAATGGGTGTCCATTCGACCACCAGTCACAGCAAGGGATTCCCCGGACGGCGTCCGGGTACCCTCATGGGTAGATTTATCCTTAATTGTTTCCATAGCCATTTATTTTTTTCGATTAATGTCCGTCGACGTTGAGGTGGAAGTAGGGAGGTTAGGAGTGTATGTGAGGATGGGAAGGGTGGGAAGGTGGGAGTAGGTGACGCCCTAGGCACTGAGGTCCCCCCAGCGATGCATCCCATTGCCGGGCGTCAGAGCGTGGGGTTCAGGGTGATTTTTTATAGAGGTTTTCTTCCTCGCAACTCCTAAGAGCCACCATGCCCGTCTGTTGCCAGACGGGGGTACGGCTCGGCCGATCGGTGGTCCCTATGGGACCGTGTATTTCACCACTGATCGCTCAGTGGCAAAGTACTCGTCGCCCTGAGAGTTCTCCGCTAAGTACGCTCTTCTTAGCAGAGCGCATGCGGAGAACTCGAAACCGGCCATCAGGCCCCCCCCTCCTTGGTGGACTATTTGCCATGGGCGACGACGTACGCCTCGCGCGAAGCCCACGTCGTCGCCCACGTTACCGGGGTGCACCACGCGGAGGTTGTCCTACCTAGCACCCCATGGCTATTTGCATTGCTCTGGGTGTTTACGCATACGCGTATGTGTATCCGCATTCTATATTCCTTATCACAAGCTAGTAAAGCCTACCATGGGACTTAATAGCGTTGTGTAGAATTTTGTGGAATATTGATATTTAGGTTTGTATTACTTGAACCTCACTGGAACTACTATAATAGTTCTGAACTTATCGCAATAAAACTTTTTTAAATTTACCTTTATCACCATAAGTTCCGAAGTATTATCAAAAACTATGAGTTTACACCGCGATAGTTTAAAAATATTGTAGAATTTGTAGATAGAAGTAGATTACAACATATATTTTCATTCAAAAGTTCCAAAAAAAAATCGGTAATGGGATATTTACTAAGTTGTAAAATAGTATTGACTCTTAGTACCGATTCTGTTTGAATACCTACAACTATTTGAACACCAGCTAAATTTTTTATAGCATTTATTATGTAAACAGTTCGTAAGAAAGTTGGTAGATGGTTCCACCGTCGCCCTTAAAGCGGGATATAAAGAGAAGGAAAATTTGAAGTGATTCAGGTGTGACTCAATAGATCAGTTGGAAGAGCATTCCCCCTGTAGGGTAAAGGTCGTGGGTTCAAGTCCCACTTGAGTTCTTCTTTTTCCCGATGTATTTACCAGCTAGTTCAATTTGTCATCGTTCCTCTCATCTTATCGCACAACTAAAACAGGTGTTTATCAAAAAAGAAGCACTGAACGCGCATTAATCGCAATAAAAGTGGGTGACAGCGCATAAATACGCTTTGCGCGCATATCGCGCATGAGTCGTTAGCCGATCAATGCGCTGTAACAATAAGTAAAACGCTATCGCGCATCGCGCGCACTGCTTGTAAATCAAGGGGTGCGCATACGATTATAGGATGTTCGGTTGGAAAAGGTGCGTTGCTTTACAAATAATAATTAAGGCTTTTTTATTCACACTTATTTTGTCAATTTTGGCGTTATTTTGTCTTCACTACATAGTATCCCTATGTTTGCAAAACTACGCTACAGATTTTGATGCGGTTTCTTTTAATAGATAGAGTGATTCAATAGGAAGGTTTATATGTATAATACATGCTTAATATAGTAGAGGATGCACGGAACGGGATCGGACGCAACGCGGATGGAAAAAATTGGCGGTACGAAGTTCGTTTAAATAAAGCTAAAAATTGAGCAAAAAAAACTAAAAAGCTAGCTATCACTGAATTTTTATAAAAACGTCCACCTGACGGAAAGTGTTACCGTGGCCTATGGACGCAGGCAATACCAGAGGCGTCACACTCGCGCTGACCCGGTAGAAACCTTTTAAAACCTTTCTTGAAGAACCCCATATTGTTCTTCAGCATCCATCAATCCCAGCATTAGTTCTGGTTGTTTGTACTTTGAAACCACACTTCTATTTATCGTGGCTTGACTTATCTTGGCTTTTCTGGAGACGACTTCCACACGGATCGAACTTGCATGCACCTGCAATGAACCTGCTGGCGGATAGACGAGGCTCTGATGCCGACTGATGAGAGTCACTCCTATAAACAACCTACAAGTCAAACTCAAAGGAGGAGAAGGGGTAAGCAGACTAAGATCTGAGGTGAAAGCCTCTAATACAACTAGAAACAATACCAACACGATAATGATATTGATTTCAATAATCGTTAACATTTAATCGATACATCGTCTAATATTCCGACATCGTTCAGTTAATATTGTTAGAACGAGTGATATCGAGTCGATACATGTGTAACAAATCAAGAAATGTAGAACGGCCCAATTGTTCTTTCTCGAATAAATAAAATTTAATGTGTATCGACAGACTCCAGTTAAAATCGTTTGGAAATTTTCTATAGTGTAATGCTTTTTAGTAATATCGTCGAAAGCACGATTCTCTTTAGATTCGTAACAATGAGACCGCTTCCGCACTGGGTCAAATGTGTGCTGCGGTTTTTTTTAAAGAATATTAGCTACTGAAGTTCTTAATATTCCCGTTAACCCCCCCAACTTAGCTAAATTGCTTGTGCTAGGAGTGGGTTCACGTCAGTAGTGTAATGGCCAGGATCGAACCCGGGATCTCTCGTTTACCGATGCTACCGACGATAAAAATAGTAATGATTAAGATTGCAAGAATAATTATGACAAACATAATTGAAACGTCCGACTGGGGAAGAACCTCCGCCCTACAGAATACCATTGTGTTCCTGGCGGTTAGTAGGGTAGCCAGAGCTCATTGAAGAGTTTTTGTGCTATGGGAAAATTAAAGGTTTAACCTGCTCTGTCTTCTGCATTAATGGCGCAGAAACTTTCTGTTCTTGCAGGGTAGGCTGATTCCATCACGAGTGTGATTCCCCGGGTGTTGCACATATCCATAAGCCACAGTTACCATTTCCATCAAGTGGGCCCTGTGCTTGTCTGCCACCTAAATGGTATAAAATTTTATTTTGATACTAAAATAATTCTTCTTTATTTTTTGTAATTAGATATTTCATTTCCATTTTATCAACTATGAATAATATTAACATGAGATGGTTTAGCTCCGAAGATTTTTGTGGACAGTCAGACATCTATATAGATTTAGATCATGCTATCAAATAGCTGTGAACTCCGCAATGGTGACCCCGTTGCATTTTTAGCCCATTTAGTCACGATAGGCTAAATACTGAAAACTAAGTACTGAAAGGATTTCAATAACAAATGGTGCGGTTTTCAATGCAGTAATGTCTGGGTCACGCTTAAAATCTGCCCTATTTTAAAAATTGACACACAGGTAGGAAGAGCCGCGGGCATTAGCTAGTTATTTACATAAATTGCAAGCAGAAAAGGAAGGAGTCATGACAAGTCATATACCATTTGCTAGCTCGCCATTCTCGACTGTTAGGTATATTTAATTCATTTATTATTTATGGAGTAATCCATAAATAAGTAATCAGATAAATAAATGCGACACCTTAGAGAAATATGAAATACAATTTCCTATCTTTTTTATGACTTATAATCATTAATCTAATCTAGATTGCCATTTATATTTACATTAAATATATCAAATTGCAGTAATAATCTATTCTAGGATATCGTCACGTTATTGGGGGGTGTGCGTTGTTTTATAGACAAAAGTTTCATATAATTTCGTTTTACAGAAAATGTTTCGCATAATTTCGTTTCATAGAATAATCAATATACATAATACTTACTTTAAAGATTTTTAAATCATTGACTTTTGTTTCACATTAATTTTAATGTTAGAATAATCATTTCATAGAATAACAAATCAAATATTCTTCTTTTTTATATTGGTTATTTCATATAAAACTTATTTGCGCAAAGATATTTTCTGGGTGGTTTAAAAAATAATAACCACGAAGGCTAAGGCGAGAGCTCCGCTTCGCTTCGCCCTCGCCTTAGCCTTCTAACCTAACCTATCCGAGTCGGGGTATTATCTAATTAAATTACTACAAGCAATCGGGAAAAAAAATGTATCTAAATTTTACTGTTTGAAATAGATGGTGGTTAGTGGTTGTTTTTAAGATTCCTTAAATAATAATTCTACAGTTTGATAAGTATGTTAAACAAAAATATGTGAAAAAAAATTCATTAAATTGTGTTTCTGTGAAAAGTGATTCATTGTGGTAAATTGTCTTTGAAACAATAATATTCGAAATAAAAATATAAGAACCAAATATTATATGAAATATTTTCTGTAAAATGAAATTCTATGAAATTTCTTTCTACGAAATAAGGCGCTCCCGTTATTGGGCCTTAAAATAAATTTGAGTTCAAGAATGTATTATATTATAATACTACCTAGTAATACCTAGTACTTTCTTTTGCTGATATTTTTGCACTGGTATAAAAGAGGTGTCCGCTTCTTAATTTTTTTAATTTTGTGGCCGTTGAAGACGCACTCACGGTGAACTAATGAGTACACACTCTTAAATTTGAAGTTGTTTTGTATGTGAAACTGTGTACTTATCTCATTGGCAGTGTGTTCAATAAGATAAATCATAGATATACTAGTTATTATCCTGGTTGCATCCAAAGCATAAACTTTAATTCCGGGATATTTATATATTCGCACTCCTATTTTTTTTATCTAGGACATGTCAATTTGACTTCACCTCGCCTGATGTTAAGCTAAAGGCAAAGTCTCGGAGAGAGGGTCACCATCGCAAACATGTACCATGTTAACAGTGGTGGCACTGCCTTTTCACGCCTAAATACAGTGACATCCTTATGTGGTTCAGGTTTTACGGAATGATTGCCGTCTGAGCCCAACTTCGAGAGGAATCCTGCGTCAGAGCTTGCGAGATAAACGCGGCCGTTCACTAACCTAGTGCGTAACATTTCCAATACAGTTTTATTCCTTTATCGTGTGTAACTAAATAATTGTTTTCAAAGAGATATTGTATCGACGTATATATATTAATCGATATCTGTAAGTCATAGTCGTTCAACTAATTGTTATTGGAGGAAGTCTGCGAACGATTTCCTTAATATTTCACTATTATGTGTGCAGTCGAGTTTATTGTTTTATTGGTTCGTCTGGTTTGATGTTGTTTGAACGTGAACGTTTTACACGATTTTTTTAGCATAAGAAAGTTCAATAATGCAATGTATCGGTCAAAATCATAACTCTTCCTTCACCGTAGACGAAGAAGTAGGATTTGGAGTAAGGACGTTTGATATTAATAGACGGGGTTATTCAGGAACATTTAGACTCTTAGAAACGGCGCAAAAAATATTGCAGGAAGAAAGGGAAAAAACTGAGATGAATATATTTCCTTAGTTACGTCACAGTATAACAGCCGCCATTAGGCCAGAATGAACACGAAAGAGCGCAAAAAAGTAAAATGAAACCGAGAACACACTTGTAACATTATTGTTTCTGTTAAAAACATTTTTATGTTTAGCGCGATTTGTACATTGTATATACAAGACGGCATTATTTTCATGTTTTTCGCAACTTTTCACAACTGTTCATAACTATTTTTACATAGTTTTGGTCGAAAAAATTATGACCATTTGGTCACCATTTTTTTGATGAAATTTTAGAGCGTGAACAGTCTATTTAATAGTTTGTAATATCAATGGTTTGAAGTATGTTAAACACCAAGTCATTGCAATTATTGCCCGGTAGCATTTAATGCTACAAGTATTTAATGTTAGCATTAGATGCCTGTCTTTGAATCTTATCCGCTCTGTTACATATTTTTTTATTCTTTATTGTACACACAATCATTTTACATCAAAAAACAAAAGGATATTTTTCCAATGTTTTTCGAACTTAAAAGTTAGCATGATAAATGCTTTAAAAAATTCATTCAAACAAAAGGATATTTTTATAAAAAGGCGAACTTAACTCAATGTTGAGTTTTCTTCCAGCAAACCTTAGAGTGATTTTTCCCCTGAAACCTATGGCTTATCTTGTCAATTATGCGAGCAACCGTGAAATTACTTTAAGAGGAAAGCATGCATGAAAGTCGTCCTTTAATCAAGCGGTATACCGTTTTGCAGGTGAGGTCACATCTCAAAGCTTTTGATGTGCTCCAATCACTCAATCTCAAAAAAATCCAGACTAATCTGCTACTATATTAAAAGTAAAAAAGTATATAAAAGAAAAGGGAAAGAAATACAAAAGCGTTCACTGTAACCTAGCGTCGGTGCCTGCTCGATGCCGGAGCGATAACGTGACGACATTGCACGGGACGTGTCCGCAGATCGCGAGAGCAAATCACCAACGCGCTTAATTGATCTTATCTACATGCGACCTAGGAAAAAAATTAAACACATGACAACTGTTGGTACCTAATGCACGAACGGATTTGTAATGAGATCTGTTTATGATAGTACTTGATTTTACTGTAAAAGAAAACACGTTACTATGTTTGCGTTACAGACATATTAAAAATTCAAGATCTCTGATGTAGGTTGAAACGATCGTGGAAGCGAAACCTTGAGTAAGTGATGATACTATTTAATATATACAACTGTTTAATACTAGCTTTTGCCCGCGATTTCGTTCGCGTTAAGTTCGGAATAGAAAGGTATAGGACACACTGCTCCATGTTCCCACGACCCACATAAAGTTCCTTAAAGTTTCTGTGAGCCTGGTACTTCATGCAGTGACCGGGACCCACAAGTACAATACAAGTACCTATAACCAGTACAATACAATACAAGTATATATAACGGGATGAAAAGTATCGTATGTCCGTCTCCTGGTTCTAAGCTACATTCCCACCAATTTTCAGCCAAATCGGTACAGCCGTTTTTGAGATATAAATAGTGACCTAACATGACTTTCTTTTATATAGATAGATATACAACATGTAGATCTTGGATCTCCAATAGATAATACTATTACGACTGCTGTTATTCATATTAACCACTTGCAAAGGAAAATAAACGAAAATGGAAACGTATTAAATGTCTTAAATCTACCCACCAAGATTACACCACAGTAATTCGCACCCACAATGAAACATCTCTTATCGAGTCCAAACATATCTTAGAAGCGTCTCAAATATCGATTAATATCGAGAGAATCAAATATATAAATTACACCGAGACAACATATCGAGACATCGACTCGAAAGAATATCCGAGTTACGTTTGTCCGGTATCCATCGATCGGAGTCTGAAGCTTCTTACAATAAGCGATATTGGATCGATTCTATTGAAAACTGAAACGACATGAGAGTAAATTAATTTGACGGAAATATTTATAAATTTAAACATTTATACATATTTAATTTTCATGGAGGAATAAATAGATAGAGCAAATTAGAAAGACCTTCGTCATTCATTGAAAGAAAATCAGACAACTCTTCAAGCAATCTCAATTAATTAGGTACCTTATATTGTGTTATAATCTCCTCTCAGAAGAGGGTTTCCAGGACTCCACGCTAGTACAACACCCAATCAATCATTATCTTATTCTGTATTTTACTATAAGCCTTACCATTAAGCATGCATTGGAAATTAGTAGATGGAATACGTAAAAAACATTGAACGTGTACGTGTCGTGTTGATAATATTCTTATGAATAATAATTGAGTTACGAATTATGAAATAATGCTGTGTATGATTTGATCGGATCCTCGGAAAATATAAGAAATATGGTAAATATCCCGGCGAGTGTTTTACAATCAGTATGAAAATGTACTATTATTAAACATTTATGTAAAATTTTGCATTCCTGATTCGCATTCTGGCGGAGTATAGGATAAAAAATTAATTTGATAAATAGCTATAGCTATCTAGAATTTTTTTTCGTGCGGAAATCCCCTCGGATACCCCCCCCCCCCCCTACCGGAGCCGGAAGGGGACGTTATGTCGGACTCGAACCGACTAAAACCGCACGCCGACTGTGGGTCGTGGTGCAAGGCAGGAGGTGAGGTTGTCATCGACATATCCCTCGCACCCCGGCTGACCCAGGGCCATCCCTTACGGTCTGGCCCTCCTTGGGAGGGGAGACAACGGTGTCCCCGACTCGCCCCCGGAATGGGGACTATTTAGACCCATGGTAAGCTTAACTAGTTTGTGTTATGGAATCTAGAATGCGGATAAACATACTTAGATACTTTTTTTTTATAAATACATACATAATTATACATAGAAACACCCAGACCAATGCAAATAGCCATATTCATGCATACAAAAATTTGCATCGATCGGGATCGGGGATCGAACCCGCGCCTCCTGCGTAACAGTCGCGTACACTACCGTTACGCCACATAGCCATTTTATTTAATTGATCAAAAATTAATAATACGAGCCTGAATTAATATTCTTATTAAAATCGGAGTCGTATCGTAGCGTATAAAACAGGCAGTCCCTTTACTTCGGAGTCCGGACAAATGCCAGCGCGCGCCGATATCGTAAATCTTGGATATTTTTGCGGTGTAAAAGAAGAATTAGCAATAAAATGTAGCATTCCGCGATGATTTAGAATGTAGGTATAAGTCAAGGTCCGTTGAATTACGGCTTAGATTTATGTTCTTCTTCAACAGTTATGTTTTAGTGGCGTAATTTGGACTTAGTGCATGCAAATGTTTTAGACTTTTATGATCTAGTAGACGCAGACTGATCTTGTGTGGTCTTAGGTTCTTGTATTATATCGGTTGATTGATATATTTATGAACTATTGCTATATGAATATTCTAGAACTGATTATATAGCGCCGTCCGGGTCTAAAGTTAAAAGTCCTTGTCCTTTATTATGGCTTTAAAATGCAGTTCAAAATATTGAGATACTTTCTACGAAACACGTACCTGCTAATAAAAAATATTGATTTATTTGAAATATTTTTCCTTTTCTTTCTTCATCATTCCATTTTGTGTCCGTCAAACGCCATCTCACGATTTATCCACTGATGATATATCTTGATTTCAAATTGGTTACTTACACCCATATTTTCTTTATTTATTTGTTCATAAATTAGTTATCAATATTGTGAAAAGTTTTCGCGATCATGACTTATTTATTCGCAGTTTTTTTATATAGGACACGTCAATTTGACTTCACCTCGCCTGATGATAAGCAAAGGCAAAGTCTCGAAAAGAGGGTCACCATCGCAAACATGTACCATGTTAACAGTGGTGGCACTCAGCTTGACGGCGTCATTAGATGCCTTTTCACGCCCCGCTTAAAGGACCCGGGACTGTAGGAAGAAGGAAACACGTGAGTGGGCAGGGAGTTCCAGGTCTTAGTGGTGTGGCATAGGAATGATTCACTGAAACGCTTGGTGGACAACAGTCTATTCAGTTGATGTTTTAATACCTACCTTATTGTTTAAAGTAGAGTAACTCCTTAAATCACTAAATCTAGATCCCAGGAAAGCAATTGAATAAATTCCTGAACATCAACATTAAACTTTCCCAATTACTTTGCAATTAATCTGCGTAAATTCTCGCAAATTAACGTCCATTCTTCCCACACAAATAAGCCAGTTTAACCGCTACCGTTCCGTTTTTACCTCCAGCATTAACGGGTTAACATAAACGATATCAGTGGATCGGCGAGAAATAGCGCGGGACACCTTACGTTGTTAACCCTAGGTCGGGCGCGACACTAAATTTATATTTAGTGATGTCAGCGTTCGATACGCAATCCCGCGCTACCGTGCCCCACCGAGATCTCTCGATAACCATCACGGGGTCCCGATAATTTGTTGACGATCGAGAGTTAATTTTATATGTTTATTTTTTAATGAGTAGTGACGTGCCCCCGCTGCTGTTGATTTAAGAAGTATGTATCGAGTTTTATTTATTGAAAAGTCGTGCAGTTATCGCGGTGTAAGTGATGTTATTGAGATATTTGTTTATTGGTATTTCGTCTGTTGATAAATAATTGTTATTTGTTAATGTTATTACTTAACATTTCAAAGATTTGGAATATGTTTTTGTTACTGATGCTACTTTACTAAAAGACCCGTTCGCTTCAGCGAACATTAACCCTTCAGCGGATATGCCAAGCCAGCCCATTGCCAGAAATTGTAGGTATATCTCCAAAACATGATATTAACTTTTTTTTTATATAAAAGGACACGTCAATTTGGCTTCACCCCGCTTGATCCATACTAATATTATAAATGCGAAAGTAACTCTGTCTGTTTGTCTGTCTGTCTGTCTTTCCGTCTGTCTGTCTTTATGTTACGCTTTCACGCCTAAACCACTGAACCGATTTTGATGAAATTTGGTGTAGGGATAGATTAGACCATGAGAAAGGACATAGGCTATGTTTGGTCACGATAACTGACACCCACGCGGGCGGAGCCGCGGGCAAAAGCTAGTGATAAACTAAGCAAAGTGTGGGAAAGAGGTTCACCTTTTCACGCCCCGCTTAAAAAACCCGGGACTGTAGGAAGAAGGAAACACGTGAGCTGGCAGGGAGTTACAGGTCTTAATGGTGCGGCATGGGAATGATTTTTTATTTTATTAAATATTGGTAGGAAACTAAATTGCCTTGAAAAGAATAAGCAGAAATCGAATTCACATTCACATTTCACCTATGTTATTGGTTTCACGAAATAGAGCAAGTCTTCATACATAGGTACGGTCTGCGATATTTAGTTTTTTTCTGTGGAAATAACTAAAAATATTTCACCATCTACAAATTTAGTCATACGAGTACATAAAGGGGAGGAGTTTATTGCCATCTGATTCAACCCGAGAGTCATCAGATGCAATGTAATTCGGTCTCCAGGTATCAAGCCTACACATTACTAAATCATCTTCTATATATATAAAATCACTTGTCCTGACTGACTGACTGACTGACTGATTCATCAACGCAGAGCCTAAACCACTGGACCTACAAACTTGAAATTTTGACAGTAGTTGCATTTTATGATGTAAACATCCACTAAGAAAGGATTTTTGGAAATTCTGCTACTAAAGGGGTAAAATAAGGGATGGAAGTTTGTATGAAAGTCCGTCATTTTCAGAGCTAGATGCTCTAAATTTCATAAACCTGTGTCTTTTAAGAAATAAATGAACACCTGTATCAGCGTTTTTCAAAATTTAACTACTAAGACGGTAAAATAGGTGATCGAATAATTGCCGGGAAATGCCTAAAAACAGCAAATCATTTTGACAGAACGAAGTCTGTCGGGTCCGCTAGTTTCAAATAAACTACTAATTTATGTTCAAATGTATACCACCGTTGCAGCCTCCATTCTAATTCGATCATTACAATAAAGTATCAGCTGTATTATAATGTATGCAAAAGTGTGCGCTTGCCCATGCACCTGTGTTGATTAACGGGATGGCACTGCGCACTGCGCCGGCGACGCTGTGGTATTAAACAATGAAGTAGCGCAGAAATTATAGCACTTGAGGTTGCGATCATGTGTCACATGGATAGTTGTAAATGGGGTACACGACCCGTGCCTCCAATAACTTAACCTTCTTTATATTCATACCATTTGCGTGGCACACAAGCTCGAGGAGGGCCAGACCGTAAGGAATGGCCCTGGGTCAGCCGGGGTGCGAGGGATATGTCGATGACAACCTCACCTCCGGCCTAGCCCCACGACCTCGGTTCGAGTCCGACATAACCTCCCCTTCCGGCTCTGGTAGGGGAGGTATCCGAGGAGATTTCCGCACGAAAAAAAGAAAGGTGGCACACAAGCTTACAGTCCATCGGATGGAATGGTATGAATGATGGTGGAAAGCGGTTACCGTTGCCTATGGACGTAAGTAATCCCAAGAGTGTCCGAATCGTGTTGGTTGCCCTGTAAGAATATTCTTCAAGAACTACTGATAGGTGCAGACTATGGAGGGAATTTCAGAGTGCCCGTACAACCACTGCAAGACATTTTTTTAATTATTTATTTTTTAACAATTTTTTTTTATTGTTTTTTGTACTTTATTTTCTTGGGACTCCCAGGAAAAATCTTATTCGTCATTATCTTAGCGTTGATCCCAGTCGCATCCGAAGCTTTCAGTCTAACTGCGGGTTTGGTTAAGCTTCGATATTTTCTGTGAAGCGATTGCCATCTGACCTCCACAACCCAAAAACGATATCGAAGCATTGCAGCTAGATCAGTTGTTGGACTTTTGAGGGCTCCAACTACCCGTAGAAACTGCCATAGATGTTCGTATGGCAACCGGGACCGACGGCTTAACGTGCTCTCCGAGGCACGACCAGACCAATGCAAATACTCATATTCATGCATACAACTGCATTGAGTGGGGATCGAACCCGCGCCCTTCTGCTTATCGGCCGCGTTCACTACCGCTAAGACATGGAAGCTCCAAAAGCTCCTACAAAAGTCTTAATAAACCTGATAATTAAGTTAGGAGATAAAAGCCCTTGCTCCAATGTGCAAAAACTTTGATTGTAACCAGAATAGGCACATGACTGAACAGTAATTATAAATCAAATAGTAAATGTATTTTTTTATATATATTTTTTTTATACCACTTAGGTGGCAGACAAGCACACGGCCAACCTGATGGAAAGTGATTACCGCAGCCTATGGACGTATGCAACACCAGGGGCGTTACACTCGCGCTGTCTACTCTGAAGAAACCTTCTAATTCCCCTCTTGAAGAACCCCATATTGTAGTCACTTGGGAAAACCATGGCAGGGAGTTCATTCCACAGCTGTAGTGGGTTATCTGTCTGTCACAAATTATTCAGACACAATTTAGTTTTTCTCTGTCAATATACGCTCGACACCCATCATATAACACTCATATGGAAACAATTTCTTCCCAACCTGTCGCCGCTGCCCAATAAAAAGTATTTCACTACCTTGTCGCAGTGTGGTTGTATCATCACGCTAAATAAAACGGAGCAGAGCGCGGCGGACCACCCGGGTCGCTACACGCGCTTTAGCCGGCGTATTTACGAGCGCATCGCCCCGCGCCACTCGCACGCGCTACTCCTAGATAACCCTGCGCGGACGCATAAATGTGCGCGCTGTGGGAACACTGGGAACTCGGAGGTTTAGGGTTATGGGGTCTTTGAGTTGAAAAGTGTAGCTTGTGAGGTAGGAGTATTATTTCTGATTATATGTATTGGCTCAATATGCGTGGTTGTGGAAATGGTTATGTCAGTTTTCAATAGCTTATCTCATAAAAGCTTAAAGAGTAGGTAGTCTCGGAAACAGCTGTAACTATTTTTTTTCATAAAAGGACACGTCAATTTGACTCCACCTCGCCTGATGGTAAGCTAAAGGCAAAGTCTCGGAAAGAGGGTCACCATCGTAAACATGTACCATGTTAACAATGTGGTACTTAGCTTGATGGCCTTATCAGATTTTTTTTGAAGTATAAAAGTAAGTAGAAAAGTGTTGGTAGTATGTATACCTAGGTACTTTTACTTATCATTCCTAGTAACTACTGATCCGTAGGTGCCATATGTGGAATACATTTTTAATTTATAAATTGTTCCACTAATGGCTCCTGCGAAAAATATCGGTAGGTGTCCAATATGGAATACCTTAGGTGCCATTAAAATGGGTGCGCAATGTGGAATATTTCATCATAGCGATATCATCAACCAGTACTAATAATTACACCCAAAGCTTGGACTTCAGAGTTCGAGTTCTCCTGCCTGTATTCGTAGGTAGGAAAATTCATAATGAAACGTCAAATAAGGGTCATAGGAATTAATTAATTTAGTTAATTTGTTCTCATATTTATTATCATTACAAGCTATTACTTCGCTATACCTACCTAAGCTAGGTTTAGCATGAACACTGATCCTGCAATAGGTCACAGGTCTATCTAAAAGTTCAAAGCTCATTCAAAACACATGCGCAATGACAGTTACGGTGCTATAAACTACACATAATTTACAGCATCTAAACGAATGCCTAACCAATTGATTTAAAAAATTACGCCCATTGTTCAGTGGCGCCGCCGCCGGCCCCTGATCGTTGAGCCTCACTTCTTTTACGACTAAACAAATAAAATGTTACGAACTAAAAAATGGGATCAAGAGTTGCTCATAAATAAAATGGCCGCTCATCAATGTCTAGAAGTCACTCTAAATCGCTGTTCGAACAATAAAACTTGATTCATTTCAATCCAAATCATAAATTAAGTGGACACTTTTAATACGGACCTATTTTGAACTATTACTGCGACGTAAAGAAAAACGAATTAAGTTCCAAACGGAATTCGGCTCGTAAACCGTTGAAGTGTTGTATAGTGACAATTGTATGGTGACCACGCTGAACTAACATACACACATACTCACGCCATCCTCAGGATCCTTTTCCTTACTAATATTATAAATGCGAAAGTAACTCTATCAAATGCATGGACACGAAGAAATCAAGCCAACTGTTGAAACTCTCCAGGGGAAACATGAGGCTGGTTATAGAAGTAATAACAGGACACTGTCGACTAAACAGGCACCTGACACTTATAGGAGTGAAAACCGACCCCAAATGCCCAGAGTGCATGGAGGCCGAGGAGACCAGCATCCACCTGCTTGCCAAATGCCCCATGTACTCAAGAGCAAGATGGGAAAACATGGGGACGGACATATTAGAAACACCAGACCTTGAGGATCTGAAGGTGGAACAGATCGTAAGATTCTGCAAAGAAACAGGTAGGTTCGACGGGGCGCTGTGATTGCCGGACGCCCCCTTGGCCTCCCCAGGGGAGGCACAGGGGATTTGGGTGAAATGGCCCACAAAGAGGGCAGATCACCCGTCCGGTCGACGGCGTCCCCCGCTGGAAGTAAGTAAGTAAGTAACTCTATCAAATTAAGTATAGGGCTAGAGTAGACCTTGAGAAAGGACATAGGCCATGTTTGGTACCTATAGGTATATTTGTGTAAGCTTACCGGTGAGCTATCACAGCGATTTCCACAGATAGGTGATGTACAAAAATGTTATATGGGACCAAACCAACAAGGTACGAGTATTATAGATTTGTATAAAGATATCTATAACTAGCTTTTGCCCGTGACTCCGCCCGCGTGGATGTCGGTTATCGCGACCAACCATAGCCTTTCTCATGGTCTAATCTACCCCTATACCAAATTTCATCAAAATCCATTCAGTGGTTTATGCGTGAAAGCGTAACATACAGACGCAAGTACGGCCACATATGGAATACTGTTCTCATCTCTGGGCAGGAGAACCTCAGTGCCAACTTCTCCCTCTGGCCCGCATCCAACGGAGAGTGACTCGAATCGTCAACTGCCAGGATGTTTCAAATCGGTTAGACTCTTTGGCACTGCGTAGAGATGTGGCTTCGCTTTGCATCTTCTATCGCCTATACTATGGGGAGTGCTCCGAGGAATTGTTCGGATTGATCCCCGCCGCCTCTTTCCGCCATCGTTCCACGCGACAGCGGTTCCAGACTCACCATCTGGACAGCTAGCGGTCCACAACTGTGCGTTTCTCGAGAAACTTTCTGCCTCGCACAACTAAACTGTGGAATGAACTGTCGCCAGCGGTATTTCCGAACCATTACAACCTTCAAACCTTCAAGAAAAAAGCGTTCTCTATTTTAAAAGGAAGGCAACGCACTTGTGACACTTCTGGTGTTGTGGGTGTCCATGGGTGGCGGTGATCGCTTACCATCAGGCGATTCGTCTGCTCGTTTGCCTCCCTAATCCATAAAAAAAAAATTAGGTAGACAGACAGAGTTACTTTCGCATTTATAAAAATAGTATAAAAAATAACATTTACAAGGTATTATCTAAATATTTTGTAGTATACCACCGTCTCTGTATAGGTAGGATACAGTAACAAAGTCTTTCAAATCAGTGTAAAAAATACATACACATAAGTGTACACATAGATACTGTTTATAACAGTATCTATGTGTACACTTATGTGACATTCAGAAAGTGCTAAAGACTAGACGACATAAACACAATATTTGCAGATATTTTGCCGTCAAATCCCCATCTTCGTTTAACAAGATAAAATATACAATATAATATGAAGTTAGTATCTCTCTGTGGTCGTTAAACTCCACGGGGGTAGGGGTTAATGTTATATCAAACGACAGACAACATTTAGTGGCTCAGTGTTGTAAAGTGCTGCAACTATGTAGTACCAAATCTGTTTTATAAGTTAAGGTACAGTCTGCATCAGAACAATCTTGACAAACAAAGTAGGTACTTAAACTGATCTTTATCAATTATCTAGCTTTTGCCCGTGGCTTCACCCGCGTGGATGTCAGTTCCCGGCAAATATTCGAATTTTTCTCGCCGTAAAAACCATCCTTGAACTTCAACGAACATTTAAAAAAAAATGGCCAAATTGGTCCAGGCATTGTTGAGTTATGCGCTTACCAACACATTTAGCGATTCATTTTTTTATTATAGATTAGTATATCGCAGTCCACTGCTAGATATAAGTCTCTTCCAATGTCAGACGGCTTTTGCCTACTGCTTTCACGCTTGTCCGATGGTTTGGCTCAGGATTTTATTTCGAGTTTTCCTTCTCTCGCAGTGATATCGTCTGCGTATTTTGTCCGTAAGTCGCCTCTTACGGACAAAATACGCAGTATGTATTTTAATGCCTTGGTTTTCTCCCGGCCTGTTAACTGATGGTTCTGATCTTTAGGTTGGATAATAATACAATTCAAATTATTCATCATTAAAATCATCATCAAAAACCGCGGTAGCCTAGTGGTATGGGTAATGGACTGCTGAGACGAGTTCTCGGGTTCGATCCCAGGTTTACCATGGCACACACCAATGACTTTTCGATGCTTTTCGAAGTTATGTGTGTATTTATCGCAGGTTTATAAGTGCCCGGTTAATGACAATAGGCTCGCCACCTATTACATTGGGACCTAAACATAAACTGGCGAAATGTGGGTGCTAGCACCTCTGCCTACCCCTTCGGGGAATACAGGCGTGAATTTATGTTATGTTATGTTAAATTATTCATTTTTCCACTGAGTTTATTTTAGAAAAGTAAAAGTACAAGTGTGTTATTCAATATGTGTAGCAGATTCCACCAAGCGCCATCACTCTCCAGTATAAACAGTTTAAATTATTTAAATTAATAAAAAGTTTATTAACACGTCGTTTTTAAGATTATTTTGAGACTTAGTATTCATGATCGTTCTGACACTGACTGTACCTACTCAAGGTTGTGTTATGAATGGTACGGTAATAGCAGGAATGGGTGCTGTCGTGAGGTTATGAATTTAAATCTCGTATCGAGAGCTCAGACGACAGTCGTTCTCGTAAATATGATAATTCAGAGTGTTGTGTATGTATTTCATAAATGATCTTCCTTTCTTTCTTTTAGGTGGACCCCGGGACTACCCGGGGTCCACCTAAAAATAGTACGACGATGTGTGACGTGTGCTAAAATGCAAATAAAAAAAAAATATCGGTTTCATAACCGTACTTTTAATATTGAGTTTATAAAGACTTGTACTCACGTCTGTAAATCCCCGAAGGAGTAGGAAGAGGTGTAGGAAGAGGTCCCACGTAATAGGGGGCCTATTGCCGTCTAGCGGGCTCTCTATGTAGCTTTCATACGGTTTATAAGAATTTCGAAGGTTCAACTTTCCTTCCTTTAACCTATTATCCATGTGAAAATGCGCAAATTTTACTTATCATATTATGGTAACCTGTGTTTTTGCTTACTACCTTAGTGATTTATATAAAAATATAATAGTAAATAAACAAAATCAAATATTTACATCCATGCGTCATACAATACCCCGTATCATCGTGAACTGGTAACATTCTGAGAAGGCTGCCAATATTGCCACTTAGAATAGCAACGCTAATTATTTATGCAAAATATTAATAAAGTATGATAACAAAAGTATTGTACAGAACATTATCGGAGTTGAAATAACTCTGTTTTTGACTTTTTAATGGTAACACTATGCAGCAGTATTTGGCGATGTAAATATTAAAATACTGCACATTAATATATACCTAAGTAATTACTTAAACTAAAAGAAGCGCCGGACTGTGGAGCTCCAAAGCAGACAAAGATTCATATAGCAGAGAAGTATCCACTCCATTGTTTCCCTGGAAGAATACGTGAGCTTCATGACCTCACACCGGCAGCAATGGACTGGTTTCGCCAACTGGACGTCGACTTATGAGGACTCGAGCAAGGGCCATACGATATGGATAATTACTGCCGCACTATAGGACATGTCAATATTACTTCACCTGACCTGACGGTAAGTCGTAAGTAAAATCTTAGGATAGAGGGTCTCGATTATAGACTCCATCAATGTTACAATAGTAGCCCTACGCTTGATGGCCTCATCAGATGCTTTTTCACGCCTCGCTGTAAGGACCCAGGACTGTGGAAAAATGATACACGCTCTGGTAAAGAGATCTACGAAGCAATTACTAAATAATAAAAAGTAATAATAACAAATATATCGCGATAGAATCCGTAAAAAGTGGTTATATTTCAATGAGTGACATTCGCGTAAACTTCAGAAAATATCAATTACTAAATATTTCAAAATATTCTGCACAATGCTATCTAGACCCATAGTAAGCTTAACTAGCTTGTGTTATGGAATCTAGAATGCGGATAAACATACATAAAAAACTTTTCTTTTGTAAATACATACATATTATACATAGAAACACCCAGACCAATGAAAATAGCCATATTCATGCATACAAATATTAGCACTGAGCGGGGATCAAACCCGCGTTTACTACTGTCACGCCACAGAGGCTTAAACCAATCGCGTCGCAAATTACACCCCTACAACTGTTCCGTGGTTGTAAATTTCCCGAACCATCCTACTTTACAAGCTAACATGGTGCCCCTACCATAAACTCACGGTACCAATCGATAAATTGTCCATGTATTGTCCAATTGATTCATGGCCACTGTCGAATCTAGTCAAATTTTATAACAGCCTGTATAATACGTGTGTGGCCTCATTTGAATTCGAATAGTAATTAGGCGTTGTCAATCTCCTCACCAATGATAAATACGACACTAAACTCCTCTAAAAGTCAGGTCACATGTTATAATAAAGGTTACGTTTTTATATCTAGTTTATTTTAATTGTTAATGACTTATTATATACTAGCTTTTGCCCGCGGCTTCACCTGCATGGATGTCGGTTATCGCGACAAAACTTTTCTCCTAAGATGTAGGTGTACGAAGTTTCATGCTTTTAACTTTGAAAATGACGAACTTTCCATAAAAAAATTATCATCTATTTGGCCCTCTTAGTAGTTAAATTTTGAAAAACGCTGATACACGTGTTCATTCATTTCTTAATAGACACAGGTTTATGAAATTTAGTTCATCTAGCTCTGAAAATGACGGACTTTCATACAAACTTCCATACCTTATTTTACCCATAGTTTATAATTTCCGGACTTCTCGCGATATTTTTTGGAAATCTCACTTGTGCCGACGTTCCGGGTGCGTTGCGTTACAGCACCCGTGGTCACGAGTTGACTGGCCTTGCCTTTATTTTACCCCTTTAGTAGCAGAATTTCCTCAAATCCTTTCTTAGTGGATGCTTACATCATAAAATGCATCTACTGTAAAAATTTCAATTTTGTAGGACCAGCGGTTTGGGCTCTGCGTTGATGAATCAGTCAGCCAGTCAGTCGGGACAAGTAATTTTATATTTACAAATTGTTACTGTTATTGTTAATAATTCAAGTCACTAAAATATACGGTTGTTGTCAGTGGCTCCACTTGTGTGAAATTTTGTACGCGTTCTTGCTATCTACAGGAACCTTTTCCGGGTATAAAATCTTTAGACTATAGTAGTATATATCTCTGCCAAATTTTATCCATATTCATTTTAACTGTTTTGGCTTAGTTATGGAACGAACAGTCATCTATCAACGTATTTAGTCAATGACTTTGGTCTATATAATTCATTTTGTAAAAGAAAATCAACATCAGGGATATTAACGTGGCAGAATAGATGCTGACGTGAACCCTACACCTAATACAAACAATTTAGCTGAACCAAAAATTCTACTGATATTCTTAAAAAAAAAAAGAATTTTGAGTAAAATATGACAATAAAATTTCGAATCGATTAAAATCATTCAACATCTGACAGCCTATTTGACTAAAAAGGTATCGATTTAAATCGAATTCTTTATCCGAACAATACCGCGGCGATCAATCAGCTTTACACTGATCGTTAACAAATTGTCGCCATCACAATCGTGTGATGGATTGGTGCTACCGTTTACATTGCTCTTTGAACTTCGTATGACAATGGAATAGAGTTCAATTTTGAAGTTAAATTTGCTGTGAATAACAATGACGTGACATAACTATGAAAGATTAGTTGACAGTTGTAGTAAAAGTAACGCTTAATAGTGAGATGCCGCGTGTTTTATGATGATTAGAATACATTGGTTACTCTTCACTTGGATGTCATAAAAGGTTACTGAGGGAAAAATCCCTCAGTAACCTTGCACAATGCTATTCATTTAATTCATGGCCTATGTACTAATGGATTATGTGACACTCTTGGTAGTTTAAAGTTGCAACAACAATTTTGATTTCAGTCAGTATAAAATGGTGAAGTCGGGTTCATATTTGCTCATGTTCAGCCCAGCTAACGTTCATAAAACTGTAACCAAGAATTGCTTTATCAATGAGATTCAATCTACAATTGGATATTGTCCTCAATATACTTCTAATACCTAACTACGAACTTCGTTAAGAGGTCGTCACTTATAAGCAATAATCATCAATGATATTTGTTTTATGGGGTATTAAAAAGAAGAAGCTTGTCCTGTTAAATGTTTGTGAGGTCCTAGGGTTAATTCGCAGTTCATTCAAAGTACTTAATATTGTTTTCTTCTGTTTTTTTTTAAAGTCAGGGCTAGCCATATCAGCATAATGAAATGTATTGTAAAGAATTAAGTAGTAAGCTCTCGTGCAGTGTTAAGTGCTTCAGTTAAGTTTGACGGTCTGTGTATTCAGGTGCCTAGTCTCGGCGTAGAGGTGGTGCACTCGACTGCTACGTCATAGGTTCGATTTCAACTAAAAGTATTTATTTGCAAGAATAAGACGTCTTTGATCTGTACAGATTTTCAGGTAGAAGTTTTACCTCATCACCTCCAAAAATACTTCTACTTATCCGTTGCAGGTCACTGACATGAGTTTAATCAAATTATTAACGCACTCACCAACAAATTAGTTACACACAGCTTATTTAAATATCACTCTGTTCTGAACATCCAAAAATAGTGACGCCATAAACTAAACCGAAATCGTATTCAAATATAACCAAATCGATTCTGGCGGCGCTTGCTGTAGAAGAACGTTTTTTCCTCGTGTTTGTGTGAAATTTTATGTCAATTTGTCGAATGCCTGGCGAGCTCGTTATGAATATTCATACCGTTGTTAGCTTAAGATCAACACGCGCGTTGTATTGTGATGTGTAGGTATTGTGTGGGCGATCGTACGGGTTGTTCTAGAGTACAAAATTTACATATACTCACGCCTTTTATCCTAGGTATAGGCAGAGATGTATTAATACCCACGCTTCGTTATGTTTTTCGGTATCACGAGGACGAGTCTGTTGCTGTCAGAAAGATATTGATGAAGCAGTGTTGTTATTTACATTGTATCTATATTTTTTTTTGGTAATTGCGTACAGACATCACTGAAGATATTACGAATCTTCGCTCCGACTAAAACATCCTCTCGAGTCTTATTGATAAGTTTGATAAATTCGAAATACATCGACAAAATGAAGAGCTGAAGTGGGAATTGAACCCACGACCATTCCCTTAGAGGGGGAATGCTCTTCCAACTGAGCTATTGAGTCATTTGATAAATCGCCAATGACTATCTGTCCAGCACTCGTATAAATGTAATGTAATGTTCAGGACTGAGTATTATTAGGGGAATATGGGTCTTATAGTACCAGTATATATTGGCCGACATATATTTCGGGGATTGCAACGGGCGTCGCCAGTGGAGGAGCTCCAAGCCACTAAGCTTAGATTATATCAAACCGATCCACGCGCGCCAGGGTCTCGTTTTTCTCTCGATTTGGAGTCAAGTTCTTCTTCTTCTTTCTCCTAGCTATTATAACATTATAGTTGCAATGAGCTCTCCTAGTACTTCTGTGCTACACCATGCGGTTGCAGGTAGTACTAGTCGTATCCCTCTTTAAAGTTTGTAGCCATGTCGTCGGTGGTCGTCCTCGGCCTCTTTTCTCCTCCCCCATGGTAAACACTTTCTTGGTTATGTGGTCATCATCTCGTCTCCTCACGTGCCCGTACCAAAATCAAAAATAAAATTATTCAATTTATTTTTTCGTTTCGGCTCAAGCCCGTGTAACAGTACGTTTACCCCAAACACAGCTACAGTCGGTCTAGCCATCGACAATATCCCGCACAATACAAATAACACGCGACATCTCAATGACCTATTGACTTTCAAACCACGTTAACATGCAAACGGCATGTAAATCAGTTTATGTTCATTTAACTGTCAAAGAGAAAATCTTTTCTTGACATTATTTGTGTAGCAACATTGGACGGTCAGGGGTCACCGCTTTTAGGTGACTTTGATGTTACCAACATAAATTTACACTCTCAAATAGAATAACCAATCAAAATTGAACCTTATTTTGTAAGAAATAGTTATTAGGTTGTGATTCGTACCTGACATCGATAAGTTTGTATTCGTGATGGGAAAAGTAACAGAATCGATGGGTATTGTTCAATCGAGTACATTTTATCTATTTAACATACATTTATATACATAAATAATGTCGATATATTTGTAAAAGGCAAACAAATATTGCTGTTCCGATATCAGTGTAAGTATGTTTTGTTTTTTATTCGTGGTTTAAAGAATTGGATGGCTTTAAATGATCATCTTATTATAGGTTTAAGATAGAAATGACCCGTTGTTACTACTATAATAAGGATTAGATAACCAACTTTAATGGTGCAGATTGGTCCAGAAGTGGACTACGGTGGGCTAATTTATTGATTAAACTGACTTGTCATGAGCCCTGGGACATCCTTCCGAGGGCTTACCCGGGGCTCCCAACCATAGGCTGCTGGGAGTTACCGTGGGGGTTTTTAGTTGGCAGGAGTCCGAAAAACTGACTTTTATTTTTCTTCTCCTTGTTGTCTTATTTAACAATCAATCCAGTTAGTTTGCCCCGAAGATGTTGATATATTGAAAATTAAATCCTACTTAATTTATAAACGCGAAAGTTTGTAAGTATGGATGGATGTTTGTTACTCTTTCCCTCTAAACAGCTAGAGCTATTTTAATAAAATTTGGTATGGAGCTTGCTGACACTCTGGATTAGCACATATACTATTTTTGGTCCAACATCCACGCGGGTGGAGCAGTGGGCAAAAGCTACTGATAAAATGTAATGAAATGGAAAAAGGTGCGGCGTCGAGAATAAAAAATAAGTTAAAACTGTAGTACATCTATCAACAATGGAAATCGAAGACCGATTTGTCTATTCACCCTTTTATCACGGCTCACTGCTAGCCGTAGAATCTTATCAAGTACTTAAATATATCTTTCTCACTCCTTAAGTCCCCGATAAACATTAGTGTCCGCATATTGCACCCGAGCGCATTGTATGCAAATACAAGGTACGTGTTCATTTAAGACAAAAAAACGCAACGACAAAAAAGTCTTACGGAATCGCGTCTCTTGCATTCTGTTTTATATTATCTCAAAAACATAACACGAGCTTGAGACAAAATGTCGTTGCTTTTATTTGTCGTGCGACAAAAATACGGGTGCTAAAGTCACGGTTTACGTGTATGGCGAATTTCATTCGTTTTTTTTGGGAGATGGTGCATTTTTTAAAGTATCGTTTTTAAATATGTATTTGGAGTTGGGACGGTAAATTTCGTGGTATACAGATTCAGCACGATCTTAAGCTTGATCTAAATAAATTTATGGATAAAATATTGGAATTTTCATTTAAAAAATCACCTAGTTCATGAAGTCTATAACTGTTTTTTTTTTATAAGCCAAACCTGTCATAAATACTTTATTTAATGTAAATTTATTTTCGTTATTATTATCGCAGGTTTATAAGTGCCCGGTTCATGGCAATAGGCTCGCCACCTATTACATTGGGGCCTAAACATAAACTGACGAAATGTGGGTGCTAGCACCTCTGCCTACCCCTTCGGGGAATATAGGCGTGAGTTTATGTTATGTGATGTTATGTTATTTTTGTCGCCAGTGCCATCTAACGGAATTCAGCTGAACTTCCAAGTAAAAACCGATTCTACATCACGCAATAGAAGTTCTCGCAGTGGTTAATATATTTCGCAACTCTGCTCTCCTAGGTGAGAGTTTCGGATGCGACTGGGACTACCATGAAAATTATGGTGTATTCTATCATGTCATACCCAATGTAATCCAAATGGGCGTTGTTATTATAAGGAATGTTATAGTCTTACTTTAATCGCCCTACCCTCCATTTCATCCTAGCATTAATCTCAGTCGCATCTGAAGCTTTTTCAACTTGGAGTCTGGGGTCCAATTTACCAGTCTAACTTCGGATTTGGCTAAACTTCGATATTTTCTGTGAATCGACTGGCAACTGACCTCCACAACTCAAAGGTAATATCGAAGAATAGCCGATAGACCAGATGTTAGATCTTGAGAGCTCCAGCTACACGTAACGACTGCCATAGATGTTCGTATGACAACCGGGGCCGACGGCTCTCGGAGGCACGACCAGACCAATGCAAATACCCATATTCATAAATACAAATATTTGCATTGAACGGGGATCGAACCCATCTCCAGCGTAGCAGCCGCATTAACTACTGCCACGCCACAGAGGAATCGCCGCACCTAATCACAGGAATTCTAATGTGCTTCATGCTTCTCGATCGGGTTACCTAAGCTTTGGACAAAGATCACCGTAGCTCATGAAATCTGACCACGGTATAGCAATAACAATATTGTACGCTCAGGCTGGTGGCTTCACATATCAACTGCTTAACAGCCACGACACATAGGTGAGATAGTTGTAAGTATCTGAGTGAAATAATAGGTCAATTTAATTTTACAGCTTAATACTTGATAGGGTTCTCTAACGGGTGGTATATTATTGGCAGTATATTTCTTACTGTTAGTTTAAATAAAGATACAAATTGTCATTGCTGGGGATTAAAGAAGAGCGGTCGTGAGTTTTTATTGCCAGATACTTTTTCAAATGCTAACATGTTATGTTTTTGTTTTATTATTAATATTATGAAATTGAATCTGATTTTTTAATTTAATTTTTAATTTTTGATTTTTTGATTTTTTGATTTTTTAGATTTTTTAGATTTTTTGATTTTTAATTTTCAATTTTTTAATATTATTTTTACTTTAATTGAATTTCTAAATCTGTAATAATTATGTAATAATAATTATGTAATAAGAATATGGGATGTTAAATGCCTGAAATAAATGATTATTTATTATTGTTATTATTTATTATTAATATTGAGAGCTTGGTAATAAAATGTCAATATAGAAGAAGGTATTGTATTTTGACGTTCTATGTTACTGAACTGTTTAGTACATACTAGCTATTCTTGAATTGCAAATCCAACGCCTTGACCTTCACGCCAAAGCCTTCGAAAAATCTTTTCGTATCAAAATCACAGAACAGTTAATTCGCCTATTGTTTTTCTATGATAAACACAGGCCATATAGCATAAATATCGCGACAGAGTAAACGCCCACGGCCATCACTCACTTTATGGGGTTATCCCACATGATGTGATGACACTTTTACGATAATAGCCGGGCGTTTCCGTCAAATGTACGGCACAGACGGGCGGGTGGACCGTGCAAATTAGATGATTTTTGTTATGCACGCCCTACTGATCCAATACTGTCGTGAAACCAGGAGTAGTATACACAAATTTTTACTTATGTATTCCATGTAGTAAACTGTCATATATATCTACATACTGTGGTAGAAGTCTGGTTTAACGGAACAAAAAATTCCACAAGATTTGGTTTGGAATAATTGTACTTTTTACTCCACTTGGGTGGCCGACAAACACATGGCCCGCCTGGTGGAAAGTGCTTATGGTGGTCTATGGACAAGTGCAACACCAGAGGAGTCACTTTTAAACAAGAAAAGACTTCATGTACATGTACAGCAATAACACTGGACCTACCAGCCATTTAAGAAAATTTAAGTAGTCTAACAGAACAATCTTGATCCTTTAGATTTAATTTCTGTGTCAGGGTTATTGGGCATTAATAATTAAATGGTTAAGGAGCCGGTCTTTCGATTGGAAGGTCCTGGGTTCAAATTCTGATCATTACACTACTGACGCAACGTGAACACATCCTTGTCACTAGTAATTTAACCAAGATTATTGTTTTTCCGTCCATGATAAGGTGCCCGCTAAACACCCCGTGGACATGGGTCCGAAAATCATAATTAGTATAATGTGGGTGTATACACCTCAGTCTACCCCTTCGGGAATTTACAGGCGTAAGTACATAATAATATGTATGTATTGACAGCCTCCGTGGCGTGGTGGTAGTGAACGCGACTGCTACGCAGGATGCGCGGGTTCGATTCTCGCTCAGTGCAAATATTTGTATGCATGAATATGGTGATTTGCATTGTTCTGGGTGTTTCTATGTATAGTATGTATGTATTTACAAAAAATATATATCTAAGTAAGTTTATCCGCATTCTAGATTCCATAACACAAGCTAGTTAAGCTAAGGTTACCATGGGTCTAGATAGGGTTGTATGGAATGATGGAATATTTATTGTTTCTTGGAAGATAACTCTTTATTCAGCCATTTTAATTTTGTAAAAAAAAACGCACGTCTACCCTCCCACTATTAAACTACTTTCCTTGGCGCCATCCAGAATATACAGGAATCGAAACAACTATTAGGTACCAAATAAAATGAAACCTTGTGCACTTTTAGTGCCAAACCGTTAGATTTGTTAAATTGTCAACACTTTGCTGGATAACGGGCAATAAACTCAAAATAACTATTTGTCGATGTTTAGGTCGTGAATTTGTAACTATGTTATTTAGTTATTGTTAGGGATTGGGTGTTATTGAGGTGTGTGAGTGGGTGTTGATGGTTGTTTTGATTTATTATCGCTCAATGGCTTAAGATGGAGAAAGTCGTTCAGAGTTAAGGGTGAGGTCCACATTAATGGGTTAGTATATTTGATGTTATTCCTATTGTGGTAACGGTTACATAAACGTATTTGCAAAATGGTAATGTAATCTTGTTAATTCAAACTAAATTTGATCTGTTATAATGTTACAACTTTAGTAGATAAAGCTAATATCTGTTAGCTTGATGTAATGAAAGAGCTTCTTAATTAACTCGAAGCACTGCATGGATAGGTCCACAGAAATATTATTAGGACACAACGGCCACGTGAGCGGGAAACACGTGCCAACTTTTTAGACAATTCCTGTCCTATGAGACAGGAATTTTCGAACTCTTACTTAGTACTTTTAAGACTTACTTATAATAATATAGTTAAAAATACCGTGAATGCAAATTAGTTTTATTAATGCACTGCTAATGCTGCCTGACTAAAATAATCCAAATTCACATCAAAAATACTGATTGAGCAGCAACAAACTAATTACTTGCTTATTAAAAAAAATAACCGCGAAGACATAAGTCAGACATAGTCTTCTAACCTAACCTATCCATTTCGGGGTGGGTGGTGATCATTCTGAACTTAATTACTTAGTATACACGCTACTCGGATAGATATTTTACTTTGACAATGAGTATCTTCTACATGCGCACTAGTTAATTTGCTGCGCAGTTAGTATTTTTGATATACATTTATAATTTTTGTACTTAAATAAATTTATTTGTACCACATTATGAGGATAAACGTAATGTCATCCTGATGTATATTTTATTTTTTTCTGCAGTACTAGTTTTGTTAAACATTCAGTTTATTTGTAGTAAAGTAATTTATTTGATTTAAAAAAGCATATAAGTGATGAAAATATATTGATTTTGATATATTTATTTGATGTGCAATTAATAATGTTCCTTTAAAAAATAGAGGCATTTCTTATCTTTCATGATTAAGTATTATTTACAGTGAAAAAGTTGACACGCTTGACATGGTGAACACTGCTTATGGCCGTTCTATTTCTGTGGATTTCTGTAGACCGTTTGATTGTAAATCTCAGAAAATGTGCTCATGATTCCAAACTTTTGGTCAAATTAAAATAATTTACTGATTGAATGAGACTCCTATGTTCTTTAGCTTCTCTAATTTTTTTTTTTATTTATTGAACTTTATGCACAAGTGTACACAGGCGGACTTAATGCCATAGGCATTCTCTACCAGTCGAACCAAAGGTGGTGCAGAGACAAATTAGTCTAATCTAATCTTTGCAATGATATTTATTTAGTAGGTTTCAGTTCAATACATTTTTTGCTCTTTCTTTATTTTATCTCATTTTTAGTTGCCGAGCTACTTGAAAAAATCCATTGGTACTAATATTATAAATCCGAAAGTCGCTATAACCAACATCCATGCGGGCGGAGCCGCGGGCAAAAGCAAGTATTCTTATATAATTGAACATGAAAACAGAACCTATAACCGCAATATATAGGTGCCAACATAAGCCTTGTGCTAAGTGAGGCAGACTCTGCATTTCCATACATTTAAGAGATAGACGTAGATGAACTTCTATTTAATAGTAAAACACTCGCCGGGATATTTGCCATGTGAGTTATGATTTGGTGGTATCCGATATTTCGGCGCTGTTGCATCACGCATGTACTGTCGGATACTATATTATAAAAAACATGGTAAATATCCCGGTGAGTGTTTTACTAGTACTATGTTGATCATGTTAATCTTGAACTTCTATACACATATAAAATTAAAATTTTGAAAATTCTGCTACCCTTTAGTAGCAGAATTTTCAAAAATAAGGGATGGAAGTTTGTATGAAAGTCTGTCATTTTCAGACATAGATGCACTAAATTTTAAATAAATAAACATCTGTATAAGCGTTTTTCAAAATTTAACTACTAAGAAGGTTTTCCATACAAACGTTTATCACCTATGTTGGTGATAATCGTTTGTATGGAAAGTTCGTCATTTAGGTCACTATCAATTATGGAATACGAAATTTTCCCGGGTGAAGCCGGGACGGGGCTAGTAAGTACCTAATAATAGGCCTCAAAGAAGCTTGACTCAAAATAATAAAAGTTACATTGAAAAATGTCCTGAAATCACAATCTCAACATGAATATTACTGAATGTAAAATTAATTTCAGCGCTTTTGTGCATTTGGCTTAACTGTGTGTAGCAATAAGTTTCCACAGATAAATAGGTTTGTTTAGTTCGAACTGTCAAACTATGACAACACAAATGACAGTTCCGAGTGACAGAGATGTCAAATGCTTAACTTTGACAAGTTCTAGCAAATTTATCAACCATTGTCTATGGACGGTAGTTTCAATTGCTGAAGACTTAATGCATATTCCTTTGCACGTGTATTTAAGTTAGTACGTAATACAATAAGTAATGAAAATAGGTGGCCTTAGGTACCAAATAATATTCCGTTATTAATGATTTTATAATTAATCAGTTAATCAATTAGTTCACCGCAGTCCACTGCTGGACGTATACCTCTTCTAATGTGCGCCATTGCGTTTTATATAAAATACTAGCTGACCCAGCGAACTTCGTACCGCCAATTTTTTTCCGCCCGCGTGGCGTCCGATCCCATTCCCGCTGCACCTTCTACTAGGTATATTAAGCATGTAATAAACATATAACCCTTCTTCTTGAATTACTCTATCTATTAAAAGAAACCGCATCAAAATCTGTAGCGTAGTTTTGAAGGTATAAGCATACATAGGGACATAGGGACGCGGGAAGTGACTTTGCTTTATACTATGTAGTGATGATACATAATATATGACTTGATTTTGGCAAAATAGGGTTGATTTGTAAGAAAAAACAATATATGCAAATCATTTTTATACATACATACAGTTTTTACCAGTGGGGTAGGCAGAGTATTAGGGGTTTCGAATTGCATACTACTAAATTCACACACTATATATGTTTCCTTCTTCCTACAGTCCTGGGTCCTTTAAGCGGGGCGTGAAAAGGCATCTAATGAGGCCGTCAAGCTGAGTGCCACCACTGTTAACATGGTAAATGTTTACGATGGTGACCCTCTTTCCGAGACTTTGCCTTTAGCTTAACATCAGGCGAGGTGAAGTCAAATTGACGTGTCCTGTATAAAAAAAAAAAAAAATTTTTTAAAGGCGTAATCAACCACTTCGACAAATACCAACAGTAAAACACATTGCATTTACAGTTTATTTTTATTTTTTTATCTTACAACTTACCAAAGGACATTGACCCAAACTCGTAGACAGATACATCCTACATACCCTAACAAAACCCATACAAACTTGCATTCTATATAAAAAATAATGCTAGCGTATGTCGGTCTGCCTGCGTCCAGTTTATGGCCATTGCAAATATTACGGCTATGTAAAATAACGTTTTACTGCACACCGTTCGAGATGCGTGTATGCATGCCAAAGATTACGAAAATTTCGCAGATGTGACGAAATTTTGTAAGTCAAATGTGATGGTATTGTTGGGGCTGGTAACTTTCGAATCATTACTCCAATTATGTACTTTTCAAACAACATACAAATTTGTCTTCTATTTCGTTTCGGCCGGTTTTTTTTATTGTAATTTGTACCAGCCTGGATAGACCTGCCAGAGTTATAGTTCTTTATAAGCTTGAAAGGTCTAAGGTCTGCATACTAAGCGTTATTATGGTTATAATGTAGAATGTTTTAAAATACATTGTTAGCTATATCCGGGCCAGATGGGGGGTTCTCGGAGGGGGCGGACCTGCGATGTGAATGTGGAGTTACTCCACAGACAATGGCCCACCTGTTGACATGTGCTAAATGCCCATACACATGTACACCGCAGGATCTTATGTGCGCCTCCGAGAACGCCATACAGGTGGCAGCACACTGGGAGAAGATAATTTGAGGGCCGAGGCGCCATAGCCACGATAGAAGAAGAAGAAGCTATATGCTATAATGATAATGTTAGGCTGATTAGTGATAATTATTTTGCACTAGGAGTTACATAATAATTGTCAATAAAATTTACTTAGTGTTATTTAAGCGCAAGCTGATTTATCTTCCCACTAGTCATACTCTTGATAGAACTATAGTTATAAACCAGTATTGTTTGATTGCTACTCATTTTAATTTCGTGTGATTGTTTAAAGTTTAACACTAGTTTTGCCTTCGGTAGAGGATAGGCATAGGTCATAAGCTCTGTATGTTATTTTAATCTAAGACCGGCCTTGTCCGAGATAAAATAATGTAATTGTAACGCATAATATAAACATGAATACATGTCTTCACATAAATAAGTACATTACGTCTTAAAAATATAACATCTGTACACATATTTCATTACTAAGGCAGCAAACAAGCACCCAATTTCCTTGGTATTATACGGTTGATAGCCCTTATTTACGCATAAAACGCCAGAGGTGTTTTCCCACGTATTATTAACCCTACCATGCTGGGTGTCTGGGTTCCATCAAGATACTACTGGTCACGCCTACCTTATCTGGAAATTGGTACATGTGTTGATTGACGATAGAGACTGTAGCACAGGTTGTCCTTTCTACTAGATCGGTTAGGACACAATATCCGCTTCACGTCCCCGCGGTTCTACAAATTACCGAAATGGTACATTTGTGGTGAGAGCGGCTGACTATGTCAATAAATTGGGAAATCACCCTGAACTTGATCTCTTTAACACAAGTCCATCCTCCTATAGTCGCTTTGTCTCTGGGAGGTGGTTTGAGTCGGTTCTCTGACTGTATCTGAAATTTTGAATTGTGACTCTACCTTCGGGCAAGCACTAAATATGTATATGCGAAAACTCATAAATGGTTTTAAGTTAACCAATCAGTTGTCAGCTTAGTTATAAGATACTGTTTGTTTTCCAAATAAAATAAAATAAATAAATTTCAGGGTTGAGGGGTTAGCCTGATGCTCTCATAAAAGCTACAGATACCAAACAAGCAACTTAGCTTAACTGAAGTGGTTAAAGGGATTATTGATATCGTGACCAAACATAGCCTTTGTTAATCTAGGGTGTCAGCTAACTCCATACCAAATTTTATTAAAATCGCTATAGCCGTTTAGATGTGAAAGATTAACAAACATCCATCCATCCATACTTAGAAAATTTCGCATTTATAATATTAGTAGGATAGGATTTCGGGTGCTTGGTCTTTATATAAAAAACTAGCTTTTGCCCACGGCTCCGCCCGCGTGGATGTCGGTTATCGTGACCAAATATAGCCTATGTCCTTTCTCAAGGTCCAATCTACCCCTATTCCAAATTTCATCAAAATCGGTTCAGTCGTTTAGGCGTGAAAGCGTAATATACAGACAGACAGACAGAGTTACTTTCGCATTTATAATATTAGTAAGGATTACAGCCTCGGATGTTTTCGGGCACCACATTAAGGGTGTCAAAATAATATGCCTTATTTATTTTTTTCTCCAAAGGGTAATGTGTCGCCTCTGAATAATACTGATCATCATTCTAAATTTCGCACAACTGTGACGAGTGCTCTCCGGTCAATGTAGTTTAGACTGTAAAATGGTGGCAAAAACTGCAGTGCAGAGAAAGGTGTCCATTGTGCGAAGTCGAGCCTACAATGGGGAGTGTAAAATGCAGGAAATATTAGATCTTTTGCTGTAGTGCGCATATTGAATGATTGCATTCCGGGATTGATGGGCAGGCTAGTGTGGAAGCTAGGAAACTAGCGAGACAACACAACTATGATGATACTTTCAAAGGAATTCGCCTTTGAAATTAGCATGATATTTTTGTTAGGAAGTAGTTTTTTTATGTAGCGCACCTTAATGGCTATACCTAATAGTATGCTTAAAGGGAAAATATCAGGAATAAGGGTCATTATCATAGATTTCAGCTTCTGTAGACAAGTGGCAATTCGTTGGTAGATTAGAAAGACGAATGTATGGGATTTGACGTTTATGACAGTTGTTGACGCATGTCATAACCGTCAAATCTTATACATTTCTACAAAACGCTGGCCAACGAATTGTCTCTTGTCTAAGGGGGCAGAGAAGCTACAATGGTGGCCCCCAATTTGACGGCTTAATTTGATTGTTTTTTCGCGCCCTACTTATAGGAATGTGTTTGTAGGAAGAAGGAAACACACAAACTTTTAAATTTTGCATTCCCATGAGAATGACCATGATCATGAATTTTTGTTTAAAATTTTCAATTACGTGACATTTCGCTCATTTTACACGCTCGGCTGTGATCACCGACTGACTGATATACATGTATCTAATATCTTTAACATGATCGGGTTCATTCTCGTTAATGTTATTACAGGAAACTTCCTTTCCTTGGTAAAGAACCACAAGTCCTTTTGCGGAGACAAAGAAAAGAGGTTCTTGTTGAATTGAACATTTCATAATTTAGATTTACTCTTACTGAAGTGCTCAGATGATTATTAGTTCGCCAAAATGCGCGAGTTTCATGGCCCAACATTATTTAATAATGAATAGTTTTAAGTCAGAATAGGACAGGCGACCGAAGTTTGTTCATTCATTTAATTATAGTCCAGGAAATGCACTCCTACAATATTGCCTAGCCTAGAGCATGTCACTTCTACAGCCAATATTTCCAATACGTACGTATTGTTTACAAGTAATAGGTACTCAAAGTTATTGTCGCTTAGATACAAATAGAGTTTTGAAATCCGTTATAATTTGATAGTTCTAGAGAGTTCTAGAGAGGTTCAGTTTAAAGACTTAATACATACATAAAGCCTAGACCTTTAAGTCCCCAAAAGTCCTCCTTATACTTCACCAACTATGATTTTCGGTGCTTATTATTAGATATTATAGCTGTTGTCCGCGGCTCCGCCCGCGTGGATGTCGGCCCGATCGGTTTAAAATTAACTAAGCTTCATACAAACTTTCATACCTTATTTTATACATAGGTAGAATTAATCAGAATCCTTTCCTAGCGGATGCCTACGTCATAACATCTAGCCGCATGCCAAATTTCAGGCCGATCCGTTCAGTGGTTTGGGCTGTGCGTTGATAGATCACTATGTCAGTCAGTCATTCAGTCACCTTTGAGTTATATATATTTAGATATCTATCCATTTGTAGAAAGAATACTAGTATTACCACTCCCATATCATCCGAAGGATTTTTTTTTTCATACAGGACACGTCAATTTGACTTCACCTCGCCTGATGTTAAGCTAAAGGCAAAGTCTCGGAAAGAGGGTCGCCATCGTAAACATTTACCGTGTTAACAGTGGCGGCACTCAGCTTGTCGGCCTCATTAGATGCCTTTTCACGCCCCGCTTAAAGGACCCGGGACTGTAGGAAGAAGGAAACACGTGAGCTGGCAGGGAATTCCAGGTCTTAGTGGTGCGGCATAGGAATGAATCACTGAAACGCTTGGTTCTAGCAGGTATACTCTGCACCGTAAATGGATGGCATCTTAGCCCTGCACGTGTCGTCCTGTGAAGGAAAGGGGAGGGTGGGACTAATTGGAAGAGCTCGTCAGAACATTCACCATGGTAGAGACGATAGAAAACTGCCAAAGACGCAACATCTCTACACATCTGTGATGTCAGAAGAAGATAATAACGGAAAAATACGCAGTCTATATCACTGCGAGAGAAGGAAAACTCGAAATAAAACCCTGTACTAACCCGACTGGTCAGCGTGGAAACAGTAGGCCGGAGCCTCTCAATTCTGGGAGAGGCCTATGTCCATCAGTAGACTGGTATGGGCCGATTGATTGACTGATAAATATTAAATACTAGCTTTTGCCCGCGGCTCCGCCCTCGTGGGTGTCGGTTATCGCGACCAAACATAGCCTATGTCCTTTCTCAAGGTCTAACCTATCCCTATACCAGATGTCATCAAAATCGGTTCAGGGGTTTAGGCGTGAAAGCGTAACATACAGACAGACAGACAGTCAGTCAGACAGACAGACAGACAGACAGACAGACAGAGTTACTTTTGCATTTATAATATTAGTATGGATTCCACAACATTCTACACAACGCTATCTAGACCTATGGTAAGCTTAATTAGCTTGTGTTATGGAATCTAAAATGCGGATAAACATACTTAGTTAAAATACTTAGGTAAATACATACATAATATACATAGCAACACCCAGACCAATGCAAATAGCCCTATTCATGCATACAAATATTTGCACTGAGCGGGAATCAAACCCCCGCCTCCTGCGCACTACCGCCACGCCAAGAGGCTGTCTATAGTCTGATACTTGGAAATTGAACTTCATGTGGGTGTTGAGGCTTTAATCTTTGGGTTTTTTACCTTCTTGGCTAGTCGGTACACTCGCTGATTATCGGACGAGGCTCTGGTGCAAATTTCCACTAAGAGTTGCGAGGTCAGATGGCAGTCGCTACCACAAAAGCCAAGAGAAGCCAAATCAAGAGAAAGGGTAAGTTGTGTTGCGTGCGTGCTGTCTCGAAACTGCATGTAAACCAGGGTCTCAACAAATGGCGTATTTTGACTAAAACACTTCTTCAATAATGTTCAACGCGATCATGTAACGCAAAAATTTAAAATTTAATAAACACTTATTTTCGTATTGTATTTATTTTGTGTTAAAAGATGAAAGTTTAACTTATTAAGTAAATATCAGTGATTTTAAATTTCGAAGATAAACATAAATAAGAAATACGTGAGTCTGAATATTTGACAAACAGACATTCTTATTTAAATAAAAAAATAAAAAAACCCGACTGCCACCGAAAAGTCCGAAATAAGTTTGATAGCAGGCGGTACCCATTTTTTTTTTCTTTCGGTTTATGATTAGCCAATGGGTACCGCCTGCTATGAAACTTATTTCGGACTTTTCGGTGGCAGTCGGGTTTTTTTATTTTTTAATCATTTGTTTTATTTTATACTTTTTAGTTATGATATGTGACATGTATTTCTTTTTGTAATCTCCTTCTAATTTCCTTCATATCGTTTATACTTGAAATAAAAACAAATCAGTAAGTAAGAAAAAAATTAGCGAGAATGATTGTTTTGATAAACGACTTTAAATCGTTATATATCCTAAACTATTATTTAAAATGAAAAATGATAAAAGGAACCTAAATATGATTTTAAAATACCTATTCAACGACACCCCACTTGACATAGTTCATCGACTTTTTTATTTTTTATTTTGACAATATGGCGTCTGGTTGTCGCTGTGGTGAATTTTAATTTCTGTCATGTCTTTAGTGACACTCGCATGGTTAAGGCGAATCGATTGACGTAAGAATCATAAAAATCGGCCAATGCATTTGGTCTCTAGAACGCCACATAGAAACAAACATACATACATACATACATAGACTGATAAACACATTACCCTCCTTTGCGTCGCGCAGTCGGGTAAAAAGTATATTTTTATGGTCATGTCAAGTAAAAAAATTTTTTTTTTTTTTTGTATAGGACACGTCAATTTGACTTCACCTCGCCTGATGTTAAGCTAAAGGCAAAGTCTCGGAAAGAGGGTCACCATCGTAAACATTTACCATGTTAACAGTGGTGGCACTCAGCTTGACGGCCTCATTAGATGCCTTTTCACGCCCCGCTTAAAGGACCCGGGACTGTAGGAAGAAGGAAACACGTGAGCTGGCAGGGAATTCCAGGTCTTAGTGGTCCGGCATAGGAATGAATCACTGAAACGCTTGGTTCTAGCAGGTATACTCTGCACCGTAAATGGATGACATCTTAGCCCTGCACGTGTCGTCCTGTGAAGGAAAGGGGAGGGTGGGACTAATTGGAAGAGCTCGTCAGAACATTCACCATGGTAGAGACGGTAGAAAACTGCCAAAGACGCAACATCTCTACGCATCTGCAAAGGCTCGAGGGTGTTCGTGACCTCAGGATCCCCTATAATGCGGACCGCACGTCGCTGCAACCTGTCGAGAGCATCTAATAAGTACTTTGCGGAGCCGTCCCAGAGATGTGAGCAGTATTCCACGCAGGAACGAATTTGGGTCTTGTATAGAAGACACCGCTGCTCCGGCGTGAAAAAACGTCTCACTCTGTTCAGGACTCCGAGTTTACGCGAGGCTGATTTGATGATACTCTCGATATAGTTTTTGTTATTCAGTTTGCAGCGAACATCCATACCGAGGATAGTGAGGTGATCCTGCAGTGGCAGTGGTGTGCTCTGAAGAGTGGGAAGGGGAAGGAAAGGAGATACCTTAGCTGTAAACGCACATGCCTGGGTCTTCTTGGCATTGAACTCGACCAGGTTCCTAGCGCCCCATTGAGAAATGTGGTCCAGGATCCGGTCCAGCTCTGTGACAAGAAGCTGCCTTTTTTCCGCGATATCAGACTGCTTGGCCGCAGGATGTGCGTGATAACTCCCATGTAAGGTGCTGTCGTCTGCATAGCAGTGAATGTTTCCGTCACAGAGCATGTCATTGATATGCAGAAGAAAGAGAGTGGGAGATAAAACGGAACCCTGCGGCACGCCAGCATTTACCTGCAAGAACTCCGAAGCTCGTCCATCACAAAGGACGCGAATACGGCGCCCCTGCAGGAAGCTTGCAACCCAGTTACACAGTCTAGGAGGCAGGCCGAAGGCTGGTAGCTTGGAAAGAAGCGATTTGTGCCATACCCTATCGAAAGCTTTGGCGATGTCAAGACTAATTGCCAGTGACTCACCGTGCTTCGCCATAGCCTCACCCCAAAGGTGGGTCATGTACGCCAGAAGATCACCCGTTGACCGTTTCGGTCTGAAACCGTATTGCCGGTCACTAAGCAAGGAGTGATCCTCCAGGTGGCGCATGAGCTGTGTGTTAATTATGTGCTCGAACACCTTACACAGCACTGAGGTGACGGCTATAGGTCGATAGTTGGCTGGGTCCGAGCGATCCCCCTTCTTGGGGATCGGCTGGACATTCGCCTCCTTCCAAGCCGAAGGCACTGTACCCGAACTGTAGGACAGTCGGTACAGCCGCGTTAGCATAGGAGATAACTCCGCTGCACATTTTTTAAGTACAACCGCTGGAATACCATCAGGACCACTGGCTTTCCGGACATCGAGTGATTGCAGTACTGCACGGACATCGCGTTGCCTGATACGTATATCAGGCATTGCGTGGTCACCAGTGGGCACTGTCCGTGGTTGCATACCACAATCATCGACTCGGGAGTTGGCCGCGAAGAGATTGACCAGCAAATTTGCTTTCTCTTGCGGCTCATGGGCCAGAGATCCATCGGGATTGCTCAGCGGGGGCAGCGAGGGCTGGCAGAAGTTGGCTTGCACGGCTTTGGCCAGTTGCCAGTAGCCACGGCTACCCGTGGGATGCGCCACTAGCTCTTGGCCCAGCCGCGCTATGCGCTGGGCTTCCGCCCTGACGCATGCCCTCTTGCAGACCTTTGTGGCTCTGTTGTACGCCGCCTTGAAGTGACCCACGTTGGGATCGCGTGTGGCGCGCGCCCGCACCCAGGCGCGGTACGCAGACTGTTTATGTTCAACAGCCTCCGCGCACTCGCGCCCGAACCACGGACGCGCTCCGCGGACTCCGGTGACATCGGTGTATGGGATATAGTATTCCATACCTAGACCGATCTCACCGGCGACGGCAGTAGCGCTCTCAGATGGGTTCTTACCCTCAAAGCAGCGTTCAACCCACGGGATGGACGCATAATAGTCGCGCAATCCATCCCAGTCCGCTGACGAGTAGTGCCATAGACGCCTCTTCCCCTGCACGGGTCGTGGGGGCGCTTCAATGGGCACGGTGGAGCGGACCAGACAGTGGTCGGAGTTACCTAAAGCAGCAATCACCGAGACACTGTACTGGTCCGGGTGACTCGTCAACAGAAGGTCAAGCAGAGAGGGCTCTAGGCCGGACTCTCTTGGTATCCTCGTGACCTTGTGCACCAATTGAGTCAAGTCATGCGCCAGGGCAAATGCGTGAGTGGCTCTTCCCGCATGGTTTGTTATGGCGGAGCCCAACCAGATCTTGTGGTGGGCGTTAAAATCCCCCAAAAACACCAATTCGGCGTTCGGAAACCGCTCCTGCGCATCATCTGCCGCCTGACTCAGGTATTCGAATAGTCGAGTTATCTCTGCATCTCCTGTATGGGAACGGTAAAGGCACACATAGACCTGACTCGTGGAGCCATGGTCTACGTGTACCCAAAGGATGGAAAAGGATGGGTCCTCTAGACAGCGCAAACGGCGACAACAAATATCCGCCCTAACAAACACGCACACCCCGGCTTTTGCTCGGAAATTTTCCTCGATAACATAGCCGGGGTAAAGCAGGTAGGTCGTGTCGTCAGGGCGGCGTATTTGTGTCTCCGTTAGAAACAGCATAGCTGGTTTCGCCGTCTCCAGGTGTTGGTGGACGGCGTTGAGGTTCTTATGGAGCCCACAGATGTTCGTGGACTCCACCTCAAATAGAGTTTTTGTGGGAGAGTCCCTAGCCGCTGTTTCAACAATTTTTGTTTTGTGCGCTGCCATGAGGTGAAGGGTAAGGGAAGGCGTGAAAAAGAGGTGATTGTCGCCGCAGCACCGCGTGACAAAACATGGGAGATTGGTTTCATCTATGAATGTGAGGCGTGACGAGAGCCGACGCGCCGAACGGAAGGGCCCCCGTACCCTCCCGAATATGGTCGCCGGGCTCCCGTCCGGTCGCCAACCGGCACGACGAGCCATATCGGGATTATGCGCGACCTGGTAGGGCAGCCTCCCAGGGTGGTTAGTCCCAGTTGGGCCCCTGTACTATGCCGCGGGCGGCCAGCGGCACCACCGTTTCTACGGGTCTCCCTGCCCGGCGCGGCGCCCCACGTCACACCCCACTAGACTACGCCAAAACCCACCGGTCCCACTAGTGCTGCGACTACCATCACCTCGGCCCGGCTATGCACTTGCTGATCCCTGAACGCAATCCAACCGAGATTGGATTACTATGGAGGGTTTTTCGCACTTGTGCACGGTGGTACCAACCCGGTCGAAATAAGTGTCAAATTTGTGCCATCAAATTTCTACCACCTGTAAAAGGACTAAATATTTTCATGTCTTATATTTATACGAGATGTAGGTTGTCGTGTATCATAATAACATCCAATGTTATTATGGTACGAAGTTTCTGCCATTAACTAGGCACTTTAGGACTAAATAATTTTATTATTGCTTTTGTATATCATGGAACGCGAGAGTTTAAAAGTCAATAGGAAATATATTAAAAGGTAAAGTTAAGAAGGGTATATCACTCCTAGGGTCACAAAATTGCTACTGAAATCTGGCTGCTGATGGAAAGTAGGTACGTGATCTTTATATATTCATTTTACAGCCATTAGAGTCTGTTAGGCATGTATTTTCTATATTTACTAAATATAGAAAAGACATGACTACCAGATTATAATTTTAAAGATAAATATATTTTGGTCACGTCAAAATTTCGGTGACAGATCTACAATTTTGTGAACAACCCCTATTATATTAGCAACAGCTTAAGTCACACCCGTTTTAAAATATTACGAGAAAACGTAAACGACAATCGATGATCCAAATTGCTCAATAAGTTCATTGACCTGTACTAAGTGTTGTTAATGAGTAGGTTCTTGCGGCAGACTAAAGCGGGGCGTGGAGCGAATCGTCACGCCTTTTAGTTCAGTCAAACATTCATCACAAACATACTGGGCAAATGTTTGTCGGCGCGGACAAATTTCTGTGTCGGAACTGTCGCCCTCGTGGCGCTGTGGGAAACGATCTTGATGGATTGGATTACATTGTTCTTTGGGTTTCGGTACTTAAACCTGTTTAGAGATGCGTGATCTAGGTTAAAATTGCGCATCTAATTTATTCCTTTAAACGCATACAAATTCTTGCGTAATGCTCTTCTTTGGGATGTATAATAACGGTGAAATATAATGTGAGGTGATGTGATTTAGAAACGGCAGTGTGATACCTCAATAAAATATTTGAAGCTCAAGTCAACCGTAGCATTGCAAGCCGGTACAAATGGACCGACTGCACTATCACAGAGGGTTTTCTCAGGGTCGAAGGTTATAAGGCAGATGTCTTTTATTTAGAGATCTTGGATTTACCTGACGTTTAGACCAAGGTACACCGGCTGTAAGTGTAACTAAAATCAAAGGTATGTACCTATACCATGATCGCGTTAATTCCCGTTATAATTAGTGTATATCATGGAACGCGAGAGTTTAAAGCTAAGATAAACAAAATCAAGAACTGGACAGAAGAAGAGTGAAGACCCTGGCTTCCAAGGCACTATTAATTTTTCCCTACACCAGAGTCTCTATGAAAAATATCGTAAAGGTTTTATAATACAAGAAAAAGACCTCTTCCCTTTGCTTAAAAAACAACATCACTATACAATTTACCATCCATATGCTCGCGTCTGTACCCGAAGGGGTAGACAGAGTTGCTAATACACCTACGTTTTGCCAATTATGATTTTCAGTCCCACTACGTAGTAGGGGGCAAGTCTACTGGCGTCTATCAGGCCCTTTTTCTGATTAAAAAAAAACTGTTGTTCGTCTAAGTATGAAAATAAATCCTTTTCCCAATAATACTACGAACTCACATCCACCCACTACCCGTTACCAATAAATCTCACTTAAAGACAAAGCCAGAACACATGACACCTTTTTATAACCTAAAACCCATAATGGGAACTCAATACATCGCAATTAAGTCCACTTACTTAAGCCCTTACTACATAAACATCTCATTAGAAATGCAACCGAATTTTTATTATTATAAAGTTGAAATTTCTTTGAGAAGTAGACTGAAATTTTCTTTATGAGTGGCCTTTGGTTGAGTCAACATACTACCGGGATACTTAATGCTGTGTAAATAATAGTGTTTGGACTGAGCTACTGCTTGTCAATGTGTGCTCGCTACCTCAGAAATGGATTTGTTTTTAAGAAGCTTTGTGGTGACATTGTTTTGTTCATTTTGAGATAAGAGACGCAGAAACTGCACACCAGGTTAAGTAGTAATGTATCCTACACGCGGAGGAATTAGTTTACACTAGCTCTTACTGGAAACTACATTTACGTGAACATTAACTTTCAAATACAAATAGACAGAGATAACTTATATATCACTTACGTGGAAGACAACCACACGGCCTACCTTCTTTTTTCAACTGATTTACTTTTGTTTGACGAGTTTTAATATTATTAATGAAAAAAATAGAATTCCCGGTATCCCAGTTCCCACCATAGTATCAATTGCATCTTAGGTTTATAATTTGAATGTCCAGAGTCCACTTATGCTTCGCACGGTCTTAGGCATTCACGATATTGGAACCATTAGCACACAATATCACTCTCTATGATGCCAATAACACAAACAAAGAAGAAACCCTTCAGGCAATACTATTTTTCGACAAGTAAAATGACAAATTTTCGTACTGTAGAGTCAACTTTTACAATCTTTGACAGTTGCCTAATCTCCTGTGATGTATCAGATAATGTCTGAACCCTATACGCATATTGTACGCACCACCAATCAATACAAATGAAATCGATACACGCACATTAATCGATACGAATGAAAATCGATAACTTTCGCCGAGGGCGCGCTTTGATAGAAGCCAACGCTGGAACAAATATCCGCCGTGCCCAAATATAATGCAATAAATATAATTTATAATGTTTATACTGAGTTATCTCTCGCTACGATCGCGGAGACGCCCGACTTCGGTCGGACGTTCAAGACGCAGACAGAGTACCTTAAGAGCATAGAGAATACTTCTTACGCTAATGTGTGTTGGTCAAGGGTACTCGTAATTAGTTATATATCTAATCTCTTGTAAATTGTTATGAAATAATAATGATGAGCTTTTGAATGTTTGCACGTCGTTTTTTGCGTGTAGGAACACTTTTGGTCTACATCTTACTTGAGCCAATGACGATGGGGGTATGTCGGACTCTAAACAAGTAAAAACGCACGACCTAAGTGGTCGACCCAAAATATTGATTTTTTAATCTAAACAATCAAATCAATTTATTCAATTTATAATACCGATATATCACTGCACCAAAACTACTCTGCGCAAACTATAAAAGAAATAAAATCGTTACGTGTTACATATGACCTGGGCAGGCCGGGCAGGTTGTACAAATATATCTTGGATCGTACTTAAGAAATTCATAATTAAATAAACTAATTTATGAACAATCCCTCCCCCAGACCAGCCAATGGCCAACTAATACATATTTTTTCATAATTATTACACCGTATTACCTTACACGGCCCGACACTCATATAAAGAGGATTTTGTTCGCCTGTCTGTTTGTGCGATTTTATTGCATATTCAATATTCTTCATATTCGTCCTTGTGGCTTCATGTAAATATGGTCATAAGTTGTGTACAATCTTGGTGAACGTTAACGCTGCATAGTTTTTTTTAAACTCACGATTGTATGTCGCTAAAGGGGTAGGTACACAAGAAATATTTGCGGCTAGCATTTCATTAGCTAAATTTTCTATAGTGTGTGATCTTCTTCTATCGTGGCGATGGCGCCTCGGCCCTCAAATTATCTTCTCCCAGTGTGCTGCCACCTGTATGGCGTTCTCGGAGGCGCACATAAGGTCCTGCGGTGTACATGTGTATGGGCATTTAGCACATGTCAACAGGTGGGCCATTGTCTGTGGAGTAATTCCACATTCACATCGCAGGTCCGCCCCCTCCGAGAACCCCCATCTGGCCCGGCATTCCTTGCTTCGGCCAACCCGAGTCCGGAGTCTATTTAAAGACTTCCATCTGTTCCAGGGTAGATCATGTCCAGGCGGGAGTTCCTCTGAAAGCGGGACGAAAGGAGTTGGTAGTGGACCCTGTGCGCCTGTTCGGTTCTGGCTTGAGAGGGGTCACCGACAATTGGGCCAACGCACGCCCAGAAACTCCTGCGGCTTTTCAGTCTTAGTGGCACTTGAGGGTGACCGCTAAGGGGGTGTCGCCCGTCCGACTCCAGCTTGCCCCTCTCCACAGACGACGCCACGCATCTTCGGATATTGGGGGGTGCGATGCCAGCCAGTTGATATAGCAGCCTTACCGGAGTCGGCTTGAGGAAGCCAGTTATTATCCGGCAGGTTTCATTTAGAGCTACATCCACTAGCCCAGCATGGCTAGATCGGCACCATACGGGGCAAGCGTATTCCCCCCCAGTTTGTGGTCGTCAGCCTCCTAAGAAGGTTATTGCGTGCTGAGACCTTCTGCTTGACGTTTTCGCAGTTTTGCTTAAACGTGAGGGACCTGTCCAGGGTTACTCCCAGGTATTTGGGGTACATGCAATGGTCAATGCTGACGCCACGCCAGTGTATGTTCAGCTTCCGTTTTGCCTGCCCGTTGCTGAGATGAAATGCGCACGACTGTGTTTTTGAGGGGTTAGGCTTCAGTGCGTTGCTCTCGTAGTAGGTTAGGTCGTTACCGTCATCTAAAAGCCTTTTACGACTGAAAATATCATGTAATATTTGATTAATTCCACAATTCTCATGGTATAACCTAGCTACTTTTTTTTTCAAACAATATTATAGAAACCCCCTACGTACCTACCATATTTCACTGTTTTCATATCTAAAAAATATCTAAAATAAATTTATTGTGTCATTGGGTTACACAGATTCATACAGTCTCTGTCTCCCGAACTAGGTCGTTAACCTATATCTCAGGAGACAGTTCCTTTCACCTTACAGGTTTCACAATGTGGAATCATTTATGTTGTTCCATAATGTAATAAATAGAAAAAAATAAGTAAAAGTAAAATTATGGTAGGAATATAAAAAGGTATACAAAATAAGTTTTCCCCAACAATGCTAGGTTTCTATGCTAGGTATATCATTATCACACACAAGTTAGTAATACACTAACAAGTGGGGTTAAAAATTGAATATGTAAATAAGACGTCATAAAAAAAACTAACCTACAAGCAAAATATTAAGTGCATAAATAGCAATTAAGCTTTGATTAAAAATTAGCAATTAAAGCATACAAAAAACTAATTAAAATCTAACAAAACCGAAAGCGGCGCCAATATCCAAATGTAATCTAAAGCTTCATATCATTGTAATTTATGAAAAACGTCTACACCAATAAAATGGAATGCCGTATGACATTTTTCTGAAGATATACAGGTCAAGATAGTGATATGAGAATAAATTCAATTACCCCAAAAACGTCAAAAATAAACCGTTCTCGGAACCCGCCGACACCCGAATCGAGAAGCTCATCGATTATAAAATCGAATAAATTGAAACAATCGTTTATCGCGACGAATATAATGTTACATCCGAGCCTCCCCGATTGTAATCGATTCTCTTGCGTTGTCGTGTTATTATTATTGATATTCATGTTAACACGATCTAAAATAATCGATATCTCAAATCCGATCTCTGGTGACGTGTGGTTTGAAATGAGAATGGTTTTTTGACTAGGTTTTTTGGTATGCTTTTATTGTAAGATGATTTGTTTCATACCGTTTTGTTTTTGGTTTTGACATTGTTCGGTATGAAAAACAAAACAAAAACGAATTCTTTTGTAAAAGGATTTAAACTTTATTGATACGGTTTGATGTTATATTTCAAAAAGATTTCATCATAGAATGTTTTCTTTTAGTAATAACTGATTTTCATAGTTGCACCTTTAGGTATTACGCCAAAAATAATAACAAATTCACAAGGACGTTCAACTACAAGGAAGTCCTTTCCTAGAAAGAAGAATAGTGCCGGGGTGTGCAGAGCGCTACTACGATCTCTGCGACCCAAGCCAATCTCACGTGCTACCTCTCATTTTGGGAGGTAGCACGTCAGTCGTTGCTGCAAAAGCCGCAAGAAATAATTGCAAAAAATAACGTGCAAGAAAACGAGACGCAACGAGAATTTGCCATGAGGGTAGTAATAATTAATCTTGATATCAGGTCTTTATGGCCATCTAAATAGCACCGCCTTACCGTAACACTGAAAATCTGCAAAATGCCACCACCAAAAGTTCATTTACATTCAACAAAACCCTTAACTGTCCAGCCAAGTCCGTTAACAGTTATACCAATATAATGATGCCGTATATAATATGATTTGATATAACATTTCTTCCTTCTACGTCAACAATAGTATTTATTCCTGAAATGAAAGATTACCTCAATACCTTTATTGGGCTTTAATCTTACTCCTAAGACGGACTCACATTAATTTCACGAGGTAACAATAATCCCGGTATATAGAAACTTACTCGTATCAAATACCATTGCGAGTGGAACCATTAGAAAGGGAATGACTTTTACGATGTATGGGAGTTTTACGTTCCTGCCCACCCGGAAGAGGTTGGCTCATAATAGCACAATAAAAAGGTAATTATTAAGTTAGCAATAGTGAGTTATATAGCAAACAGGATAGTTGCCATAAAGGATTTAATTTCATAACTGTAAATTGTTGATGTTGATGAAAAATCCTGGAGATTTCCGGGGTTGGAAATCCCATTGTCTTCAAATAAAGCGAAGTAAAGAGTTTGCTGACGATTACGTGTATGGCGTTTTGTATGGTTCACTCACTAGGCTTGATTCAAGATTTCGATTCATGATCATACTAGCTTTTGTCCGCGGCCCCGCCCGATTCGATTATCGCGACCATAATAGCATATGTCCTTTCTTATGGTTTCACAAATTTTCATCAAAATCGGTTCATTGGTTTAGGCGTGAAAGCGTCACATACAGACAGACAGGCAGAGTTACATTCGCATTTATAATATTAGTATGGATAAGTCAGATTGTATGGGTTGATGAAGTTCTGATAGCAATAAGCATACAGTAATGATAAGGATTCATGTGAAGCTGTCATGGATATATTATAGGTGTCCGGTGTGGGCTGAACCGAGGCGGGAGCTAGTGGTGGCCTTGGGAGTGAGAATTCTCACACCCTTGCCACCCTGCTAAGGGCAATGGTCCGCAGCGCGGACGCATGGGCGACTGGCGACTCCTTCAGCGAGCAGGTAATGCTCGTGAAGGAGACGCCGCCCGCGCGCGCAAGCAACCCGGGCGTCGGAGGGCACTGACTGACCTCTGTCCCCCATGAGCGCAGGCTTGGAGGTGACGGGTGGAGCCACCTGTCACCCCAGCAAAAGCAGGCCACGGTGGCGGTGCGCTCAGAAGCGCGACTCCCGAGGAGGGCCAGACCGTAAAGGATGGCCTTGGGTCAGCTGGGGTGCGAGGGATATGTCGAAGAGAATCTCACCTCTAGCCTAGCACCAGGACACACAGTCGGCGTGCGGTTTTAGTTGATTCAAAATATGGATAATATTATAGAGACTAGAGTAACTATGCGAATATTCATGTAAATTAAAATTTCACTGCATAGTACCACAAAAATAATTTAAACATGTCGTGTTGGTTCTTGGTGGAGTGAAGTAGGTCCACTCCAGCGCTTATGTGGGTGTCCTAAAACGCGATTGAGGGATAGGGCTGTTCTCCATCCGACAGTAAACATACTCCACGACAAAGGGCTCGCCACTGGGCCCGCCGTGGGGCCGAAAATCATAATTGGCGAAACGTGGGTGCTAATACACCTCTGCTTACCCCTTCTGGGATTTACAGATGTTAGTATATGGATTGATGGATATGTTTGTAAATTTCTCTGTACAATATAGTTCTGAAACAGATGAACCCTTCAATGCACTAAACGGTATGAAGCTCTCTTATCATGTGTTTTCAATTAAAATAAAACAAATAACTACCACATTGAGTATACTCTTTGAATATCCATAAAATAATAGTACTTTACGCACGAATCTTTTTAGTAATACGTAAATATAATATTAATATCACATGAACTCCATTTCCCTTACCACTTTTGTAAGGAGAAACAGGAATGGATTAACAAGACTTTCCCGGTTTAGATTTAGATAAGTGTGTTGAGTTCGATTCTACGGCGCGGACATGCAATGTCAAAGGTGGGAGCGCGTAAAAATGGCCGTAGTGGTGACACCTGCGCGGGCGCAGCATGCGTGCGGTCGGGCACGTGTTATGCGCAGGTGAAGAATTTTTATATATTAAATTATTTATAAAAATTCTTCACCTTCGTATAACCTGTGATTTATTTATTCTGTTATTTATAAGTTTTTGCGTGTTACGTTTCATGTTGTTATCAATGATGTATTTTGATAATTGTTTATTTTTCGCATCATCAACAATATAGACACCATCGGTTCAAGTAATTTTGATGTTGTTTTGACGCATTTCTTTTGGAATATCAATAGAAATTTGCACTTATAATAATAACAAGGAACGAGTATTTATTATTGCACCTGCGGTTACGGGACAGTCAATTAATATAAATTGATTTTTACTTTTTGTCACATAAAAGTTTGATTATTTGGATACTATAGGGTTATTGCTGGAGCTTTATGATAGGATGTTAATGATACATAAACTGAAAGTAACCGGGTACCAATGCAAAGTTTAATATGTTTTCGCCAAATGTCAAGCAAATTTTTTTTATTATTATGATCAAAACACTAAATTAAAATCAAACCAATATCCTGGCTGGATCCATCTGATTGCTACCATCCTAAGGTGTAAAGGTGAGACGCGTTTAGTCTGCGACAAATGCGGTCGGTCACTTGCAGCGCGCGCCCTATACATCACTGCGTATAACAAATGTCGCCCTTACGTTGAACATTCGCATGAAGACGTGCCTGTGAGTGATGATCACCTGTGCGATGTAAGGAGGTTTAATGTCGAAGAAATATTAGGTGTGAGTATCTTTACAGAGATATATTAGTCTGTGGGTATGGTCCGTGTCCAGGTTTTAGAGCCCAGCTTTTCCCACTGTGAACGACCTGACCGTTCACAGTGGGAATAGCTGATGAAGGACAGTATCACTTTTTCACAGGATATGGCATTTTTTTTATATAAGACATCCCAGTATGAGGAAACTTCACCCCATTGAATGGAATACAGAGTCAGGCATAATATTCAACTTCTTAGCAGTTAAATGGTCTTTGAGACTAGCGGACTAAGTATCAGACAGAAAAAAAATTCTAAGTATATTGAATCACAAGTACAGGAAAATACATACCTACAAGAAAAAAAAAACTACCAATAGTTTCTGAAGAATAGCAATAAGGTTTTGAATACAATATTTTTATAGAGCACTTGGTGGCAGGCAAATATACTGCCCAGCTGATGGGCAGTGGTTACCGTGGCATATTAAGACATGTGCAAAATCAGGGGCGTCAGACTAAGAACCTTGTGGTGTCCTTAAAGATCCCCAATTTCAGCCGCTTGAATAGACCATAGCAGGGAAATTATTCCAAAACTTAAGCGTGTGTGGAATGAAATTCCTTTCATATTGCAATGCTTCTAAAATAGTACCATTAATAGCTGAACCTTAATTTTAGATAATAAATATCTGAATCGGCTTGTTACAGAAACGACCTTTTGAAGCTATAATTATGTTCTAAACATCAGTAACATTGGTAATCAATTTAACCGCCTTTATCATGTTAATATTAAGCTGAAAGGTATGAGCGTCGCGACAAAGGACTGGCACTGCAATAAGTTATGGCTATAGGCCTATTAGCATAATAAGGTGAAGGGCGAGTGTTTGTAATGACATGTCTCGATTGTTTGTCGATAGTACTCCTTCATGAATCAGCCAATATTGTTTGTGAAAGGTTGTGTGTGTAGTTATGATGATACGGAATAAACTGTTGCTGCTTGTATTGGCATTTGGTCCTGGGGTATAAGTTAAATGAGCCTTTGCATATGATTTTCAGGATGAGCTATTTTCACGAAAAATTCTACGTTATAAAACGCTATTTAAAAACTGAAATAAATCACGGATAGTCGAGAAAGGGGGAACGCGACTAAATCGCTCTTTCAAATTAAATTACAGCCAAAGCCCTCCAGATGCTCCCGGTAGTTTTCTAACCGCAAGAAAGGTTTAAACTTCTTCTTCATATTCATTGTAGCGTCAATTCCTTAGGGTGCGGTTTTTCCAAACTAACTGCAGGTAATTGAGTAAGACACTTTGTACTTTTCCACTATATTTTATTTTTCACCCGACCGGTTTCGCCTTACGGCATTCTCAAAGGTATGAAAGTTATTGTTTCAAAGATTTAGCCGTGAGGTCAAACCGGTTAGGTTAGGTACAAAGTATCTTACTCAATATATAAATATATTCTACAACATTCTACACAACGCTATCTAGACCCAAGGTAAGCTTAACTAGCTTGTATTACGGAATCTAGAATGCGGATAAACATGCTTAAATACTTTTTTTGTAAATACATACACATTATACATAGAAACACCCAGACCAATGCAAATAGCCATATTCATGCATACAAATATTTGCACTGAGCAGGGATCGAACCCGCGCCTCCTAACTCCGCCGCTTAGCAGATTCCACCAAGTGCCATCAACCAACAGCATAAACAGTGTTAACAGCTGGTAAGGCTAAACTTGAATATTTTCCATAAAGAGACTACAACCTGACCTCCTATTAATCAATTAGCACTGCTGGACACAGGCCTCTCCCAATGTATGTCATTTCTGCCAATCCATCGCCTTCCGCAGTCTGTCCCAGCCACCTTTTTCAGGTCCTCCTAATAGATATTAGTTATAATTCATTTAAATATTGTGTATTCTAATGTCACGTTGAATACATAATCCTATTCGAGCACACTATTCATGAGAATGCAGGTAGAAGTAGTTTTAACACTAAAATGTCTGCCGCAACTTATTCCAAACAATAAAGTTTCTATAAAGAAAATTCTATCTAGGCCTACACCAACACTTGCCACCCATATTATCCTAAAGTACTAAAATAGTACTTTTAACACTAAGATCAAATACCTACACGCTCAATATCTATATTTGGTGGCAGGTGGGTTTAAGATATGGAGTGTTGAATCATCGAACGGAACAAAGACGTCTGATGAGTCGACGTGAGACAATAAGTTTTTATTTATATACTTACTGAAATTGTGATTGTCTGGAAATGCGATGACCTGTGTAGACAAGTCTGAGGTCATGGTTCCGAGTCTTCTGTATGAATTTTATATTTTATTTTATACTAGCTTTTACCCACGGCTCCGGCCACATAGCCTATGTCCTTTCTCAAGGTCTAAATATACCCCTATACCAAATTTCATTAAAATCAGTTTGGTGGTTTAGGCGTGAAAGCGTAACATACAGACAGACAGAGTTACTTTCGCATTTTTAATATTAGTATGCATTATTTATTTTATAATCTGGTAAACTCACATCTGCTGTAATTTAAATGTTATAAATATATGTGTCGACCAAAGGTTTCTCTTTGGAGCAGAATGTACAAAAACAAAATTTCCCATATAACTACATGGTTATTGGCATTGATCTAAGTGTTTCAATGTATAATCAATTATACTATTACGAACCATCTTCTGATCAAAGTTATTGAGACACCGCACATATGAAATTACTTTGAAAATGAAATCATACTGTCGAAAATTACAGGCACAATTCTATTCCAACCATTTTGGTTCTCGAGATCAACTTATAAGTTAAGAATTTCACACAATCGGATCACCTATTCTGAGTAATTTAGTTTACAAAAAAATATATAATTGACCATTTTTCTATTTGATCTGTCTAAATAAAATATGGCGTTCATTCGCAGTTCTGAGTAAAAAATTAATATTTGCCAAACTAAGCCCAGTTTCGTTGTCTACACTGCAGGCCACCATCAAGTACGCCATTATATCATATTGGAAGTTCAATCTTTTTGCAAGGTTTCAACTTAACATTTAAGTATAAGTATTTTGATGTACATATAATTAAGTGCTTTGTTAGAGTTAGTAAGTACGTTAATTTAGAAAAATGGTTTTTATAATATACCTAATTATAAGAACTCTCACTAGGAAACTGTTCATTAGACATTTATCATTTGGTTTTTGTTTTTAAAATCTTATCAATTTTATCATCAATGAAACTAGAACGTCCTTGTGAAAATTAATAAGTGTAGACTCGCAAGTTACGAAATACAAATTAAAATGGAAAAAATGAATACACACCTTATTAAGATATACAATGACACTTCGTCAAAAATAATCACCTAGATTTGGGTATATATAAACTTTTAATTAAGATTCTGGTACGAATTTAAGCTCATTGTAATAATGTTTTATGCATATTATGTAAATGTGTCCGAAATATCACAATTTGGAAAAAAATAACAAGATTACACGTTTTTCTGCATCTCAGTGCAAAACCAGTTAATCTATTGTTGTATCAACGCCTAGAAACAGTTTAATAACTTTGTGTAGGCTTAGAGTGATGAGTTCGAATAGGTTGTGGTTCTACTTACGAAACATTCTTTACAGGGATTGATTGTTTCATATCAAATGTTTTAAACTTCTGTTATTACTATCTCTATATTTGGTTCATTGCGTGGTTTGTTATATAAGGTATTATTACTCTTCAATGAAATTTGACTACCATTCAAGAGCTTTATTTAAAAAAGGTGCGAAAAAAATGAAATAGAAGCTCTTTTATTGCCAGTTTTTCCTTTCATTAGACAAAGTAATGTATGTAGGTTAAATTATAAAACTAGGAACTCCACAATTTCATTTATATCGCATTATCATGTACATTAAATTGTATTCATATTTTATGATCATAATGATAACATATATCATGTCAAACAATTATTCTCAGAATATAATTTTCCTAAAAAAATGTGGAGAAAAAATAATTTAATATTCACACTGAATTTAGAGACGTCTAATAGGATAATTTTTAAATTACATACACACATACATACATAAACTCACGCCTATATTCCCCGAAGGAGTAGGCAGAGGTGCCAGCACCCACATTTCGGCAGCTTATTGCCATTAACCGGGCACTTATAAATACATAACTTCGAAAAGCATCGCATAGTCATCGGTGTGTGCCATGGTAAACCTGGGATCGAACCCGAGACCTCGTCTTAGCAGTCCATTATCCATAGCACTAGGCTACCGCAATTACAAATATACTAAATAATTATTTCAATTATAATAATAGTCAAGTCAGCCAGCCAAGCTTTTGTCACGTAAATAACCCATCCCGGGCTCGTGTCAGGTGCAAGGAGCCCAGAACACTGGCCGCATTTCCGCGCTGGATTGCCATAAGTAAATTTAAAGTTCGGATTAAAGTTATATAGGTAACTATAAAAAAAATTGGATAACTTAAGTTGTTAAAAATATTCATCAAGTTGTCTATCAACAACGATTTCTTAGTTTAAGTATTTATAAAGAATAACAGTTACCTTGAAATTTCATTTATACAATATTTGTCAGAATGATAGGCATTTTTATGATGACTTCGAGTTAATGCAATTAGAGATCGCAAGGTTTAAACACAAGGTCAAAATCTAGAATAATAATAAAATTAATTGCTCTAAAAATAAATATGTTACCGGTTTAAATAACATTGATGAAATACAACCGTGAACTGTGTATCAAGTCACATCTCAAATATTAGACTATATAATTAAAGATATGCAATAAATCTAAATCTAGATATATATAACTCAAACTGACTGACTGACATGGTGATCTATCAACGCAAAGCCCAAACCACTGGACGGACTGGGCTAGCCGAATGCATGCAGTTAGATGTTATGACGTAGGCATCCGCTAAGAAAGGATTTTGATTAATTCTACCCCCAAGGGGATAAAATGGGGCATGAAAGTTTGTATGAAACTTTGTCAATTTTAAACCGATCGGGTTGAGACTTTGCATGCATGAAGCTACTATGACGTATGCATCCCCTAAGAAAGGATTTTGAGATGCAGGATTTATGCTCAATAGCGTTGACTCAACACTAAGCGATAACCGAAATCCACGCGGGCGGAGCCGCGGGCAACAGCTAATAGCCTATATAATTAAAGATATGCAATAAATTACACATTTATAATTGCTATAATTACATCAAGTAAACAAATTTCTATGCAAATATTTACGCACGTCCTGTATTTCTGATTTAAATATCAAAAGGTTGTTCGTAAAATTGATTTGACTCACTTAACTGCTATCGATGAGCAATGTCCACAATGTCAATATTATATTTCTTTCCTTATTGATTGCTGCTAATATTATTGGCATAAAGCCATTTGCTATATCAGGTAACATGCTGTCTGAGCACGAACATGAGTTAACTTCCACAATAATTATAATATGACTACTAAGGAATTATGTCTCTTTCTGTACCCCTTAAATAGCAAATAAGTATTACTTTATAGTTTATAGTAACTATTGAACACTTGGCAAAAGGCCAATTTTGTGGGGTTAGAAACACGATTACATATCTATCTAAGATCTAATACATTTTCGAGTAAAGAAAACTCAGCAAAGAAAATTAGATGGCAAATTGCAAGTACTTGCCGAATTTAACAGGTTATAGAGGAATTGGTAAGTTTTCAGTAGACCCTACAAAGTGCATTTGAATTGAAATATTGAGCAAAAACAAGGGACTAAAATTATTGTAGGTACTCGTATATTATGATATTATCGCCATTAAGTGCCGATTCATATCTTAATTACGAATACAAAAGTTCAAAAAGACACAACATATTCTGCAATAAAACCAATAGAATGAAGTGTGAATGACCACGGAGTCAATAAAAATGAATTTATAAACACTGGGATGCCAATAACCATGTTGTCATTTGAATTCATTACACATACTTGATAAAAATGGTTCTTCATGTGTATTTTATGATCTATCAACATCTACTCGCAGCTCTACAATAACTTTACAATAAAATATTATCTTATAGTTTAGTGCCAGGACTTTAGGGTTTTCCGAACTTGAACCATCTGTATGTAGATTTAGCGGTGATACGATGGCGCGTGCGCAGGGTGATTGACAGCACAATGTGTCACATGCAAATGTGTGAGAGGGCGCGACCGGAGCTGTTCACTTTTGCGTGCAAGTAAGTGTACGCTAGAATTTTCTTAGTCGCGTTAAATTTGTATTCAGATTTATAGTTATTGAAGTTTATTGTACAGAGCAACGAACCTTGTATTGTTTCTTCTAATTTTAGATTTGTGCTAACAATGATATTGTTTGAGAGTGCGCAGTCTATGCTCATTGGGACAAAATTACTATACCTTACATTAAAAGTTATAACATGAAATTTATGATTTTTTTGTAGCATATATTATGCTAACCTTTTATGTTCGAAATACATCGGGAAAAAGAAGCGCTCAAGTGAATGCTCTTCCAATTGAGCTATTGAGCCACACCTGAATCACTTCAAATTTCCCGTCTCTTTATATTCGTCTTTTAAGGGTGATAGTGGAGCGCTTGAGCGCTTCTTTTTCCCGATGTATTTCGAACTTATAAGATAGTAGATAGAAGATGTATGTACTTGATTTAGATTTGAGAGCATTGAACAAAATTATGTGAAACGTACTATTATAAATGTGAAGATGATGGGACGTTTGGACATTTAGATTTACGTAATCACCTTCAAATGACTAAACAGATCTGGATACAGAAGTAAGATTTATATCCTAACATAATATATAGGCCATACTAGCTTTTGCCCGCGGCTCCACACGCGTGGATGTCGGTTATCGCGACCAAACATAGCCTATGTCCTTTCTCAAGGTTTAATCTACCCTCATACAAAATTTCATCAAAATCGGTTCAGTGGTTTAGGTGTGAAAGCGTAACATACAGACAGACAGACAGACAGACAGAGTTACTTTCGCATTTATAATATCAGTATGGATTTATCCCTGGAATGGATTCTAATAAGTTGCAGGAACGAGATTAGTTGTCAAGAGCATTACTGAGCATGTTCACTACGAACAACAAAATAAAGGCAACATTACAATAATGTGCATCACTTATTATTTTTGTAAAACTCACTAAAATCAATCAATCTTTGTTCTCGTCATCGTAAAGTGCATTGGCTCCCTGTTTCGAAGCTAATATTAATCGAATCGTAAATCTGACCCTTTTTTTACAAACGGTATACAAATACAGATATTTAGTTTAGTTCACGCATTCCGATGAGTGAATCAATACCAATAATTGGTTGGAGTGGATTGGTTTCCAATTGATTCCAGTTTTGGTGACCTGAATTGTGTAAAGAATATTAGGAGATGCGTGTATCCATTAGTAGACTGGACTAGATTCATTGATTATCATGATCATCTCATCATTGTTCCCAGTTGCAGCGGGACCTGGAACCCGGGGTCCCTGGCTCTTTCTTTTGGTTTAACTTATACTATTTTACGAGGGCAACTGCTACCTGATCTCCCAACCTTGAGATTAAAGACTTTTTGATACTGGTCCCACAACTGATGGGAATCTATTCCAAGGGTGAAAAGCATATATGTTATCGAAGAATATGATCTATCCCTGTGCTAAAATTTAGACAGATCCTTTCAGCCGTTAGAGAGAGAGTAGCTTAAGCCCCTGGTGGCCGACGCTCCCGTGGGAGAGACCCCTGAATGCAAATTTGTTAATAATTATGAAATAATATTATTTTTTCCATTTTTGAATCGATTAGATAGTCAAACTCAAAAAAAAACAAATCTATCTTATTACACCATACCCATCGTCACTTCATTAAGTAAAAGTACATAATTTGACCTGCTTTTAACATTGTATTTAGATCTCATAAGTGTATGTAGGAGTATTCTTTATGGTTTATGTAACGGCAAATGCGCCATGAATACCAGTACGTAACATGTTAATGTATTAGACTTATATTATTACTGCGCGCACGCAAAAGTGAATGTTTATGTGACGTGTGTGCACAAACAGACCGACAGTCGACAAGTGCCCTTATATGCTACCGCGCACTATGCAGAACTGCGATCTAGCTGTCATGAGCTGTAGCTTTAGTGGCTTCAATCCACTTACAAGGAATCAGTTGATGGGTAAATAACTTGATGGCCGGTGTAAAATTTATTTAATACAAAGGAAGTGAATGCGCACATAGCTCACATGATAGTCATTATATAGATTGGTTTTGTTTTAAATCCTATGATATGAAGTGGTATAAATGCAAGCTAGCAATGCGATTAAGCCATCGATCCCTGTTATAGCTTATCCCTATCTTATCTCCCTGCTATAGCCCTTTAAGAACATCTCTGGCAGTTGGGGTAAAAAATTCCGACAACTTATCTAACTGCATAAGTTCGATATGCTAATAGAATATGGAGATCAGATGACAGTGACTGGCAGAAAATATCAAAATTTGACCAAGAAAAAGGTACAGAGGATGATTATAGTGTAGAAATATACAGTACTAGCTTTTGCCCGCGGCTCCGCCGATGTGGATGTCGGTTATCGCGACCAAACATAGCCTATGTCCTTTCTCAAGGTCTAATTTACCGTTATACCAAATTTCATCAAAATCGGTTCAGTGGTTTAGGTTTGAAATCGTAACATACAGACAGACAGACAGAGTTACTTTCGCATTTATAATATTAGTTTGGAAATCGCAATAATAAATTAAAGCTGCAACATCTAATGCAGCTTTAATTTATATATATACCAATGTGTAAAAATTTCTAAACACTGATCAAAGTATCAAGATCGAAGCATCCAAGTAAGATCAGCAAGTGAGCCACCAGAGATGTTTGCAGTGTGAATGGAGCGACTCGTGCGCATACGATCTGAGTTCAACAGCACAAGCGCAAACAACCATTGTGGGTTCGAATGTCAGTGAAAGTGTGCAAATTTATTACATATTGTATTTCTTTATAATATTAACAGAAGATATAGTGATTAAGATAGAGAAAGGGATACGGACATTATACAAACACAGAGAAGATGAACATTTGACCAATCGCTACTACCAATAGACTTGACGAGTTACTTAGTACTACTCTATTCACTATGTTATGACTGTCTGTAATCCGTGAGCATGTATGACAGTTATAAAGATAGCGTATTCGTTATTTTAATAGTAGGTATGACGGAGTTCTGAAGTGTGCCTAGTACATAAATAACCATCATATTGGTCTAAAAATACAGATATCTTGTGTATTTTCCTATTTAGACAGATGTGTGAAACCTACCTTTCACTAGGCGATTGGCACAGAGCATTAAGCTGAGAGGCGGCCGTTTATTTCTACTTGGCTGTGTGTGGCATGACCCTACTCATAATTACTAGATATGTTTACAATTAAAGTACATACATATAAATACAAGTAAGTAAAGTACAAATAAAGTTACAATGATGCATCACAAGGTGGCCACCCTAAACCTACACCTGGGTCGCAAGTCCCAGGCGCCGTCACAGTGTTCCTCTCTGTACCACGCCATGGACCCGGCGACCGCACGGTGAATCCATGGAATGCTAAGAACCGGATCTCTAAGGATAGAACATGTTGAATTGATATTATGTCTTATTATTGCCAAGCGAAATGGAAAGTATTTTTTTTTTCTTCCACACTGCAACGCACGATGCTACGTCATGAGTAAAACGTAAACGCGCGTATACTGCCACACCGTGCGCGATTGTGTTTTCACGCAACGTGTGTGCGACTCTGCGTTTTTTCTATACATAAAGAGATCTGTAGAGGCAACGCGACACCACGCATCAACGCGCTCCGCAGCGTCATGCGTTGCAGTGTACCAATCGCCTAACTGGGTACTTTTCCCAGAAACAATGCCAGCTGTACCTGGACATTTTCTAACTGAAGTAGGTACCTATTCAAACGATGCTTATCAAGGTTTGCAACCCGAGTTCTCATACACAGTAGTCCTACCCACTACCATAAAACAAACTTACCTATGATATAGTATTAATGAAATAAGCGCCTCAGATTTCTCACAATCAATCTCAACTGAGTCAGATCATCCGTTTCACAAGCCGCCCACTGGCTGCGCGTACGCAGCCTCACTAACCTCGTTACTAATCAGTGCGGAGTGACTCACACTTGATGGTACCTTACGAAGGTTACTTGATTGATTGTAAGGAAGATAATTGCTTAATATATTTGGGAGAAGTAAATTATGTTGAAACCCTCGCCCAAATCGGAGATTTTTTTATCGATATTATTTTTTATTTTTAGCATTTCGTTTTTTATACCTACTACAAGATGTCAATAATATGTGGTTTACCCAATCTGATTTGATCACGATTGAATTGTTTATACATACATACAGTCACGCCTTTTTCCCAATGGGGTAGGCAGAGACTATAGCTATCCACTTGCTTACGATCCTGGCATAAATCTTTCGCTTCTTCTACTTTCAAAATTTGATTCCGATTGAATTATTTACAAGCATATTCAGTCCTGATCAAATGGGTATACCGTATGAGGGTAGCTATAGAACTATTGTCAACCAAAGAATATCGCTCTAGGATCAGTCATCGACATGAGAATGACTGCATCAAATTATATAATCCTTTTTATGTGCGTTATTGTTAAAACGAGGGTTGAATGCACAGCAGAATCAACAGCCTCTGTGGCGTAGCAGTAGTGAACGCGACTGCTACGCAGGAGGCGCGGGTTCAATCCGCGCACCGGTTTTGTGACTCCTCTGGTGTTTGCGGGTGTCCATGGGCGACGGTGATCGCTTACTATCAGGCGATCCGTCTACTCATTTGCCTCCCTATTCCATAAAAAAAAAACCAGAGCGTTCAGCTAGTGTAAAATAATAACTGTTCCACATAAATCCACGGACCATTTCAGATAAGGCAGAGACCACACAAATCAATGCTCATGTTCAAACTACTGACCTTATTTTCATCAATCTCTCTACAACTCCAAAACATAAATAATTGGGTGTCAATATTGCTTGAGCCGCATATGGAGGTGATGGTTAGCACTTCACCTACACTACCTAAACTGAACCATTTTATTTGTTGACATTTACAATTTGTGTGGTACGAGGTTTGTTGGAACGTTCTCGTTTCTATTTCAGGAATGAAGGTCAAGGACTATAGGGCAATTTGTCTTTTTGAAAAGTTAAGGAAATCTTTCGATCTATATTTTTGTCTAAAACTTCTGTAAAGTATATAGGTATAATATGAAAGAATCTCCTAGAGACAAAGGATCTGTTAATGATACGATTTGTTTTTTTTTTTAAGGAATACCTAGCAATGGGCCGCGCCTGCCTAGCAATGCTTCACTGCCATGAACGCTTAAGATCGTGCAAAGTGGAGAAAAAGCAGGAAGATGGATCCTGAGCTCCGAGGTCACCTTCTTGGCCTCGGATGCAATCAGAAGAATACGTCTCCATGTAGATAATGAAGTTCTTTTTTTAAATTATATTAGTAACTAGCTGAAGTATTAGAATAACAAACGCTCTTTTCGCATTCAAATTCCAAATTTAAATTTAAGACCTGGCGTATGTCGGGTCAGCTATTTTATATGGTTGTTAAGTATTCTTCATTTTCTAATGTTCCGCGAAATTTTCTTCATTTTTTCTTTCATAAGAAACTATATCTTTATTGCAGGTTTTCCAACTATATACATATTATTTACTATAGTAAGTAGTAGATATACCTACCTACTTAGGTATACATATAAGACAGGTTTGTTTTATGTTGGACCAATAAAATTTGCTAGTGACTATATTATATATTATTTCTTTGTTACAAACCAGTTTAAATGAGGTCAATGACCGTAGGCTTTTTATACCCATTAACGCATAGATATCTGCGACATTAATTTTAATGAGATTCAATTAAAAATCAACTAATTAATTTAGATTATTTCAATTTCGTTATGCTTGACAAGAACCATTTTTTTATTCGCTTGTGGAAAAAAATGTTCTGGATTTTAAATTTCGAATGAAAGACAAGACAATTTCAAAAAACTTTATCAGAAAATGATATACTATCGCCTAACATTTGGGCAGGCCCATTTCCAAGCAAAGTAATTGACAGATTGATTCGCTTGCTTAAAATAATAATATTATGTATATTTCCAAAAGAAAAATCTATTTGTGTTCAGTATTCTAGTCAATATGGGTATATCACATGTTTAATTGAATTAATTTCCTCTCTAAGACCCGACGTTTCCTGTTGCCTTTGCTACGAGAAAATCCATCCATATACACCCGTCTGTGAATCTCCCAAAGGGTAGGCAGAGGTCTATTAGCACCCATGTTTCGCCAATTATGATTTTCGATCCCAAGAAGTAATACGGGGCGAGCCTATTTCCGTCTTTTTGTTATCGTGCGAAAAATCCCCACGGATATCACCACCACGGAGTCGGTGGAGGTCGAGTCTTGTGTCTTTGGTTGGCGGAGGTGAGATTGCCGAAAGCATATCTCTCACACCCCGGCAGACCCAGGACCATCTCCTTCAAGATGGCCCCTTTGGGTTGTGGGGACCATAATGTTTTAGCCCATTGCCGTCTGGCGGGCCTTTTGTCTTCGGCTCTATGTCCTAAAAGGTGAATAAGGGACAGCTGTCCCTTATTCACCTTTTAGGACACCTACAGGAAGAGCTGGGAACTAACACGGCAAAAATTACAATAACTGGTATATTATTACTAAAAATTGTAAACGGTTAACAATAGTAGTACGTTACACAGGCGCGGGCGCAGTACGTGATCTCAAATTAAGTGAGCTCACACATTCCTAATGCGTTATCTCTTTGTAATGACACCATTGACTCCAAGTCTCGGGACGCACTATTATTTTGTGATCAGCCTAATATGTGAAGATTCATCTAATAAATAATGTATAAATAACATATACACATAATATGTGTGTGTGTGTGTGTTTGTGTGTGTGAGTGTATTAGTGCGTGCGCCCGTGCGTGCGTGCGCACAAATACACACACTCCCCCTGTAAGAGTCGTGGGTTCAAGTCCTACTTGAGCATTTCACTTTTACCGATGTATTCAAAATATATATTTTTTTCTCTAAAGTTGAATAAGTAGAACAAAAATTGCACGCAATCACTAACTGAACTAAATTATACAAAGTCAATTTTATTTGAAATAACAGTGAGTTATAACCACGCAGATCGCCTCAAGCTATGGCACTTAGATATATGAATGTGAATCTTTGACAAGAGTAATATAACTGCTTGAAGGTGCAAATAAAAATGATTTATTACATCTAATATTGCCAGCAGTTAATCATTAATAAATCATTCGTAATGAAAGTAATGAACTATTTTTTATATTTAATATCATTTAAATTTGCAGTTGTCAGAATTGGAGTGAATTGTAAATTTATTTTTATATTCTTTGTAGAAGATCTAAATCAGTATTGAGTAGATAGATGACTCCACTATCTCCCCAAGATGGTTATATATGTGAATTTCGAGGATTCAAGGCGTGTAAGGCCGCTGTAAAGCAAATTTGGCAAAATGGGGCTATATAGAACAGTCACAAGCACCCTACGACTACGGGACCCCATCCCAGTCCAGGCCGTACTTTGCTCTCTTGCCCACTGTGCCCTTCCACCTGTACCATTGCAGACCTGTGCAGGGCAACGGACAATGCTGTGGCCGTAGCCAGGTATTGGGCCGACTTAATTTAATGGATTGATGAGCCATTGACACGAAGAAGAAGGCGTGCTCATGTAACTCAGATAGAGAGAGCATTCGCCTGTAATTTACTGGTCGCGGGTTCAAATATCTAAATCGATACTACTTAACATCTATAATTTTTTCTTATAGAATGATCTGTTCCTCTCCATACTTGCGTGAGCAATGAGCAACTACTAGAGGTTAACAAACACTATAGTCCTCACAAAGTTATTGCACTTTAAATAGCAGGTAGTTTGCCAACTCATCGATCGCAGAACGAAACCAATATACAAGCACAATAAACCGCTTGTAAATCGCGAAGGTCTCACAAATTGTGGTCACAGTACTGCGCGTGCGCTGGTTACTAACCACAGGCCACCGCGCACGCGACGCGATATTGATATGAATTTAAATCGGATTAATGCTTAGGCGTTTTGTTTTGTGGTTGAGATTTTTTTTGCGGTAGTTCGTGAAATATTTTTGGTCGTTTTTATGGTTATACAGTTGACTGTAACGATGATGAGGGATAAGAGGTCTTTCCACAAACTACCTTCCTTGCATACACAACCCTAACATCTAGGTAGAATGTTTGGATTAGAAGGGAAGATAACCCTATTCCAATCAGTCTTTAAAGCCTATGTGGCGTGGCGGTAGTGAACGCGACTGCCACGCAAGAGGCTTGGGTTCGATTCCCGCTCAGTACAAATATTTTTATACATGAGAATGGCTATTTGCATTGGTCTGTGTACAATGTGTTTCTATGTATAATATGTATGTATTTACAAAAAAAGTATCTAAGTATGTTTATCCGCATTCTAGATTCTATAATACATGCTAATTAAACTTACCATGGGTCTAGATAGGGTTGTGTAGAATGTTGTGGAATATTTATTTGTTTATTCTACCAATTGAACTTATCTAATACAAGCCAACTGTTCTACCAATCCAGCCAATCTAATCCAAACTAACCATTCTATCAATCTTATATTATATAATATTATCCATATACAATATTATCTGCCTTGTCCAATTTTTAACTTGCATTAATTCTGTGAAAAGTGAAGACCATCAGCATAAACCCAGCGTTTGGTCAAGTTCTCATTTCGAGGTGAAAAGGAAAATCTGGGAAGAGCTTTGGATCCTATGGCCCCCTTTTTCAATTTTTTCTGTTCCTTTTTCGTTGTTGCGACAGCAAACCAGCACTTCTTATGGTTCTACCTTTCCTACAGGAGCCCAGCGAAGGCAGTATGGCCGCTAGATTTTCAGTGTAAGAATAATTGCAGTATATTACACATATTGAGAACACTTGTACTTTTTCCACTGTATTTATTATATTACACCTGACCGGTTTCGCCTTACGGCATTCTCAAAGGTTTATATTTACCGATAGCTTCGGTAAATATAAACCATAAACCATAAATATAAACCAACCAAACAGTGAATTCCACCAAGTGCCATCAATCAACAGTATAAATAATACAATACATTGTATTCGCACATAGTTGCATATAACAGTTTTCAATTTTAAAAAGATATCAAGTTCTGTCGAGTTAATTATATTTACAATTTTAAATCCTTATTGCTCATTCAACTTTTACTTTCAAATCCAATGATGCGACGGTTCACAATCAAGTGCGTAGGTGTGCTAATGTACTTATTATCAAGTTACAAATAATTTGGTGAAATAATAACCACGCCCGCGCTTAGGATGCAGTATAAGCGTGTAGAATTTCTGAGTACACTTTAGACCACAAATTCACGCTCTATATTTAAACTACTGCGTAAAAGGACGTATAACGTTCTCAGGGTTCATTAAGTAAGTTTATTAATTAAATACTTTTCAGTTATAGAAACATCAAGACTAATGCAATGAACGCGGTAAACAGGAATCAGACCCGTACCATATTTTTAGTTTTTTGGTTTCACATGCAAAAGTGAACTAGCTCATCAGCATACCATACGAAACGAGGAAGCTGCAACAAGTATGGAGTTCTCACCATAGTTTGACATCCTGTCATTCTTTCTAGGTACTACTAATGAGAAACTTTGCATAGACATAAAAAGTAGTCTATATGTATTAACATAATTCTAGTTTTTAAACCACAAGGAGATACACGAGGCGCACAGTTTCATAAAAATAGGGTTTTGTTTTTTGGTCCGCAGTGTACTATCCTACGAACTTTAATAGTAATCATTAGAATTAAAGATAATGTAGAAATAGTATTTTATTATTTTTGATGATCAAAGTTGAGTATTTTGATATCGTCATATTTATAGTTTTTGTTCATATTTTGATCTTGTTGATAAGTATTTATAATTAAGTGATATATGATATTTATGTGTAAAACGCTTGGTGCGTTAATGGTATTTATGACAGGTGTTCGATACAAAATTTTTTGATGGAGATTTTTGAAGTTATGTCGGAGATATTTCTTTAGAGATATTTCTCATAACATGTGGGTGGGTGTATGGGGTCTCTCCAGGGTCTTCAGAGTGCAAGCCAAACCCACCTACAAGCCGATACACATGCTGATGGATGAACGGGGCAGTGCCGCAGGCTTTTATCTTGAAGTCAGAGAGTGAAGAAGAAAAAAAAAACTAAAATAAGCCATACCTAATAAATAATAATAGTACTCCAAATTTCTGGCTTAGCAGTCGCAACGTTACAGAGGCTAATGAGAAGCCTTGAAATTATACTTTCATACAATTGACTACCGAAAAAAAAATACAGCTACTTAAAAAAACATCCACTATTATGATAGACAGACAAACAAATCTGTAAACCATAATAGGGCAACCAAAAAAATAACAATCCTATTGAGAACGCACTTCACTCGTCAGGCTTGCATACAATGCATAAAGAAACATTAGTTTGTCATTGCACCTACTTAATTTCTTATACATTACAACCTAAATTCAACTTTATTACATTGACATAAGAAGCATATAAATGTAGGCTGAAATTGGTACAGAAAACATTACTTCTAACGCTACAAAGTTGTATTTACCGTTGCATAATATTATCTACGATAAGAACTGTTAGGGGACGTAAGATTTTCGGCCGCAAATGTATGTTGGTTAATGGGTGCATTTGTGACTTTGCCAAGTGGAGACAATGAGCCGGTACACATAAATAGTTTAGACGTGAATGTAGAATGTTTGATTTGAAAGAGGATGGAGAAGTTACATGCAACTTTCAAAACATGGATGTATTTGGGACCCCTCCAAGATCTTTAGGGCCAAAACTCACCTCACCTGGTCGAAATAACTGCTTACTGACGCGATCAAAACTCTAGCACAGGCTTTTTTCTTGGAGTTGGGTAATCGCTGCCATAAATCCCTTGCATGGTCAACCAAAAGGAGAAGAAAAAGCTTCGAAGCCAGGAACAACAATAATATGCTGAAATTACATGGAATTTTCAAGGTGGTAAACAGCCTGAACAACTGCTCCTGTCTAAGAACATGCACCAGTCAAACTCGAACCCATAACTAAAAACGTGGCCAAAATTGGACAAGTAGTTTTGGAGAAAAATAACAACGCGGATATGCACGAACAATCAATCAAAGATCCTCTCACCCCAAACGCATATGCCGTCTCCCTTCCATCGTAGGTAAAAATATATTTTTGTTGTGAAAATGCTGCAACCGGATGCCAAGTTACCGACAGCTCGAGCACGTGCGCTTTTCACTTTAAGTTGAGCAATTTACTTTTATTTAATTTGAAAGAGAGTGACAATTACCGTGTCTATTGACATCGTACATCAGCTGGCCCACTTGCGCGCGCATGTTAATTAGGCGAACACAACGGTAGCGTGCCTTTATGCGAGCACGTAGGCTGGGTACATACTGGAGACGAAGAAAGTTAGTGTTCCAACTGATTTGAATTTAGTGTTGAAGAAGTGAGAAACATAACAACTTTGACTCAAATTGAAATGCGTATCTCTAAATGTTGAGGATATGCGAATGCAGGTATATCGAAAGGGTGGGTAGAAAATGTAGTAACGTAAGACATATTTGACAACGCTAGTTTGTTTTTTTAAATAGATATTTCACCACATTCTACACAACGCCATCCAGACCCATGGTAAGCTTATCTAACTTGTGTTATGGAATCTAGAATGCGAATAATCATACATAGTTTTTTTTTGTAAATACATACAATATAGCCATAATCATGCATACAAATATTTGCACTGAGCGAGGATCGAACCCACGCCTCCTGCGTAGCAGTCGCATTCACTGCCGCTACGCCACGGAGGCTGTCGTTAGTCTTTAACATAAGTACCTTAACTAGTAAGTTGAATTCTTCCTATCTTGCCATAAAAAACAATAAAGCTCAATAACATGTACTAGGATGGAGTCTATCATGGTGTAATCAGATTACAGTCTTACCCAAAAGTACCGGTTCCTAAAGTTTTCTTAAATAATAATTAGCAACCCGAAGAATGCCAGAAGAATCGCTTATTTTCCTCTTTCTGATATTCTGCTAATACCACCACAACAGTTCATAAGTCACGCTAACCGCATTCCACCAGGTCAACCGCGTGCTAATTTGCCAAAAAAGATGTTAAACATATTTTCTATTTTATGACCTCCCTAAGCCTTTAAACAAATGTGAGGAGTGGCCCTCTGGCCGTCAGAAGATCCGTTAAGATGATAATTTAATGTTATTGTCTTGGGTTAACTCATCATCGAAATGGAAATAACTTTAACACAAACGAATAGCTATCAAATAAATAACAGAATTATCATTCTAACTGTCAAATAAAGAATTGTTAACGTATGCGCCCTTTTTACCCGACTACGGCGAAGCCAAAAGGAGGGTTATGATTTTTGATTTTGACAGGCTATGTATGTATGTATGTATGTATGTATGTTCATTTGTTCCCTCATAGCTCCTCAACTACTTATTAGAACTGGACAAATGAGGTATCGTTACAAGCGGCTTTATCGTCCGATAGTTATAGGCTATATGATGTGTCACTCAATCTTGTGTGGCGCCCTCTAGCGGTCATAAGGTACTGCGTTAAAAAATAAATTTGAGATAAATATGCCGTGTTTGGTATCAAATGAAAGGGCTTAAAAAGCACATTTCAAATATGTATAAATTATTAGCTTTGCCCCAAAATAATATAAATAAAAAAATAAAGTTGAAAACTAAAACCCGACTACCGAAAAGTCACGCTTTAAAAAGTAACAAACAAGAAAATATCAAGGATAGCCGTGGTCGTATGCCACTTACTCTAACAAAACAATATATTCTATGGAAAAGTGGCATACGACCACGGCTATCCTTGATATTTTCTTGTTTGTCACTTTTTATAGCGTGATTTTTCGGTAGTCGGGTTTTAGTATAAACTTTTTTTTTTTAACCACCTTCAAGAAAGGAGGCTCTCGATTCAAAATTTTGTTTTAGAGTATAATAGCACTTTCTTATACCGCCGTATTGCTTCCCGATGGAGTGCAATAGGACATCCCATCTTTTTCTGTGGATTTCGTAGAAGGTGACTAAAGGATAGGTCTGTTCTCCAACAGTAAACATACAGGCCATGACTATGAGCCCTCTTGACGACAATAGGCTCGTCCATAATGTGAGACCGAAAATCCTGGTTGGTGAAATGAGGGTGTTAATACACCTCTGCCTAACCCTTCAGGGATTTACAGGCGTGAGTATATGTATGTATGTTATTTATTTATGCTTATGAGCTTATGAGTGGTATCAAGATTTCCAGGGTCAAGTCAATTACACCTGGAAGTCGATGCGCCTGCTAAGCAACGGATGAGGCTCTGGCGTAAGCTTTCTCATAGTTGAAAGGTCAGAAGGCCATCACTTCTGGAAAAATCGTCACACCACGCGGACCTTGGACTTCTAAGAGCAAAACTTTGGATGCATCTGGGAAATTCCCGGGTTCGATCCTGACCATTACACTACCGACGTGAACCCACTCCTAGCACAAGCAATTTAGCTTAGTTGGAGGGGTTAGAGGGAATATTAGTAACTTCGGTTCTAATATTCTTTTTTAAAAAAAGAAAAAAAAAAGAAAAAGAAAGAAAGAAAAGAAATTGCTGGGAGATTATTGATAGATTATTGTAGTATTAAAAAAGAAGAAAAAAAGAGCGGAGTACCACCATTTAACATGGTACATTTTTACGATAGTGACCCTCTTTCTGAGCCTTTGCCTTTAGCTTACCATCAGGCGAGGTGAAGTCAAATTTACGTATCCTTTTATAAAAAAAAAGAAAGTTTAACTACACTACTAACTATTAAAAAAAACTTGAAAGCAGTAACAGTGCAGTTTCACCCAAAACTGAGACGCAAGCTACAGTTAGTTTTTTTTCTATGATATACCTTTAGCTCACCCATTTGTGTAACATCACTGCGTGGGTGTGAATCCGAGAACTTTTACCATAAATACCAATTAATACGTGACCTCACTAAGTGACGGAACTTGCTTATCTCAAATACCGACATTTAGATTCAACCCGTGGTAACGATAGCACCGTAGAATTATTATTGTTTATTTTTTACACCACTGAGGTAGCAAACAAACGTACATTTATGACTAAACTAGCTTTTGCTCGCGGCTCCGCCCGCGTGGCTGTTGGTTATCGTGACCAAACATTACCTATGTCCTTTCTCATGGTCTAATCTACCCCTAAACCAAATTTCATCAAAATCGGTTCAGTGGTTCAGGCGTGAAAGCGTAACATACGGACAGACAGACAGACAGACAGACAGACAGAGTTACTTTCGCATTTATAATATTAGTATGGAAGTATGGATATGGAAGTATGGAAGTATGGATATGGATACATGACTTGACAGTCTCCGTGGCGTAGCGGTAGTGAACGCGGCCGCTACGCAGGAGGCGCGGGTTTGATCCCCGCTCAGTGCAAATATTTGTATGCATGAATACGGGTATTTTTTTTATTTTTTATTAGGCACATCAACAGGTTATGTATATTACATTTCAAACTTAAATAATAGGTTTTGTGGACTTATATCTAGTACATAACCCAATTATAGATATGCACAGCGTTCTTAAGTACATGGCACTATATAGGAAAATTAACAGCTAATATAGTATTCAATTTTAATTAAGCTAATTTTAAATTAACACCCGCATTTTTATTATATTTGTAATTTCTCATTATTCCCCATTTATACCTGGCAGCACTGTTTCCGAAGACGTCAATATCATACAGGTATTTGTATTGGTCTGGATGTGCCTCGGAGAGCACGTTAAGTCATCGGTCCCAGTTGCCATATGAACATCTATGGTAATCGTTACGGGTAGTTGGAGCCCTCGAAAGTCCAACAACAAGTCTAGCTGCAATGTTTCGATATCGCCTTTGGGTTGTGGAGGTCAGATGGCAATCGCTTCACAGAAAATATCGAAGTTTAGCCAAATCCGTAGTTAGACTGGTAAAGCGGATCCCAGACTCAAAGCTGAAAGCTTCGGATGAAACTGGGATTAACGCTAAGATAAAGAAGAAGAACATGACTAAACTAACCTATGAAAAAAGGGCCAGGTTAGAAAGTAAAGGGTTAATGACAGTGGAGCCAAGCTAAGCTAGTGAATGGTTGGCTGTCTCTGCCTACCCTGAAAAGAAAAAGGCGTGGGCGTATGCATGTACTAAAGTACAATATAGAAGAAGCAGTCGCTTCAGTGAAACCTAAGAGAAAATAATTATTAGGAGTAGAAGAACTAAGAGAGCGGTCCCCAGTTTCCATATAGTTTTGTTCTAAAAAGATTATGATGACTAACTTTAGTTTTAGAGAGGAAATTGCCACGAATACACTTCCTTGTTGGACTCGAACTGACTAAAACCGCATACAGTCTTGGTTCTGAAATACACGATTTAGAAAAAAAATACTGCCGTTGTGACTCCAATTATAAATGTTGCTTCAATGTGCTTCCTGAGAGTCTTTTAGCTAGTTCTTTTTCAGTCGGATACTACAACTTCCTACGATGCTACAAATTAACTTCGTCTATTAAACGCTAAAACTAGACTAGTTTTACTAGGAGCCATCTAAAACTAAATGATGTATCGATTAACACAAGTAACTGTTTAATCGATTCACGCTCGCTTCACGAGCTTAGGTTATAATGAGATCTTAAGTATATGGGGTATTAAACCATCACGTACGACTTGGTATGGTATCGTTCGTTAGATCAGAGGTATCTCTAAAACTGTCTCAATCCTTGTTTAGTGTCTTTATATTCTTCACTATTATTTCTTTAAGAAATTAATAAAACTAAAGTATAAATCTGTACTTCCATTTTCTTAATTTTTTTAAGACGGTACCATTTTCATTATAATTATAGTATGCGGTTTGCTATTCGAGTGAACACGCAAATACCATCCATACTTCGTGCTGTTGTGTTAAAGATATCAAATTAATGTCCTCCATGAGCACGGGCCTGGGGACGGCGACGGGTGGAGTCACCTGTCACCCCAGTAGAAACAAACCAAGGCCATACAGGGGGTGATGTTGGGAGACCGTTACGAGACCGTAAGGGATGACCCTGTGTCAGCCGGGGTGCGAGGGATATGTCGAAGACAACCTTACCTTCGGCCTAGCACGGAACTTCAGTTCATGAGCGGAGTAGGCAAATTGAGATGTAGCTTTAATGCGTGTTAACTCAGGGGCGAAGTAGGTATACATTAATTATAATTTACCTATATATATACACTATTAACCGATACTATTAAAACATAATATGTAGGGCCTTAAGTCGGTATTTTTAATTTTTATTTTATAAACGTAAATTGCACTTTCTTATATTTTATATCTTTTGACTTGACATTATAGGTAAACTTAATCATTAATCTAACTTAATTGCCAAATAGGCAATACGAGGATTAGACCTTTTGCGACATAGACGTATCGCTAAATGGGCAATATGAGAATTAGACCTATTGCGACATAGACGTATCGCTAAATGGGCAATATGAGAATTAGACCTATTGCGACATATACGTATCGCTAAATGAGCTATATTAGAATTAGACCTATCGCGACATATACAAAGCCGCCTTCTTAGTCGAAACGCTCATTTTAAATAAATGTTTGTATAACGCTAAATTGACAGACTACGTTTTAGGTACTCAGCGACTAAAGGAGCACGACCCTTCGACCCACAGACGGCGCGCGGTTTTAGTTGGTTCGAGTCCGTTATAACCTCCCCCTTCGGCTCCGGTGGGGGAGGTAGCCGAGGAGATTTTCGCATGGAAAAAATGAGAAATAAAGGGTATTGACATAATATTGACTTGTATTTAATCTATCTATTCGATTTTTTAAAGAGCTTTTACTTCTCTTTTCTTTCCTTCCTACTTCCCTTCCATAGCATAGAACACGAGAATGACTCCCTTTAGTATTTTGAGCGCACAAAACCACATTACCACATTGACAATAAAAATAATATCTGTCATCGAATCTCAACACCATAAATAACCAACCAATAACAATATAACAAGAGTTAATTCCGTACAGTATATTTAATATGGCCACCGGCATCTCATACACGTTCAAATACCAATATTATTTTGTGCAAGCAAGATCATCGGCACTCGCCAAACGTGACAAGCAAACACAATCGTCAACTTGTTTATTAAAGACTAGCTTTAGACCCCCGAACCGCCTGTATTTTTTCCATTATTTTATTCTTTATTGTAATGGTTTTGTTTGACACGTGCTAGGAAATAATAATATAGATTTGGTGAAGTTCGGTTCTGGGTACTCATATGTATGCGGTGCAGAGTTTGGTTTAATTTAGTGGTATCATTTTTGGAATTGGTTGTAATAATGCGATGATAGTTTAGGAATAAAATATTCTACAGCTACTTGTTTCTTCTATGCACAGACATTTTTAACCCCCGACGCAAAAACGACGGGGTGTTATAAGTTTGACGTGTCTGTGTGTGTGTGTGTGTGTGTGTGTGTGTGTATGTGTGTGTGTGTGTGTGTGTGTGTGTGTCTGTCTGTGGCATCGTAGCGCCCAAACGGATGAACCGATTTGGATTTAGTTTTTTTTGTTTGAAAGGTATATTAGTCGGGAGTGTTTGAAAAAAATCGGTCCAAGATGGCCGCCGCCACAACATGTCCGAATACATATTTCTTCATAATTCCCTCAATATGGATATCAATTGAAAGAGCTTGACTAGTAGATCAATTTAAAAAGTATAAAATAAAAATTAAATTAAAAATTAAAAAAAACCCCGTCACAAAAAAACACTTCCAAAAAGTTGAAAATAAATTAATAAATTTTGATTCAACGGTTGCCATGTCGGGGGACCTTGAATTGTTCCAATAATATAACGGAAAGCTTAACCAGTTGGGGTCCCCCGACATGGCAACCGTTGAATCAAAATTTATTAATTTATTTTCAACTTTTTGGAAGTGTTTTTTTGTGACGGGGGTTTTTAAAATTTTTAATTTAATTACGTTTATTTTTTCCAGCAATCAGTGTGGCAAGCAGATATTATAGACTGGCTGAGGTTTATCGTTGGGCTATTTAGTCTTAGTTTAACGGTTCACCTATGTGCCAGACACATAGCATCAGTCGGTCTATTTGAAGGCAATTGAAATATTATATATAAGATATTATTCTAGGGCGTATCAGATCTCATCAAAATCTTCGGCGTACAAGAAAATTTCACCTGTAAGGAGGATCGCACCCATGAATACATCACTTAATGAAAAGAGTCCTGGTCCTTAAAATATCACCTTTAGATATAACCGAAGTTGGCACTCGAATGAAGATGAAGTTGTGACCAAAATTTTACTGTGCATACTCGTATGCCTACGAGTTTGTCAATTTTGACAAACTGACAAATAAATCTTCAAAAAATTCCATACATCACAATAAATATGACAATCGTTTGTGTCATCAGCATAATGTTGTTTTACACAACTGCAAGTTGCATTGTTTTATTTTTATTCCATTTTTAAAATTAAATCCGTCGAGGACAAAAACCCGTTAAGTACTTATATAATGTTGTTATTCCCCAGGATCAAACGAATATGCCATGTGCGCATCAAATAAAAAAAATGCCAACTCAGTTTAATGCAGCTTTCAGTCTACTTACAAAACGTTCAAATTTCAATATTTTCAGTAAAGCGACTGTGATATAACTTCCACAACTCACTAGCGAAATCTAAGCTCTGTTGTTAGTCCAAGTTGTAATTTTTTTAAAGGTTTAAGAATATTAGAACCAAAATTACTAATATTCCCTCTAACCCCTCCAACTAAGCTACCATGCTTGTTTGAGGAGTGGGTTCACATCGGTAGTGTAATGGCCAGGATTCGAACCCGGGACCTTTCGATCGTAAGGCCGACTCCTTAACCATTAAACTACCGACGCGCAACGCGACGCTTGAACTACCCCGGCTGCCACCGATGTTCATATACTCGTAGCAACCAGCACCGACAACTTAATATGCTCTCCGAGACATACAGGTGTACTCAGGTTTGTAAGAATGGTCACCCATCCTATCCTCCTTCCTCTGCCGCATACGTGTTTCTCTCTTCTTCAGTCTCGGGTTCTTCAAGCGGTGCGAGAAAAGGCATCTATCAAGGCCGCAACTTAGGGACCACCATTTTACGTTCAATACTCCTGCTCAGCTTTATTAGCATTTAGCAGGGTGCAGTCAATTGACGGACCAAATATCCTTCTATACTAATATAATAAATGCGAAAGTAACTCTTCGCGTTCACGCCTAAACCACTGAACCGATTTTAATGATTTTTTTGTTATAGGGGTAGATTAGACCATGAGAAAGGACATAGGCTATGTTTGGTCGCGATAACCAACATCCACGCGGGCGGAGCCGCGGACAAAAGCCAGTAAAAAATAAAAAAGACTGATCTAGTCTGTACTACCTAATTGTCATTTTAACCACCAGTTTTTTCCTAGTTCATTAAGTTAATGAAACATACCGCGTGGTTTTCTACCGAGCACAACATTGTGACAAAACCGATCAGTATGCACCTCCATTTAAAAGGATCAAGTACTTGGATAGAGTATAGAATACATATGATGCACATTATGTCGTTAAATCAGAGTCGGTGTGTCTGCTGTGACCTTTACAGTGCATTGCCAACTACGAACATCTAGTAGATTTTAAACCTGGTATCTGTACATATTAAACAGTGGGCAATGAACTTTGATTGTAACTTTTATGGCAAAAAGCTGAACGAAGTAGCAGTAAACATCAGAGATATCATTTACACTAGAGAAAGAGGCTAATGAAGGATATTTTAATGAGCCCCTTACAGTTGCTAGGTGCAACTAAGTTTGAGTATGCACGGCCCAACTTGGATACCTCCCAGCCGGAGCCGGAAGGAGAGGTTATATTGGACTCGAACCGACTAAAACCGCACGCCGACTGAGGGTCGTGGTGCTAGGCCGGAGGTGAGATTGTCTACGACGTATCCCTGGCACCCCGGCTGGCCCAGGGTCATCCCTTTCGAGGGCCCTTACAACACCTTCAGTAAGAGCTCTAGTCCAGCTTTTCCTCTTGGGTTTGAGAGGTCAGATGTTTAAACTTCGAAAACAACTAGGAAATCGCTAGGAAATAGAAACCAATTAATAAGCATGTATTTAATTTTTTTTAATTAAAGACAACGGACCATATATACCCGTCCGCATTACGTTATTATACGTCAAAAATGGCGCCAGAAATACAAATAACGATCGAACTCGACGCAAATTTCCTGCCATTTACATGCATCACAATGTTTTTTTCGGGAAATGACACAAAAAGTACGTTGGTTACATTTAAAATGTAACTGGCTGTCCGAGCTAGGCGCGAGTGAATCACGCGGATTTATGCGCTACTCTTGTTAGGCAGATGGCGTAGTCTAGCGCTAAATCTTTTGCGACGCGCAATGATGTCACAGTGCGGACGGGTATTCTTTGAATTCACTTGTCGTATTAGCCTGTGGTCCAAGTCATAAAATTGATAGGTTCCTATAGGAGCTTCATGGTTAATGTGTGATCAAGCTATTCGCAACTCAGTTGGGTCGGCTTTAGAGTATAACAGTCAATCCGAGTAGTAACAGAGAAAGAATACATATATCTCCACCACATTTCAGCCGAAGAGTATCGTAAGAGGCGACTAACAGAAAAATCACATCAAAAATCAATCGCAGACGATATCACTGCGAGAGAACTCAATAAAACTCTGTTCCAACCCGTCTGATTTTCCACGTTTCCACGAGACATTAAAAAAACAAAAAAAAAACATTACTCATTTAGAAAAATGCACTTTTACGTAATGAATACCTCGTTGAATTAAAACCAATTTTACGGATTCTATCGAGATATATTTGTTATAATTTACTTTTAACCCGACGTTTCATGAATAATAAAACAGTTTGTTGGTAGATGAAGCTCCCTAGTTACAATTTTTAACACACTTTTCCCTTAAATGTCATATTATTGTTCTATGTAGGATATGATATACCTATGTGCAGCAGTGAACAGCGACAGGCTAATTGATTGATTGATCTAACTGTAAAACTTCGATATTTTCGGTGAAGCGACTGCCATCTGACCTCTACAACCGATTGTCGATATCGAAGTTCTGTAGTTAAACTATTCGAACTTTTTAGGGTATCAACTACCCATAACGACTGCCATCGATGTTCATATGGCAACTAGGACTGTATTTTTAAGCAGTATCGTGTGAAATTATGAAAGAGCCGTGACCTGCCTTTTCCTTCCTTCTGTTCATTTCCATTTCACTCTATATATTTACGACTGGACATTCTTGCCAGTAAATATGAGATTCAAAGATTTCTCTACCTACTTTTGAATCACTTGTGTTATATACTACTACTTATATGTTTAATTCTATTACATTTGCACTAGCTGACCCATCTCATTACCAGCTATATAAAGTAGAATTTCATAATCCGCTCCGCTTATGAACATGTACCATACGCTGTAGAGACACACACTGATAACAAATCAATCGGGCACGCGCCAACGTTTTGACATGTATACGCGCTAACGTACGGAATGTCGATCGACGCCATGCGCTACTAAAAATATGCATTATGTCAGTTGGCAAGAACTTGTTTCGTTATAGTGGACATTATAATAACGGCGTTGATAGGATCTTACCAATTTGGATAGGTTGAGGGGCGAACACGACTGACGGTGGAGGTGAGCGCTGATGCATCACAAGGTGGCCACCCTAAACCTACACCTGGGTCGCAAGTCCCAGGCACCGTCACAGTGTTCCTCTCTGTACCATACCAAGGACCCCGGCGACCACACGGTGAATCCATGGAATGCTGAGACCGGATCTCCTCTATGTATTAATTTTTGAAATGAGAATTCCGACAAGAAGCGATTAGTGATTTTTGGTAGTGGAAAATATTATAGGTTCGCATCACCGGCTAGTGCGATCTGGATACCTATCATGTCACAGATCAGGACAAAACCCACTAATATTATAAACGCGAAAGTTTGTGAGTATGGATGGATATTTTTTTTTTTTTTGACCGTGGGGGAAATCCTTCATGGATGTTATGCCGGACTCCTACCGACTAAAACCCCCACGGTATCGCCCAGCAGCCTATAGTTGGGAGCCCCGGGTAAGCCCTCGGAAGGATATCCCAGGGCTCCCAACAGACCCACGGCTTTAATGCGGCCTCGTCTAGGGGGTGGTTCGGGTGCTATCCCGCGTCTATGGGGGGTTTTCGGGTATCATCCCGCTTCATAGGAGGGGGGAGGCGTGCGTGAGTCCGTCACGTCACGCTGCCGTCATGGGCCTGCTTCTGTAAGGACGATGAGCAGCCAACTCACCGTCCTCAGGCCCCGGTCATGGAGGCCGATGGTCTTCGGCGAAGACACGCCGGCGGCGCCCAAGCCGCTGACTGCGGAACTCGGGTGGGAGAGTTCTCTCCCGCTCCCGCCCTGCCGCCTCCTTCACGAGCATGACCTGCTCGCAGAAAGAGGCGGCGCACTCCCACTTACTCCCGCTGGAGACCATGGCTCCCACCATGGTCTCGAGCGAGAGAGTGTCCACGCCCAAACCCACCACGAGGACCTGGCGCTGTTGTGCCCACGCCGTGCACTCCACCAGCGTGTGGAGCGCTGTGTCATCGCTGTGGTCCCCACAGTGCTGACAACCGGCCGTGGTTTCCCGGTCTCTTCGCCACAGATACCTACCCAAGGTACCGTGCCCGGTAAGCATCTGTGACAACCGGTAGGAGAGAGCACCATGTCTCCTCTCCAGCCACTCGTCCATGACCGGTCTGACGGCCGCGATTGTGGCAAATCCCCCCTTTGGTTGCTCAAGCCGCACCTTCCATGTCTCCACGGTTTCCTGGTGGAGCTGGGACCACTGGGCCTCGATTTCTCGAGACGCAGGCCATTGGCCCCGCTCCAGCGCCTCCTTGCGCCATTTAAATAGAGACGCAAGGGCTCTCGCTTCCAGGTCCCATGGAGGGGTCCCGGGTAGGAGACATGCCGCCTCACCTGAGATCGTGCGGTATCCCCTTATCACCCTGACGGCCATCGCCCTCTGTGGGCTCAGCAATCTAGCCACATTACTGGCCGTCAGGGTCTCCGCCCATACGGGGGCCCCGTATAGGGCCATACTTCGCACGATCCCCAGGTACAGTCTCCTGCAGGGAGCGTTGGGTCCCCTGATGTTGGGCATCAGCCGTGCGAGTGCAGCTGACACCCCCCTCAGTTTTGGGACCAAACTTCGGAAGTGATGTCCGAAGTTCCACCGGCCATCGAGTACGAGCCCCAGATACTTCATCGAGGGCTCGATGCCGATACTGACGCCCCCTACCTGTGGACTGGATCCCGCAGGTGGCCCCATCCGAGGTCCGTGGAAGCACAGAGCCTCGGACTTGTGAAGGGCGACCTCGAGACCCAGCCGCCGTATCGGACCCACGACTTGAGCGACCCCTGCCGTGGCCTTTAGTGCTGCGTCTCGGTGCGTTGCTCCCCGCGCCGTAACGAGGGTGTCGTCGGCGTAACACGTTACGTCCCGGATGTTTGTTACTCTTTCACGTAAAAACTACTGAATGGATTTTCATGAAACTTAAGAATAATATAGATTAAACATCAGAATAACACGTAGGCTATATATCATCACGCTACTACTCAAGAATATGGAGCAGTGATCACGGGGGCGGAGCCGCGGGCAAAAGCCAGTGCATTATCATAAGAAAATTATTATATTAAATTTTGATTCCACAGTGGGATAAAATCTAGATAACTAATTGGACTTCAAGCGTTAAGACCTATCCGTTGCTTGACTATGCTCATTCATACTAGGTTTTTTAAGTGTCAGTGTCTATTAAAGGATGCATTTGCTCTTCCAGGAACAATTACTAACAAAAGACAACTAGGGAGATAGACAGATTTTATTTCCTAGTTCTGCTACGACTATCCTGCTAATAACATAAATATAAAATTTTGCGAAGAAGCTTTTTCATTTTTTTATACAGGACACTTCAATTTGACTTTACCTCGCCTGATGTTAAGCTAAAGGCAAAGTCTCGGAAAGAGGGTCACCATCGTAAACATGTGCCATGTTTAGATTTTTTATTTTTAGTTTAGATGTTTTTAATGTTCGATGCTCAAACGGCTGAACGGATATGGCCGATATTTGATTTAATTCCCTGATTTAATTTCTTGGAACAGCTAAGACAATTTCGAAGGAAATCAGGAACAAATGATTTTCAGGGGAGTCATTACCTAATAAACCAATTTATTAGAAGATTAAAGAAAGCATCTTCTAAATATATATGATAAATCGTAAACGATTACTTTCATCATAAAAAAAATAAAAATACTTAAAGAGACAAAGCTGAACTAAATAAGACAAAAAAACTTGCGAATCATTGGCTAAATTTTTAATCTGTTGTTACCTAATAATAATCGGTGTGCGAGCAATTCCGAGCGCGACTGTTGCGCGACTGACCGCGACCACGACCGTGGGAATGTACTGGTGCGCGCGCGCATTTATCGCGCGCGATCTCATCTGATACCAGAGTTATCTGGCGCGATCTGCGCACGAGTCAGTGCTGTGTAGGGTGCCTATGATGCGGATGAAGTGAAGATTTCCTAGTTGATAACAAGATGGCAAATAAATGTGTGGTTATAAAAGTTTACATTTCCGTCAGTCGGAAATTATTTCGAACTTGCCAATGATATCGGGAAGAATATAATGCCAAGAGCCTTTGGTGTATGTATTGCAGCTCAACTTACAAATATTTACTTGACAATTGATTGAATTGGTTCAAGAGTTTTACTAATATTTTGGCATACCGTTTTTTGCGAACAGCTGACGACTCTTTGATGCTATGAAGTTCCAAAGATTTCTTTCGCAGCTAGCACTATGTAGCTTAACAATGTCTATGCTCTAGAACTCATCGTATAAATCTGATTTTGAAAGAAAGAAAGTATTAATGAAATTTATGCAGCAGAGGCATATGAAAAAAAAAATATCGCACTCCCAAAACTTAAAGATATACCTCGTTCCGAATGCCAGACCCCATTCGGAACATGTTCATAATTGTAACGATTAGGCATAATGCCACACTGATGCCTAGCACTGGTTTCCAATCGGGCTCTTGCGATCTACAGATGCCACTCTGAAAATTCGTTCAACACTTAAAATCCATAGACATTTTACGTGAAACGCAAGCCTACGTCTCTAATCTTCTCATCGGTAATATGGTCACCGTATTCGGGGGCGAGATCTGGCGACGCTAGCGCCCTCACCGCGGTGTTAATCGTGATTTTAGATTTTAAATGGACACGTAGAGATTCATTGGTTCAGTGCTAGGTGTCGATTTTTGGTTCTAACTGATTTATTCAGCTTTATAAGGATATAATCATGAAAGGAATTTGTTTCCATGCTGAACTGCTTGGATACTTTGGATAATTTGTGTGAAAAAGAAATGTTGCAGTCTTATTTACTACTTCTATTCTTGGAAGCGTTTGCATTCCAATTCCATTCTCACGTCTGTAAATCCCTGAAGGGGCAGGCAGAGGTGTATTAGGAACCACATTTCGCCAATTATGATGGACATTAAAAAACATCTGCATTGAGAGTAACGTTCAATCATTATAAGATTGAAATCAATATAAATAAAAATGGTTAACATGATATTTCTAATCATCAACTTTTTATTAATGGCCAACAACATTTAAAAACTTAACTTACGATATCGTTATTGATGATAATTACTGATTTAAAAACCAGACCACATATATTGCTAAATTAATTTAAGAACCAAATTACTTATAGAACATTGAATAAAAAACGTTTTTAACTAATTAGAGTTTATTAAATCGGCCCGTTAAGTCAGAAGATAAAATTGATCAAATATTTTTGATGTTATTTTTTAGCTATTGCGGTGTAAACTCATAGTAATTTATGCCTATTCGAGACTTTACGCGATAAAAAAATTTCGCATCGCACCCGAAACGTCAGCAAAAGTAAGTATTTTTTTTATCGCTTGAAGTCCCGAATAGCCATAATTAACCAAAAATATTTATGATATTTGTGTCAGGTCTTTTAATCGTACTGAATACAATTGTTTGGTATTAGTAAAGCACTCAAATATACATAGACATACACAGCACACACACACACACACACACACACACACACACACACACACACACACACACACACGTATAATAATCTCACTGATGCATACATAACCATGCACTCAGACAGCAAAAATAAAACAATAACACTAATTACTCGAGCAGGGGAGAGCAAATCGAATTGATACTTGCATCGATATCACAGAATCAATAAAATCATCTCAAAGGATGGTCGTTCATCATTGGCACATTAAAAAAAGATGGGTGTCGGTGTGTTTGATGTCGGTGTCGGCACTCGTTTGATGTTGTAATAATGCGACCAAATTAAGTCAAAGCCACTAAATGTGTGACGAATTGAGATATCAAAGTGTTTCATCGCCTTGTTGACGGTACTGTTTTATGTGTTATATAGGGTGTTTGATTTTGACCGGATATGCAAAAATGGTAATAAATTTCCTGTCCACCGTTTTAAAACTTGCATGGTGAAGACAAATTGACGTTTCCTTCAATGAAAAACTACAATAAATACAATCGCATAAATAAATATTAACATAACATAACGTAAACTCACGCCTGTATTCCCCGAAGGGGTAGGCAGAGGTGCTAGCACCCACATGTAGCCAGTTTACGTTTAGGTTCCAATGTGGCGAGCCTATTGCCATTAACCGGGCACTTATAAACCTGCGATAAATACACATATAACTTCGAAAAGCATCGAAAAGTCATTGGTGTGTGCCATGGTAAACCTGGGATCGAACCCGAGACCTCGTCTCAGTAGTCCATTACCCATACCACTATTATATGGGTAATTGATTTGTGTGGCACATGGCCCATCTAATGACTAGGGGTCACTGTGTGTAGAAACCCCAGTGCTATCACTAGTGGTTTGCTACTGAAGGGAAGGAAAAGAAAAATAAGAGGATGGGAAAAGAAAACAGACAAGATTTTCAACATTTAAAAATTGTAAAAAATTAGACAAACTGCTGAGACTGCTGTAAAATCTTAATATATTAGAGGACAACTTTTCGCAGCGCAACGCGTTGATGTCGAAATTATGGGACTACATTTCTAAATCTAACAATTTAAAATAGACCACACCATGTATATATAAGTATCAGTACTCGATAATGTCGAGGTCAAGTTGCGGTGTTTGCTATAATCTAATGTCATTTTTATATTCGATGATTTGCTGAAAGGCTTTACTGACAGACATGTTCACTAAAGAAATACTTATTTGTTTAAAAAGGTTGTGTAATATTGTGCAATTTTTAAAATATTTTTTTTTAATATTTGTATCCGTTAACCTCATGAATGACTAGTACGTTATGAAAAATTGTTTCTGCGTTTGATAGCTCGTTTGTTGAAGGAGGTTATAGGTCACAAACATAAGTACATACAATTCACAGAAGCGCAGTAGAGTTCAAATTTAGCATTGATGAACTATACGGATCGTATCAATATTTAAGAGGAAGGAAGTGGATTGGCATATTTCTTAGAATGTATCATATTCAATTTTAAGAATATTGCAACTAATTGATGTCAATTGATACGTGAAGATATTTTCTCTTGTGATTCATTATATTCTAGTGTTAGTCATATTAGAGTATATTCTGTTCCTAATACATCTTGAGAGGCAAGGTTTGTCTGCACTTCTTTTTATATTTCTTAGACAGACAAGCACAAGGCCCATCTGATGGAAATTACCATTACCGTGACCTATGGACATGTAGGAACCTTCTAATGGCCTTCTTGGAAAACGCCATATTTTTTTTATTTTTATTTTTTTATATAGGAACGTCAATTTGACTTCATCTCGCCTGATGTTAAGCTAAAGGCAAAGTCTCGGAAAGAGGGTCACCATCGTAAACATTTACCATGTTAACAGTGGTGGCACTCAGCTTGACGGCCTCATTAGATGCCTTTTCACGCCCCGCTTAAAGGACCCGGGATTGTAGGAAGAAGAATTCCAGGTCTTAGTGGTGCGGCATAGGAATATCCACAGTAACAGCACAGAAAATCCACAGCATTGAGCTCATTCCACCACTTAAAGACGTTTAGATTCCTTACGCAATTTGCCAGTAGATATTAATATAATCTGCGTAAGCCTAGTGGTATGGGTATTCGTCTGCTGAGACGAGGTCTCGGGTTCGATCCCAGGTTTACCATGGCACACACCAATGACTTTTCGACGCTTTTCGAAGTTATGTGTGTATTTATCGCAGGTTTATAAGTGCCCGGTTAATGGCAATAGGCTCGCCACCTATTACATTGGGACCTAAACATAAACTGGCGAAAGGTGGGTGCTAGCACCTCTGCCTACCCCTTCGGGGAATACAGGCGTGAGTTTATGTTATGTATGTTATGTTATGTTATGTTAATATTAAGCGCTTCACTTTTGGCTTACCAATACCTAGTGAAGTCATGTTGTCATACCCTACATAAAAAAAACAAATGATTAAAAAATAAAAATCCCGACTGCCACTGAAAAGATCATCATAAACCGTAAGAAAATTAATGAGTAGGCCGTGCTAAATAAATGCACATACATACATAAATAGTCTTGAAAAACATAACCCTCCTTCTTCGGCAGTCGGGTAAAGAACATCTATCTGTTCACATCTTGCGAATTCCACTCCTACGAACAAACACTCGAGCAAATATCGAAATAACTTCGCAGCTCAAGCTCAGCGACACAAAGCTAATGAGCACCAAGTAGATAATGAGGCTTGTACATTTACTTACGGAAGCAATACTCTTCAATTACAAAGTACACTTGTGTGCGACTGTACTTCCTTACACATCGTAGGCGATGGCGCAACACTGCGTAACTGACATTTGAAATACGAGTGAATAAGTGAAAAAAATCATTATGTTTGTGTGAAATTTTTTTTTTTGACACCTCAATTTGACTTCACCTCGCCTGATGTTAAGCTAAAGGCAAAGTCTCGGAAAGAGGGTCACCATCGGAAACATGTACCATGTTAACAGTGGTGGCACTCAGCTTGACGGCCTCGTTAGATGCCTTTTCACGCCCAGCTTAAAGGACCCGGGACTGTAGGAAGAAGGAAACACGTGATGAAATGAACATCAAAATAAGTATGAAATAGTGCCTGGAATATTATGTTAATAGGCTCACCCCCTATTACATGGGACTGACTACAATTGTTGGTGAAATGTGGGTGTTAATTCACCTCTGCCTAACCCACCGGGGATAAAGGTGTATTTAAATGTATGTATGTAAGTGAAATAATATAATTTATCCTTTTTTTTTAATTTTTTTTATAGCATTTATCCTGTTACCACGGCAAGAACTAACTCTTGATATAAAAACAGCCTATGTAATATTCTGAACTATCAACAATCTCATAGCGTTTTAGAAGTTGATGAGCCACTACTTGCTAATCATGAGGTTAACATGGGCCCTGTTATACTTTCAATAAATTTTCTGTCTATCTCTGTATCTAACAAATATCCTTAGTTATCGGTTGAAAAAAAATCTAATAGAAAATAACCGGTTGAAAACGGAAGGACCCGATTTTGGCGGTGGTGGTATAATGGCTAACATACAAGTATAATAATAGCAGTACCCCTAGCACGAAAAACTATCGTAAACGTATTTAGAGGACCAAGCATTGCGATTGATTGGTTTCAAGCACAACAGGTTCACAGCAGGCCAATCGCAATGATCTATTCTCTCAATACGGTTTCGATACGATAATGGTAGATTTTCGTGCTAGAAGTACTGTTGACCACTTACAGGCTTTTTCTTCTTATTAGACCCTTAAAGTAGATTGTGTGGAATACTGTTCTCACCTCTGAAAGAGTTGCTTACAATACCCGGTAGACGCTCTCGACGGATTGCAGCTACGTGCAGTTCGTATCATAGGTGATCCTGAGGTTACCAAGACCTTGGAACCTCAGCAGTTGAGTAGAGACATTGCCTCTCTGGCCGTTTTCTACCGCCTCTACCAGGGTGAGTGTTCTTAGGATTTATGTCAACTGATCCCATCCTCTCCCTTCCTATCCAGAGCAACTCGTGTGAGTTTGCGATGCCAGCCACACACGATGGAATCCATACCATCTCGCACTAAACGGTTTGAGGGCTCCTTCCTCTGCCACACGATAAAGAGCTGGAATGCTCTGCCCGCATACGTGTTTCCCTCTTCTTACAGTCCCGGGTTCTTCAAGCCGGGCGTGAAAATCTATCAAGGCCGTCATGTTAAGGACCACCACTTTACGTCTAATAGCATCAAGAATGGTGGCCTGTATCTTCTGGACTGCAACTCAGCTTTATTATCATCTAGCGGGGTGCAGTCTATTGACGGACCAAATATAAAAAAATGTTCACATCGATTATCTACTACCGAATAATCGATTCATGGATAAACCTATGGAGACGCTAACATTCTACTTGATTTCTTTATAGCAGTAAACGCTCTTGTCACAGTTCCCGCTACTCCTGCCTACCCGTTCGATAAGCGTCGTAACGATAATTATCTGCGTCGACCAGTCGGTGTGTCGTCGTGAACTTTGCCATAGATGCTTGTCACTTGACGGTAATTTATAGGCGAAGCCTGACGGCATCATGTGTTTTACTTACTGTGTGACAACGCTCTTGCGCAGATTCTTGGGGATAAATGGAATTGGTGGGTAGATAAGTTTATTCTAAGTGATGAAGAAGAATTGCAAAACTATTAATTGGAAGTCAATATAGTTAGTTTTAATTTAATCGTAATTTTAATTTTTAATTTAATATTTAGTGAATATGTATGTTAGTTTATTCAAATTGTATTGTTTTTTCAAGTCAATATTATAGAGGGAATAATTTGCCAACTAAATTACCCGTGGATAGTTCTTTTTCTTTAATCGTTAAGCTACCAACGCTAAAAATTGAAATTTTATAGTAGAAATTTGATTTCTTTTTAACTGGCTATGGAGAGTTGAATAGATTTTCAAATTTTATTACCAGTTCGGTCCTTTTTAGCTCGAAAACGGGGAAAGATAACTTTTTTTTTTCAGGGAATTGTCTCCCTGTGAATTTTTTTTTTTCACAAAGTTACGAAGATAGGCTTTACTATCCATCAATTGGGCCGTGTGCTTGTCTGCTAATTTAATTTGTATAAAAACATCTTCGTTTGCAACTTTGGTAACGAGAAAAAATGACAGTTTCTACTTAGGTAATTGCATGGTGGCTGAAAAGATCTCGTTCTGGGTAGTTTGAAAAAAAGTCCTGAAATAATACGTGGTTCCTTTTTAGGAGAACTACTATTAACTAAAGTTACCACTAGGTTCAAGAAAGGTTTAATAGCCTTTCTTGAGGAGTTTAAACTGTATAAATCATTCTGTCGATCAATTTATATTGTAACGTATCAAGTATTTAAGCTTTCATTGTAAGTAGTGCTCGCAGACAACAAGACTGGTCCCATGGTCCATTTCTCTCACAACTTTTTTTCAACAGTCACATCTATAATCTAAAGATCTAACAAATGATCACCGTGAAGATCAAAGCGGTCATTGATGACGTCAAGTGTTCACTAGCAATAGAAAAAAAGTCTTAATTGAACTGTTATATAGCTAGAATTCACACTCGCGGTAGGGTCAGAAGATTAGAATATGGACTATGGTGATATCAACAAAAAATAGAATATGTTTGATATGTATCGATGTATATTGGTACGTATGTCTGTCCTATGTTTCTTATTAGCTAAGAAATGGATGAACTGATATTGATGAGTAATCTGTCGTTGGATTAATCTTTATTGCGCGTTTGAGATTAAATGTTTCGATATTTTTGGAATTTTAAACCAAACCAATTTTCATCATTAATAAAAACGTTTACCCTTTTTTAAAACTTATTTTAATAGTTCGAAAAACATCGGAAAAAATGAAACCCTCAAGTCAGACTTGAACTCACGACCTTTCCCTTACAGGGGGAATGCTCTTCCAACTGAGCTATTGAGCCACACCTGAATCATTCCAAATTTTCCTTCTCCTTATATCCGTCTATAAGGGCGACAGAAGGAAATAGAAGGGATTATTTTAATAGATGACTAAAAACGTGTATTCTGCCGTCTTATTGTAAAAAGGCATAACTAACAAAAACAAAAATGTAAGATAATCGAGTTTGAAATTTTTCAAGGTTTTTTTAGCAAAAATAATCCTTTGTGTATTATTGGGAGAAACAAGTTATAAATTAAGGTACACAATCGAAATACCTATCCAACCATGTATAGGAATATATTTATTTATTCATTTTTTATACAGATAATCCCAATTTTCCCTTTCATCTTGACAAAAAAATTACAAAAAAAATATCTTTTTATCGTTTTAAAGGCACAACTAACCAGATAAGTCTTTTCTTTTTAAAAACCATTCAGTATTAAAATGAAAGGACACATAATTTATGTAATTATGTCTTTGTAACGTAATCATAAAGGTTCATTGCGAGTTTAAAAGAGTATAAATTTTACATAAAATTGTGACTTTAAAAGGATTGACTTTTTCACTTACTTTTTAATTATGAACATTGAACAAATAACAAAAAATGGTAATCAAAACTCTTTATTTCAAATAAAATGATAAATTTGACGTTTCACTTTTTAAACCACCGTATTATCTCTGATTTTGGAACAAAATCTAATTCTACGGGGCCGGACTCACGCACGAAGTGTTTCAGTTAAATGATCTAGCTATAACGGTTCATGAAATAATAGCAAAACCTGGTGAAAGACAGATAGCGAATCTAAGTAATATACCTAGTCCCATTTTTACCCATTAGGTACGGCACCTTAATAATTTAAAGCGAACAAAATTCTAAAATTAAACTAATTAAAATCCTAAACCACTCCATTGTCAACAATTGTATATTTCTTTGAGTTATACATTTTTAATATAATGACTTTTCGTCCATTGCGTTCAAATAGATTTAGAAACACAACTTCAGATATCCAGCACAAAAACTAGAGACTTTAGCTTTAGTGACTGTTAAGTACTATTTACTTATAATATACGTCGTAAGCGCGCGCGGGTAGGCACCTTACAAGGGCGTGCGTAGAGGGTAGGTAGAAAATATTACTCAATTTTCCAAAAATTGGATGACATGATTTAAAATATTTTCATTTTTTTGTCAAGTTAATATTTTTAGCCTACCCTCTGTTCATACTACTGTTATATGTTTACCTATTTACCTATTTGAGTTATCAGAATGAATTTGAAAAGTTATGATTATCTAAGCAAAAACATCTGATTAACAATAATAAATAATAATAAATATTTCTCAACATTCTACACAACGCTATCTAGACCCATGGTAAGCATAGCTTAACTAGCTTGTGTTATGGAATCTAGAATGCGGATAACCATACTTAAATACTTTTTTTTTGTAAATACATACATATTATACATAGAAACACCCAGACCAATGCAAATAGCCATATTCATGCATACAAATATTTGCACCGAGCGGGAATCGAACTCGCGCCTCCTGCGTGGCAGTCGCGTTCACTACCACCACGCCATACCAATAATAACTTAATTTAAGATTTTACAATGAAAGAAACAACATTGCTTACCAATAAATCAGTTTGCGTTTACCTTGAATTGAAAATATTGGCGCAATGATGAGCGCAAGGACACCCCCACATTCCTTACCTACCTTACTGGCGTCTTAAAGAAAAGGCACAACTGGTCACTTGTGACTTCTCTTTATAACACTTTCAAGTCATAAGTACGTATTTATGTTGTTTCTTCTTAATCGGTGTCAAATAAGTCTTTTCAATTTATCCAATAACAATTTAGCTGTTAGATGTGCCTTTCGGGCTTAATGTATTTCCGTACATTCTAGAGATAAAATTACACAAAAAATTGGGTAGATGCGCCTTTTTCTCCTGATTCCGAATATGTATATAACTCAATTTTGAAAAAAATGTTAGTTAAGCCTTTTCTCCGTAATACGGCAGTATTGGTTATTTTAGTACCTATTTTAAATATTATATTTTAACAGGTCAAAAGCTGTCATAATAAAACAGGATCGTTAGTGAAATTTAAAGCTCCACCACAATATCTAACAAGCTAAAGAACTACCTATGAAGAATATTCCTTGCTGATGAGAGCAGGCCCTCGATTCTACTAAAGCTAAACTATTGTCAAACCACAGAGATTGCAAAAAGCGGCATTAAAGTTTAGACTTTATTTCTATACACTAAGGTCCAAAATTAAATGACAAAAGTTTCATTACACTCTTTTATTCACTCTGCTAACAGTTATTTAATATTGAACTGATAAATGCATCTTGCTTTAAAGTCTATAATGTATTGCCGCTTTTTCCAATCTCAGTGGCTTGACAATAGTTTTGCTTTAGTAGAATCGAGGCCCAGGTAATATTATACCTACCTACGGTATCCACAGATTGAAATATTCGACATCCTTCTATACATTTTAATATTCATGATATAATATATGTATAAAAGTAAGTTGGTCAGAGCATTAACTCTGTAAGGGGCTGGTAGCGAGTTCAATTGTAGTCTTGAATGTTGACTTTTTATGATATTTATAAATTTATATGAGAATAATCTTGTTATATTATCAGCATACCATTTTTCTATCAAAAAATATAAAATAGTATCAAATACAGCTGTAATCACCGGGAGTATCCAAAGAGTAATCGCGTTAACCGTACGTCGGCGCGCGCGCAACCTAGTCTAATAATGATCAATGATCTCGGCCCCCGGTCAGAAAAATGCTAAATATTCCATACATCACTTGTACTTTGAATATTGACAGGCGTTTGGTTTACGGCACCATAGTGTTACGGTCGTTTTAGAATAGACAAAAACAATATTTTGAAGACTACATAATGCCCGTGGTTTGGTCTGATATTTAATAGTAAAAGGAGTTATTATCATCAAAAAAATGTCAGTACTTAAATTAATGTTAAGTGTATGAATGTGGTTCTTATTTTACAGTTTAACAGCTATAGCTTTACTAAAACTACATTCAAATAGGTTCATCCGTTTGGGCTGTCCACACACACACATAACACCCCGACGTTGGCGTCGGGGGTTAAAAATAGTGAACCAATGCGTGCAGTTTGGAGTCTTGGGCTCGCAGTCATGTTGTTCCTTTCATAATTTAGAGTATAAGTCTAAATAAACCAAATTATGGAAAGAATATTCCGGGGTTGTAATAAATTTTGCACGAATTATATAAGTTGATACATAATAAATATTGATCTGCATTCTACAAACTAAATCTCAAGCTACACTCAGTTTGAATTTAAATGACGCCAAATCGCCATCCTAGAATATTTCAAACAAAAAAATTCAATGAGAAACCACAAAACTTATATAATTACCCCTAATTCAACATTAACATCTTAAACGTGACGCAATTATTATTGTAAACATTTCAAACTGATAGTTCTACAAGATTATAAGGTCAATACCGAAATCTCACAGAATCGTTTGGCGATGTTATATGAAACCATTTGATTACTATTTGTAACGTGTATATTAATCCAATTGAATGGTGATGCTTTGATTGACGGCCCGTGTAACGAGTCTATTTTGTTCGGGTCCAATGCGGATGCCACAATGGGAGTTCTTATAGATTTGGTAATTACGAAGTGGGGCAGTTTAGGTACTGTTTACTTGTAAATGTAGATGTTAAAGCTATGTAATAGCAATAAAATGAATAAATAAATATTCCACAACATTCTACACAACGCTATTTAGACCCATGGTTAGCTTAACTAGCTTGTATTGTGGAATCTAGAATGCAGTTAAACATACTTAGATACTTTTCTTTGTAAATACATACATATACACAGAAGCACCCAGACCAATGAATGCAAATAGCCATATTCATGATCAAACCCGCGCCTCCTGCGTGGCAGTCGCATTCACTGCCGCCACGCCACAGAGTCTTGGTATTAAACGTCTATTTTGCACTTGCCCACCTCTCACCTGCAAATGGTATAAGTTAGGAACCAAATCATTCTCAGATGCATAGGGCTACTGATTGAAGAATGAAGCTTAAGTAGGTACAAGCTTTCAAACGGAGGGTGGGGTTAAAGCTTTCATATAAGCTAAGATAAATCGAATATGGAAAAGAGTAAGAGGGTCGACCCTGATTCAGAGCTCAAGCGTTCAATGGAACCCGAATTAATGTCGTGAAAAAAAACACTACCATTACCATTTAATCATAACATAATAGACTTCTCCTATTAATAGAATACTCGGGTGCTTCTGAGCTACCTTTTTTCAAGGCCTTACCTATTTAATCGATATAATTATGTTCTGCGAAGCCGACCCCAGCTAACCTGCCCACTTGAATTAGCACTTTTTATATTTACCTAATTTTGGTGTGTACTTCGGTTAATAGGTACTCATTTAATATGTAAGAACAGAAGCAATTGACGTGTTATATGTACTTACTTAGAGTAAGAGAAGAGAAAAATGAGTCACAGTGGAAATGAAAGCCAGCACATTTAAGAAGACATTTGATTCTTTATCAACACACGTGTTTTCTTCGTTGCATAACTTCCCTTCTTCAAACGGGACTAGAAAAAAACAATCTATCGGGCCTGGCTAACATACTATTCGTCATTAATAACTGAAATACGAAAAAGTAGCTGAAGCCCTTGACTCCGCTCGCGTGGAATTCTGATATCCTCCAAAACCATTTCAAATTAAATCACTGGTAACACACTGATCATTAGGTTCCTACTTTGACAGCTGCTAAATTATGCTTAAATAGTTGTGTACATACGTATCCTATAACAGACTCCATAAAATAAGTAATTCTTTCCAGGACAACTGTATACGCTTTTTTAACGAGCTTCCTAATGAAATCAGAGATTTAACTGTAAATAAATAAAAAAATACAGTAAAGAATAAACTGTGCCAGAAAGGCTTTTATAAAATCCAAGAATATTTAGATGATAAATAAGCTTGGAAATGAGCTGTTCGCTCAGCTATGCTACTCAAGCAAAGCACTATATCTAGACCATAAGTTTTAGGCTAAGTAAATGTTTGTAAATAGACCAAAAAAAATTCCCGCTGAGTTTCTTGCCGGAGTCTTCTCAGATCTGGGCCGCGTTTCGAACCGGTAGTTCATTTGCTAAACTATATATTTAGATAGACGTTTTGTAAGTCCCGATTTAAATGTCTATGCAGAACAATTGATTTTTGACTTTGAATATGGACTTGCCCTATACAAAATCACAAATAGGTATAAACCTCCAAGTTTTTTGTCTCATCTGTTTAATTACCACAGACTTAGTCTATAGCCGATTGACAATCGCGGTTTGACTCCTGACCCCAGCACCTTGGGTGTTGTTCATAATGGTTAGCATAAAGAATGGCAGACAGGGTTTCGGGTTCCCACGTCTGGCCATGAGAGGTTATTGTCTGAAACGCTCGTACAATGAGTCGTAGAACTAGATACGTAGTTTTCGCAGGATATTTTACGATTGCGGTACTTATGGTTTTAGTTATGATTATATAGAAGTTTCATTACGCTTCTGTCGATATTTTGGGTCATTCATCAACTCGCGGGCAATAAACTTGCGGGAAACCGCGGGTTGGCATTTTTGAATTTTATTTTATTTTGCTGTCGTCAACTCGCGTGAACATTAAAGTACAGTCAGAAAAATGGATCGAAACCAAAAATTTAATATAAAACCAACTATTATACTCACGCATTTATACACCCGCGTTGGTTAAAGTAACTGTTTACTTTTTTCGATATAGACGTGCAAAATGAGGTGAGGGGGAGACGGCCAATGATGCATAAAACATGCTATTTGTTATGGTTATGACAACGATGTCATATGAATGAAACGTCGTAGGCATATCGTCTTTTTCTTGTGGTGATTAAATTTTATTGTAGGATTAGACAAAGTACATTTTAAGCTAATGAAAAATAAGCTTAAATTTTGATAAGACCAAAATAGGATAAAACTAGGCAGTTAATTTTTTATACATTTAAGATTTCGTCTAGTAAAAATGTGGAAGTTTTTTTGTGTTTTTATGTATTGTGGAGATAAGTTTATATTTTTTATATCGCAGTGGCAGACAAGCGCAGGGCCTTTTTCTATCGTGCGAAAAATCCCCACGGAGCCGGTGGAGGCGGTTATGTCGGACTCGAACCGACCAAAACCCACGCCGTCTTGTCCTTGGTTGCCGGAGGTAAGATTGCCGAAAGCATATCTCTCGCACCCCGGCAGACCCAACACCATCTCATTCGAGATAGCCCCCTTCGGGTTGTGGGGACCTTAGTGTCCCCATCTAGCCCCGGGTACAGGGAGGCGCACTTTGCGCCGCCGCCGCGGCCTGCTTCTGCTAGGGTGACAGGCGGCTCCACAGGTCACCCCCAGGTCAGCGCTCATGGAGGACAGAAATCGTTATGCGACCTCCGACGTCCAGTTCGCCTTCGCTCTTCGCGGGCTTGTCGGGCCTGGAGTCTAGTCCGGACCCGACTGAACGCCTCCTTGTCGAGCATTACTTGCTCGCAGAAGGAGGCAGCCGCACCCCAAGCGTTCGCACATCGTATCATCGCTGTGAGAAATGTGGCGAGTGTGAGGACTCCCACCCCCAGAGCTGCCACTAGGAGCCGCCTTAGCGTGTCCCACGCCGGGCAATCGGTCAGCGTGTGCAGCTCTGTGTCCTCGCTCGCGTCACTGTGATGGCACTCGGACGTTGGCTTCTTCCGGATCCGACACAGGTAACTCTGTTAATCACCTGCGTCAGCTGGTGACGAGAAGCTGCCGTGTGGCCTCTCTAGTCATTCCTCTATGATGGGTCTTATCGCCGATATTACGGCATGCCCTGCGCTTGGTCGCCCAAGTCGTAGCTCCCACTCAGCTACCATATCCCGGTGGAGCTGGGACCTCACGGCTTGAACTTCTTCAGGCTCGGGTTCCCGTCCCTGCTCCCGCGCCTCCTTTCGATACCGATATAGCATCAAAAGGGCTCTCGCTTCCAGGTTCCACGGTAGGGATCCGGCAAGGAGACTCGCCGCCTCCAAGGATATCGTATAGGGGGTACCCCTAATGGCCCTGCTGGCCATTGCACGCTGCGGCCCACCCAGCAGACGCGCATTGTAGACGGTCTCCTGTAGGAGTCATCCGGCCCCCTCATGTTGGGCAGCAGCCGCCCCAAAGCGGCAGCTGTGTTCTTCAATTTGGGGGCCAGTCGTGGGAAATGCTCCCCGAAGTTCCACCGGCCGTCGAGCACGAGCCCCAGGTATTTCATCTGGGGCTTGATGCCGATGGAAATGTCTCCCACTACGAGGCTGGAATCCTTCGGTGGCATGCTCCGAAGCCCATGAAAGAACATGGCCTCGGTTTTATGCAGTGACAGGACAGCAGACCCAGCTGCCGGATCCGCTCCACAACTTGGGCAACCGCAGTCGTGGCCTTCAGGGTCACTTCGCAGTATGAAGCCCCGCACGCCGTCACCAGCGGCTCGTCCGCATAATACGTGACGGCGGCACCGTCCGCGAGCTCACCGTGGAGCACCCAGGCGTAACCGATGTTCCACAGTAGCGGTCCCAGTACCGATCCCTGCGGAACACCGGTTGACATCTCTCATCGACCGAGCCCGGTCGAAGCGCAGGGCCTACCTGATAGAACAAGTTTATAAATTATTATACACTAGCTTTTGCCCGCGGCTCCGCCCGCGTGGATGTCGGTTATCGCGACCAAACATAGCCTATGTCCTTTCTCATGGTCTAATCTACTCCTATACCAAATTTCATCAAAATCGGTTCAGTGGTTGTGGCGTGAAAGCGTAACATACAGACAGACAGACAGACAGAAAGACAGACAGACAGACAGACAGAGTTACTTTCGCATTTATAATATTAGTATGGATTTTGCGTAGTTATAATACCTATACAAAGAAATAAAATTGGAGTGTCTGTTTATAACGTTAAAATAATAGCTTTTTAACTGGAAGTGTAAAGCCGACAGACGGATAGACAGTTACTTTCGGATTTATAATACCTATAAATCACTACGGATACAACATGCTATAAAAAATACCTTTTTTGGAAATTTTGTCAATCTGTCGGTCTGATATTCTATTTGTTTGCTAAGTAAAGTGACTAAGTCGATTTTGAGAGGATTTTTATTGTTATTAGTTGAAAGGTAATTCTCGTAACAAAAACCTGTTCAAAATCTAATCCCGATCTAATCTCCTAAATGTCTACCTATCGAACGTTGACTGTAATGTTATATTGAACTAATATTTGAAAATGTGCAAATCGATCAAAACATGGTACCTACTCTGCAAAACTTTGTAACTGATCTATTAATTATTCTAATCGATTACATGATAATTTAAGATGGAATTTTCTGATTCGAACGTGCGGGGAGAGGAAATGAAATCTGCGCGGGGTTATGAGCTTCCATTCTGTACGCTAGTACTATTACCTATTCTGTGATATTACTTTGATCATTTTTCATAGTATGTCCATACCACGACAGTCACTCGTTTTTCTTTTTTTATTCCTTGATACCACTTACAAACTTCTTCTATTATACTATATTCTATAACAGCCTAAAATATCTTACAAAGTACCTACATTTTAAATAGATACCAAACTATACTAAATTTATTACAAAGATTTCGTAACTGACTGTACATAAATTCGTAAATTTTGACAATCGCGCGAGTTGACGACAGGAAAATAATCAAAAATTGAAAGTTGCCAACTCGCGGTTTCCCGCAAGTTTATTGCCCGCGAGTTGATGAATGACTCGATATTTTTGATAGCCATTTTTTTAAACATCGAATTGAATGGACGGATGGATGGATTTTAATCAGTTGTATTAATTATATCAAATAGATTGCAAGATACAGTATTCAAATAAAAGAGATACACATACATTCACGCCAGTAAATCCCCAAAAGGGTAGGTAGAGGTCTACTCATATATGTACTATTAATCTCGTTAAGAGTAATTGCATTCATTCTATGTACGCGGGTTTCGAGTACATTACGTTCATAATCATGACGATGTTTCCATCGTTTTTAGTAAAAAAAAGGGACACAAAAAGTTCCAAATAATTTATTTCCTAAAAACAGGACTTCATGATGTGAGATTTTAACGGAGACGTGACACTAGAACTAATATCTCGTAAATCAAAATCGGAATAGTGCCGCATCATCTACCCACATTCGGTTCACACACCGACACTTCCCAAAAGTGTCACTGTTAAGAAAACAAACAACAAAAACAAACCATAAACACTGCACACTGTGCACAGTAATTATTACCAGAACAAAAAATAACAAAGGGGTAACACAAAAACCTGTGGTTGGTGGCAAAACAAAAGTTCTTAGAACCACAGATGCATATTGTCTCTCCAGATTTGTGAATTTTCAACCTGTATATACAGGCTGTTTTATTTTAAATGTTAAAATGTATTGAAATAAAACCTTTTTAACTGAATAGCTTACCATCAGGCGAGGTAAAGTAAAATAAACGTGTACTTTTATAAAAAAAAAATATTTTTTATTAGTTTTATTTCAATAATTGATATTCGTGTGAACACCAGCCAGAGTAATATTTTTATTATTTTTTGGACAATCGTCGCTATACTTAAACTTTTCCTTAAATATCCTTTCTAGTTTTGATGTTTGATTTATGGCTATGTTATGTTAGTGAAAGCCACTTGATTTAACGAAAACTTATTAAGTATATTTGACTTGGCTACGTAATTAATATTACTACATTAATAAGTAAATTTCAAAATGTAATAGCGTTTTCTGCATTTTATTATTGTATTACAACATAATACAACAATAAGACCTGGAACTCCCTGCCAGCTCATGTGTTTCCTTCTTCCTGCAGTCCCGGGTCCTTTAAGCGGGGTGTGAAAAGGCATCTAAAGAGGCCGTCAAGCCAAGTGCCACCACTGTTAACATGGTACATGTTTCTGATGGTGAGCCTCTTTCTGAGACTTTGCCTTTGCTTAATATCAAGCGAGGTGAAGTCAAATTGACGTGTCCCATATATAAAAAAAATACAAACTATAACTTTATAGCCTGAATCTACTCTCGCCATAAGAATCTATCAGTCACTATTCAGTTTGATTTGTTATATTCGGATATAGGACTATAAATAAAAAGGATCGAAGTAATTAATATTAAAAATTTCTACATACTGTATCACACTTCCTGTCTAATTCCAAAATTCAAATGCTAAACGTCTAACGAGCGCCCTGCTGTTCATCAGAAAAACCTCATAACGTGTCATAAATATTCCGTAATCTGTCAGGAATAAGGTTTTAGATAATCACAGAGGTGTCTCTAGAGGATATATTCTACAACCCTTCTACTACAAGCAGTGCAGTCAATTGTAAACTGTAATGCTAATGACATAAGGTTTATAAAGTAGAGCACCTTAAGTACGTTTTGATTTATTTTAAACTTTGTGAGATACAGTTAGAAAATAAATGCAATTTGCTTGCATATTTTTTTAAACAGATTAACTTCTGAATGAATCAGTCATTCATGCACGACTTTTATATGAAATATTTTGTTTTATTGACGATATAGATGTTTAATTTTTTTAGAGTTGAGACATTTTTGGGCTCAAGAAGATTTTCTCCTGTCGCATCATTGGAAATACTTTATGATAAATATTTGGGCATTATTCGCATAATATTTTAATTCGATAAAATCTTAATTTACTAACATTAGCAAGTTAGGATGCTGTACCGTTGTGGGTGAACCAACGTCACGACACTCCTTAGAGCCTAACAAGACTTAAGACTAACAGTATCATGATACCTGCAGTTAAAACTATCCTAAGTCTTGTTAAACCTGTTGTTTATGATGATCAATATAGACACCTACTGACAATAAGCTATGACGGTTGAAGTTTTGATGACAATCACTGAAGTGGCGATAGTGGGTTTGATTCCTATGTCCGGTGGGGTATTTTGGTTACCGCAGGGTGAAAATAAATCTATACTGTACATAAATGTCTATTTGTAATGGGGTTGGATATATTTTTATAAATGATACGTCATCATCATTATCATAGTGTCTTTAGTTTTTGCCTGCGTCCATCCCGGACTTCACTACCCCTCCCCCCCTTATGGTTTGCCTCATACGACTTTTACGGGAGCTTCACTCTTCGATAAACAGGTACACCTCGAAGGCCTCGAAGGTGTAAAGCTTTGACCAAACCAACGCGTTCAGCTTGCGTTCGCGGTGGCGATCATTTGTTATAGCGGCCCTAGACATTATATACACAATGCCGAGATAATAGTGAACAGTCTGTACATTATCCTTGACGATTCAACACCACACTTGCGTCTCCAGCTAGTTGCCACATTTTCCGTGCTAGTGCTACGACTGACACTAAAAGAAAGCCTGCTTGTGTAAAATATAATTTATATTTTAATAAGATGAAACTCAACATAGTATCGTACCGAGTTTATTTGTATAACTAGTCTGCGGTGTGTCAACTGTACGGTAGAAACAAATTGTTTAACTGATATACTACGACGCGTGAGCTTGATACTTGAAAATTATTTAATTCTTTTATGCTCAAATAGCGCGTAGAGCCAAATATCCTCTTGGGAAAATTTGGTTATTGTGATATATGGACGCTTGCAATACAATTTGTGCCATTTGCGCATAGCTACTATCATAGGCAATAAGTTAGCATGAGAAAAAAGAGAATAAGGAAAACTATTCAAACCTTTCACTACTGTCTTCCTAACTGTACATAAAAAGTGATGTGTATGTCAATATTGAGAAAATAAGTGCAATATACATATTAATTACCACATTATAAGTTATAACAACACAACAATAACACAAATGAAAATGAAACAAAACAAAGCTATTATGTTTTAATTTTATTTCAGTTACTTAAATAAGTAAAATCTGCTCTAACGCAATATAATTGCCACCTAACACGAACCGTTATGAATGAAAAGTCACGAAAAAGTAAGAATGTATTTCTCTGGACTTACATTTATATTTTCTACAAATTAAAAAGTAAATCAAGAAACATTAGTCTAATTAGAATAGGATATAATTAAATACATTTCACAATTTAATCCAGAAATTGTTGAGAGAACACTTAATAACTGCAATAAATCGATTTGAAAAAATCTAATTTTATTAATTGGATCTATTCAAGTTTCAATCAAAATGATTAGGAACTAGTTTTGTTGCGGAACTAGATCGTGTTTAACAATACTCACAACAATATATTAGGAAGTGTTCGATCTACAGTGTAATTGCATCGAAAATTGAACTATATCAATCAATAAAGTTAATAAACTGTACTAGTCTATAAAATATAATACGATTATAATTGTTGTAGTACGAAACAAAATTATGAAACACGTGTATGAGTTACAACAAAGATTGCTTTATAGTTGGTAGGTAGAAAAAAATAGAATGAGAATTTTGGACCCTAACCTATGTTACCTTTCATAAATATTCTTAGGATTTATAATTTAGCAGTCATAGTATTGAAGCATAATACTAATTACTATATGAATATGTAATAGCTGATATTTTACAAATGTTATGATGCAAATTTTGGTTTCACACTTCATAAATATTGTATAGAATGTTTTGAAAGCATTTAACATTTGTATAAATAGTTTTAGAGTACATAATTCAGAAATATGACGTTTAGCGTTATTCAATATTCGAATAATAATACCTAAGCCTTTACTTTAGTTATTTAATTACATATAATTATTTATGTCAAAACAGTTATATACATACTCGTATCTATCTAACGTTTCTGTAAGCAGAATATACACATACATACATATAATCAGGTTAGGCAGAGGTGAATTCACACTCACATTTCACCAATAAATGTATTCGGTCCCACGTAATAGGGGGTGGCCTATTGCCATATTCCGGGCACTAGTGTTGACTCGAGCCTATATCTGTGTGTCTGTCTGATGGTAAACAGTGCTATCCCTTAAGTCGCCTTTTATGACACCGCATGGGAAGAGATGGTGGCCCTAATTCTACTCTGCCGGGAATCACGCGGCCTAAGCAGAACACCTATATGTAGAAGTACCTAAATCGTACATTTATTTGCATTATCATAAATATCTATATGATATTTTAGTATATAAACTTAGACTCGTTAATTAATATAGATACTAGATTTATTTTTGCTACTTTACTATTTTTACTAATCCCGGCGTTTCACTAGTTTTTCAGCAGCATGATCACAGGGATGAAGATAAAGGTTGTTCCATGAAGACGGAACCAGGAAAACTTATAGCTTTTAAAAAAATGTCATATCAATTTTATTTATTTTTCCCTTCTTTCATATCAATAAATCTCCGTTAAAACAGATTTGTATACTACTGGCAGACAAGCACAGGGCGCACCTTATAATAAGAGGTTACCACAGCCTATGGACATATGCAACACCAGGGGCATTACACTCGTGCTGTCTACCTTTTTCAATGGAATCTGTCAAGTATCAAAAACATAAATCCTAATATAAAACTAATCTCATTGCGGCTACATTAGCGTTTACCGCGGAAGTGTAAAAATATAATCTATTTTAAACATTTGTCGTGGCACTCTCCTAACTTTATTATCTGCGTAATGGCGGAGGCTTTGCGGTTTAGTACGGTTTAGCGGTTGAGCTAGTAGAAGAGAATTTGTAATACAATGTTTTCTACTTAGCAACTAGGTGGGCTATAATATACTTATGCAGTCTCGTAGTGAAACTACTGTTCTTAGATTATATTGTGATTCTATAAAGCCTAGTGGTATGGGTAATGGACTGCTGAGACGAGGTCTCGGGTTTGATCCCAGGTTTACCATGGCACACACCAATGACTTTTCGACGCTTTTCGAAGTTATGTGTGTATTTATCGCAGGTTTATAAGTGCCCGGTTAATGACAATAGGCTCGCCACCTATTACATTGGGACCTAAACATAAACTGGCGAAATGTGGGTGCTAGCACCTCTGCCTACCCCTTCGGGGAATACAGGCGGGAGTTTATGTTATGTTATAAATAAACTAGCTAACTCGGCGAACTTCGTACCGCTAATTTTTTTTCGCCCCAGTGTCATTCGATCCCATTCCCAATACACCCTCTACTATATTAAGCATGAATTATACATAAAAACCTTATTCTTGAATTACTCTATCTATTAAAAGAAACCGCATAAAAATCACTAGCGTAGTTTTGAAGATATAAGCATGCATAGGGACGGACAGACGCAGAAAGCGACTTTGCTTTATACTATGCAGTAATAAATATCTAGGCTATTTCACATAGCGCTATCTACACTCAAAAGAAGCCTTGATTATTTAACTTTTGGTAGTATTACTTTTGTATTTAATAAACAGGGAGGTAACATGACAACCGTGTAATAATGTCAAGAGTGAAACCGTGGAGAATGATATAAAAAAGAAAACCAATAAGTAAAGTAACTGTTTAGCAATTTAGCTAAACAGCTACTTCCGAACTTTCTTAATAAGCAGTTGATTTGCCCACCTTTATCAGTGTATATCATAATATATGTATATCTCATAAATCCACCAGTAATCAACTGAGCTCACAGCCAATTGTGACAGCCTCTGTGGGGTGGCGGTAATGAACGCGGTCTGGGTGTTTCTATGTATAATATGTATGTATTTACAAAAAAAAAGTATATAAGTATGTTTATCCGCATTTTAGATTCCATAACATAACCTATAAAAACTTACCATGGGTCTAGCGTAGCGTTGTGTAGAATAATATGGAATATTTATTTATTTAATTGTACCTGCAGGTTGAGCTTACCACTGCAAATTTTTTTGTACTTGGCGTGACCAATGATTTAGCCTGCTCCTGATATGACGGTAGCTAATACCTTATGTTTCTTGATATCTCAATCAACGCCACACATACAACAACTCTATTACTACAATTAAATTATCGTAAACCCTTCCTGAATTCACACGCGGTGGTATACGCTAAAGATTTTACTGCTTCCTCTTTTTGGACCAACAATACAAACCAAACTTGATTGACCTCTCACCCACGAAGCTTTCACACTTTTCCGATCCTTATAACTCTAGGTTTAGGGAGGCGAGGGAGGTCACAGTATACTAGTTTGTAATATTAGTGCTAACAAAAGTAATATCGAGTTAGATCAGGCATTAATATGGTTAACACCATGATTTTCCCGTGTGAAGACGTCACGAAGGGGTTAATGTGCTTAGAGGAATGTCATTGAAACCGTGTATCATAATTTTGATTTGGATTTATGTTCTTATATGATGTTATGAAGGAAGACTGTCATATAAATATGTAGACAGCTCGACTGTAACAATATCGGGAGACTAGCAGCACCAAATTAAATAAAACATCTTTATTAATTAAAGTTCATTATTTATTTTTTATAAAGGACACATTCATTTGACTTCACCTCGCCTGATGATAAGCTAAGGCAAAGTCTCGGAAAGAGGGTCAACATCGTAAACATTTACCATGTGCTTGATGGCCTCATCAGATGCCTTTTCATGCCCCAGGACTGTAGGAAGAAGGAAACACTGAGCTGGCATGGGAGGTCCAGGTCTAATGGTGCGTAGGAATGAATCACTGAAACGCTTGGTTCTAGAACATAGAGGTGACAATATAATACTTATTTGTGTGGTGACGGCAAAAGAATACAAATATCACTACCTTCTGAAGGCTGTCGTAACAGGTGGTTAACGGAAACACGAAGACTGTAAGAGAAGAAAACTTGAAATAAAACTTTGTACCAGCCTGTTTGGCCAGCGTGGAATCCAGAGCCTCCGAACATTGGGAAAGCTCCATGTCCAACATGGACTGTGATAGGCTAATTGATTGATGGTAATATATGAACGCCATAATTGCTTCTACATTTTCAAGCAAATTCGTAAGACACGTTTAAATCTATAAGAGAGGAGAACCAATCCAAAGTGCGTTTCCATTTACGTCATCATCATCATCATAGTAGCATTGTTCTGAATTATATTCGAGATTTCCAAGTTGGAGCCAAGGATTCGTTGACTCTTTCTTCTGATTTTTCTAATGCGGCTTTTATAGAAGCGACAGTCTTTCATCCTTCCAAGAGAGAAATGTCTCAGTCAGAACCTTATCCATCGAACAGCTGGTTCACGACTTGATGTAGATGACATTAAATAAGCTTGGGTCCCAAATCTTAACAGACCTTAGCCCCAGTACACACTAAGTGGTACATCCTACTAATATTATAAACGCGAAAGTTTGTAAGTAATTAATAAAATTTTAATAAAATTTGGTTTAGAGTTAGTTGACGCACTGGATTAACACATAGGCTATGTTTGGTGGTGATAATCGACATCGACGCAGGTGGAGCCGCGGGCAAAAGCTAGTAAAAATAATTCGCATCTCTCTAAATATTACATATATCCAATTCTCACTGAGTTTATTGAACGTTGCCCGTCCTACACGCTCAATAAAAATCTCGATATTTATTTTATTTGGAGGAATTAAATGATCTATAACGTTTAACAAAAACATCCTTTCGACTTGTCTGTCAGCGCATATTCCGGCACTCATGCGCCAATTAGTGAAACGTTTTTATGTTCGCACTGTGCACTGAATGCGATGCAACCAGAGGTCATTTTTTGCCACCTATTTGTACTGACATCATCCAATTACGAATAAAATTACTCGGAAAATATAAATATTAAGCGAAGTCAGACTTTTATGCTCTCAGATCATAATAATCTAGGTACATACATCAAACATATTGAGAACACTTGTATACTGTAGAAAAAGTACAAGTGTTCTCAATACGTGTTACAATGAATTCCACCAAGTGCCATCAATCAACAGTATAAATAGTACATACATCACTATAATAGAGGTGTATACAATTTTACTATGTACTCACATTTTGCGAATTATGATTTTCTATCCAAGTTAATAGCATGCGAACCTATTGCCGCTAAACAAACAGTTTATCATAGTGCATACCCACATTTTGTCTGCTTTAATCTGTCACCGTATATTAAGGTAATTCAAAAGTCTAATAACTTTACCCTGATAAGGGAATCATATCCAAGACTGAGTGCAAAGCAGTCACACTCACAACTTCTGCAATTCTGAACACGATAAGATACCGATACGAGCAACGACATAGGCAACGATAAGAAAAATCGATTCAAATAAAATAGGATCATTAATAAAAATAGGCTACAATATTGATAGTGTGAATGAAGCCTTATATCGTTTTGATCACGACTGAGTGTTGCCCTAATTACAAAAAGGTTTCTCATAAAATAATGTAATTACTTTTTTGCACGGGTGCGGGAAAAAATCAATTTTGTACGGATTCGTGTTGATTCAAAAAGGTTGCGTTTTGAGACCGAATGAGTTTAAGGAAATCTATTTTTTTTATTTCAATTTTTGTTTTTCATTGCAGTCTTTTTTATATTTTTTAAGTGGCGTCTACGAGGGACTCATAGAGAGGTTAGACGAAAGAAGATTAACGAAAAAGATTTATAAACGATCAGAGGGTTTAGCTATCATTTGGATAGGTGACTACTTAGTAGTTATTATACCTGTGCGCTTCCGTGCTTCGAAGGGCAAGTTAAAAGTCAGTCGTGTCAATAATCGTCAGGTTACGACGGAGTTTGAGTGGCCTTACCAACTCTGTCAGTGATAGTCCACTGACAACGTCTGTCCCAACAACAGATATTGGCAGTGTCCATTCACTGACAAAATAGGAATCCTGACATAATATTATCCTAATAACATTCATACATACATACATAAAATCACGCCTGTGTCCCATAGGGGTAGGCAGAGATCATTGCATCTCCATTTGCTACGATCCAGACGTACTAACAGCTACTCTCGCTTCATTCACTCTCATTACATTCTTCATGCATGCTCGTCGGTTTAGAGTATCCTAATCACGTCTGCCGGGGTTCATAGTTCACTTAACACTATTATAATAGTGTTTTTTTACTTACTTATTATAGCAACGAGTCCGTGGCACTACTAAGTTAGTAAGTAGGTACTAAGGTTAATAAAATATGTGACACGTGGCGTCGCCCACCAACTGCATCAGCCAACTAGTCTATGAAATCAAAAATATCATAGAAATATGGACTCCATTATTTATTATTTGATGTCAAAAACAAAAAAAGAGACAATAAAATATCGATATCTAACGGTGCATCTCCCTAAGAAAGTTATTAAAACATTCATTAGTCACAGTGCTATGGGTCTTTTATCGCGGCTATCAACAAGAATCAATTATAATTACCTTTTTAATGGTGCAGCGTTGGGCATTATCATGTTTGTTTAGCTATGTGTGTTGCTAGACCTTTATTAGATGTTAAAAGACAGATGGGGATGAGAGAAAAATTGACAGTGTTACAAAGAATAAGTAAAAAGACTAAATTAACCCAATGTTCAATATTTGAATTAAATTTTTATAGCATTTTTTATGCTAACTTTTTAAGTTCAGTCGCCCTTTAACGACCGTTCCCAATACCATACTGACAGTTAAAGATAGATCGCATCTACGGATAAAGTGCTCGGCTGTTTAAATTCAAAACATAGTAACTCCTATTAAACTATACGGCGTTGCGCTTTTTCGCAAAAAAAAAGTTACCATGTTTTCAATTTAAACATCCGATGCGTCAAACAAATTAGACTGTTGCGATCTATCTTCAACTGTAGGTATGTTATTGGGAACGGCCGTAAGACGATATAAAGAGATGGGAAATTTGAAGTGGCTCAATATAGCTCAGTTGGATGAGCATCCCCTCTGTAAGGGAAAGGTCGTGGGTTCAAGACGCACTTGAGCGCTTCTTTTTCCCAATGTATTTCAATGTTAATCAGCCTGTACAAAGAAAATTATTTTTTATAAATAGGAGCACCGCTATAAACAGATTTCGCTGCTTTGCTGATACCATTACAACAGAGTGATCTCCAATAAAATGCGTTTTAAACACTGGCAGTGCATTCCATCTATAATGTATTAGGTTTTTATATACCACATTTAGGTGTTTTCGTGTTAGTTTATTTTTATTACAACCTAAAAAATAGTAGGTACGACCAGCAAATTCATCGAAACCGAAAAAAATAACCCGATCAAGTAATTGCGATGCTACCAAAAAGTTGTTCATAATTTCCGAATCATTAGGGATTTCTTGAACATGGCTACCGGTCATGTTAATATTTTTTACCTCACCATTTTCGTTACTCGAGTGAATTAAGGTTTTTTGGTGATCGTACTTCCTCGGTTTTTAGTCATTAATTTGTTAATACAATGTTACGATTCACCTTTGAAATAATTTAATTCTGTGCAATGATCTTGAAAATGTATTTATTTATCTATGATTTTTTTATTGGTTCGCATTTGTTTCCTTGTAGTTTCTAGTGTGTTATTTTTATATATCAGCAATGTGTAGAAATTAATCATAGATTAATTAAATTGCTATTATAGGAAATCAAAATTGATGTGTGTTTATAATTTGATTAATTATTGATCAAATAAAATTATTTTAATGGACATCAGACGGTAGTGGTAATGAGCTACCGATGAAGGTTTCAATCTTCTGATTGGTAGATTATGAGTTCGAATCTAGTCTAACACAGTCAATCCTTACGCAAGTTTTCTTATACATTATTGAGATTTGGATGAATTTTTGGCTACGTACCCACTCGACCTCCAAGATTCTACCCTCTCACAAAAGTACCCACTGGACCCTCACTTTTAGGTCCCACTGGACCTCCTTAAAAATATAATAATTAATGTGCCCACTCGACCTCTTTTTAAGTGCCCACTGGACCTTCAAAATTAAATCAAATAAAAATACTCCACTGGACCTCCTTTGTTAGTGGCTATTAGACCTCGGAAAAATATGTGTTCATTTGTTATTTGTTCGGTATTATTTTAACAAGAAAAGGTACAGTTACGTAGAAAATTGTTAATCGGAAGTCCAATAATTCCGCCGCAGATGACCCCGCCACCTCGGTCGCCTGTTGCGCCCGGTGTGGTTATTGACGGCGACGTGCCCGAGGTCACTTGGGTAGTACTAGAGCTGGCGGTGCGAGGGCTTAGAGCCAAGAAGAACACCGCCCCGGGACCCGACGGCATTCCAGGCCGTGCGTGGGTCCTAGCTCTAGGGGAAGACGGTCTCGAACCCCGACTGCGAGGGTTCCTCAGCGCATGCTTGGAGCGGGTACAGTTTCCGAAGATGTAGAAGACGGGGAAACTGGTCCCCATCCGCAAAAACGTACGTCCGGCGGACGAGCCGTTTGGGTATCGGCCCATAGTGTTGCTCGACGAGGTGGGCAAGCTCTTCGAAAGAGTCATTGCCAAGCGCCTCGTCGAGCACCTCTCTAGAGTGGGGCCGGACTTACCGGACACGCAGTACGGCTTCCGCCGGTGGTGTTCCACTGTGGATGCCATCATGCGCGTGAGGACTCTGTTGGAGGGTGCGGTCGCCCGGGGCGAGGTGATGCTGGCAGTATCCTTGGACATGTCCAACACGTTCAACACCTTGCCCTGGAGTTGCATCAGGGAGGCGCTCGTGTACCACGATGTGCGTCTCTATCTCCGCCGCATAGTCGGGGCGTACCTGACGGAGAGAGCCGTCTACCATCTACCCAAGTGCGACCGGTGTCGGTAGGCGTGAGATGTCTTGCAGTGTCCCACAGGGATCAGTCCTGAGGCCGCTCCTGTGGAACATCGGACAAGATTGGGTGCTTCGCGGTGAGCTCACGTTCGGTGCCACCGTCACGTGCTACGCGGGACGTGCAGTAACCATGTGCAGGGCATGCCGTCATAGAGGCGGTAAGGCCCATCATGAGGGAATGGCTAGAGAGACCACATGGCAGCCTCTCGTATCGATTGACGCAGATTATCACCAGGCACGGGTGCTTCGGGCGGCATCTACGTCGGATCAAAGAGGAGCCAACGTCCGAGTTCCATCCTTGCGACGCGACCGAAGACACAGAGCTGCACACGCTCACCGAGTGTCCGGCATGGGCCGGACCGAGGCGGGAGCTAGTGGCGGCTCTGGGAGTGAGAGTTCTCACCCTCGTCTCCTTCAGCGAGCAGGTAATGGTCGTGAAGGAGACGGCGGAACGGGAGAGGCGGTGTGAGCGAGCGAGACTCGCGAATCGCGCCGCCCGCTTTCGCAGGCACCTCGGGCGTCGGAGGGCACTGACTGACCTCCGACCCCATGAGCACGGGCCTGGGTGTGACGGGTGGAGCCGCCTGTCACTCCAGCAGAAGCAGGCCACGGCAACGGCGCGCTGAGGAGCGCGCCTCCCCATTCCGGGGCGAGTCGGGGACACCGTTGTTCCCCCTCCCGCGGAGGGCTAGACCGTAAGGGATGGCCCTGGGTCAGCCGGGGTGCGAGGGATATGTCGATGACAACCTCACCTAACTCTACGCGAGAGAGTCGTGCGGTCCATGGCCTTATATGGGTGCCCAATATGGGCGGAGACCCTGACGGTCCATAATGCACGTCTGCTGCATGGTCCGCAGCGTGCAATGGCCAACAGGGCCATCAGGGGGTACCGCACGATATCCCTGGAGGCGGCGAGTCTCCTTGCCGGATCCCTACCGTGGAACCTGGATGCGAGAACCCTTTCGATGCTATATCGGTACCGAAAGAAGGCGCGGGAGCAGGGACGGGAACCCGAGCCCGAAGAAATTCGGGCCGTGAGGTCTCATCTCCACAGGGACATGGTAGCGGAATGGGAGCTACGACTTGGGCGACCAAGCGCAGGGCACGCCGTAATAGCGGCGGTAAGACCCATCATGGAGGAGTGTCTAGAGAGGCCACACGGCAGCCTCTCGTACCGGCTGATGCAGGTGATTACCGGACACGGGTATTTTGGTAGTTACCTGTGTCGGATCCGGAAGGAGCCAACGTCCGAGTGCCATCACTGTGATGCGAGCGAGGACACAGAGCTGCACACGCTGACCGAGTGCCCGGCGTGGGACACGCCGAGGTGGGTCCTAGTGGCGGCTCTGGGGGTGGGAGTCCTCACACTCGCCACATTGCTCACAGCGATGATGGTACGATGCGCGAACGCTTGGGGTGCGGCCGCCTCCTTCTGCGAGCAAGTAACGCTCGAGAAGGAGGCGACCGGTCGGGTCCGGACTAGACTCCGGGCACGGGAAGCCTGCGCAGAGCGAAGGCGAACCGGACGTCGGAAGTCGCAGAACGACCTCCGTCCTCCATGAGCGCTGGCCTGGGGGTGACCGGTGGAGCCGCCTGTCACCCTAGCAGAAGCAGGCCGCGGCGGCGGCGCAAAGTGCGCCTCCCCGTAACCGAGGGGCTAGATGGAAACCCTGTGGTCCCCACAACCGGAAAGGGGCCATCTCGAAAGAGATGGTCCTGGGTCTGCTGGGGTGCGAGAGATAGCTTTTGGCAATCTCACCTCCGGCAACCAAGGACCCAAGACGGCGTGCGTTTTAGTCGGTTCGAGTCCGACATAACCACCTCCACCGGCTCCGTGGGGGTGGTGTCCGTGGGGATTTATCGTACGATAAAAAAAATCCTCACCTCCGGCCTAGCACCGCGCCCCACAGTCGGCGTGTGGTTTTAGTCGGTCCGAGCTCGACATGGCCTCTCTTTCCGGCTCCGGCAGAGGGGATTTCCGCACGAAAAAAAGGGGGATTTTTTATTGCCCGTATACACTATCCTGTCTTGTAGTACCACGGGAGGTCTTGCATTACCCCTGGTACTACTTATCAATTTAACGTTATAAGTTACCATTACAAACGTATTCGAAGTATCACTTTTGTGCGTGATTGTATTTTAACTTTTTCAAATGAAGATGTACAAATGAGGTCGAATGGAACTCGATGTTCGACAGAGGGTCTAGTGGACACTAATGTAAAAATGAAATCCAAGATTGAGGGTCCAATTCTAACATGGAGGTCCAGTGGATCATATTTATAGATGAGGTCGAATTTTGAGGGTCCAGTGGGTACGTAGCCGAATTTTTTATAGCATTTATCATGCGAACTTTTTAAGTTAAAAATACATCGGGAGCTATTGAGCCACACCTGAATCACTTCAAATTCCCCTTCTCTTTATTTCCGTCTTTAAGGGCGACGGTGGAACCATCTACTAACTTTGTTACTAACTGTTGGAACCAACGAATGATGTATCAATACGGAGCCAGTCAGCCTGTGACCACGGCCGGTGTAACCTGATCGAAACGTCAGGCAAATCAAAGGTATGTACCTATACCATGATCGCGTTAATTCCCGTTATAATTAATGTAGATGTATCAATAAAGTAGGCAGCGCGAGTGTAACGCCCCTGGTGTTGCATACGTCCATAGGCCACGGTAACCACTTTCCATCAGGTGGGCCGTGTGCTTGTCTGCCACCTAAGTGGTATACAAAAAAAAAAAAAAAAAAAAAAAAAAAACTAATTTTACTCATATTTATTTTTACTGATAATATTGCAAATATTTTGAAAAGGTAGCACTTCTAAAGGACCTGAAATTAGCAGAAAGGAAAATGCAATATCTAAAGCTACACTAAGGACATAGAAAGGTTCGACAGTCAAGTTCAGCTAAACACGCAGTTAGATTGGTTAAGCAGACCCCGATTCCGATGTGGAAGCTTTGGATGCAATCGGGATTAACGCAAAGATGATGATTTATTTATTTATTTATTAATTTTCATACATGGGTGAATTTCAACATCTATGAATTTTTAGCTAATTTTGGTGATTTTTTTTATTTGTAGGTATTTAGGTAATCTCTTTCAATATTTAGCAAGAAATACATATTTTATGCCTATTATGTTTGAACAATCTAATTAGCCCTGGGAATTACTTGTTTATTTTATACACCTGAATTTTCAATACACCGAAATTGGTGTCTAACACCAAAATTGCATATCAACTTATTTTTATTTTTTATTTATTATTACTTATACTATTTCTTTATTTTTTTTCTAGAATTTGGCACTTAATAGTTACATATAACCCTTAATTTTTACCCTTTTATCACCAACTTCATTTTTATATGGCAAAACCACTTAAGTTGTTAGTAGTATCAGTATAAAAGCAAAACATTTGATTGTTCTATCTATTCTTGCTTCTAGCAAGGATTATATTTTACTCTAATGGCGCCAATATTATCGACGAACTTATTCAAGATTGCTGGGAAAAGATTTAGGCAGTTATTCTCAAAGTGGGAGAGGTGGTACTCGGTATGCCTAAGGGTGGACGGAAGATATGCCATGGACACTTGGTAGTGGCAAGACAAGTTGGTAGTGTGATGTCTATTTCTGAACTTACAGGAGTCCTTCAACTAAGTTTCTCACGCGGTGAGCTGATGGGCATTGCGGTTCAAAAGGGTTCCAGAGGTTTACACCATCCGAGACATGTACCACGATTCTGATTCCGTTGTTTGAACCGCTGTTGGCAATATGAGAATCTTCCTTATCACTGTCTCTGTGATCTGTCCTTAGTCCATTCCCAATCAGCGTGGTATTTTGGTCGGATAGCATCAGACAATCACTCCATAACTGCCCATGTATGCTGTTAATATCGGTGGTGGACGCCGATAGATTGGTGCAACATGTGAGGATGTGGATGTAGGAGCTTGAGGACGGTAGAGGTCAGAAGCCTTCTGTGGAGAAGATTGAGTACCTTTTACACGATAGCAAAGTGCTAGCTGCTGGAGCAACATAAGCAGGAGTTGCGTGTCACCTACATCTTCGACTTCATCGCATTGTTGCGTGGAGTCACGTGCAAAAGATTGCATGAGGCACTCTTGCATCCACTGTAGCTTTCATGTAAGTGAGAAAGCAGAGGAAAAAAAGCCAAATGATGTTGACAGTGGAGAGGAGGAAAGAAGGGTGGGCAGGTTTTAACGGCGTAGGCTTAGTAGTAAAGAGTGAGACCGCCTTTCACGCCAGTAGAAGCAGGTGACGGAAAGAGCGCACGATGCTCCACCACACCGGCCTATCCCTACTGCGGCATCAGCTGACAACCTCCCAACTACTCGCCCGTCTTTTGTATGGGTAGTTCATATGCTAATGGTTAATCTGAGAGAAAATTAGGAAAGCTTCCGAACAACCCTCAACAGCCAACAACCTCTTTCCCACCTAGGGAGAGAGGCGGTGCTTTCTCCATTGCCCAGGGCATACTACGTAGAGGTCACCTGATCTAGTAGCCCGTCGGACTACGTAGGAGCTTAATCAAATAACTATGAAAACAAATTTTGGTGTAAATATACAATTTTGATGATTAGTAAAACCCCACCAAATTCACCAAAATTGCTCCACCAAAATTAGTTTCACGTCTAAAAAAAATATTTATAAAAATACTATTTAGAATATAGTGGTTACATTACCAAAATGTAATACACATACTGAACCTGTACACTATACTTAAATATTAAAACATACAATGAGAATAAACCGTTTTAAATAATCAACACAAAAATTACAATATTTTTGTCCGATGCTTATGAAACGACCTACTTACGTGTTTGGCAGAAAAACGAAACGGGACTGGGGACAACTGGCACTGGTGCTCATTAACACCTTGCTGAACGTTTCCAATGATGATAGTGTCGTCCTTATAGGTACTTTCAATACGACTCCTTCGATGATTTTATAAATCCCACCAAAATTTTACATTTGCCGCGGACGCATCTTATAAATTATTTTTAAGATAAAGTATAGTACTAAATCCTACAAATGACAGTAGCGAAGATAGCTAAAATAATGCCGAATCGAATTATTATTAAGTATACTCAGTAAACTAATGAAGTTTTGATTAAACTGTGATCATTCCCAAGAAAACAGGTTGTGGACGCGCCACCAAGCTTATAATTTAGGTGAAAAGACATTTTTCACACACTCACAAAAATAGTTTCAATAATATAATTTATACGTGCATATAGAGAAAAACGATATCTTTCTTACAAAAAATAATCATTACTATATGTTAACTTTAAGGTATGATTTTCAGTCACGCCGCGAAAATTTTACGTTTGAGAAATTCACCCACATACTCTGCCATTACAGGTAAACATGCGACAGAGCGAGATACATGATTTACTTATAACTAATAACAAATAACGCTGTCCTCGTGAATTCACTCAGAGTACAAAAGAATAGATCCGTCTCCCCAGCAATGAGGTTTAGCGTGCGGAGTGCGCGCGTCAGCGGCGCCTCCTTCCCCAGGTTCGTTCGTGCGCGGGGCACCACTAGCAGCCACGGCCGCCGTCACCGCCACACATACTTATCCTCCCCCTAAGTACTTTGAATAAATACGAAGTGAGTGCAAGATCCCTCCTGACTCTCAGTTCGTTATACCCCACCATACCCAAAACAAATAGAGTAGGATACATAAGCGGATAGAACGGGTATACTCCGTACAACCGTAAGTATAGTATACCTGACAAATTTATTTTGTACTCGCTCCAGCATAAGCCCATATTTAGCCTCATGTGGAGCCCAGATGACTGCGTTACATTCCAACTGTGTTCTCACCAAGGCATTCTGATCTGTTCGAGCGTTACGATTTTCTATCTGAAGTAAAGATATGCACATACCGCACTATTGTCCGCGTATACGCGAATAAATTGTACATATACATAACATCATACATACATAATCTCACGCTTGTATTCCCCGAAGGGATAGGCAGAGGTTCTAGCACCCACATTTCACCAGTTTATGTTTAGGTCCCAATTTAATAGCTGGCGAGCCTATTGCCATTAACCGGGCACTTATAAACCTGCGATAAATACACACATAACTTCGAAAAGCATCGAAAAATCATTAGTGTGTGCCATGGTAAACCTGGGATGGAACCCGAGACCTCACCTCAGCAGTCCATTACCCATACCACTAGACTACCGCAGATTGTACATATATCCATACTAATAATTATTATACATGTGAAAGTAACTCTGTCTGTCTGTCTGTATATTACGCTTTCAGGGGGCCAACCACAACCTCTTAAAGCAGTATTATTTCAATCTTACTTCGTGTTTTGGTACCATGACCTCTTAAAGCAATATTACAATAATGTTGTTTAAATTAGCAGTTTTGGGACGTCATCCATAGTTTTCGTTCTTTTTGTTCGTTCAGCGTCAAATATGACATCCTTTATAAAGTCAATAGTTACAAAAAACGATTGAAAAAACAATATTCGAGGAGTTTATCAGCTTCTAAAAGCTATGCCAATATTGCTTATTCACGAAATCGTCATCGAATGCACTCGCGATAAAAATGAGACCCTTTCCATTACCTATATGAAATTGGTTCAATAAGCGAAAGAGACTCCCACAGAATGATGAATAGAGTCCACACTGTTGAAAATCCCTATCTACAGAGTTCTCTGTAAAGACTAAGGTAAGCCCATATTTATATTGAATTAAGTACACGCTAATGTATTGTAATGTGTGATTGACCACTATTAGTTTCGTAAATATATCATGTTCTTAACATAGTTGTTTTTTTCTAGGTGTTCATTGCATTACCATTTTATAGGCAACTGATGCGAGAGCCATAGGATAAGCTGAGTGAACAACCACGCACAAATAATAACATGCATGGTGGCTATTCAAGAGTTCAACGGTTGTTCGAAAGGCCGCATTAAGATCCAGTTATAATAATAACTATTTTACAAATATAATTGCTTTTATAAATTATTCCATGTAATACCTACTAAATAAATAATATGGTGTCTATATTAATCGAATAACCATCTTTGTACGCTTGCTTCCACCATCACACTTGCCGCGTTTCCAAGCTGGATTGCGATGGCCAGCCTCAGCACCAAGAACGATCCGGAGCGAGAGTCTATTGTAATGATGTCGATGACGTGATTACCGCTCAGTGTAAATATCTATCAAGCTACGAGTATCAAGCATTATTTGATTAGAATTCGAGCTATTAGAGCGGGTGGCGCGGAGATCTAGATAATAGAAGCCAACTAAAAGACAAAATGATGTGCAGTGTGCATTTTTTTATAGTGTTTAAAATCCCCACGGATTCCACTCCCACGGAGCCGGTGGAAGCGGTTATATCGGACTCGAACCGACCAAAACGCACGCCGTCTTGGGTCCTTGGTTGCAGGAGATGAGATTGCCAAAAGCATATCTCTCGCACCCCGGCAGACCCAGGACCATTTCTTTCGAGATGGCCCCCTTCGAGTTGTGGGGACCCTAGTGTCCCCATCTAGCCCCGGGTTCGGGGAGGGCACTTTGCGCCTTTGGGCACTTTGTTGTGACAGAGCATCAGTGCGCATCAAGTGACATCGGTTCGGTTCTCATAGCAACAATCTTATTATAATAACAACATAGCTGCACGCCTTGGCTTCGCCCCGGTGCTATGAATTACCTATATACTTTTAGATACAAATCTTTCACACAAACCTTGTCCTAAGAATACCTACCTACTGAATAGGTGTAACCGAAATAAATCGGTAGGTAATGAAAATCTGTCCCATTGTGGAATGCACTAAAAAGCTCTATCTAACCTTGGGACTCAAGAGCCTTGAATGTCGTCAAGTTCAAAAGCAGTATTCCTAATTTGAGTGCCACTCCGTGCAACGTCATACGTATCGCACTCGAGTCGGTGCTATCGATGTGCTGAAATAAAACTTGCCTCGCACCCCTTGCACCTGTTATAATTTTATGATGTGATCATGAATGCCCAGACAATTAAAAACATATAAAATTATTAGGGCTTTATATTTGCGGTAGAAAATAAAATTTTACATAAGTAGGTACCTACAATACAAAATGCACGATTGTTATGAAGACATTGAATATGAATGAATTGTATTTTGTTCTTAAGTTTGCATGCTTGTCACAAAGAGGGTTCAAAACAACACTCCTCCTGCGTTTACTTAGGTTTAGATGTTGGAGCATTTGAAGATTCTTTGTATCGCACACTAATTATTCCACGTTGTTTAATAAAGAAGTGCAGGTCGATGTGTTTTAATTTGCTACTTAGGATAGCATTTTCACATAGCTTCAATGCCACTTGGTTATCACTGAAAATCATTCACATTCATCAAACACTGCTGTCATGTCTTTCAGCAGTAGCCTTAGATGGAGAGCTCTTTCACAACTTCGGATAGCGACATAATAATATTATATTCTTCATTCAGCATAAGCAGTTGACATAGTAGATGCTCGTTGCTTTGGACTCCCAGCTTACAAATTACAACCACGCTCTGCTACCACTTTAAATAGTACATATAAAATATAAATAGATAATATTTGCATGATTTGATCATAAATGCCCAGGCAATTTAAACTAAAAAATTATTAATGGCTTTACAAGGCTTTACTTTATTTGCGGTATAGGTGTAAAATAAAATGTCATAATAAAATTATTTTAATGTCAGATGACAGATAGTTTACTTTCTTTTTCTTTCAATATTCTGCCAGTTACATAAAAGAGTATTTATATCAAAAACGTTTTACAAATTACGTGAATGTTGCTCTGTTTTGTGTGAGGAAGAGATGGCGCTACACAGTATGACAGAACGTACAGCGATCTCTCTTTTCTTTGTTTGCAGGCTTGTTGCAGGCACAAAAATAACCTTACTCAAATTCGTACCATGAGCGTACAATAATGTTTTATTTTATTCCTGCCATGATTCCTGCTTATTGACGGAAATGAATGAACTATTTAGAAAGAGTTATGTATTCCATGCAATAATTCATTCGCATTAGGGCTGTACTCCGAAGACAAAAAAACCGGAGCACCTCTAGAGATTTTTGCGAACAACCGGTTATCTTTCTCAAAAACTCCGGAGATTTTATATAGAGTTAAATATTCGCCTTTTTTCATGAACACTATTTTACTATATATTTTTGATTATATGATTAGATTCCATAGCTATACGATTTTATCGAAGTATATTATGACGTATAGATGTTCGTGCATTTATTAAAAAGTAGGTAATATATACATATAATCACGCTTATATCCCCGGAGTGTTAGGCAGAGGCGAATTAACATCAACACCCACATTTCATCAAACATTGCATTCGGTCGGTCCACCTATTGCCGTATTCCGGGCACAAAGTCGGTAATAAGTTGATTTCATTAGTGTACAAATTGGACGTTTTCATAATGTTTTAATAAGAGGATTATGATAATAATAGTAATACAATGTCTCAAATGGGTAGGTACTTAAAATTACGAAACTGCCTAAATATACTTCCGCGTAATCGAAGAATGTCCGGAGGCTTTTCGAAGATTAATTTAACCTCGAGAAAAATCACCGGATACTGAAATCTTCCCTGGAGTCAAGCCCTACGCCTAATGTCAGTGATTTCTTTTTTAGAAGACCATAGAGTTTTTTTTATTCAAAAAGGATTTTTAAAAAGAAGTTTTTACTTTGAAGTAAAATACTTGTAATTTTTAGAATTGTATTTTTTTGCTTAATATCTAAGCAATTTCTATGCATTCTTCTATATAATTTATACTTGTAATTATAGGCGTTTCCCGGGATGCGAGTCTTCTCACTGGGCACCATGCTAGCTAAAAACTAAGTTATAATAGTCAGCTTGACCATTTCTTGTTTAAGTTAATGTATATAAATACGGTTTACTTGCTTTTTGGGTTGCGAAAATGATTTTTTGAGCAGTATTTTGCAAAACAATAATATAAAAGTTGCTACCTAGCAACTTTTTTAAAACGGCTAAATTTGACATAAAAACAATAATGTTAAATACAATACTGCTCTAAATTCTCGTCATGGTACGAATTGAATGAACTACAATTAATTTGACGTCACAAAAGCACTAAGCAGGAATACATGACATGCACAATGTACGGTTGTGGTACGAATATAAGCAAGATTACTTCAAGCTTGACACAAAACTCTCCTGCAATAAGACTGTTTTGTAAACGGTTGTGGTAGGCCCCCTGGCCACCACTTTAAATCACGGAACCGATTTTGATGAAATTTGGCCACGATAACCGACATCCACGCGGGCAGAGCCGCGTGCAAAAGCTAGTACTAAATATATCGTTTGTCTCTCTTTATATTACAGCTTATACATAGAAATATTAACAGCGCACCATTTACTCAGGATCTCACCCCTCAAACTAGCGTACAATAAATCTTGGCATGCAAAGCTCAACATTTCAACATCAATATGTTAACATTTTGCGATGCGCGCGCGCAACGTGCGAACGGACCATAGCTCATCCACGTGCACCATTTATCATATCGCTGGACTGCTGTGCCCATGTATGGATTAAACTGAGGATATTTTGCGGTGGTACTACTGCTTGGAGCTACTTGTGAAGTGTTTTGAAATAATACTTGTAATTCTTTGCTAACACGTGTACGTTGCATCTTTACCAGTATTTGAGTCGATATTTGAGTTGGTTGGGTTTTACGGCCAAGGATACAGCGGTTAAAATTTATATTCCACTGTATCATTAAGGGGAACAGCCAAGGGTACACAGAAAAAGAGATATTATTTTGATCTTACGATTCTTACGAAGGTATTATCAAGTATACAACACATCTGGCTCTCGATTCTACTAAAGCTACACAATTGTGAGGACACAGTTACTGCAAAAAATTACATTCAATTTTAGGCTTTATTTCTATACGTTTAAAATCCAAAATGAAATGAAAACAGTTTCATTACACCTTTTCAATTACTCAGCAAAAAGTCATTGAATTGTGACCTTTAAATGCATTGTTTTAAAAATTAAAGTCCTTTAATTAATTTCTTTTTTTGCAGTTGCGGTGGCACCACAATGGTTTGGCTTTAGCAGAATTGAGGCCCTGATAGAAAGTGGCTACAGTGTTTTTGAATGCCTAATAACAACAAAGATGTCTAAATAAATAACGAAGTAGAAATGAATAAAATAAAATAGAAAATGAACATTAGCTCTGTAATTGTGTTATACCTAAATAAAAAGAATGTGTAACAGCTACTTACTGCTAAGCCACTTGATTAAAGAAAGTGCAAGGAAAAACTTCGAAAAAGATCCCCCTCATCCTACTCCTGCCAATTCTACCACATATGCCGAAGACACAAATCTTCCAACAAAAACTTGTAGCCAAAAACGACATAGATCATCCTGGTCACATATGACGGCATTAGATAAGATCATTTTACTTTTTGTTCATGGAAACCGCACAGTTAGCTTCTTAACGAAACTAGTGGTAAAACAGTTATGTGGGAAACAATTTTTTATAACCACACCACTTGCCACGTGAGCTTATTACCCACGAACCTTAGAAATACCCTTGAAAGCAAGTAACTCAGCAGACAATGACTACCCTTCTTATAACGGATAACCCTTTTCACGAAATCTTCCTGCTAACTATCCTATAAAAATCCTCAAACATGGCCAAACTACGTAAATGATGATACTTGCACCGATTTACATACGTTATTGAGTGCGAGCCGCTGACACGCTGTCCCGCGTAGAGGCTCCACGCTCAAGTTATTGATGTTCCGGGCACATTGTGTACGAGTACCGTTTGTAATTAGCTTGTTATACTTTATCATGGGATTAGACAATCTTAGAAATTAGCTGTGTTTGTCGGCTGTCTGCTAACGCTCTGGTGGATTAGCTGCTTAGCTAGATTGCTGGAATAACCAATATTGGTCTGGGTGTAACTGAAGTACAACGCAAATTAGTTGAAGAGTCTAATGTCTTTTAACAAAAATTTTTCCGACCGGCCTCCTAAATGTCTTTTAACATGGACTTTGGCGCTTTGAATATGTGCCCTTCTATCCACAATTTGATTTCTTTTCTTTGACGGAAACAGTTGACAAAAAGCCTGCGACATAGTTTCGATCGATAATCAGCAGATTTATGTAATCAACTTACTTTAGTCCGAAGATTTTCAACTCTTCTTAGGTATAATTTAACATTATGACAATCAACACTGGTTGTAAAAATTTGCATCAATGTAATAACTATTCTTAAAAACGGATCAATAAAACGACGCTAGAGACATCTCTTAACGAAAAAAACGGTCTAGACGCCATGTCACCCATTCAAACAGTTCGAATCCAAATTTGAAATTCGAAATCGTATCGCGTCCTGACGTTTCCGCTACGTGCAGTTTCCGGCGCGTACGCGCACCACGAATCAGTAATCGCGCTTTTACATTCAGATTTTTTTTTCTTCATTTTTTTTCACTCCAACTATATGTATCCTGTGTTTTGATTGATGGAACGAGATAGGTGAGGTACCATTACGAGGCTCATAGGTTCCTTTTGATAAATTGGTTGCTTGTATTCCTTGCGCGAGCGCATTCGTTCGCAATTGGTCCCGAAGTTTGTTGTTGAAATTTTAATAGGTGATTTTTTTCGGTGGTCCGTTTTAGTTGTTCAGGAAGAGTTGATGGTCTTTTTATGTTTATTAAATAGCTTTTATGTTGGTAAATAACTTATTCTTTAAGTTTATGGATAGTATCATTTTATTAAGCTTTAAAACAGATAATGTTATTACTTTTTCTTTTATTTACGATATGATTTTCTATTATCATCCTTTAAGCTTTAGGCGGACGCATACACGCAGACATTTCGTGGGAGTTGATTTGAAGAACTTGCATTGGCAGCCGTTTAATTTACATATTTTCATTTTTTGCTTACTTTTTATTCCCATATTTTCTACTATAATTCTTGAGATGTTGTTGGAGTTCTACAAAAATATCTGAGCCAGTGCATCTATTCGTTGAAAGACGAGGCTGTGGCACAGGGTTACCTCTCGGAGTTGGTAGGTCAAGAAATTCGGAAACTTGTGATAAGACTGGAATTAACGCAGAGATGGAGTAGACGCAAGGCGTTCTCCGAGACGTCTTCAGATGCAATCGGGATTAATCCTGATATGATGCCTTCTACTAGCTATTTTTCATCGTAACCTGATTGGTTATTTCGTTTATTATAAAGGTTACTTTACCACTTTAATATACTTAAGGTACCTACGTTTATTTAATCTTTGCTTTTAGACGCATCGTGTTAACGCAGTTATAGTTTCAATATAGATTGATTCGCTCTGAGTAATATCTGAGTCTGTCTAATCCAGTCTAAGAATTAATTACTAATTGAATTACTAACTGCCAATTGAAACCACTACATCATTTTAAACACTTACAGCTATCGAACAATATCGTAAATGCAATAAAAACCGATAGTCAAACTAAAATTCAAATTGGCAAACCGCCGCGTATGCCGATGACGTCACCTGTCAACGACCAATCACGGACGTGATACATATTAACTAGCGGAGACTAAAGTCGACGGGCATCTATCGCGTGCTGCCTGAATAGTTTAACATTAATAACTCATTTGAATTACATTTTATGGCCTGTATTAAGAGCGTGCATAATAAAATTATATAAATAAATTATATGTTATAATTGCTTGCGTGTGGTAGATTACAGTCATTTTGTTTCCTGTAAAAATTGATTACCCGGAAAAGTATCAATCTCTTTTTTAAAATGGACTGAAAGAATCTTCTCTTAATATCCTGCTTCGCATTTTCTAGTGTTCCAATCCCAACCTTTAGATGTATAAAGTGGCCTGTGTCCATCCTGCAATTCCTCACTAATAGATAACATTAAATCTATTTTATTGAGGTCTATGTTCCCAATATTCCAGTAGCTTTCCAGTCCAGCGAGTGAATCCAGTCACTAGATTGTTAAGCGAATTTAAAACACTGGAGTAATTTGAACACTACCACCCACTCCAGCAATGGACTGGACTGATTCGCTGAATTTCTGGAATGGGATAATATTAACCGGGCGTAATACTAGAGTCAGATTAGATCGCGTTCTTATACTATTAAGCTACGAACCAAAAGGACCAACGTCATCTCCAAGCTGGTACTCCCGCCAACAGGTAGAACTGCTATCCGATACACTTCTAAGCCGATAAATCTGATAGTTGACGAACGGTGCAACCATTGTCTAAACATAAATTCCTCATGACGTTGATAAAATTAAGATAAAAACTTGAGAGGTGTCAAGAGACACCCGGATAGAACGACCTTCCTTTCGATTAATTAGTGAAGGATTTGTAACAAAATTTTATATACTGCACGGCTTACAACTATAGCTCCTTCCTTCGGCAGTCGGGTAAAAGGCGTCGTTACAACTTTTCGTCTTAATTTTTTCCATCCCTTTCGCAACGCGCGATAAGGAACGTCATTCCAATAAAGCTAGTTATACACTTTCATTCACAGAATTTCAATTTGCGATTAATTGCACCTTGAAATCCGCAGTAGCCACCCACACTCATATACACTCTTACAATATCCCACTCACACAACCACAGGTATCAAATATGGCGCTACCTTTAAGTAATATTACAGTCTAATTCTAATTCAAGCAAGCTCTTGCTTACTATTCGAGGAGCGTCGCGACCGCTGACGATACAGGTCGTATGTTAATAGAGAACAATACGATGATCTATATACGAGTTGTACACGAGCTGAGGGATGTATATTGAATAGTTAAGCAGTGGAGTGTGTTCGGCAAAGAGTAAAAATGGGTGCTAAAGATTTGTGCCTACACTGCGGTTGCTTTTTATGAGAAAAATGTAGTGCTTATAGATTGTTGATTGTCTTCAAAATAGTAATTACATATATTATTATTCAATTGACTAATATGTATAATATAATATGGCAAGTTGTATGTTATTACATTATGAATTTATTCATAATGTCATAACAAACCATTTGCCATGTTGGTTCCTTGTAGAGTAAAATAGGACCACCATAACTCTTCCTGTGGGTGTCGTAAAAGGTGAAAAATAAAGCTGTTCTTCATCCGACAATAGACACATAGTCTGCTTACCCCTTAGGGCATTTACAGACGTGAGTAGGTATATGGATGGATGGAAATTATCCTTAATGGAAAACCATTTCTCTACTTGTTAAATCCCATGAGGTCTTTTAAATGTAACAATACATAAATAAAAAATGATGAGCGGTTTGACAATATGCAGTCGCCGTTACTATTTCTCTATAAACAGATGCCATCAGGCTTGCTACGAGTGCTAAGACCTTACTGGTATAAAAAACACCAAGGAAAACTATCCAAACGAAGGAAAAACTTTGTTTCCAAAATAATAAAACGTTGCTCAATGCATATATTGATTTATAAAATATGTTTAATGTTTGTAACTAGCTTTCGCCCGTGGCTCCGCCCGAGTTAATGTCGGTTATCGTGACTAAACATAGCCTATGTCCTTTCTCAGGGTCTAGTCTACCCTTATACCAAATTTCATCAAAATCCGTTTAGACGTTTAGGCGTTCTCACGCCTAAACGTCTAAACGGATTTTGATGAAACATACGGACAGACAGACAGAGTTACTTTCGCATTTATAATATTAGGATGGCAGTATGGATTCGTCGTCTATGAATTAATGGTCATTCATGTTTGTGCCTACTAGCCATTCTGTTCCAAGTTTAGTCTCTGCCTATAAATTCTAAAACTTATTTAAATGTTGTATCACATGTTAGAGATACGTATCTTTATATACGGGATTTCCGGCGTCTGCCGTCCGTTGGGACCCATCGCTAATTTCTTCGGAATCCTGATTCATAGCGCGTTTTATATTCTGGAGCTAGAGTATAAAAGTATATTAACTAAGGGTTATTTTTTTTTAAGAAAGTATTTTTTTTTATGTGTAACGCTAAGTTTTAATGATAATAAATATCACTCAGTAAATAAAAATTCCCAAGTCAAAAAAGATGTTTACCAAGTGAAGCTCCGAAAACTATGTAGAATTTTCTAATAGGAGATTTGCGTAAAACTATGTGCTGCCGGAGAAATAATGCAAGTATCACCACCCCATTTTATCCGAAAAGTGTCATCTGGCAACTATCGGAAAAATATGCGGACGATAACACTGCGAGAGATGGGAAACTCGAAATAAATCCCTGTACCAACCCGTCTGGACAGCGGAGAAACAGTAGGCCAAGGCTTCCCAATATTGGGAGAGGTGGGAAAGGCTAAGTGATTTATTCATTTTGTAATTTGTAGGATCATTCTCACTAGTTCCACCAACAATAAGTTCCATGGAACTAGTGAGAATTTTTATTCTCGGTGGTTCCATGGGCTTTGATAATTTTATTAGATTCCATGCGGGTTCGAGTCCCGCCCGAGATGATTCTTCTTTTTCCCTATGTATTCGAGCGTAGAAACAGTAGGCCAAAGCCTCCCAATAATGGAAGAGGCGCGATGGGCTAAGTGATTGATTCATTTTGTAAAAATGATTTCATCACTTGATTACAAAAATGCGCATGTTTGATTTACAGGTATATTTGCATACCGTGAAACGTTCACAAACGTGATCCATGGGCCTTTCCACTTCTCAATATTTTTTTATTTATAACCTTTACCTACGGCCAAATGATTCACTATAAATACATAAAAGTTAATAAAGCGATGTTTTTATGTCAAATTGGCAAACAATCCGATTTAATTGGGGTTATAATTCTGGCCCCAATCAATTTTACCAACAAGTGCCAATATTATTAAGTTTATATATAAAAACCAATTATTTTAGCCTTACTAATAGAACAAGCAAAAACAATTGAATGAATTTTTACAGCATTATGTATGCTAACTATACAAATAGAATACATAGGGAAAATTAAAGACGTATTTATACGTCTTTATTAATTTATTAAAGACGTAATAACTAAAGACGTAATAATTGAAGACGTATTTATACGCCCGATATGATTCAAATTTCCCATCTTATAAGATGGGAAATTTGAATCATATCGGGCGTGTCTTGGTAGCTGAATTGGTCAGGCATTCCCCCTGTAAGGGAAAGACTGCGGGTTTGAGTCCCGCCCGAGAAGATTCTTTTTCCCTATGTATTCTTAGCAAAAACCATCTGACACATTTAAATCAAATTAATTTATTTCTGAAACAGCTATGAAATTCCTGAACAAAGTTAGTGCGGATCGAAGTGCCGTGATAGATTTACTCGGATAGATTGGAAAGTCAGGCAGTTTAAGGTACAGTCACTACCATTATTAACTAACACCCAATAGTGGGCACACGTAGAAGGAAATTCGGTAGTAACTTGAGTGCGTCAGATTAAGATAGGAGAGGCTAGTTACATAGGATAGGATAGGGGACTCTTTTGTCCGCACTTAGCCTCTCTTTTGGGCCATTGTGCGTAGGGCTAGTTACATATTGACGAATTCCTTCTAATAGCCTTCAAGGGCGGGTGCGCAGAAAATAATTGTTCTACGAATTTATACCTACGCGTCAGATTAAGATAAGGTTGGTTAGTTACTAGCTAAAAGCAATATATTCTGTGCTAAAAATGTCCATTTTGAAAATCTCTAATTTAAGCGTTACCTTAGGGCAATGGAAGCTTGCAAAAAGATGTTTGTATTTACTCGAAAGTGTTCTATTTTATATTTATTTTCGAGTTAAACAACCCAGAATAACAGAAACATTAAATAAGACCAAAGAAAGAAAGAAAAAACATTTTATTACGATTACGATAATTCCTTCACCACTGAAAGTGGAAACTATAAATACCATTATTCTTCCTACCATCTAATCTACCAATTGTAATAGAATTCCGCGACCCTTGTGTAACTACTTTTAAAATTTAGCTACGTGGCCTTCCTACCTACAAGCTCTAACTGAAACTTGACATATGTATATAAATGGATCATTCATCAATTTGCTCTTGCAATCCGCGAACTAGTTATGCCGGCAAACTTAGTTTCACCTTAGAAATTATAATCAACGGTTTCATGTTACCTTTACTTCAATTAGCTGAATCAATTTTCTAATTATTTTGAGAACGTAAAGAATTACGACAGGGGCCTCATACACTCACAGAGCTCCCTACACCAATAAGTCACCAGGGTCCATACAACTAATGAGACCCATAAACGCATGGAGCTCATACGTTACCGAGTCCCATACACACATAAAAATATAGCCACGGATCCCACACATCCACGAAGCTCCCAACACTTACCTTAAAGATTTTCACGGCCCAAGCAACTCCGCAAGTAGGTACAAATGTCCCGCCCATCGTTTGCTTTACGCGAATAAATGGCATTTTTGTTACAAAAATTCTTTTTTTAATCATCCTATTTCTACTGAGGACATTTGCAGGATGCATTCTGTCAATTCTATGTCAAACGTCAGGATAGATAGAAGAACGTTGTACGATCACGACCCACAGTCGGCGTGTGGTTTTAGTCGGTTCGAGTCCGACATAACCTCCCCTTCCGGCTCCGGCAGGGGAGGTATCCGAGGGGATTTCCCCACGGGAAAAATATACCAAGGGAAATAGGGATTCATTTTTATTTAATATAATATAGATGAACAAAAACTACAAATGACTACTTTCTCACCAGAGAATTACCAAAACAAATGATATTATTAAACATTAAACTCATCGGTTTCTATGTAAGTCTACAGCAACTTCTGAGTTCGACTGTACTTAAGTATTTCACCAAGGCGTGATTACGTTTATTCCCGCGAACATTATCGTACCTAGTTAGTGCAACATTTTATGAGCAAGTAAATGAGATTACGCAGAACATACCTGATCCGATTACCAATCGCTTCTTGCCAATCGTATTTAGAAAAGAGAAAAATCGTGAAAGTCGCAGGTGCATCGTGCGCTTGCATATATGCAAGTGTGAGCGACTGTCAACTAATTCAGTAAAGAGAGCACAATTAACTCGAGTGCGGCGACACCAATACTTTATGATCTACTAATTAGGTGTGCAGACTTCGCTTTTTACTGTCGACTTAGTAATGAGCCTGTTGCAGTCCTTAGATATCGGCCTCACACAATGTGGGCCAAAGCACCAGGTCTAATCTTATTTGGCCAATTCTTTATTTTTTAATGTTCGTTGAAAATGGTTTTTACAGCAAGAAAAATTCGAATAATTGCCGGGAACTGACATCCACGCGGGCAGAGCCGCGGATAAAAGCTATTTAGTTATAAAATAGGCTATATTCTGATACATATCTATATAATTATATCCGAAATTTGTAATGAAATTTTAATCATTAGTATGCTATTTATATTGATTTATTTTGGAAAAATGTCTCCACCATCAGCCCAAAAGCGAGAGATATGCTTTCGGCAATCTCACCGCCGGCAACCAATGACCCAAGACGGCGTGCGTTTTAGTCGGTTCGAGTCCGACATAGCCGCCTCCACCTTGGGGGTGGTATCCATGGGGATTTTGCGCACGATAAAAAAACCATCAGCCCAAAATGATTGTATACAAGAATTGCGAACGTTCAAGACGTGTTTATTACCTCAATTGGTTAGAACATTCTTCATGTTAGCAACTAATCGTAGGATCAAGTTCCGTCTTAAGCATTCACTATTTCCGATGTAAATCAAACGAAATTATATTTTTCCTCATAGCTCTTAAAATGATATTCAGAGGCAATTGAAGGATTGATTCAATGTAACCATGTTAGCAAACGCCATATATGGAGAACAGCCAGTACAAAAAATACAAAATTTATTTAGTGTCGTAGGACTCGCGGGTCAAATTTTGGATTACTTGGTAACCTTCATAAGCGATGATAACCATAGTATTGCTGTTTGCTACTTTAGCAGCAGAAAAAGTCTTCTTAGTTTGAAATACATCGGGAAAAAGAAGCTTTCAAGTGGGACTTAAACCCACGACCTTTCCCTTACAGGGGGAATGCTCTTCCAACTGAGCTATTGAGCCACACCTAAATCACTTCAAATTTCCCTTCTCTTTAAGGGCGACGGTGTTTTCATTTTAAAAAGTCTTGTAATCAGGATAGGTTTTAAAGCAGTCGGTAACCTAGGCATCAAATTTAAATACAACAGAATCTTAGTCCAGCCTATTTAATAGTCAATTACACGATCCAACAAGAACTTTGTGATCCAAATAGCCTGCTTAATATTACGGTTAAGTCCCGTCGTGGCCCATCTACAAGTCTAGTTCGGTTTCTTGATCATCTGATTTGGATCGTCTCGATCTATTCTAGGAAACGTGTCATGGAGTCATAGTTTAAACAATGAGTGGGGCATAGATTAGTGAAGAAAGTTATTTGCAGATGTGGCTGTAGGTATTAAAGTACAGTGAAAAAGTATGGAGAATAGATTTTGAGTGAATGTAGGAAATCATAGAAGTGATTTGAGATCAACATGATCACACTACTAATCTAATACTCACTAGGATATTTACCATGTTTTACTAATCATAGAAGTAGGTATACGAATCAAGTAGTGTAATATTAATTAGCAAGTGGATATTAGTTATACATATGATGCTCAATATCGTACGTTTCCTCAGAATATTACAATCATGAAAATATGAATGGATGTTTATTACTTCACGCTTGAATGGCTGATCGGATGTTTCTGAAATTTGGTTCAGAGATAATATACTATAGTTTATTTTCTTTCTTGGATTTCTTTTTTTAACCATACAACAGGTTCTCATATTATACTCACACTACAATCAAACTTATGAGACCCAACACACAACAAGAAACTTACAAAGTAGTGCATATTGTATCTTCACACTTCATCGCTCACCGTGCAAATAATAAACATCTGCCTCTATGAGTAACCACTTTTAAGCCTATAATAAACACATCTCAGGAATTGTCCATTCTTGATCAAATAATCTATAATTGTATTATGGATCATCTGTAAGACGCGCGTGGGCGCCATCGGGACGTGACTACGCATTCGTATCGATTGTAATTCGTTCGCATCGAGAAATTAGTATAGTATCACATATGTATGCGCTGACGCAATATAAAGATCGAATATTGGATTAGTTGTAATTTTGTACAATATTATAGTTGTACTTCGTATATCAAAGCGATGTGGTCCAAAGAGTGTATATTATCCACCTATTTGATTGTACAACAGTGGCAAGGGATCTCTATGGCCCGATTTCTGGCTTTTTAATGGATCGCATGGTGCTTTCCAAATTAGAACGTGGTATAAATCGAACCATATTTGAACCTAAATCGCGAGATATGAAAGGCCCTGGCGTATGTGGATTTTTTTTTCAAGAATATTGGAATCGAAGTTACTAATATTCCCTCTAACCCCTCCAACTTAGCTAAATTACTTGTGCGCTCACGTCGGTAGTTTATTGGCAAGGATTTGAATCTGGGACCTTTCGATCGTAAGGCCGACTCCTTAAACACTAAGCTACCGACGCTTCTAACATTGTTTTGTAACAATCTAAGCACCCCGTACTATTTTCAAAATACATCCAAACGTGAACTGCGCTATAGCACATTTTGAGTATATTTTAGGTCCAAGATATATGGTTTGACCTATAAAACTATATTGTTACGGCATCCCTATTGTAAATTTTTACTCATCGTCACTCCTGTACAGACTGGTTACCCAAGATCTTTCAGTAGAGATTACGTTTCACTCCTTAACATATTTATGAAATTCCAAGCTTTTGGCTGCGACTCCGCCCGCGTAGATGTTGGTTATTGCGACCAAACATAGCCTTTGTCCTTTCTCAAGGTCTAATCTACCCTTATACCAAATTTCATCAAAATCGGTTCACTGGTTTAGGCGTGAAAGCGTAACAAACAGACAGACAGACAGACAGAGTTACTTTCGCATTTATATTATTAGAATGGATTTAGAACGTTAGAATGGCCTAATACTAGTACTCATAATTATGAGATGATAAATCACAAACATTATTCTATCCGATGTTTCATTTGAGAGACTAGATTCATTACAATCTGCTATTTAGTTTGCCAAAGATTCTCATCGTGAACCTCCACCAGCTTTGAATATTGCAACTTAACTTATTTTCCTTCACAAAGACCGTTTTAGTTGCTCAGTAAAGAATTATGAAGTAGCGCATTTTTAAACGTCTTTCAGCTTTCAGATTTCAAATAAATTATGAATTACTTAAAATAAAAACAGTAACTTTGTAAAATATCTTTCATTTAAGTATTTAAAAATAGGTACTTAAAAATCGTAAGAAATTCCATTAATTTTACACCCTCACCTAGAACGAAATACCATTCATTTTTAAACATAAATCTGGCCCTAATTTAGATCTCAGTTCCATTTCAATACGACCAACACTGGGTCATAAATAACTCAGTGTCCATTTGCTGACATTTAGAGCTTACAAGTTAGTGGGAGACATGTTTAGTGCTTAACTTTTTTTTTGTTTTGAGCGCCTAATTACTCACTAACTTCATTGCTTGACTGAAATAATGAAAATTCATTTAGCCGTGTCATGTTTGGTCGTAATAATGAATGACGAAAGCTAATAACGTAAAGACATTTAATTATTTAATAAGTGAGCTTTCATTATCAGTATAACAGCATGGTTCTGATTGCATCCGACTTTATCATCTCGGCCCCATATCAGCCCCGATTTTATTCGTTCTCGTCCTTTAGATTTGAACTATCAGACTTCTATAGGAGCAACTTCTATCTGATCCAGATAAGAAAGCCTACACCAGAGCCTTGTGCGTCAATAAGCAGGTGTTCAGGCGCGCAGATGAGGTTCATCCGAGCCCCAAACATCTTGATAGCCCTAAAATCTAAAGTATTATCATTAACTCTGGATGAAATCCAACATTCTTCCTTTTAAAGTTATAAAATACCAATGAGATGTCAAGGAAATATAAGATAAACACAAATCAATTCTATTTAGAATCAACACTGACCACTTCACGCAGAGGTCAAACAGCGAAGAGTCGTGATCATAAAGGCAAAATTCGTGACGATGCTGCGCTTGAGGTCGAAACAAAACGGCATGTTATCACTCGAATTAAGAATCGATTCTGTGATATCGATTTATTTATTGAATGAACGATGATCTAATTTTGCGGCGGGCGTGACGAATGTTTTTATGTAGAGTTGAAAATGATTAGAAGTGGCAATTATAAAATATTATATACAGGTAATATATTTATGTTTATTATTCATTCAATAAAAATAATTGTTATTCTACTTTCTCAGTTCGGTTATTTTTCTATTATGATATTGAATACGAGAAATTTAAATTGATACACAAATACTTTACTACAATATTATATTGTTGAAAGAGGAACTTAGGACAGCTTTCTTTTCTAGTTCTGTGTAATCAATGTATATCTCAACGATAGGTTTATTAATGAATGTTACCCGTGGAAGTATTAATATCCACCCAATCAAAGAAAAGTTCAGCGAAACGCCGAAACGCGCTTTAGGACATAAGGTCACACTATGAGAAAAATTTAAAGATCACGAACGAATACTGGCCCGCATAATACTGAACCTAAAAGCCCGATTAACGGTGACTTAAAAACCCAAGAGAATGAAAAAAATACCATAAAGTAGTGAAAACGACGAGGCACCCCATATAAAATGCGATAAGGCAAGGGGAAAGACATATCTATAACTTCAATAACTCTATAGTTTGCAAAAGGAAGCGCAAGATATAGGTCACATGGACAGCACGAATGCGTATAGATCATTCTATATTGTAATTACCAGCATTAGCTTCCTTGAGTATGCTCCTCGCGATATTGATGTGCAGCGATCGATTAATGTTAATGGTAAGGTCAAGCAGAAGTTAAGATATTGTTTTTTTTTTACTAAGTCAATACTAGATATTTTGGCTCTTATAGCATTCAAAGCATGTACTTTGGAAGCCGAAATTCCCTCTTCTACTATTTCTCCTGAATCTTGGCTATTGCGGAAGACTGTATCTAACCCCCAAACCTTGAAAGGAAAGTCTGCGCAAGATTCTTCGATCAGAAGGTGTCCCAATTTGCGGGTGATGAGAATTTTAAGCGATAGTACTTTGAAGAAATCTTAAGTTTGACGACCTTGATAGATGCTCTTTCACGCCCTTGTTAAAGAGCTAAAGAATTTTTACTTTCCCCAAAACTATATACAAAATAACAAGGATAATTATATAATATTTGTGTTAGGTTGAGTGCATGTGGTCCCACCAAAGGACACCAACGCAACTTCGCTGCTAGTTGGTAATGCCTTATCTTCGAATCCATAGGGAAAAATTAAACTTCTCGGGCGGGACTCGAATCCGCGATCTTTCCCTTACAGGGGGAATGCCTTGACTAACTCGGCTACCGAGACATGCCCGATGTGATTCAAATTTCCCTTCTATTTCTATCCGTCTTTAAGGCGATGGTCAAGGCATTCCCCCTTTATGGAAAAGATCGCGGGTTCGAGTCCCGCCCGAGAAGTTTAATTTTTCCCTTTGTATTCGTTTTGTATAGTTAGCATACCTACCTAATGCTGTAAAATTCATTCAAGCCTTATCTTGTTTGCTACAATATTAGTAGGTATATAAGTGTACTCTCGATGCCTATCCCCAATACTTGAGATGCGTTAACATGTAGACAATGGACATAATGTGGGTCACTTAAGCGCCGTAGATGTATTATCGCCGGTCGTGTTCCGATATGTATCAAGACCATTAAATTATTAATTTCTACGATGTTATGGTTTATGTTACAATATAAATAATAAGATCGTGGCTACGCCGCTGTTCCCAAGACTTTATTGAATTATAAACTTTGCGCGATCTAATTTTATTTATACAAGGTTTAACATACTTTGATCATTTAGTGGCAACTTATGGCGAAACTTTCTTTTCCTTTTCAGTTATTTTATGTCAATAGCTATACTATGTGATTGTTGGACTATAGCAGCAAATAAGAACACAATAAATTTATGAGTATGAAGCAGGAAAATAAAATTATCACAAAAAAGTACCTACCATAGTTAATTTATTTTCTTGTGATAAATGTATCAGATAGTAAAACTAAATTGCTTTATATCTTAATGATTCAGTTTTTCCTGTAAGTACCACTCATACCCTCGTGCATAGGTGCACGAACAATGAGTCAGAATCATTGTTTCTATTAATTTACTTTAATGATCACACAATCATACACTACTTCGACCTCTCTTAGCAATTGGTAATGAGTTAAATGTACTAAAAGTATATTTTATTTTTACAATAAAATAATTGAATGCAATCAACTCTTTTTAATAAAGGCCAGACCATCAAGCAAGATGTGGAGACACTTTTGTTTGTAGTGGTAATTATTGTGTGGTAACAGTTATTTTTAAAGTCATTATAGGAATTCAAAGGGACGTCATTTTAGTCACTCTTTTTTTAACTAACAGAGTTTACGGATTTTATTTATTTTAATTTCAGGAAATTATTTATTGCGCCACCCTATCTCTTCCCAAACGGTGTCGTAGAAGGCGACTAAGGGATAGGGCTGTTGAACATCGGATAGATATATACAGCCCAGACTCAGCCTAAAATGCATGGCTCGAGTTAACAATAGTGCCCGGAATAGGGCAATAGGCTCACCCTCTATTACGTAGGACCGAATAAAATCACTGGTGAAATTTGGATGTTAAGACATCTCTGTCTAACCCTCCGGGGATTAGGGCGTGATTGTAACCACGCGGTCCTACGTAATAGAGGGTGAGCCTATTGCCCTATTCCGGGCACTATGTATGTATGATTTGAACCCCCAATACAGTCATGTCAAATTTTAAAGTAAGTTATTTTAAAGTATCAAAACTTACCAAACACTGTATAGTGCAATAAAGCGGAAGAGACGGCCAATCGATGCTTTGGTAGTAAAAAAATAAAATTTAATAAATCAATTTGGAGGTTATATCCGTCGATCGGCGCACGCGCAGCTTCACGACCGACGCGTTAGGTGCCGATCGTATTGATAAATGTATTTTTTTATTAATAATGAATTTGTAAATGGTTTAGGATAATAAAAAAACAAACACTTATTTAAATACTAGCTTTTACCCGCGGCTCCGCCCGCGTGGATGTCGGTTATCGCGACCAAACATAGCCTATGTCCTTTCTCATGGTCCAATCTACCCCTATATCAAATTTAATCAAAATCGGTTCGGTGGTTGAGGCATGAAAGCGTAACATAAAGGCAGACAGACAGACAGACAGAGTTACTTTCGCATTTATAATATTAATATAGTATGGATTATTTTTAGTCTGATGAGTATCTTTAGGTATAGTATTTCTATGACATTTATGTATAGACAATGTAGATTAAGCAAATTATGTAAGGATTCTAACTGAATAATATTTTTTGCTATTTGGTCCTACCACGGTCTTTGGAGTAGAATCCAAGCGGTACATTGACTCGTTCATGAACAAAACTCTCACAAAAGCTTTCATCCCGTGATTAGGGGTCAGACTGCAGTCACCCCCTAAAATTCTAAATAAACCAATTCTAAACGAATTGTACTATGCCTAAAGTTGCTATCTGCACCTTTTTTTTATGCAAATATATTTTTTAATTTTCGTATAATATTGTACAGTTAGTATATTAGTCAGCATATTTTTATATATTGAACATGTTTGTAGAATTATATAAAACCTACTGTAGGAAAAAAGAGTGGGAGATAGGACAGCTGATTCTGTGTTCAATAGTACAAGCTTTAGATGCATTGGCCGTTCGGATGAAGAAGTAAACACCTAAGTTATTTCGTTCCCAAATTATTATCTAAATTTCGTGTTATAATAAATATTTCAATCAGTTTTTGGACAATAACACAAGTACACTACAGGGTGCACATAGATGCAATCGAAGGCGTTCAAAGAAAATGCTTTTTTTTATACCTACCACTTAGGTGGCAGACAAGCACCCGGCCCACCTGATGGAAAGTGGTTACCGCGGCCTATGGACGTATGCAACACCAGAGACGTTACACTCGCGCTGCCTACCCTGAAGAAACCTTCTAATGTCCCTCTTGAAGAACCCCATATTGTAGTCGCTTGGGAAAACCATGGCAGGGAGTTCATTCCACAGCTTGAGCGTACGTGGGATGAAGTTCCTTTCACACCGCACGGTGCGCACCGTATTCGGATGCAATGTGTGGGGATGAATATCATGCTACCGCCAACAGTTAGGTCGCACAAATCTTAATTACGAAAGTAGGCTCATAAAATATAACGTTCAAAAGTTGGAAAGCCAATATTTTGATTCAATTCATCTTAATAAAATAATTCACGCGAAACTGGATACCCCTTACTTGCTCTCTCGAATTACCTTCAACACCAGACATAGCGCACGCAGATCCAATCATACAAATCTCTTTGCCTTACACGTTTACAACATATCGTACTGTAACCCCCTGGTCAGGATGGCCCGCCAGTATAACGATTTGGCTCTAAATAACTCTGGACTTAATATATTTGCTAAATTCGCAACGTAACTATATTGGTTCACTTAAGGGTGTCTTTTATGCCACACATCCACACCCAACTGTGAAATTTACTTAATGTAATGTAATTATCTATGTATTCCCTTCAATAGTTATTACTTATTACTTAGGGCTAACTAATCTTTCTTGGTCTTTTTGTTTACACAAGTTTTTTGGATTGCAATTCAGACTTTGATTGTATAATCTTTCTTTTCTATTATTATCATAATTGTAATCTGTGTTGGGTAAGAAATATAAAAAAAAAATCGAACTTATTAGGCTAATCTAGTGACTTAATTAATAGCCTACTTAAGATTGTATACCCAAATGGTGAAACATATCTGGAATCATTAAGCTGTGAACATGTTTTGTACCTATTATATGTTTTAATTTGATTTGATTTGAAACTATATTTTCATTCAAATGGTCAAATGTATAAGTGGGCTTTTTGTTTTCTTTTACAGTCACTCTCAAAAGCTGATCACTAACAAACTTATAAACGACTTATAATTTATAATCTTCAGAGGATAAAATTGACATTTCTGAATTTTGGATATCCAAGAATCCAGATGTGGTTTGGAGCGGATATAAAAGTATCCAAATATCCATACGTGGAATGAGACTGTGGATCCTAGTGGAGGTAGCCAAGTTTTAAAGCGAATGTGTTCGGTAACTTGGAATGTATTAAGATAATGTCAATGGTGATTACACTACGAAAGCTTTGCGTAGTAAAAAAGCTCAGATTTCAACAGCCTTAGCAAATACCTGCATATTAACTTCATTCGTTCATTCGCCATCACGTCTGCTTTTTGTCTGATGATCTTCAAATACGGATATGTCACATAATCACCCACACTTGGTGAAGACAAACAGTGGTTCCTGCCGCGTATCAAGTGGCCCTGAGATAATTTTGTGGAAATGAAGCGCTCAGTCCAGTTGCTTCTGAAGTGCCCTTGAGTGCCGTCAACGAAATACGCTTGAGCGTCAATATTAAGGTTTGGATTCGGTTCTAGATGTGTAATAGTTAGGAGGCCCGCGTTGTTTAAAATTGATTTTTTTTTTTCAAAAAAAAATCCTTATGTAGGGTTTTGTGATACTACGTAACGCCATCTAGGGTTCCGTAGGGTAAACAGTCAGAATTTGCTGTAATCTTGCTTGTTAATGCCTTAATTTTCTTATAATCCATGGTACATGTTTGCGATGGTGATCCTCTCTCGTGATGGTGAGACTTTGTCTTTAGCTTAACATCAGACGAGGTGAAGTCAAATTGACGTGTCCTAGATAAAAAAAAATATTATGATCTTGACTAGTTAGTGCTATAATTATATTTTTGCGAGTTGGTAATACTCTCGGGCCTCTCTTGCATATATTTTTTTCTCATCAACATGTAAGTGTAAGTTCTTGTAATAAAATCTCTTATATTATTCAAAATGACTTATTTATTTTAATCCATGACCCTAACAAATTTATTAATTAATTAAATTCGAAAGAGAACCGTGTACAATAAAACTGAAAAATAAATCAATGTAAGTGACAACTGCTTGCAATTTCACTCCCTGGGTCAGCCGGGGTGCGAGGGATATGTCGAAGACAACCTCACCTCCGGCCTAGCACCACGACCCTCAGTCGGCGTGCTGTTTAGTCGGTTCGAGTCCGGCGTAATCTCCCCTTCCGGCTCCGGCGGAGGAGGTATCCGTGAGGACTTCCCAACGAAAAAAAAGAAAACCTGCAATTTCACTAGATACTTTAAAAATCAAAATTTATGTCTTACTTTCAGCGTCATAATTATCAATTCATTATCATCACCTTAATGTTATTCTAGGTTGGATCCAGTACCCGGCCTTCACTTACTCCTTCTGTCCCATTTGGCTGAGCCTATACGATTTATATGGGGCCTGACCTCCAGAAGAAAGCCTGCGCCAGAGCATCATTCGTAATTTGCAGGAGTGCTGCCTTATATTATAAGGACTATAAACTTTAATCACAGATAACATATTACAAACAGAAAATAAGTACCACATCCAAAATTTTCATCGCTCATATGCCCAAATAAATTCGTTACGCACACGCGTGGGCTTGTTATCATAGAAAGCAGATTGGAATGTACCGTGTAATACCGGAATTCTAACAATAAACATCGAATTACGTCCGCCCGTCCGTTCGTGTGTCCGTACGTCCGAATGTTTATCCATCGAGTTTATTTTGTCCAAGATAATTATTTGACAAGTGCATGTTTGGGCATTTGGTTTCTAATAGGATTTAGCGAAATAAAATTAAATTTGTTTGTTTAACTGTGTGTAGATTTATTGTGAATGTATGTGATTATTGACTGGCAGCTCGGTTGAGTGTTTTTATTGATTTCATGGTATTATTTTTACTTTTTAGGAGCACCGTAATGTTTTTAAAGGTTTCGTAATTAGAGTTTGTAGGCCTGACGTCGATTTGGAGAGATAAGAGGACCCCATGTACTTTCAAAATCGACGCACCTACTATCGTATGTTGGTGTGATCGAAGATGTAGGATTTGTGGTAGAATTATCACAGAATTGGTATAATTATGAGAGTTGATTGAGCTTTTGTTTCACATTCACATAAATTGTTACATTAGTATTGGTGAATTGAAAATATAAGTCAAGACGAGACGTTATTGGTTAAATTGGTAGTATATTATATGCATGACATATTACTTGGGCCTCCTATGGTGTTAAAATACGCGCTGGTGTTAGTAGATTATATGCTTCGGCATAAGCTTGCATCTAGTAGTTAAAGAAAGAAAGAAAGAAAGAAAAATATTTTATTTAAGTACCACAGCGTGTATCATACAAATAGGTAGTATTATAGTAAGTATTGAAATTATAATTAGTAGGTATATAACATTAAATTTACGGATGCAACACTCCACACTGTGCGAACCCAAATAGGGCCCCATCTCAGCATTGAATGCTGTGCAAACCCTTCGTTGAGTATGCACAGCGCTGGTTTTCAGATGGGGCCACTAGGTAGCGCTGACGCCACGCACCATTTTATAGGTACAGTACATTTTTTAATTAATTACCTGCGCATTTTTATACAGAGTCCAGTAGGAAGCAAGCGCAACGAGCGTCTAACAATTTGAATGCGCTCGCAAAAACAAAACCACTGCAACCAAATCACCCGTGTAACAATCATTTGCCTACGTCCATCATCAAGATGGAATTTTCCTTAAAATTGACTCGACAATATAGGATCAAGCAGCGTAAAGGACTTACTACCCACGTTTACGTCGCTTTCGCTGTTGATTGGTACACAGGTGGGTAGGTACAAAATATTTACATTTGTTTATTATTTAGTTCTTGTCCATTTATAAGTTTATAGTAAAAAAAAAAAAAAAACTCAACAGCACCGTCAGGGCAAAGTCAGGCCAAGAATGGTATTTTACGATATTACTATACGAAGTTAGTAGTAGGTTGAACTTTGTTTTTATTTAAAGTTACACATAATTATCTCCCGCGCATATATGCCCACTGACGACGCTGTCACCGCCCGCACATTGCATAACGTACCTAGCTCGCGTCAGACATATTATTACATTACGAGTTGACAAGTAGATACAATGAAAATTAAAACAAAGTCATGCGGAATATACTAAAGTATGAGATGTAAAGCTTCTGGCATTGTCACAAACCACAGAATTCACCGCCTTTTTAACTTCCATCTTTATTGAGAATATAATACGACTTAATACAATCATTATGAGCTCAGATACTGAAAATAACGGAATTCTATCAGCAAAATCCTATAAAAATGAAAACTATTCACAATAGTTGACCTTGCGTAAGTAATTACAGACTAAATTTAAACCTACATCCATACATTTACACATCAATTGAGTTAAAACGCTAAAGAACTTAACAAGACCTTATTTAAAAAGGTTCATATATTCGCAGGGATCATTATAAGCACAATAATAAGTTTGTGCCATAAATCCCGGCGGGGTAGGGGTCGCACGGCACAATTAATAAATTAAGGTGCACACAGTTAGTGAGAAGAACTGGTGCGACTGAACGCGAGTAGCGGAAAGCATGAAGTACTTGCTAAAGGCCCCTTTTTCGCGTGAGTCCCACAAACACCTCCCGCCATCAGACTCATACTGGTTATGTCATTCTCAAAACCGCACGCCATTTATCTCAGGTCTTCAGATTTTAGGATGGCCATGAGACACAGCCGACCCAAGGCCAATGCCCGTTTCAAAATGGCCCCTCTCGGATGTGGGAAACACGCTGTCTTCATCTGTTATGAATTATATAGGACACGTCACTTCACCTTGCCTGATGTTAAGCAAAGGCAAAGTCTTGGCAAGAGGGTCACTATCGCAAACATGTACCATGTTAACAGTGGTGGCACTCAGCTTGACGGCCTCATTAGATGCTTTTTCACACCCCGCTTAAAGGAGCCGGGACTGTAGGAAGAAGGAAACACGTGAGCTGGCAGGGAGTTCCAGGTCTTAGTGGTGCGGCATAGGAATGAGTCAGTGAAACGCTTGGTTCTAGCAGGAATACACTGCAACGCAAATGGATGGCATTTTAGCCCTGCACGTGTTGTCCTGTGAAGAAAAGAAGAGGGTGGGACTAATTGGAATTATTGTAGTATTTACTTATTCTGAACTTATAAAAGATTCAGAGGATTCAGAATTTATATAGATTAAAATGAAACGGGAGCGACAACAACCTGACTTCCTAACCCCAAGAGATAATCTTGCACTTTAACACTTGTCTGTCAATCGACAAGTGCAGTTCACCGACTGCTAGATGAGGTTGACTAATGTAGGTTCTATGTTCAAACTCCCTATATTAAAATGTTGTTTCAGATTTTCACATTACTTTTTCTTAGATTTTAAGTTAATTTCCCCGCTACTCGCGTGCAGTCACACCTGCACTACACAGCCAAAGTACGCTAACAGTGGAATATTCATTGCTGCCATAATGCATGATAAATGTAGCGAGAAATATGCATAGTCACAAACGTGAATAGTGGCCACAATGCGCGAGTGCCTGGGTAGCGTGGTCGCGCAGACAACAGTACGAAATACTCACATCAATTTCTAAGAGAATATTCTGACTAGAATGCGTGTGCTATAACGTGGTCAGTGCAAACCTATAGAGTGATTTACATATTTTTTATTACATATCAGATCACTCTATAGGTTAGCTTTTATTTTGAGCAATTTTAGCTGTAATACCAATATTTACAAAATTAATAGTAATCAGAGGATGGTTTTGAAAAGCTAAAACTAGATCGTATATCCTTAATGTCCATGCTTTAAAATGACTGTAAAATGGCAAAAATAATTATCTACTTTATTGATACTATCGGATGTTTACACGAATTTTGCTGGTTATAATAAGAGGATAGTTGTAGAATTAATATACCTAGCACCTAGTATTAGTAATACATAGTATGTTACATAACATTGTCTTACACAGTAATTAGCAGCCATTGACTTAGAGAAATAATTTCAAACAATAACCATCCGACTACACCAAGCGCGGCTGTAAATAATCCATCGGCTGCGTGCCTATGCGCAAGCTCGCGATGCGCCTAGCGGCGGTCACTACACACTCATCTGGCCCATTGTCTAACATTTTTATACGCGCCGAACAATGAGAGATCATTCGACGAAAGCTTAGATACGCAGATGCTCTAGCAAGTACGGAGTACGAAGCGGTCAGTTCGATCAGGTATTTAGAATATTGCTTCCGTTACCTTTGATGGGAAAAGCTCGTAGGGTTTTCTTGAACACCTGTGGTATGGAATGTTTATGAATAGCTCAGTAACTAGCAGAATCTAGTTAGCTCTTTTGTTAATCTAAATAACAGTTCCTTATTGTCATATAAATATTAAAAACGTATTGTGAACGTACACCCAGAAGATCCTATAAATTGATTGAGTTTATTTGATTGAAATTTTAAGTATTTACTCGTAGTATGCTAATTATTGAAATTGATTTAGAAAGGTAAATAATTGTATCGGTCCAGGCAGGATTTGAATCCGCGATCTTTTTCTGACAGCCTCTGTGGCGTGGCGGTAGTGAACGCGACTGCCACACAGGAGGCGTGGGTTCGATCCCCGCTCAGTGCAAATAATTTTGTGCATGGCTATTTGCATTGGTCTGGGTGTTTCTATGTATAATACCTATATAATTTTTATGTATTTACAAAAAGAAGGTATCTAAGTATGTTTATCCGCATTCTGGATTCTCTAATACATGCTAGTTAAGCTTACCATGGGTCTAGATAGCATCGTGTACAATGTTGTGGAATATTTATTATTTTAATATTCTCTTACAGGTAGAATGCTTTGACTATTAAGCTACCAGAACCATGCCCGAACTAATCCAAATCTGAAATGAAATTTTTTGATCAATCCCGCCTGGATTGATCAAAAAATTTCATTTCTAAATCGATTTGATTGAGTTTAGTTGAGAATGGGAGAGAGAATATTCTGCTCATCTGATGATAAACTCATTCGTCATCAATTCTTCTATTCTTGTCTTGGAACAGATCCGTCATAGATATGCCATTTTACCTGTTGCCTGAATATGGCATAAATGAATAGCCAGCTTGGTGCTAGTCAAATGGGATTAACACAATGGAAACTAATATACATACATAACTATATTAAATCCTGATTTCTGAACTCGCACTCATAAATATCTCTTACCCATTAGTGTTACTAATATTTATAACCACCGGTAGCCACTTACCGTCAGTAAGACCACCTACACTATAGAAAGACGGAATTATTAACGACTGAAAATTTACAAACACACATTTTCAATTAAAATATTTAGTGTGAAGTTATTGTGCACTAAAATAGGCTGATGCCTCTTTACTCTGTATGTGGAACTAAACTTTATGTCCCACAAGTCCGGCGTTAAGTGCGATATTTTGAGCTTAGACTGGCATATATTATATTCAATGGTAACCATATTGTCGGTCGTTGGGTCCGACATAAAACTGTTATGAGTGTTCGTTTAACTTTTACAGGCACTGTTTTACTGTACCTCAGACGTAGAGCCTTTTTAGAGGACGAGACGTTAGCGATACGATTTTTCATGGGTGATGTAATTAGAAGAAGGTATAAGTTCGGGGTTTGTTTATTAGTTCAGACCTATGGTTTAGCATCTAAGGTTCTTCGGCAGTACAAAGAATATTAAACATCTAAGTACATGCATGTAAAAAGTAAAACATATCAATTATGACTGAATTTTTATAGCATTTTTAATGCTAACTTTAAAGTTCGAAAAACATCGGAAAAAATGAAACGCTCAAGTGAGACTTGAACTCACGACCTTTCCCTTACAGGGGGAATGCTCTTCCAACTGAGCTATTGAGCCACACCTGATTCTACCGTAGCAGCATATCGACAGTAATATTTGATCTATTAAATAAATCGTAGGATGTAAAGACGTTTTACCACCGGTCCGGTTCACACTACGTAGGTTTATAAAATAGACAGAGAAGGCTTTTCACGAGACCACACGAGGCTCACAGGCTGCTTTTGAACTCTATAATATTTAATTTGCCATAAACTCCAATGAACATCCTTAAGGCGTCTTATCAGAACTGGTCAGGTCAATTGGCCTAAGTTTTACTACAACGTGGTATTATTATCGTGGCTATATAAGGCAAATTACTTTTATAGTTGGCAGTAATTATAAAATATTATAAATGCATTATTTATGTTTTAAAATTGTTAAGCTCCGGGTTCGATTCTTGGTCGTTTGGTTGTATAATAGGGAATTCTCTGTCATAATTGGAAGTTTCAAAAATGTTTCTAGTTAATGAGTAGTTTAAAATGCTCATTGTGGGATCGGAAATAATATTACTCGACGAAATATGTATGCTAATGTACTTTTGGATATCCTTTCTAGTAAAATAGCTATCACAATATTAAAATAGCTACTAGTCAGCTAGCTTATAGCTAAATAGTCGATATACGTCAGAGAATAATGTTGTTTGTACCGACACAATATACAATCAGCGCCATCTAGCGGGGTCAAATCGAACTAATTTAGAAATAGGAGGCTGCTGAAAAGTAGCCAAAATGTCGGTTTAAAAGTTAAAAATAACAAACATATCGCGATAGAAGTTGTTAAAAAGTGTTTTTATTTCAATAATTTTAAAATATTTTTCCTATATCTCGCACTGTATGTTCTCACGTTGAGTGGTTTATTCAACATACCGATATCTATCCGTCATAACTGGTTGGAGAATCAGCGAATCATCAGACCCTGTCCTTCTAATACTTGCCTGGAAGAGTTAACCTACGGTAAGGTCTCCTGCTGTGGCTTTACGACGTGACGGAAGAAACTGTCATGTGACATCCTCTTGGACATTGTGAGATTTAATTCAGTAAAGAATCATTTAATTCAGAGTTTGTACGCGATTAGTGTCTCTGTTGTTATAAGAAATCTTCTCAAACGACGATGGTTGCAAAGTGAGTGGCCGGGTTGCAGTCGTTTTTCATATACTAAGACGCTATTATCAAATAATGTCGAAGCTGGTAGTAAAAAATAGAGCATACAAATATCTAGGGACTGATAAATTTACATTTTATCACGCAGATATATCAAAAAACTTAAAAAATGAAATAAAATTTAAAAAATAAGATCGCATGCAGCGATTTGAAGGGTTTAGCCTTCAAATCGCTGCATGCGATCTGTCGAATTTCTCTCTCTCTCTCTCTCTCTCTCTCTCTCTCTCACTTTGTCTCTCTCTCTCGCGGATAGTAGAAGTGCGAAATATACGGACATCGCAGTGCAACCCGGCCTTAAGCTATTTGCTTCCGAAGCAGTATGTAAAAATGTTCCATAACTCTGAAGATCCCTTTAACATATTCCAGTCCACACCATATAGCTTGGTATTGCACATCCCCGACGAGTTCAAATTACATAACACATAAATACAATGGCCGATGTTATTTACAGCTGGTTTTAAAGTAAAAGCTAACCTAGCAATTATTGTGGATAAAATGCTGCTGGAGTTAGATGGAAACTAAATTATTTGCTAACAATACCTGTGACTGTGGCTGCTAAAAAGCAAGCGAAATATCGGGAATAGTGTGTAAATATTACAATAAGCCTGCAAGAAATGGCTTCAAGCTATAGAGCCGCCTATGGTAGTGTCTAGAGATTCCCTGTGTTTTAATCATATTTACCTGTTGTACAATAATTTTTGTGATTTATAAATATGTTTATAGTATAAAAAAATTCTTACTGCCCTCGCATTTATTAACAAGCAGTAAAATTTGAATGAATTTTTTATAGCATTTGTTACGCTAACTTTTAAAATCAAAATACCTACATTCTTAATAGACGGATATAAATAGAAGGGAAATTTGAAGTGATTCAGGTGTGGCTCAATAGCTCAGTTGGAAGAGCATTCCGCCTGGAAGGAAAAGGTCGTGGGTTCAAGTCCCACTTGAGCGCTTCTTTTTTCCCGATGTATTTCGAATTTCAAAGCAGTAATATGCAATAAATGTTAAAATAGAATCACATCTTAACGGATTCTATCGCGATTTATTATAAGATAAGGTACGATAAGATTAGTTGACGTTTTTTTTAATACTAAACTAAGAGTTAACTATAACCAAGTACCTACTTACGGCAAAAAATACCAAATAATTTGAGATAGAATCCATACTAATATTTTAATGCGAAATTAACTCTGTCTGTCTGTCTGTCGGTCTGTATTTTACGCTTTCACGCCTAAACCACTGAACTGATTTTGATGAAATTTGGTATAGGGGTAGATTAGCCCTTGAGAAATGACATAGGCCATGTATTATCGCGATAACCGACATCCACGCGGGCGGAGCCGCGGGCAAAAGCTAGTCTGTTATAATATGGGTTCATTTCAATGAGCAATATTCCCGGAAACTTCCTACAGTCCAAAATTGTGCGTTTATGAAAATTAACTTTACAATGCGCCATATTAGCGGCCCTGGCTGACACAGGCAATACTAATGAGTTGGGATGCGCGCTCGGGTCGCGCATGTGACCCACGATGCGCGCGATATATTGCGCGCCGACACACAGAACCTATGAGTGGACACCGTAACTGTATTCTATGCTAGCACTTTACTGCGGCTTTGCTTGAATTTTTACACTGTCAGTTTGACGTTAGGGTTGTTTGAGTGTCGAAATACTCACTGCTAAAAATTAAAACAAGAGTTGAGTGCATCTTATTGTACTATTAATGTATGTACTTACTACTACTTTTTCACGTTCACCTCCACAACTCACTGTCGATAATTTAAGTTCTGCAGACCAGGTTGACGGACCTTTTAGGACTTACCTGCAATGACTGCCACAGATGTTCGTAGCAAATGCTCCGACGACATAGGGCAATTAATATTGGCGTGTATCCATAATCCATAATCCATACTAATATTATAAATGAGAAAGTAACTCTGTCTGTCTGTCTGTATGTTACGCTTTCACGCCTAAGCTACTAAACAGATTTTTATGAAATTTGGTGTAGGGGTAGATTAGACCATGAGAAAGGACATAGGCTATATTTGGTCGCGATAACCGACATTCACGCGGGTGGAGCTGCGGGCAAAAGCTAGTAATAATAATACGCAATAGGTAAAGTCAGCATAAGAACGATTTTGACGTACAAAGTACTCAAAATGATCTTAATTTAGTTTTGTTGCCCTGCTCCAGTTAACTAATTGTTCTAATATTTGGTACATATCTTTAGCTTAGACAATAATACCATTGAAATCAATAAAACAGTTTGATTTGCTCTTAATACGAGAGTTCTAAGATCACTTTGAGACTTCATTGTCAAGATAGTTATGACGCTGACTGTACCCACGCTAAAAATATCCAAGAACTAAATACCTACTTAACATCAATAATAAATGATTACTTACAAAACATGAAGCAATAAACGTAGTTAGGTAGGTCTTACTTGAGGTCTAAGATTAGAAGTAATTACTGTTTTAAAATAATACTAGCTTATAATAGTTATAATATTAGCTAGTAAACGATACAAACGTAATGAATTAAGTAACAGATTTACATAACATAAGTAATGTAATAGTAACCGAAAATATTAGTATCCCCGCTAGCTCCTCCAGCTAACGACCTCCGTCCTCCATGAGCGCTAGCCTGGGGGTGATCGGTGGAGTCACCTGTCACCCTAGCAGAAGCAGGCCGCGGCGGCGGCGCAAAGTGCAAGACACTATGGTCCCTACAACCGAAGGGGGCCATCTCGAAAGAGATGGGCCTGGGTCTGCCGGGCTGCGAGAGATATGCTTTCGGTAATCTCACCTCCGGCAACCAAAGATCCAAGACGGCGTGCATTTTAGTTGGTTCGAGTCCGACATAACCACCTCCACCTGCTCCGAGGGGGTGGTATCCGAGGGGATTTTTCGCACGATAAAAAAAAAACTCCTCCAGCTAAGCTAACTTACTTACGTTAGGAGTGGGTTCACATAGGTTGTGTAAGTGACAGGATTTGAACTTGATTCCTTAACCACTTCGCTACCGACGATGTAACCATTTATATATTTAGGTGCAAATACTGCAGCAGCATCAGAAACAGACTGGGATTCTTGGTATAGATGCCCAGTGTAGGAACCCCATTCGCCGTACGAGTAACACTTTAAACGGTCTTCTGCATGTCTAGAATCTCATCGTACCCGTCTGCTATTATGATCACTTCCCTTGCGGCACTATATCGGTTCCGTAAGGAGGCGCGGGAGCGGGGATACGATCCCGAGCCCGAAGACATTCGGGCCGAGAGGTCCCGGTTCCACGGGATCATGGTGGCGGAGTGGGAGCGACGACTTGAGCAACGACGCGCAGGGCATGCCGTCATAGAGGCGGTAAGGCCCATCATGGGGGAATGGCTCGAGAGGCCACATGGCAGCCTCTCGTATCGACTGACGCAGATTATCACCGGGCACGGGTGCTTCGGGAGATATCTGTGTCGGATCGAAAAGGAGCCAACGTCCGAGTGCCATCACTGCGACGCGAGCGAGGACACGGGGCTGCACACGCTCACCGAGTGTCCGGCATGGGCCGGACCGAGGCGGGAGCTAGTGGCGGCCCTGGGAGTGAGAGTTCTCACCCTCGCCACCCTGCTCACAGCAATGGTCCGCTGCGCGGACGCGTGGGCGGCCGGCGTCTCCTTCAGCGAGCAGGTAATGGTCGTGAGGGAGACGGCGGAGCGGGAGAGGCGGCGCGAGCGGGAAAGACTCGCGGATCGCGCCGCCCACGCGCGCAGGCAACTCGGGCGTCGGAGGGCACTGACTGACCTCCGTCCCCCATGAGCGCGGGCCTGGGGGTGACGGGTGGAGCCGCCTGTCACCCCAGCAGAAGCAGGCCACGGCGGCGGCGCGCTGAATAGTGCGCCTCCCCATTCCGGGGGCGAGTTGGGGACACCGTTGTCCCCCCTCCTGAGGAGGGCCAGTCCGTAAGGGATGGCCCTGGGTCAGCCGGGGTGCGAGGGATATGTCTATGACAACCTCACCTCCGGCCTAGCACCAAGACCCACAGTCGGCGTGCGGTTTTAGTCGGTTTGAGTCCGACATAACCTCCCCTTCCGGCTCCGGCAGGGGGGTATCCGAGGGGATTTCCGCACGAAAAAAAAAAGCTATTATGATCACTACTAGTGATGTAATAAATTAATTGAAAATTATCGATAGGGTACAGACAATGTCAAAATTTACTGAAAGTAACCATATTCAAATTGAAATAACTAACGTATAAGGAGTTCCATAATCCACAAAAGACCAAGTTAATTACATTACATGTTTTGATTTTTAATGCACGCACGCTAAGATAATCAATAAATTAAATTTTAAGCTACTTTGATCATTAACTGTAGGTACCACGTTTCTCTAATTTCTAATTTACATTACAACAATCGGCAACGCATGTGGAGTGCTGAACAAACCATGTTCAGCACAAATCATTGTGCTGTATATTTATTTTGTAAACTTAATCTGTTCATCGACATACGTTTGTGCAAGAAACTCGAGATTCAAACTCAAGTGGTTGATCACTAAATTCAAAGTTTAATTACTTGTTGAAGCCACTTTCGTGGTAAAGTGGTTTGTTTTGTGTAGTCAAATAAATTAGGACGTTTCTTTTCCTATGTGAAAGTTTGTATGTTTGTGCTTCTGTAACCCAAAATCAGGTGAATGGATTTCAATGAATTGTGTCACTCAATTCCTATCCTTGATTAATACATCCAGGTCTATATTATTGGACGACATTTTACATGTGTCAGTTGGCACAATTTTAAAGTCTACGTAGATGAAATTTAAAAAGCAGAAAAAGTGATTTAGGTTTGTTTAATATTGATATGTCCAAATTTCAAACCGAAATTAAAATACCTTTCGTAATTACTGCTGAAAATATAATAAATTTTGTAACAGATATTACATAAAAAGTTTAAAGCTGCAATATTTTGGTACATCATTCTTTAACCCAACCAAATTAAAATTGTACAAAGAATCATATTGTTTCATTACTTATTGTGTAATACACAATTAATTAAAAAATCACAACTTTCTAATAGACTTATAAAGAAATACAAAAACAAATGAACATACCAATTATAATTAAACCCTACCAAGTTTAATTATAATAAAGTTAAATAATCTGTACACAATGAATGTTTGATTGTAATTAATTAATCACTTTCAAATGCCAAATGAAATATCAATAAAGTCAAATACAATGCCTTCATTATATTGTACCTAATACCCTTCTGATCTGAATGTTACCTGCTCCCGTACACATTGTGCTCGGATAAAGAAGGTTAATAGTTTTTTTTATAATTAATTAAACTGAGAGTTTAATTATTAGTTATTGTGTTAGATGAAATTATTGCGCAGTATGTGTAGAACATGATTAAATGAGAGAAATGGGAAAGCAGATGTTACTGGATGTGGAAATTAAGTTTAAAAAGTATGCTGACATGGACTGAATTTGTGAAACAAATGAGTACCTACTGAGTAATTATGGTGCACATTGGGAGAGGCCTTGTGGGCTAATTAATTGATGCAGTATTTAAAAATTCAATCATTGGCCGTGTGTTTCCCGGCAGAGAACCATTGGGCCATCCCATCTCTTCCTATGCGGTGTCGTAAAAGGCGACTAAGGGATAGGGCTGTTTAACATCATACAGATATATATAGCCCAGACTCAATATATTCTGGCTATAACATGGGACCGAATACAATTATTGGTGAAATGTGGGTGTTATTCACCTCTGCGTAACTGTTGAGAGAATGAATGAAAGAAGACTAACGAAACGGGTGTATGAGGCCAGTGTGGAGGGTACTGTCGGTAGAGGAAGACCTAGGCGCACTTACCTGGACCAAATCGGGGAAGTTTTAGAAAAGGGGCAGGTCAGGAGTACCCTAAACCGACGAGCATGCATGAAGAATGTAATGAGAGTGAATGAAGCGAGAGTAGTATGTCAGGATCGTAGCAAATGGAGATCCGTGATCTCTGCCTACCCCTATGGGAAACAGGCGTGATTTTATGTATGTATGTATGTATGTAACTCTCCGGCGGTGCTAAAGGCTATATCGAGAGCATCATCAAATCAGCCTCGTGTAAACTAGGAGTCCTAAACAGAGTGAGACGTTTTTTGACGCCGGCGCAGCGGTGCCTTCTATACAAGACCCAAACAAATTCTCACAGATAAGACATGTATGAATAAAAAAAATGTATGTATTATTATTCAAACAGATGTACAGTACAGGAGGCTACTGTCAATATTTAATAAGATGGTACCAAAAAATACCGTTTTTTAACAGTAAACAAGTAGCTAAAACAATAATTACTTTTAATTCAGAATCAACCATGACCATATTTTTTACAAAAAAAAGCCGAAAATCACGATAACGATGTACGAACAAAACACGCACTTTAATTTTTTAATTATCCGTAAAACTATTGTCGGTAACCCTACAGTTGTACTTTTAAGAATAACAACAGAAATTGCCACTTTTTTCGTTGGCGACAATTGGTGAAAGTACCTATTAGTTCAAAACAACACAACTTTTTTTATTTTATTGGCTACGGTTGTTATAGTAGATCGTTATTATTGCATTTATTTTGCGTAATTACATTAATTTGTTGACCACCTCGGTGAATGCGAATGAAGTCTGCAATGATCTTGTTATGTGCTACAGTAGGAATTTCACCTCCGGCAACCAAGGACCCAAGACGGCGTGTATTTTAGTCGGTTGGAGTCCGACATAACCGCCTCCACCAGCTCCGTGGGGGTGGTATCCGTGAGGATTTTTCGCATGATAAAAAAAAAGGTATAGCTCTATTCATAGATCTTGGACCTAAATCGCGAGATGTAATAGGCCCTTTTTTTTCCGTGCGGAAATACACTCGGATACCCCCCGCCGGAGCCGGAAGGGGAGGTTATGTCGGACTCGAACCGACTAAAACCGCACGCCGACTGTGGGTCGTGGTGCTAGGCTGGAGGTGAGGTTGTCATCGACATATCCCTCGCACCCCGGCTGACCCAGGGCCATCCCTTACGGTCTGGCCCTCCTCAGGAGGGGGGGACAACGGTGTCCCCAACTCGCCCCCGGAATGGGGAGGCGCGCTTAGGTAGGAAGGCTTAGCTTAGCTTAGCTTAGCTTAGGAAGGTATATGAATCGAGCTATACATGTTTTTAGAATTCCCTAGCTAGGAGAAAAAGCGTGAGGCTGGTTAAGATGGTTACCAGACTTTCCATACTTCCGTTTTTCCATTATTATAGTTACAAGCGAAAATATTTATAACTCCATAATTCAAGTTATTTATTTTATCGAATATTTTTATGTCATAGTTTAATTAGTAGAGTAAACAGTAAAATTATTTAGAGAATATGTGTATTATGAGTGTTGTAATCATTACTTAAGAATTTTTAATATAAAGCGCGTATTATACACCGAAAGGGTCCTTTTGAATCACTCTATCTATAAAGAAAACCACCTTTTTTTTTTTTTTTTTTAACCGTGGGGGAAAATCCTTCTTGGATGTTATGCCGGACTCCTACCGACTAAAAACCCCCACGGTAACGCCCAGAAGCCTATGGATGGGAGCCCCGGGCAAGCCCTCGGAAGGATGTCCCAGGACTCCCATCAGACCTACGGATACAATTGCGGCCTCGTCTCGGGGGTGGTTCGGGTGCTATCCCGCGTCTATGGGGGGGTTTTCGGGTGTTATCCCGCTTCTTAGGGGGGGGGGGGGGGGGGGCGTGCGTGAATCCCTCACGTCACGCTGCCGTCATGGGCCTGCTTCTGTAAAGACGGTGAGCAGCCAACTCACCGTCCTCAGGCCCCCGGTCATGGAGGCCGATGGTCTTCGACGAAGACACGTCGGCGGTGCCCAAGCCGCCGACTGCGGAACTCGGGTGGGAGAGTTTTCTCCCGCTCTCGCCCCGCCGCCTCTTTCACGAGCATGACCTGCTCACAGAAAGAGGCGGCGCAGTCCCACTTACTCCCGCTGGAGACCATGGCTCGCACCATGGCTCGCACCATGGTCTCGAGCGAGAGGGTGCCCACGCCCAGACCCACCACAAAGAAAACCACCTTAGAAATCCATAGCGACAGACAGACAGCGATAGCGACCTTGTTTTATACTATGTTGTGGAGTGAAATCTTAATTATTAAACAGAAAGTTTTAAGTACTGAAAATTAAACGACAGCCCTATCGACAAACATGTCGACATCGATACACTCGTGATTTATCGATAGCTAGCTGACGTCACAGTTAGATTAACAACGCTGTGACTTCGCGTGTTTCGATATTGATGAGTTACGGTATTTTTACATGAAAAGATTCGAAATTTCACGCCGCCATTGTGTAACAATAGCAGAATTGTATGAAGATGTCCATAACGTTAAGTTTCGACCCACAATTCAAATTACTAATACGTTCATGAAGAATGAAGATTTTAAATTAAGTTAATGAAGACATTCCGCTTTGTCAGATTCTGAATTATTCTTAGAATTATTCAAGTATAAGTTTTCTGTGTCTAATGAGATATCTTTTTAAAATTTGGGATGAATTATTTAGGTATGCTGACTCCACTGTGCATGTCATTAAACTATCTAAAAGCGATTTAAATTTATAAGGAAATACGAAAATGTATCAAATCATCTCCTCTAGCTTTATTGGCCTTTTTGGGACCAAATTTTTTTGTTTGAGATTTTGCTAAGAGCTAAATCAGTGCCAATATCTTTAAACATGACTAAAAATCGTTAGATTTCAAAAAAGGAATCACAAAGCAAAAATTCATCATAAATTGATGAATTTTACATAATACATAGGTACATGATTTATAGAAAAATATAATGGAATATGAAGATTGTGATCGGTAAATTAAAGCTGATTTTGACCTGCGTAGCGGTAAGCGTTCATCTACTCCGCTCTGCGCAAATATATATCTACGCGCGAAATCTATTTGCATTGGTCTGAGTGTTTCTATGTCTAATGACTATAATGAGCATGTATCTGCAAAGCTATATATGTAGTTCTAGAATCTATAGTTATGGCAAAGCATAGATCCAAACTAAGTATAATTTGATGCCAGAATGTTCATACTTAGATAAAAATTGATTTAAACGTATGAATAAAATGGCAAACAAATATAACACATTCAAATAACACTAATCTTACGAATTCACGTTACGATTTATTATGTGCAGATATAGAGGCGACAGCTAATAAATTGTGATATGATCCGGTAAAGTTAGATTTATTTGGAGGACAAATAAAGTCAAATTCCATAAGACATCAATATCATCATCATCCTAGCATTGAGACTAGTTGTATTCGAAGATCTGCTTGCTAATAGACTTGGCGAACATGATTAGTGATAAAATACTTTATAGTAGCTACTGCCATTTAACCTCTTAGATCCGAAAAAGACATCTTTGCGGAGTCTCGGCTGTTGGTAGGCAGGTGATCCCAGCTGCATGCAAAGATTTGCTTAATTTAAGACTTGATTGACACGTTCTTGCCATATGACTTCCCAACTCTGAAAAGGATTTGGATTTCTAAGAGTTGACTTAAATTAACCTTCCCTTTCAGCTCCGGCAGGGGGGTATCCGAGGGGATTTCGGCACGAAAAAAAAAAATACACTGGTAATCATTGCAAAAGCAACTACAGCACCATTTGACCTACTCTGAGGTCATCTTGGCCATAGACTCAGCTATAATATTTACCAGAATCGTAAATTTCACGATACTTATTAAACTATCTCGTCTCCACGAAAGTATCCCATTGCAGTGAAATTACACTTCATTGTGTAATTTTAAGTTATTATATCGGCGTGATTGGTGCTTTGCATGTGTGTGTTATTTGAACATCTGGAAATAAATGAATATTGAATTCAAAGATCAAGGTACAGGTCAAGATGGTAAAAAACATGTCAAATTGAACCAGCCAGTGCGCGATTTACGTCGACTCTTCAGTTTTGCTATGACTGTGTGATATATTATATGCCTTAGCAATAGGGGTGTCACTTGGAGCTTGTGAGCATTAAAAAAAAATATTCAGACGTATAAGTAATTGATTACAATATTATACAACCAAGTTTATCTATAATGTATGAATGTGATTTTTTTATTATCCTTAAGGTGGCAGACAAGCACATTACCCACCTATGGGTAAGTCGTTACCTTGGCCTATGTACACCTTCAGTTCAGCTGCAGTTTTTCGGTCGTCATAGTCAATAGGGTAAAGGCATACATTTTATGACATGTCGAGTCAAGTCATACTCCTTATAGGATTGAAAATCGAAAACTTGGTAAGATTTAATTTAAATGTGAAACTTTTCTTCTTCTACTTGACTGAATTGAATTGAAACATGAAAAAAAAATTGAAGAAATATTGAAACTCTAGTACCAATAACTACGTATATATACATGACTTAACATATAATACAATTATAAAAATGCGACTACTGACGCTTAAAAAAGTTAAAATAAGTATAAGAAGTGTTAAAACTATTTTTTGCAACGAAATCGTAGCCGAAGGCCGTTGGTTTTTGCTTCATAATGTCACTCTTATGTCAAAATTATATAAAGTTTAAATATATTATTAGCATAAAAAGTTTGAAGCTCCGCCTGCCGAAGTAAATATAAATCTGTGTTTATAAATAACTTTGATACCGCGCCATCTATTGAATTTAAGTTTAATGAGGCTTTTTTACATCATGTTTTCATTTTACATAATGAAGAGGACTTAATGTAGTTCATAGAAATATGATAAAACTTTAATGTTTAGGTTCACATGAGGTGCACAAGACATGTTACATACACGTGATTTTTTTCGTGTGGAAATCCCCACGGATATCTCCCTCACCGGAGCCGGAAGGGGAGGTTATGTCGGAATCGAACCGACTCAACGCCTGAGGGTCATGGTGCTAGGCCGGAGGTGAGGTTATCTTCGACATATCCCTTGCAGCCCGACTGACCCAGGGCCAACCTTTTTGGTCTAGCTCTCCTCGGGAGGGGGGACAACATGACGTTCGAGTTTCGATGTTTAAAACTGTTGATCGATAGCACTTTGTGGAAAGTACAAGTGTCCATGCAGTATGTTTAACAAACACATACTGCATGGACACTTGATTTTTTCTGCAGTCGTAGTGCAACATATCGTCAACGTATGCGAGGGTCTAGCACTATCTTCTTGCTTTAATTTTTCCAAGTGACTACAATATGGGGTCAAGAAGAGCATTAGGAGGTTCTCATAGGGTTAGCAGTACATCCCTAGAGGAGTGCCCCGCGTGGGCTTGGGAGCGCCGTGCTCTCATCGTCCCCACGACGGACCTCTCGCTGCCGGCTCGCCATCGCTATGGTCGACGGCGGCGATGAGGTGTGGGCAGCAGTTCAGACGGTTATCTTGCAGAAGGAGGCGGCGGAGAGGGAGACGGAATGTGACCCACTTTCCCTCCCACAGCGCCGAAAGAGAACCGGGGCTCGGAGGAGGCGGTACCACCAACTCCTCCCCCCCTAACCAGGCCGGGCAGTAGACTGCCCTTACATAGGCCTCGAGGTTGAAGGCGCACGTCGTGGCGGGTGGCAAAAGGACTCCTCTTCTGCCGCACCAGAGACGGGCCTGCCGTCGATCAGTGGCGGGCGACCCACACGACGATGGCGGAAGATGCCGCCATCGTAGATATGTGGTGACGACGGACACCGTGGTGGTTTAGTGGGTAGTCTAGCCTCCTTCGGAGGCTAGGAGTCCCACACGAAGCCCACCCTCTGCCCCCATGGGGGGTGAGCGAAGTGCTTAGACGCATTCCACCACGTAAAAAAAAAGGGTTAGCAGTACATGTCTAATACTCTTAGCGTTGCACAAGTGTGTAGGTCACGACAAATTCTCTCCATCTAACCACTCCACCTACTTAAGTGCTATGAATTAACCTAATTGCAAGTAAGCATTAGTCTTTAGCACCCTTCAGAATTGCCATAAAAGATGTAACAAGTAAAACTTTGAGTTGTAGTTGTAGGCGTTGTAAAATGAATTTTAATGAGTTTCTAGTATAGTTATCGGCACTCGCAACCTAATGAATGGTTATATTTGCTTTGGTTATGAGTGAGATACACTCTGCATAATGTAACAAGCTACCAAACAAGCATACTAATCTGTTTATAGTCAAGAGACTGATCGCAGATAAAATAAACCAACAAAAAAAAATCTCGATCCCAATCTACTATATAAAAATAAGTCGGGTTTTCCTTCCTGACGATATAACTCCAGAACGCCTTTACCGATTTGGCTAATTTTGGTCTTGAATTATTCGTGAAAGTCCAGGGAAGGTTTTTACGGCGAGAAAAATTCGAATAATTGCCGGGAACCGACATCCACGCGGGCGGAGCCGCGGGCAAAAGCTAGTCACGTATAAAAATGAATCTATGCGAACTACGCATTTTTGAAGTGTCTTTTGAGGATAATAGTACGGGGCAGATGACCTCGAATCCGTCAATCACGTTAACCAAGATTGCTATTCTCACGATTTGGGGTTTAAATATATGTCGGGAACTATATGAAATAATTAACTAGCTACAGTCATGTTCGAGTACTGTGGGTGCTGAACATAACCACTTGCGATTACACCACTACTTACAAGTGGGTTCAAGAACTGTACACTACGTAATAAGGCTAAGGACTTCTTTGTAGTACTAAGATGGCAAACAAGACATGGTTAATTGTAATAATTGTTAATTTTTCACGCCGGAGCAGCGGTGTCTTCTATACAAGAACCAAATTCGTTCCTGCGTGGAATACTGCTCACATCTCTGGGACGGCTCCGCAAAGTACTTACTAGATGCTCTCGACAGGTTGCAGTGACGTGCGGTTCGCATTATTAGGAATCCTGAGGTCACGGACACCCTCGAGCCTTTGCAGATGCGTAGAGATGTTGCGTCTTTGGCAGTATTCTACCGTCTCTACCATGGCGAATGTTCTGACGAGCTCTTCCAATTAGTCCCACCCTCTCCTTTCCTACACAGGACGACATGTGCAGGGCTAAGATGCCATCCATATACGGTGCAGAGTATACCAGCTAGAACCAAGCGTTTCAGCGACTCATTCGTATGCCGCACCATTAAGACCTGGAACTCCCTGCCAGCTCACGTGTTTCCTTCTTCCTACAGTCCCGGGTCCTTTAAGCGGGGCGTGAAAAGACATCTAACGAGGCCGTCAAGCTGAGTGCCACCACTGTTAACATGGTACATGTTTCCGATGGTGACCCTCTTTCCAAGACTTTGCCTTTAGCTTAACATCAGGCGAGGTGAAGTCAAACTGACGTGTCCTATATAAAAGAAATATAGGTTCAGAGGTTTGGGTGGACACTTGCAGTACAAGTGAATCTATCGAAATTTCTATTCATCATCATAATTTTAAAGTTTTTTCTAGTTGCATCTGAAGCTTTCATCATGGAGCCTGACGTGCGCTTTCTCCTTTTTCTTCTTTAAGACTTGGTTCAAAAGGTTTTTACAGGAGCAATAGTGAAGAAGCATTATGCTTAAGTGTATGCGGGTTAAATATCACTAAAAGATTAAAAAAGGATCACTTGCAACACGACCGATTTACTATTTTATCTCTATTCCTAATATTCGTTATCTGTTAATTTATTATCTGCACCAAATAAATTCACTAAAATATATAGTAAGACTAACAAAAATTAATGCACTTCATCGTCGATTTTTTATTCCAGTGACGATATTATGACATTAATATTAAGAAATATCGAAAATAGAGGTGAGTCACACTGACATCATAAAAATCATCGATAAGTATCGTTCATCTGACCTTTGTGGTAAGATAAATGCGGTCTGTACAGAGGTCGGGGTGGGCCATTAGATACGATATTTACTGAGATGCTCAAAAAATTCACTTTCGTTGTCGAAGGATATTTAAAATTTGAACTGGAGAAAGTATACTCTGATAAGTTATCCTTTACGGTACTGTATGAGCTATGTTACTTTCCATCAGCTGGCCTGGGTGTAAGCATTCAGTTGTTATGTTATATATTAACCAGCTAATATTTTACCCCTATTGTATGGTATGGTATGGTATCAATGGCTGTTGTCCGCAACTCCACGACAAGGTTCGGTTTTTGCGTGAGGGTGGGATTTGATTCGATCCACCCCAACTCGTTCAAGAACTTCAGCAGGCTATTCACGCTGCTGGTGATCTCCCGGAGCGTACCTGTGTTTCCGAAGTACCTGTGTACGTGTAAGTGTACCTCTATTGTACAAACAGCATTAACATTTATATATTTGGCAACTTTACGTGTACATTATTTGTATTAAAATCTATATCCAAATCGGTTCATCCGTTTGACACACATAGACACATCAAACTCATAACACCCCGTCGTTTTTGCGTCGAAGGTTAAAAATAGATTACTGCAGGTATCACATAATCTAAAATCCAATGAAAACTGTACAATTAACAATAGGTATAAAAGGCAATCATTAAACTCAAATGATATCAAATCGCCACTAAAGCTCGAGGAAGTATCTATCTATGATGGTATATTTATTATCGCTGAACTAAGAGCCATGCTCGTAATCTTAAATCTATAAAACAATATCGATATCGATGCGAGGGCGGCGCGGTCCCGCCCTATACGAATAAATATTTAATTAAACTTATGAGAGCGCACGGATTTGTGCTTAGTTATTTGTTTGTAACAGTTTTTATATAGATATTACGATCGCAAGCGGATCTGTGAATGAATCCGTCATCACTTCATTCAATTGCGCTTTTTTATATCGCACATTTGATTTATATGTACACACGTAAGTCAGAGATAAGATTTACTTATGCACTTTCTTAATATTGCTATTTAATTATAATAACTTATAATAATAACACTCATTACTCACTCTCTGGGAGGTATATGAGTTGGTGCAGATTCTGAGTAATTATGTTTGTTAGTCGCTGTTTTCTCGAGGTTTCCTTTGTATTAATTCTACTGTCGAATAATGAATATGGATTTCAATAATATGTACTATTTCACATTACATGGGTTGCAACGGATAACTTTACGTGAATAAAATAATAGTAGGTAAATCTGATAGGGTTTGGTCAATTTGGCAATCTAATATTAAAAAGAGAACTGAAGCTAGAAGAGAGTAAGAGTATCAGTAGATGACTCCACCATCGCCTGAAAGACGGATAAAAATATAAGAGAAATTTGAATCTCTTCGGGCGTGGCTCGGTGGCCTAGTGGTTAAGGCATTCCCCCTGCAAGGGAAAAGTGGCGGGTTCGATTTTATTTCTAACTTTTTCCTGATGTATTCGTTCTGTATAGTTAGCATACCTAATGCTTTAACAAACATTGACATAAACTAACTTTTAAACTCTCGCGTTCCATGATATACATAAATTATAACGGGAATTAACGCGATCATGGTATAGGTACATACTTATAGCCTACACATACGGACAGATACCTACACGCCACGTCTCATCACCATCCCCGACACCTGCAATCCGTTATGACATCAGTCAGGAACAGAGCTTATGATCTCTGTGACCCTGAACATCTGGAGCGAGAGCTGAATCATGTTCAGGAGGTACTCAAAAATAACGGATATAAGGTGAACAGACGACGGAAACAACAGGCGTTGAAGCGGAGACATCCAGAGGTGAGCAGACAGCCAGCCTATATGCCCTATGTCAAGGGAGTAACGGACAAAGTCGGCTCCGTGTTAAAAACATACTCCATTCCGACAGTATACACACCAGGCATAAAAGTAAACAATATAGTGGGTACACCAAAGGATGTCTTACCGTTACAGTGTCCGGGTGTCTATAAGATAGATTGCAGCTGCGGTAGTTCGTATATAGGCCAAACGAAGCGGACTATTGCTGAACGAGTCAAGGAACACATCGCAGCTGTAAAGAATCGCCAGACTGCTAAATCCGCGATCGCAGAACACCTGCTAGAAGCAGGTACTAATCACTGGATTGAATTCCACCAAACGCAAGTCCTCTCCACCGAACGTCACTTCTACTCAAGAGCTGTACGTGAAGCGATTGAAATCAAGAAGCATACAAATTTCAATCGGGAAGATGGATTTAAGTTATCTGCAACATGGACTCCAGTGATAAAAAACATGCAGCCTCGCTTTTCTGCGCAGTCGGATAGACAACGGACAGTTAGCGTACAGAATAGGGACACTGTGAGTGTTGTATGTGACGGTACATGGCGAAAATAAAATATCGAGAATGTGCGGGTAGATGAAGAACCTACTACCTCACGGACTCGAAGACGGCGGGCGTGCACTACTGCGCCAGTCAGCCTGTGACCACGGCCGGTGTAACCTGGTCGAAACGTCAGGCAAATCAAAGGTATGTACCTATACCATGATCGCGTTAATTCCCGTTATAATTTATGTAAAACATTGACATAGTAATAATATTAAAAAACTAGGACATACCTATTACCCAGCGCTATCTACAGCAACCAAAACTAAGCATGACATTAAACGTTGTACGTTTATTACCGCTTAATGTAACTTAATTACACCTCCATAGGATTTCGCGGATAATTCACCAAGAGACCCGGTCCGGTACGATTCCCATGCACCTATGGGGAGGTGCAACCATAATTAATACACGCCCACCTTCGGCCCCATAGATATATGTGTTATTTTTGTAGGAATTTTGATTTATATTGTATGGATATGTATGTGGGCGAGGCATGGGTAGGTGGAGTGAGTCGTGAAGATCATTGAAAATAGGTGAGGGTAGATTGTAGTTAATTTATTGGACTAGTTTAGATTGGTTAGTAAAATAATATATATGTTATTCATTTTTTTACTGATAATTTAATACTTTAGTATATAAATCGGGCCAAGTAAGGAAATCAGTTCGAAAAACATCCGAAAAAATGAAACGGTATGAAAGGAACTTGGGATGAAGCCCAACTGAACGCCCAAACTGTGGAATGAACTCCCTGCCGTGATTTTCCCAAGCTACTATAATATGGAGTTGTTGTGCATTAGAAGGTTATAAACCCCTGGTGTTGCATAAGTCCATAGGCCGCGGTAACCACTTTCCATCAGGTGGGCCGAGTGCTAGTCTGCCATCTAAGTTGTAAAAAAAACACTCTGTTTTGGATTTCAATCCCGTTTTGCATGACGAAATTTTACAATGTAATATAGTTTTTTATTTATTTATTTATTCCGGTGCGCAAAACGAATTACAGTCTTTTGAAAACAATAATACTGGAATGTAACTTAACTGCATGTACACACGGGTAAAACAATATAAAAAAAATTGAAAGCTTTTCTTCAAGAAATATTTGAAATCCTGGCCATTAAACCCACTCCTAGCATAAGCAATATTAAGCTTAGTAGGAGGGGTTAAAGCGAATATTCGTTTTTTTTAGCTTTAGCTCGCGGCTCCGCCCGCGTGGAAGTCGGTTATCGCGACCAAACATAGCCTATGTACTTTCTCAAGGTCTAACCTATCCCTAGACTAAATTTCATGAAAATCGGTTCAGTGGTTCAGGCGTGAAAGCGTAACATACAGACAGACAGACAGAGTTACTTTCGCATTTATAATATTAGTATGGAAGTATGGATTTCGGTCGCTAATATTTAAAAAAAAAAAACAATTGACGTATTTATATATCTTTTAAGGCCAAACTGCTATGGAGGATGTCTTGCAGAATTTTAGTGAATCTGTTAAAGTTGGAATCAAATATTTCTAAAAGTTTGTTCTTGTTTGCCCCCTCGTTATATTGGCGGGCCATCCTGAGGAGAAATTTTATTCCTGGATACCTGAAGAGAAAATTGATTTGTCTCATTAGACCTACGTGCGCTAAATTTTAATTAATTGAAGTGATTCGAATTTGTCCAAATAAACTAGATCAAAATTAAAGTGCGTCGAATTTCTAATTGCCGCACTTTGACTTTGCAAAGTCTACCTTGGTAATCGAATAAACCGCCCAGGGTCTAGGCAATATCTTAGAATTAAATAAGGCCGCCCACGCGCGCAGGCAACTCGGGTGTCGGAGGGCACTGACCTCCGTCCCCCATGAGCGCGGGCCTGGGGGTGACGGGTGGAGCCGCCTGTCACCCCAGCAGAAGCAGGCCACGGCGGCGGCGCGCTGAATAGCGCGCCTCCCCATTCCGGGGGCGAGTTGGGGACACCGTTGTCCCCCTCCTGAGGAGGGCCAGACCGTAAGGGATGGCCCTGGGTCAGCCGGGGTGCGAGGGATATGTCTATGACAACCTCAACTCCGTCCTTTTTTTTTTTTTTTTCGTGCGGAAATACTCTCGTATACCCCCCCTGCCGGAGCCGGAAGGGGACGTTATGTCGGACTCGTACCGACTAAAACCGCACGCCAACTGTGGGTCTTGGTGCTAGGCCGGAGGTGAGGTTGTCATCGACATATCCCTCGCACCCAGGCCCAGCTGACCCAAGCTGACCCAGGGCCATCCCTTACGGTCTGGCCCTCCTCAGGAGGGGGGGACAACGGTGTCCCCAACTCAGGAGAACCTCACCTCCGGCCTAACACCAAGACCCACAGTCGGCGTGCAGTTTTAGTCGGTTCGAGTCCGACATAACCTCCCCTTCCGGCTCCGGCAGGGGGGATATCCGAGGGGATTTCCGCTCGAAAAAAATAACTTAAAAAATTAATAAATAAGGCTATTTATTTTTTCAGAATAAAAAAATAAACACAAATTTATATCGATACTAATAAATACTGCCTCATGTTTTGTGAGATTTTATAGCAAATAAAAAATGTAATCGCAAAAAGCCACAATAACTCAAAAATTTATTCGATACAATAATCAATATTAGAGATCGATATTGGCACATTTTATTACTCTAAACTGTATTTTATAATTAGATAAACGCTAACTCTGGGTTGCACCATCTTACTTTAACATTAACAGTGCAGGCTGTTAAAGCATCGGTCAAGTACAAAATATGTTGCACCATTTGACAACAGTTAATATGACGTCAATACTTGACGTTAACCGTAACCGGCCACGGTCGGCCGATTATTGTCATTGTAGACGTTAAATTGGTTAAAATTTGACATTAAGAAGGTGCCTATATTATAAGTATAGAACGAAGGAGTTTGATTTGATATCTTAATTGATCAACATAAGTACTAACAGCAAATGAAAGCTAGTACGTGTACGTGTAGTATTATTAATTAATAAAAAATACCCATAAGGAATTTGACGTAAATAATGTTTCAATTGACTTGCAGCTCTGATAACTTTAACCGAGCTACTAAAAATACTGGTGCAACACATTTAGCAGGAACTGTTAGTCATTGTTACTTTTAATTTGTTACTTTTACCAGGCAGTATGGTGCAACCAAGCCTAACTCATTTATAGTTACAGCACTATTAACAAAGCTCTAATTAGTCATTACAGGAACGCGAAAGGTGTTATTACACATTCCATTATCAGGTATATGAAAGACTAGCTGAGACCTGCGATTTCGCCTGCGTATATTGTGACTTTGGAATTAATTGGTGTCAACCCACTCTGATCAAGTTTAAAAATTTAAGTCTGATCAAGACTTTTCAGTTCGATATTTACGTCAATTGCGAACAAACAGATAAAAAAAGGTTTCTGAAAATCTAATTTAATATAACCCAAATATTTTCTGAAATGTTAAGTATTTTTCTAAATTTTTTGTGAAGGGAAAATCCATTGAACCCGCGACACCGTTACCGACACCTTTTTTGTCAAATTTTGACAATTCACCGTTTACGTCAAATAAGTAGGTACATAAATTGGTGAAGGTTTTACGTCTGTCGGAACTCTGTGTTGTTTTTAATATCTCCAACGTACAGACACGAGTGATTTACCATTTTATGCTAGTATATGAATATAGATTTATGTTCGATTAGCCGTACGCCCATGAATGTGCTCACACCTGCACTCGATGCAAGTTGCTTCGCAAATTGATTAAGAATCTATTTTACTTTAAATTGAATTTATCTTCAATCGGATACAGCAGTCTTTACTGTTTATTATTTTATTTATACACTGCAAAACGTGAGTTAATGGCTTGGCTTCCTGTAATCTAAAAAAGGTGCATGAGGATTCGCCGAGATGTAAGTCACCTGCAAGTTGGTTCATCTGCTGATTGAAAGACGAGATTCGCCTTTATAATCACAGTCTACGTCGAGTCGTGTTTACTCCCCTACCGCAATCCCTGAAAGATGAAACAAAAGTCCTGTCATGACTTACGGAGCCGAAACGTGGACACTGACGGTATAACGTAAAGGTCGCGCAGTGGGCTATGGAGCGAGCTATGCTTGGAGTTTCTCTGACGGAATTCGATATGAGGTCATCCGATATAGAACCAAAGTTACCGATACCGTTCGCAGAATAAACAAGTTAAAGTGGCAATGGGCTGGCCACATCCGTCGAAGGACTGGCTGTCGTTGGAGCAGACGAGTCCTAGAGTGGAGAACTCGAGAAAGTAAAGGAAATGTAGGTACCCCCTAGCCAGATTGACTGACGACTGGATGCGGAAGGATGAAGATCGAGTGAACTGGCACACATTGGGAGAGACCTATGTCCAGCAGTGAACTGCGGTGAGCTAGTTGATTGATTGATAATCACAATAAATGATGAAAATGAATGAATGCATGATATAAACGCAATCATTGTGTTTATATCATTCATGGGGCAAATTTCATTGATATTTCATTGATTTCATTGAAATATTTTTTTTAAGAATATTAATACTTAATAAATAAGCACATGATGGGTAACGCACTACTGATCCTCTTAAAACCAAGGCACAGATCTTTTTAAATGAAAAAGAAGAGTACAGGAACGAGGAGTGTCGAATTTTCTTTAAAGGACTTTCAAACCCGAGAGGAAATCCTACGCCAGGGGCTTGTCTGTTCTTGAACAGATGCACCCAAAACGCATATCTAGTTGGCTCGAGTCTCAAGGATTTTGGCAGGTCATCTACACCCTTAAATTAATTCCTAATCCTATGTCTATAATCTATGCCGCGATATTATGACCTCGAACTCACTGAAAGCTCACGGGTTTCCATCTACCTAGACTCCCGGGTCCTTTAAGCGGGGCGTGAAAAATCATCTGATGAGGCCGTCAAGCTGAGTGTGACTATTGTTAGTAGGTACATGTGTTAATGGTGACCTTCTTTTCGAGACTTCACCTTTAGCTTACGATCAGTCGAGGTGAAGGCAAATTGCCTTGTCCTTTTACAAAAAAAAAATGTCCAATAAATACGTTCTACAAGCATCCTTACAGTATAAAATTACTCTGTATCTATTATAATGGCTTAGAGCATGACATAGCTCGTATTAGAAGTTTGTTTTAAGTCCACAGTACAAAGGCCGGAGTTCAAAGTGGGGGTCCAACGAAGAACAGGAAGATTCAGTGCATTGTTTAGTAGTTTAACAACCAATCAAATGGATATGTAGCAATGTAAAATGCACGAGCTTGTAACTTGATAATACACAAACGAGTAGAAAATTTAATTTACGCATAAACTTTATAGTCGAAAGTTGTTATAATAAAAGTTTATGCGTGTTTATTGATGTCCTTAATAGTCTTAATGGTTTTTAATATAACTATTTAATAGCTAAGGGTTCTATGAAACGTATTAAAACTGTTATACTTGAACTTTAATGATACAATATTATACCATTCCACTGTCTATCCTAAGGGGTACAAATAATATTCATCAGTCTATTCTGTGGAAAATTATGCGTAGAACTGTGTGGCATTGCGCAAATCATGGTGATATATAAATGTTACATTACATTTAATTATAAAAATATAAAAAGCACCACATTTAGGTATTTCATATGAGTGATTAGACAGTTAATGTATTGCAATCCTCGTGATCCTGTCAATATGTATTGATGTGCGGACAGACATGATTGATTTCAGAGAAGAAGGAAGGAAGTATTATCACAATATAATTCAGAAGCGTATTACCTTTATAGAACTTTAAGCCGGCATAAAAAGCATAAAAGGCGGAAATTCACGTTCATACAGTAGTCAATATCAAACGATCAGTCATTAGTTATAAAACTAGCCCAATTACGTTGGTTCAAGATAGGTAGCAAGGTTACGAAATCGCACATCATCGCCATTTTTTTAAAGTACGATCCACATACTTCCTAATCATGTAGAGAATATGTGTATATATGTAATTATGGACCAGTATTGAACAAAAAAATCTGCATCAAAGGTTTTCCGTCAGCATCGCTACTACATACACAATCTAACCTCGACCGCAACACTGATTTGCGAAAATAAAACGAGTGAGGTTCGCAGGCGCCGCAGTAATGGAATAGTGAGGGGACATGTGGTTATAATATCGATAAGTTGAAAGTAATACTATACGAGTTAACCAAAAATGGCTATGTGGTTAAACTCTACGCCGTAGATGTAGGAGTAAGGGGAATTCCAGCTAAATCCCTGCTTAGCTTAGCTTAGCTATAGCTTATTTAAAAACCCCGGATTGCCAAGAGCTTCAGTAAGCTCTTTACTCAAACGAATATATCTAAAACGGCGTTGCTAGGATCTTGTCAAATTTGGATAGGTAGAGGGGGGAACACGACTGACGGTGGAGGTGAGCGCTGATGCATCATAAAGTGGCCACCCTAAACCTACACCTGGGTCACAAGTCCCAGGCACCATCACAGTGTTCCTCTCTGTACCACGCCATGGACCCGGCGACCGCACGGTGAATCCATGGAATGCTAAGAACCGGATCTCCCTCTTGAGGATAATTGAATAAGCTATGAAATAATGTGTGATAAGCAACATAATTATGGTGTCATCGTCAGAATATTTCCTTCTGCATTATCAGCGTTTTGCAGAATAAAAGCTAAAGGCATTTCATTGCTGAAAATGAACTTAATGCAAGCCTTTCTCTTTATTCGATTGCCAATCCAATTGGCATGCCTTTAAGGATTTCGTTCCCACCTAACCCCTGACCTTGTGAAGCCTTCACCAACGACTTGTCCCTCGATCACCTGTTTGTATTTTCAAATTGACATTTGACAGTATGAATTGCTCATTCAATATAATTAATTAAGGGATAGGTAGAAGTGTACTAGCACCCACGTTTTGCCAATTATGATTTTCGGTCCCACAACATAATAGAGGGCGAGCCTATTGTCGTCTAGAGGGTCTTTTGTATGTTTACTGACAGATGGATTATAGCCCTATCCCTTAGTCGCCTTTTACGACATTCACAAGAAGAGCTGGGGTGGTCCTATTCTACTCCACCGGGAACCAAAACGGTAATATGAATAATATTATTCTCATAATCATATAATAAAACGTAATAGTAAATAGGTACTAATATTAATCTTCCTTAATAATGATGTCCTTTAAACGTTTGACCTTCTTGATTTGCAAAAATATGCATTACTTTATTATTACGAGTTCGGTAGAGCAGGTTTACATCTAATAAATGATAAAGGTAAGAACAAAAATTTATAACTACCTCAAGATATTAGTGACACAGATGAATTACATCCATAATATTGATATTATGTGAACGGTTTATATTTTAGCTATAAAAACGTCGTATCAATAAATTATATTGATTCGAGTTTAAAGATTAAATCAATTTTAAACATCGACCTTATTAAAAAAAATGTAATAGAGGGCTTACACTGCAATTAAATAATGATAAGGATCATCATGAGAACTTTTTTTCAGTAAGTCTGTGACCACGGCCAGTGCAACCTGGTCGAAACGAACCTATACCATAATCGTGTTAATTGCCGTTAACATTATTGTAAACCATGAGAACCTTCAGAACTTTTTGAAATATAAGGAAAAACTCGATGCTTTACTTAATTAATGGAGCAATCATTCGCCAATTGCAGTCTTCTGTTGGACATATGCCTCTTCCAATGTACGCCATTGTAAATCCAACCGTCATTAACCAAATTAAGGACTCCCTAACTACTACATCGGTCCTTCAGCAGACTTGTTTAGCCTGTTTATAACTCAGCAATAGAAATAAGTAATTGCATTTGATTATAATACTTGAATGTGATCAAAATAACAGTTTATTTAGAGACTTAAGTAGAATAACTAAAGAGATGAGATCCGGTTCTTAGCATTCCATGGATTCACCGTGCGGTCGCCGGGTCCATGGCGTGGTACAGAGAGGAACACTGTGACGGCGCCTGGGACTTGCGACCCAGGTGTAGGTTTAGGGTGGCCACCTTGTGATGCATCAGCGCTCACCTCCACCGTCAGTTGTGTTATTAACGATGTTTTAGATATTCGTTTGAGTAAATAGCTTACTGAAGCTCTTGGCAATCCGAGGTCTTTAAATAAGTTATACAGGGATTTAGCTGGAATTCCCCTTGCTCCTACTTCCACGGCGTAGAGTTTAACCACATAGCCATTTTTGGTTAACTCGTTGGTCAGGTCAAAGTATTTGTTTATTTTCATAGCGTGGTCTTTAGGTATGTTAGTTTCCCACGGTACTGTGAGTTCTACTAGTACTGCACGCTTTTGCTGTTTTGAAAATAGGAATATATCGGGTCTGGATGACGAGGCACAAACATCCTCCGGTTTATAGTGTTTCTCATACGAATCTGCGAGTAATGTCCAGTCAGCGGCTGCTATCAAAATTGAGTACGGCTTTTGATTTGTCTTTTTTGAGCAGCCTTCCTTTACAAACGCGACGTCATTTCTTTGGTTTGTGGTTAAACCCTTTTTCGCTCTAGCTACCGCCAAACTTACCGCCTCACGTACGATTTCTAATACCTTATCATGTCGGCGCGAGTAATGACCCCGGTCTAATAGCGTCCTACAACCCACCAGTAGGTGCCTAGCAGTACCAATTGCTTCACCACATGAGTTACATGTTTTATCTGTGGCTTTTCCCCATCTGACAAGATTGCTTTGGTCGGGGAGGGTCAACTGGAATGCATTGAGATAGAATTTAAGGAGAGCCGGTGACCAGTCGTATATTAAGGTACGCCATTTTAAGGCTATGGGAATACAAAATTCACCTAGTGTTAACCATTCGTTTTGAATTTCTAGGTTCATTGCGTGCACTTTGTAGGTATTATTTTCATCTACTTGAAGAAAAGATTTTGTTATGTCTTTGTCTGACATAACAAAATCTTTTCTTCAAGTAGATGATCCGTAATATGTTAGTTAAAAATCCTTTAAATGTTTACATATCGATACCTAAGTCAATCCCTTGTGTCCCAACACTACTGCAGCACGGTGTATTCCGCACAAAGTAATCATTTGTCTACTTGACTAAACTGAATTATATTATTATTATTTTTTTTATTTAATAATGGCCGCAATAATTGAAGGTTGGCGGACGGCGGCTTCTGTTCTAGAACAACTCATTGCTTGCTTATTCGAATCATCTTTGTTAAGGGGAGGGTAGCATATTCGACAGAATTTCTTACAAGTGTAGTGCAGTGTTTTAGTATCTTGAGAAACTAAGACGCATCGATTTTTCGTTTTTATATTTCATTATTGCAGTAACTATGCTATGACTCGCAAATGGTGGGGTGTATTAGTACAATTTCGATGTAATTTTTAAAGTGCTTCGTAAATTACTAGATAAACACTTGTTTTGTACTATTAGAACTGTTATCAGAATTTTAATAAGCACATAAATTTATGTGGTGACCTTTTGCAAATAAAAATGTCCAATAAATACGTTCTACAAGCATCCTTACAGGATAAAATTACTCTGTATCCATATCCATACTTAATATTATAAATGTGAAAGTAACTCTGTGTCTGTCTGTCTGTCTGTCTGTATGTTACGCTTTCATACCTAAACCACTGAACCGATTTTGATGAAATTTGGTATAAGGGTAGATTAGACCTTGAGAAAACATAGGCTATGTTTTATGGCTATTATTAGAGGCTATGTTTGGTCGCGATAACCGACATCCACGTGAGCGGAGCCGCGGGCAAAAGCTAGTACTTTGATAAATTAAAAACGATTCAATAACCTTGCCCTTAACTAATCGCTATTAGATTGCAGAGGAGATCGTACAGTAGTCGCTCCGTCCGTCCGTAGATATATGTTCGCACGATATTCTATATCGTCTGGCCATTATTCGACGATTCAATCCAGTTCTGATTCAATTAGTTTTGTAATTGAAAACTAACCCCGCGGCCATAGTGATTACAATAACATGGTTATAACAAATACGATGTTGTTGTAGGAAGTTGAGTTATTGAAGTTTGTTCTCACAAGTGAAATTTCGAAGTTTTTATTAAAAAAGTAGGTGCAGCAAGCGTCATAAACATATTGACGGCCAAGTCCCAAAATAATCTTCGTATTGAGAGCAAATCAAACTGTTTTATTGATATAAATAGTATTATTGTCCTAACTAAAGGTATGTACAAAATATCAGAACAATTGGTCAGCTGGTAGAGGGTAGAAAAATGAAATTAAGATCATTTTGAGTACTTTTTTCGTCAACATCTTTGTGATGCTGATTGTACTAGTAACCGAAAATTGCTTGTGTTATAGTTACCATATATTTTGGGCTCAATCATGTCACAAAATGTGATCTGTATGTGCAGTACGCGTTTTTCGAGGATAGTACGGGCTTCTACGACGAAGGAGCTCAAATCCATCAGTCATAGACTTCAAACTAATCCATGTGCACTTCGTTTTTTTCACGATTTGGGTTCAAGATATAGGCAGGTAACTATAGAACTGGGCTTACATTCGAAGTGCTATGGATAAATATTCGAACCCGGGACCTTAATATACCTATATTATATATAGGTATATTAAGGTCCCGGGTATATAATATAATATATATACCTATATTATATATATATATATATAATATAGCTCACGTGTTTCCTTCTTCCTACAGTCCCGGGTCCTTTAAGCGGGGCGTGAAAAGGCATCTAATGAGGCCGTCAAGCTGAGTGCCACCACTGTTAACATGGTAAATGTTTACGATGGTGACCCTCTTTCCGAGACTTTGCCTTTAGCTTAACATCAGGCGAGGTGAAGTCAAATTGACGTGTCCTGTATAAAAAAAAAACCTTAATATTATTTACCTGCGTTCGATGTAATAATTTCCATCGAACACGTTTTGCTGATCTAGCAACCCACGGCCACGTCAAATGCGCCGAACGACAGCAAACCGGGTGCATTCATTACATTATTTTAGCAATAAGTCTGGCATAGCTTTTTATAGTTTTCACTGTTTTAGCAATAAAAACCGTTAGGTTTTCAAAGGTTTGATTCCATAGCAACCAAATAGGAACCACTGAGGTCGCGTCTTCTACAACCTTAATATTCGAACTTTTATTTTTACTGCCGAATCCTTAACTCTTGAGCTCTCAAACAACAGACGATAAGATATGAAGTTTTCCTGCCATAAAACAAACTCATAATACAACTTACGCACCTATTAAATTGACTGTTTCAATACCTTTTCCATACCAGCGTGCTCTTTACTTAGCCCTATGTCCGTACCCCATCGACCTGTGGCCATAAGATTACCATTATAAACACTTATGCAGGACCCAAAACGCAGCTATTAAAAACAATAAGGCCCGTACGCTCACATCGTAATAACTGTTTTTAAATTGATTTAAGATTTCACAGGCCATTATTTAAGGGCTAGTACACATGAGGTAAGTTTTCTTGCGTATTGTTGACGCTGTGTGGTCCTTAGATGCGGTCAATGCTTGCAGTGTTAAAGGGGCTTCGTGCGAAGCGAAAAAATTGACCGATTTTCCAGATTTTGTTATTTTCTTGGCAATAAGTTTTTTACATTAACGTTGAATGGAACTGATCGTAAATAATGTTAAAAATATTATGATGATTGATGCCTGTTATTGGGTACCAAAGCTGTCTTGTTAAAGGACAAAATGGAATTTAAATATAGTAAGGACAGATTTAATATAGAACTTCTTTCTAGACCGTGTGGATACCCGGCCACACAGACTGAGGTGACGCCCAAGACGCTTTCAGGACGTATTGTGTAAATAATAAAGTAATTAATACCCTTGAATACGTAGTTTGAATGGGAATGGCTGCCTTTTGATTCCTCGACCCTGAGAAGGAGATTTGCAGTGGCTTGTAGGTGGACCTAAGCTCATCAATATCTTGGCGAAGCCCCATATACACCTTTAACCAGGTAGAGAAGAGCACACTATACTGCTATTTTGAATTTGCAAAATGTAAAGTTCCCTGTGTCCGAAACTTCGTCCGATGTATTCTAGCCCTATCATCTCGTGTGTGACCCTCGACTGACCTTAGCCGCTTCCGATGTCAGGATAAATATTACTATAATATAAAATTAGCACTATTTATTACGCGATATAAACCAACCATTACATTTGTCGTGGTTTATTGCATATCATTTTTCTGCGCGGGCGCAGACTTTAATGCGGAGAGACTGTGATGGATATTTTATTAAATTGTTTTGTGTTTATAAGGGTATTGGTACCTAAGTACTCGTAGTGATAAAATAGCTTAGCCATGTCCTTTTGCCACATAGGTTAAAGACGTTTTTATTGATTTCCTGTTTATGAATGACACATAAGTATGCGGCGGCACGCTGAGAAGCATGCCTCCCCATTCCGGGAGCGAGTCGGGGACACCATTATCCTCCCACCCGAGGAGGGCATGGCCCTGGGGTCGCCGAGGTTCGACTCGGGCGGGGGAGGTATCCGAGGGGATCTCCGCACGAAAAAAAAACATAAGTATAAACCTAGGTAGATACTTTTTTTTTCGTGAAAAAATCCCCTCGGATGCCACTGATCTTCCAACCCTGAGCGGTAAATCCTGAGTCATCCGTCGATCAGAAACTTAGAAACACCCAGTGACTGCCCCGTGGCACTACCCAATGAAACTACCGGTAGTGTCAAGGGTATAGATTATTCCTCGGTGGTATACCGGTAGGGTCAAAGGTATTTTTTGTAGTTACATAAAGATTGTCTCGATGGTCAGGCTGAAAAAGTTTCGTTCTTTGTTTCTTTAAGTGTTTTGTGTTATTATCTGCGGTTATATAGGGTGGAATTTTTAAACCCTACCTGGAGGGAAACTACCCTGATTACTAGAAACAGCAAACTTTGACGTTTGGAACTAGGTACTCACATAATCGCCAAAAGAGCAGTCATAATAACCTCCTTCTTTTGAAGTCAGTTAATAAGTTATAAATAATGAGTTTGTTTTTTAAATCGGTTCAATATGTACTCGACCCTGATATAATTTACATTGGTAGAACTAAGAAATCGACGTTTACAAATAGGAACATTAATGAAACCATCTTTAAATGTTTCTCATGTCGAAATATGACAAATTGCCCAAAGTCTCTAACCAGAGCATCGAATCTATGACCGTTCAATATAAACATCCAATTATATTCGACTGATTTATAGCAAGTCATTATTCGTTGTCTGTGCTTATTCGCGTTTTAATTGTTGGGATTGATGCAATCGAGTAGGGTAAGCTTACTAGTTATCGGTACATCAGTTTTTTTATAAATGTTTAGCAGATAAAAAGGTAAAAGCTTTACTTACTTGAAAAATACAACTGTAATAATATTTTAAATAAAATGCGTCATACCATTATTTTATAACGTGATCTCTAGCTAAAAAAAATTTTGCATTCAAACACAAAGTCTGCTCTTTTATTCATCCATTCTATAATATGCTGTTTTTTTTACTTTAACCGAAGTGACTGCACTGAATATTCAAATGGGTGAAGAAAGAGTAAAAGTTCATATGGAAGTTTGTTATTTAATCCTGCCATAACAGCGGCATGGGTCTCAATTGACACAATTATTACATTATGTCGAAGAAATAGGCAAAATAATTCACATGCGTGGGTAGAATCACGGGTAACAGAAACTAATACTCAGATGATATAGTAAAATTTGATATCGTAATGCTCAATATAGCGGCCGATAACTGGCGTTCTCACCTCACAAGTAGACGATATATTTTTCTCAATATTAATAAGACCACCCGTTGAGAACGACTTGTACTATATTAGTTCGGGACTTCGTTATAAGTTTATTTATTTGCCGATAGATCACACGCTTTGCATTATTCTAATAGGCGCATTAATATATGTTTGTGAATTATTATGTCGTTCGCCGGTGCGCATGCGGTTCTAAGTTTTAATTAGATTCATAAGTAAGGTGTTGAAGGCTTTTTCTTATATTTTAATAGGTTTTGTGAAAGGAAATTGTTTGTCAAGTTTCTTTGAAATAGATCGGTGAACAAGCTTATAAACTGTTTGATGATCGGTAAGATATTTGCACTCACTGGGAGAGTTAGAAGCAGTGGACAGCAATAGGCTAATATAATTATTGAAAAGGTCATTAGTATGACTTCTTATAATATGGTGGCAATTATTGAGTTATCATTTTATGAGGATCACTAAACTCTATAGGTATAACAAAAACAAAACAAGTACAATTATGTACTCTTTCTCATCTTTGTATATTTATTTCATTCATTCATTCTTTCGTATATCATAGATGTGTGTGGTGCCTGACTAATGCTAATTATGCTATAAAATTAAAGTTTTAAGCGAATTTTCTAGTACCTAAGCATCGTAGCATTAAATGAATTTTAAAGCATTAAGTATGCTAACTATACAAATCGCATACATAGGGAAAAAGAATATTCTCGGGCGGGACTCGAACCTGCGATCTTTCCCTTACAGGGGGAATGCCTTGACCAATTCGGCTACCGAGACACTCCCGGTGTGATTGAAATTTTCCCTTCCTGTCTTTAAGGCGATGGTGGGGTCATCTACCGATATCATCATCTTTAAAAATGTTTAAAAATGATTGTAATATGTATCATTCATTGGTTTCGATAGTCGAGTCCCGCCCGAGAAGATTTTTTTTCCCTATGTATTCGACATCGTAGCATTGTAGTAAATCATGTTGATCTAAAAAATATATGTTACGATTTTCCTCATGGGTTTTACTGTTATGTTGATATCTTTTCCCGTCTAGATTACGTTATTTCTTAGTCACATAATATTTACTTCAAATTGTCTTACAAGAGCACCTACTTACACAGATAAGGTAATCAAAGAAAACTCTACAACCAACACGAATGCTATTATAAAAAAACGAACAGTTATGGAATCTGGTAATTCAATTAACCATATGAAATACAGCACACCATAGATTTAACCTTATACTTCCTCAGTGAATATACTATCTTTTTTTCCTGATTTACAGACAAAAGCTAGGTACATAATTTCTGAAAACTATTCTAACAGTTTCAAAATTTTTGTAGACTACTGTTTAACATCTAGCAGTAGTATCCAACAAAAACTGAGACGTAACTTTACAAAACATACTCAATACATATTACGCGTTAAGTTGAACACAAGAATAGCCAACAAAACCAACATTCCACAAGAGTTTTTCAAACCAAACACTCAGTTTTTGCTCAATAAACTGAGAATAAGTGAACACTGATTCGAACATTGTACACGACGGCGGTGGCGGCGCAAAAACCAACAGGCAGCTAGTATGTTTCAGCCACAGACTATATATAGAGATACACTTCTCTTCAGATGTAAAAAGTCTAAGAACTTGGAGCAATGAAAGATAATATTTTAGGTGATAAATAAATTATGATAATTTTGGACGCGACTTAATTTAAAAGAATATAGATTTAGTATTGTTTTTGGCGTTACCCCATTTTTATCGATCATTGCAGAATATTCTTTTTGGTCACGATGGGTATGGTTTAGTTTCATTTTTAACCCCCGACGCAAAAACGACGGAGTGTTATAAGTTTGACGTGTCTGTGTGTGTGTGTGTGTGTGTGTGTGTGTGTGTGTGTGTGTGTGTGTGTGTGTGTGTGTGTGTCTGTCTGTGGCATCGTAGCACCCAAACGGATGAACCGATTTGGATGTAGTTTTTTTTGTTTGAAAGGTATATTAGTCGGGAGTGTTCTTAGCTATGTTTGAAAAAAATCGGTCCAAGATGGCCTCCATGGCAACCGTTAAAGTTAAAAGGCAAACTCCATTTATTTTCAACTTTTTGGAGGTGTTTTTTGTGACGGGAGTTTTTTTTCGATATGGAATTATTAATCAATTAAGTAGCTTATCGCAGTTCACTGCTGGACATAGGCCTCACCCGTTGTTAGGAGGCTTTGACCTACTGTTTTCACGCTGACGAGACGGGTTAGTACAGAGTCTTATTTCGGCGCAGGGCATGCCGTCATAGCGCAGGGCATGCCGTCATAGAGGTGGTAAGGCCCATCATGGGGGAATGGCTCGAGAGGCCACATGGCAGCCTCTCGTATCGACTGACGCAGATTATCACCGGGCACATCTGTGTCGGATCGAAAAGGAGCCAACGTCCGAGTGCCATCACTGCGACGCGAGCGAGGACACGGGGCTGCACACGCTCACCGAGTGCCCGGCATGGGCCGGACCGAGGCGGGAGCTAGTGGCCGCCCTGGGAGTGAGAGTTCTCACCCTCGCCACCCTGCTCACAGCAATGGTCCGCTGCGCGGACGCGTGGGCGGCCGGTGTCTCCTTCAGCGAGCAGGTAATGGTCGTGAAGGAGACGGCGGAGCGGGAGAGGCGGCGCGAGCGAGAAAGACTCGCGGATCGCGCCGCCCGCGCGCGCAGGCAACTCGGGCGTCGGAGGGCACTGACTGACCTCCGTCCCCCATGAGCGCGGGCCTGGGGGTGACGGTTGGAGCCGCCTGTCACCCCAGCAGAAGCAAGCCACGGCGGCGGCGCGCTGAACAGCGCGCCTCCCCATTCCGGGGGCGAGTTGGGGACACCGTTGTCCCCCCTCCTGAGGAGGGCCAGACCGTAAGGGATGGCCCTGGGTCAGCCGGGGTGCGAGGGATATGTCTTTGACAACCTCACCTCCGGCCTAGCACCAAGACCCACAGTCGGCGTGCGGTTTTAGTCGGTTCGAGTCCGACATAACCTCCCCTTCCGGCTCCGGCAGGGGGGGTATCCGAGGGGATTTCCGCACGAAAAAAAAATTAAAAAAAAAGAGTCTTATTTCGAATTTTCCTTTTCTCTCTTTCTTCGTTAAGGAATTAATGTGGATTGGGAGATTAATATGGGAAATTTGTCAATATATCGTCATTCGATTCTCATGGAATACTCATAAACCGTACAAAATCAAACCTAATGATCTCCTGCTTAAAGTCAACTTTAAGATAAATGCTGAAACTTTTTGGTTAAACTAGCTCATTAGCATTGGGTAAACCTTGTCTCTTTCACTTACTCACTAAACATTTAAGTCAAGGACCACTAAAATGCGTGTTTTGATGTAATGTTTACTTAAAAATATTCACAATACACTCTTATGTTTCAGAAAAATCTTTAGGTAGGTGTATAGTTTGGCTTTATAACTTATAGGATAAATACCACAGAGTCAAGTACAGAAATCTTACTCTTGAAAACATTTAAATGAATAACCACTCTAGTATCTATAAAATAAAGTGGGAACTCATTTGTATGCCAGTTTTAGTTAAGAAAAATATTATTCGACTACACGATCTGTCAATTCTAGTGTCGAGAATAAACTTATAGACATAATTTTGACACATCTCCAAAAAATTAAAATTTTTCATGATGTTTCTTTTGAATTCGAATGTGTAAGCATTTTTCTTAGATGGTAGGACTGTATTACAGCAGTCTGGATTCTGCATTAGATCGCGTGATTCGATGCTTGTGTCGAGATAAATGTTTAATTAAATTGTGTATAAGAATAGCGCAGAATTGGCTTTTAAGAGCTACGGGGTGGTAGCTCTAAAAATCACTGCAGCTGGGAAGTCCGGACCCCATAGTATTGAGAAACAATGTAAGATTCTTAAGCTAAATACAGAATTGTATGAAATTCTCTTCCCCCTCTCCTTATTGTAGACATAGTATTGTAGACAAGGTTTTAGCCTTTTCCAATTCAACATTACTCCACGTTCTCCGAGGACGTGGAACGAACCGAGAAAAAGAAAAACAGATCACCAACGAATTTTATGACTAGGTACTAACTAAAAGGCCGCCTCCATTCCTTTTCATAGATCCGCTCCAAGCTACAATATCGACCGCAGAGCTGAAATAACTCACATTGGTAATTATGAGCGACAAAGCGCTTTTCTCACCGCACTGTAATGTGCTATAATAACTAAAACACGCCTGATTTGACCACCTGGCGCATTATGAGTCTATGTCAGGGCTGACTTGATTACTGATGAAAAAATGATTTTTACCACTTTTTTCTCCTCATATCTACATACATAATATCACGCCTTTATACCCGGAGGGTTAGGCAGAGGTGAATTAACACCCACATTTCACCAATCAATGTGTTCAGTCCCACGCTAGGTCTGGGCTTCATATATTTATCTGATGTTAAACAGCCCAATCCCTTAGTCGCCGTGTGCGACACCGCATGGGAAGAGATGGGGTGGCCCGAATTCTATCTGCCGGGAACTACGCGACTTTTTACTTTTCCTACAAGTAAATAGTAATTACACATGTGCACTTCGTTTTTTCAAGTTGAATTTTCGTAGTTAGTTGAATGAATTTTGCAGCATTAAGTATGCTAACTATACAAATTTCAGTCACATCGGGCGTGTCTCGGTGGCCGAGTTGGTCAAGGCATTCGTCCTGTAAGTGAGAAATTATGGGTTCGAGTCCCGCCCGAGAAGATTCTTTTTCCCTATCCATTCGATGTCGTAGATAATAATGAAAAAATGAAATGTGTAAAAAATGTGAATATGTACGATAAATCCAGATGACGGTAAGGATCAAGACTCAAGATCAAGACACAGTCTAGTCAGTTATTAAAATGACCAGCCACAATACTCTGACTTTTTGTAACTGTCATACAGATAACATATTAACTATACTAACTAATTTATATAGTTCAATTCGATTTACAAAAGAAAAATGTTGTGATCAGTCCAGGCGGGATTTGAACCCGTGATACTTCTCTCATTGGGAGAATGCTTTTGACCACTAAGACCCAATCGTACAAACCCAATCTTTCCTCTCTTTATCTATCCGTCTAGGTGACGGCGGCGGAGTAATCTACCGACTCTCTTACGAGCTATGTTGTGGAAAATAATCAACAATTGAAAGTTGTCGACTCGCGGTTTCCCGCGAGTTTATTGCCCGCGAGTTGATGAATGACCCTTGTGAACCAATGAATGATTTTTCAATCATTTTCATGTGTCTCACCTCACCATCTGAGAGGATCACAAAAAAACGTTTTTAAATCAATTTGAATTAATTAGCATACTAAATGCTTAAACATTCATTCGAATATAATTTATATAGTTTCATGCGTCCCGTTCCAAGTTCGAAATTCATCCCTTTCGACTTATTGACTAGGCGGGTTCTGACAGATTCCAAACACTTTGACTAGCGGTATACGTCATGAAATCATAGTGTACCTCTAAAGTTATTTTATTTAAATTTATCGTTGTACTTTGATTGAGTTAGCTTGTGTAGGGTGAAAGTTCTCTCACATAAATTAAATTGTTGATAAATTGAGATGTACCATCAGAATTAATTATTATTCTCTTATAAATCGTAGAATAAACATTGACATTATGCAAATCTCAAGCCCTTACAATGTTAACCACAGATTATGAGATTTTAAGCACGATTTTACCGCCCATTTGTCTATTAGTCGATACACCATAGATAAAGACAGAGTTTTTTTTAGATTTGAGATTGAATGCTATAATTATATTTCGATTGATATTTGACCTGTGAAATATTTTTAATAAGTGGAATGTAAGGTCGTGATCTCGTCAGCTTTCACTAATAATAAAAATGTTTGTGTCTATTATTTTTTAATTGTGTCTTAAACTTATAGTGTGCTGTGTTGCTATCTGCGATTTTAAAAAAATGCTTTAATCTAGGATTCTTACTGCTCTCATATTTCTGTGACGATAATGTGAAATTATGATTCTAATTTACGTTGAAGAGACCATATACCGAGTACCTATGTTTTTGTTACCTATGTTTTTTTCATCAAACATTCCAAAATGCTAATAAAGTGCATTTATAAACTTACCTTTGAGGTAAAAGAAAATAAATCTTAACAGTTTGTCTTGTTCATATTGAATATAGAGCAAAATGGCTACATCAATTTTTGGTGTATGATGTGTGACACATAAAAATTAATAAAAACTATCATAAATCAAGTTTAACAAGTCTTTTCACTTATTACGAAACGATAAAGTACTCCGAATTCAAAACTGTTCGAAATATAAACCGTTCTCATGTCAAAAAATACAAAAATCACAGTCGTTTGCAAACAATTAAGCAATCAGCGAAATTTCGTCAAAAACCAATTGATGTTACAGTTATACGGCACTTGCGGGAGGCGCCTGTTATTACAATTATTATTGACAAATTTATTACACCATAATTCACTCAAAAATAGACTTTATTTCGTAGATATACAGTTTATTATAATCGCAACTACAAGTTGTCAGGATAAAAACTCCAAACTAAACTCTAAAATTAACGAAATAGGGTTGAAATTCCTTCTATAATTGGTATAAAGTTCTGCATTCGCAAAACAGATAATGATTCTTATTTCGAACACGCTCAAATATTTAAATTTATAAACTTTCCTTACGGGTGTATTCCGATGACTGCATTTTGTTTTTTTTTTTATCAACAAAGCTTGGTTTTAAGCACTCGAATATTAAGGAATGGAGATTATTTAAAAAATTTAAGTCTATATTAAAAATAAATGCTAAAAAAACCATTTATCACATCGTTTTTTTACAATTCTAAATAAGATTATTAACGTCGTAATCTACAGCCAATGCTCTAATATGTAGTAAAATAAACATATTAAAGTGTGCTCATGTTGGATGGAACACCCATATCAATCACAAAAAAAGTCAGCGAAAGGAGGTATTTATTAAATTAATTATAAGGATCCCAACATTTGCATTCTGATTTTGGATAAAGGTAGTTACACACAATATGAGCATGAGTATGAAATAAGAAATCGTATCTTCTACATTTCATTTGGTGGCATTCCAAAGATATTCTTTTAACCATGATTTAGATAGATATGTTTATATAATAATGTGCCTACGGAAAACATAATATCCATAAGTAAATTGAAATGATGAAAAAATAAATCGGTATGCACAGATTACAAAAATAAAACACAATTAATATAAGAAAAGTGAAGGCTGTCTTAGAATTGTTGGGTAGAAAATATAGAAATATAGGTAATAATAAAGAATTCTCTATGAATTATTATAAATATGATAAATAGATTCGTGTTTAGTAGCCAACCCTATAATAAAAATTAAGCTATTATAGTTATATAACAAAGCCTTAACTTTCGAAAAAAAAAGGAATAAAAACGAAAAAAAAAATAAGTTTTTCGAAAAATATTAATTGAAAAAATCAGTCACATTGTTCGTAAAAACCATATCATAAGATATCAAAGAACATTTATTATATTTGTGATAAAGCGGTATATATATAGGTATTATGATCTGTAAACCATAGTACCACCAATGATATAGGTATAAAATATAATACGTCATTGAGTAGGTATCACAGAATAAATATTATGATTGTGAAAATGTCCAAACATTTGTGTATACTGGCCTTTATCGATTTAAATTATTTATCTTGACCAATTGACAAGTCACGAACAAGAAGAAATTACTTAACGTTTATAGGAAACGTTCGATATTTAAATTATTTTAAACCAATTGCTGGCAACTTTTTATGTATTTATTTATATAGTGCGGTCACATTAATTGCTATCTGAATGTTTATAGATTAAGAGTTAGTTTTTTTTCTTGGGTTTTAATTAATAATAGCTGTTAATACGGCACGTGGGCGTAGCGAAGATATAAAAAATCTAGTTGATCGATATCCGATGCGAAAGACCTTTTGTCGAGCTTTATAATATATTGATGCATGAGTCATCAATTCAAAGTAGGTATATTAAAAGTTCAAGTTACTATATAATATATATACAAGACTGTACAATACTACAAATATATTTGTACCCAAAGGCTTTTTATAAATACCTAATTATCTTCTTCTTCGTTATAGAGCGCTAAGATCTAGTGCAAACTTTTCTCTTGGGGTTATGAGGTCAGACAGCAGCATATAAGCAAAACGAAACGGATAAGAAGGAGGTAGAAATTTCGAAAGCCAGCTGGAACAAAACTAACATGATTATGAAAAAACGTAGTAGGCCTTTACATGTTAAGTTGTACATAATTTAAGCAGCATCTGTGTAGCAGTCTCTAGTGTGACTGTATAGTCCGATACTGGAGTGAGAACAGCGTCGACATGATTGGCACCTAAGCTACAAGGCAACCCCTGCGCTCCCGTGTCTCTTCTCACGCTTTTCGGCTAAGTTTGAAATAGACTCAGATAATGATGAAGGGAATCAAAACCTACGTTTTTTTTTTTCCGTGCGGTAATCCCCTCGGATACCCCCCTGCCGGAGCCGGAAGGGGAGGTTATGTCGGACTCGAACCGACTAAAACCGCACGCCGACTGTGGGTCGTGGTGCTAGGCCGGAGGTGAGGTTATCATCGACATATCCCTCGCACCCCGGCTGACCCAGGGCCATCCCTTACGATCTAGCCCTCCTCGGGAGGGGGGACTACGGTGTCCCCGACTCGCCCCCGGAATGGGGAGGCACGCTTCTCAGCGCTGCGCCTGCTTCTGCTGGGGTGACAGGTGGCTTCACTCGTCACCCCCAGGCCCGCGCTCATGGGGGACGGAGGTCAGTCAGTGACCTGGGAATCAAAACCTACGTTGATCTTTATTTTACTCATAAAATATACTAGATTTACTACTAATTAGTAAGTACCTACGTCTTGGTTCCCGGTTTAGTAGAATAGGACTACCCCAGCTTTCCCTGTGGGTGTCATAAAAGACGACTAAGGGATAGGACTGCTTTCCATCCGACCGAATGAACCGATGAACAGTTGTCATGGGTCTTGCATCCATCAGCCAGCGACTTGCTCCACTTGGTGCGAGCCCGAGTCATCACAATCTTCGCTTTTTTTTCACATTGTGGTAATGCTGGGCAGCCGCGCAATTTGCAAAACCCTCTCATTAGTTACCCTGTTCCGCCAGAAGTTATGGTATGTGAATAAAGCTATAGTAGTATAGTGCGTCCGTCACTCGCTCAAACTACGGCGGTAAGTACCTACCGTGCGCCTCACCCGCAGGCTGCTAGCGCAGTCGGGGTCGGCCCGCGCTTGCGAGCACACGCGTGACGCGATTTGCGTAGGTATACCTAAATAATATTGTGGCCGATCTTGTGAGATCAGTAGTTACCATTGTTTATGTGTGCAGGTACACTAGGTTAGCCACCTAATATATGGAAATAAAATAATGAATCGCAGTAATCATTACTGTTGTGGGGACGAATGTCAAAACACATTAAAGAATTCGAAGTTGTCTTTTTTTACATTAACAACAGAGTGTGAACCGTAAGATTTTACTATTTATAAACGCAGAATAGGTCTTGTTCACTTAGTAACAAAACCATTAGGCTGGTCGCCACTTGACATCTTCGAATTATATTGTAGTGAACCTGTGACATAGATACCTACAATGAGAATAGAGAGAACTAAAAACTGTTCTGCACCTACTTATTTTGAAACGAGTACCTATGTAATTATGTCATGGTCGTGGTCGGGCTGTTATTTATTTGGCTTTGTGGCTACCTAGTTTATTTAATTATAATATTACTTGTAAGTACAGTCAGCGTCAAAAGTCAAATAATGTACACACAGAGCTTGTTTTAAGTGATAATATAGAAATATATACCTATTATTATTATTTTTGAATACATATAAAAAAAACATCTATTTAAAAATATAAAAAATAGTATCCCACCGGCATCGAGTACAGGGACCAAGCTATAATAATATAATAATAATAATAATTTATTCATCAAAAATGAGGGCTGTACATTGTACTAATACTAGTTTTACAATTATGGTCTTAATAGCTAAGTCATGTAAGTAAGTACTATAATAATGTCTACATTAGAAGTAGCATATTATAAATGTGCCATAGAATAGGTTTTATTGGTAAAATAGAATTTAAATTAATAATCTTCCTTTATTTACATTTTGCGACCTACCTGATCTAGGTTTTTATAAACCTGTGCTTCAGGTCAAGCTACCGGTGGTCAGGGCTTCAGGGAGAGGAACTTATTATTATTATAATACACCGTCTTTTTAGTGTGGGGGTTTAAAAATAAATAGTAATTCACGTTTTATTTTCATTGACTTAACAACCCTAACACTCAAGTTGGCGGCGTTGTTTGTTCCGAACAAAGGGCGATACCGAAGAAATTTTGTAGGTTATTATAACGGCGGCTTTCTTCAACATCAAAGGAGTGCAACTTCTGTCCTTATCTATTCTGTGGTATAGTATTAAATAAATAGGTAGTCTGAGTTGTGTTCTGCAAGTATGGTTTATGAGAGTGCCAGGAGCCTAAAATACTCCTCTTATGTTTTTGGCACTCTTTCTGACAAACACATGGAACTAGAAAAACGATTTTAATATTTTTTTTAGATACATCCAATTGGCAACATTATTTCATAAAACTTCAACAAAATCTCATGTTTCGTGAACCAACCATCATTTCAAATTCACGCGAAAACTATCTTTATCACAATGAAATACAGTAGATAATAGTTAAATGCTGTTTATTTACATAAGCAGAGCTGCGAGTACCATACCAATGCTGATATTTTTTTAATTGCCTACGTCGTCGCTTGCGTTGTGTTTGCATTCTCAATAGTGCATATTGCCCGGTGCGTATTGTCTACCTTACAGTAGTGTTTCAACAACCCACACACAGAGATATTTATAGAGCTGATTTTGAAAGATTTTTATTGATTGTTTAGATATTTCAGTATTAGTTCGTTCTTTAAGTGGGCGTGAAATCATGAGGCCACCGTTTAATTTAAATAATTGTAGATAATTTATAGAGCATTGTCGGGTTTTGAGCAAATTCTATTACTGTTTGTTTTGTAACAATTTTTTACAATATATATATATATCTATAAATTGGGGGAAAATAATGAGAATATAGAAACGCAAACTGAATCATCGTAAACTTGAAATGCATTGCCTAATTTTTTCAATTAAATTGGTTCCCGGCAAATGTCCACGTCCTTTCTTCCAGGTATTGTTGACGATAGCTAAGCTGAGTTAAAGATGACCTTAATTAGTCGTTAACGGTTCATGAAAAAGTGCCAATTTTAATGGCATTACAACACCGACATGAGACAATTGACCGAAAAATATTACATATTAGTGATTATTATGAGTGTAAATACCCCTTCGGGGATTTATACGGGTCTGAGTGATTTATGCACAAATTATAAATAGTTTAATATAAAAGTTCTTATAAAATATTCATATGGTTAGAATCTTAGTTTTTATTAGTATCTAAATTTCTTTAAAAATTCACTATAAAGTAAAGGATAATTCTAAAACTAAATGAAAAGTGACAATAATGATTTAAAATTAAGGCAAAATATTTAGATGAACCTATAATGAAGTATAAAATTGGCACATCAAAATACAGGAATGTATGTAAATGATATCATTAAATAATGATATTAACGACTTTCAAGGTATCTGCATGAATATTAAATACCTATAATAAGAACGGACGCCTCGATAATATTTAATAAATCATAAAAAGGTGATTGGTAAAAAACTTCTGTCTAGTTTATTATGTCGTAAAGTGATGGCAATTTTAATGATATCGAACAACCGTTGGGTGATCTGATGTCATTTCTAAATATTTAGAAATCCATAATACACAAACAAGATCGGTGAACTATGTTCCATTTTAATTTGACAACCGGTAGCTTTAACTACATTAAACAAGGCAAAAATGATTAATTACAATAATATTTTTATATATTAATATTACAGAATTATCATACAAATTCCATCAATAATATATATCTAATATTAATATCATCAATCACTCGTTAACTTAGATATTAGTCATAGTAGACACACGTGAATGATAATTGTCACACTTAAAATTGCTACTCTAACCAGGTCCGCAGCAACTTGCTACTATTTACAGCTGGAAACAATATAGACTCTATTGCTTTAGGTTATAGTTCTAAATTAAATAACAATGAATATGAGTTTAAAAAAATTGAACATCAAAGGTATCCTGAGAAGATTCGCGTGCGGCCATTGGACAAATCGCTAATTTACATATAACAAATACTGAAGTCACGTTTTCAGTAAAAATGTTTTGCTTGGGCTACACAAGTATAGGCCGAGGAGGCTCTTGAGAATGGTCGATTGTGATCATAGAGGTTATTATAGGATATATTCCTATTTTTGACTTCAATATAAACTTAAATAGCTGATACCCGCAGTTTCACCCACGTAGACAACTGTTCCCGTTCCTGTGACCGATGGGATTGTAAGCCAGCGATAAAAAGTACCTATGTGTAATTCCAGATCATGGTTTATCGTTCTACAGATTTCACCCAGATCCTATCAGCCGTTTGAATGAAAAGCATTCAAAATAGCTTATGTTATAAAAGATTTTTCATACTACTGGCAGCAATACAGTGTCCATCTGAGGAGATCCAGTTCTCAGCATTCCATGGATTCACCGTGCGGTCGCCGGGTCCATGGCGTGGTACAGAGAGAAACACTGTGAAGGCGCATGGGACGTGCGACCCAGATGTAGGTATAGGGTGACCACCTTGTGATGCATCAGCGCTCACCTCCACCTTCAGTCGTGTTCCCCCCTTTCCCTATCCAAATTTGGTAAGATCCTATCAACGCCGTTTTGGATATTCGTTTAAGTAAAGAGCTTACTGAAGCTCTTGACAATCCGAATTAGAAATAATCGTTTATAAATGTAAGCCCTATAGAATCTGTATAAAATTCAGAGTCCGAAATGTCTATTGGTACGTATTTATGAACCACTTTGTTATTTTTTAAACTTTCTATCAAAATCTATGCTAATTTCAAATAATACAGTTTTTATATAAATAATTAATAAGAACCTTGAACCGACTTAATGTTCCATTTAGCACTTCATCATAATGAGATCTAGCATTTGCATAATAAACAGTTACAATATCACACATAGTGAGTCGTAAATAATTGTGAACACATTGCATATATACAGGATGTGAAATGAAATTTTGCTATGTGAAAAGTGCCCTTTGCCCTACTAATATTTATAAACTCGAAAGTTTGTGATTATGAATGGATGTTTGTCACTCTTTCACATAAAAACTACTAAAAGGATTTTCATGAAACTTTATAATAATATAGCTTATACATCAGAATAACACATCCATACTAATATTATAAATGCGAAAGTAACTCTGTCTGTCTGTCTGTCTGTCTGTCTGTCTGTATGTTACGCTTTCACGCCTAAACCACTGAACCGATTTAGATGAAATTTGGTATAAGGGTAGATTAGACCTTGAGAAAGGACATAGGCTATGTTTGGTCGCGATAACCGACATCCACGCGGGCGGAGCCATGGGCAAAAGCTAGTAGGCTATATATCATGACGCTACTACTCAAGGGAACGGAGCAGTGATCACGCGGGCGGAGCCGCGGGCATAAGCTAGTATTTTATATTTTCGTGCGAAATAATTTCGAAAGAACCGTACGCCGTCTTGGGTCTTCAGTTGGCCAGAGTGTGCCCAAGATATATCCTTCACACCCCGGTATCAGTGGTTTTCAAGATGTCCCCATCGGGAATGGTAAAAAGCGCATGATAATATTACATTTATGCTTTGTTTATTGCTACCTTTTTTACATAATAAGTTAAAGTTAGGTTAAGGAATTCCCCCTGTAAGGAAAATATCACGGGTTCGAGTCCCACCAAGGCGATTCATTTTTCACGATGTTTTCGATTTGTGCTTTAAAAAAGTCATTCAAAAGTTAGAATTTAAAGTGAAGGAAAGAATGAACAAGAAAAGAGGAAACACTTACACTAACACAAACTTAACGAAATATATCCTAGGTACTGTAACATCGCGTCTCTAATTTGATCGAGTAGTTAGTCGAATCAATTAATTCGTGCGTTGACCAAAACTCTGTCAACAATTTGTTAGCAAGGCTTAAATTGACTACCCTGTATATTAACGAATAGACGTGGTAGGTACAGGAATAAATCCAGCTATCTTATTATAGAAGATGGTCAGGTAACTATATATTACAATATCTCGCGAGTACGGCACAATGGCCGAACGTGCTATTAGAGCGGTCATTCTTAGGGCACTTACAGATTGCTTGCAGAATATTGCACCGACTAGATGTTCTCTAATAGGATTTAATTTTCCTGTAGTTATTCTCTTCCTGGATATATTCAATAGACAACGAAACCTCTGTATTCGTTTGGTAACTACCTGGCTGAGGTATGTTTTTGAGGGCCAAGGGTTTAGGGACGTTAGATAAAGACTGTCCAAAACAGTTCTAAATGTTTTTTTTTTGATAAATTAATTTATTTTCTAAAAATTTCAAGTAACATCCCTAATTTATGTAATATTGTTCAAGTTAACATTTATTTAACCATTCTTATTTAAGAAACTTGAATTAAATTTGTAAAGCACTATCTAATAAGCTCATTATTTAGGGAGTTCATACAGTACACTATGAGAAAATCAGCGTTGAATAATCAATCAGTTAACCAGCCAGATAGTCAGCATTTAAGCTGAGATGGCAAGATTAAGATTTTTCTTGTCTTTTGGTTGGTATCTTCTTGCATTTGCCGTGGAAGTTACTTTAAAAATAAATGTACTGTAAAATTCGCGTGTGCTACGTCCTCCAGTCTGAAGCCTCCACTACTCGACCTCAGTAATAACAGGTCCCGTGTACAGGCCCAGCAATTAACGCGTAGACCTATCGAGATGAGCTATGGCATTATTTAGAAGTGAAATATATTTACGTATGTTTACATGTGTAGTGCATGTTATTAGTGAAACTATCACAGAGTTATAATGAGGGATTTTCTGGATAAAAGGTAAAGGGTGCCCATTGCGTGTACAGCAGGGCCCTAACAATACCTTTGGGGGCCCAATTCAATTTCTGTTGCTCTTTAGTGCACCTGCAAACATGAGGCTCTGCATTCCCTATGCCAGAGCTTAGTAGACGGCCCGCAGTCGCTTGAAGGTAAGGTAAAAGGAAATTATCAAGATAAAAGTCTGTGGCGTGGCGGTAATAAACGCGACTGCTACGCAGGAAGCTCACTAGCTTTCCGTCCCCGAGTCCAGTTACTTCCTCTTTTGATTTAGCTTACATAGTTTTTATAGGAGCGACTGCTGGTAGAAGAATAGGAAAGTCTGCATTAAAACCCCATGTGTTAATCAGCAGTGAATGAGCTTGCATTTGCCTGAATTTGATATTTTTTGAGGTTAACACATTTTAACGGATCGTGGTAATTTGTTGATGAGGTCAGGAATAATATAGGACAGCTTCCTTTTTCCGTTGTGGTTTGTGTATTTGGGCAATAATCATTTGAATTTCAGGAGTTGACGTGTTTGGATTGTGTAATTATAATTATACTGTCTGACTTTTTTGATATCTTCTCTGAAGAATTCCTCATGTAAGAGTGTGTATTTAATATTTTTCAAAATTCTAAGAATACACTCTTTGAATTTTGAAAAATATTAAAAACACACTTTAGTACTTGTTTTCATGTTTTTGATCTCAATTTTGATTTCAAAATTTCTCAACTCTAGTACATCATATTAAGCTTGGGTAAATGCAAAAATATTGGTCCGTGTATAACGCATGCGTGAGTCCCTGATTTCTGATTGCTCTAACAGATTTAACAACGTTATCTCGCACTAAGCCATTGTCACATGTCTAAATTCATAGTAGAGCTAATCCAAAACTGAATCAATCAAACACTGTTGAATATTTTCATTTGTGAGATCAATCGGTATTGATGCATATTTTATGTTCAAATATCGCTTCGGGTGATAGATGAAATGAAAGACGTAATTATAACAGACTAGTAAGTAATATAACAAAAAATAACTTATACAATAATAATAACGGGAATTAACGATCATCGTAGAGGTACATACGTACCTTTGACGTTTCGACCAGGTTCCAGCGGCCGTGGTCACAGGCTGACTGGCTGGTAGTAGAAAAGTTAGTTTAAAAAATCAATATCTGAAATCTGCTATATACTCAATTATGAAAAGAAAAACAATACTGCATTATATTTCCTCGCTGATTGCTGGCGTGAACGAATTCATTCATTGATTTCCACCATTCACATCATGAAACAAAGACTTGGTATCACTTGTTCTAACTTGCATTAATTTCTTTAAAGCTCCATTGCCTCACTCCACCCACACTTTCGTTATCTAAACTCCGATTCATAAGCATCTGTACCAATTAAACGATTACTTAAGCATAACCTTCGTGCTTAACTCAAGATTAATTATTTCTATTGTACCTAGAACACTTGAAAGACAAAATGCTAAACGTATTTATTGAAATGGAAATTAGACCTTATTGCATTGTGATAACGGCTATGTATTTGAATGTTTGTGTGAGGTATGGTAATAGTTTAATCCAATAACAAAATGTTTGTTGGACGCGCTTGTCAGTGCACGAGCGCGTCGTTTTTATGGGGTTAACGGGAGTCGAAGAGAAGATTCACTATCGAATGTTTTGTACGACAGCGAATTTTATGTTTTGTTTGTATTGCAGTTGATTATATAAAGTGAACAATTTAGTAGGATAATTACATTTTTTACAACGAATAATAGCTATTTAGGTAATAAGTGAAAGTGCCTATTATACTTACTCAAGCCATGGAAGTCGAAAAAACAAAAGATGAATGCCAGGATCGTTGCAGGTGAAAACAAATGGTCTCTGCCTATCCTACTGGGCAAGGGGCATGACAGTATGTGTGTATGTAAATCATGATAACATCGCTAAGAGAAATGAAAATAACCCATTTTCATACTAAAACATATAAGTTAACTGGTTTAGATGTGAAATAAATTGACTGAAGAGATAAATTGCTTAAGTAGGTATAGGTTTTAATTGCACCAAATTTGATACAAGACTCAAATTCGTAAGCATGAACGTAAACTCCAACTAATATTGGCAAGGACAATTAATTCATTAAATATTTATATAAACGAGTGCAAAAGTTATCGCTAGATTACAGACCTTATACCGACTCTTCGTAACGACTCGTGCGCACTTTCGACAATCGCCTTTAACCCGCCAACCTCACATTATAAAAGCACTCAAAAGATACTTAAACGTCTTCAAGTTAAGCTTTTGATTTCATGTGGGTGTTAAACACGTCAAGTGTGGGTCTAACAGACCTCAGTAATTACTTTCCAATGAGGTACAAAAGGCAGACGAATATGGGATTCCAAGGTTGTACTATTTAGTGTTAATGAGTATCAAGTGGGTGTCTTTTCATTTGTGATTTGTATATTGTTTTTGTAATGCGGCCTTGTGATAATTTCGTTTTTATTGTTTTGTGGGATGGGCCGATGTAATAAGATGTTGCAATGATTACGAGTCAAGTGTAATATAATGGTTATCTGAAAGGACAATGACGTGTACAGTCAGCGTCATAAATATCGTGACGACGAAGTCTCAAAATGATCTTAAAACTCTCGTATTAAGACTAAATCAAACTATTTTATTGATTTAAATGGTATTATTGTCCTAACTAAAGGTATGTACAAAATATCAGAACAATCAGTCAACAGGAAGGGGGTAAAAAACTAAATTAAGATCATTTTTGACAGCCTCTGTGGCGTGGCGGTAGTGCACGCGACTACCACGCAGGAGGCGCAGGTTCGATTCCCGCTCAGTGCAAATATTTGTATGCATGAATATGGCTATTTGCATTGATCTGGGTGTTTCTATGTATAACATGTATGTATTTACAAAAAAAAAAGTATATAAGTATGTTTATCCGCATTCTAGATTCCATAACACAAGCTATAAAACTTACCATGGGTCTAGATAGCGTTGTGTAGACTGTTGTGGAATATTTATTTATTTAATTATTTAATTTCTTAATTTCTAATAATTTTGAGTACTTTGTACGTCAACATCTTTCTGATGCTGACTGTACCTACAATTTATTAAACATTTTTTGAAGTTGGTGGTCAAAAAATAGACCATAATATTATATGACTAAATTAGTTCACAAAGGGGATTACATATATATCTATGGAGTACCTCTAATAGTACTCAAATTCTAAGGCTTATCTGTGTCCTAAATTTTGCTACGTATTAGTATGGACAAATAAATTAACGAAATAAAATCAATAATACGAATTTCAAGTCTTAAGACTTCTTACGATCTTATAATCAATATGACATTAAAATCAAATTCAATCGGTTATACTAAACTCAAGAAGTTTTATGAGTTATTTTCCAATTTTCTTGCTCGCGATTTAGTATGGTTACAGTGTTATTAAACAAAGGTGTAACCTTTGGGTGCAAACTGGGTTATGGGTGTCATTCGAATGAAGAGAATACATACCAGTTTCAAAGGAAAAGTCTTCAAGTTCCATTAGCTGTACGAACCTCATGTAGCAAAAGTTTAATTAATATCGCAAAGGAACATTAACCTTTAGGTTGCTTCATGCGTTTCCCACAAGACGATTTTGTAGTCCATTAATCCGTATTAATTACGAACTTTAATTAGTAGAAAGCAGTACAGTATAGTACACAGTACAGTACAGTCATAAAATAATATCGAAGTCAAGCTCGTATTTCGCACGTTTCACTGTACTTGTACTAAGAAATCAACACTATAGTCCTATACCATAGTTGAAACACTTCTACCATCTTTAGATGCGGTCTAGTGAGTCCCTTACAAAAACGTGGCTTTTGCTACGTCTCGTGGTTTGAGAAATACATTATTGTCGCGCTAAAACACATAAAAAGTAGGTTCCTTAATATCCAGCCTCTCCTATAACCTTACTGGCTATCCTTAAAATGAAACTGAAATTTATTTCAATGAAAATTTAAAGTATGCTAACTATACAATTCGATAACTTCAGGAAAAATGAATCACGCACGCAGGACTTGAACCCATGACCTTTTCCTTACATCCATCTTTAAGGGGCGATGGTGGAGCTATCTACCAACACTCTTACGAACTGTCGACACCAATCGTCGTACTTATATTTGGATATAATATTTGGAAGGTAAATTTGAATTTCAGTTGGTAAGAGTATTCCCCCTGTAAGTGAAAGGTCGCGTGTTCAAGCCAAGCATGCGCGTTTTTTTTTCTGACGTAATCGAATTGAACTTTATCTTCCTAATCACTAGGTATATTCTAGGTCACACAAACAATGACTAAAACTGAACCTGCCTTGACTCACGCACCTTCAAACCTGGCAGAAGATCCTCACAACAGAATCAATCATATTTGATAACGTATTACTATTATTATGTCATGTAACGTGAGAATATCGTGAGTGCGCATGCGCCGTGACTCACCTAATACATCACGAATTAATTCTACGTGTTCTGATTGTATGATTTGCATTTGGAATCATAATTATTATAGTAATGTTTCATTTATTGAATTGAAATAAATAATATTATGAATGTACTAATGCATCTAGGATGACTAGACTACGAGTCTTAAAACGAGTAGGTATATTTGGTAATGACGGGAAAAGAATTTAATATCAATTATCATCAATAATACCACTTGGATAAATTAGTTGATTCTGCAATATTAGTAACCTATAACCTGTTACCTCTGTGGCGTGGTGGTAGCGAACGCGACTGCCACGCAGGGGTTCGATCCCCGCTCAATGCAAATATTTATATGCATGAATATGAGTCCATTCCGGGGGCGAGTTGGGGACACCGTTGTCCCCCCTCCTGAGGAGGGCCAGACCGTAAGGGAGGGCTCTGGGTCAGCCGGGGTGCGAGGGATATGTCTATAACAACCTCACCTCCGGCCTAGCACCAAGACCCACAGTCGGCGTGCGGTTTTAGTCGGTTCGAGTCCGACATAACCTCCCCTTCCGGCTCCGGCAGGGGGGGTATCCGAGGGGATTTCCGCACGAAAAAAAAAAAAAAGGCATTGGTCTGGGTGTTTCTATGTATAGTATGTATGTATTTACAAAATAAAGTATCTAAGTATGTTTATCCGCATTTTAGATTCCTCACAAGCTAGTTAAGCTTACCATGGGTCTAGATAGCGTTGTGTGGAATGTTGTAGATTATTTTTTTGTTATTGTCATTTCATAACATAACATAACATAAACTCACGCCTATATTCCCCGAAGGGGTAGGCAGAAGTGCTAGCACCCACATTTCGCCAGTTTATGTTTAGGTCCCAATGTAATAGGTGGCGAGCCTATTGCCATTAACCGGGCACTTATAAACCTGCGATAAATACACACATAACTTCGAAAAGCATCGAAAAGTCATTGGTGTGTGCCATGGTAAACCTTCACCGGGCACGGGTGCTTCGGGAGATATCTGTGTCGGATCGAAAAGGAGCCAACGTCCGAGTGCCATCACTGCGACGCGAGCGAGGACACGGGGCTGCACACGCTCACCGAGTGCCCGGCATGGGCCGAACCGAGGCGGGAGCTAGTGGTGGCCCTGGGAGTGAGAGTTCTCACCCTCGCCACCCTGCTCACAGCAATGGTCCGCTGCGCGGACGCGTGGGCGGCCGGCGTCTCCTTCAGCGAGCAGGTAATGGTCGTGAAGGAGACGGCGGAGCGGGAGAGGCGGCGCGAGCGAGAAAGACTCGCGGATCGCGCCGCCCGCGCGCGCAGGCAACTCGGGCGTCGGAGGGCACTGACTGACCTCCGTCCCCCATGAGCGCGGGCCTGGGGGTGACGGGTGGAGCCGCCTGTCATCCCAGCAGAAGCAGGCCACGGCGGCGGCGCGCTAAATAGCGCGCCTCCCCATTCCGGGGGCAAGTTGGGGACACCGTTGTCCCCCCTCCTGAGGAGGGCCAGACCGTAAGGGATGGCCCTGGGTCAGCCGGGGTGCGAGGGATATGTCTTTGACAACCTCACCTCCGGCCTAGCACCAAGACCCACAGTCGGCGTGCGGTTTTAGTCGGTTCGAGTCCGACATAATCTCCCCTTCCGGCTCCGGCAGGGGGGGTATCCGAGGGGATTTCCGCACGAAAAAAAAAAAAAAAAAAAAAAGCCATGGTAAACCTGGGATCGAACCAGAGACCCCGTCTCAGCAATCCATTACCCATACCACTAGGCTACCGCAGATTTCCTTGGCATTAATTTATTATTTACACCGACGACATTTCGGTTTGGACGCCATGGTGTGAAAATGGCTGCTGAAAAGGAACCAAAACGTCGAGCTCAGTGTAAATAGTAAAATGTTACTAAGTAAATCGTGATGAATGCTAATCGCTTAACCTGTCAACACTAGCATTAGTCATTCATTATTTTTACAGAATGTTTGATTTTTACAGTCACATCTCATTTCAGTCCCACCTCAATCATATACAAAACTCTCACTCCGCCCTCTTGTTATTTTACTGGTTTTTATAAGAGCGCCTACACTAGAGACCTGTTTGTCCATCAGGTCAATCCAGCTTGCAGATGACTAAAGCTTGGCGTCCGAATATCTTAATGAGAGTCCCATGAACACTAAGCGAATAACATAACTGTAGATCCCTTCGACTCGGTACAAAGACGCCCAGCTTGTCAACAATCCCATACTCACAGGAGATGTGGAACCCCTCAGCCTCATGAGGGAGTTTACCTCGCTGTGTGTGTTCTACCGCTTAGACAATGGATTGTGCTCAGAAGAATTCGACATGATGCCCACAGCTACATTTTATCATTGAACTGCTCGCCATAGGCAGGGAATTCATCCTCATATACTACGATCGGAAATGGTGCGCACTGTGCGGTATGAAATAAACTTCATCCCACACACGCTCAAACTGTGGAATGAACTACCTGCCGTGGTTTTCCCAAGCGACTACAATATGGGGTTCTTCAAGAAGGGCATTAGAAGGTTTCTTCAGGGTAGGCAGCGCGTGTAACGCCCCTGGAGTTGCATACGTCCATATGCCACGGTGACCACTTTCCATCAGGTGGGCCGTGTGCTTGACTGCCACTTAAGTGGAATAAAAAAAAGGAACTCAGTAATCTGCGTCCAGGATACACCCGACAACAATAGGGATGGTTCTGAACTACCGGAAATCCTGTAGCTGATATCGAAAACGGTTCCCACGCCTTGATTATGTAAGTATGACTAATATAATCTGAATATAATAATGGATCACGGCTGTGCGCGTAGGCGTACTTGCGCGTCGAACTAATGTCTAAGTAGTTCATGGTTAATTTGTATGCCATTTGTAACAGATTTTGTGCAATGATCGTCTTCCTGATTGTGGAGTTCAAGAGTTTATTGGATCAGCTTGATCTCTGCATTTGTAGTACTTTTGAAAGAGACTGACTGAGAGCTGACTCCAACAAACGTAACTAAAATTTGAACTATGTTTTTATTGGCGGTACTACTCAAAGTCGATTACCCCATTCCGTTTAAACAATCTTTGCACTTATAGGTTAAATCTGTAAGGGGTTATATTATCTACTTCAAGTAAAGTGCAGTACAATCGTACGTAAGTGTGCTGCCCGATCGCCACGCCAAGAACTGACGCTCAAGCCGATGGCTTAACGGAAGAGGCAACTGGCACAAGCCCTCCTCTCAGGTTTGAATCGCCTCACATGGCAGTTGTTCCCATAAAAGTCAAGATAAATGCCGTTGCATTATTCGGGTATTTAAGCAGACGGAACGGGACGGGCACATGGCTGAATGTGGTGTTAAGTGGGAATTGAACAAACGACCTTTCTCTTACAGCGGGAATGCTCTTCCAACTGAGCTATTGAGCCTCACCTGAATCACTTCAAATTTCCCTTCTCTTTATATCCGTCTTTAAAGGGCGACTGTGGACTACCAACTTTCTTAATAGCTCAGTTGGAAGAGCATTTCCCTGTAAGGGAAAGGTCATGGGTTCAAGTCCCACTTGAGCGCTTCTTTTTCCCGATGTATTTCGAAAATATTCTAGTCTCCTAGTGCCTATATGTACCCTTTACCGTCATCACGCTTCTAGTTCTACCATGATGACATACCATTCAAACAATTTGTGAACTATAATCAAATATTAAGGTAGGTAACAATAGATTTATCCGAGCGTAGGCGTGGGTGCGACGTGAACTGTTCTGTCTGCTATATCTAGAACGTGTTATTCTGTAAAAACGTGACGTATGATAAACTAGCTTATCCCATTACTTCGCCCGAGCGAAATAGTGATCCCGTTCCCGCGACTCATAGGAAAATAATTCCGGGATAAAAAAATAGTGCTATTCCAGGCTAATTAAAAGGCAATAAACCATATTAAATTTGATGCGCAATTAAAAGCATATAAACCCCTAACACCCTACGGGGAAACCTGTGGAATGTCTCGCCTTAAGGTAAGCAAAAGCCATATTAACAATGGTGGCACTCAGCTTGACGGCCTCATCAGATGCCTTTTCACGCCCCGCTTAAAGGATCCGGAACTGTAAGAAGAAGGAAACACTTGAGCTAGCAGAGAGTTCCAGGTCTTAATAGTGCGGCATAGGAATGATTCACTGAACCACTTGGTTCTAGAAGGTATATTCTGCACAGTATGCGGATGACATCCAAGCCCTTATTGTCCGATAAACAATTCTGACAAGATTGATTAACAAACTTCGACTTTGACGTCTATAAAATGCTACAGTGGCGTTTGTTGCGCCGTTTCTTCTCCATTGGTGCCTAGGCCTGAGGACGGTGAGTTGGCTGCTCATCGTCCTTACAGAAGCAGGCCCATGACGGCAGCGTGACGTGACGGACTCACGCACGCCTCCCCCCTCCTATGAAGCGGGATGATACCCGAAAACCCCCCATAGAAGCGGGATAGCACCCGAACCACCCCCTAGACGAGGCCGCATTAAAGCCGTGGGTCTGTTGGGAGCCCTGGGACATCCTTCCGAGGGCTTACCCGGGGCTCCCAACTATAGGCTGCTGGGCGATACCGTGGGGGTTTTAGTCGGTAGGAGTCCGGCATAACATCCATGAAGGATTTCCCACACGGTCAAAAAAAAAAAAAAACAGTGGCGTTTGTTGCGCCGTTTCTTCTCCATTGGTGCCTAGGAAGCGGTGGTAAACTTAGTTTTAAGCAGAATTTGAAGTCAAAAAGCTGTAGTAGTGCTACACAATTTTGAATAAATAGCTTGAGTTTGAGTTTGAGTTCAACACTCACAATTTTTTTGCACCTATATTGTGTACATTGGTTATCATTTGCAGAATATATTTACTCGAAACCGTAATACTACGGTAATAAGTGAATCAGAATAAGGCTGCTTCACTGTTTGATTAGGTCTAAACTTGGCCGCGATGAGATCGTGATTTTGTATTATGAGGTATTTCCACAAGTATGCGCATCTACTGACGATTGTGGGAGACGACATTTGTTAGATAAATATCACGGCGTTACGTCACTGTGACGGATGAAAAGGTTGCGACAAGTGGAACAATCAACTGGGATTGCGGCATATCCGTGAATCTAACTTTATAAACTTATAGATACCCACGGTTTTGTATACTTGAAAGATTGGTAGAGGAGTAAGCATTCTACATTTCTTCAACTGCGAGCATGTTGTACATATTCATGGTAATAATGCTTTTTTTTGTAAAGATTACGTCAGTTAGACTTCACCTCGCCTGTTGTTAAGCTAAACGGAAAGTCTCGGAAATAGGGTTACCATCGTAAACATGTACCATGTTAACTGTGGTGGCACACAGCTTGACGGCCTCATCAGATGCCTTTTCACACCCCGCTTAAAGGACCCGGGACTATAGGAAAAAGGAAACACGTGAGCTGGCAGGGAGTTCGAGCAAATTTGAATAAAGTGTATAGGGTATAATAAATCAGAAAAAATAAAGAAGCTACAATCAGTACATCGGACCCAAGTCCGAAAATAAGAAGATTACTAATGGTTAGTGTGGAGTGGGATAGGGTCTCATCAAGATGGAAGTTGGTAGATGGTACACCAGATTACAAGACGACGCTCTGGATGTGGCTTTCATCTCGAGGTTAGAGAGACAGACAGCGGAGGCTGCAAAGATAATACTTATGAATTATCTTACCTGAGAACGGACTCCGGACTTTTAAAACATTTAAAAGCTTTTCGCTCAGGAAAAAAAAGCTTAAGATGCACCCGGGACTATCACTGAGATAATGATTTAAATTGGGCTGGGGGTGCGCGTCGGCATTGTTGTAGCCAGGATTTGAACCCGGGACCTCTTAAACGTAAGATCAACTCCTTAACCACTAAACTGCTGATGCTATTAGTTAGTTATCGTTAAGGATTACCGACCTTATTCTTTACCGGACCACAAGATCAACATACTTTCTCTCACCAAACTTTATCTCAAAAACAAATACATAAGAAGTTTAACACGCACTGCAAGCTCTCGATCCATTAAACTCTATCGCTTATCAGTACCTAATAGTCAGCAATTTGACACTTAGATTTCAACCATAAAAAATATACCACGTCCAGATTATATTGACACACCTTCCAAACTATTCAAATACTTTCAAATTAAGGTAGTATTATACAAAATGCATGGGTCTTCTTATAATGGTTGTAGGCCTATCTTTGATTTAAAAAATAAGTTGCATGTCAAGAATAATTGAAGGTGTCAATGTGTTAGAAGATCGTAATAAAAATAAACCTTTTGTTTATATTCAATTGTGGTTCTAGATGGTATATATCATAGAGATATGAGAATTATGGTTCAGAGATTACTCGTTTGTTTTATAAAAAGAAATTGATTGTGAACTGATTTGTGACGTTGAAAAATATAATATTCATGATTTATTGTAAGTCGAGAAAGTGATATAAGATTATGGTTTTTGTTTGATTAGAAATAGTTGTTGCTTGGGACTTCAGCAGTGTTGATGTCGATTATTATCGCCGTAGGTCTGATGGAAGTCCCGGGACATCCTTCCGAGGGCTTACCCGGGGGTCGCAACCATAGGCTTCTGGGCGTTACCGTGGGGGTTTTTAGTGGGTGGGAGTCCGGCATAACATCCATGGAGGATTTTCCCCCACAGTTAAAAAAAAAAGCCAATAACCTTTTCCAAGGTCTAGTTTGTATATGTACTTACCAAAGTTCATCAAAATCGGTTCAGTGACAGCTCAACATTGAACAGCTCGCATTTATCATACTAGTATGGATATAGAATTTCTTGAATCAATAATGCCACTTGAAAGTTGATACTTATGCTACTTATACACGTATGTTACCTAAGAGGTTAGCATCTTACACTTCTGTGTGCAAGCTAAACAGCAATCATATAAGTGATGGTGTAAACATTCAGAAGTTTAAAGTTTTCCTTTAAGCTCAAGATTTTCAGTTTCAAACCTATAAAATTTACATACTATAGCAGAATAAAATGTAATAGTCAGTAGATAATAATAGGTAATGTGAATCGTAATAAAATGAAGAGACGACCATGAGCAAACGGGCTCAGATAGATCTCTATCCAGCCTCACGGCATACGTGAGCCGTGAGCTCAACGTGGATATGACACAATATTAGTACCTAAATATTTTTTTAAATATCTTATTTATTTTATTTTCTTCTTTTTTAAGGAATATTATCACTCCAGCTTGGCTAAGCTAAAAACCAAATTAATCTTAAAATAACTTGTTTGTACAATTTCTATTTAATAATATTAACCATGCCGGGGAAAACCATAACAATATGTATGTTTACCCGAAGTTCTTTTCACTTAGAAATGCAGTAATACATCATATTCAAATAACAATAACAAAACTAACTGATAACTTAAGAGTTAAACAAATTTGATATTAGTAGAATATAAATCTTGGCAGTTTAGTCCAGAATTCCAATCCAGGACCTGTAAGATTGACACTGAACAACCGACGCCTGGGATTGTGTAATGGTAAGTAAAAAAGAAATCTTTTGCACGTAACGTAATAAGTAAGCTAAGAGCGTATCCTCTCTAAGCTATCATCTCGTATTGCGTGGGCGTCGATACGCGAACTTAGCACATCTCGCACGACCGCAGCTCCCATTGGGCCCGCGCTGATACTATTGTCATGGGAACTCTGCACCATATCCGGTCATTCTTTGCAGGTTTCGTTCTTTTAGTTTGGTATAATATGCTTATGGTCTTTGGCATAATATGGGGTCAGAAGTAAATTTAAAAATAATAGTATTGGCAGTGTTTTATTGTATTATGTTTATTTAATAGCAATCAGCACATGAAATGATGATGATTGGAATCTAGGCCATAAAAACAACCATTTTTTTTATATACGGCACGTCAATTTGACTTCACCTCGTCATATGATAAGCTGAATCAAAGTCTCAGGAAAGAGGTCACCAATAAAAGCATGTTAACAATGTCGGCACTCAATTAGTTTGACGACTTCATCAGATGCATTTTCACGCCCTAATTAAAGGTCATAGGATACCCTTACATCTCTTATTTACTCTACAAGTTTAATATTTATACGTATTAAAAATCAATATATTGTAATGGTTTAAAAAACCGGATTTTTGTTTTACTTGAATTGCGACACCTTTGGGCGTGCTCTTTCCCATGACGGATCTAAGTGTTAACGACAAAGACATTTTTCAGTTTATTTAGGGCAAGCGTGAGTTGCCAATAGTTTTTCCATGGTTTTGTATGTTGTAAAGTTTAATTTGTAGCTTTGAGCTTAGTGAGTATCCATTCCTTTCTAAGATTATGTTACACTACTGATCCTAAGAAAATCATCTGTCCTAAACATGTGAGTCTGAGATTACTGGGATCTTGGACCGTATTTGCACTTTGTTTTCATGACTTAGGTGACATCTCAGCCACGAATGATTCGCACTTGAAATTGATTTCGGATGAGATGTCATAATTAATACTAATAGTGGTCTTTTCCGCCAAAATAAAATAGGTACGAGTAACGTCTACCTATTACTAACTTCATAAATAATAGCAGCATTGCATTTGCGAATAGCTTCCAATGTAAATATATAAAAATCAAAATTGGAGAAAAATAAGCTATTTTTACGATCGTAATGAGTTCACTACATATCTACGGACCCCTAACCAAACAGGTGTCACCTAAGGAAGTACAATCCGTTACTGACCTCTTTCCGGTTCAAACTATATTTCTCACACCATCACAAATAGGTGCTTGATGGAGTTTTAATACCATCCGTCATCGAAGCTACGACCATCACTGAACACCATAATTATTTACTTATTACCGATATGAAGTGTCGATGTGAGAACTTTTGATTTGGATGACTTTTTTGTGAGACATGTAATTTGAGTGAGTTGGTAATAGTTCAATCTATATTATACCAACATTTGTGATGGCTATTGGCTGTGTTGGTAGTTGGAATGGAGTTGTAAGGGGATTTTGAATGAGTGTAGCAGTTTTCTATGATTGGTCTGAAAACGTTGTCTTCACTTCAGCTGGAGGTATGTTTATATGAAATTTTTGATTGCTGGATGAAATTTTATTTAAAAGCTAGGGTGCTTTTATAGACTTGATGTTAATACACTTTTAAAATATCGGTCTATTTATGACATAGGTTGGTAAAAAGACAGTTTCCAAGATCTGTAAGAAGAAAAATTTAGGGATGTTGGATCACCTTCACATTTGTTAAAAAATGGTAAACAATAAAATAAAAGGATGAAACATTGTATTAATACTGTCTCTCTACTTCACCTAAGTGCCAATATTCTGCGTGTTCACACAAGCAAGAGCAAATTATTTTTATGATCATGTATTTTATGATGATATTAGCTTTTTCCCGCGGCTCCGCTCGCGTGGATGTCGGTTATCCCTACCAAACATATGTCCCTTTTCACGGTCTAATCTACCCATATACCAAATTTCATTAAAATCGTTCAGTGGTTTAGTTGTAAAAGTGTAACATACAGTTAGATGGACAGATAGACAGAGTTACTTTCGCATTTATAATATTATGGTACGGGAGCTAGCAACGTTTTCGAGAAAGAATTTCAGGTCAGCTGATTTTGTGATATGCTGTTCTTCTTGCTCTTTCGGTTAGAGTCTGGGCTATCTGGCTGGCGGGAGCGGTTGCGTTCATTACTGCGCATCCTACCTGTCCAGGTGATAATCCTGTATTTTCAAAACATTTTAAGAGGCGTAATTTTTATTTTTTTGTTTTTAAATAAGACTGCTTGACATACTTTTTTTATTGCCAGACATTTCTGACATTGCTAATTATGTGCCATACGCGATTCTTTTAATTTTTTTTATAAAAATTTAAAAGTATTTTATAATGTCTGTAATTTTAACATTATGTTATTTAAGATAAGAAAAGCTTAAAATTAATTTGCCAGACATTAATTCGATTGTTAAACTTTGAATTAAAATAAAAAAGGCATGAAAAGTATTGCAGTATGATGCTAGTAGTTCGAAAGAGAAGCGTATGGCACATAATTAGCAATGTCAGAAATGTCTGGCAATAAAAAAAGTATGTCAGGTAGTCTTATTTAAAAACAAAAAATTAAAAATTACGCCTCTTAAAATGTTTTGAAAATACAGGATTATCACCTGGACAGGTAGGATGCGCAGTAATGAACGCAACCGCTCCCGCCAGCCAGATAGCCCAGGCTCTAACCGAAAGAGCAAGAAGGACAGCATATCACAAAATCAGCTGACCTAAAATTCTCACTTTCAAAACGTTGCTAGCTCCTATACTATTAGTATGCATGAATAATGATTGAATTCTAGACTACTTCCCCTAGTTCGTGATTTAAAGTCAATACTCGCACCAAAAACTACCTTCACTAAGTAGTTGAACATTAACATTTTATATCCATTTACTATTAAATTTTAAATTAATAGAGTTAATTTTCTGCATTAATGGAACGTTATCTGTTAATATAGTAACAAAATAAAATAACCCTTGAATTATTGTTATTGGGTTTGAAAATTGTCTCACTAATTAACTGTAATGATAGCCATTTAAATAGCAATACGCGATAGCCAGGGCCATTGCGTAATTGCAAACTATGAAAAATACGAGTACTATAACCAATATAAAGTTCAGCCCTTATTATGAAGCCATTCGAAAATGATACTTAGGTTATTGAGTTAAGGTCCAAAGAGAGTAATAGTTTGCTTCAGATATGTATTGAAAATAGACTCAGTGTTAACTTAGTAGATAATCAACCACCTGTATAATATGCTACATACAGATGTTTAAGTTAGCCGTCGCTGTGAGCTACAGCACTTGGTTCTTTATTAAGTGAAGTAATAAAATGTTAAAGTCAATTAAAGGTGAAATCATAGATCTTGCGCTATCTGATCACTCTGCCCAAATATTTACGTGTCCTGACAAAAGGACCTGTCTGATAAAAAATTGGTACACTTACAAGCGCTGCTTTACTAGAACTAACAGAGAAAGGTTTATGACTCATTTAAAACAAGTTTCTTTTAACAATGTTTATGAAACCACAGATCCGGATGTCGCTTATAATTTATTCTCAGATCAATTCACCCAAATCTATAATTTATGTTTCCCTCTTAAAAAAGTCCGTGTAAGCCTTATCAAAAAACCAAAGTGGATGTCAAAAGGTATACAAGCCTGTAGTAAACGGAGACGAGATCTTCTATGGAGGTATAGAAAACATTCTACTGAGGAAAATAGATCAATTTTTCAAAATTACTCTAAACGCTATAAAAAAGTAATAAATTTGACAAAGAAATGTCAAAACAATCATTTTATCAACTCCTCTACAAATAAGGGAAAAGCAACATGGCAAGTTATAAATAACATTAAATATAAATATCCAAACGAAGGCGTAGAAAAACTTGTCATAAACAATGAAACAATAACTAATGGTACATCCATTGCAAATTCATTCAATGACTATTTTACTGACATAGTAAAAGGTACAACAGATGCTTACGAAAATAACAAACAAAGAACTAATACGAAGTTTACCAAAATTGAATACAATCTTAAGTCTATATTTATGCCTCCAACAATTCCTCATGACATTTTAAAAGTAATAACCTCTTTGAAAAATACCTTTAGCGTGGGACATGATGGGATCGACACGCGAATAGTGAAAGATGTAGCACTTCTCATAGCAGCCCCCTTAAGCCACACCATGAACCTTTGCATAGAACATGGCATATTTCCTGACCAACTAAAACTGACAGTAATAAAACCTATCCATAAAAAAGACAGTAAGTCAATAATTAACAACTATAGGCCTATCGCTTTATTACCAATATTTTCTAAAATATTCGAGACCATTATTTACAAATGCCTGTATGATTTCTTTGACACAAATGGTCTATTCACAACATGTCAATATGGATTTATGAAGAATAAATCGATAAACTTAGCTATCTACAACTTTTTGCATGAAGTGCTAATAAATATGGACAAACGATCACCGGCAATAGCTCTCTTCATGGACATGTCAAAGGCTTTCGACCGAGTTAATCATGAAATACTCTTAAAAAAGCTATATGCATATGGTGTGAGAGGAAATGTGTATGAAATACTTAAATCATATCTCAGCAATAGAACACAACTCACAGAAATAAAAAGAGTGTCTTTAAGCAGTAAAACTGAGGTAACACATAGCTCTAATATAAGAAATGTTATTGCAGGAATTCCCCAAGGTAGTATACTAGGTCCTTTGTTATTTCTTATTTATATTAATGACATGCCCAGAATAACGACATATAAAATGACATTATTTGCCGATGATAGTACCGTACTTTACACTGGTAGTAATTTAGAATATAATATAAACACATCTTTGACATCAATAATAGAATGGCTTAATGAAAATGACCTAAATATTAACATAGACAAAACCAATCTGATGCTCTTCAAGCAACGAAATATATCGCAAAACAATTTGAATATCTCGTACCAAAACACAAAAATTGAAGAAATTGATACTACTAAATTCTTGGGTCTCTACATTGACAATAAGGTAAACTGGAAATCTCATTGTGAATATATGTGTAAAAGATTAACTCAATTCTCATATGCATTATATAGATTACGTAAAATTAGCAATCAGTCGACGTTATTAACGGCTTACCATGGTTACGTACAATCCATTTTACGATATGGAATAATTTTTTGGGGGAGTTCAACATATAAGGACCATGTATTTGTTGCTCAGAAACGTTGTATTAGAAGTATATGCAACCTAAAACAAACCGATTCATGTGTACCTTATTTTAAAACATTGAACATTTTAACATTACCCTCCCTTTATATATACGGTTTCAGTGTTCATAAAAAGTAATACAGAATTATTTGAGTTTCGAACTAGGGCCCGAAATAGCGATAAATTGTCCATAGTAGCCAGCAGAACAGAATTATTACATAACAGCGTATTTTGCCTGGGACCTCGTATATATAATAATATCCCAGCTACCATAAGAAATGTAACAGAAATCAACAGTTTCAAAAGAAAACTTCGCATACTTTTAATAGAAAAATGTTATTATACAATCAAAGAATTTTTAGACGATGAATCACTATAATAAATAATATTATTCTATCTATAAATAATGTAATGCAGGTTAAATATTGGTTCTGTGTGTTAAACATGTTAAATATTAAATCTATGTTATGCATGTTAAATTCTGAATAACTGCTCCTGGGCCTTTAAGTAAGTACTTAGTTAGTAAGTTAGATATATTTATTATTGTATGCCCAATTGGCGAATCATAGCTGACTTTATTATTATGTGAACATCCTATGTACCTATGGTTTACAATATACATACTTTGAGTTTGAGTTTGAGTTTGAATTATTAGACAAAAGCTTTCACTAAGGAATACAACAAACTTTTTTAGGTTTATTTGAATACAGGCCCTCGATTCTGCTAAAGCTAAACCACTGTGGTGCCGCACTTGCTAAAAAAATGACAAATGCAATTTTAGACTTCATTTCAACACAACTAAAGTTCAAAATGAAATGAAAGCAGTTTCATTAAACTTTATCAATTACTCTGCATAAAGTTATTTTATTTTGAATTTTAACCACATCGCTTTAAAGTCTATTATTTAATGCCGTTTTTTGCAGCGGCGGTGGCACTGCTGTGGTTTAGCTTTAGCCAAGGCCCAGGTCATATCATATTTAGTAAAGTGGCCTGTAGAAAAAGCAGTTCCCTTAAGTTTTGAACTTCTTCTTTACTCACTTAAGCAACAGTACTTTTTATGTACTACTTAGGTGGCAAACAAGCACACGGCCCTCCGGTAAGTGGTTACCGTGGCCTTTAGACGTATGCAATACCAGGGGTGTTACACTCGTGCTACCGACCCTGAAGAAACCTTCTAAGACCCTTCTTGAAGAACTCTATATTGTAGTCATTTCATTTACAAATTCACCAACCATATTAACTTTTAAATTCTCGCGTTATATATCATGGTATAGGTACATACATACGTCAGCCTGTGACCACGGACGGTGTAACCTGGTCGAAACGTCAGGCAAATCAAAAGTACGTATGTACCTAGTACCTATACCTGTTATTGTTATTGTACACCAACCATATTGAACGCATTTAGAATGACACTTAATGATTGACGTTGATCTTGGGATGTTGTACATGAAAACTTTCATTACGGGATGCTGGATTAGATTTGAATTGTGAAAAGCTTAGCTTTGCGTAGATGGCGTTAAATTTTTAATTTTAATTTCACTACAATTTATTCTGAAAAAGATATACGTGGTTTTCTAATAATAATTGTTAGAATAGATACAAAATCTCCAACAAGTTTACCAACCAATTTAACAGTATGTCAGCGCAACTAACAGCAAAAAATAATTACCTAAAGTGCTGTACTAATGCGCCCACAACTGCAAATATTGCTACTATCTGTTCGATTTGTGTGTCCGTTCGTAAGAACATAAAATAGTTTTTATCAACATACGCTTATCAGTTTAACGAGAGCATCGCTCTGATCGGATGACATTACGATTTGTTATTGGACTACTAGTTCTTATTATTTGTTGGAGTATATAGTATTGCTATTACTTATATTCATGTATAATATTCGTACAGTCCTGGGTCCTAGCATCTGATGAAGCCAAGCTAAGTACCACCAATGTAACATGACTGTCCCACAGAATTTCGAAGTTCAAAATCGCGATGAATGGTAGTTCGAAAGTTCGAAAATGCTACTCATTGTTTGTTATGTAATAATATAACCTCTTTCTTGAGAATTTGCCTTCAGCTTATGAGATGTCTTGTACAAGGAACCTTGGTCTATTGTACGGGTTTATTCACCTACAGAAAAGTCAAATTTAGATACAATAGATACTTTTTACCGAGATCTAAACAAAGCCATCAAAGAATACACCCATAAAAATCTTATAGTAATGGGAGACTATAACGGTCAAATCGGAGCAAGACGTCAAGGTGAAAATACAATATTAGGATCATTCTCATATAGCAACAAGACTAGGACCAGAAATGGGGAGAAACTTGTAAACTTTGCTCTAGAAAATAATCTTTCAATCATAAATACTATGTATAGGAAAAACAGGAAAAACATGTGGATCTGGATCTCCCCCGATGGCACAGTAAAAAACCAAATCGATTTTATTATGACAAATAAAAGCTGCTATTTCACGAACTTTACTGTCATTAAAAGATTCAATTTCAACACCAACCATAGACTAATCAGAGCTGAACTCAAAGCAAAGCAACCAATGAAGCAGAGACCAAGACAAAACATAGGAAATGCAAAAATCAGCAAACAGCAACTAGAAGAAATAACACTCGGTCTGAAAGATGACTTCAGAGATTTCAAAGAAAACACTACCCATTTAACAACCCAAGACAAGTACAATTATATAGAGAGTATTATCAAAACTCAGACAAAACACATAACAAACAATAAAACTGAACCAAAAAATATGCTATCGACAGATACTAGGAAATTACTACAAAATAGAAAGCACCTTCTCAGCGCAAAAACCACACAAAATAGAAGAAAGGAAATTGCTAAAATTAGCAAAGAAATCAAGGCAAGTATTAGGAACGATAGAAAACAAAGGAGGATGGAAACGATAGAAAATTATATAAGTAAAACAGGTGGAACCAAAAAAGCTATCAAGGAACTAACACACACAAAGGATTGGATTGTAAAAATGAAAGATGAAAGAGGAAAATGCAACCGCCACAGAACAGACATATTGGAAACAGCTACATCATACTACAAAAAATTATACGGTAATGACACCGCGCAAAGTAAAATCGAACTGGTAGAGACGTCAAACATTCCCTACATCCTCTATTCTGAAGTCAAGAAAGCTATTGACACCCAAAAAGAAGAGACAGCACCTGGACCCGATGGCATAAAGAACGAAATTTTAAGGCACAGTCAGGAAACCCTAATACCTGTTCTCGCTGATATGTTTAATAATATCTTGAATACCGAAACCATTCCCCTACAATGGACAGAGTCGAATATCATACTACTGTATAAAAAAGGAGACAGATATGATATAAGAAACTATCGCCCTATAAGCCTTATGTCTAATGTATATAAAATTTTTGCTAAGATCATCTTAAAACGAATCGAAACAACCCTAGACGAACAGCAACCGATCGAGCAAGCAGGGTTCCGTAAAGATTATTCGGTAATCGACCACATACACGTAGTGCGACAAGTTCTAGAGAAATATAACGAATACCAGCTAACATATTACATCGCCTTTATTGATTACAGTAAAGCATTCGATTCTTTAATACACGAAAAAATATGGGAGGCTCTACTAGAACAAGGAATTGAACACAAATACATTCGATTAATAAAAAACATATATAGTATAAGTACCGGTAGAATTCAACTAGCAAGGAAAAGCACTCCATTTAGAATAGAAAAAGGCGTCAGACAGGGGGATCCACTATCTCCAAAACTTTTCTCCGCTGTACTGGAATCAATCTTCAGAAGACTTACCTCGGTATTAATATTGATGGCCAGTTGCTGTCACATTTAAGGTTCGCCGACGATATCGTGATTTTCGCCAAAACACCACAAGACTTAAATAAAATGCTAGGAGAACTTGCGACACAAAGCGCAAAAGTGGGACTGACACTGAATCCGGGAAAAACTAGAGTAATGACAAACGGAAGTAAATGCAACATCAAACTAGGAAATAACGAAATAGAATACACCGACGAGTACATCTATCTAGGGCAGCTTATTACTCAAAAAGAACCCATAAAACAAGAAGTAGAGAGAAGGATTACGAATGGCTGGAAGAGATACTGGAGTCTGAGAGAGGCTATGAAGGACAAAAACCTCCATATAAATCTAAAAAGTAAATTATTTAATACATGCATACTACCAGTTTTGACGTATGGATGTCAATCATGGGCGTTAGACCATGAAATATTAAACAAACTTGCAACGTGCCAGTATGCAATGGAAAGAAGTATGTTAAATATCAGAAAGTCAGACAGATTGAGAAACTTCGTCATCAGAAATAAAACAAAAACTATAGATGTAATAACTAAAATTAAAAGACTGAAATGGAGATGAGCTGGCCACATTATAAGAGGAGGTAGTAAATGGAGTCAAAGGGTAACCCAATGGTATCCCAGAGACGGCAAGAGAAAGAGAGGTAGACAACACAAAAGATGGGTTGACGACATTAGACAAGTGGCCGGTACCACGTGGAACAGAGTGACACAGGAAAGGAAAGAATGGAAAAGGTTGGAGGAGGCCTTTGCCGATTGGCAAACAGATCTAGGAAAGATAACCAAGCAACAGATATTAGCTTAAGTAGTTTATTTAGTTTAAGAGTTTATGTTATTATAAGTAAAAAACTGTAAATCAGTTAAAAGATCTGAATAAAAAGGCTATATTATTATATTATTATTATTATTATATTATGAGATGTCTGACGACCTGAAAAAGGTGGCTGGGATAGACTGGATGCGGAAGGTGGAGGACCGGTGAGAGAGCTATGTCCAGCAGTGGACTGCAGTGGGCTAATTGATTTCAGTTGAATTTAAGTAAACTGACTTATGTGTATAATAAAAAGAGCTTTGCGAAAACACGTCACATCTGCTAGAGGGATACAAGCACACTACATCTGTAAATCTATACCTACACTAGATCATAGACAGATGAGAGCCTGACGCAGGATTTCCTCTTCGTATGGGTAAGTCAAACGGTAGTTACCTCATTGAATCGCATTAAGAGAAATACTATTTGGTAACAAAGTACTCTATCATTTCACAACAAGGAAATATTGAGAATTTTCACATGCAAGCCCATGATTTTAAATACATCTTTTTTTCGAAAAACATTGGAAAAAATGAAATGCTCAAGTGAGACTCGAATTCACGACCTTTCCCTTACAGGGGGACTGCTCTTCCAACTGAGCTATTGAGAAACACTTGAATCATTCCAAATTTTCCTTCTCTTTATATCCGTCTATCAGGGCGACGGTGCAGCCATCTACCAATTTACCATTGCTACATCTTTTTTTCTTTTTTTTTTCCAATTTTCACCGGTAGCTGAGTTAAGACATTCAGCTACCGTGTGTAATCTATATTGAGTAAGACACTTTGTACTTTTCCACTATAATTTACTTTTCACCTAATCGGTTTCGCCTCATGGCATTCTCAAATGTAGCAGATTCCACAAAGTGCCATCAATCAACAGTATAAACAGTTTTATTAGTAATCTACTAGAGAAACGATTTTGACATAAGAATATACGGGATCATATGGATAATGGTAGTCACCATTATAATATTGCTGGTGCCTGTAATATGCGATCGTCCTTCCTGAGACTTTGCTTTCAGGTACTCAGCTACAGCAATACATTGAATAACGGATCATACAGTCTAAGACTCATCACTTCTTTTCTCAACTTTACGGTAGCTTATCGCAACAAACTGAAAACTCAAACAAATGCTTCCCGTTTATTCAAATCAGCCGCTGCATAATAAATTATCGGGGTCGGACGCGGGGTATTAAAACATTCATGAGTTATAACGCTTTAGTGGAATGTCGCACGATTGTCGCGACTCGTGTTATCGTTGCGCGCGCGCACGACAACCGCGGAAGAGCATTTCGTATATAGCGGGTGGAACGCGCGTTTTGACGCAAACTATGCTATCCTTTTAGGTAGTAGATTAGCATTCGCCTCACATAATTAGAACAGTCTATGGTATTCATACACTCGTGCTGACGATACTGTAGAAACCTATGGAAAATTAAGCATGACAGTGGGTCATTAGATGCTTCTTCATGCTGTGATAAACAGGAGCTATGTGTATTTTGGGGTAATTCAACCAACGTTGAAAACATATTTAGGGCCCAAAAGAAGTGCATAAGAGCTATATGCAGGTTGAAAACTATGGACAGTTGTAGAGCCAGTTTTATTAGCCTGCAAATTTTAACTTTACCGTCCATCTATATTATGGAAACTATGTTATTTGTGAGAAAAAACATGCAACTTTTTAGAAATCTCAACAGTAAAAGACATCACTTAAAGATATCTTGTCCCACAAATACGACGGCATATCTTAACAAAAGTGTATTCTGCATGGCTCCTAGATTGTACAACCACCTACCTAATTCTATTCTACAAACAACACATTTTAATGAGTTCAAGAGTAAAATTAAACGGTTATTGCTGGAAAAATGTTATTATTCAGTGGAAGAATACATCAATGACAAATTATTGACATAGATACGGTAGTCTTTTTTTATTTTTATTATTAATATTTTTTTTACTGCTAAAATGACATTTCAAATAAGTACATAATTCAATCAAATATTTTTTTTCAATGAAAATGAATTTTGTTTGTTTATATGACATTTTTTTTTATATTTACTTTTAATTTATGAACTTATTGTGGTTAAGGAGAGGTGGTTAAAGAGGAATTTTATATTGACATTATTTATTAACTACCTAATATTGATGACTTGTGACGTAAATTCATATATAATTTTGTATCAGTATACACTACTGCATTTGTACGCCCATATGGCATAGCATAGCGGACATTTATTTAACTCTGTCAACTGTCAACTGTAACCTATGTTAACAAATGAAATAAATTATTATGATTATGATTATGATTATGATTATGTTGTATGCGAGTAGTATTTTTATTTATTTTTTTTATTTTATCATTTTAGGAAAACTTACAGCTAAAAGATAACAATAGGTAAATTCATATAACAAAGTGAGGGCCATTTACAAGTTTTCACCGATATAAATTTGGTATAAAGTTTTTAAAAGATTTTACGGCAACACAATTCTACGGATGGTTTACATTAATTTGTTACATTCAGAATGAGTTATAGTTACAAACTTAGTTGTATGCTGTAAAATAACAAAAAATATAATCAAAACAATACCTAATGGAGCAATTACACGCATCCATGCTCGTCTTTAAAAAGCAAATGCGCCCAAACCTGATGCAGAAGTGCCCATCACGCTGGCTGCACTTCGTATTTGGAGTTTAATAAATTTCAAAATTAAAGTAAATTTAATAGGTTTTTTTCATTTATTTATTTAATGATCAGAATACAGAGTTACAAAATATACTTAGTACGCCGCTAAAGGTACCGGAGCTCGTGTGTAACACATGCATAAATAAATTGAGTTTTCATGAAACGCTTCATGTGTAAGCACCCTACTCTCGCGGGTGACGGAGCATCGTTCAAATATTGAATTGAAGTTAAGATGAGAGCGGGGGACGTTCAAAAACTGTTTAACTCTAGGGCTTGTGCATAAGGACTCATAAAAAAGTGTACCATTTTCTTATCATCAGAATTCTTCATCATCAGAACGACATACCGGTTAACGTATGACGATGAAATCGCCTTTCTAAATTTGGTTTGGCTGGCTTTTAAGGAAGTGACTGCTGTCCTACCGTTCCCTCAGAGGAATTTTTATACTAGAGCCTCGTCTGATGATAAGCAGGAGCTTGATAGAGACCCATACACTTGTATGGAGCCCTAATGTGACTCAATACACTCACCCTTACTTAACTGCCTTCAAAATTATATTTACTTCAAATTTATATTCCAACATAACGTTTAAAGTCTGAACAGTTTTGGAGGTACAGTATTTGTATTATTTTATTCAGATCACTCTGCATGATGGTAAGCTAGGTTACCGTCAAAACAATAGTGGCTGCATTACTTATACTGTTCTTGGAATGGCGATACATACCTTGACAGTCTCGACAATTGTTTTTACATGTCCTACTTAAAGAACCTTGGATTTTTATGATATCCCTAGGGGAGCCAGATCGATAGGGATCGCCCTGGGTCTACCGAGGTGCGCGGGATATGTCGAAGACAACGTCACCTTCGGCCTAGCACGATGACCCACAGACGGCTCCGACGGGGGACGTATCCGAGAGGATTTATTAAAAAGCGATATAAATAGGGATTATTAAGACACAATAGCCATAATTTCCAAACAAAAAGCTGTTCTAACACAATGTGTGCTTACCTTAACAATGTCGTGATGAGCCCTTCCTAAAGTCCACGAAGCCTTATTAAGGTTATATTGTTATTATATTGAAAAATTTTCATATTATTAACGTCCACACTGTTTGGCAGTTCCACTTGATTGGTGTCGGTTCACGATTCTCTTGTACCCATGATATATTTATGGTGATATTCATGGGACCGACTTTGTAAGGCTTGTTTCGTCGCATAGTTCCTAGTTAGAGCCAATTTAGTTCTCGTGTGAGTGTCTAGAAAGTGTACCTACTGGTGTTGCTGTCATTGATCAAATTGGTAATATTATTTTGTGATTATTCATAACATAACATACATAACATAAACTCACGCCTGTATTCCCCGAAGGGGTAGGCAGAGGTGCTAGCACCCACATTTCGCCAGTTTATGTTTAGGTCCCAATGTAATAGGTGGCGAGCCTATTGCCATTAACCGGGCACTTATAAACCTGCGATAAATACACACATAACTTCGAAAAGCATCGAAAAGTCATTGGTGTGTGCCATGGTAAACCTGGGATCGAACCCGAGACCTCGTCTCAGCAGTCCATTACCCATACCACTAGGCTACTGCAAGTAAGTAATAAAAATATTATTATAATAATTATGACCTGTGTGGAGTGGTAAAGAGTTCGATGATTATGTCAAAGGTTTCAGTTCCAGTTATGTATTAATGAATAAATTGACTGGAAAGGAGACACTTCGCCTGATGGTAAGCTAAAGGCAAAGTCTCGGAAAGAGGGTCACCATTATAAACATGAACCAAGTTAACAATGGTGGCACTCTACTTCACTTCTTATAGGACCCGGGACTGTAGGAAGAACGAAACGTGAGTTGGCAGGGAGTTCCAGCTGCCAATGATTCACCGAACCGGTTGGTTTTTGATGGAATATTCTGCACCCTGTGCGGGTGACATCTAACTCCTGCACGTGTTGTCCTGTGAAGGAATGTAGAGAGTGGGACTAATTAGAAGAGCTCATCGGAACATTCACCATGGTATGGACGTAGAGACGGTAGAATACTGCCAAGGATATCTTTACGCATTTCCTATTGCATCCATCTTTATAACTCTCTTTATATCCCCTTCCTTCTCATTGTCCTCTTTCCCCACTTCAGGTGACGCGTACCTATAATGTCCCTAGCTACCTTAGATTGGGATCTTTTTTCATTCAAAATGATAATTGGGCATGAGCCTAAGGCCCACCTTAGACTCATGGCCAATTATTTTGAATTAAAGTCATTACTAATTACAAATACAATTTTACTAATCTCATCTGTTTTAATTTGAATTGCATTAAATATTTTACAAGATGTCCTACATTTTTACCGCATAGCTCTAATTTGACATAAACACAACATTACACTTACCCGACTGCACAGATAGATGAGTACAGCGCTTTATTGTCACTATAAGATGCGCGGGAGTAGCGAGTAGAGACACCATGGTAGCAGATACAATTGGAAAGAACGTTCTTCTATCAATATTTTTAAATAGTTACTAGCAAAAATTCTGTTTATACTAGCTAGGTGATAAACATGTACATTATTTAATGGTAATTAGTTAACGTAACAAGCAAATCTGCTTGATCTAACAGAAGGACAGAAAATTGTCGATTCATAAATACTAATTATCAAAAAATAATGAATTAACTTAGTGTGCCATTTGAATGACATTTTTATAGCAATTATTATGCTAACTTTTCAATTCGAAATACATTGGAAAAAGAAGCGCTCAAATGGGACTTGAACCCACGACCTGAATCCAGAATTCTGAATCCTTATAGACGGATATAAAGAGAAGGGAAATTTGAAGTGATTCACTCAGTTGAAAGGGAAGGTCATGGGTTCAAGTCCCACTTGAGCGCTTCTTTTTGCCGATGCATTTTGAATAATGCCGTTGCTGATGATTGTGAAAATTTTAGGAACCTTTATTATAAGGGCTCTAATTTTACTATTGTCTAAACTCCGTTCCAGTTCTTCAGACCTATTTGAGAATCGGATTTTTCGATTACTAACTTATGTTAAACAAACAACACACAGCATAACTTCTAAGACATATCCCGCGATTCCCTCGAGCATGTACATCCTATTAATAAATGTGGTTAATCCCGACACAAGACTAGCCGTAATGGCCGCGATACGTCCGCGGGCGATAAGGCGCGTCGCTATCTGTCCAACCAATACGATTAAACACGGCGACGTGTCTGTTATCTTTAAGAGAACTTAAATGTCGGTTACTACTTTTTATATTAAAGTAAATAAAACATGCTTCTCCTTCTCTCTAAAAAGGAGACGAAAAGAGGAACGGTATAAATATGTAGTTCCGGACTTTCGAATTACCGTTCGTCGCGATTTTGAACTTCGAAATTCAGACAGCCAGAACATAGTGCATCGTAATTGCTTATCGTCTTATGTATTGTGACGAAGCAGTAGAGCGTTCGATTGTTAAGTCAGTGATCGTTAGTTCGATTCGGGTTCAGTGTAAAAAATTGTATGCATTTGCATTGGCCTCGTTGTATGGGACTCCACTAACATCTACGAGGCAAAGCCAACTTTACCTGGTTTAACTTAACGTGGTTTTAGTGTAGGCTTATCTCTCGGATTGCGAGGTCAGGTGGCAGTCAATTAAATAAAAGCTTTACGAAAAGATCGACAAGGAGGATCCCAGGTTCTAAAGCGAAAGTCTTTGATGCAAACCAGAAACGTCTCTTAGATGATGATGATGGGCCTGAATTTCCAATCTATGTATGTATTTACACATATTTATGAGGTCTAGATGACGCTGAGTAATACTATTGTATTCAATTTGTTTATTATACTCGTAGTCATCGTCATTGCAAAATAATCAGAAACAGTATCCACTTATATTTATACACTTATATACTTCCAAATTCCACTTATATCTAAAATAACTCCATTAAAATAAAACTAAGAATTGAAACAATCCTTGCACATAGCGAGGAGCGTGTCTCTGCTCCCTGTATGGATGATATCGGGGTTCGATTCCCTGTGAATGGGCGATGTTCCATTGAGCGCGTCGCTCACTACACGCGATCGTTTTATTTGTTTGTTTGATGACGCAAGTTATAGAACGAAGGCGACAAATAAAAAGGCCATTTCTTAAGTATTAAAACCACATTTGAATTTTATAGGATTTTTACTATGGCACACACCAATGACTTATCAATGCTTTTCGAAGTTATGTGTGTATTTATCGCAGGTTTATAAGTGCCCGGTTAATGGCAATAGGCTCGCCACCTATTACATTGGGACCTAAAACATAAACTGGCGAAATGTGGGTGCTAGCACCTCTGCCTACCCCTTCGGGGAATATAGGCGTGAGTTTATGTTATGTTATGTTATGTTTTAATTGGGAAAATATGCGAACGTGTGTAACTTCAGGGTTCATAATGTTGGGTTGGTTGTATAATATGTATGTATTTACAAAAAAAAGTATCTAAGTATGTTTATACCCTGTTTATAGATAGCGTTGTGTGGATGTTGTGGAATATTTATTTATTATCGAGGCATTGTGATGATATGTTATAACGTGATGTGATGAAAAAACGTGTGTTTTAAGTCGGTTCAAGCCAAGCCCGATATATCCACCTCATCATTGGCTCCGGTAAGGTGAAACCTGAGGATGAAATTATGTGTGTCTATATTGTACTCAATTATACCAGAATAGTTGAAGAGATCGGTAGGATGTAATATGGTATAGGGATGGCTTATACTTCGTAATAGCATATTATATGTTATTATTCAGGGCATAGGCTCCTACGGGTCTGTTTCATCATTTAAGGCAGGTGAAACCGCAGGTTACAGTTAACTTGTACTTAATCAAACCGCTGCGTTACCTTGACTTGACATCTTGTCGTGACTTTTACTGTGTAGTGTTAATTCCATCTATTTCTTATAAATATTTACTAATATTTTTATATCAAAAATCAGCTTCACTCCATCATTATCTTTACGGCAGTTATGTTATATCCGCCCCTCTTATTTCACTTATACCTTTACTACCACTAATAGGTACTTGTCATAAAATGGACCACAATTTCTTTACAGTTCTTTGTATTAACAGACCAGATACTCTCGATATGTACATATCGTAAATGGACTACTTTACAAAATTTATAAAAGCTCGAAATATGAGTTAGTAAAGATCTCCAGTCTCTAGTTAGTGGTAAAATATAACGCAACACAGTTCGCTGAGGTTATCATGCGATTTAGTCCGTATAGAGTATAGCAGCTATCTGGCCGCGTAGAATGTGTTCCAAGTTCACATCGCTCACACTAAGACATGAATTGGTAGATGCGGTATTGGGTACGAAACTTCTAGAATTCCTAAGCTTAGCAAAGTAAAAGCTAAATCTAGCTTAGCTGGAGGAATTCTAGAAGATGTTGCTCGTTTCATTAGTGGGCTTGAGAGCAGGACCCCACTAAGACAATCGGGTCATGCCAACCTTATCTGCAGGCCATTGCACTTATTGATTCATGAACGAGGCTCTGTCTAGGCTTTTCCTTTGGGATTAGGTGCTTAACCCCGCCCCCGTTGGTTCTGTGTCTGGAAATAATACTAATATGATTATGATTAGTGGATTACCCTTCAATCGCTGTAAGGTTAGTTACTGGTGCGTTGATCACCATTTACCACTATGGGAGTTCTTATTGCTATTCCTGCCCGGTAACCTTTGTATGGAAATGGAAATTTATATTGGTGGAGCAGTTATTTTTTCACGTTCCGTCCTCAACATGATTCTACCATCATGATTAGCCTATTGCAATTTACTGCTGAATATAGCCATCTCCCAATGTACACCATGACGTCGCTCCCATTCCACTCACCTTTTTCAGTAGTTCAATAAAAATATCTGCGGTAGCCTAGTGGTTTGGGTAATGGACTGCTGAGACGAGGTCTGGGGTTCGATCCCACGTTTACCATGGCACACACCTATGACTTTTCGATGCTTTTCGAAGTTATGTGTGTATTTATCGCAGGTTTATAAGTGCCCGGTTAATGGCAATAGGCTCGCCACCTATTACACTGGGACCTAAACATAAACTGGCGAAATGTGGGTGCTAACACCTCTGCCTACCCCTTCGAGGCATACAGGCGTGAGTTTATGTTATGTTATGTCCATAAAAATATTAATTTTTAGTTGAGTATATAGCAACAGAAAAATATACAATATGCCAATATGCCAAGTCAGAATTTCTTCTTGACTCGTGCACACGTTAGCGATGCACCTCGTCCGGCCCACGCGGGAAAGGGCAGATGATCGAACTCACGCCCCTCGCGCAGATAATAACTTCGTACTGTTGTGCTTGCGCCTGCGCAGAGACCTAGTTCCACACTAAGTGTATGAGAATGTGGAAAGGTTATGGTAATGTAGAACCATAGCTAATTTACGATATTAATGGTGTTCAGTTTCGATGCACAATAGATTGTGGTTAAGATAATTTGTGGGGTGAAATATTTATGGGATTTTGTTGTTTTTGAAGGTGAACAATGAATTTTATAAGAAATTATTAGATTTTATATGACATTTTTTTTTTATGTATAAAAATTATATTTTTGTTTGAATGATTCGTTTCAATAGGTATGCAAACGTGTCTCATAAAAGACATAAATTCCGACAAGAAAAGTCAACATCGGAAAAAAGTTAAAATGTTTCCGACGTTGACTGTTTCCAATATTATGTTAGTTTGTCTATTTTTAGGCGATTCCGTTTGGAATAAGACTTCGTAAACAAATTACTTGCAAGATTATATACTACACAAAATAAAAACCAATCAAATCAGAAAAACAATTGAACCTACTGAGTAAGCTATTATCTGTATCATTACCAAGAATAATAATCACACTAGATTAGAACGCATTCAATATCACAAAAACAAATATTACACATATCCCAAAGCAATTAATACTTCATTACCTCAGAATAATTGTGCCAGAGATCAATTTACGCTGGTTGTGGTTGCAAGGTCGAACATTGTCGGTCGGCTGCCATTCGTCTCCCACGATCCCTTGACCCCAGCAAGTTCATATGGGCAAATGAAATCAGATGCATCAATCATTTTACAATCACGTGTATGGATATTATTGTTGTCGGTATTACTTTTGAAGTGAAGTAAATTAAATAATGGTCAAATGTATGTGGCTTTATTAAATAATGGTCAATATGCTTTATTAAAGTTAGATCTCAAGTGTGATTGTTCAAGATATCATAGGCAGAATTTAATCATAACAATGTATGTTTGTAATGTTTGTACTGCTAGGGTGGCATAAGGCATTCTTAATGGAGTTACTTAATGGTTAATTGAATTAGATAAATTAATTAGTCTGTTTTCAACCTTATACGGTATACGATTCTGCCATCAGTTACTTTCTTAATCAAATTATATAAATTATAAAAAATTGCTCGTCGGTTTAGGGTCAGGAGTACCCTAAACTAACTAGCATACATGAAGAATGTAATGAGAGTGAATGAAGCGAGAGTAGTATGTCAGGATCGTAGCAAATGGAGATCCGTGATCTCTGCCTACCCCTATGGGAAACAGGCGTGGTTTTATGTATGTATGTATGTATAAAAAATAGAAAAAACTAAACGTTGCTTAAAAATAAATAACGTAAATAAATCACAAATAAGCATAGAAAATGAATATCACTTCACCAAGACTAGTAAAGTGACAAAATCGGGATAGAGACGACTAAAATCAAACGCATTTCGTTTATGTCTTTTACTAGGGATCCTAGGAAGGAACTCCCCTGGAACAAGTCTAGCAGACTTCGACCACTAGGCATTACGAGAAAACGCTGACACCCTTTAGGTAGGTGCAAGCAGGTCACGTCTTTTCATCGTCACGTCGTTCCATCATCTCAGGTACAGAAGTATTCCTGGATTCCATTATATTAGGACTTTAGGTATTTTAGCCTTTTCTGGTCTTGACTTAAATTGACGTCTAACTGTCGTATTACTAACTTGACACCATCTTGCTCAATACACCCTTGAAAACCCATTACAACTTCCCATCATGAAACATGATGAAACTGAAAATGACACCAAATTACGTATCAATTTAGTGACAAATGACATTCAGGGTGTCATTAGATCGCGTGCGACAATTGTGTCGCATTAGTGACAAAAGTATATACCAATTCGATCGCAAGGTCGTACGAACCTAAGTGCTCATCGTAAACGGATATTGCGATCGACAAAAACTTGTGACTTGCATTATATACGAAATAGGGGTCACGCGGGTCGTCGGTAGACGTTTTTGTTTCATCTGTTTGGGTTTTAGGTCTAATTAATGACGTGTTTGAAATTAGAATAGGTTTGTGTTTAATTTTATAACTGATGGAAAACTTCCTAAGGGTTTGACAGCAATAATAGATCAGTTGCGTTCAAAGTGCGGACTTTAGTGTCTGAGGTCCAATTTTTATACCTGTTTTTTTTTTCGTGCGGAAAACGTGGGGCTCCAGCTGAGAAGTTATCCCGCTGGAGCCCCTCGTTTAGCCGGAAGGGGAGGTTATGTCGGACTCGAACTGACTAAAATCGTTCGCAGACTGAGGATCGAGGTGCTTGGCCGGAGGTGAGGTTGTCTTCGACATATACCTCGCACCCTGGCTGACCCAGGGCCATCCCTTATGGTCTGGCCCTCTACCACTTATATGACAGACAAGCCAACATAAAATGGGAAGAGCGTACTGTGGCCATGGATGTAATACAAGTAACATCAGAGGCGTCGCACTCATTCTACAGGATCCTATATTATTTTTGACTGGAATATTGACTTCTCCGAGAAACGTTTGACCTTCCAATCCTGAGAGGAATACCTACTCCAGAGCCTCTGAACTGTTGTTTAGCAGATGCATGGACTTGCAAGTATAGGTATCTTGGCTTGTGCTTCAAGAATGATGGTAGGGCACCCTACAGTCTACACCCTAAAAAAAGTACTTTATCAATGCCATATTCGCCTAACCAATCTAGAATGCAGATCTATTATCAGTTCTCGCAAGCCCTGGAAACCTATACATGGTATGAAAGTAGCCTATGTGTTATTGCTGACTATAATCTATCCCTGTTCAGCAGTTAGAGTGTAATTGATTAACAAACATCAAAACATCTTCACATAATTTCTCAATTATAATACGAGTAATACATTTAAACGTAAAAGTAAACATTTCAATAACCATGAATCGAGATTTCGTTTAAAACCATTACTTCAGATATTTCTTCAAACAATTTCGCTCCATACTAGTATCTAAATATAACAGCAGACGTTCTGCTTGAAATGATTTATGTATTTGTTTACTAAAACAGAAGGGAAGGAAAAAACTGATTGATATGTAGGAGAACTTATACTTTGTTTTTGTCAGTTTGTGTTTATGACGTCATTGGAGCAAAAACGACTTAACGGATATTAATCAATATGTACCACCAGCAGGGGGTTTAACCCTAATAACCTCACCATAGTATCACCTAGAACTACTACTACTACTGCCAGTGGGGACGCTGTTTGACCGGACGGGTGATCAGCCCTTCGATGTGGGGTCATTTCACCCAATTCCCTTGTAACGACTGTCATACATATTCGTATGGCAACTGGGACCGACAGCTTAACATGCTCTCCGAGGCGTACCTCCAGACCAATGCAAATACTCATATTCGTGCATACAAATACTTGCACTGAGCGCCTCCTGTGTAGCGGCCGTGTTCATTACCGCCACGCCACGGAGGCACCTAGTAACACCTAAGTTTCATTAATTATAAAAAAAAGTTTCAAATGCTTTATAATGTTCGGGACTTCACGCGATATATTACTAATTAAGAGTAAACGCCGCGATAGTTTAAAAGTTACATTTCAAATGCTTGTCGTACAACAAATGCTTTTGATTCTTGATAAAGCATGATGAAAGAAATAAAGTAGTAAGAAAGACAAATTTACTGTTACATAATATTCACAAGATAATGCTTTATTTTGTAATTTGTTCAATAATAATGTATGTTGCCGCGTGGTTCCTGCCGGAGTAGAATTTGGGCCACAACATCTCTTCCCATGCCGTAAAAGGCGACTAAGGGATAGGGCTGTTTAACATCAGACAGATATATACAGCCCTGACTCAGCCTCATATGCATAGCTTGAGTCAAGAATAGTGCCAGAAATATATAATACCCTATATTGCGTGGGACAGAATACATTGATTGGTGAAATGTGGGTGTTAATTCACCTCTATCTAACCCTCCGGGGATAGGAGGGTAGAGGATAGGCCTAATCATATTATGTAAGATTGCCTCAGATATACAACATACATCTATATACATGTATGTTGTACATCTGAGACAATCTTTTGTCATTTCCTTTTTTTCTTCATTAATTTTCATTTGCAAGGGATAATGGCACAAATAAAAGGTAACCATGGGTGAATGACACTTCTACTGTGTCGGGCTATAATCATAATGTAAATCCTTGGTATACGGTATGAGCAGTTGCTATCCCTCTAAAGCTTTAAAGTAGATACTGACATATTAAAATAATAAATTATTCCATTTATTTATTTCAAAATAAAATAATGTTCATTATTATTCTATATTACTGTTAATAAACACACAAGGTTGTGTATAAGTGTATCATTAAGGTATCCGTTATTATGGATCATGGACAATGCGAGATCGTAAAATAATAACGCTTTAGTGCTAAATCTGTTGATAGGGCCCTACTATAGGTTTACTACAGTAGTTAACGTCCACAATTTGCTAGATATTTTACAGTCATGATTGGTATTTATTTTTTACAGACGATTCACTATCTCCGTAGGTGATTCCTTACTTATACTTGCAACATCAAGGTTTGCGAACCCTTTAAAATGCCTAAAATCATTAAGACTTTTGTGGCTAAATTTATAACGTAACTAAAAAGGCACATACCCTGAAAAGAGATAAAGTCTTCTCGAGGAGGAACTCACCATCAATTAATTTGTAAATAACAAGATTCACGAATTCATCACCGAAAGAATGCGTAATTATATTAATAATATTACTTTTATCAAGTAAGTATCAGTTCTACGTAACTAGGCATATTGCTATCGGCTTATTCCACTTTTCCCCGGTGACTATCCCCGTTGATCGGGATTATTGTACTTTTTGTTCACTATTCCCCGATCAACCAGGTACGACAAATCATACCTACTTTGTACTACAAATCTAAATTTCTGCCATGATATCAACCAATTAACCCTTCGCAGTCTGGTTCATAATTAGTATAGAATACTTTCTTTGGACGCTAGTTATAGTATTGCTAACGATTGCAAACTAACTACGTACGTTAGCGATAAACTTGCTTTAACGTAGCACAACTACAAAGACTCGTGGTTACTCCGCTAACCGCAAACATGATAGACGCTAGATCATGACAGGATGACAGGTAGCTTGTGTCAATCAAACCTATAATAACACCACAAATGTTGATATTTATAGGATAATGGTTGTATTTTCGAGTGGTAATTGTATTGATAGCATAGAAGCTGCAGTTTATACGAACAGGTTGTTAGCTGCAATAGTGATTATGTACTTAGTACTTTTTAGGAGTGCTTATTAATCATTATATTCTGTACAATTTATTTATTTTTAACTTAGGAATGTTATAGAAATCTCAAACAAATGCATATTTGAAAGCCTTTTTTTTATACCACTTAGGTGGCAGACAAGCACACGGCCCACCTAATGGAAAGTGGTTACCGCGGCCTATGGACGTATGCAACACCAGGGGCGTTACACTCGCGCTGCCTACCCTGAAGAAGCCTCATTTGATGTCGAAAGAAACAGCTGTCATTTTATTAAAAAGTTCTGCATTTAAGCTTGCTTATTCTGTGAGCTACGTCGAGAACTTCATTTATGTATCTGATGATCTCATTCCAATTTTTATCCTTAAAAGAAACTTTAGGGTTTCAAGGGAATAATTCATGTGCTAAAAAGCGATGCTTGAACATATACTTTCATTTAGTACTAACGTGTGTATTTAACTATCGTAATTCATGTTAAATTTGCTTGTGGTATGACCACAGATATAAATAATAATAGCTTTGAATTCTATTATTTCAAAAAGAACCACTTAAAAGGACTGGCTTGGTGTCGTGGAGGGTGACATGAGGGCAAACGGTCGCACTAGCTTGGACGCCCAAGATCGTGCGAAGCGGAGGAGGAAGAGCCGGAAGGCGTACCCTGAGCTCCGAGGGCACCGTGGCCTCGGATGCAATCAGGACTAACGTCTTTATGTGGATGGATGATGATGAACCACTTAAAACAAAAAATGGCAACATAATTCTATTATAGAATATTACATATTCCATAGTATCAAGACCACTTTGACTAGTAAAAACAGCTCCGTCCACTATACCCGATGACACCTCGCTAACGTCAAAGCATTAAGATTAAGGACATACCCAGTTGCTTTACCGGAGATCGTGCTTTTTATACCACTATTATAATTTCAACGATAAACAATGTTATATTGTAAGTGGATGCGGCATATAATCCTATTTATCGATATGAAAGGAAGTAATTGACGAACGAAACAAAGAAAGCGTTTAATTTCGCTTTCTTTCGAAGGAATCGACGATTAAAATATACATGCAATGTTTAATAAAAGTCATCTGTTACCAGTGCTAAACGTTTTTCATATAAGTCATTGAAAGGTGCCAGTTGACCACAATTGGGTAGCTCCCTAATACCTACGTGGGACTGAAGAAATATAGTTGGTGATATTTAGGAGTTATTATTTATCATATTATGTTTGAAAGGCCTAGATCAGATGTTACGTTTGTTTGTTCGCAATTAGTTGAGAAGAGGCGAAGATATAATTAAAAGTTACATTAGTCCATAAACACGCGGGCATTATCTAGTTTAAATTCTTTTTTATCTAAATGGTTAGAGCTATTCCGGTAAGCACAGGGGTGCCGATGCCGGTGTCCACTCTCTTCTCTCAAAATGTATGATTTAAAAAAAAAACTATATCTTGGTATATTCTGACTTTTACGGGGTTTTTTAAATATATGCTTAGTATATTTATAAAAGCAAAAGCTAACAATATAAATGTGAAAGTAACTCTGTCTGTCTGTCTGTCACGCCTAAACAACTGAACCGATTTTGATGAAATTTGGTATGGAGGTAGATTAGGTCATGAGAAAGGACATAGGCTATGTTTGGTCACGATAACCGGCATCCACGCGGGCGGAGCCACGGGCAAAAGGTATTATATTATTAGTATATTATATTAATCCAAGTCATACGACGAAGCCAGTAGTTAATGTTCAGAAATACCACATCAAAGATTCCCACCTCCAAGTCCGAAGTATCATTACAAGATGAACTCGACGATCGGTCACCTTGACTTTTCCCGATCGGCATGAAATAATTTGACATAATACAGCCGAGTCATTACGTGCCCATTACTCGAGTACTTTATCTTTAATTTGAACATTTTTGTTAAAAATTGGTATTAGGTAGAGGTGAAATACTTGTAGATGACGTCGAAGGTTATGTGGTGGATTCTTAATACATTTTATTGGTTACTAGCTGTTGCCCGCGGATCCGCCCGCGTGGATTTCGGTTATCGTTTAGTGTTGAGTCAACGCTATTGAACATGAAGCCTGCATCTCAAAATCCTTTCTTAGAGGATGCCTTTATGCATGCAAAGTCTCAGCCCGACCGGTTTAAAATTGACAAAGTATCATGCAAACTTTCATCCCCTATTTTATCCCCTTGGAGGTAGAATTAATCAAAATCCTTTCTTAGCGGATGCCTACGTCTTAACATCTACCTGGACGCCAAATTTCAGCCCGATCCGTCCAGTGGATTGGGCTGTGCGTTGATCGATCACTATGTCAGTTAGTCACCTTTGAGTTATATATATTTCGATACAGGGAACTAATTAATACGTATGTAAACAAATCTTGGTAATTGATAAATTTAATTGTCGTATCAATTTATAACTTTGAAAATACTCCCCATATTAATGTGTTGCGAACCGGCAGTTTCTATAGTAATTTTGTGCTACTAAAGAGTGTTCTGATCGAAACTCCTACAACACTTTACCTTTCCGGGAGTTGAATTTGGACCTTATGCTCTGTATTGGGATTTGTTACTAGACCACTCTATCTATAGACGTTCCCTAGACCCACTGTAACCTATTCGTGAAATAAAAAGCATAGCAACTAGCTTGTTTTATGGAGTCTAGAATGCAGATAAACATATTTAGATATTTTTTTTTGTAAATAGAAAACACCCAGACCAATGCAAATACCCATATTCATGCACACAAATATTTGTACTGAGCTGAAATCGGACCCGCGCCTCCTGCAAACCTCATAGGTAGGTAGTTTGAGTTGTCCAGTTTTTTACTTGCTTACTTTTTACATGTCCTTGCATTTGGGACCTGCTTTCCACTTCGGCTAATCAGCTGACTTTAACCATAGCAAAATAAGCATGTGTAATTTTATCTCCTAAATTCAATAATTGCGGTAAGGTATGAGTATAATGAACCTACGATTGGCATCTAAGGCGGTGCACAAACGTAGACACTTTTAACTGACAAAGGTTTTACTGTTTGCTAGTGAAAGATTGCACATATTTGGATAACAGATTAATAGCAGGACTGTCAAACTGGCGCTGTTATCCTATGTGCACTATGGTAAACTTGGTGAGATCCAAAGTATCATTGCAGATGCTATATTTTATTGAGGGATTTAATATGTATTCTCTTTAGCTGATATAAATAGACATGTTTATAAATCAATATGTTTTCATTTCTCGTTTTCGTTCCCTTAATTAGTGAAATTACGTAGTATGTGAAAAATTATAACATAACATAAACATAAACTCACGCCTGTATTCCCCGAAGGGGTAGGCAGAGGTGCTAGCACCCACATTTCGCCAGTTTATGTTTAGGTCCCAATGTAACAGGTGGCGAGCCTATTGCCATTAACCGGGCACTTATAAACCTGCGATAAATACACACATAACTTCGAAAAGCATCGAGAAGTCATTGGTGTGTGCCATGGTAAACCTGGGATCGAACCCGAGACCTCGTCTCAGCAGTCCATTACCCATACCACTAGGCTACCGCAGATTTGCAAGCAAGCAAGTGCTCGAGCGGTTACTTCATAAAAAACAATTCCTAGACCAGACCAGCGCACAAATACTTTCACTGAGTGGTAATCGAACTCTGATAGTCCTCGGTAGTCACCGAATGCTCTACCAACACGCTACAGGTAATCGAAACAAAATACAGTGAAACTTGGATAAGTGGGTCATGCATATTTTAAAAATGAAGAGAGTAAACAATGTTGGTGATGCTGTGTAGAATTTTTGATTAGTAGTTAGAGAGTTGCGAACATTATTAAAGCTATGGACAGTATTATACAAATCATGTTGCCAGAATACCATCCAGTGACACCGACTAAAAGTGTCACCATTTGTGGACTGCCTAAGATTTCTCAACGAAGTGACCGTTTCGGCGAACAATAAAGCGGTACATCCACACGCTATGACTGACTAACCAATTAAACACCTCACCCACCTACCTTGGGCTCACAAGTAGCGTATCGGCATTCGCTTATTTTTGCTAAGCGATAGAAATCTGCGGTAGGCAATAAAAGTATTTACCGTTTATTAAGTCACCGGATAATAGGAGAGTGTGAAATTGTCAATGATGATTGACAACCGGTGAAATTTATTGCTATACAAGCTATTTACTGTGGATATGTGTTTAATTATTTAACTACTAGTCGATGCTGTCGGCTCCGCCCGTGTAGATGTCGGTTATAATGACTTTGGTCACATCTCTGGTTCTATTCAACAGATTGAGATCAAACTTACGTAAAATTTTTAGTTTGAACCCCTGGCCTATAAACTTCTTCAGTGACATCTTAAGTGAAAATTGCCATTGGCTGCAGATAAAAAATAGGTAAACTAAAGAGCAGAAAAATAAAAAGAAACTGAACAATGCGCATAAAAAGAAATAGTAATAACAATTTCGATGGAGACAGTGTCCAGTGGTCGAAAATAAACTAAAAACTGGCTTATTTAATGAACTCATGACTTCTAAATATAAGTATGAACTCCTGAATGAATTTAAAGGGTTTGTAAGCGTATCATACCATGAGTTATTCGGACTGGAAAATTCATACCGTGGATCTATAGGGGTTATTTTGTCTTGCAGGTAATTCTAGCTAGGGTGCTTGAATACGTCTTGATCAGTTGAAATTCTGATATAACTAAAATGCTTTCAAATTGATTCATGAAACGAAACGAGTATTGGAATTGTATCTGATTTTAGGAACAGTAAATATCATTGATGTCGCAATCTCAAACCAATCTGAAGGTCCCTTATCTTCCATATACATACATAAAGATTTTCTATCATATGTACACAAGTTAGTACCATAGCGTGACATGACATGTGTCAATAAAGGCATTTAATTGTTCAAATAATTTGTTGAAAAGCGCCGTGACTGATTCGAATCGATTTGTCACCGAAACAATTGTTCTTCGTGAAAGTCATAAATATTGTATATACGTTTGTTCGTAACTGTACTTTTCTTATATTTTTATTGACATTAATTTTGTACGTGATGATCTGGGAAAAAATGAAACGTGTCGTAATCTGTTTGAAGTACAGTTATAGATCGCACCTGTCCTATTGTTTAGATGTTACTAAGTATCATTGAGCTCAAAATGCGTAGGAAAAATAAATAAATAAGTAAGTAGCTTCAGGCAAGTTAGGGAATCGTAGTGGAATAATAAGAACTTTTAGGAACAAAGTGGTTTCGTAATTCCTTTTTGATCCCCTGGGGGATTGAAACTGGGAATACCCAAAATATTTAGTACAGTCAGCGTCATAAATATCTTAACGACGATGTCTCAAAATGATCTTAAAGCGCTCGTGTTAAGAGCAAATTAAACTTTTTTATTGATTTATGTGGTAGTATTGTCCGAACTTAATGCGTGTACCAAACATCGGTACAATCGGTCAACTGGAAAGGGGTCAATAACGAAACTATGATCATTTTGAATAATTTGTTCTTCAACATTTTTCTGATGCCGACTATATTTACCTATATTTTGCATATCTAGGGCTAAATAACTTGTAACCAGCACCCAAAAAGCGGATAAATATAGAGTTACACAAGTTATTTATTATCACGAGTTCAACTAAGTACCACCCACTGCAAATGTATTTGTGTACAGTCGACAAAGGAGATACGGTGACATCTTACTTAAAACTTTATATGAAAATGTGCAACCTTTATCGACTGTACATAATGTATTTTGCATTGGTACAATATTTTATATCAAATACATAGGGAAAAAGAAATCGGTATAAGATGGGAAATTTGGATCACATCGGGCGTGTCTCGGTAGCCGAATTGGTCAAGGCATTCCCCCTGAAAGAGAAAGACTGCGGGTTCGATTCCCGCCCGAGAAGATTCTTTTTCCCTATGTATTCGATATGTATAGTTAGCATACTTAATGCTGCAAAAATTCATTCTTAAGTTTTATGTTATGAATCTTTAAAAAAAGTATGCCCGTGCGTCAAGCACCAATAATACAAGCTTGATTACTTACAACAATAGCTACTGCTTAAACTTACCACAATGAATCAGTGATTGGCACAATGACTGACCATCAGTTTAAATTAAACTGGGTCATAGTTAAACACATGTTTAATCGACCGGTTAATTCTAACCTTATTTAGGTAAATGCCACGACTAATCAAATTCTATAGGTTACAATATCCATAGTGATGTTTATTATTAGAAAGAACGTGAATGTCTATGAATAAAGTTTCATTAAGGATAAGCAATTTACAAGTAATATACTCTGTGTTGGACATAAATTAAATCAGGGGTATCACTTAATAGCAGCATTTTATTTCCTCGTGTTCAATTCATAATTTAATAGCATACTCTCGACGGGTTGCAATGACGGCGTCCGCATTATTGCGAGTCCTGAAGGTAAATTTTCTTAGTAAATATTTATTTAAAATTCAATATAGATGTCATAAAATGGAATAAAACGTCAAAAACGGTATTCTCGAAATTCAATTTGCGGAAAAGAACACGTAAATCGTGAACGTTTTTAGCATTAGATCGGAGCTTACTTCCACATACATACATACATATACTCACGTCTGTAAATCCCCCATGAAGGGGTAGGCAGAGGTGTACTAGCACCCACGTTTCGCCTATTATGATTTTTGGTCTCCCGATGTAATAGGGGGTGAGGTTATTGCCGTCTAGCTAGAGGGCTTTGTTTTGGGCTGTATGTTTACTGTCGGATGGAGAACAGCCCTATCCCATAGTCGCCTTTTACGACACCCACGGGAATAGCTGGAGTGGTTCGATTCTACTCCACCGTGAACCAACACGGCTATTTTGAATGAATGAACTTTTATACTCGTATAAATATATATTTATTAAGAGAATTGGCCTTTTGGCCTTTAAATAATAAAATACTACCAAATAAATCGCGATAAAAAATAGAATAGTTAAAAATTTCAAAGACTAACATTATATAAGCTCCGGCTGCTTAGTGGTTAAGGAATTCAGCCCTTTGACTAAGAGATCACAGGTTCGAGTCTTGAACATTACACTACCCAAGTAAATCCAGTTCTAACATCAGCGATTTAGCGTAACTGGAGCAGTAAATGAGAATATCTACATGTAATTTCGGTTGCATTTTGTTTTCAAGTCATAAAGTACTTGCTCTATTGATATATATATTATTAAATAGCAACCCTAGCTATAGAGAATTTCTAAAAAACGAAAGCCTTATCGTTCACGCCAATCATCCAAATGATTAATACATTAATTTTAGGTAGTGAAAAGCGCTCACTAAACATGTATAATATCATTTGGGTTACGGATCTGTAATTTTAAATTGTTGATAAGCAGCTAACATTTTACACTACTCAGGTAGAAAAATAGCATATAAATGTATCTATCGGTATGTGATTCCGTTCATCATCATCATCGTCATCCCAGCCAAAGTCCGCTCTCATGTATTAATATACCTTCTTCTTCTGATATTTTGGCTTTTACTGCACTGAATGCATCAAAAGCCTGCGTTAGAGCTTGACGAAGAAGGGGGCAGAAGAAAGGATAATTATTCTATTGTTTTGATACTTTAAACTCATACAAGGATCATTTATATTTTAATAGAATGTAGTTAACATGGTTCAGGAAATAAATAAAAGTTCATAATATTTCCTAGTACAATATCATATAATAATAAATTATATTGGTATATGAATGTAATGTCTGGATATTAAAAAGTAATAAAATTTTATATAAATATGTATTAATGATCTTAACCAGAAATGATCGAAAAACGATTTGCAATCATCAACATATTTAAATTTATACATTATTTTAATATTAAACTATATAATTTTCAATAAAACACTACGGAATATCACGTCAGCATCAGTGAAACTCCATAAATTTTAAATAATTTATACGTTAAGAAATAAAAGATAAATAAAAAACACATTTTTCAATTTAAGGTGACTATTTAGAACCAATTTAGATTCTCTAATTACGTAGTAAACTGTTAATTAAACCGATATCTATGCAAAGTACGTTCGAAAACTAGATTTTATTTAAAACAGTGTATAAGTGACTACACTGCTAGTATATTTTGACAGGTGACATTTATTTGGAGGATCTCGGCGTGTGCACATAAAATGTGCAGTTTAGATAACCGCTACATTAGTGCGGTCAAATATGGACGCCCTCGTGGTCACACGGTGGTACACATTAGGCGAGGCGTTAGTAGCGGCGATTAGCGATTTGATAAGTGCTTTAAAGTCGTGTTTAATAACTGTTACAGCTGATGATTTGTTGGTGGTCTAACAATGAGTAGGGTCATATACCAATAAACAATAAGTAAAACTGTAGACACTTTATCTATATATATATATATATATATATATATATATATATGAACCCCTATTTCCCTTGGTCACAACATCACGCGTGTACGGCTGAACTGATTTCGCTAATTCTTTTTTTGTTGTGTTCGTTATTGTTAGGAGAAGGTTCTTATGAAAGAAAAAATGAAGAAAATTGCGCGGAAAATTAAAAAAATTAAGAATACATAACCACCACATAAAATAGCTGATCCGACATACGCCATGTCTAAATTTTGAATTTGGAATACGAATTGCAAAAAAATGTGTATATTATTCTAATATGTGCTGCTGTATGATATTCTTCTAACTGACGTTTGATATAGAATTAACATAATGCGTGCAAATATCGTCAGAGGGTGATTAGTAAACATTCTTCTGAATTAACAAAATGCCCGTTGCTTGGGTCGCGAAAATATTTATGGTGGTTATTTTTTTATTTAAGTCGAAAAATTTATGTTTTATGGTAGTATGAACGCCCTTGAGCGTAGAGGTATATGGTGGTATGGGTCCCATAGGTAGGTATATAGGCTCCGTAGGTGTAAGTATGGGCCCCGGTGACCTATTAGTGTCGGGAGCTCCGTGGGCGTATGGGGCCCGAATCGAAATGCTTTCCGTTCTCAAAATAATTAGGAGAATTTGATACAGCTAATTGATTCTAATTTCTAAGGCAGGATGAAGTTTGCCGGGACAGCTAGTAATAAATATATTATACTTTCTGTAATGATGAAATTGGCAATTTTATTCTATTCAATATCATTTTTACATTATCCATGAGATAATATTGTGGGATTTTTACATTATCTTTGAATCAGCAGAGAAAAAGAGAGAACTGTTTCAGTTATAAAAATAAAAGACAATGTCTTTACACGTGGGTTCTTCTAGTTATCATCTTTTCAATTTTCTTTTTACAATAGTACAGTATAATTCAGGTAATAGTCATTTATTGCTATTTTTACATTAAAATATTATTCAAAAGACTAAATTACAGTGGCGGTAACATACTTGACTACAGATCAGACTGGTGGAGCGCTTATGTATTTTCTTAATTATTTCCCACATAATTTAATTGTATTTCAATTTTGTAATTTAAAAGAACCGCTTCTGTGAGGGAATAATGTTTGAATGTTGGCGCTCATTTGTTGACCACTCAGTGTTGAAGAAGGCCAATGGATGGCGCTGCGCACGGATTTTTCGAACTATATTTTGAGAATGAAGTTTCTACGAGCGAGACTCTCAAGCACCACGGCGGATCATCTACCCGCTCGCATTTTTTAATCAGTCACTAAAACGCCCCAGCGCCGAAAGGTGTCTTTGACTCCGCTACCGCACAAAAACGGAAGTTTGATTAATTCAACTCCTCGTTTCTTTCTGTGTAATTCTATAAGTTCCTTTGGCCACATTCTCAAGTCAGTATAAGTGAAGTGTATCGGAAGAAAACGACAAATTCAAGAAAATAACCGACCGGTCGAAATATACCTACCCACCAACACGTGCCAGGAACCACGCCTGTCTGCAGCTGAATCCTCACGAGGTGGAACACAGGTCAGTGCCGATTTTCTTGCGTTTTCATTCATAGAAGCGATTACATGAGTATTTCCTTTCTTACAACCAAACGCCAGGTCATATTAGGTTCTTTACGCTTTGTGTGCAAACACACCAGCTTGGTAGGACTATTTTACACGTCCTACCACAATTTATGGTCCTTCGAGCCGGATAGGCCAGTAAATAACATATTCACGTAATTATTGGTGAATAATATTTCTTTCCTATTCATTTAATTAAAAGATTCACGTAATTTTGGTGAATTCTTTCCGCCATCTTAGTTTCATTACTTTCTTTCGCTAACAGATTTACGTAAATTATTTGGTAAATTCTGCATTTAAAACGCTAAATCTACGTAATAATTGGTAGATATTTATAATAGTTGGTGATTTACGTATTAATTGGTAAATAATCATCATTCTATTCACATACGCGTAACTTGTAGGTAGGTACCTATCTAGGTACGTAAGTACATAGTTACATTCTCGCTCCGCTGTGCTACTTGCGCTATTATATAATAAGCCGTAGTACAATTTTCAATAAAAAGTAGGTATATCTAAACTGTTTGTGTTGAATTACTATTATATTATAGTAGGTACCTTACAGATAATCTTCTTGTTATATTTCAATAGGTAGGTCTTACCTATCGTTAATTTGCAAACATGTCGTCAGATCTCGAGACGAAGCTTATTCTGTTGAATCAAAAAAAGGAATTATTGTTTGCACGCATTAATCGTTGGTATAAATCGTCGAAATCAGTTGTGTGTTTTGACATAACGACGCGAGCGAATGAAGATTTTCTGTCTGAGACCGAGAACATCGATGTCGTTCGCGATAAGTTCGAGTCGATTGTAGATCAAATAAATAGCTTAAATTTATCATTACAATCCCCTGTAGAATCCGACTATTCTTGCCTTGACTCATTCGATGAATTGTATTCGAGAATAAAACGCATTAGAAATAAATTATCTACGCTCAAGGTCAAGGAGGTCGCATCACACGGGCCGAGTAATTCAAGCGCGTCTGTAGTGAAATTGGAAATGCTTGTTATTCCGAGTTTTGACGGACGCCCTGAAAACTGGAATACATTTTATCAGTCCTTTAAGGCCAATATTCATTCGAACACACAATTGTCTGATTCGCAACGTGTGCAATACCTATTCTCAAAATTAACCAAAGACGCATTAAAGTTCACTGCCGGTATTGTTCCGTCAAGTGAGACCTACAGTATAGTGTGGGACGCCTTGGTCAAGAAATACCAAGATAAACGCTCATTAGGTTCATATTATCTAAATAATATATTAGACTTAAAGAATTGTTCACCTAGTGTGAACTCACTTGATTCATTTATAGGTATATATTCCTCATCTATCGCCGCGCTTAAAGAGTTAGGTATAAATGATTTAACGGACTTCGTGTTTCTACAATGTGCCTTGAGGAAAATGGACACGCTAACCATCCAAGCCTTCGAACTTTCTGTTCGAGGTGTCGAAATACCTACGACGCAACAGCTGATCGACTTTGTACAAGATTATGCTAAGATGATTGAACGGTCAAACCCGCGGTCTTCGTCATATGCGAAGTCGTCCACTGCTGGGACGCCACAGTCTAGTGATAGGCGTGTACAGCGTAATTCTAAGTCGTTTGTTGTCAGTGTGCCGATTAATAATAAGTCCAATGTGCCCGCCGCAGTTGACGCGTCATGTTGTTTATGTGGCGGCCGCGACCACCGACACCTGTATAACTGCGCTCAGTTTAAAAATATGCAAAATCCAAAGGCTAGATATGAGCTTATTAAATCTAAGCGTGGTTGCGTGAATTGTCTAAGCACATTACATAATCTCCCGCGATGTAAAAGTACGTCAGTTTGTTTCTGTCAGAAAAAACATCATAAATTATTGCATTTTGATAATGTTAATAATTCGCACTCGCATGCGACGAGTGCTGTCCCTTTCTCGCCGCCCCAGTGCGACAATATTAGTCCCATTCCTGAGTCACCGCTCGCTTCAAGCACTGTGCATTCGTATGCCTCTAGCCATAAGGGTGATATTCTCTTGGCAACCGCTCAGGTGTATGCTCGCCCTAAAGGTAGCACTGGAAATAAATCTGTAGTCAGATGTCTAATTGATAATGGCTCACAGAATAACTTAATCACATTGTCCTGTTGTCGTTTATTAAATTTACCAATAATACCAATGAGTAATTCTGTTGTCAAAGGTGTTGGCTCCATTTCGCACACGATAATAGGCTATGTGTATTTGGACATTGAATCTCGTATTTATGCAGATCATAAGTATACTATACATGCGTTAGTTATGAATAGCCTTACGGATCAATTGCCCTCGCAATTAATTAAGTGTGATAGCGAGTTAAATCTTCGCGATTTACCGCTTGCTGACTTAAGCTGGAACATTCCAGGAAACATTGATATAATATTAGGTGCACAGCTCTTCCCGTATATCTACTTAGGAAATAGAGTCGAGTGTGGTCCCAGTGCCCCTTGTGTACTATCAACCGCGTTTGGGTATGTACTTATGGGTGATTACCCACGTAAAGTTGTTGTGCCTACAACCGCATCCTTTTCTGCGCTAGCACTAAATGATTTAGTGCAAAAACCATGGGAACTTGAGGAAGTTCCTGTGAAGCGCCTATTGTCTCCAGAAGAAACCGAGTGCGAGAATATTTTCACATCTACTGTGACTCGCGATGACGTAGGTCGTTATACTGCGCTGCCGTTCTGCAAGGATCCCTCTGAACTAGGGAACTCGCGCGGCGTCGCTCACCCCCGGTTTTTGTCGCTCGAGCGTAAACTTCGTCAATCACCAACCGTACGCGAAAATTACAATAAGGTTATTCGGGATTGTTTGGATAACGGTTGTCTTGGTCTCGTTGATGACTCTAATTTGTCTATGGATGGTTATTATATACCACATCGCGCAGTGGTTCGACATGACGAACCGATGCCGCGTATTGTGTTAGACGCGAGCGCTAAAACCCACACTTGTCTTTCGCTCAATGATATTTTATATATTGGTCCCAATTTACAGGCAGACCTGTTTTTATTATTGTTAAATTTTAGGCTATGTCCTATCGCAATGAACGCTGACATGGATACTCGCCGCGAATCGCTTGAGTTTGATGTTGGCAGTCATGTCGCAAAGGTTTTAGGTCTCTCGTGGGAGCCGTGTGGAGATAATTTTTATTTCACATCCACCTTGGTAGATGAGAAGTGCACTAAGAGAAATATACTCCCCATAGTTGCACGACTATTTGACGTGCTCGGGTTGGTGGCACCTGTGATACTCTACGCCAAGTTGTTAATTAAGGAACTTTGGCTTAGTAAGAGTGATTGGGATGACCCTGCTCCAGAGCATATACGCTCACGCTTTTCCGCTCTCGTTCAAGAATTAAAATTGCTTGACACATTAAAAATTCCGCGATATATAGGTGTCGAAGTTGATTGCGAATCACGTCTTGTCGCATTTTGTGATGCCAGCCTGAATGGCATGGGATGTGTTATTTATGCACATTGTACCTGCCCATCTGGCATTCAAACTCGCATTTTGTGTGCGAAATCAAAGGTCACTCCGACAAAGATTACTACGCTTGCTCGATTAGAGTTATGTGCTATTTTGCTTATGTCAAAGTTAATAAGAACTGTACGTGATTCGTATGCATTACGCATTCCCGTTACTGACATTTACGCCTTTTCTGATTCCACGATTGCCTTATCATGGGTTCACTCGTCACCACATCGGTGGTCGATTTTTGTTAGCAACAGGGTCGCTCAGTGTCAAGAAAACTTGAACGCTAAACATTTTTATCACGTCGCCGGAGACATTAATCCGAGTGATTGTCTATCACGCGGTATGCTCCCCTCGCAACTTTTGGCTTATGATTTGTGGTGGAACGGTCCAGCATGGATCCGCGGCCCCCCTGATGAATGGCCTATTAAGTCATTCTCTCCCGCCAACTGTTCTGACTTACCTGAGCATGAGGCAAATGTGTTGAGTGTGACAACGAAACACACAGAGTCGCCATTGTTATGTACATTGGCACAACGTGTTTCTTCTTGGCAGAAACTACTACGTATCATTACATACGTTTTAAAATTCGCACGATTTAAATTTAAGATCGAACCTCATTCTGTATCAGGATTACATCCTGTCCTTCTCTCTAAACGCGATCACGTTGTTGATCTAATAATTCAGCATTTTCACGTTGTCAATTGTCATACTGGACCTGGACTCCTCATGTCTATCATAATATATAAAACGCGTTCTGGTACTTACAAACTCGCTGTAAGCAAGTTGTATCCTATCCCAACGCAATAACTTACAACGCTAAATAGAATCTTAAACTTTAATTTTTAACTCAAGCTTTAAACATACTTTAGATAGAATATTGTTAGTCTAAGTTGTTATTTTAGCTATGTGTATTATTATGTTATACAAATTCACTATGGGCTCTAATCAGCCAGTGTTCGCTTGTTTGTTTCGTAACGTCTTGCGACGTTCCAAAGCCGGGTGCATGGTGGAGCGCTTATGTATTTTCTTAATTATTTCCCACATAATTTAATTGTATTTCAATTTTGTAATTTAAAAGAACCGCTTCTGTGAGGGAATAATGTTTGAATGTTGGCGCTCATTTGTTGACCACTCAGTGTTGAAGAAGGCCAATGGATGGCGCTGCGCACGGATTTTTCGAACTATATTTTGAGAATGAAGTTTCTACGAGCGAGACTCTCAAGCACCACGGCGGATCATCTACCCGCTCGCATTTTTTAATCAGTCACTAAAACGCCCCAGCGCCGAAAGGTGTCTTTGACTCCGCTACCGCACAAAAACGGAAGTTTGATTAATTCAACTCCTCGTTTCTTTCTGTGTAATTCTATAAGTTCCTTTGGCCACATTCTCAAGTCAGTATAAGTGAAGTGTATCGGAAGAAAACGACAAATTCAAGAAAATAACCGACCGGTCGAAATATACCTACCCACCAACACGTGCCAGGAACCACGCCTGTCTGCAGCTGAATCCTCACGAGGTGGAACACAGGTCAGTGCCGATTTTCTTGCGTTTTCATTCATAGAAGCGATTACATGAGTATTTCCTTTCTTACAACCAAACGCCAGGTCATATTAGGTTCTTTACGCTTTGTGTGCAAACACACCAGCTTGGTAGGACTATTTTACACGTCCTACCACAGACTTTAGAATATAATTCATATTGAACAGCATTTTCACGCTCTTAGCTCACAATGAGACCGTTCCTCATATTATAAATATAATGTCACGGAAAACGAATATCAACTAAATTCACTCAGCCTCCAAAACTATAAAAGTCCACTTACAAAATGACAGATAAAAATTCATAGTTCATGCGTTTACGACACATCGATTGAGTGGGTGTCCCTTATAAGACACTATTACTTTAAAAGTAATAGTACTTAAATAATAATATGACTTTATCTATGAACACAATGGCTTTTTAAAACAGGTCAAATAGGTGACATTTTTAATTATTAAGTACTAAAAGTTTGGATAGTATCTGTGCAGAGGCGTTTAACGATTTTTTTATATTATCATAAAATACCTCATTGACAGTTGAGTAACATTTGCCTCGAATTCCATCACATAGTTTTAGTCGTTCGACAATTCATTTACAGTTTCTGCTTTACCTCGGTGGAATTCTCTTCCTTGAAAAAAATATTTAAAGGAGTTTCCCGTATGCACGCGATACTCCTTTAAATATTTTCAAAAAAAGAATATGGGAACTTTTTTCTCACCCAGCAATTCGAGACATTCAGTGGGAATATTATGTTAATATATAAATATTGTAACTATTTCTGTAGTATATATTACTAATTAGGTAGGTACAGTATTTTAATATGTTCACGTGAAAAATACTGTGCTTACCTCTGTTTTGTTAGTCCATTACATGCTCATGCAAGGGTTTACTTAAACAAACCTCAGGTACAAATTTCAATCATGTCTATCACTAAACTAGTTGATAATGATACCAATAATATATTGGTTCAGAATTCTAAGATTTAATGTTGCGGCAAACAAAAGAGGTGCCGTGCTGATACTTAACTATAATTTAACAAAAGTTCCAAGTGATCTTTTTATCTCCCTTGGCCGGGAGCTTCATAAAAAACTAATCAGCGGTCAAAAGTTGATTTAGATGTGTACATAATGATTTTCCTCACTTTGTTATTAGATAAATGATGTTAATCTCAAGGAAAATCACTTCCATTCATGTTAGTTTATTTTTGTATTCGAGTTTATTAGTGTAATGAGATTATGCGCGAATAGATGAAGTGACTTTATTACTAATAGAGGGATTTATACCTTTGACCTAAAATATGCACAAAATATGGTCTATACACGTTGCTATGGTATATACGGGTAGGTTCCCACCATCTTGAGTCTCGGCTTATCTGTCAGCTGATTTGAGAGGCACGGGGGTGAACCCTGCGCTTCATAGTAGGTATGTTATTCAGGCATCTCTTACAGATATTTTAAGATGAAGTTACTGTATCATTTCAGAATCGATATGTATTGTGTTGTCACTTTCAATACAATGTAAGTAGATCCATACATACATGCTCTAGGTATATTTTTTCTTTTAATCTTCTTGTTGAATGGCCGATGATATATTTGGACCATTCATACGATCTACTTAGTGTAATGTTGTGACGATAAAACTGTAACGCGGACCACCCGTGTGACGTAGAGGAGTCATTGTTCGGACCTTACGGAAAGACTAGTGTGGATAAGCGATGGATAGTGCAATGGTTTAAAAGCCAAAATTGTTCACTGGCATATCGAATTTTAAAACTACAACACATGAAAAAATGCAAATATCTTACTGTTTGGGAATTGGAATATTTAAAACATGAATGTAAACCTTTGAGAATGCCGTAAGGCGAAACCGGTCAGGTTCCGAATTATAATAAACTCAGTGGAAAAGTACATTAGTGTGTTATTCAATATGTGTAGCAGATTCCACCAAGTGCCATCAATCTCCAGTACCTATAAACGGTTTAAAAGTCGTATATCAAATGCGACTGCCATCACTGTGATGCGAGCGAGGACACAGAGCTGCACACGCTGACCGAGTGCCCGGCGTGGGACACGCCGAGGCGGGTCCTAGTGGCGGCTCTAGGGGTGGGAGTCCTCACACTCGTCACATTGCTCACAGCGATGGTACGATGCGCAAACGCTTGGGGTGCGGCCACCTCCTTCTGCGATCAAGTAATGCTCGAGAAGGAGGCGGCCGGTCGGGTCCGGACCAGGCTCCGGGCCCGGGAAGCCCGTGCAGAGCGAAGGCGAACCGGACGTCGGAGGTCGCAGAACGACCTCCGTCCTCCATGAGCGCTGGCCTGGGGGTGACCGGTGGAGCCGCCTGTCACCCTAGCAGAAGCAGGCCGCGGCGGCGGCGCAAAGTGCGCCTCCCCGTAACCAGGGCTAGATGGGGACATTTTGGTCCCCACAACCCGAAGGGGGCCATCTCGTAAGAGATGGTCCTGGGTCTGCCGGGGTGCGAGAGATATGCTTTTGGCAATCTCACCTCCGGCAGCCAAGGACCCAAGACGGCGTGCGTTTTAGTCGGTTCGAGTCCGACATAACCGCCTCCACCGGCTCCGTGGGGGTGGTATCCGTGGGGATTTTTCGCACGATAAAAAAAAAAATATCAAGTGCGACTGTAGCCAGTGTTGTTCAGAGTTTATAAAAGTACAGTCAATGTCGTCGGTTACTTGACACTAATAAATCACATATAGAGAAACCTGCGTGGTTTCACGACACATTGCCAACCCTAGGTATGATTCTGGTAGGGCAATAGCTAGCTAGAGTTTCTAGAGTAATATCCGAAACATAAATTATACCTACTAACAAGGTGTTGCATACTTCAATAGACCACGGAAACTACTTTCCGTTAGGTGGGCCGTGTGCTTGTCTGCCGCCTCGGTGGTATAAAAATAGAAGAGAATTTACATGAATATAAATAATAAAAATAATCTTATCCACACAAATCTACTGTCGTAATTGGATTAAACGATATTTATTTTTCTCTGTGTCATTGTTTCCTGTCCATTGTTCATATTTGTTTGTCTGTCCGGTTGTATACTAATAAGCAAATGTGTATCAATAATTCATTCCGAAAGGAGAGAATGCGTAATGGACTATTTATGTTCGGAAATGTAACTGTATCAATTATTAATGTTGAGGCCGTAGGCTGACGCTAAGGATTATTAGGTGTGGTGTATTTTCTATAACTGAGTTTTAAAACGTAGGAAGTTTTCAATTTGAATGTATTTAAAAAGATTTTTTTGCATGTATTGGGTTGTTACAAATGTTTTTAATTTTTTTTACATCACACATTAAAAATGATTGTAAAATCATTCATTGATTCCGATAGTTCGTAAGACCATCGGTGGATGACTCCACCACAGTCGCCATAAAGACGGATAAAAATAGAAGGGAAATTTGAATTACATCGGGCGTATCTCGGTAGTCTAATTGGTCAAAGCATTCTCAGAAGATTCATATTCCCTATGTATTTACACTAACTAATTATCTAACCCTAACACAAACCTGTTAGGTTAATGAAATCATAAGCATATTTTTTTTAATTTTTAAAAACCTCACTAAATTGCTTTGCGTTAGACTCAGTTTAGTTTATTTTCTCTAATGTGGTGTCACTAGCACCTCTACACTACATAAATAATATAAATAAATTTTAAGTACTAAATAGCGTAGTAATGCATGAAAATACAGTATGTAAAATTTAATGAATCTCTACGGTACTGCATTTTCATGCATTACTACGCTATTTAGTACTTAAAAAAAGAATAAAGTACATGATGCTTCGGAAGGTATTTCAAAATTGGAACATAATTTAAAACTCGTAAATCCAGGCACTTTCAAACTAATTCAACAAGCAATCAGAACTAACGTACACCTCATTTTGTGGGAGTACAATTTGTAAGCATTATAAAATCGGGGTTGGTCCACAGGGTATAAATTTTGCGAAATTGGACCCGGATCACATCGTAAATTTTGATATTAAAGTTTCTGAACGTCAGTGGTGATTGTATGAATTAAGAGTTTTCTTTATAGCTTACTTGGCGCTTTATGCACTCATTATAGGCGTAATCTGTAATTTTTGAAGCCGCAAGTTCGGTTCCCGTGCGGTGACCCAGATGTGGAAGTGATTAAAATGGTTTTGGTTTTATTTTGGGGTAATTTTTTTGATGTTTGTGGTGATTTTAAAGGGCAGTGGAGACTAAAGTGCTATGTCCTGTATGTTTACCTACTTATTATGAGATAAAAATATTTGGGAGTAAAATTTATGGCTGGTTTCATCGTCTCTCGAGACACGAAATAAGTGAATTCAGTGTGTACTGCTGTTAAAGTGATATTCTTGTATAAGGTTTTATTTACCTGATAGTTACAACCAGATTACTCTTTTAGAGTGTGTAGAGAGCCCAAGTTCCTATTGCTGACTTCTCAACTCTTAAATTTAGGTCCATGCAGAACTCTTTGCAGATGAGATTGGCTTTTGCCTCAAAGACGGTGGTAGACCACAAGAATATGAGAAAAAATCTGAAATAGATCTTTTGACGTATGACTACTTATAAAATTTACCCCAAAATCTTGCGTAGATCGAAAACCTACCTATGATAAACAATAAAACATCTTCTAATAAAAAAATGATTTATTAAAAACTAGCTTTTGCCCGCGACTCCGCCCGCGTGGATGTCGGTTATCGCGACAAAACATAGCCTATGTCCTTTCTCAAGGTCTCATCTGCCCTATACCAAATTTCATCTAAATCGGTTTGGTGGTTTAGGCGTGAAAGCGTAACATACAGACAGACAGACAGACAGACAGAGTTACTTTCGCATTTATAATATTAGTATGGATATTAGTATGGAAGCATGGATTTCATCCATAAGGAATTTTTATAATAATCACTCGTGTCAGCGAAATAGTACTCTCTCTCTCTCGATATTATGCTAATCGAATACCATCTTCATCCATCGATTACGCAAGTATCGGATCATTAATATTTCATGTCACGTGCAGATATCGATTCGTATCTGCACGAATATTTGTAACCAATGTTTTTTTATCAGATTACTATTACGTGGGAGGACGGTTTTATAGTATTACTCGGAAGCCTAATTGCAATTTGAAGTTAATTATAATTAATTTTAATATTACGATATTAACGTTGCGGTTCCAACTGTATTGATTTTTTGTAATAGGTAGTATGACTCATATTACCTATATTTGATCGATTTTAGAAACTGCTGTATAAACTATTTAACTCATGCAGATATGAAATAATATTCCTCATATAAACTTCAAATATATTTTTCGGGATATTCCCAGATTTTAATACCCCACCAACATCTTCCGGGCCCAAGAAAAGTCACCTAAAAACCGGCACGCCTGCTGATTTATGGACGAAGCTCTGGCACATCAATAATCAATCCAAGATGAGGAGACAGAGCAAGTAGAGAATCCGAAGAGGAAGCCTTACTTGCAACCGGGAACCACACGCCAAGATGGTGATCATTATGACATTATGACTCCTAGTAGTTACTGGATATTTCAACATAAATACATATTTCACCTTTTGATATGATTTGTAAACTATTTTTGTTCACACGAAAAGGAGAAATCTCTAGCATACTTTCTTCTACATTACGGGATCAAAACAGCCTTGTTTCAAACGAATTAATCGCTCAACGATTCTTTATTAAATGCCAATTTCGTGTATAATTTGTTATTAATCTACTCTTGTACCATATGAAGACAAATCTATGTTTTAATCTCAAGTAAATTGATTTGATTGATTAATAGATCGAAACATTTTTTTGAATGTTTTAATCGATTTCCTTATCGATTCGTGAATATTTGCAAATCTGAATAGTATTAAAGAGAAAGGATGCCATTAGATTAGAAATAAAGCACCAATATTTAAAAAAAGAATAACTATACGCTCTCTCTGAGAATAAATTAGTTAGATCACTGTATCATATCCATCATGTGGTTAACTTCGAAATAAATAAATCATCGGTATGGGACTCGATAAATCAATCGATTTGGAGCATCGATCCAATTCGATTCATCGTTCAATGCGGCGCGAATCGGCTCGAGACAATCGTTACTATTGAGGACTTATGAATAATATAATTCGCATTTGATTGTAATTGAATTTGTTTAGATGAATGTACTTATTTGTAAGCAATCGTTTGTTTATTGGCTGTAATAGGCTGCCTGAGTTTGCAAGATTTGTAAGAGTTTGATTGGGATTACTGTATGATATACTTTGAATATTTGTAAAATCATAAGTATTGTAATGCAAGTTAGCTACCTACTTGACCGCGAACTTTTAAAATTTGAAGATTTTTTTGGTTGTTTTAGAGCATTTATTATGCTAACTTTCAAATTAGAATACATCGGAAAAAATTAAATGCTCAAGTGGGACTTGAACTCACAACCTTTCTCTTACAGAAAGGATGCTGTTCCAACTGTGCTATTGAGCCACACCTGAATCGCTTGAAATTTCCCTTCTCTTTATATCCGTCTTTATAAATAACTATAAAAGATCATTATTAAGAGGCGCTTTTTTTTAAAGAATATTAGAACCGAATTTATTAATACTCCCTCGAACTCCTCCAACTAAGGTAAATTGCTTGTGCTAGGAGTGGGTCCACGTCGGTAGTGTAATGGCCAGGATTCGAACCCGGGACCTCTCGATCGTAAGGCCGACTCCTTAACCACTAACCTTTATTTTATTCTCTATCTTCATTCAGTCATCATCATCATCCAACTAATACACCGCACCGGTTGCATTCAAAGATTGCATTTGTTTCGCCAGGGTCAACACGAGTATTCCTCACTTCCAAATGACTTTATCTTTGGCTTTTAAAATAGCGAGTTCTGTTCGATGCCGTAATACAGAAGGGAAAGCCTTTGCTAGAGGCTCGTTCGTGAATCAGCAGGTTATCTCATATAAACCTCTCGTTGTCCATATCTAATGTCCATATGTATAATAGGTTCAGTCAAATACATAATATTTACTACTAGCATACAAATAAAAAAAGTTTGTATTGTTTGTGCGTGCGTCCGCATTGTCTAGTTGGCGCCCACACAGCCCTGGATAAATTATTAATATAGAATTTGTAATGAGCTACAGATCAACTAACCGTAGATAAGACAAAGTTTAACTTTTAAACTACCGCGGCGTTTACTCAAGTCGTGACCACGGGTGCTGTAACGGATCCGAAACGTCGGCAAAAGTAAGTTTTTCAAAAATATATCGCGTGAAGTCCCAAACATTATAAACTAAGACAAAGTTTACTATCAAATGTGTAAGAACAAAATACATCTAACGTTCATCAGTTAGTACGTAATCAGATTAAAGCATCGAGTAGATAACCACGGTTCCATGAGTTGAAGTAAATTTCGCTATCACCTTTTAAATCTATATTAACCAATGATTGACATCGAGATTAAATTTAAACTCAATGAATTTCAGAATGTCTCCCTGACTGAAGTTGACAGCCAGCGTTAGTGACCGACCTGTTTTTATAGATGCTACGATTCTGGCATACGCTTTTCCACTTTCTATTTGCAAAAAAACCGCTATACCTAAATTATCAAAATGAATTTTCTTAAGCTCTGTGTCATAGTAGCCAGGGGTATATATTAATAATATCTATAACTGAATTTCTAATGGTTTCCCAGTGAATCGCATATTGCAAGACAAATTAGGTTTCGGTAAGTTTTTTTTCCCACCGGCTTCTCTCAAAACATTCTCACTCTTCGCCACTACTGCGTCGTATCTGTAATACTTAGTCTTTAGCACCGTCTACCGACAATGGTTAGTCACCGGTCGACAATAGCAGTGTTTATTACAGTAGACCGTGTTAGATATCAGCTGAATAAGGTATTTAGTTCGACACCCGTTCGATGTAAACATTAGCTATGGCGGGTAATATAGCCGTTTATTGGTATCGCTTGGCGCCGTTCTGTTTTATGGAGACAGGACAGGATTACAACTTTATATGTGGGATATTTATTTCAGAAGTAAAGCATTGTGATAGGTAAGTGATGTATTGGTTCATAAAAAACTGAGCACTTTGTATGATTTTTTTTTGAATCTTTGACTATGGTGTCTGAAATTTTATCAAAGAATATGGATGATTATAGTATTAAGGCTCATTTTCTTTGCTTTTCCCCGCTGTCTTATTGTTCTTCGAATTTACAGCAGAAGCCAGCAACAGAGACATAGTAATAATTTTACAGGCTTATATTTGCATGAAATTTACAGCATTAAGTATGCTAACTATACAAATAGGGAAAAAGAATCTTCTCGGGTGGGACTTGAACCGCGATCTTTCACTTACAGGGGGACCGTCGCGTCGCCTTAAAGACGGATAAAAAGGGAAATTTGAATCACATCGGGTGTGTCTCGGTAGCCAAGTCGGTCAAGGCATTCCCCCTGTAAGGAAAAGATCGCGGTTTCTTTTCCGTATGTATTCGATTTATCTTACTCATTGCTTATGGTACGCACTTAGTGTAGTAGATTAGTAATTTATCGCTGAACTAAAACTGAAATAATTACTCTGAAATACAAAATTTCCTTCACCTAATTCACATATTTCGACACTAAAGTTGACAAAGTCATCTACCTATATCAAAGTTACAAGATTATAATCAATACTCAATAACTGAATAATAAATAAAGATTTTTTCAATAAAACAGGCTTAGAATACCATGTATTTACGAGGGCTTGCTAACAAATCATGGCTTTTTGTTGACTGTGAATGTGCATTGAGAGTCGACGATGTGTTTAGATTTATTTGAGTGTTTATTATAAAGTCATGTCTCAAAAATATACGGTGAATGGAAACGGTTCAGAAGAGCGTAGTTTTTTAAGGGTGTTAAGCGTACATTTATTTGTCACGTTTTAATTTTGTTGTGTAGTACTAATACTATTAAATGTAATTCGTTTATATTGATACTAGCTTTTGTCCGCGACTCCGCCCGCGTGGATGTCGGTTATCGTGACCAAATATAGCCTATGTCCTTTCTCATGGTCTAATCTACTCCTATTCCAAATTTCATCAACATCGGTTTAGTGGTTTAGGCGTGAAAGCGAACATACAGACAGACAGAGTTACTTTCGCATTTATAATATTAAGTATGGATTTTTGTCGCCGGACAATTTCTAAATATCGGTTCTTCAACTATCATTTACGTGATTTGGTAACAAATAAACCCACGTGCATAATTAACTAGTAGAATAAGATTAGTGTCAGGCTTCGCCACTTCTGCTAGTTAAGGGAAAAAAACCAAAAGCTTCACTTCGCTAAAGATGACTTAACGTGTCATGCCGAAGACTGTGCAACGTAGGGTAGAAGAAGAAAGAAAGTAGACCATAGACTCCACCGCATTAGCACTAAATGCAACCTAGATCAACATTAATATTGATGATCGCGATAAAATGGTAACACACAAAACGGAAAAAAGATGGGAAAAACATTTCCAATACATCTAAACTACTCATCATCATCCACATAAAGACGTTAGTCCTAATTGTATCCGAGGCCACGGTGTCCTCGGAGCTTAGGATCCGCCTTCCAGCTCTTCCTCCTCCACTTCACAAAATCTTGGGCATCCAGGGTAGTGAGACCGTTTTCACGCATGTCACCCTCCACGACGCCAAGCCAGCACTTCTTGGGTCTACTCCTTCTACCTGGACCCGGTGGAGGCGCCATTGCTAGGCATTTGTTACCCACGTAGCTGGGCGGTTTCCGCAAGACGTGGCCACACCAGCGGAGCCGGCTCTCTTGCATTTTATCAGCGATATCACGGACATGACACATCTAGACTACTATGTAACTCTTCGTTAACGAACTTTATAAATGTCAAAATATTTTCGACGCTCGCCATTACGGGCTAACTAGGGTGGCAACTGTTTGTAGGCCATTGCGCCTAATTTTATTTATGTACCGTGATACCCCGATGTTAAACCGAAAGAATACTCTTTATAACTTTCTCAACCAACTTCATTTTGCAGCTGTTACACTTAAATACTTCGAGATTTCAACTCTACTGCCTTATAATAAGATCGTTGTTTTAGAATAATTAATGTAAAGGTATGTTGGTAGTGATGAAACCTGAGTGCCCATAAATAAAATTTGAGAACAGAATTGTAACAATCGGATGCTTTTAAAAGTACTTATTGTTATATAAGGCGCGACAAATCTATTGACGATTTGTTCGGGAACTTAATAAATAAGAATCTTATAGACGGATATAAAGAGAAGGAAAATTTGGAATGATTCAAGTGGTGCTCAATGGCTCAGTTGGCAGAGCAGTCGCCCTGTAAGCGAAAGGTCGTGAGTTCGAGTCTCACTTGAGCATTTCATTTTTTCCAATGTTTTTCGAATCTAATAGACTTTATATTTAAAGAACGTTGAGAAAAAATCGGCAACTTTCTTTGAAGTGTATTGACGATGATAATATATTATTTTCTCTGTGGATAGGGAGATATGTCTTATAGTATTAGTTCTTTGATCACATGATGTTAAGTAGCTTAAATTATGTAATTGCAATGAACATTATGCTCTTCTAGATCATTTCTTCATGGCTTTGGTAGTATAGTATTTGGTATTTTATAGTAGTGGATGTTACAGTTAAAGAACAGCGGTTGGGATTATTATTTTTCTGAAGTTTAGACTATACACTTTGCAGAATGCTACTTAACTATACTAGTAAGTATATTAGGTACTAATTGAATCTTCATTTTTGGGGTTCTGTCTGTATCCACAGATTATGATAACATATTTAGTCCAATTATTGATATTGAACCCGTAGTGCGCGAGTCTGAATTACACTTGATTGGTTTTTGTACACTTAAACCTATTGTGTATCCTGAAAGGAATGGGCACTGAAATAATATAGAATTATCTTTATTAATAATTATCTCTGTGAATTCAATATAGGCACAATGTGACGTCATAACACAAAAGCTTAGACTAGCAATAGACGATAGCCATAAACCACAATAACGCATAATCCAAATAACTCTCCAAACCCTGAACAATACCAACACCGCAGCCAACACCGAAAACCGATCTCACAAATCAGTGTAACTTGTTTATAAGTTACTCTCAACGACCGTTTCAGTTCAAATCTTAATAGCGTTGACGTGATTGGCACACATTAAGACAAACAGCCTGGCTGGTTAGTGCATTAGTCACTGCAGCCTGAGATAATATTATGGTAATGAGATTTTGGTGAAGTAAATCATGGTTGGGCCAAGGTTGGGCCATTGAGTGTGGAGATATGTAGTGTTGGGGTTGACGTTTGAGAAATAAAACGTACATAATAATGTACCCACGCAGTGAAAACAGCACGCGATCCTGTTTCATGAGATTAATTATAAGGAAAATATTAAAAACGCTGAATTTTTGAAGTAATTTATACGTTGCTAGCTGACCCGTCCCGGCTTCGCCCGGGAAAATTTCATATTCCTTATTTGATAGTAACCTAAATGACGAACTTTTCATACAAACGTTTATCACCTATTTTACTTAGTAGTTTTGAAAAATGGTGAAACACGTGTCCATTTATTTCTTTAAAGACACAGGTTGATGAAATTTAGTGCATCTAGCTCTGAAAATGACGGACTTTCCTACAAACTTCCGTCCCTTATTTTACCCCTTCAGTAGCAGAATTTCCGAAAATCCTTTCTTACTGGATGCTTAAATCATAAAATGCATTAACTCAACAAAATTGCAAGTTGAAGGTCCAGTGGTTTAGACTCTGCGTTGATGAATCAGTCAGTCAGTCAGTCGGGACAAGTAATTTTATATGTCTAGATAAAGCTACAAAGGTGAAACCTAACAGGGTATATCAAATAGGTCCTGACGGTCCTGAAACTTGAACGGTAAGAAACTCAGTGGGACTTTTTATGCTCTATTTACATACTCACATGCTTAGATATTTAGTCTATTTACAAAGTTTTATTTGAGTATCATGGTAAAGTTCATTTCCAAAATAATTTTTCATTTATGTATAGATAGCCTTTTAATTTCAATTTTACTTAATGATATTTTTCAGAGCTTTCTTTAAGGCAAGCCGAATTGATATGACGTACCTACCTATACGAAAATTAATGTCTATTCCTCAAAGGTCCTCGTATATTGAAACAATAATTTAGATGCAAGTAGTCGGGTATAAGAGTAGTGGCTGTAAACATTTCCTACGTCATTGTCAACGCATGCGCAGAGGACGCCCACGCGGCTTTTCGCGCCCGATACTGCGCGCGCGCCGCGTTACGACACAAGCGTCAGTCTGATGTGACAGGAACTATTGTAGCACAATAAAAGCGCGTTGTAGATCACTTAAGGATGAGATTACCATGATCTTGACTTCTGAGGAGTTATCGCTTTTGAATTCCATTTCTTGACAGTGCATCTGAACACGTTTTCTTTGATTCCAATATAGAAATAGATATCTCCGTGCATGTGTAATACGGAAAGTTTATGTAAAGATACATTTACACCAAAATTTTACTGATGATGTTTTTCTATCTGATCCCGCGTAATACACGTACGCGTAATACGTAACAGGTTGTCGGTAAGAAATCGCGCCTAGCGATAAGGCCGCCATATGTGTACTGCCTCATATTTTGTAATTTTTAACTTTTTGTAAATATTGTTTTTGGTGTACAAAAAAGAATATTGTATTGTATGAGAGCTAGATATTTTTCATGTTGGACGGTAGTTCAGCATCATCTTCTTCATCTCAGCGTTAATCCCAGTTGCATTCGAAGCTCATTAGCTTGGAGTCTGGGGTCTGCTTTACCAGTCTAACTGTGGAATTGGCTAAACTTCGATATTTTCTATGAAGCGATTGCCATATGACCTCCACAACCTAAAGGCCGCATTGTAGGCATTGCAGCTAGACCAGTTGTCGGACTTTTGAGGGCTCCAACTACCCGTAACGACTGCCATAGAAGTTTGTATGGCAACCGGGACCGACGGCTTAATGTACTCTCCGAATCACGAATAGACCAATGCTTATACCCATATTCATGCATACAAATATTTGCATTGAACGGCGATCAAACCCGCACCGCCTGCTTAGCGGTCGCGTTCACTACCGCTACGCCACAGAGGCTGTCTCGGAAGTTCGGTATATCCCTTAGTAATGTTGCTAAAATTGTCAGTTTCTTTTTGTTTCTTCCTTCTTTTTTCTTTTTTTTAGTTGCTAGTAAACCCCACAGAAAACTTACTATTATTTTATAGGCTACAGGTTAACATAGCTGGAATGTTAGCATAGCATACATGGAAATGTCACCGCATCGATTGATGTAGTTTCACTTCGATATTTAATAGATAGGCAGTGTCATTAATGATGCAAAGGTACTTTTGAATCACAATTATTTCCTACTGACGGATTGATACTTTCTTATGTATAGGAGAAGTTTCCATATGTGCATAAGTTGGTAAGAAAACATTAGTCAATGGTAAAGAAAACTGTGAAATTTCAAAATTCTACACCAGAGCCACGAATCTTCAGCTGGTAAATTTGCTAGCATAAACTAGCAAATTTAACAGCTGAAGATTTTGGTGGGGTCACATACATCCCTTAGCGAATACTTGTTTTACTAATATGCAATCTAGGAAAGATATAACTAGCTCTCAGATTATTGTCCCCAAAAGATATTTCCATCTTGTGAGAGCTTCGTGGGTCCCGGCACAGAAGAATTTAGGCCACCTCATCTCTTCTCATGTGGTGTCATACAAGGTGAATAAGGGACAAGGTTGTTTAACATCAGACAGATATACCTATTACAGCCCAGACTCAGCCTCAGATATAGGCTCGAGTCAACAATAGTGCCCGGAATATCATGGCAATAGGCTCACCCCCTATTACGTGGGACCAACTACATCTTGAGCTAGTATAGTAGTAGAAAAGATCTTATTATCATGGTCGTATCTCTTTGAATACTCCATCCCGAAATAAGATACATTGGGTGGGCCGTGTGCTTGTCTGCCACCTAAGTCGTATACTTAAAAAGAAATACAGGTGCAAGCCTAGTTTGAGAATCAGTATCAGGTATGTTTGTAATTCCTACTGCAGTATAGTGTTCTTGACATGTTTGTTAATCCTTTCGAGATCAATAAACATATTCATTCATTCATATTCATTCATTAATTACATCTGATACTGACTGTACCATACTAAATAATATTTTCTTCAAATGTTCCTGAAAAGTTCACATTACAGCATGTGAGTACGCTACAAAAACACAAGCAACCAATAACCATGGGCCCTTTGATTAATAGGAGCATAACAGTCGTATGGAAGATAATCTAGCGCGCGTAAAAACTGAGATGTTTCGCGCTAACGAACGCGCATTGTGCGCTATGGATCCGTGGTAATGTTGGACGTACACCGCGTGCCTGGCCCAAGACATAAACGTAGTGAGTGTTAAGTATATTTTAACTAGCTATAATATATTTTAACTAGCTTTTGCTAGTTAAAATATATTATAGCTAGTTAAAATACCACCACCACCACCACCACCACCACCACCCCCACGGAGCCGGTGAAGGCGGTTATGTCGGACTCGAACCGACTAAAACGCACGCCGTCTTGGGTCTTTGGTTGCCGGAGGTGACATTGCCAAAAGCATATCTCTCGCACCCCGGCAGACCCAGGACCATCTCCTTCGAGATGGCCCCCTTCGGGTTGTGGGGACCACTGTGTCCCCATCTTGCCCCGGTTACGGGGAGGCGCATTTTGCGCCGCCGCCGCAGCCTGCTTCTGCTAGGGTGACAGGCGGCTCCACCGGTCACCCCCAGGCCAGCGCTCATGGAGGACGGAGGTCGTTCTGCGACCTCCGACGTCCGGTTCGTCTTCGCTCTGCGCGGGCTTCCCGGGCCCGGAGTCTGGTCCGGACCCGACCGGCCGCCTCCTTCTCGAGCATTACTTGCTCGCAGAAGGAGGCAGCCGATTTAGCTTATAGCCTGGGGTCCGCTTTACCAGTCTTACTGCGGAGTTGGCTCAACTTCAATATCTTCTGTGAAGCGATTACCATCCGACCTCCACAACCCCAAGGCGATATCGAAGCATTGCAGCTAGACCAGTTGTTGTACCCGTAACGACTGCCATGATAGATATTCGTATGGCAACCGGGACCGACGGCTTAACGTACTCTCCAATGCAAATACCCATATTCATGCTTACAAATATTTGCATTGAGTGGGGATAGAACCCGCACGTCCTGCGTAACTGCCACATTCACTACCGTTACGCCACGGAGGCCGTCCTGTAACATTGATACTATTCACAACCTAATAATATTGTTATCATTCTTAATCTCCCCCACTTATAACTTAGACCATGAACACACAAATCCGAGCAAAATCGAAGTGGCACGTAACAATAGGGCGTCCTCAATACAAAATTGACAATGGTCGGAGTGAGCACTAGCAAATTTATCACCCACTGTTTCTTGCGCAAAACGCTCGCCTATACACTGTGACTAAATTGTTGAAAAACGATGCAGTACGCGTGCACTCGTAGCATTTATGTTTCTAGATGTAAGTTAATGTTAAAACATAAAAATCACGTTCAAGAAATACTGCTCAGAATTTAAAAAACAATAATAGGTACATACTTTTACAGCTTTCATCTGCGACTGAGGGGCTCGTGGCTAAGTGGTGACAGTAACAGTTTTTTTAAAGTTTTTTTTAATTTGCTTTGAATGCAGGTATCACAATCAGATGTACAATTCAACTATAAGGATCCTTATACATTCTACCGATTAGGCATGCAAATATTGAAAAAGCATGTTAAGTTATTCATGCATGCATGGTTGACACATTGTAAGATTAAGTAGCACTAGCCTTGTTGGTCTTAGTAAGGGTGACCTTTTTTAAGACATTAAGACCCCTCTGTACCTTGGAGGAGCACATTAAGCCATCGGTATCCGTTGCTATACGAATATCTATGCCTTTTTTTTCCGTGCGGAAATCCCCTCGGATACCCCCCCTGCCGGAGCCGGAAGGGGAGGTTATGTCGGACTCGAACCGACTAAAACCGCACGCCGACTGAGGGTCGTGGTGCTAGGCCGGAGATGAGGTTGTCATCGACATATCCCTCGCACCCCGGCTGACGAATATCTATGCTAAACATCAGTTGTAGTACTTTATTATCATATTTATCAGGACGCTTCGATTGCATCCAAAACTTACGTTTTATAGCCAGGAGTTCACTATACCTCTACTTCTTTTGTTATGGATTTGTTTACCTTGGCTTTTACAGAAGCGATTACCGTCTAACCAATGCCCCTATAGGAAAATCTGCATTAGGATCTCGTTTAACATTAAGCTGGTACAGGTTTGCAGGTGATGTTCTTTCTTTTTCTTTACTAATTTACCAACCAATACGACCTTCAAACCTTCAAGAAAAGAGCGTACTCTCTTTTGAAAGAAAGGCAACTTGCGACTCATCTGGTGTTGCGGGTGTCCATGGGCCGCGTTGATCGCTTACCATCAGGCTATCCGTCTGCTCGTTTGCCTCCTATTCCATTAACAGAAATCTTAACTCCTCCAGCTCAGTGTTATTGTGTATTGTACTGTAATGTAAGTAACTTTATGGTTTAGGCGCATTAGGGCTAATTCTCATTATGGCAACCGACTCGCTAATGGACTACTTTTCATTATGGCCACTTCTCATATTGGCTACTTCTGATTAGGGCTACTTCTCCCTAGGGCTACTTCTCACTAGGACTACTTCTCATTGGGGCTACTTCTCATTAGGGCTAATTCTCATTGGGGCTACTTCTCATTAGGGCTACTTCTCAATATTTGGGAACGTATAAAAAAATAATGTAGGTATTAGTAGGGGGTTCACATTGTTGTGGTGGACAGGATTCGAACTCGAGATCTCTCGATCGTAAGGCCTAACCACTAAGATACGCTATCAAGCTGAAGTCTTGCGGAAACCGTCCAACTACGTAGGTAACAAATGCCTGGCAATGGCGCCCCCACCGCGTCCAGGTAGAAGGGGTAGGCCCAAGTAGTGCCGGCTTGGCGTCGTGGAAGGTGACATGCGTGAAAACGATCTCACTACCTTGGACGCCCAAGATCGTACGAAGTGGGGGAGGAAGAGCCGGAAGGCGGACCCTGAGCTACGAGGGCACCGTGGCCTCGGATGCAATCAGGACTAACGTCTTTATGTGGTTGATGATGATGATCAAGCTGAGTTCTTCAACATAGCTTCATGGTCTTCGAGATTCAAATACCTACCCTTATTTTCTGTCAGTGTAATATGTGATTCAGCCTAATATCCATATTCCCGTTTGCAAAACTAAGCAGAATTCTCCAAACTCTTCTCAAATAAAAGCAAGACATATGTTTCGAGAAAATATTAACGTACTCAATACAAGAAGGTATTCTACTGAATTAATTGATATCTATCACCACAAACATCGGGACCAAACAATGCAATGTTAAGGAGGGTCTATTCGACCCTAAAGAATATTTTGAACAAAAACGTGTCAATATTTTGAACAATATTGTCGTTACCATTGTGGTTCGTGAAGATAAATTACTATTGCTATTCACGAGTAATATAGAATAATTTGTTACGATTAGTTAAGAGCGTTAGATTGTTGTGGATGTGACTCCGCATTGCGATAGTTTATACCTCGACTTTGTGTCACAAAAATATTATAACGAGTAAATTGTTATGAAAGACTTAATAACATAGTAGTATTCTGTTTAATATCCTGATAGACTGCTTTTGACAGTCTCGCCTAACCCCTTTTATCTAAACTATTAAGTATATCAAATAATTTTATAAAACTTTATTTGAATGAATAGTTTTTCTTTTTGCTTTGTTATTAACCTTATACATTTATCAATGATGGCGAGAAAAACACCAACATTAATGAAACATTGGTGAATTCCTTTCTTAAATAATGTTGTTTGAGTTTTTCTTGTCAAATAAAATAAAAAAATAGCCAAAAAAATGTCTTTATATTTTAAATCTAGCAAAAATAAAAAAGCTTCATGATTTTGCCTCGCTTTAAGCTATGTTTATCAAAACGACAACTTGGGCTTGTGCGAGTGCTATATCCACATTAATATATCCTGCTACTGCGGTTGCATTTCAACTATTTGAAACGCAGTTCACCCGTCACCGCCTACCGAATATTCGTCTATTGTCGTCTAAGCATCTGTTTACAAACGTGTGGGTACTAACGACCGAATGCCGCAGCCGCACAGTTGATCTTTATCATTTAGAATATTTATTGATTTACGCGTGATTTCCAATGACTGTAGCGATCTTTGATAATATTTATACATTTTTTCTTTTTATTATGAAATCGAGGGTAATGTTTCGAATGCTCTTTGGGTCTAAATGTGTTAACAGATTGTTGAAGTTGTTTTTGTGGGATGACGCGAGGGTCACGATTTGTGGGTTGATAATAACAGATCTTCTTGTTCTGAGAATTAATTCAATCATATTGCAGAGACGTTAAAATTATGAGGCTATTCATAGATTTTGAAACTGCTTATGATTTGCCAACATTTAATATCTATACGATTTGATTTCTAATAATCAAATTCTATTAGGTATTAAATTATACCTTACAGCTTCAAAGATGTCATCTAAATGTCATTTTATTCCGGTATATATTTTTACTGCCTAAGTTAATATGTGAGGAAAATGTATTTTTGGTAGGTACTAAAAATGGTTGATTTGCCGCTTAATATATTGATTATTGCACAAAATAGGATGCGCGTGATTGAATAAATATAGGTAGGTTAGAAGAGATTGGTGGAGGCTCCACGAAGAATTACTTGTGATAACGCACGAAAATAGACAGGCTTTTTGCTTGAGGTTAGAAGGTTACACGACAGTAGCTTCTATAAAAGCTGCACTATAAGCCAAATTTCAAGAAGGAGAACGAGTAACCGCTGCAAAGAAGTAAAATAAAGACTATGTGGATTCAACTAACCATGCGAATTTGATGATGACGGCTGGAAGGACGGACGACGGACGAAGGAATCTTTACTCTACTCTACTAAACATGGTTATTGTGCCAGCAATACTCATTCGAATGATTTTATTGATATTATTTATCAATTGACAATCTTACGCAAAAGTATTATTTATCTATTTTGTGATAAAAGTCGATGTTAGGCAAGAAGATTCAAGACTACTACCTACACATCATCAATTTAAAGTAATACGTTATGTGTTATAATGTATTTGTCTCGCACTTTCTAAGTGTCAAATAAATTAATTTCAAAAAATAATGTTACATTAATCCAACTGTCATTTTATGAACATTCGAATCTGATAAAGCGAACCTATTTTAAGCGACTTCAAAAAGATTCTGTTCATCTTTTTATCAAGTTAAGCACTCAGCCCATCTGATGGAAAGGGGTTACCTTGGTCTGTGGACGTGTTCAACAGCACTGATGTCACCTCACGACCGTGTAAAAACCATCTGGTGCTCTTCTTGAAGAGCCCTTTTTTGCAATCCCCTGGGATAATCGGAGCAATCCTTTTCCAATTTTTACAAGCCTTTATTTAACTGCTTTGTTACCTTTTTTAGATATTGTAGTAGATCTCTAAGTAGTTAGAAATTTACTAACGCTATCTAGACCCATGGTAAGCATTGTGGGATTTTTTTAAATTACATAATTGTTTTCTGCATAAACTAGAATTGTATTGCACATTTGCGCGAACAATATTATGAAAGATCATGTCAAACGATAGCACTTATCCCTATTGATACTATCCCATAAACTCATTGTATATTATCTCTATGCAATCACTACCTTATGTTCCCTACTTTAGAATCGAAAGTTGATTGTTTAGCTACCTCATACTTATTGGACATAAATAGTGAAAGAATTGACATCATTCGTCAAGGTACTTGAACTTTTGTATAAGTTTTTCATTTTGTCAGTAAAATATTGATCTGAACCAGTGTTAACACCCCGCTGTTTGCAAGTATGCAAGTATTTGTTACTTGGTTTTGTAGGTAGTGAATTGATTGTCACGGTAGTGAATGGGTACTAAAGCATGTGGTTTATGGCAGCTGCTGAGGGCACGCTTAAAGAGGACGCCGATTATAATATTAGGTACAGTGTAATAAATGTCTGTAGAAGAAATGGGGCTTCATGATCTTTGAGACTAAGCCAGTCCACCTGCTCAAAGAGATACGAACCTCTCTTAAAAACCACATAAGATACATGCTAAGATGATGATCAATTGATGAGAAAAATAAAGTTTAATGTCAATAAATACTTAACCCAGGTCAAGTTAATCAACAGCTAAAATTATTATCTTATCCATTTTAAATACAAATAATATTCCTTCTAAAAACTTTAAGAAGTAAATAAATATATAAATATATAACTATAATTTGACCATCGAGTCTTCAGCTGAGCAATTACTTATATTGTTACTAGCTTTTGCCCGTAGCTCCGCCCGCGTGCTAGTCGGTTATTGCGACCAAATATACTAATCTATCCCTGTCTAATCTACCCCTATACAAAATTGCATCAAAATCGGTGGTTTAAGCGTGAAAGCGTAACATACAGACAGACACACAGACAGAGTTACTTTCCCATTTATAATATTATTATGTGCCTAAGTGGCATCTCTAGGGGAGGAGCAATTGATGAATGAAAACATAAATATGTTTCAATAGATAATTTTAATCTGCCCTTGTTTCATTATTACTATACACACTAAACATAAAACTTTTTATTTTATGATATTTTTAATTTCTATCTCTTGATTAAATTACTGTGTTATAAAATTCAAGATGACCTAACCTCTTAACCTGTATTAAATGCAAAAAATTGAATCGTCTGTGTCAATGAAAACCAGACACATCATGATGTCACCTATAAGATTAAAAAGTAAAAAATAGGTATATTCTCCATTACACATCTCAAATCGGACTCAAAACACGGTATCTCAATACACCGTTAAGATTTAAAACCGTCACCGTCTCAATAAAATATCACCTGAACATAAATGAATGACAGAATATTTCAAAAGCGGTACAAAAAATCGGTTCACATTCAAAAAGAATGGTCCAAAAACGATAAAAACGGCCGATGCGCAGGAGTGCATTAATCAAAATGTGGATCGCAAAAAAATGTTGTGTCGTGTGGGCGAACTTCGATGTTGCCGAAAAAAATATTGAGAGTGAACTACAAATTGTTGGCTCTGTATGTATTTAAAGTAGGTATTTCACTTAGAATAAAATTATGAAATGACTTTTTAGTTACTGATAGCCCATAAAGTATACATAATTATGTACTGACACTGTTTTATGATGTGTGTAACAACACTGATACTGATACGTATGTGTTCTACGTTCAATTGCCTTTCTTGCTAAAATATTTTTTCTCAAAGCGGGATAGTTGTTATACTACTCGTCCTTTAAATCTACACCGTGGAAAATAATGGGTAATAGGGTAATAGAAATCAAAGAAACGGTACAGTGCATTAGGTTACCAACTATCCTAATGAAATATAATTATATAATGGAAAATAATAGTATGTATTTTAGAGGTTAAGGTTGCAGTCCTTATTTCCTTTTGCAGTTAAGGCACCCATAACAGCTGGACTCAGGGCTCCTAGGGGGTACTGAGACTTATCAAGATAATGACAATCAAGCAGTGGATGTGTAATGGCTAAAGCATCAGACTTGCATTTGCAAATTTGCGGATCTTACTCTGAGCAATAAACAAACTTGAATCCATTTCCAACGCTTGAAACAATATTCCCTACTCACGTTTTGAGAAGTGTTATTTCAAAGAGCTTCTCTAATTTGCAACTAGATAGCGTTTCGCTTTTAAATTCAGGGATTTTTTTAAATCGTGATATGTATATTATTATTTCCATGCAGAACCCTAAATGCATGGTTATTTTTTATTCAAAATGTCCGTTGCCCGCGTATTTTTTATCTTTATTGTAGGTACCAGGATAACAATAAAATTTAGAGCAAAATATTAGTTTGATAAATCATACCATTCCATAGACATATTGTGTGCCTAGGTCGGTTCAGTTCTCAGTATTGCAATAAAAACCAGAAAATCTGACATTCACTGGAAGGTTTTGTTGGACGTCATTTGTATGCAAATGTTGGCAGACTGTTAAAATTTGTGGCATGTTGACATGACATGGCATTGGTTTGGATGCTTGATAACAATAAAATAATTATAGACTAATAGAGGGCATATAGGTTTAGGTAAGGAAAAGGTTTACTATGAAAAAGACAGCTGATAGACTGGATGCGGAAGGCCAAGAAACTGAAGAAATGGCGCACATTGGAAGAGGCCTGTGTTCAGCACTGGACTGAGATAGGTTAATCGATTGAACGAAAATATCTATGGATACTTATATGAAAAAGAAAACGAGCTATGGAGAGGGCTATGCTCGGTATTTCCCTATGTAATAGCGTCAGAAACGCGCAGAGCAGATGTCCGGGCAAGCGTAGTGTAGGACGCCTAACAGCCAGGTGGAAGGATGACCTCATCAAGTTCACCGGGAAGGCCGTATGGCTTTAGGAAGTTTATGGGAGAGGCCTATGATGAGGATGATGATGAAAATAAATTCACTATGATGCCAGATATACCGTGCTTTTGATAAATAATTAAATATGTTGTTATTTATGATGTCTTATTAATTACGATTTGTTCCAGTGATGTCCCACACTGTTCCAAGTGGAGGAGAAAAGCCGGATAATGAATAAGAAACTTCCAAATTTGGAGTTTTAATCAATTTTACGATCAGTATCTAACAAGAAACTGTAGCCTTATACCATTAAAATGGAGAAAAGTTAATTTCTATACAAGTCTTAAAGACGAAATTCTATTCTAAACGCTATTAAAGTACTCATTAATTATGTTTTTCAAGTTTCACATTGATTGCAGATTGTAAATTCAATGTAGGTACCTAAATTAATTTAATAACATGTAACGCCATCTAGCGATATGTTGGGGAAATTCAAAAGCATGCTTGTTAGAAATTGATTTTAAAATACTTGTAATGTACATGGGCTATCAATGGTTTAGAGGGTTTGAGATGGTCCCATCCTATTGTCGAAATGGGGGGAAGCGTCACGTTGTTATTCAAGCCTGAGCTTCTGTTGGGCCCTATCCAATATTTTAAGCTTTGAAGCTAAGCTATTTGAGAGTATTCAGTTACTTAAGCAAGAAAATAAAGGTTAGGCTAGCTCATTCGTACTGGGTAAAGTATGACTCCTCCGCCTACACAAATCGGAAATAAAAAATTCACATTTGTACACAGCATTGATAAAGATCTGTACTGCCTGGAGGTTAGTACTGTCTCTTAATCACCGATGCTATCATAACTTTACGATGACAAATGTAGAAAATAAAACTGGTTAAGCGCGAGTTGGACTTACGTACTAAAGGCTTTTAATATTAATGAATTGGCATTTTACACGCGAAAGTAAATATTCGCAATTATGAGATGCAACTGCCTATTGGTACTCACAGCCCACTTAAGACGCCCTGGGTTTCTAGGACCATCAAGAAAATCATTTTACAATATTAAGAGCCTTGATTCAATTACGTACCCGCCCATTATCCCAGAAGGAGTAGGCACATGTGTATTAATTTTGACAACTATGATTTTCGGTCCCACCTAATATAAGCCCTTTGACGTCAAGCAGGTATTTTTTTCCATAAACTGTATGTACTCGTATGTTTACCAGATGTTTATGGTTGACATTGCACACAAAATATAAGAGCGGTTAGTGGTATGGGAACGGAAAGTGGTACGGTTGTTTTTTTATTAATGGGTAAGGTTAGGATAAAGTTTTACAGAAAGGAAATCTACGCCAGACTAATAGTACTGTCGATCAGCAGGCGTACTGGCTTGCTTTACCCCGAAGATCTTGAGAAAGTCCCAGAAACTTCTAGAATGCTACATTAGTAACAGACAAAAAAGGATCCATACTTAGATAAGCACTTACGGAATTCTGAAAAAAAAACCTTAAACTTTTATTGCTAAATAAAAGGACAGTAAACTCAGTCCATATTCCTTTATAACTGCAATAAAGTTGATGGACATTAAACTCTGTTTACATTGCACATTAAAAGTGTAACTGACAAAGTTGTGTGGTACTTAAGTGACAAGCGGTAACTTATCCGTTTCCAGAGTTGTCTCTAAATCATTAAAATTAATCTTTGCCAAAAAGTTCGACAACATTTATATGTGGAAACTGGTTTGGAAATGAACTATTTATTCTACTATGCTACCTAAATAATAATATAAAGCTTGTAATTAGATTTATTAAATGAAAGTATTGACAGGACTCTCCATCACGTGGCCTATGTGCATCTCTACTATGTAATATACAAAAAGTACATACATAAATAAACTCACGTCTGTAAATAATAATAATAAATATTCCACAACATTCTACACAACGCTATCTAGACCCATGGTAAGCTTAACTAGCTTGTGTTATGGAATCTAGAATGCGGATAAACATACTTATATCCTTTTTTTTTCGTAAATATATACATATTATACATAGAAACACCCAGACCAATGCAAATAGCCATATTCATGCATACAAATATTTGCACTGAGCGGGAATCGAACCCGCGCCCCCTGCGTGGCAGTAGCGTGCACTACCGCCACGCCACAGAGGCTATCCTCGAATCCTCGAAAGGAGAGGAATCGCTGTAGTCCATTAGCTAAATAGGTACTAACACTTTTTTTTTTTTGCAATTTATGCACATAAAGAGCACATATGAACGTCAGAATTGTACAATGTCAGTCATATTAAAAATAAATAAAATAAATCATTGGAAAATGATTCTTTCGCTGGTTCGGTAGGTTGGTTCTACTGAGAAGATACCAGCAAGAAACTCAGTGAACTCGATTATCCTTCTTTTTTTAATATGGTTTTATTTATAACAAATTTATACAGTGCGAGCAAGAGATGAGATTAGGATGTCCATGGATCTTTATCATTTAAATATTCGTCTAATTTATAATATATATATATATATGTAATTTTTATTATTATATTAGTTTAGTACTTTTATTTTTTAATATTTTAGAAGTTTGCCGTATTGGTTCTCGCTGGAGTAGAATAGGACCACCCCAGCTCTTTCTGTGGGTGTCGTAAAAGGCGACTATGGGATAGGGCTATTTTCCATCCCACAGTAAACATGCAGCCCAAGACCACGGGACCGCTAGACGGCCATATGCTCGTCCCCTATTACGTCATGGGACATAAAATCATAATACAGAATACCTACAGAGTGAGCTTGAACTTGATTTGCCTTCTACTAATGAATAACATTTACACTGTTCGTGAAGGTACTTGTAAACTGATATAAATATACTAGCCTAGTAGTAACATGGAAATTTAAAGCACATGACTTGTACCACTTGTGTATCCGATTGTACACGTATCTGTACGTTTGCAAGCTTTGTTTATTACACTTTTAGTTGATGCAACGTTTTATTTGCGCGTGGGCAGATGCACTGTTGTAAAATTAATCTCTTCATAAACTCTGCCTCATTAGTCTTCCATGATGTTCTCAAGAAACTTCAGTATGGAGTTTTAAAATTTCATAAAAATGTTTTTACGCGTAAATCGTATACCTACTCATAAGTACATGGTTGCAGTTCAAAGACTAGTTTAATTTATTTACTCTGAAGCTTGTCAGTCGATCACCTTAGTGGTACAAGAGTACTGAAAAATATAATAAATTACATAGTACCTAGGCACCTACCTACTCAGGCACCTTCAATTTATAAAGAGTTTGGTAGATATAACAATTAATATTAAATAGATATTATATTTACGCATTTAAATGTGGAGGTTAGATGGCAGTCGTTTCACGGAAAATATAAAAGTTCAGCCGCATTTTACTTAGTTAGATTAGAAAGTCGATCCCTCACTTAGTTGGGACAAGGCTCAGAAAATGATGACATATATCCACGCCTGTACAGTTCCTAAGGTATATAAAACCCACATTTCGCCAATTCGGTCCCATGTAATAGAGAGCTTAAAGCTTGAGCAGCCAATTAATACTAAAAAATATAATTTTTTTCAACATGATATACAAGTTCATCGTCAATAACTTTTGAGATTTATTAATAATATTTTGTTATTAAGATAACAAAATCGATTTTAAATTAAAAATGATACAAGTAACGCCATCTGTCCATCCAGGTCGGAACTACGTCGACAGCACGCTTACTTGAGTGACAGATTGATGTGCGACTGCGCATCTCTTGCGCGACTTGAGCTAGGAAATAAACATTATCTTGTTATTAGTTTGTTAAGAAAATAATAACTAATAATTTTATTTAGGAAATGAAGTGAAAATATTTAAAATAATTAACGCAGCTTGCAGTTTACATTTTGTAGATAATGATGAATTCTTATTAGATTTCATTCAATTTTGTTTTAAGAAGGGAAAGTAAAGGAGTGTACCCTAATGGGGTTTTGGGTCCCTCAAGCACTCCCCTCCACCTCTCTAATAAAAAATATTTACAAATAAATTCATTAATTAATTTCATGCACATTTTTGCTGTTTTGTTGGTTCAAAGTAATTTTGATTCAAATAAAATTATGATGTTGAGAAATAATATGTAGTTATTAAAAATGCTGCCATCCAGATTGCCACCGCAGATTGCAAAAATTAGAAAAATTTAATGTAATAATTGGAATATAGTTGCTCTCGCTCGCTGCATGGGTTGGTTCTCTATTATTTGGATACTATGTCCCCGGGGTCGCGGCGATCGCAGTTTCGAATCCTCTGCTTCTTTCATGTCGATATGTATAAGTATATATAATATAGGCATATATTTACAAAACAACTGCACTATAGAACTTATATTAGGTATTGATAATTTAGGCAATACTTACTTTGAGTTTCAAATTAGATAGTATGTCGTATGGTATTATAATTATGTAAAACTAAGTGAACTGTTTAGTTTACAAATAAAACTTAATTAGCAGTCCAACCCACGCAGAAATAAACTCACAAAACAACGAATATAAATTGGAAACTTGAGTTATTCCAATTGGAATATTTTTCTTACCGTCGCTGTGATGTAACCCGTAGAATTTTAATCTTATTAGAATTAAATGTCGCTGATGTTAGAATAAAAAGCTATGTGAACCAAATTCTACAGATGTTCATGGGATTACTTTTATTTGATTGGAATAATATGAATAATAAGACGGCTTAGACGAAAAGTTAATCTTGGGTTAACCAGTGAGTTTTTTAATAGATTTTATTGACATATTCGAAATAGGTAATGAAATTCTTTGACATTATAATTTTCTAAAGTCGATTTTTATGTTGGGAATTTATAATATCAAGGTTCTTGTTAGAATATTTGATAGACTAGTTTTATTTTACAGTCAGAAGCTTAATATTGACAAAATGAAATTATGTAAGGCTTTCACAGTTGGCACAGTTGCCATGTTTTTGGTAATCTCTAATCTACATTAGTATCAATACATTAGATTGTTGTCACTTCATTCAGCGTGCCGAATAAAAATATTGTCTTTCTTTCTCTCTTTCTTTCTTTCTAAAGCTAGAAAAGGTAAAATAAAAATTGTACAGGGTTTACAAATATTCTATATCTCAATTACTGTCAACTGCCGGGTCTAAATTTGGCCTACTAATAAGCGTCGCAGTTTTATAGATGACTTCTAACAGACAACAAATCAAGCAGAATCAGCCACAAGATAAAATCACAGCATTTTAATCATAGCTTTTTTTTAAAGAATATTAGAACCGAAGTTACTAATATTCCCTCTAACCTCTCCAACTAAGCTAAATTGCTTGTGCTAGGAGTGGGTTCAGTGGTTCAGGTTAGTACTTTTTAACCAAAAATCCCGCTATTTAAAAAGTCTTTTTAAAAACTTCCCGTTCAGCCACATCCCAAACTGGGTGTGACAAAAAAAACATCAGGCCTGCAATTTGTTGGCCGGCCAACTCAGTGATAAAGCCTTAAATGCACTTCGCGACAGATTGCGTACCATGTTTGAAATCCGATTATATAGTAGCATCCTTTGTATACGGCCTTTTCTCTCTCTTAACCGGCAGATAGATGTACATGATTGGTATTTTAAATACTGCCATTGGAATTAAATTAAGGATATACCGAATATGGAGTAGGTGACCCATCAGGTATAAAAACGTTTCGTAAGATCCATTCTAAGTAGGTCGTTGAGATTCATTGGCCTTTATGGAGAGATTGTATTACCATTCGTCTCTTTACCGCACCATAATCACTTGGAATAATTTATCTACACTTGTATTTTCATCCTTATAGTCCTGGATCCTTTCAGCGATGTTTGAAATAACGTTTGTAGAGGTCATTAAAATGAGGATCTTAAATTTAGTATTGATCATTGTTGGCATCTATAATGATGGTCTTCATTTTTCAGACTTTCAGACTTCTTACCATTCTGGTAGGGTGAAGTCATTTTCACGAATTGATAAAACTATCAATCTGTTACTGCGGTAGATAAATTCTTGATAGTCATACAGTTTGCAGTGAGTTGGATGTATGGGATCCCATCTCATCAAGATTTTTGATGCTAAAGCTAACTTCACATGCAAGGCCATACACCTGTTAGATGATGAAGCAAACACTGACGCAGACTTTTCTTCGGGGTTGAGAGGTCATAACAGTCGCTACCTTGATTATTGAAGAAAATAACTTGTATTTTTTAGGTATAATTATAATATGATAATAACTGCAAATTTGCATTTTGCACAACACCTACAAGACACAATGTTACAACAATCAAGTGCAAAATATCGCGAAATGTTTGACATTTGACAGTTATACGTCAAATTTGACAGGTTCTATTCTATACGATTTCACACCCCGTGTTACTCTGTGTAGATATGACAAATAACAAAATGACGTTGGCAAATTTCGGTTCACCAGTAAACAGAGAAATCAGACAGTATTTATGTATCCTTGTATAAAAACGATTAATATTTGAGGCAGAACATCATGATTATGAGTCAATGGTGAAGTCCGTAGTAGTAGAAGATGTAATAAGGAAGGAAGGATGGAGGGTAATTTTCATTACCTTTCCTTCTGCAGGGGCAAAGTGTTTTTTTATAAAGGACACGTCAATTTGACTTCACCTTACCTGATGTTAAGCTAAAGGCAAAGTCTCGGAAATAGGGTCACCATCGTAAACATGTACCATGTAACAGTGGTGGCACTAAGCTTGACGGCCTCATCAGATGCCTTTTCACACCACGCTTAAAGGACCCGGGACTGTAGGAAGAAGGAGTCGTGAGAGACCTCTGGTATGAAGCTTTGGGATAACCACTCACTAGCGCTCACTCAATAAACTATTTTTTGTTATTTGCTACCTTAGTAACATAAGAAAAACAACGTCATAATTAATTACACCCGAACTTATCCAAATCGTATTTGAGATGACGGTGGAGTCATCTACCGATGCTCTTACAAGCTATCGGAAGCAACGAATGAAACGGACGGAATTTTTAAACATTAATTTTTCATTACTCCGCCCAAATATTTGAATGAATTCTGAATGTCTATCCCGTCCACATACTCATATCTGTAAATCCCCGAAAGACCTATCCGTTAGTTTTACGACACCCACAAGAAGAGCTGGGGTGGTCCTATTCTACTCCACCGGGAACCAACACGGTCTGACTTTGTACCTGTGAGCTCTAGAGTACCACAAGGCTCTATCCTGGGCCCCTTGTTATTCATAATATTCATTAACGACATATCCAATTGAAGGAATTTTTACAGCATTAAGTATGCTAACTATACAAATCGAATACATAGGGAAAAAGAATCTTCTCGGGCGGGACTCGAACCCGCAGTCTTTCCCTTACAGGGGGAATGCCTGACCAATTCGGCTACCGAGACACGCCCGATATGATTCAAATTTCCCTCCTTATACGTCTTTAAGGCGACGTAGCGTCATCTACCGATTTTCTTACGAACTATCGGAATCAATGAATGATGTTACAATCATTTTTAAACATTGATTTTTTGATAACTGCGCCCAAACAATTGAAGGAATTTTTACAGCATTAAGTATGCTAACTATACAAATCGAATACATAGGGAAAAAGAATCTTCTCGGGCGGGACTCGAACCCGCAGTCTTTCCCTTACAGGGGGAATGCCTGACCAATTCGGCTACCGAGACACGCCCGATATGATTCAAATTTCCCTCCTTATACGTCTTTAAGGCGACGTAGCGTCATCTACCGATTTTCTTACGAACTATCGGAATCAATGAATGATGTTACAATCATTTTTAAACATTGATTTTTTGATAACTGCGCCCAAACAATTGAAGGAATTTTTACAGCATTAAGTATGCTAACTATACAAATCGAATACATAGGGAAAAAGAATCTTCTCGGGCGGGACTCGAACCCGCAGTCTTTCCCTTACAGGGGGAATGCCTGACCAATTCGGCTACCGAGACACGCCCGATATGATTCAAATTTCCCTCCTTATATATCCTTCAATTGTTTGGGCGCAGTTATCAAAAAATCAATGTTTAAAAATGATTGTAACATCATTCATTGATTCCGATAGTTCGTAAGAAAATCGGTAGATGACGCTACGTCGCCTTAAAGACGTATAAGGAGGGAAATTTGAATCATATCGGGCGTGTCTCGGTAGCCGAATTGGTCAGGCATTCCCCCTGTAAGGGAAAGACTGCGGGTTCGAGTCCCGCCCGAGAAGATTCTTTTTCCCTATGTATTCGACATATCCAATTGTTTTAAATTTTGTAACTTATTATTGTACGCAGATGACCTCAAAATATTTCATACAGTTGCCAACACCGATGATCTCATGAAATTTCAAAATGATCTAGACTCTTTTTCTACTTATTGTGCGAATAACAAACTAAATCTAAACCTAAGTAAATGTAAATCTATTACTTTCACAAAGAAAATGCTCATCCTCCAATACCGATATACACTTTGTGGTGTACAGCTAGATGTAGTTGACTCAATAAGAGATCTAGGTGTCACGTTGGACTGCAAGCTTCACCTAGAATTACATATAGACAACATAGTTAACAAAGCGTTTAAAATGTACGGGTTCGTAATGAGAAACACCAAGACATTCACGCGTCCAACCACTTACTTGTATCTTTACAAATCACTAGTACGACCCCAAGTGGCATTCGCAGTGTCCATATGGGACCCTTATTATAGTAGATATAAGCAGGAAATAGAGACTGTCCAGAAGAAGTTCTTGCGATGTATGCAGTACAGATGTTACCACAACTATTTAACCTATGAACAGCTACTAGAAAAATATGATATCCTTACACTTGAAAATAGACGTATATTGCTTCAAACAATGTTGTTGTATGATATTTGTGATAACAGGTACGATTGTAATACCCTTATTAATAAAATAGCATATAGGATACCTATTAAGACGCATTGCCGGAAGCCTTGTCAACTTTTTGCAACGTACCGCTGCCGTACCAACGCAGGGGTACGTTCCCCAATATATCGCATAGTCGATTTATACAACAGAAAATTCAATTGCATAGACATTGTGGCAATGCGACCTAGTGTCTTTCGAAATAAGATAATCGAAATTCTAAAGTAATTCTATCTATCATTCTCTTGTTTATAAACGCATTCGGGTTTTCTCTCTAATACAACTACTTTACTAAGCTGTGGTAAATGTCGTAGGGAACACAATTAACCCATCTATGTATACTAGTATAAGCAAATATGTTATTGTGTTGCTGTTAATTTACCCAAATAAAAAGAAAAAAAAACACAGCAACTCTTAACGTAATTTCTGAATGTATGAAAAAATATTGTACAACACTTTTAAAACTTACTAATTCAATCCTAATTTATTTCAAAACACGTCACCATAATTGAGGCAACTCGACACGAACGCGTACAATTGTTCCATCGTCACACACCTTACAACATTACCTAACGCACTGCGAAATGGTCACTGAGCATAAAACCTAGTGCCGACCTCTGACACTGACGCAACAGGGCACTAAAATCCAACTCGAATAGCATTAGGGCCGTTTTATAACGTTCTTGGTGTTACTTAGTGACCTTTCGCCAATGTGTGGCCTCTTGAAATTAAGTGAAACTCTGCACACTTGGGATTTTTATGTTGATCATGTTTTAATGTTATTGTTCTATGTTAGATAACTTGAGTGTATAGGATTATTATGATAATTCGATACTTGATTGTTTCGTAATTGATTGCTTTAGCGTTGAACGTGTAACAAGTGTTGTGTAGAACAGGTTTTTTGCTAGTATTTACGCGCTAAGTATTGCACCTGGTGAGTAGCTTAAGATTTTCTGATTAGCAGAGGATTCTGTAGAGAGATAGCAGGTAGAGGGCGAGTTTGCAACCTGGTTTACTCAAGGAGCACTGGGTGCATAGGCTTCTATAATCATAACCTTCTTCTTCTTTTTCCTCATCCTAGGGTTAAACCCAGTCTCATCCGAAGCTTTTCAACTTAGGGTCTGGGTTCCGCTTTACCAGTCTAACATACGACCTCCACAACCCAAAGGCAATATCGAAGAATTGCAGTTAGTTTTTTAGGGCGCCAACTACCCGTAAAGACTTCCATTTATATTTGTAATGGCAACCGGGACTGACAGCTTAACGTGCTCTCCGAGGCACAACCAGACCAATGCAAATACCCATGTATCAATGGCAGGTGACATTCGGCGTAACGGCCTCATGAGATGCATTTTCATGCGCCCGCCCAGCTCTGTACAATGATTGTTATTGTTTTATATTGTGTTTATATTAAGCACGGCGGCGGCGCCACATTGCTTTTACTTACAGCCTCCGTGGCGTGGTGGTAGTGCACGTGACTGCCACGCAGGAGGCGCGGGTTCGATTCCAGCTCAGTGCAAATATTTGTATGCATGAATATGGCTATTTGCATTGGTCTGGATGTTTCTATCTACAATATGTAGGTATTTAAAAAAAAAAGTATATAAGTATGTTTATCAGCATTCTAGATTCCATAACACAAGCTATAAAAGCTTACCATGGGTCTAGATAGTGTAACGGAACGAAATCTGTCATCTGTTGTAGTAGAAGTACATTCTTAATCACACAGATGGCGCTAATATAAATTATGTTTATTTATATGAGTTATGAAGAAAAACCTTTTTGAATATAAAATTACGTGATAAATTATTACGATAATTTGGTTTTAAAGATTAATTAAACAAATAAGGACATTTATAAATCAGTTATTTATTTGAATATTCAAATGCCGTGTTTTATTAAACTTTAAGTTTTTGAACGAAATTCGTATGTGAAGGAAGTTCTGGTCGATTATCAGAGATATACGTTACATATTTAAGCAAAAATACTAAATGGATAAGATTTTGTCGATATTAATTGATCGCAGTTAATTTGAAAATAAATACAATAATTTTAAGTTATAGTTTGAACGATTTCTAGGAAGATAAATCCAAATTAGAATTATTTGTGGATATATTGATTTGACAATGATTTCAAACAGCGCTACGATTGGCTGGTTGGAATCGTACGATATTTTGTTTCGAGAAGTAGGGATCATTGCGGTTGGGGTGAGGATAGTTGAGGACAGGGAAAAGATTATTCATTAATTGTTGGGAGCTGCTGAAGAGAGGTGGTCAGGAGTAGAAAGTCTGGTGGGTCATTTCGCGTTTTATAAATTGTGTTAAGAGGGTACTGGGAGGTTACTATGTTAAAATTCCGTTGTACATTAATTTTATTCGCGTTTGAAATTATTTGAGAATCTTAACGTAACTTCAAGTGTTGAGAATATATAAAACTCGCATCGTTTCATGCTGAGATAGGACACCATTTCTGTAATTGCGAAGTATGGGCTCAAGGGCTCATATGGAGTAGTTACTCACGCCTGGGAGAGTCTTCCCCGTGACTTCATGAAACAATGCAGGATGGGAACGGAGATTTGGAAATCTACCTGTCGAGTGGATTGTTAGGATTTTGAATATCGAATTGGGGTATTAGTGAATATTATATAAACCCGCCTCGATTTATGCTGAGATAGGACACCAATTCTGTGACTGCGAAGTATGGGCTAAAGGGCTCATATGGAGTAGTTACTCACGCTTGGGAGAGTCTTCCCCGTGACTTCATGAATCAAGGCAGGATGGGAATGGAGATTAGGGATTCTGAAGTGGGTAGAATCAGTAGATAACATACAAGCAGCAGTGATGGGGGGGTTTTTAGCTAGGAGTCCCTTAGGAAAGCCAATCGAATGATCGGTCTTGGGTGGAACATCTAACGGTGCCAACGAAGCCCTTGTCCTCTGTCTAGCTAGGGAGCTGATCAAGTTAAGGCGAGCAGCTATTCGATTTTACCTGTCTCTGGGTCGAATAAAGCCTTCTGGGTATCGGTGACCAGTGGCCCGAAGTATCGGTGTCGTTGGAGCTGATAGCTCAGTCTTTATTTATATATTTATTTATACACACAATTATATATCTCGTTAGGGCTTTATTTAACATCCCTGGCTTCGGCCGTTAACTAAGGCAAGCACACAGTCATAGGTCATACAAAATCAAGTCTGACTAGCTTGTTCCCTTACAGAATAGGAGTAGGTACATTACACACCACACGTTTAGAATTAACTAAAGGGAGGAGTTTATTGGGGTTAAAACACATATATAGTCTTTATAGGTAGAAGGAATAGGTACACATTCTTCTCGCGGTAATATAGGACGTCGGCTATGTAGGTAGAATCGAATTTGTATAGGTTTTTGATAGTCAGTTAATTGCGTTTAAGTTATGTGAACGGTTCTCATTATAATGAAGTTATTAGGCTATTATTTTGGTGTGAATGAATACTGGGGGATTTCGGGTTGGAATCCAGGCATTTAACAACGATTATCTAAAGTGTATCCTCAGTGTTGACTACCTTCATAATAAAATGTGAAATAGATCTTACATAATACCAGTTGAATGTGAAAGGCATGGTTATCATTGTGACGAATATCAGAAGGTGGTTAAATACTCACCTATTTACATGTAATCTAGTAAGATTCAGTTAAGTCATTTGGCTATTGGATACTATAGACCGATTGATTATGAATGTCATTATTCAATATATTATTTATATTACCAAATATAATACTTGGTGCATTTATTTGATTGAATTGGGTTGAATGGATATTAGTGGAGCATTCTCACGGTAGTTGAGAACCGTCCAATTATGGACCTATGTTCTATTGTCCGGTAACCTAGACGGAAGTTCTTGTATATGAATGTCTTCAATAGAAGATGTAATTTCTATATAAGTTTCAATCAGAAGTGTAGCAAGTGTAGACTACTGTATGAAATACCTATCTATTCTATATTGAAATCTACGGCTTCTAATGAGTTGGTCTTGATCGCAACTATCAGTATATTATACTATATGCACAGTGATGCCTGAACCTTGGTATTCAATTGAGCTTATTCGGTTGTAATAAGTGAGAGAAATTATCATTAACGAATATTAACATTCTTGTAATTGAATGTCACGATTTTGTATTTATATAATACAAGTGTAATCCAGTTATGGATTTGGGGTAAAGGGTTATACCGGCTGCCGCGGTATAACTTGAACAAAGTGGACTAGGCCAAGTGGCGTCTGCTATATTTATAAGGCAGAGGGGAGTTGATCTGTGTTGGTGCAACTCACTGTCATGGCGAATTGGAGGAGCCCTGACCTCGGGGGGGCAAATAAAAATATTTGTGTATTATTACTGTTCGCTTCACTTACATACTCTGTTGCTAAAATCCTCGAAATAAGTCTTATTACGCTTACATTACGTCGACAGAAAGTTTATTCATTATCATATTCTAAATTTAAATTAGTAACCTAAAAATAGGTTAGCCTAGAAATTTAGGTAGGTAATCTTATTAATAGTTCATTACATTCTGTTTTCCAAACAATCACGATAGGTTATATGTTGCGATAATTAAGTAAATTAAGTAGGTACAGAATTATGTTAGGAAGGTGAATTGGATAAGTAGGGACTTAATTTAGGACAACAGCACAAGCTACCTCTATAGAACGAGGGGGACTACTGGATCATAATAAGAGTCCTAGTTCCCACTAGAACGATCATTGGCCAAACTAGTTACTAAGTAGGTAGGAATTCGGAAACGTTTGAGTATAAGTATGTTTTTATAATAAATCGGAAGTCGAAATAGGTAGGGGATGGTATAGGTTAGGGAGGGTGTTACAATTTGGTGCCGCGTGACCAGGATAGGTATAAAATAGTATGTAAAGGTACAAGTGCGTTATTCAATGTGTGTAGCAGATTCCACCAAGTGCCATCAATCTCCAGTATAAACAGTACAAAATAGTAGTTGTGTGACCAGGATAGGTATAAAATAGTATGGAAAGGTACAAGTGTGTTATTCAATATGTGTAGTAGATTCCACCAAGCGCCGTCAATCTCCAGTATAAGCAGAACAAAATGGGGGTCGTGAGACCAGGATTTAAGAGTAGACTGGTTTCACGGTACAGTTTAGTGATCGTGAGACTAGGATGAGTGTTCGATTTGGAGTACGTGTTATTGGTACAATTTCCTGGCGTGAGATTACGATTTAAAAATAGAATAGGTGTAACTGGAATAGTATATTTTGAAAAGTGAGTAGCTACGAATTATATTGTCGAATATGTGGGTGTATGTAATTATATTGTTTGGCATGCACCTACATTTAGTCAATATATTAGTAAGAAACAACGCTCGTTTCTTTACACGTATACATAACTATGATAAGTTATGGTTACGTATTTTGCTAAATGTGGTTGCAATGATGTTGAAATTAACAATATAGTTTAACAGATTAGTTTTGGTAGTTATAGCTCCAACGAGCTATATTAGTTAGTTATATTACATTTTATAATTTAGAAAGGATATAATAACCGTGTTAGTTGATTTATAAAAAAATTATATAATGATAAAGTTTTATACATTTACCTACGTCAACAACTATTAGTAAGATATTAGCATCCTTGAAAATTAATGTAGCATTGAATTATAGGTAGATTATAAATGCAAACATGTTTTTATTTGAATTATAAGGAAGGTACGGTATATCTATACCGTACAATTTGTTGCCGTATATAGTAGGTAAGGGGTCAGAACATTGTGCTGTTGTAATAATTGTGAATACTTTTAGTTATTTGAAAGTTTAGTTAGGATTATTAAGAGATGGGGGGTCGTAGGATTAATATAACCTATTATAGAATGTCATTTAGGCTTATTCGGATAGTTAATGTTATAAAAGAATGGGGGGTCGTAGTACGGAGTAAGTTATTTACAATTTAGAGACAAAAGGTTACATTTTGTTAGGTTTGATGTTTTAAAAGTGTTAGGGGTAGAGAGTAATTTTAAATACACGGCTTGGAGAAGTTGGGAAGTGCCATTGCAACGCAATGACACTTTTCATTTTTGTATTTTGAGTTTTAAAAATTTGATGAGTTTAAGGAGGTTCAACAATCTATGTCAGTGTTAACAAATCAGAGAAGCGCGGATTGGTCGGAAATAGAGATGGGGGTTGTGTTAGCTTTCAGGCAAAGGGAAGAATTGTTGAAATTACTGTGTAAGTTCGAGGGATTATTTACTTCACGGTTTGGTAGGGCAAATTGCTATCAACATCGAATTCTTATGAGTTCTAACGTAACTATTGTTAAGAAGAGTTATCCAATACCTTATGCTTATAAATCTATTAGAGTATTATTAGACGCTAGAGAGATTGCTAAATTTATGGTGGCAGAAACAGAGAAGCCCCCAATACAAATTGATGTTATGAATTCGTTTCATGGGGCTAATTATATAAGTATAATAGATTTGAATAATGCTTATTTCCAAATACCGATAACTGAAGATAGCAAGAAGTATACTGGGTTTACTTTTAACGGGAAATCTTACGTTTATAATGTGTTACCACAGGGGTTGAAGACTTCAGTGGGGAGTTTTAGTAGAGCTATGGATATAATATTAGGACATGAAGTTAGGGAATATTGTGTAAATTATCTGGATGATTTAGCAATAATAACGACGGGAACCTTTGTTCAACATTTAGAGCATTTAGATGTCGTGTTGGGGAAGTTACGCGCGGCTGGGATGACTTGCAATATAAAGAAGTGTGAGTTTTGTTGTGAGGAGGTTAAAATGTTAGGATATATAATTTCTACTCGTGGATTAAAACCTGATCCAGACAAAGTCAAATCTATCCAAGATTTTCCAATTCCTAAGAAAATAAAACACGTAAGGGCTTTTTTGGGGTTATGTAATTTTTATAGGAGGTTTATTCAAAATTACAATAAATTAGCTCAACCATTATATGATATGTTGAAGAAAGGTAGAGTTTGGCACTGGGGACAGTTAGAGCAACGAACCTTTGATTGTATCAAAGTTTCGTTCATGAAAACCATACAATTGCATCATCCTGATTTTACTAAACCATATTATTTACAGACAGATTGTTCGCAAGTGGGGTTAGCTGGGGTATTATATCAAATAGATGATAATGGGCAAGAGAATGTGTTAGGTTTTCATAGTAAGGCGTTGAGAGGGGCGCAGTTAAATTGGACGGTGACTGAACAAGAGTTTTATTCGGTAATTTGTTGTCTAGAAAAATTTGAAACATATTTGAGGGGTGCAAAAGTAATTATTCGGACCGACCATAGGGCGTTGTTATTTGTTAAGAATTGGAAATTGTATAATGCTAAAATAACTCGTTGGATCAATTATTTAGAAAATTATCAATATGAAATTCAATATATAAAGGGGAGTGAAAATGTAGTGGCGGACATATTATCGCGATATCCACCGGAGGGGGAAAGATTACAGGAGGAAAAGATTAAAATGCCTAGTATTTTATATATGGAAAATGAACAAAATAAGGTGTTATTTCGGAAATTAAAGCAAATGGCAGTTTTACAGAGAGAGGATGCAGGAATAAATAAGCTAATCGAACAAATTTGCGAATCAGAAAGGTCGGGAAAGGCGCTAGTAGGGATAGCTAGTAAATGCAAACTAAAGGGGGAAGTTTTATTTGTAGAGAGAGGGGGGGGTAAAGGGTGTTCGATTTATTTACCGGAATGCCTTAGAGAGGAAATAATTAATCAGGTGCATTTAGAAATGGGACATCAGGGTAGTTATAAGATGCTGAAATATTTAAAGGAAAGGTTTTATTGGAAGGGTTTGACCAAGGACGTTAAACGATTGGTTAGGATTTGTGGTATTTGTCAATTGACGAAACATTCTAATTCCAATAAGGTGGGACCGTGTTGCTCAATTGTTACGAAAAACATAGGAGATTTAGTTATGGTGGATATATACGGGCCTTTACCGTCAGGGAAATTCGGGATGAATTACATATTAGTATTACAGGATTCGTTTAGTAAATTCGTGAAATTTTTTGATTTAAAAAGGGCTACTACGAGAGCGGTACTTAGCAAAGTGAAAAAATTTACTGAAATTATAAAACCGAAAGCTATAATGTCGGATAATGGAACTCAGTTTACTAGTCATGCGTGGAAAGAGGAAATGGAGTTGCTAGGGATTAGAGTAGTTTACACAACAGTTAGGAATCCTCGTCCAAATACAGTGGAGAGAGTGAATAGAGAATTAGGAAGATTGTTTAGGACGTATAATAGCAAAAATCATAAAGGTTGGGTTGACACTCTACCTAAACTGGAAAAATTATATAATAATACTTACCATGAAAGTACTGGGTTTACTCCTTGTGAGATAATGTATGGAGAGTCAACTTGTCTGTCTTTCGATCAGATTATTGATAAGGAGGGGGTAGATTTGGACTTGGCGTGTGTTAGAGAACAGGTGAGGGTAAATTTACGGCAAGCTGCGGATAATCGTGAGTTAAAATTCAATAAAAGATATCGATTAGTTGAATATCAAGTGGGAGATTTGGTGAAAATTAAAAGATTAAACAAGTCTGACGCTTCCTTAAAATTAACCAAGAAGTTCGAGGCGATATATGAAGGACCATTCCTTATAGCAGAAAGTCCTTATCGGAATGTGTATGTTTTGGTAGATCCTCAAACCAAGGAAATAAGAGGAAAATTTAATGCTATACATTTATCCAAATATTACATTTGATAATTTGAAGCTGGGGCTGGATCGGGGAGTCATTATTTAAGATTGTAGGATTTATAAGTTACATTGATTTAATTGTTGTATTGTAGTGTTTTGGTATAGACTTTAGAGTTAAGTTATAGTGATTAGTTGTAGTTTTTATATTTAAATGTAGTTTTGTAAGATGTATTGGTTAATTATAAAAAATAAAAAAAAATAAAAAAAAAAAAAAAGAGACAAAATTGGAGGATAGGGTAAAGCCCATCTGACGGTATGAGGTGGAAATTAGTGAAGAAAGAAATCTTTCATTATTATAATAAGATTTATTTTTATTTTATCAAATTGAATTTAATCAAATCATCCCTTCAGATGGTGGGGCGTAGGGCGGCTTTACCATAAAATATATATGTATATGTATTTATATCTATATGTGTACATATTTATATATATAAGGAAAAAGAATTAACATCTACATAAATTAGATAAAAGGGAGTACAAGAAAGAGTAGGATATGTAAAATGAAATAAAACATAATCACCTCTATGTTGTTACATGATAATGCTGATCGGTTGGCAGCGAGAAAAGTCGCGAAAGCGGACTCTGATAGTGCAAAAGGGTTGTCGACTAGGTATGATTGGGATTTAAAATAGATGTGGAAGGCTGAAGTGGAGCTGGATGTAGTCATTAAATTCAGAATGGAGGGTCATCCCAATCAGCATTATTTTAAAGGGGGGGAGTGTTTGAGAGGTCGTGTTATGGTTTGATTCCCTGTACGCACCACATGTTGGATTATGAAGGATTGCCAGGAGTTAGGTTAAAAGACATATTTTGATATTGAGAAATCAAAAGTCTAGGCATACCGTTAAGGTACCTTCATAATTCATCAACTATACAATTCGGTTCACAAGGCCAAGATCTAAGCACACTATACATACGCCCATATCAGAGTACTTGCTTGTCGATTCTATTTCAAGTGGGGTGAAGTCGTAAACATACGTTATTGTCTAATAGTCTTTAAGGAATTTGGCTTTTACGCGAGGGTGGAGATATTAGATCGCATAGAGAGCATAAGATTGCGTCTCTTGCCTCATCTCTTATCCGGTTCGCTTATCGTTCAGTGGCCTCACAACCCACTGCCTTCAGTGTTGAGTCAAATTCTGACTTGGATATTGTGTCGTGTTGAGATCAAGTTCACTAACAAACTTGGCGGTGGGCTCGAGTGGTAACTATTTTGATGTTGGGTTAAATTACACACTACATAAAACAAAAATGTGCAGGAATTGGATTATAACTGGAATCGATTATGTAAGGGAGGATTCAACATTTTCTAATTATAGGGAAGATTTTAAATTGGGATAATATTCAATGACAATATGTTGGTTATAGGTTAGGGTGAATCTTTACTCCGGACAAAATTGGGAAAGATTTGTACCTGCGTCAACATTCAGGGGGTCGAGATGTAACGGAACGAAATCTGTCATCTGTTGTAGTAGAAGTACATTCTTAATCACACAGATGGCGCTAATATAAATTATGTTTATTTATATGAGTTATGAAGAAAAACCTTTTTGAATATAAAATTACGTGATAAATTATTACGATAATTTGGTTTTAAAGATTAATTAAACAAATAAGGACATTTATAAATCAGTTATTTATTTGAATATTCAAATGCCGTGTTTTATTAAACTTTAAGTTTTTGAACGAAATTCGTATGTGAAGGAAGTTCTGGTCGATTATCAGAGATATACGTTACATATTTAAGCAAAAATACTAAATGGATAAGATTTTGTCGATATTAATTGATCGCAGTTAATTTGAAAATAAATACAATAATTTTAAGTTATAGTTTGAACGATTTCTAGGAAGATAAATCCAAATTAGAATTATTTGTGGATATATTGATTTGACAATGATTTCAAACAGCGCTACGATTGGCTGGTTGGAATCGTACGATATTTTGTTTCGAGAAGTAGGGATCATTGCGGTTGGGGTGAGGATAGTTGAGGACAGGGAAAAGATTATTCATTAATTGTTGGGAGCTGCTGAAGAGAGGTGGTCAGGAGTAGAAAGTCTGGTGGGTCATTTCGCGTTTTATAAATTGTGTTAAGAGGGTACTGGGAGGTTACTATGTTAAAATTCCGTTGTACATTAATTTTATTCGCGTTTGAAATTATTTGAGAATCTTAACGTAACTTCAAGTGTTGAGAATATATAAAACTCGCATCGTTTCATGCTGAGATAGGACACCATTTCTGTAATTGCGAAGTATGGGCTCAAGGGCTCATATGGAGTAGTTACTCACGCCTGGGAGAGTCTTCCCCGTGACTTCATGAAACAATGCAGGATGGGAACGGAGATTTGGAAATCTACCTGTCGAGTGGATTGTTAGGATTTTGAATATCGAATTGGGGTATTAGTGAATATTATATAAACCCGCCTCGATTTATGCTGAGATAGGACACCAATTCTGTGACTGCGAAGTATGGGCTAAAGGGCTCATATGGAGTAGTTACTCACGCTTGGGAGAGTCTTCCCCGTGACTTCATGAATCAAGGCAGGATGGGAATGGAGATTAGGGATTCTGAAGTGGGTAGAATCAGTAGATAACATACAAGCAGCAGTGATGGGGGGGTTTTTAGCTAGGAGTCCCTTAGGAAAGCCAATCGAATGATCGGTCTTGGGTGGAACATCTAACGGTGCCAACGAAGCCCTTGTCCTCTGTCTAGCTAGGGAGCTGATCAAGTTAAGGCGAGCAGCTATTCGATTTTACCTGTCTCTGGGTCGAATAAAGCCTTCTGGGTATCGGTGACCAGTGGCCCGAAGTATCGGTGTCGTTGGAGCTGATAGCTCAGTCTTTATTTATATATTTATTTATACACACAATTATATATCTCGTTAGGGCTTTATTTAACATCCCTGGCTTCGGCCGTTAACTAAGGCAAGCACACAGTCATAGGTCATACAAAATCAAGTCTGACTAGCTTGTTCCCTTACAGAATAGGAGTAGGTACATTACACACCACACGTTTAGAATTAACTAAAGGGAGGAGTTTATTGGGGTTAAAACACATATATAGTCTTTATAGGTAGAAGGAATAGGTACACATTCTTCTCGCGGTAATATAGGACGTCGGCTATGTAGGTAGAATCGAATTTGTATAGGTTTTTGATAGTCAGTTAATTGCGTTTAAGTTATGTGAACGGTTCTCATTATAATGAAGTTATTAGGCTATTATTTTGGTGTGAATGAATACTGGGGGATTTCGGGTTGGAATCCAGGCATTTAACAACGATTATCTAAAGTGTATCCTCAGTGTTGACTACCTTCATAATAAAATGTGAAATAGATCTTACATAATACCAGTTGAATGTGAAAGGCATGGTTATCATTGTGACGAATATCAGAAGGTGGTTAAATACTCACCTATTTACATGTAATCTAGTAAGATTCAGTTAAGTCATTTGGCTATTGGATACTATAGACCGATTGATTATGAATGTCATTATTCAATATATTATTTATATTACCAAATATAATACTTGGTGCATTTATTTGATTGAATTGGGTTGAATGGATATTAGTGGAGCATTCTCACGGTAGTTGAGAACCGTCCAATTATGGACCTATGTTCTATTGTCCGGTAACCTAGACGGAAGTTCTTGTATATGAATGTCTTCAATAGAAGATGTAATTTCTATATAAGTTTCAATCAGAAGTGTAGCAAGTGTAGACTACTGTATGAAATACCTATCTATTCTATATTGAAATCTACGGCTTCTAATGAGTTGGTCTTGATCGCAACTATCAGTATATTATACTATATGCACAGTGATGCCTGAACCTTGGTATTCAATTGAGCTTATTCGGTTGTAATAAGTGAGAGAAATTATCATTAACGAATATTAACATTCTTGTAATTGAATGTCACGATTTTGTATTTATATAATACAAGTGTAATCCAGTTATGGATTTGGGGTAAAGGGTTATACCGGCTGCCGCGGTATAACTTGAACAAAGTGGACTAGGCCAAGTGGCGTCTGCTATATTTATAAGGCAGAGGGGAGTTGATCTGTGTTGGTGCAACTCACTGTCATGGCGAATTGGAGGAGCCCTGACCTCGGGGGGGCAAATAAAAATATTTGTGTATTATTACTGTTCGCTTCACTTACATACTCTGTTGCTAAAATCCTCGAAATAAGTCTTATTACGCTTACATTACGTCGACAGAAAGTTTATTCATTATCATATTCTAAATTTAAATTAGTAACCTAAAAATAGGTTAGCCTAGAAATTTAGGTAGGTAATCTTATTAATAGTTCATTACATTCTGTTTTCCAAACAATCACGATAGGTTATATGTTGCGATAATTAAGTAAATTAAGTAGGTACAGAATTATGTTAGGAAGGTGAATTGGATAAGTAGGGACTTAATTTAGGACAACAGCACAAGCTACCTCTATAGAACGAGGGGGACTACTGGATCATAATAAGAGTCCTAGTTCCCACTAGAACGATCATTGGCCAAACTAGTTACTAAGTAGGTAGGAATTCGGAAACGTTTGAGTATAAGTATGTTTTTATAATAAATCGGAAGTCGAAATAGGTAGGGGATGGTATAGGTTAGGGAGGGTGTTACAATAGCGTTGTGTAGAATGTTGTGGAAAATTTTAAAAAATAATAAAAAAAAACATACTTTAAATTCAGTACTAAAGGACCCGGGACTGTAGGAAAAAACACGTGATCTGGTAATGAACCCCAGGTGTTAATGGTGCGGTAAAGGAAAGAGTTACTGAACAATATTTTAGGAATAATCAACTTTTGTTTATAGTCAAGTACAGGGTGTGGAGCTAATAACGTTAATTGTTCATTTGTAATTAATTTTAATCACTGTTTGCAGTCATATATAATATTTTGATTACTTTGGTGTATAAGATGGGTAGTATAATGATGAAGTAGTAGCTAGCAATATAAGATAATTATTGTTAAATGTTACATTACAAATACTATTAGGTATACCCGGTACACACCAAGCAAACCAAGACAAATAAAGACTAACGTTTATAAATGGTTATAACTGAACCAGTGTATACTTTTTCGATATATAGGACACGTCACCCGTGTTTCCCGTGTTTCCCTGTAGAGTAGAATAGGACCACCCCAACACTTTCTGTGGGTGTCATAAAAGGCGACTGAGAGATAGGGCTGTTCTCCGTCCGATAGTAAACATACAGCTCAAGACAAAGGACCCGCTAGACGGCAATAGGCTCGTCCCCTATTACGCCGTGGGACCGTGAGTATAATCACGTCAATTTTACTTCACCTCGCCTAGTGGTAAACTGAAGGCAAAGTCTCACAGTCACCATTACAGACACGTAGCATGTTACAAAAGTGGCACTCAGTTTGACGGCCTGGCTTCTTCACGCCCCGCTTAAAGGACCCATGACTGTTGGAAATGAGAGGGTGGGACTTATTGGAAGAGCTCATCAGAATATTCACCATGATAGAGACGGTAAAATACTTCCAAAGGAGGCCACATCTTTACGCATCTACAAAGTTATAAGTCATTAGGTACCTACCTTGATATTCGCGCGTGCGGCCATTCACTTCATACATACATACACACATAAAATACGCCTGTTTCCCATAGGGGTAGGCAGAGATCACGGATCTCCATTTGCTACGATCCTGACATACTACTCTAGCTTCATTCACTCTCATTACATTCTTCATGCATACTCGTCCATTCACTTCAATCGTTCGCTTTTAGGTATTCGGTTGGTATGTACCTACCATTATACAGAGAAGAATAACAAGTTATAACACTTAGGCATTTAAATAAAACATTATTCAAATGAACAATATTAAAAAACAATTAGTAGAAAACCACACCTGTTACTTTGTGCCGCAACATACCTACTATGAGACGAGCGGGAGTCTCAAAGTTTGAGGACTCATCTCCTCCTCTCTCCTCCTACAGGGTACAATTTTAGGGGACCATTGGGTTTATACCCAGTTACTATAGCTAATTTTACTTCATGGAGAAACGTTAAACTTATGAATATCAACAGTATCCACAATTAAAATATTATACCTATAGGATTGTACTGTTGTAGGGTAGCATTATGTTATACCCAGTCGATTTTCCTATTTTGAAACCATTTTTTTATATTTGGTCCGTGAATTGACAGCATTTCGCCAGATGATAAAAACTGAAGTGCAGTCCAGAAGATACAGATCACCATTTATGATGCTATTGACCTTTTAATGGTGGTCCTGAATTTCACAGTCTTGAAATACTTTTTCACGTCCCGCTTTCAGAACCTGGGACTATAGGAAGAGGAGAACACTTGCGCAGGCAGGTGATTCCAGCCGTTCATGGTAACTTAAGTATTATAAGTATGCACCTATTTAATATAAATAATAATAAATAAATAAATAATAAATATTACACTATATTCTACACAACGCTATCTAGTCCCATGGTAAGCTTATCTAGCTTGTGTTACGGAATCTAGCATGCTGATAAACATACTTACATAATTTTTTTTGGAAATACATACATATTATACATAGAAACACCCAGACCAATGCAAATAGCCATATTCATGCATACAAATATTTGCACTGAGCGGGGATCGAACCCGCGCCTCCTGCGTGGTAGTTGCGTTCACTACCACCTATTTTTTTCCGTGCGGAAATCCCCTCGGATACCCCCCCTGCCGGAGCCGGAAGGGGAAGTTATGTCGGACTCGAACCGACTAAAACATCGACATATCCCTCGCACCCAGGGCCATCCCCTACGGTCTGGCCCTCCTCGGGAGGGGGACAACGGTGTCCCCGACTCGCCCCCGGACTAATATGAACACCTAGTATGCGCACAGGAGTATGCGGATAAAATGTATGCGATGCTCATAGCAGTGTCCAATGGCTGGTCATTGGTTACCTTACCGATAAAACTGTTATAGGTCTCCACATCTCAACTTGACTCCAAGGAAAGTAAGTTCGTACTGCTGTGACACTGTGGCGTAGCGGTTGAGCGTTCGACTGTTACATCGGATGTCGTGTGATCGATTTCCACTCAGTGCAAACAAATAGTTGGCATGAATATGTCTATTTATATTGGGACGAGTATTTCTATGTATAATATGTATGTATTTACAAAAAAAAAGATCTATCCCGCATTAGAACTCATAATAGTTATACTTATTTTGGGTTTAGATAGCGTCGTGTAGCTTGTCCTAGAATATTTATTTATTATAACATAACTTAACATAATATAACATAAAATCACGCCTGTATTTCCCGAAGGGGTAGGCAGAGGTGCTAGCACCCACATTTCGCCAGTTTATGTTTAGGTCCCAATGTAATAGGTGGCAAGCCTATTGCTATTAACCGGGCACTTATAAACCTGCGATAAATACACACATAACTTCGAAAAGCATCGAAAAGTCATTGGTGTGTGCCATGGTGAACCTGGGATCGAACCCGAGACCTCGTCTCAGCAGTCCATTATCCATACCACTAGCGAGTATGACAGAGTAGAATTTAGTCCACCCCATCTCTTCCCATGCGGTGTCGTACAAGGCGGCTAAGGGATAAGGCTGTTTAACATCACGCAGATATATACAGCCCAGACTTAAGCCTCAGATGCATGGCTTGAGTCAACAATAGTGCCCGGATTGACGCAAAAGCTCGCCCCCTTTTACATGGCACCGAATTCAAATATTGGCGAAATGAGGGTGATTATTCACCTTTGCCAAACCCTCCGGGGATAAAGGCGTGATTGTATGTAATGTAGTCTATATTGTAATCAGTCTCTTAGCCACTTCCTAGTTGTGAAGCTTTTGGTTTGCTTTTTTTTTCCGGGAGCGACTGCTGTACTTCTTACCCCGAGATAAAGTGGTAAAGAGGCTCTTTTATTTATTTAACAAGTGCATTAAATATCTAGCAGATCAGGTCGGCTTGGTAGGTACACCCACGACTATTCTGAATGTATGTACGGACAATTTAGAAATGTAATGTACACGTAGGTACTTAATATTAATTAGACACCCACGTTTAATTAATAATTAGTGTTAATAATTTACTATTATCGTTCAAATATTAGGTATTATTGCTAGGAGTGTAAATTAATATCGATCATTATCAAGATCGATGAATCGATACGACTGATACGAGTATTAATACATTTTATGAGCGTACATGGATTTTATCTCTTTCTCCATCCAAAGGTTGTCTGTAAGAGATTGCCACTGTGCGATAAGGCCGCCTATTGTCTATACCTGCCATGTAACTACAAACAACACAATACATGCTTTTTCCTTGGTGAATAGAATAAAGAAAGAAAGAAAGAAAATATTTTTATTCTGCACTCGTAAAGAAAGTACATCAAATATCCTGTTACAGCAAAGAGATAAATATCATAACATAAACTCACGCCTGTAATCCCCGAAGGGGTAGGCAAAGGTGCTACCACCCACATTTCGCCAGTTTATGTTTAGGTCCTAATGTAATAGGTGGCGAGCCTATTGCCATTAACCGGGCACTTATAAACCTGCGATTAATACACATATAACTTCGAAAAGCATCGAAAAGTCATTGGTGTGTGCCATGGTAAACCTGGGATCGAACCCGAGACCTCGTCTCAGCAGTCCATTACGCATACCACTAGGCTACCGCTTTACTTTTACTTTATAATATTATCTAAACTGTAATTACAAGTTATATTTATGTTATAAATTTATTTTTGCTTATTGGTTGTTTGTACTCAATCATGCGAAAACTGCTAAATAAATTTACTTAATAAAAAAATACATTTAAAGTTCATTTTCCGAATGTTGTTTACCCATACACCCAATGGGATCTACCTTAGGGGGTCAAGTTAATCTCCTCCACTGGACGGTGTACCTGCCAAACAACAGAGGAGGATCTGGTACATGTTTTCTTCTTAAGTTTACGAACTCAGGCTGCAGTTAATCCCTGAAACACCGACAACGGGCTCCTGATTCCAAAGTGCAAACTTTAGACTCAACTGGGTTATTGTTATAAGGATGATGATGATGATGATAACGATTTATCAGTAGAGCTACTGTTTCAGTAGCTTCAATCGTTTTTCATAGTAGGGGTAGGCAACAATTGCCTTTAACCCGTAATGGCGAAGTTCTGGGTACGAAACATAGCTTTTTTATTGGACTAAATAAAAAATAATAAGCAGAAACCAGACGTTTCTTCTGTCCCTTCAGGGTACTGCTACCCCAAAGCACCCATTCTTGAACCCTTCAAATCGGTTTAATATTAACTGGCACCTATATAGGGCAAGATCCTATAACTTTTATTCCAGGGACGAATTTTAGGGAACCAGTGGGTTCATTTTTTTCTTGAAGTTCATTCACCTCTAAAAATTTAATATGTAGTGTATCATTCGATTAACACTATTTTTTCCTACAAGAAGAATAAGTTCATCATGTCAAGGTTTTGCTAAACTTATTAGTATGAATGAAGTCAAGCCAAATCTTTAACTTGTAAAATAAATAATACCGAACTACTCATATATTTGTCCCTAACGGTACTTATGACAGGTTTACCTTTATTAATATTTGTTAAAAAAAACGCCTTGAATAAGTAAGTAGGTCACTACAGACCAACATAATATGCAAATATATGTACCGGTCATACCGAAAGGGCCGTAAGTAATATTAATTAAGTAGAATATGCCATATGACACAAGACTCCACCAATTACGCGGTGATCCACTAATCCCCACTTTTTGGGGGGCAGTCATTGCCCCCCTATAACGGTACAGGCGGGGCCTACGCGGGACACGCCAATCGCCGCAAATGCTACCCGAGCGCGCGGCGATGATCTAAGCGAATGATCTAGCGTGCTTGTCATTTCGCGAGCACCGGATTGGTCCGTGATAAAGTATTTCGTTACGCGACCACGATTCGGCGCGATCTAGTTTCGGACACGCGTTATCTCATTCTTTATTGATCATAAATATCTAATAGTGGTTGACATTTACTACATAAATAAATTTTGATCAAGTAATCCTTAGTTAACAGTTAAAATATAAAGAAATTATTCAAATGATTGCTACAAGGCAACGGCGCATATCTATAGATGGGGCAGCCGCGCCCGCGCTCCAAACAAATAAATAACCCAGCGACGAGAGGACAAAATAGCTGCTCACACTGCCATACGGTACGTGTTTTATGGACCTACAACATAGAGAAAGTAACGGTACTGGGAGCGCGGCCTTCCCACCCGATGTCCGACCGCTTACTGACTGATGGGCGAAGCTTAACCTCTGATAATAAGAGAGCAAGACAGCGATACCAGCGGGTCACGCGCAAGAAAAGGATAGAAGATGTATCTTCTTCGGTGATCGTGAAGTGCAAGATGAGTACACAGTCACACAGTCACATACGGACCACATCCGAGTGAGGCCCGGCTTCGGTTTTTAAAAAACGAACCGCGCGATCCGTGTTGCGCGTACGCATGGACGCGCGCACCAATTTCGAATTCGCGAATTTCGAAAGACTTTTTTTCAAAGTATGACGTTTAAAAACTGAAGCAAGTGAAATTTAGGTGTATATATTTTTTGTGTAGTTTTGAAGTGTAAATATGAAAAACGAGAAGTAGCAGTTAAGTGGAGAACTGTACAGATAATTTTACGTAAAATTAAGGAAGTTATTTTACAGCTGTTAATTAGCAGCAAGTGTCAAGGTAAGTGTTATTAATTTTTAATAAGCATATCACGAATAACAGAAAACGTTACTCTTATAACATTCCTATATGAATATTTTTATTACTTACAAGTATAATAAATATTGCCTGTATTATGACAATTTTATGCCTGCATATTTGTATTCATCAAAAAAAATTATATTTCAGTTTTATTATTTTTTAAATAGTTTTCTTTACGATAATGAGCTTCTAGAGAACATTCAAAATATTATATTACTTTTTCATTGAAGCATAAAAATGTGAATAGTTTTTTTATTGATGTAAGTGATGGTTACGAATGGTTAACGTGTATATAAGTACCTGGATAAATGAAAATAAAATATTGTGTAAGTGTGTGGCAAATGGGGTTTTAAGATGTAAAAAAGGTTTTTGATCAAGTGATTGCTTTCTGATTACGATTACCAGTTTGTTGATAAAGATATTGACTCAGAAAAGAGATATTAGTTAATACCCTGTATTAAAATTGATAGTATACGTACTTTACATAATATTTTCGCTGTAGTATTTCCTAACACTTCATTCAAGAACTTGCTTAAGTAAAAATTCAAATGACAGATAGTTTATTGGTTATGATGTTCAGTTTATCGTAAGTTATCATTTAAAACTTAGCTCAGAGAGACTGAATGCTGAAGGTGGAGGATTAGGAGCAATAACAAAGCAATAACGCACATGCCTACCTATATCTGGCAGTGGACTGAACAGCTGACTGACTAAAAGGCTAATTGATTGATATCATTTATGTACCATGTAAAGTTTAGTTCAACGGTACAAAATTTTATATGAGATTGATAGATTGCTGAAAAATTTGCATCGGAACTAAAGGATTCATGATAAGAAAATTGAATACGTTCTTCACTTGATATAAAATTAATTCATAGCAAAACTACAGATTATTAGGTAAAATATTTATCTTTCGCACATGGCATCGTCTACGGAAATATCAGCTATGGCGAACACGGAAGTTGTGCATTAAAAGTAACCTATATTTTGCACTAGGCATTGCTTCCTATTTATAAAGTTTAATTTTAACCGGTTTCGAGGCTAATCGCTAAAAGGTAACAAACGACTCTATAAACACAGATACTTGTTTCTTTTTCAGATACTTTCATATTTTTCGTATGTAAAAATTTAAGTGCAAAATAATTTCGCCAACGCGTATGCCATACTGTATAGGTGCATTTCCAATTGTTGTTTTATTGTAAAAATAGTTTTTTCTTCTTCTTTTGGTGCATAGTAAAAAAAAATGTAAAAAACTAAAATGTAGGTATGCCACTAACATCGCATGTATTGTAGATATAAGTATGCAACTTAGAAATAGGTATACCACATAACTGTAAAATTTTCGATTTTGATGGGGTTGGATTCGTATGTATAAGGTACCTAAGTATTTTACAACTTCTGTATAATGTGCGAACTACTTCTTACATTTCAGGATATTATTGATAATAACAAGCCAAACGTATGTGTTAAAAGAGTATTTGGGTTAAAACCTGTCTCCTGCACAGGTTGATTAACGACAGTAGATATTATTCTGGTGGCGTAAATATTATTCATAATAGGTCAAGTGTTGAATCAACGAAATTATTATCTAGTTCACTTTCAACCAGGACGCGTTGAAACAACATTTTCGATATTTTCCATGAATTTAGTTGGAGTTTATTTGGATTAGGGAGAGTTGATTGATACAGGATTCATGCAGATACGAGTATAAGAGTAGTATGGCTTGTAAGAAATTTTATAAGATGAAGTAGGTACTTATAATATTATTTGTTCCGGTAGTAGTGAAATAGCGATTTGAATGAATTTTACAGCATTAATTATGCTAACTATAGAATATCGGTAGATGACTCCACCGTCGCCTTAAAGACGTATAAAAATAGAAGGGAATTTTGAATCACATCGGGGTTGTCTCGGTAGTCGCATTGGTCAAGGCATTCCTTCCCGTCCGAGAAGTTTCATTTTTCTCTATGTATTCGAAATAGCGATTTCTATTATTTTTAATTAATTACACAGCGTCACTTACATCTATAGGTACCTACAATGCTGGTTATAAATGCATTCATATTATTACTTAGATATACTGACCAACGAAAGTATAGGTATTTTTGCATTTGTACTGACAGATAACCGCACTGCGACTTCTAACTCAGCAGCCCAACGTTCTACCATCATGCAACACAGGACTACAATGTAGTGAAGCGAATTAAAATTATACATATTGAGAGATAGAGTAAACACTAACTGAAATGATAAATCAAATAAATATTAGAAGCAAAGAAGTTGGTAGGTCAGTTCAGGTCAATGCCAGAGAGCATGCACCTATCAAATTGATGATGTTTGAAAAAACGCAGGTCAGAAGCGTCCAAAGCTTGTATATGCATAGTATATTGTAAAGGTTTTATGACGATATAGAAAGCCTAGAAGGTACGTAAAGGTAGATAAAATGGTGATGCGTGCTTCGGGAAAAGAGAAGCGCGAGTGAATGTATAAATGTATGCTTCTACAGGAAAATTCTACTTTTTTTTATATAGAACACACGTTAATTTGAATTCACCTCGCCTGACGGTAACCTAAAGGCAACATTACGGAAAGTGTGTCACCGTTAGTAAATATAGATGGATATACTGTACAGTATACTTTAGAAGATATCGAAACCCGCAGTTAGACTAGTGAAGCGGACCCCAGACTTCAAGCTTCTTCTTCTTCTTCTATCGTGGCGATGGCGTTTCGGCCCTCAAATTATCTTCTCCCAGTGTGCTGCCACCTGTATGGCGTTCTCGGAGGCACACATAAGGTCCTGCGGTGTACATGTGTATGGGCATTTAGCACATGTCAACAGGTGGGCCATTGTCTGTGGAGTAACTCCATATTCACATCGCAGGTCCGCCCCTCCGAGAACCCCCATCTGGCCCGGCATTCCTTGCTTCGGCCAACCCGAGTCCGGAGCTTCACTTCAAGCTGAAAGCTTCGGACGCGGCTGGGAAAAACGCTGCGACGAAAAAGAATACAGTATACTTTGTAATTTTTTTTTAATATCAATGATTCGATAAGATTACAGCATTTTTGATCGATTTTTTTTTTTTTTTTTTTTACACAGGACACGTCAATTTGACTTCACCTCGCCTGATGTTAAGCTAAAGGCAAAGTCTCGGAAAGAGGGTCACCAACGTAAACATTTACCATGTTAACAGTGGTGGCACTCAGCTTGACGGCCTCATTAGATGCCTTTTCACGCCCCGCTTAAAGGACCCGGGACTGTAGGAAGAAGGAAACATAAATGCCAAATCAGACATGACTTTTGAAAATGAGTAGGTACGCGTACGTTAGACTTCTATTGAAGCTGAAAGGTTTTCGATTTTTACCTTTTTCTGCATCTAACCTGTTTTTTTTATTATTATCTAAACATAAAGTTAGTATAACTGTTCTAAAATGCGGATAAAAAGGCAGAGAGCATAAAATATTAGTCAGTTGGTTCAACTTCACATACCTTTGCCAAAATCGTTCAATTTTAACCCCTTTGAATTGTCCGAGAGTAGGTAGAGACAGTAGTTCCCATGACCCCGGCATAAAAATTTCGCTTTTTTTACTTCACTACATATCTAGTATTAAGTAAAATCACTTTCCGCGTCTGTCTGTCGCTATGTATGTTTAGATCTTTAAAACTACCTAAAGGATTTTGATGCGGGTTTTTTATACATAGAGTGAATCAAGAGGAACGTCTATATGTATAATACATCCTTAATATAGTAGAGGGTGCAGCGGGAGCGGGATCTGAAGTTACGCAGGCGGAAAGAAATTGGCGGTACGAAGTTCGCCGGGCCAGCTAGATGAAAATATAATTGTTCTCATACAAACACGCTTGACATCTAAACTTTCATTAAAACGTCCTCGATTTGATTGACATACGTAAGTCGACCATATAAAATAACAATTCTAATATAACCTAAAAATTCATAAGTACTATTATAACAATGTACTTAAAAATGTACCGTACCTCTGTAGTGTAGCGGTAGAGAGTACGAGTGCTACGCAGAGGGAGTGTATTCGATTCCCGCTCAGTGCAAATGTTTATATCAATGGATAGGTATGTATATTTGCATGGGTGTGGGTGTTTCTATATATAAGGTTTCTAGGTATGTTTATCCGCATTCTAAATCCCATAACACAAGCTAGTTAAGTTATGCTTACTTTGGATCTAGATAATTTTGTGTAGAATTTAAATATTTGTAACTACTGTACAAAAAATATTAAATCAATTTTAATGACTATTTTTGAGATTAAGAGCTTGTAAGTGAATTTAAAAATCAAATACATAGGGAAAAGAATCTTCTCGGGCGGGACTCGAACCCGCAGTCCTTCCCTTACAGGGGGAATGCCTTGACCAATGCGGCTACCTAGACACGCCCGATGTATTCGATTTGTATAGTTAGCACACTTATCATAACATAACATACATAAACTCACGCCTGTATTCCCCGAAGGGGTAGGCAGAGGTGCTAGGACCCACCATTCGCCAGTTTATGTTTTAGGTCCCAATGTAATAGATGGCGGTGGTGGCCTATTGCCATTAACCGGGCACTGATAAACCTGCGATAAATACACACATAACTTCGAAAAGCATCGAAAAGTCATTGGTATGTGCCATGGTAAACCTGGGATCGAACCCGAGACCTCGTCTCAGCAGTCCATTACCCATACATAAAAATTCATTCAATTTAAAAAATGTTCGTAATATTAGATACCTAAACCGCATTTAATACTAAAGACAGAAGAGAATGAGGAAAATAAAGAAAAGATGCTCTTGCGCAGGTTGACGAAATAGACGGCAGTTGTTTCCGTAATAGGTAAAATAAGCCAAATAAAATATAACATGAGGAAAAACAAAACTAGAAAGTGAACCCCGGACACCCAGGTGAAAGTCACGGGTGCTACTAGAATGAACTCTAAGATGATAATGCTGACAATGAATGACCTTATCGATAAAAGCCATATCTTCCAAACAACCCAAGAATGAACCAGCAGAAATTAAATGCCAGCCGATAATCACAAATATCTAATTAAGTTCATTAGTGAATCACTAAATACTTCGACATGTTTATAATTCACTAGTGAATAAGCATCAACGAATTAAGCCTGAAAAGAGAAATTGTATTTAAAAAAATATACACCAAAATGGTGGAGTCATACAAGAAATTTACATGATTGTATTGTATGAGAGAGTTGAACTATTTATAACGTTAGGTAATATTCTTTCACTTAAAGTTTTAAAAGTGAAATGTTCAATTTGTACTGTGTTACTCTTACAAAGTACTTAGATACGTATAACTGATTTAAAATGATCATGCTTCTGTCTTGAACTTTGTTATTAATCGTTGAAAGTTCACACGAATATTATACATGGCTTTGACCTGCGGTTTCCATCGCCATACCTACTCGATTTTAATCGGGTATCCTCCTGTCTATGTTTTACTGATGTTTTATTATATTACTAGGCTATTAAGGGTTATAGTATGTTTATTATATTATAGAATCCCTTAAGAGGTAGGCTGAGGTGTATTAACATTGCGCCAACTATTATTTTCGGTCGCACGTAATAAGGGGTGAGCCTAAAGCTATAAGCGGACATTTACGTGTTGCATGGGATGTTAATAGCCTATATCCTTTCTCAAGAATAGTGCTATGAAAATACAGAATAAAAATCAAATCACGCAACTAGGTCTAGAGATTAGCACGTTCAAATAAATAAATATCCCCGTCAGCCAGATAAGTATATAAAGGTAACGGATAGATGGAATGAGGAAGGCAGAGGTTTTTTTAAAGAATATTAAAACCGAAGTTACTAATATTCCCTCTAACCCCTCCAACTAAGCTAAATTGCTTGTGCTAGGAGTGGGTTCACGTCGGTAGTGTAATGGCCAGGATTCGAACCGCGACCTCTCGATCGTAAGGCTGAGTCCTTATCCATTAAGCTACCGACGCTTGGGTACTATATGAGATATCAGGACTAAGACGTACAACACTATGATAATTCTTTAGTCGAAGGTTTCATCCGCGTAGTAACCCTGATCCCGTTAGAATATAGAATTAAAAAGTAGTCTTTATTACTTCTCCATATAATACCTTTTTAATGGTCATTCACTGGATCAAAATTAGTTCATTATTTTCAAAATAATTACATTGATATTTTCCAAAGTTTACGCGAATGTCACTCATTGAAATAAAACCACTTTTTACGGATTCTATTCGCAGCTGAAACGTCGTCGGTTTAAGAGTAAATAATAATAAATATATCGCGATAGAATCCATAAAAAGCGGTTTTATTTCAAAGCACTAGTATTTATATTGAATCATCTAAACATAAGTTTGCATTCCCGACTTCATCAGCACGGTCATTATAACTGGTCACAAGTTCAGGCAGTTTATGGAATGCACATGCCAATAGGTGTACAGTAATCGCATTAATTTCCGCATAAATCGTGTTTAATTTCATTAAGATTTTCATCAATCTTGTTTGATTTTAGAATCTTTAGAATCCAAGATTCTTTTTCATACTTTTCCTTTTCATGATTAGGTTGACTTTTACGGGAGTGACTAGCGAGTGACCGTCCCCCCTCAATCGCTAGATGTAGCGGGTAACAGATGAGGTTAATTTGAGCCCAAGAGATCTTGAAGAATGCACAACACCCTAAATATTATAAACTCTTTCAAATAAAAGTAATTGGATTTAAATAACATCTAAACCCGAAAATTTATCCATACTAATAGTATAAATGCGAAAGTAACTCTGTCTGTCTGTCTGTATGTTACGCTTTCACGCCTAAACCACTGAACCGATTTTGATGAAATTTAGTATAGGGGTAGATTTGACCTTAGGAAAGGACATAGGCAGTTTGGTCGCGATAACCAACATTCACGCGGGTGGAGCCACCGGCAAAACTAGTAGACACATAATTCATGACTTTAATTCATGAATTTCGATCCCATGTTAATACACCTTTATCTACACAATCAGGGTTTTTTTTATAGATCCATGGTGAACTTAGGATAAATAGCTTGAGTTATGGAATCTAAAATGCGGATAAACATACTTAGATACTTTATTATTGTAATAGATATAGAAACATCCAGACCAATGCAAAATATACCATATTCATCAATACAAATATTTGTACTGAGCGGGAATCGAATCAACATGCCCTGCGTAGCTGTCGAACGTTATACCGCTACGCAATAGAGGCCGTCGAAGATTTGCAAGCGTGAATATGTGTATTGCACGGGGCATATATTTTGGATCTAAAATGTGCCCAAAAAGTATTCTATACACCCAGTAGGTACCTACACATTTCTTTGGGTGTCTTGAAAATAGCATGGGATGATACGGCAGTAGACAAGCTCAAACTCATTAAGCATGTAATTTCTTACTATAAAACAGTCCACGCGCACTAGGACCTTGTTTGTTTCACAATTTAGGTCTAAGAAACGTGTCTTGGGGTATACGTATGTGTGTTCGTAAAACCGCAACAAAATCCATTTTTAAAACAAACGGTATGAACTGTATGCTTCTTTAGTTGGCGCCAAATACCTTCTCCACGGCATCATTAATCTTGCTCAGTCGGTGCGGCGCTGGCCACACACTCGATCGAGATAAGATGCGAGTTCAGAGTTCACACCTAGCCGTACGTGTGTATCACGTGCTCATTGTTTTTAGGTCTGAGAAACAAAAAACTTGACAAGGGCCAATGAAATGTAACGTTCTATAAATCAATTTACTTTTTTTTTATTAGACGGTATATTTTGACAAGGTTGTAAATATAGTAATATGATTTTGATGGTAAGCGATCACCGTAGCTTGATGCCGGACGTACAGTCAACGTCATAAATATCTAATCAAAACTCAGTCTCGATTTGTCAAAATCTAATGTAATGTCAAAAATAGTATTTCGTAACACAAATATTTGGGAGTTTAAAATTAGATCGAGACTGGGTTTTGAACATATTTTTATTAGGAGTTTGTTGGCTTTCAGAAAGGACAATGTCACTTATATCAATATTACCTGGCTATTCATTATTTAGATCGGTCATTCTGGAAGTCTATGGGAGAGGCCTATGTTTAGCAATGGACTATGTTTGGCTGATATGATGATGATGATGATGATGATTGATGATGGTTCATTGATTGCGATAATAAAAGCATAAATTTAATATCACAAATTTTTCGTTTTTTATGATATTGCGGGAATAAAATCCATTTCATACGGTACATCATTCGTTAAAATTAGTCCAGCCCCGTAGAAGTTGTGAGGGCACATAGGGGCGGACCAATGGCCATGCCGACAGAGGTCAAATAATATATTCAGTCCAAAACAGTCCTACTACTGGTAAAGGTAGCTTAGTGGTTAAGGAGTCGAGACCTTACGATCGAGAGGTCCCGGGTTCGATCCTGGCCATTACACTACCGACGTGAACCCACTCCTAACACAAGCAATTTAGCTTAGCTGGAGGGGTTAAAGGGGAATATTAGTATGTACAGTTCTAATAGGTATTCTTTTTTTTTTTTAAAAGGTGAAAACAAATCGAGAAGTAAATTCTATAAATACTAATAAATAGTACTCATACTCACATAGGTACAAAATTGAACATACAAAAGTTACGAATATACAAAACTTACGAATTACGACAATCAGCTACTTCAATGACCAAGAGGTTAGGTAGATCTATGGTGTTGTATTAACTCTAGTTAATTAGATGCACTCCACCTTTGCGTCATATAAGTCAGCAAGTTAATCAATGTGTACAGTCAGTGGCAAAATTTGGTGAATACTAAATAATTTGCCATTTCTATAAATTAGTATAAAAATAGTTTTACTATGCTCAGACGTTCTATTAAGTAAATACGTTTTACGTGGTTTAATTTACATCCAAACTAAAGACGGCTATTTAATTCTAGAATATATATGTATCAAAAACACTTATTATTTTATTATTGCAAATACAAATATGCGATGAAAAATAACAAAATTCATGCATAAAAATATTAGCATTGAGCAGAAATCAAACTTGCAATGTAGCAGTCGAACGCTCTACCGCCGCGCACTATACAGACAATCCTTTTTTACCTATTGTTTTATTTTTTGAAAGGCTTTAAATGTGTAAATTAGAATAGGGTAAGCTACTTTTGTCGCTGACTGTACAAAACTTTACTAGAAGAAACTAGAAAGCTTCTTGTTGGCAGGTCAAAGGACAAAGACCAATGCAGGAAAATGGGGGAGAGGTTTATGCAATAGCAAGACAGCATCTAAAGGTTAAAGAAAGTGGTTAAGTGAGAACTTACCTTAAGGGTAATAAATTGCAGTACAGTATAATATATTTTTCTGACTGCCTCAGTGGTGTTATAGTGTTAAATGCAGGATGGTTCGATTCCCAGGTTAGGCAACGTTTTATTAGGTTACCAGCATTGAGAAAGGAAAATGCCTAGTTGACGAAACTAGGGTTAGGTTTTTTAGTTTTAGGGGAATTGCAAACGCCGTGAACTATACGATTTACTATAAGTACACTTTTGACCAACGCAACGTTCAATAATAAAATCGGTACTATATAAAAAAACATAACATAAAACATAACATAAACTCACGCCTGTGTTTCCCGAAGGGGTAGGCAGAGGTGCTAGCACCCACATTTCGCCAGTTTATGTTTAGGTCCCAAAGTAATAGGTGGCGAGCCTATTGCCATCAACCGGGCACTTATAAACCTGCGATAAATACACACATAACTTCGAAAAGCATCGTATACCTAGTCATTGGTGTGTGCCATGGTAAACCTGGGATCGAACCCGAGACCTCGTCTACCTCTCCTCGGTACTATATTTCATTCAATTTTGTTTTTTTTTTTCAATCCCAAAATAAATAGGTACCTCTGTTCATCAAATCAACTGTTTTCAATAAGTAGTTGCGTTATTCATACATTTTTTTCATAAGCGTACACGACTATTTGACTTCCGCTCGCCTGATGGTAAGCTAAATGCAAAGTCTCCAAAATAGGGTCACCATTATAAACATGTACCATGTTAATGGTTAATTTTCAAATAAAATACCAATACGGAAATCGAACCCACTCCTCTACCGCAAACTTAAATGCAAACCTATGCCAAAGGACCGGTTATAGGACTAATTAAAAATAAAACATGTGAATCGTCACGCTACTAGGCGACCTGTTTTTTTATGACGTCACAAAGTTAGTCTACTTCGTCGTACATCCTGTCGCTAATGATGATATATTTTTATCCAGCAGTAATTGGTAATTCTTCATATAAATAGCGCAATGAACACGCAAGTACTCAATAATATAATTGTACAGTCAGCGTCAGAACGATCTTGAAAGTAAAGTCTCAAAATGATCTCAAATGTCTCAAAAAGTTTCAAGATGATCAGAGCAATTTCAATGAAATTTTATGGCATTTATTATGCTACAGCTACTGAGGTCATAAGCCCCACTCGAGTACCTAATTCATATTTCCTGATGTAGTCGAATGAAAAGAGCAAATCAAAGTATTTTAACCCCCAACGCAAAAACGCCGGGGTGTTATAAGTTTGATGTATGTGTGTGTGTGTCAAATCAAAACGGGGAAGCAAGGCATTATGATCATGTATAACTCGCGACGCAAAGAGAGGGGTATTGGTGTCTGTCTATCTATCTGTGGCATCATAGCTCCCAAACGGATGAACGGATGAAGCGATTTCAATTTAGTTATTTTTTTTGTATTAAGTGTTCTTAGACATGCTTGATAAAAATCGATCGAGCCATTCAAAACTTATGGGAACTAAAGTGTGGATAGGCAATGTCGGGGTTTTTTAATTTAATTTTTTTGATTACCTATCTATTAAGATCGATCTGATGCTGACTGTACTTAAGCAAGAGAGGGTAGACAGAAATATCATTATCCTCCTTGCGTTAATCCCAGTCGTGTCAACGTCTTTGCTGCGATATCTGGAGTCCGCTTTATGCAGTCTAATGTGGAGGCTTAGTAGGGCAAGAGCCGGGGTTTTAGGGACCCCATATCGCTGCCTTTTGGAGTTACAAGCAAGTCCACATCGATATCGGTTTAAACATGCAATTTCGTAGATATAAAGACATGAGTATTTATAAAATAAAACTGACAGATAAATTCAAATATAATGTGTCAAGAACGCGATCGTGAACACACATCGCTGGATTGTGCAATTTGCTGCGATGTGATCAATCAAGTGTGATGTACCTGACAAGTGTTAGAGATCACAAGAATATCTCACGTTGGTCTGTGGCTCTTTACTAGCTTATAGGGTTCCGTGAAGATAGACAGAAATCAATTAGTGTGGAAACATACATACATACATAACACAAACTCACGCCTGTATTCCGCGAAGGGGTAGGCAGAGGTGCTAGCACCCACATTTTGCCAGTTTATGTTTAGGTCCTAATCTAATAGGTGGCGAGCCTATTGCCATTAACCGGGCACTTATAAACCTGCGATAAATACACACATAACTTCGAAAAGCATCGAAAAGTCATTGGTGTGTGCCATGATAAATCTGGGATCGAATCCGAGACCTCGTCTCAGCAGCCCATTACCCATACCACTAGGCTCGCAGATGGAAAGTGGAGTGTGATAAATTCCATTAGTAAGGAAAAACTAGACTAAATTTAATCTTTATTCATGTTATGTGATGAAGTAACTATTATAGCCTTAAGAACTCTATAAGGATTACTATTTTGATAGTTACTACGAGTGTTACATTTTTTTTATACTGGACACGCCAATTTGACTTCACCTCGCCTGCTGTTAAGCTAAAGGCAATGTCTCGGAAAGAGGGTCACGATCGTAAACATGTACCATGTTAACAGTGGTGGCACTCAGCTTGACGGCGATGCCTTTTCACGCTCCGCTTTAAGGACCCGGGACTGTAGGAAGAAGGAAACACGTGAGCTGGCAGGGAGTTCCAGGTCTTAGTGGTGCGGTATAGGAATGAGTCACTGAAACGCTTGGTTCTAGCAGGTATACACGCCTATTCCGTTGAATTAATTTCCTGTTTTCCGACTTTCCTGGGGATTTCCTTGCATATCCTGTACCAATATTTTTTAATCTCGACACTTTAATGTGCTAGGTAAAGGCTTTCACACGCAAATAAAAAAGAAAGTAGATATTAAAAAATGTTGTTTCTTCAGTATTTAGATTTTTATATTAATATTCATGTTTAGATTATAATATCCCATTGTATAAATTGTATGGTTATATATTTGTTTGTAGTAGCTCGTTAAATATTCATTGCGACTAATTTTCTTTCGAAACATTTAAATAAAACATGCAATAACGTAAACAAATAAAATTTACAAGCCATTAATTTCGTTACGTGTTCATTATTTATTTTTTAATTGTTACGAAATTTCGTTTTCTAATAATGAATTTTACTTCCATGCCATTAAGATCATATTTCCACAGAGAGCAATTTAAAAAAGTTGGTATTAATGGGCACATAATAAGTTTTCGGTATGTATAGGCAAAAAAAAATTAACAATTTATGAAGGAATTTTTACAGCATTAAGTATGCTAACTATACAAATCAAATACATAGGGAAAAAGAACGTCGCCTTAAAGACGTATAAGATGGGAAATTTGAATCATATCGGGCGTGTCTCGGTAGCCGAATTGGTCAGGCATTCCCCCTGTAAGGGAAAGACTGCGGGTTCGAGTCCCGCCCGAGAAGATTCTTTCCCTATGTATTTGAACAATTTATGAATTTATGATTCCTAAAAAAAAGCGTGTTAAAAATAGAATCTAAATAGTACAGTGAAAAGAGTATCAAAATTCATGACTAAATTCATAAAAGTTTATTAGAAACATATTAATAATAATTTTACAGTATCATCTTCACTACACAGTATAAAGCAGTCGCTTTTTGTGTATGTCCGTCCAGTTGTATGCTTATATCTTCAAAACTACACTACGGATTGCGATGCGGTGCTTTTGATAGATAGAGTAATTCAAGAGGAAGGTTTATATGTATACTACACGCTTAATATAGGAGAGGGTGCAGCGGAAACGGGATCTAATGCCACGCGGGCGGAAAAAAATTGGCGGTACGAATTTCGCCGGGTCAACTAGTCATAGTATAAAGCAAAGTCACTTTCCGCGTATGTCCGTCCATATGTATGCTTATATCTAAAAAACTACACTACGGATTTCGATGCGGTGCTTTTGATAGATAGAGTAATTCAAGAGGAAGGTTTATATATATAATACATGCTTAATATAGTAGAGGATGTAGCGGAAACGGGATCGGATGCCACGCGGGCGGAAGTTCGACGGGTCAGCTAGTGTAATAATAAGAAAAATAAAACATCCATTCTTACGCTTTCCTATAAGTATAGATATCTACGAAGATTACTCAAATCGGTACAAACACAAAATATATGACTCATAAAAGTAAGTGAGATCTTTAAGTAAAGAACTAGACTGGCACGTGATAATGACCCCTTCCTATTTGAATGAGATTATAACTGGTAAGTTACTTGTTTACTTACACTTAGCTCGTCAAATTTCTATTTTAAACATTTTTAAGTTATAATAACGTACACGTACCACCTACATACGAGAGTATGTTAATTTCATCCATTATAACAATTATTACACTGTAATTGAAAATACTTGGATAGTGTTCAAAATATTCTCGTGAATTTTATCCCCAAAACACATTGGGTCGTCAATTGCTGTTCAAGGTTGGAAGGCAAGGAAAACTAGGTAATTTACCAGCAACACAGGTAGGTGTGAAGAAAATATCATATTTATAGTGAATCAAATAATCAATTTCATTTATTCAGTTTAGGCACATAAAGAGCAAAATCTTGCAATTAGTGCCAGAAATGTCAAGAGTATTAAAATAAATCATTTGATATTGATTCTTTCGCTGGTTCAGTAGTGATAGTTTCTTTGATACCATACTCTTTAGGTAGGTACCATATTCTTTGAAATAAATCATTCATTCATTCATTCATTCATTCATTCTCCTATTCTACTATAGTATTATGGGTGGGTGTATAGCTCTTTCAGATATTTAAGGCTGGTATAAATTAGGCCACGGATATCGTGTAAAAGCCTTAATCGGTACACGAGTACACAAGACTTTTACTCAGAACGTTTCAGGTTTAATAGAACTACTTTCAAAAGTATAAAGGAAGGTTTGGACATCACTTTTAACGGTACGGAACCCACAAGGTAAACACCACGTTCTTAATGTTTTTTTAATTTGTTGAAATTCACACGTCCTATAACCTTATAATTCAACTTCACTCAAATAAATTATACTAATTTTATAAAGAGTTATGTCTTGTTTGTGTAATTGGTATGAATGCTAAAACGGCTTGACCGATTGATGTTCACTTTCACTAACTAATAGTTAAGATAGATATTTGCACGTATATGATGGCGTGATTTTATTCTTTCATGTTCGATGAGCATTTTCGTAAAAGTTTTACACCATGCTTTGTATTGACGAGAGTCAACGACTCAACTTCAAATTTTCTATTCAGAAACGAAACGTTCAAAGTAAATGCCAGTAGGACTTCTTGCCAGTGCAACTTTCCTGAAAACAATTTAACTAGACCCTTATCGTCACGCACACGCCTTGAAAGTCTTCGAACCTTTCTCTTATTAAGCAACTTAGTAACATCTAATGCAGTTCTAAAACTTTAGTTGGCTGAGTTTTAAAAATAATACTATTTGCACTAGTTTTTTTGTACAGAGGGTGTTTTCATTAATAAATATTTAATATTGGATGGCGAAGGCGTAGTGAATACGGTTGCTTTGAATTAAGTTCCTATGATTAAACGTATTTATAAAAAAACGTTAGTAAAGGAGCATTTCGGTAAATCATTCCTATGCCGCAACATTAAGACCACGGACCAAGGAAATACGTGAGCTGGCAGGGAGGAACTCATGTGTTTCCTTCTTCCTACAGTGCCGGGTCTTTTAAGTGGGCGTGAAAAAGCATCTCATGAGGCCCTCAAGATCAGTGCCAACATTGTGACCTCTTAACGAGACTTTACCTATATCAAGCGAGGTGAAGTTAAATTGACGTGTCTATTAATTAATATTAAATAAGCTTTGTATACAGTGAGCTGCTTAACTTAAAGAAATATCGGTATTTCAAGTTATTAAGTATGTCTCTAAGAGAGCACTAAAGCAAATTCTTATCTCCTTCTCTTAATATAAGACCGTTCAACGACCACTATACCCGATGACGAGAATCCTCCACAATCTGAGTCTATCGTCAGATTAGCAGAACACTTTCAAAATAATGTTTTAACACCCGGATGTCATCTATCTACAAACTTCCAAATCGATAAAACAATTTAAAAGTTGATAAAATACTGCGTCCAAGATTTGTTTATAGAGAATTGCAGGTGAGACTTACGATTAAAAAGGAAGAAACGCACCTAAAAAGAAAAAGATAAAACAATGGTCGTATCTTTTACAGGTGGGTATCCTTCCGGACTCATAGCACATACTATACCTTTTTAGTGGCCTGCACGTTTGCCATGCATATAAATATTGTAATTACTATCGAGTAAGGGGGATAAAATAAAAATATCGTGTTATGGACTATTTAAGATACAAAAATTACCAAGCAAAGCAGGTGACAATACGGTAGTGTGATACAATTATATAAAAAATAAGTATCGCAGTAGACTAATAAATTTATCACAATGTATATAGAATTATGTAGTCTGGACGTGACTGCTTTACATATCACTGTTTAAATTAAATGCATGCAGGTGGTAATTTATTGTGTTTTATCCTAAAATGGTAAGAAGAAGAAACGATATTTTGATAAGCGGTTACTTTGGTTATTGAACTCATGCATTTGCATCACTTCTCTGTAGCTATCCTTAGAGGGAAAGTGTTATAATAAAGATCAGTGAGGTACAAAAAGGAAAAGCATATTTTTTTTTTATTTTTTTTTTTATATAGGACACGTCAATTTGACTTCACCTCGCCTGATGTTAAGCTAAAGGCGAAGTCTCGGAAAGAGGGTCACCATCGGAAACATGTACCATGTTAACAGTGGTGGCACTCAGCTTGACGGCCTCATTAGATGCCTTTTCACGCCCCGCTTAAAGGACCCGGGACTGTAGGAAGAGGGAAACACGTGAGCTGGCAGGGAGTTCCAGGTCTTAATGGTGCGACATAGGAATGAGTCACTGAAACGCTTGGTTCTAGCAGGTATACTCTGCACCGTAAATGAATGGCATCTTAGCCCTGCACGTGTCGTCCTGTGTAGGAAAGGAGAGGGTGGGACTAATTGGAAGAGCTCGTCAGAACATTCACCATGGTAGAGACGGTAGAAAACTGCCAAAGACGCAACATCTCTACGCATCTGCAAAGGCTCGAGGGTGTTCGTGACCTCAGGATTCCCAATAATGCGGACCGCACGTCGCTGCAACCTGTCGAGAGCATCTAGAATCTGATTTTAAACTGTGGATAAAAGGTTGAAGATTCGATACCTGTGAATGGTAAAATTTTATTCAATCGTTCTGTAAATAAACTCTTCGTAGCGGATGAAGTCTAAACTGTGTGCCTCGTAGACGAAAAATACTCTTGACACCTAACTATTACGTGGAATGGAAAATAAAGCTAGCAAAATTTGAGCATATCATTTTTGATTGTACATTGCTGTCTACAAAGAAGACAAGAGATGAAGAAGAATATCAAAAAGAGGAAGTAAGAATACGAAATATTCTTCAACAGAACGTCAGAAAGTGGTCAGTGACTTGACCACCTTCTGACGAGAAGAATGTGTTAAGATTATACCAATGGTGACTATGAACTACCACGGTCGACTTATTAACACAGGGAAAGCAGCTACCACCTGTACGGTATAACAAATAATGGGCAATGTTATATAGGCTACCATTAACTTGTCAAATTAGAGATTACTGCTAATATGACTTACTATCAAGATGATGAGATATTATATTTGTAACAGCCGACGAGCCGAAAGAGCGTCGTCATCACAATTAGGAAACAAAATTGGTGATTAACGACAGTGATTTTGTTTAATACGGTTTAATTCAACAGTTTCTTTTAATATTAGTAATAATGTTTAATTAATTGGAAATTTGTGAAGTGGGTCCAATTATTGGATGATATGAAATAGGGTTCCGTTATGAACTGGAGAAAGAAAATCCTTTGACCATTTTTTTACTGCAATTCATTGATTAAATCAAATTCATCATTAGTTATCTCAGCGGTGTTCCCAATTTCATCCAAGGTCTTTAGCTTCTTCTTTTTCGGCTTCTTAGCAACCTCAGAGCGTTGCTAAGAAGCCTACATCAAAGTCTCTGCTACGAGCTTACAGGCGTGGACTTCAAAGAAATTTGTGGAGCCACATTCAGCACCAGCATATAGCTATGAATATCCAATTAATTCCAGTAAATTAGTTAACAAATAAGTCGATAATAGAGTCATTAATGTAAATAATTCGATAACTTATCAGCTCCTATAGTCTACGATAAACATTTTTTATCTTTAACGATAGGATACCAAAGAATACCGCCACAGTATGAATATGGAATGAGATTGAATGAGGTTACGCGCACGTCCAAGTTGTGAAATGATCTCCCTGCTGTGGTTTTCCTAAGCGACTACAGTATGATGTTCTTCAAGAAGGACATTAGAAGATTCATACAGAGTCAGCGACACGAGTACGATACCGGTGTTACATACGTCCATAGACCACGGTAACCACTTTCCATCAAGGAGGCTGTACGCTTGTCTGCCAGCTAAGTTATATATAAGTATACAGTTGCTATAGAGAAATATATTCTTTAACTCTACACATTCAATCACACTACGTAATTTTCACACAATATGTGATCTTGTTTTCATTAAATTTACATATTATGGATATAAACTTGCTTGTAACTTCTAATAAACTGCAATTCGGATGCAAGTTGCATGCATTTACTGAACACGTAATATGTATTTATGCAACTTTGTTCACAGATTTCATTAAAGAGAAATACGTTAAAATACGCCAGAAGTTTTTGTCTATCTAGGCCACCTCAATTATATACCTAAGTAGATCGAATTTCTCCCCTGAAAATCCATTCACTGAGTACCCACTTTTTATTCAAAGAAATTCATGAAGTAAAACGTGATAACGCAGGTGAATTGATTTTATTTCTGTCATTGGTGAATCCGGTCTCAATTTTTTAAGTAATCTAGTTTTTATACTCTTTATTCCCGTTTGTAGATTGATGTGTGTAGACCTTAATAATTCTACTTTTAGAGCATCATTAGACCAAAAGCTTCTTCTAGTAAATAAAATGTTATTTCGTAACAAGTATTGGGAATCACGGCATACTTAACATTTCAAAGCAGTGCGATGTCAACACGCGTCGTGATTAATAGATTTTGATGCTTGAATAAAAATGAGCCGGCGGTCTATCGGGTTCTTAAGTGGAGTACATATTATACGACACTTGTTGTTGTTCTTTCTAATGTACATCACTTGTTCAACGTAAGGGACATTATTTTAGTCATTATTTCTGATGATTCTTTAGGGTTAAGGCTGAATATCGATTATATCTATTTAAATGTACAATAAAAATCCATTTCCGCTATCTGCAACTACATCATTGCTAAATAAAAGATGATGACTAATAAAGGATGCAAGTAAATCATATCAAAGTAATTATTTAGCACGTAGGTATGTATGTAGATTGAAAGAATTTTAATTTATTATGACTTGGCACTCTTGGCACATAAATAACTGCAATTAGACTTCTAGAAGCCTTCCTAATTGATCAAATCGCAAATTTTAATTAACTTACTGATGCGAATTATATAAATCTTGATCAATAGGTGCGAATAATATGACATTTAAAACTGACGATAATAAAATGATAAAGTAAAACAGAACATTTTACAACCGCGTAATAAAAATCCAATAAGTTACGAAAATCGATTTTATTTTTATAAAAATTATCATAATGGTTGTATTACTTAATGAACGTTGAGCAAAATCAAAATATTTGAAGTAATAAAACTGTGAATATGTGTATTATAATATGCGCTTTAACCATATAACACCATTGGCGCATTCCTAAAATGGGTTATGATAAAATCAGATATCTGTTTTATTGATATAGCTATTACTGATATGGAGTGTCTGCTATGTGAGAATTTAAGACTGCAAATGTGAATTGATTTTAAAATTAAGACGTAATAACGATTTTTTTAAATATTTCCTAACCTATTTATAACCTTCCCAACTTATTTATATGCATAATTTTATAATAGTGTAAACAAATAGATGCAATTTTTTTTTGTATTTGACCATAAAAACTTGGAATGTTTAAGCTAGGTGTGAAAAGGCACCTGTAAGTACATTACATTAAAGCATTGTAATAATGGCCTTTGTTTTTTGACTCCCTCACATTGGACAACATTAACGAGCTTCTAGCAAAAAATATCTATTCTTCATATAAAACTTACAAGTTAGTCATTAAAATGTCATGGAATCCAGAATGCGGATAAATACAGTTAGATACTTTTTGTAAATACATATTATATATCATACATAGAAACATCTATACCAATGCAAATACCCATATTCACAGATACAAATATTTGCCTTGAACGGGGATCGAACCTGCTGCTCCTACGTATAAGTAACGGTAGTATTATAATTAACACTTGTCTCGCAAAATAATACGTAATTTTTATTCTAATATAAAAGAAAACAATTACAATATAGTAATTATGCTTTTATTAACGAATATCTTACCTAATTAAGTGATAATAAAATTATTAACAAATATTGTTATTAGAAATTGTAATCGTATGTTAATGAGAAAAATGAAATGCTTATTTATTTATTATTATTGTAATTAGAATTCATAAAAATAACAAATAAAGAACGTTTCTGTGTGTAGTCACCTTAACAGGCCGGTAAGGTACAAGCATGCTGCGAGCCGTTAATGAGCGCTTACTCAAGATTTATTCTACAGTCTTCTACTTTTTTCATCTTATCTTAAGTGAAAGACTTATTTTCTACATATTACAAAACGTGGTTCCAACTCATGGTTGTTAGAAATAGTACATTTTGTATTAGCCTTGCTGCCTTTATTATACTTTTTGTTTTTGTATCAGTAAACAAGCATAATATTTATCTGAAGCACACATTTCGGATCATTTTTGTTTGTTTGTTTTTCCACCGTACTGTTCATTCGACTGTTATAAACTTTGACATTTCAATAACTGACTGCTTTTGGTTAGTGTGCTAAGCTTTGATGGCTATTGGTGCTGAATGTACCTGATTAAATTAAAAAAAAAATTATATATCTTAAAGAAATAGGAAATCAATAATCCAAACGTTAATTGATACAGAATTTAAATTAGGTGATTCACTCGATGATTTAATTCATCGTGTACCAAATATTTAAACATTTCTGATATTTAAATCTACCTATATCTAAATCTTGGAGGTCCATAACCTATTAGGTGCGCTTCGTCTGGGTGCGCTTCGTTTGGGTGCGCTTCGTGAAATACCTACCTCCTTCTAATTGCATTGACTTTAAACTTTGTACCTAAGTGAGTGACATCAACAATCCACTACTGCCATACTTTTTCTAACAAATAAAAGCGTATTTAGTTAACAAAAATCTCCTTACCATAAAAGATAACTTTTGTTTTTATTTTTAATTAACTATACTAAAATCTAGAAGTGACAACTTGTAATTGGCTTCCAGATGTTTACTTTAATCTGCCTTCTATTTGACTGTATTAGCAGTAAGTTAGAATACATAGGGAAAAAGAATCTTCTCGGGCGGGACTCGAACCCGCAGTCTTTCCCTTACAGGGGGAGTGCTTTGACCAATTCGGCTACTGAGACACGCCCGATGTGATTCAAATTTCCCATCTCATACGTCCTTAAGGCGACGGTGGAGTCATCTACCGATTTTCTTACGAACTATAGGTATCAATGAATGATGTTACAATCATTTTTAAACATTGATTTTAGATAACTCCGCCCAAACAATTGAATTTTACAGCATACTTAATGCTGTAAAAATTCATTCAATAGCTGTAAGTTTTCCATGTGTAAATAAATAAATAAATAAAAAGACAAGACAAGTAAAGTCCGGAGGTTTAGTTTCTAATCTAAAATCCCGTTTTAAAATCCTAATGGGCATTTCTGGAAGTTTTACTGCCCCGAGTTAAATTGCAATGAATAAGTGCAGTAATTACAAGGTGTGGTAATTACCCCACGGCTTAAGTCTAATTTCCCTAAGTATCTTGCACTATTAATTATATTATATTGATATTAAATTATTAAGTTATTATTATTTACCTCATATTTTATGTAATATTATAATTTTAATGGCGAATTTTGAAATCATCTAGAATCTAGCAGAAACGAAGGCCATAGAAATCCCCTGCGTGCCGCTGTCTTGCCTTGTCAGGTGCACTACTGTACTCCCAGATATAAATGTATTAAAATAACAGATCAGGAGATTAGTGGGAAGTTCACACATTTGTGGGAACGAGTGGGCACAGGGTACCAATTTCTGTAGACCAGTGGGTTCTGCCCATAAATTGTTCGTATGACGATCATTGTCATCCAACCACTAATCACAGTTGCATTATTTGCACTTTGGATCTCGGGATCATTGTCCTTTTTTCCTTTACTTATAGATTGTTTCATCTGACCCTCCTGAAAAACTGTGCCCCACCTTCGTCTATCAATCAAAATAAAAAAAGAACTTAATTTCTTTTTTTTACTCTCTTCCAGTTGACTGATTATTCTGATATTACACACACTTTTAGTTTTGAAAATAATACCATTTAAATCAATAAAACAGTTTGATTTGCTCTTAATACGTGAGTTTTAAGATCATTTTGAGACTTAGTCGTCAAGATATTTCTGAAGCTGACTATACCAGTTTGCAGGCAAGATCTGTCACTAACAGTGTTTAAAGGAAGATAATTAGATAAGAATCAATTCTGATTCTAAATCTAAAAAAAACTAATTTTAATGCACTACACTTGCAAATACATCCAAAGCCAATTTACATATTTTAATAACAAAATTGTAGCTACTTACATAAGTGGTCTACATATCGCACGTGGTTTAAGTGTGCACTATAAAGGTACTGGCTCAAATAGTCTGCAGTGCTTAGACATTCTGTGCCGGTGCCTCGTTTAGTATAGGACAGTTAATAGCGCCAGTAATTAATGCTAGTGTAGAACGGTAGTATAAACATTTTGTTGTCGAGCTTATAGGACTAAAATTATATGAAATTGTATCTATAGCAGTTTAATTAATGTGACGAGCACTGTCACGTACCCATTTCTTAAAATTACTAACATTAATGCTTATAGTATGTATAAACAACCCACATAATACCTATACCTATAGATTATGTATCTATACCAAAACACTCATACATAGAAAGCAAATAACTTGATTTTTTAAATTCTGTTTCTGCTATTAAAACTATGTAAATGCACATTAATTAACAACTTTATGCTGCTACCTAAATATAACTAATTTCGGTGTGCTAAATATCGTGTTCTTGATTCAATTTAATCCAAATCACTATAAAAATCTTTTATATAATATCTTAATATATCTGATGTATGTGAGTGAGTTACTAAAATGTCAGATTTGTGATTTGTGACCGTATAAAAAATAACCAGTAGACAGTAACATCACAAGACAATGCCTAAATTTGGATTGGAATTAGTTCGAGATGATGTTAACATTATAAATTCTAGAACTAATTTAAATTTGCCTACACAAATATTGACCATATCAAAATATGAATACACCCACACGCGGAAGCTACACTACCATGTTTATATGTAATTAACATAATTCACTAAAATAAAGTACCTGATCATCTAATTCTTACTTTATGACCACCAAAATTAGTTATCGTCCTTTGCCCTGACTCAAATTAAATTATTGTAATTTTTTTTATGACGCTACTAAATAGAAGCAAGATATTTCGTAACACTTGTGTATAATAATCATAAAATTATAATTAAAGCTTGACATATTTTTAAGTTATAAACTGATATTTGACGATCGTATTATTTTCCGTGATGAAATAAAGCGTTAGTAATAAAATAATAAAACGCGTGCCCAGAGAAACTTTTCGTTCCCCTGGCACTTTTATCTTTACCGTTGTGATATATTGGAATAGTCTTATTTATTTTGAGTGGTTCTAAAATCTCTGTCGAAATTGACATATCGACAGGTCGTAAAATGGAACGTTTCATACATAGTAAGTATCTGCTGACATAAATGCCAGTTTTATGTTGTTTTGTGATTTGATTGGAATATTAAACTGTCACTTACCAATGCAGTTACGTTAACTTACACGTTTTGTTTTCTATACGAATGTTTATAATATGAAGGGCGCATCATCAGTGAATTGCTTGTTGGTCTATAAAACGTGTGTAACATCAGATTAATGAATAGATTAGTAATGTTTTTACTGTAATAACTTGTCTCGAAAAATAAATATTTATAGATTACTTATTTAGTAAATGAAACTCAGGGATTATAGGATGTATAATAAGAATATAACGTATGTAATTTGCGAGAAACCAAATAAGAAATCTTTAACTAGGGTTTTTTTTCTTGAAAAAATTTTTATTCTTATGTTTAATTTCTGAATACCACGAGAATCATCTATTTATTCATATGAATTTAAGGTGTATTATGTTACTAATAAGTATTTAACTGCCAAGCAAATATGTGTAAAGGCAGCATGAAGAGCCCAGTTCTGTAATTACGTTCAGTGAATAGACTTAACCAGCCGAATGCGTAACTATGAGGTTCTCAGAACCCACGCTGTTGCTCTCAGTAAAAGTAACTTGCTAATCTTCATACTTTTCCTGTACCTAGAAATATGTCCTACATAATGAGGTACCGTCGTTCTGTTTTGGATAGCTTAGAAAATTCTTAAAGTCACGTAGTAAAGTACTTTGGTAGCATACTCAACTTTAAATTGTGGACTATAATATTAATAATTTACAGTAAATAGTACTATCGATATATCTCGATCATCGATCGATTATCTTATGTTATTTTTTTCATGTATTTGTTAATTTGTGAAGCTGCGAGCTAAATTAGAACCATAGCCCGGGGCTGGATAGGGACTCTGTGGTCCCATATTCGAAGAGGGCCACCTCAGAAGAGATTGTTCTGGGTTGGTCAGTGTGCGAGAGAAATGTCTCAGATAGTCTCACCTCTGGCAACCTACGAACTCACAGACTGCGTACGTGTTTGTCGATTAAAGTCCAACATAACCACCACCACCGGCCTTTTGTCCTACAGTATTGAAGGTTGTTGTTTTTCTGTCTCTAGAATACCACCCACTTCGGTAAACAAAACGAGCATAGTGTTTACCTATGTGAGATTTTACTTCTCCGGGGCGAGAAATTCCATTTTTTATTTTTTTTTAATTTATTAAATAAAATATACAAAAATTACAAAAGAATACCACAAAAACTCATTACACTACACATATGTTTTCAATGTTTATTGTAAAGAAAAGTTATTGAAATATAACTACTTTTAACGGATACCATCGCGATATATTTGTTTTAATTACTTTTAAACCGTAGTTTCGGCCGCTTTTCAGCAGTCATGATCGCGGTGTGTCTTATTTTAATGAGTGACATTCGCGTAAACTTTAGAAAATATCAAAAAAGTTATTTTCTCAATATTTATGTTAGGAATACGTTAACGTCACTATCACGTCTCCGTTAGTCACTTTATGGTATCTATTAGATTTGTTGATACTACATTAATATATAGCATAAAATAAGGGAACTTTTAGACGTCTGTTTGTTTTTCTGCCGACATCTTTTAGGCCACTATGAATTTTGATACGAATTTCACCGTTATTAAAATGTTTTACGGAAGCCACGTACAATAACTTATCGTAAATATCTTTTGAAGAATGGAAAATCAAATTACACCTGCACAAAGCAGGTCTATAGCTTTTTAAGTAGTGAGTTAAAAGCACAGAAGTCAGACACCCCGCCAGTACGCCGTAGGATATTAATTAATTAACTAAATAAAATCGGATTATAAATATTTGATTAATACTAATTGCTTTATTTAAAACCATTATTGGAGTCGAGATACATGTTGAACTCTAAATGGAACTATAAAAAAGGCGTTTGAACCAAATACCTAATGTCAATAAAATATTCCAGTTTTTTTATTGGCTAATTTCGATAAATATAGTAGGTATTAAGATTAACATATAAAAGGACTATAAAATGAGTACAAAGAGATATTTACACGGATAATATTTTTATTAGATTTGTTGGTTGATTCGAGAATTCATATTTGAATATTTGAATTGTAATGCTATTAGCCTCATCGCACAATAGACCACTTATCATAATATTTAAGGAAATCTTGAGAACGTTTAGAAAATCCAAAAAAGTAGCTGGTGCGAGTTGTTCCTTTATTTTTTTACCTACCTAACCTATACCTATTGTAACTGTATGAGAAGTGTCAACAAATTTTGAAAACATTTTTTATGTGTCTCAGTCTGTAAATATCAATGCACTCGATTATTACTGAAATATTATTAGATATTTTCTTCCCTACCCACACCGATCACAAAATTTTTATTTCCTTTTTTCTAGGTTTTTGTTTTTTCTTTTTCATCTTCATTCGTAATTCTTAATTCTAAGGTCAATAATTTCAGAACAACTCTTAGGCCCGTACTCTAGAATGACACTCAGCCTGAATCTCGATTTGATTACCTTGCATTCTGATTTTTGATCGCCACCCGTCGCGGTGTCCGGTTGATGCGTTACCCATAATGGGCTGATGATGTAATAAATAAAATAAAGAAGCACACTAATACTCGGAATTTTATTCATATAATGGGTACCTATAACTATTACGATTGGCTACTATTTTTTTAAAGAAAATATTATTACATTCATATGCAACAATATTATCATCACCACTGCTCATAAAATCAATGTTCAAAACAAAACAAATATTTCATTAAAATGACTTTCGTAATAATGTTCATAAGTTCGCTGCGTATCTCATGCATGATCATTTTTCTAGCGTCATTTCTTCATATTATGCATTTTAATATTTGATATACATCATAACATTGCCGTAAAATTTATTTTTAACTGCCAGTTCTAACGGTAAATCATGTGACGAAAAATCTTTCTATATTTTTTCGAATAACCCTATCTGGGGACAACACATAAAGAGTTCAATAATATACGACACGCCGTATTTTATACGCCTTTTTCATATCCTTAATCCACATCCACGTAATAAGAAATTTGATCGACAATGTTTTTTAATTCACTTCATAAACAAGTTAGTTTTAAAAATGCCGGTAATTTGCAAATTTTTTTTGCAAATTACCGGCATTTTTTTGTCCAAGCACCTAATTATGCGAATGATCTGTATCACCGATTTAATTGCAAAGCGACATCATTTAGAAATATCAGGCTACTGCGTACCATGTAAGTGGCATTATATTCACTGCCGGTTTATAGAAAAGACCGATTTCCACGTTTGAATCGTAAAAGTATTAACGCTAATCCACGTTTAGTATCGGTTTTATGATATCCGCTTTGTAGGTCAGTTGCGGTTGTGATAATTAAGAATGTTAATGTGTTTTAATTTTGGTGTGAATACCAGAAAATGTAACATCGTGGAGAAATTAAGTTTATATATTGATTTATGAAGATGAGAGTTACCGGTTGGATTGTTCTAGTTTCTTTTAATTTGTAATTTTTTAAGAAAATAACAAAACTTAGATTGAGGCTCAAATCCGTGATAGATTTTTAGCAGTATCAATCTACCCCATTGACGGTAATTGACACAGCGTAATATATGCAAATATATATAGAAACACCCAGACCAATGCAAATAGCCATATTCATGCATACAAATATTTGCACTGAGCGGGAATCGAACCCGCGCCTCCTGCGTAGCAGTCGCGAGCTCACACGAGCTTGAGCGATATATAACTACCAATCACTTTTAGGATGCCTAACAGATAGGTATGTCACTTTATATGTAGTCAATCTCTACACGAAATGATGTCTAGAAAAACTACTAATCCGGTTGATATATTAAGTACATGAATCGTAAATAGTTCGAGAAGTATGAGTCAGTACAAATGTAAACAAAAAATAGAAAAAAAAAAAACGCCCCGATAAACATCATTCGCGAACCATCTTTCCCCGTAACTGACGTCCTTGCCAACCAATTTACCTTCGACCTCGCATCACTTCCAATTAAAACGCCACCATCATCTAAGCATCACTACAATTACTCAACTGACCGAGCACCTCTGGATATTCGGTCACGTTTACATGATGTGTCGATGACGTGTGAGCTTGAGACGTGGTGTACCGGATCAGAGGTGCACGAATTAGAGGAGCTATGGTTTTAGTGACGAGCGTGAGCGACAGCGGTTTCAAATAGTTTACCTGGATATGATATTAAAAAAGCGGGTCCAGCCGTTATGCTCCCATTCCGGGTTGCCCCCGGCCGGCCTCCACATAGCAAAAATTGTTATTCCGGTTTGCCCCCGGCCGAGTTTATTTGCATTGTTTTTCAATGTATATAATGTGGATCATATTTCTTTAATGTTTAAAGCAGTTCTTTCTGTAACAAACTAGATGTAACTAATGTTATTTTTAATTTATCGCGGTGTAAACTTATAGTTTTTTATACTATTTTGGGACTTATCACGATAAGAGTCATCAAGTCGTGACGCACTCGAAACGTCGGCAAAATGTAGTGTTCTAAAAGTATGATCGCTAAAAGTCCCGAAGGCCGAAATAGTATAAAAACTATAGCTTTTAATAGTGCCCCACCGCAGGTGAGCCTCGCACTGTGTCTAACTGTATACCTAATAATATATTTATATTAAAGTTATTATAAATACTAACATTATTTAATGCGGTAATCAAAACATAGCATTTTAAGCCAAGTAATAATAAAAGTTAGTAGTAGAGTAGCATACGAGACATCCCACGACTCAAAACTAATCTTAAAATCGTTAAGTGTTATTAATTGCAGATAAATAATAATATTACTTAGAACTTGTTTAAATATTTAAAAATAATGTGGGTTAGCGGCTTCTAAATAAGCAAAAGTGTATTAAAACTTGTATAAAAACCCGACTACAGAAAAATCACACTCTAAAATGTAACAAACAAGAAAATATCAAGGATAGCCGTGGTCGTATGCCACTTTACCCTAGAATATATTGTTTTGTTAAAGTAAGTGGCATACGACCACGGCTATCCTTGATATTTTCTTGTTTGTTACATTTTAGAGTGTGATTTTTCGGTAGTCGGGTTTTAGTTTTAAACTTTATTTTTTATTTACATTATTTTGGGGCAAGGTAAAGCTAATAATTTATACATATTTGAAATGTGCTTCTTAAGCCCTTTCATTTGATACCCAACACGGCATATTTATCTCAAATTTATTTTTGAACACAGTACCTTATGAGCGCTAGGGGGCGCCACACAAGATTGAGTGACAGATCATATAGCCTATAACCATCGGACGATAAAGCCACTTGTAACGATACCTCATTTGTCTAGTTCTAATAAGTAGTTGAGGAGCTATGAGGGAACAAATGAACATACATACATACATACATACATACATACATACATACATACATACATACATAGCCTGTCAAAATCATAACCCTCCTTTTGGCTTCGCCGTAGTCGGGTAAAAATACCCAAATGAAACTGACATTAATGGAAAGGCATTGTTATGAAAGTCCAAAGATGTCTGTAATATGAAAGTAAAAATATTCTACGAATAAATTAATTACAAATACAAATAAATTCTAAAAATAATCGCACTTGAAGAAACAAATCCATATTTCAAACATATCCATATTTCATACTAGGAACACTTATTTACCAATCACAATAATTTCATAATTTAAACGGATATATTTTTGTTTAATTTGATTCAAATATAATATACTGTATATTCTGGGTGATTAATAATGTGTTCACCACCTTAAACACCCAAAGCTTTTTCACACCACAGAAATGATTAAATAATTTTATTAAGTGCAGAGCATAATATATCATTAAAAGTACCAATAATTCCGATGACAAAATTGCAAAATAATTTACTTCATATTGACCGTAAAGTCAATAATTAGTGTAAAGATTTACAGTTATGGACCGGAACTGTAACAGTTGCTCCACAAGTGTAATAAAATAAATCGTAAACTGTATTGTACGCAATTATATTCGATAATGCATGCAACTGGTCAAGTTTAACGATTTTATAAACGCTGAAGATTTTATTGGTAATTACAACTCGAATAATGCTGTAATAAATCAGATGAAATTTGCATGTTGTGATAAACACGTTATCAGGATATGAATACATTATATTTTTATACTCTACCATTTAAACACTGTTACTTTTTATTCATACAAAACGAATGAAAATCTTCAAATAAACTTGGCCTCAAATTGCCAAACAAATCGTGATCCAATTTAAATTGTGTCGGTTGGACGTTCGCTTAACGAGCGATCGTTTTGGCTGTCACTTGCGCGCGCGCATGTTGACATCTCATGTCAAAATCAACGCTGTAGTGACAGACGAGTTAATTTGAACGATACCCAACACTTAAGAAGGTTAGGGTTCGGTAAATAATTAAAAATTATAGATTTTGGAGTCCCTCAACAAATAAAACCTGTTGTAATAATGCTAAGTATTTCGTTCAAGTTTGATGGAAGGTCCAGCAGAGTTAGGGGAGAAAGTGCCTTTTACACACCTGTCTTCGTCGAGGATTGGCCTGCTGTAACAACCTGTAATCGGCTTATTCATAACCGGTAACGACAATAATAAGAAATACAGAAGAAGACCAACGATTTTTTTTATTCTTCTTCGAAAACAAATTTATCTACTTCGTTGATCTTACTACAGGAATTTTGTCATCAATTTCATATTGTCATCAGTTGCAAACTACCACAACTGTAGATAGCAAGAAAAACCAAAGAAGTAGAGATATAATCCATATTGTCATTAAACTGCATAAAATCTATGCAATAATGTATAGTGCAGGCGGAGTGCTTACTTGTTCACAAGTAAACCGATTTAGAGTTTAAATTCGCCTACGGAACCACAACAAAACACAAAAAGTTATGAAGCGAGCCGTTTCAAATTTTAACAAAAATATTTCCTGTCATGTTTTGAAATGTTCTTATATTTTTTTTCACCTTTGAGCATTGTAAGTCGTGATAATGAGCTCGCGGTCGTATTTACAAAATAAATTTGAACGGCGAGTGTGGAGCAGTGTGGCATATGGGTGGTTTGGCTGACAGCACCATGTCAACCCATTGTTACTTATGGTGAAGTTTATTTCTATCATTCTCGAGTGTTGAGCAAATAGTGCTGAAGCGTTACTTGTTTGGATGGATGTCGTTGTTATGTCAAACATTGTAACATAAATTGCTGAACGATATAATAGAGAATGGATGAATTTGTGGATATGTTTGATTTATTTTGTCTTTGATGAGCAAACTTTTGATACTGGAAAGTGCTTATGTCGTGAGGATGAAAGTAAAGGAACACGCTCGTTCAAAAGTAATATATTTACATCTAACTTGAAGACTTTCAGGTAAACTCATACAAAGAATATCTACCATATTGCAACGATGTGTCACAGACTGTTTGTTTTGTCATTTAATGATGGAAAAGGCATCTTGTTCTCCTCATTTGGGAGTTTAAGACCAGTAGATGGTAATTATTCCTATCTTTGTTACGTGTATAGCTCTTTTTAAAACCCCGGGGTCTTCTTAAAAACTTGAAAAAAAATTGTCTAGTCTGTCAAGGTAGGGATCACCACCTCTGAAATGGTGATTCATATTAAAAGCTAAGGTTTAGTACTTATGCTTCTTACAGTACAGCGGGACAGCATGTAATCGATTGGTGGGCTAAATATATAAAAATACCTATTGAAAATGTCAGTGAGTATAGTTTTATCCATAATCTATGGAATCATAAGAGAGCAGACCCTAGGATTGAAAGTAATAACTTTGGAGACAACTAGGATTGCCAACTGAATGAACAATAATAAATCATATTGGAGAACTCTACGGACATTTTGTGAATAAACCAAGAGTTTATGAATAAAACGCTGCGTGCTTGTTACTTTACTCAAACAATATCTCTATTGCTCAAATCGCACGTAGTTGTTATATTCCGTACAGTGTTACGACTAGTCGCTCCGAGGGAAACTATTAAAAGCTTATATTACCTGTAAGACCGTTAAAATAATAGACAAACAAACATTCAAAGAGTCAAAAGGCTTTGCAATTTAGACGGACTATCATTAAAACTGGCTGAGTTTATCTTTTACTACTTAAACCGACTATTGCCTACAGCTTGACATATTGTTTAGACTTATTTATATGTTTGTCAAACTGGGTGTGCGGGAGCAGCAGTACATCTGCTGAATAATAGACATGGTTTTGGTGTAGGTTTCCTTTCTGGGTTTGACAATCCAGATTTTATACCTTCTGACCTGACATCAAAAGGTATAAAATCTGCTCTTAGATGAAAACCGACGCCAGTCTCGTTTGTCAGTTAACGAGTATGTATATGTATCTAATGTCTTAGTGGCAATTATTTTTTTATTCATGCCGCTAAATTGACTACGCCCCGCCTGGTGGTAAGCTAAAGTGCAGTCCAAAGAATAGTGATCACCATTAGGTACCGAAGTTGTGTGTAGAATGGCGGTACCTACCTTGACGGACCCGTCAAAATATTTTTTTAAAGGACTTGAGACTGTAGGATGAAGTGTAATACGTATTTTGTCTGTATTCTAGAACCCATATCAGTTATGCTTAATACTAGATGACTCTATACAATATTTCCTAGCATATTAATTTATATTCTCAAAGCACTACATACCAAGCTCTTGAAAAAATTGTATAATATCCAAGACTTGATATTGTGACCTTTGATATTGATAAGACAGGCTCGTGAAAACACTTGGAGTTATTTAGTCCTGTGTCAATGACCTATTGCGGAGATTTCTCCATTGCACATCAGGTCACTCGCTCTAAATGGTGACAGATATTTAGGGTTCCTCAAGCGCAAACAAGAAAGAGAGAGAAAAGGGGAATGAGAATTTATCGTGAAAGTGATTACAACAATTGTGGTTCCTTAAATAATAAATAAATAAATATTCCACAACATTCTACACAACGCTATCTAGACCCACGGTAAGCTTTTCTAGCTTGTGTTATGGAATCTAGAATGCGGATAAACATACTTACCTATATACTCTTTTTTTTTGTATATACATACATATTATACATAGAAACACCCAGACCAATGCAAATAGCCATATTCGTGTATACAAATATTTGCACTGAGCGGGAATCGAACCCGCGCCTCCTGCGTGGCAGTCGCGTGCACTACCGCCACGTCACAGAGGCGAGAATATCGAGGTTCAGTCAAATCCGCTGTTAGACTAGTGGATCCTGGATACGGAGGTGAAGGAATCCCTCTCAACCTATAAGGAACATTGAGGGATGAGAAAATAATGAGAATCACTTGAAAGTTGTTACAAAAATTGTTGTAAATAAATCAAAATAAAATTCAGATCTAATTACCTCAAATATCAATCATATCTCACCCAAATACATTCCGAGAAAATCAATTAAAACCAGATTAATCACAAAATTACCACAGGCGGAACCGAACCTCGGACATTAAAATGCCACACGGAGCCACTTTTTGCCACCAGTAGAAGTTTAAGGGTCACTACGTGGGTGGGCTAAAGGAAATCATTGTGACCTAGTTAAGTATCATCGATGTCTGAAGGTGAAATTACTTGATATTTATGGCATATTTTACAATATTTATTATAACAATTACGTCCGGATTTGTAACAAAAATACATGTCCATGCGTGACCTTGATTTTTGTAATACATTTTAAAATTACATTGTAAGATAGAAGGAAGTAAACGCTGTGTTCAAAATATGGAGGAAATCCTTTTTGTACTTTCTATTGTGTGTAATAACATAATCCCCGAAGAGGTAGGCAGAGGAATGAAAGTACCTAATGTTATCATTACTGAATGACCTTCAAAACTTCACCAACTCACTAAAAATATAATAATACTAGCTTTTGCCCGCAGCTCCGCCCGTGTGGATGTCGGTAATCGCGACAAAACATAGCCTATGTAAAGGGCATCAAGGTCTAATCTACCCCTATACCAAATTTCATCAAAATCGGTGCAGTGTTTTAGGCGTGAAAGCGTAACATACAGACAGACAGACAGACAGTTACTTTCGCATTTATAATATTAATATGGATATTCCCGATGTAAGATGGATAAATATTATCCTATCCTTAAAAATACTGAACGGATCTGGCCGAAATTTGGTATAAGTATAAATTACAGTTTGGAGTAACACTGGCTACTTTTTAACCCAGGAATAGGATCCCATAGCTAGCGGGAACGGGACCAAAATTCTGCCCGGGCATCTGCTAGTAAATAATATTTATATAAACATAAGTATTAACGAGACCTTTATAGACGGATATAAAGGGAACGGAAATTCGAAATGATTCTGGTGTGGCTCAATAGTTCAGTTGGAAGAGCATTCCCCCTGTAAGGGAAAGGTCGTGGGTTCAAGTGCCACTTGAGCATTTCAATTTTCCCGATGTAATCGAATATTTAATAAACGTTTAAGTTTAGCCAATAATTTTATCTAAGTTAACCTGCAAGCAAACCACATTCGTACCAGATATGCACATTACCGGCATTATGCTAAGCCTCGTGCGACTTTAACATATAAAATAATAAGAACTTCGACCGTTATATGAACTGTAATAAACAGGTATTTAGAGCTATTTAAAGAAAATTATTTATAGCGAAGCATAAATACATAACACTAATACTGAAATATTAAGGCTTTTGCTCTTGAAATTTTAGTATTGGTTAGCAACTGTCGTGATATGCTCATATTTATTGACTGTTATAAATACTATATTATTAGATGTTATTGACTAGCTCTTCCCAAAGCTCTTCTCGTGTAGAATTCGAATGTACTGGTATTTTTTTAATAATTAATACTATAGTTTTACTCAAGTTTAGTGTTTTATTCGTATTCGGTACTCAACAATTGGTTAGAGCTTTCATCCTGTAAGGCAAGTTCCTTACAGGATGAAAGCTCTAACCAATCACTCATATTTTTCAATCTAAATAGATCAGATATGAAATAAAAATACTGTAGTAACGCCTTTAACTTGGTTTAGTTCTACTACTTTGTGTAGAATGTTGTGGAATATTTATTTATTATTTATTATTACTGTCGAATGAACTCGTTGTTTGACAGAGGGTCTAATGGGCACTAAAGTAAAAATGAAATCAAAAATTGAGGGTCCAATTCTAACATGGAGGTCCAATGGAAAATATTTATAGATTAGGTCGAATTTTGAGGGTCCAGCAGGTAGCCTTTCTTGTCACTAAGAAAATTGAAGAATGAATCAGTGTTATGAATAATAAAAATAATAGTACATAGATTGAATTTAATGATGATTTTATTAACTAAGTTACTAAGATATTGAAGAAAATTAATCAGGACGCTAATTAAAAAAGATTAAAAGCCCTTACACAGTTAGTAGGTACCCTAATAGTCTGAACTTGCGACATTTTTCTCTCGGCGGGTTGCGGTTTAATTAGGCGCTGCGTTAAGTGCGTCTGCGCAGTTTCCTGTTTGTTTATCTGTAGATACTAGATAGCGGATTAAATGACTTCAACAAAAAATTGTCACAGGTTTAGTTGAGATTTCAGAATTTATTTTCCTACATAACCTGCAATAAAGGTATATTATTTTTTTATATATATATTTTTTTTAAAGAATATTAGAACCGAAGTTACTAATATTCCTTCTAACCCCTCCAACTAAGCTAAATTGCTTGTGCTAGGAGTGGGTTCACGTCGGTAGTGTAATGGCCAGGATCGAACCCGGGCCGGGAAGTTGATGCCAATTAAAGGGTCTATGAAGCAAGTACGCTAATAAACGAAGTTTAGATATTTTAATTACATGTACCTACATATTATTTCTTGGTGGAGTAGAACCAGCCTATCTCTGCTCGTGGAAGTCCAACTTGCCCAACGTCGCCCTAAAGACAAATATATATAAAGAAAAGAGTTAGATTAGTCCAAATGAGGTCCTGTAGCTTAGTGATCAAAGCATTTTCCTTGTAAGAGCAGGATCGGGTTTGAATCCCGCCTCAACCGATAAAAAATCCTAAGTATATCTTCGAATACCTAGGGAAAAAGAATCTTCTCAGGTGGGACTCGAACCCGCAGTCTTTCCCTTACAGGGGGAATGCCTGACCAATTCGGCTAATGAATTTAAAAAAAAAAACCCATCTTATACGTCTTTAATTTTATTCAATTTGAATAGTTAGCATACTTATGGTACATTTGACCAAACGCGAGTAACGTTTATTCCTAGAATAAACAGGCAATATCACCTACATATTGGCTGTTTATTCTAGCAATAAACTTTACTCGCGTTTGATCGAACGGGTACCGGCCCCTAATGCTTTAAAATATGGATCTTTCATCAACTCGCGGGCGTCAAACTCGCGGACATTGAACATTTCGTATGTTCCTCAATGCCAGGAATGATAAAGACCGTATGAAATGGAGGAGGAAAAGCCGAAAGGTGAATTCCAGGCTCAGAGTCTTAGATGCAATCTAAACACTGTGAAGATGATAATGACCAAATTACGAGCACATTACAATATATCAGAACATAAAAACTTATACAAATCCAATAGATTCCGCTCGAAATGTTCTATGTAATTAACACTGAGAAACACCTTCCTTTTTGTGTCCTTTAAGTATTACATCGAAACCTCTCCACTGTCCAATTAAAGGCCCAACCATTGAATAGTTAATGTATTCATAATTATATGTGTTTACTTCTTGAATTAATGTAATCACCGGGTATACAACTATCGTAGGGACCAGTTTAGTTCACACGCGATCATGAATTTATATCAAACGACACCGTGTGGACACGACATGAGTCTTAGTTACTTTTCTAAGCATTTTCTATGCTAACTTTTTTTTATAAATACTTTAAAATTCGAAAACATCGGGAAAATGAAATGCTTAAGTGGGACTTGTAGGGGTTTCCCTTATAGGAGGAATGCTCTTCCAACTGAGCCATTGAGCCACACCTCAAATTCCTCTAATCACTTCAAATTTCCCTTCTCTTTTTCTTACTCTCTTTGTCTTTAAGGGCGACGGTGGAGCCATCTACCAACATTCTAATCCTATCTAGCCTAATCAAATCAAATCAAATCAAAATCTTTATTTGCTTCGAATATGGTTACATTAATTTGCAGGTCTTAAAAACTAGCGGGTACAGCATATTCTGCTCCGTAGAGCGTGCAAACTTTAATGTCAATAAATCAATAAATATTGTCAGAACTAATAGGTACATAACGAATTGCTTGTATCAGTATAATTTTAAAATAATGTCAAATCTTCAATATAATAATGTCAAATCTATGAATTTTTATCATCTAGGTATTCTTTTACACTATAATACATTTTGTACAGCAAAAAGTCATGTAGATGGTATTCATAGTACCGGTTGAACCAATCCACATTTTTGATTAGCAGGTAATAAATGTATCAGCGTTAAGATAACCTTTGTATATTTGGACCATTAACTTGACAGTTTTGTTGCAATCTGAGGCGATTTTAATGGGTTGGTGTTCCTATTTGAATTTTATTCTAATCACATGCAATTAGCTTACGGTGTTCCTAAAATTAAATAAATTAATAGATATAGTGCTAATCTTATCTTTTAAGACAAAAAATTAGAGCACATCGTGTCGGTGAAGTGTCGTGTAGAGTAAATATTCATTTATAAATAGTGTCGCATGGGGTGAGCCACTCTATTGCGTTCTGCACTATTAATAATCTCTGATTATTATTGCATTAATTATTGTGAAAATGAACATGTTTTACAAACTTAATTGTGTTTACTTACAATAAATACCGTCATTTACTTGGCTCTTATTTCTCCGAAATCCAGTGACAAAAGCTCAGTTGTTTGAGCATTGTTTGACCTTTTAAATCAATTTCTTGTTATTGATTAATGATGATCATTGTCGTCGCGTGACAATCAAACAGATAAAATAAAATAAAAATGTGTTCAGAATCGTATATGTAATAAGTATTTTTGTAAATAACTACAATGTACAGTCATCACCACAATTCTACTAACACACCATTAGAATTATATAATAGTAATACACACATACAATTGGCCGCTAATCGAAGCTCTCAGTTTAATTTATAAGTTATTTCCAAAGTGACAATTAAGTGGTTCGATTTCCGTTAGAAAAGGGTATGGATTATATAAATTAGGTGCGTTGATCACTTCGACTGGCTCAGATTTATCTGTCGGTCGGTAGAAATAAGCTCTGTGCGTGTATACATGATCTCTTTTAATGTATAATTCATGATAATTTTGTTTAAGAAGGTGTCTCGACGCTTGTTTCCGTTCGAAGTTCGAAAAAGTCACGTTATTATTCATTCCAATTCGATTAAACACATGATTTATTAATTGTAGAAGCACAAAAGTTTAAAAGCGGGATAATGAGTTCAGTGAACGGAATATTCAGCGCTTATATCTTTTGAATGAAGTCTGTAATAACGTTATTACGTGACATACATAAAAAATAAGGAGTGTTTGGAATTTGATGAAAAATTTTCGCAACTAAAGCCAACTTCACCTGTGAAATTCTTCTTTGGGGATATCAGACGGCAGGATAATTAGGACATATAAGCCAAATCATCATAATCACCATCCTCGAAATTCCTTTGGCTTTGGTTTGACCAGTAAGGATAGGGAGGCAAACGAGCAGACGGATCGCCTGATGGTAAGCGATCACCGCCGCCCATGGACACCCGCAAAACCAGAGGAGTCACAAGTGCGTTGCCTTCCTTTCAATAGTACGCTCTTTTCTTGAAGGTTTGAAGGTCGTATTGCGTTTTGTAGTAGTATTACTTTTAGTAAAATAAATGATAATGTATGAAGGAATATGAACCACACTGAACCCTATATCCAATAGTAATAAATCATTTTAGTTATAGAGGAAAGTTTACTGCAATAGTCTAGCTCCTATGACGAGAGAAATGTGGGAGGCTCCCTCGAGCCGGAAACCACATACCGAAGCTGCCACACCATACTAAAATAGATAAAGTCTAAGGGACAAAGTGAACGTTTCTATAGAAAATCATTCGGAACAGTGCTTTTCCTAAGTTTTATGCGAATGGAAAGTTGGTGGTTAAAGAGCAATAACTCTGTGTGAAATACTATTGTTGGTTCATTTCCTCAACATTGTAGGATCTGAGTTACGTGTCGCAACATGGACGTTTGAGATTATAGGTTGTGGAGTACATCTGTGAAAGAAAGTTGCAACCCAATGAACATTTTAGGGTAAAAACAGCAATATACGAAGTTTTTTTTAGTTGCGTAATAATAAAGCTAATTTTAGCAAATATCATTTAATTACAAATGATATTTGTTAAAATTAGCTTTAATTTTGAGTTATTTTATAATAAAAAAAAATATTGACACAGCGCAATCCTAATTCCAACTTTTTTTTAAAGAATCTTAAACCGAAGTTACTAATATTCCCTCTAGCTAAGCTAAATTGCTTGCGTAAGGAGGAGGTGAACCTCCTCCTTACGCAAGCTATTTAGCTTAGCGTGAACGTCAGTAGTGTAATGGCCAGGATTCGAACCTGAGACCTCTCGATCGTAAACTCCTTAACCACTAAGCTACCGCTAATTGGCATTGATGGATGAAGGCTGAACATCCCCTAGCCAGATTATAGACTAACGACCTGAAAAAAGTGGCCTGAATAGACTGGTGCTCTATGGGAGAAGCTTATTTCCAGCAGTGGAAAGCGGTGGGCTAATTGATTGATTAATTGACGATGTTTCATTCCAGCCTAATATTTAGCCTGTTTGATATCTGTAATAGAAGTTTCTCCTTTTAAGTCAAAGCAATACCCTACTTTGCTATTTTTAAGGACTAAGTGGTCCGAAACATCGCAATAAAAAGTTCTAGCTGCTCCAGATGTTCATTATAGACTGTAAAAACCGTATCGCACTTAATTGTTTATCAATTTATTGAAAAAAAAAGTTACGAGCTACCAACACTCGTACAATTACAATATACATAATAAAAACTGATAAAAGGGGCCATCTTTAATTCACATCTGTTCTAATACTGAGTAGCGTGTTTGGTATCTTATACGACAAATATTAAAGTCCAATTTCTATGGTAATCATTGTTTATTTAGCTTCCTAGCAACGAAATATATTCTAGTTGTAAAAAGTTTTAAATTAAAAACACTACGGAATCTTTGAACCGATGACAACGACCTCAAATAAATACTTCTATCTTCGGTTTTACTACTTGATTGGACTAGTTGGACCCATAAGTGTTACATATGCATATGAATTGCAGTTCTTATTGTGATGGAAACAACCATATCATATTACATAGCAATCGTTCCACTTTTCCGAAATGTTTTTTGATATTTCATTTCATTTTGTAGTTTTAACTAAAGGTATAAAATATTGGAGATCATTTGTATCAAATATCTAGTTGATTTCGAAGTGTTTATAAATGTTTCAAAACGCTTTTATTTACATTTTTATAGGTATGTTATGATGGTGGTGTTCTGTTATAGTGTAGAAATGAAAACATAGGGCGTGTCCACATGATAAAAGGTTGCTTAAATTTATTTAGTGAGACTTATGTTTCAGAATTTAAAGGAAAAGGTGGCGATTTCTGTTTCTGAAACAGCAAAACTGATCAATTAGTGTGAGGCAATAAACGTTACCTACAACTTACTGAAATGCAGACTGAGAGCACTATCACTTCTTAAAACAAAGAATGGAAAAAAAAACATACATTTCTTGTAAAGTGAACAACGGCAATACCCTTTTAAAAAGACCTCATGTCAGACATGCCATTACTTTAAACGAATTCATTAAAAATAATCAATCAATTTACCTTATCTTAAATATTTTATTTTATACATTAAATTAAAAAAAAAAGTAAAAATGCGAATAAAATCTACAAAATCATTGACACAACTTTTTTATACGTTTGCTCCTAACAAAACATACAAATACCTATGCCGATGGTCTTTAGCCACAATCTGATAACATCTTCGAGAAAATTATCCAACTCTTTATTATGCAAAGGTGTGAATACACTTTCATTAAACACTAAAACCATTACATAAGTAAGTTTAAATGACTCAACAGTCGTTATTAGAAATACATATAGATAGTTTAAACTACTTTCAGTAAGTAACAGTGACCTGAGCAACATAGGTTTAACTTAGAAAGTGGACAGGGGGCAGTTGGGGTCAGGTGAATCTTCATTAGGGCACACTGTCGCCCTCTGTGTAATTAGCTGTTAGAGTGTTCAACTTTCAACGACTAGTATTAAGATAAGTAAATAACGTTAAGTGTTATTTGTGCGTACTTAAAGCATGTTTTCTAATGTTTCTTAGCGTTTTCTTAGATGTTTATAGTATTTCTCCTGGTGCCTATTTTTCTAATTCTAGAACCCACAATATAAGCTTCATAAGCTATTTAAATGAATTTTTTATAGCATTTATTATGATAATTTTAAAAAGCGAATACATCGGGAAAAATGAAATGCTTAAGTGGGACTTGAACCCACGAACTTTCCCTTACAGGGTAAATGCTCTTCCAATATGGGTTCAAGTCCCACTTAAGCATTTAATTTTTCCCGATTTATTCAAATTTATAAGCTATGTTTACTTTGAGTCTAAATAGCACTGTATTAAATTTCATAAACACTCAAAATGACGATTTCTCTAGCGAAAATATTGACTATTTTATCGAAAAAAACAGTTTCTGACAGATGATCCTTAAGAACCAAAAGTTCAATAATCTATTTCACAAAACGTAAAAATTCCAAGAGATCAGTATCAAATTACAGCTAGACGTCATAAGACATCAAAAAAGAGTAAAATCAATACTTACTAAGGTAGTTAGTAAACCTTTCAACAGAAACCCGATCTCTTTTTAACAGCAATAGTGATGTGACAATAGAAACAAATATTTTATGACAAACTATAAAAAGTTGCCCATCAAACATTTTCTTACGAATTTAGTGCCGCCATATAAAAATACTGGTGCTATTCCAACCGTAACGTCTTATTTTAGCATTTATCTTTAAACGAATCTAGAAAACATATCGCCAATGAAGTAGTAATTGCCCATAACATGTATTCATTAAGAATCTTGGTCTATTTCAACAACTGAACCTAAGGCAGTAAAGATTGTAAGATAACCGCCAGGAATTTTATTTTTTACTTTATCGGGATGACGTTTTATATAAAATTTTAGTTGAATTTTATTGTCGGACGTATAGCTGCAACCAAATGTATCTAATTAAGGGGCACATTACAAATAATGATATTAATATGTTGATTTTGATAATTCACTTAACATGTTTCGTTAGGTGTGTTTTTTATCTTATTGATTTCGTAAAATGTTGATATAAGAAATTTTATTGTATGAAACTTATAAGAGTTTGATCAATTAGATATCTTCTTACTACTCTTTTTATCACTGTCAATAAGAAAAATACTAATATAATGAAAATAAAAATCAAAAAGTTGTTAATTAAGGCTGAAACTTTATGAATGATAAAAAATAAAATAAAGATTTTTTTCAAAACCATCGAAGGACATTTAGAGACCTAAAAGTAGCAAAAGATATTAAAAACAAAATTGAACAGTTAGGTAATAGTAAAAGCAGAATGCAAATAAGCAAAAATATAAAGCTGTGAAGCTGGACGTTTCGGATAATATTTGTTATCCGTATTGATACTTTTTGTTTTCACAACTTTCAAGGTGACAGAATATAGCTATATAGCTAACTTAAAGAATAAAATAAAAAAAGACCTGGAACTCCCTGCCAGCTCACGTGTTTCCTTCTTCCTACAGTCCCGGGTCCTTTAAGCGGGGCGTGAAAAGGCATCTAATGAGGCCGTCAAGCTGAGTGCCACCACTGTTAACATGGTAAATGTTTACGATGGTGACCCTCTTTCCGAGACTTTGCCTTTAGCTTAACATCAGGCGAGGTGAAGTCAAATTGACGTGTCCTGTATAAAAAATATAATAATATAACTAACAAACAAAACTAGATTACAGCAGAATTTATATGATTATAACACACAGTAGCATCACTTATTTTGTTTAATTCCACAAACAAATTCAACAATATACAAAACTATGCTAACATATATACTAACTGTACAATATTTACAAAAAAATACACTCTTGCTTGGAGAAAAGCGTAAGTAGAAAAACACTAATCTATCGAATTTACGAGTGACACAAAATATTCACAAATATCGTATAGGAATATTTTCTTACATACTTGTCATATCTATAATATATTACATTACTGGCCGTGAATGCATAAACGTAGGTGTACACTCTAAAAATCGAGCATTGATCGTTACACTAAAATGTCAAGCATCTGTGACATTACCGTTTAAATATTTTATGTTAACTTTTTACTTACTAAGTTTGTGTCGTAATATTTAAGTAGAATCTTCAATTATAATCATTATACTATATCATTTACATTTCCCACACACCGCCACGTGGTTCCCGGCAATCCTGGCAGAGTAGAATTTGGGCCAAAATACACTAAATAAGGTGAATCATTTGAATTCAATTCTTATAGCACTTATCATGCTAACTTTTTAAGTTCGAAATACATCGGGAAAAAGAAGTGCTCAAGTGGGAGTTGAACCCACGAGATTTCCCTTACAGGGGGAATGCTCTTCCAACTTAGCTATTGAGACACACCTGAATCACTTCAAATTTCCCTTCTCTTTATATCCGTCTTTAAGTAGAAAATCATTCATTGGATCCAACAGTTCGTAACAAAGTTCGTAGATGGCTCCACCGTCGCCCTTAAAGACGGATGTAAAGTGAAGGAATATTTAAAGTGAATTAGTTTATGAAACTTTCAGGATTTCATCACACACAGTACCCTTCAGGAACCTTTCGAATATAACATTTTCAAAAGGAAGGAAGGGCGTACATTGTATATGTTGTTTCTGCCTACCCCGGAATGTAATAATGTATGTATGTAATTGTCACAAGTTACAATGAAAACTTAGCTACAGGTAACTTGTTCTTAATAAATAAGATGAAAACAGAACAACAAATCGATGATCTTAAAGACCACTTGAGTTAATTTATTATCATTAAAGTCATTAATCTACACGTTTAAGGTAGTCAACGACATAAATACATGAACAAAAGGAAACTAAGGCTCATAGGCTGATATAAACATCATCGTACCTAACTTCAATAAGGGTAAAGTCATAAATAGTAGTAAAATTAACATGAAATTACAATTTATAAGTAAGTCTTCGCTGCGAGCGATCGCATGCGGCTTCGACAAAAATGCGCAGAATGTGTGGACTCGTTTGTTGAAGACTAATGTTATGTTTGATCTAGATGAGGTTTATGGTAGCTTGGGTTCTGTAGTAGAACCTATTGCTGCAGAACCCAAGTTAATATAAACCTCATTTAGACTAATGGTGGCGAGGGCTATTTTGAAATTTATATTTTTTAACGGAAATAATAATGCTAATTGAAATCATTACTAAAAAGCTGCAAATAAAGGTGTAATAATACATACGTACGCAATACAACGTATTGTACCAAGTGGAGCAATACGTTGTGCGTATTGAATAAGAATCAGGCAGTAAATAATTACTGAGTCTTATACTATACATAATAGTAATATAAGTATAACATTATTAATTTTGTAAAAAAAAATATAAATGTATAAAATATTGTTAGTATAAATATGTCTCCATAAGTATAATATTAAAGATGTTTAAATTAAAATCCCATTATATTATGAGACCTAGTATGGTGGAACAATATCCATACTAATATTATAAATGCGAAAGTAACTCTGTCTGCCTGTCTGTCTGTCTGTCTGTATGTTACGCTTTCACGCCTCAACCACTGAACCGATTTTGATGAAATTTGGTATAGGGATAGGTTAGACCTTGAGAAAGGACATAGGCTATGTTTCGTCGCGATAACCGATATACATGTGGGCGGAGCCGCGGGCAAAAGCTAGTTATTATAATAAATAGGTAATGATATTTAAAATTTATGATACTAAGAATCAAAATTCACTATACCAATCAGATAAATCTTGGGCTCAGCATACTTCAATCCGATAGATCGATATACTGGGTAGACATATGACGTGAAACACCTATATGCTGTCTAATGGCATCCTTCTCCGAAGCAGCCAAGATGGTATTATAGTTGAAACTAGAAAACGCAAAACCACTTTGTTCACTTTCAATCGCAAGAATTTAAAAAATGAACCATGACATCTGACCGCAAAAAAAAATCGAACGAGTATATTCTAAAATCAAATCAAAAATGTTCTACACCGGTATTCTAACACCTATAAAATTAGTATTCCAAAAGTCTTAAATCTCAACTCTTAGTCATTTGATTTTAATCCTTACGTACATTAGCAATAAAAGTTATATATTTGCTTTAATTGTACATAAAAATCATATATTTGGCGGTATTGGGCCAATTTATGGTGAGGTGGGCGACTTATTTAACGCAAATTAAAGTTAATGTTACATATTTTATTAATATATCGCTAATATACTCGTACTCATAATTTAATGGTGCTTGCTTTAACTTGTTAACTGCTTAAATCTGATATTCCGATTAGGGAAGTATTTTAGCATTAAGTATAACGGTCTCGGTGATAAGTGGTTTGATTTTAGTGGTACTAGTGATAAAACTAAGTCACTGAATAGTGTAAAAAACTGCGAAAATCTTAAATAATAGCATTCTTTTTTATGTATTTTTAAGGTTAATGATTTTTTGTGCGTATATTTTCGTTAATGTATTGATGAGATTAGTGAAATAAAATAATTTAATCATATTGGTCGCACACACTTATGTTATCTAGAATTCACATTCATTTACATTCAAAATGCCTGGTTTATAATACAGCAGGTAGAACTATTGAAAAGAGTCAGTCAATTAATTCACACTACGTTTTTCTATCACCAAAAGAATTTTGAATTTTAAACAAAATTTTTCCTTTCTTAAAGGACAACCCCTAACTCTCATACAATCTTGGGCCCGCATGTACAGGGTTGAAAATTAGGCAATATTTAGACCATCTAAGGACATTTTGTTTGCCTAATTTTCACGACGATTCACAATGGCCAAGTTTGTTAAATCGAGCATTGTTCATAGGTTTTTAGGTTATGTTGTAATACATAATGCGGTCAAACAGCGTCTTATGTTGTGTTGTGTGTGATAGCTACACAAGTTATTCGCGTATCGCTTTTATTTGTAAGTAGGTTAGCAGGTTTTATTAGTATAGAAAAGGGCAGGTCATTAATATTTTTAGTCATTAATGTGGAATGGTCAACTATATATGCTAAATAATAAAACTGATATGTCAAAGCAAAGACATGCTTTAGCTACTTTATTGTTGCACGATGTTAAACCTTATACTTTTATTTGTAAGTAGGTTAGCAGGTTTTATTAGTATAGAAAAGGGCAGGTCATTAATATTTTTACTCATTAATGTGGAATGGTCAACTATATATGCTAAATAATAAAACTGATATGTCAAAGCAAAGACATGCTTTAGCTACTTTATTGTTGCACGATGTTAAACCTTATAGTTTTATGATATGCAACTGACATTTACTCTAAAGGTGGTAAAGCAATCCTTCCCTACCCTCACTTCAGACGGCAACATCTGAGTGACATCCTTTTGCTACGGTTACCACTTTCCACAAGGCTGTATACATACTTGTTTGCTGTAGTAATATAGAATTCATTATATAAGTAGGTAATAAAATAAAACAACATTATTTTAAAGATTACTATATTTTAAAAAAGTATTTTAATCTCTATCCCGCGTATCTCCCTATTTGGCTTTAGAAATGCTTTCACTAGGACTTAGGCTTTCCTCCCCTTTTTAAGCATCATCATAGTTTATTAAAATATTGTCTGAAACTGTGCAGGAGGTGTTATATTGCCTGAAACCGTGCCCAACCGTGATACCATATTACACTCATTATGTGGGCACAGCACCCGACTGTTCTCTTACCTACAATACAATTACAGCAATGCTGTAATATAGCATTCCTACCGCTCAAAGAACTGTCAACTAATATATATACGTAATAAGTTCTACTACTTATATTCCTGGACTTTATTTTTCCTCTTAATAACCAAGTCGTTTGAGATATTGACAGTTCTTGTAGGAGGTCTCTATCCACCTCTCCGCACACTTCAATGACATACAGAATACACACTTGTCTGTGCCCCACTGGTGATTGTGCTGGTCTGTTCATCCAAACATGCACATTGAGCTTGAATCCAGCAAGATTCGCAAATGATTGCACACCTTAAACAGAGATCATGTTATAAGCACTGAATATTCCATTAGTCATATAGGCTAGTTCTTCATGAACGTTACACATATCAGTCAAAATACATTGTCATATACAAAAGTTGACATAATTTTCTACGGGATTAGGTAGACTCGTAGTAATTTCTATTCTATAGCAGCTATCACACAGCTTGTTAACGTTAATTATAATAACAATTTCAAAAGAGCGAGAAATAACGAAAAGGTATAGTAAGCTTCAGAGAACAGGAACCCCCCTTGATAATAGTTTTATCCTCAAGGGGGGTTCCTTTTCTCTGAAGCTTACTGTACTTACTATTTGTGGTGCGACCCATTCACGTATACAAGCTAGTATCACTGCATCGTTCAATAAATGTCTGCCTATAATATTGCACCGATCGGTAGCGATTCCACAATTCACACAGAGACTCATTGTGATAGCTTTCAGCCGATGTGGTAAAGTCTAGTCCAGTTTTAAAGCCAAGGTCAACAAGTGTATCAAATAACGGTGTCCGGTAATCAAGCAAGGGTCAATTAGTTCGAAAATCATATACAATTCACAGAGTAAAAGCAGCAAAACACAATGATCTCAAAGCGAATGCGACATTTTCAATGACAGGAATGAAAATCAGTGAAAATGACATATGATGTTACAGATTATTATGAATTCTAAATGATCGATTATTTACATAGACTTTCAATACACTACGATTATTTACAATCGATATTTTGACTTCCATTATGAAGGAGACAGGTGTCTTTCTGATTAGTAAACTGAATAACGAAAATAAAGATGCTACATAGATATTTTGAAATTATTTAATAAAGCCACGAATTTTAAATTCATAGTTATTAGTTATCGATTCGATTTCATAATCGAATCGATAAAGCAAGTATAATCATAGCGCATTTACGAAGATCGGATTAAGTATTACATTCAACGTTTACGAAGCTTGTTGATTAATGAAAATCACATTTTTAAACTTTTGTCGCACTTGGCCATTGCTGATTGTAATGAAATCTTAACAAAATTATAACACAAAATAGACGAATTTTTTGAGGTAGGTTTGATGTCTGTGCAATCGGGCCCAAAATGGGGTATCTCCTTTTAATTGTCATGTGACCAAACCGCGATTGTGTTGAGATAAGACTTAAACTGTAGCAATACGTTGTTGTATTTTTTAATGAGCATAATACCTATTTTCAGTTAATTCATAATTCGATCGATTCAAGGTAACGAGAATCTTGGCCTTCAGGTTCACCTATCCTTCCTTACTCAGTGCTTGCCGATTCCTCGAATCATATTAGCATGTATATTATTTTTATTTAAATATACATACATCAAATATTCAAATTAGGCTATGATCACATTATTGAGATTATTCTGCCACTTTATTCGAAATAAACGATCTAGATACCACACAATTTTAATTAGACCTACAAATCTTGACAAGTATCAATAAAATTTTATGCGTACGTTCCATCAACACATTATCAAATAAATGTAATGGCAAAATAATTGTAACTACGAAACGATAATTTATCTATTTCCTTTTACACTTACAAAGCATGTTGAGTAAAGAATTTGTTCGATAGGCTAATGAACCAGTTTTTAAAGATAAGTCTAAATTGAGATGATTTTTTTTGAAGAAAAAATAGATGGCTCATAATATGAGTCATGCTTTATTACTAACGAATTAAAATTCTTGTTAATGTGAAGAAATAAATATTTTGATGTTATTGATTATAGGATCACACGTTAAGAAGGCTACAAGCATTTTATACACGAATAAACGTCAGTGGTCTGATTAAGTGAAATGATGTTATGCGATGTCAATAAAATCAAATCTGATGAGGCGGTCAAGCTGAATGCCATCATTATGACCTTGTTGGTGTCTATAATGGTGAGCCTCTTTTCAGAGACTTTACCCTTAGGCGTTACAGTTAGGCGTACCAGGTGAGGTGAAATTATTTTAATTTGTACTATATAAAAACAAATATCAATGGAAAGAGTAGGAGAGCGGACCCTGGGCTCCAAAATTTAAGCTTTGAAAATCCACGAAAACAAAATTAACAGTATGAGTTTGACAACACTAATGGTTTTTTTTTTATACCACTTAGGTGGCAGACAAGCACACGGCCCACCTGATGGAAAGTGGTTACCGCGGCCTATGGACGTATGCAACACCAGGGGCGTTACACTCGCGCTGCCTATCCCGAAGAAACCTTCTAATGCCCCTCTTGAAGAACCCCATATTGTAGTCGCTTGGGAAAACCATGGCAGGGAGTTCATTCCACAGCTTGAGCGTACGTGGGATGAAGTTCCTTTCATACCGCACGGTGCGCACCGTATTCGGATGCAATGCGTGGGGATGAATTCCCTGTCTAAGGCGAGCGGTACGATGATAGAATGTAGCTGTAGGCATCATGTCAAATAAAATTTATCTGAGCACAAACCATTATGTAGGCGGTAGAAAACACACAGTGAGACAAAATCCCTCCTGAGGTAGAGGGGTTCCACATCGCCTGCGAGTATGGGACTGTCGACGAGCCTCAACGCACGTCTTTGCACCGAGTCGAAAGTGTCACTACACTCTGACATATTATGACCAACGACGTCACACACAACAGTGATGTTACTGGCAATAATTTGCAACTGAGAACAACCCTAGAAGTAAATGCCACTAAACATATATTATTTCTTCTGCAACGCCATCGAGACCTGTTGATATTTCCGATTTATTTATATACCGTAGATACACCCATGCTCACCGAGCAAAATTGAGCGCGTAACCAATTTATTATCATACTATCATAAATTATTATTTTAATATGATAATAAACCTTTAATACATAATAAACTCGATTAATCTCTAGTAGATCGCCGATAAATAAGGTAATTCATAGTTATTGGCGAGCTCATCCACATATTACCCTTATTACTGCAATAGTGACAACTAATGACCGATTAAATACGAGTTTAAACTGAGGCTAACTAAACAGTAAATATAGGGACATTAACCTTTGCTGTGGATTACTGATTACTATTAGATTACAACCTTCGTTTGCCGAGCATTGGTCTATTAGACCGGCGATATCCGCTTTTTTTTTTCATAGTTATCATAATTATTCCTTCAATTTGCTTCTGATTAATTTCGATACGGGTTCAAAGACAGTTTAACTCTTGTCCGAGTATACCGAATACTGTTGATCCTGGTGTACAGAAATTACAATTGTGGGAACGTGAATGGGATTAGTCGTCCTATTGAAAATAAATTTATAATCATTAATTCATTTGTTTAGTTCATCATGTGTACCTTTTTATACGGGTATAGGTCTGGTGGTATTGTTCTTTTTTTATATAGAACACGTCAATTTGACTTCACCTCGCCTGATGTTAAGCTAAAGGCAAAGTCTCGGAGAGAGGGTCACCATCGCAAACATGTACCATGTTAACAGTGGTGGCACTCAGCTTGACGGCCTCATTAGATGCCTTTTCACGCCCCGCTTAAAGGACCCGAGACTGTAGGAAGAAGTAAACACGTGAGCTGGCAGGGAGTTCCAGGTTTTAGTCATGCGGCAAAGGAATGAGTCACTGAACCGCTTGGTTCTAGCTGGTATACTCTGCACCATATATGGATGGCATCTTAGCCCTGCACGTGTCGTCCCGTGAAGTAAAGGAGAGGGTGGGACTTATTGGAAGAGTTACATATCGTTATATATCTTCGTTATATATATTTTCGTATCATTTTCTTCACCCGAATGCAATTTCGGTTACATCCAAAGCTTATACTCTATAACCAAGGGTCCTTTAACTTACACTATTCCATAATATGATTTGTTTGGTGCCAACCCTGTGAGTAAAGTTTAGCTATATATTGAGAAGAGTAAGTTAATAAGCGTCTCGTCAAATACACCATATTTATATAAAAAAAATAATATCTAAGTATGTTTACCGCATACAAGATTCCACAACACAAGCTAGTTATGCTATGCTTACCATGAGTCTAGATAGCGTTGTGTGAACTGTTGAGAAATATTGGATGTCGGTTATCTTTTTTTTTTTTATATACAGGACACGTCAATATGACTTCACCTCGCCTGATGTTAAGCGAAAGGCAAAGTCTCGGAAAGAGGGTCACCATCGTAAACATTTACCATGTTAACAGTGGTGGCACTCAGCTTGACGGCCTCATTAGATGCCTTTTCACGCCCCGGTTAAAGGACCCGAGACTGTAGGAAGAAGGAAACACGTGAGCTGGCAGGGAATTCCAGGTCTTAGTGGTGCGGCATAGGAATGAATCACTGAAACGCTTGGTTCTAGCAGGTATACTCTGCACCGTACATGGATGGTATCTTAGCCCCGCACGTGTCGTCCTGTGAAGGAAAGGGGAGGGTGGGACTAATTGGAAGAGCTCGTCAGAACATTCACCATAGTAGAGACGGTAGAAAACTGCCAAAGACGCAACATCTCTACGCATCTGCAAAGGCTCGAGGGTGTTCGTGACCTCAGGATTCCCAATAATGCGGACCGCACGTCGCTGCAACCTATCGCGACCAAACATAGCCTCGTCCTTTCTTAAGGTCGAATTCACCCTTATACCAAATTTCATCAAAATCGGTTCAGTGCTTTAGGCGTGAAAGCGCAACATACCTACAGACAGACAGAGTTACTTTCGCATTTATAATATTAGTATGGATTTGTACTGATTTTGCAACGAAATGTAGTGTCATGATCGTGATTCTAATCATAGTCATAACAATCTGTCATATTCCTAAATTCCTAAATAACAAATAAAATGAAAAAGGCATGTAGACTGTCAATGACACATGACAAAATGTGAATTTAATAAAACATTATGGAATATAATATCCTACATTATTTTTTATTCATATAAATAAATAATTAGTTAATTTGAAATTCTCCACTGTCTAATATTGTAGGTTATTTATTAACATTTGGTAAATGTCGATGACTATTGATCTCGTTTTTGATCATCAATATTCGGATATTGACGTCTTTAAGTATAGCTATTAATTTAGTTACATTTTGTGATTTGATAAATTTACTTTTTGATGTGGATTGTGCAGCCGGACGGCAAATAACGAGATTATTATGCCATTGCCATTACACTATATGTACCTATCTAAGTATTATATCCGACTTTTGATGTTCCTTTGTTAATTTTTCTGTCTCGTTTAATTTGATCATTTACGTAATTTTTTTGTCAATAAGTATAATTAAACATATTTCACTATAACCAAAGTAAAAACTACATACATCCAATAAATACTCGTACTTTTCATGTTCTGAGACTGAATCGCGACATTTGCTTACACTTACCTTACACCTACCGACTCAAAACTCACTCTATATAATTATTATTTAAATATTTGACTTCGTAATATAAATCTGACATACCAAAACATTACCATTATTAACATTTAAAAAAACTTTCGTACAATACTTATCTTTAAAACACTCGAACATAAATCAACCCTTTGTCTCAAAAATAATTTATTACTGTACGGTATGAACCAGTTCATAATATTGACTTCTGGTTTGTTCCTCTTTGTTATTTAAGTGCCATAATATTATAATAATAGACAGCATTCTTAAAAAAAACTACTTAACCCTTGCATGCTAATGTTTAGAACGAAAACCAGTTTACGGGTTAAGTGTCATTGTAGAGAATAATTGTATGAATGTAGATCACGGCCGACAGACATTTTAAGGGTTGATAACTGTATTAAAAGAGATTCACGGTCGATTTCCTATGTAGGATAGGGTGTAAAGCTGTGGGGAGATAGGTACTTCAGAAAGTGCCCGATTGTACCGAAATTACGTCTAGTAGGTACTAAAAGTGATTTACCAACAGACCATTTTTAGAAAAAGGTAAATTACGGAACTAAAAAACTAAAGCACAAAATCAATGTAAAAACTCCATGCAAGCACAGTAACTGCGTTTACGAATGAATATCGATAATACAAATAAAACTTGTTACAATAAAATATGTTATAAATAATTATGATTGAATCAATTTATAGCACTAAAATTTTTACTGTTTTTTTTTATTATGCATTGCATAGCACAAATTTATTATAAAATACACAAATCAACTCATCCAATCGAAATATAACTACATGAATATAATATATTTTAGTCTTCTTTAATATCCAGTTACAAAACATTAAAAAATGCAAACAAGCTGCTTCAAATAAAATACTGTATTTTATTTAGTGCATTAATTTCTAAAATTAGTTTTATTTTAATGTGGAGCAAACTGTATCAAATGTTTTACGTTCATCTAGCTTCTTCAAGAATTAAATTAAAATTTATTTTAGGTATTCAACAAAACACTGTATTCGAAATAGAGTAGAAGATATATATTTTTCATTTTATATGTCATTTGTCTTGTTTGGATAAAATATTATATATTTTTATATGTTCTCCTATCGTTCGTTCAATGACATTATCCTTAGATTTTAAACTGAATACATTTATGTATAACTAGCTTTTGCCCGCGGCTCCGCCCGCGTGGATGTCGGTTATCGCGACAAAACATAGCCTATGTCCTTTCTCAAGGTCTAATCTACCCCTATATCAAATTACATCAAAATCGGTTCAGTGGTTAAGGCGTGAAAGCGTAACATACAGACAGACAGACAGACAAACAGAGTTACTTTCGCATTTATAATATTATAAGTATGGATAATATATTAAAATATAAATAACTCCTCAATATCATTTGTGTCTCTGATTTTAATTAACATAGCACTAAGTCGTCATTATAAATATATGAATAACATTTATATAAAATATAATTTATAAATTAAATAGAATATATTATATTACTTTATTATGAGTTTGTCACTAATTAAGATAGTTTAACTAGTGTTTAACTGCTAATTTACATTGATATTAAGTGTAGGAATACCAAGAAGAGAAGTATTTAAGATAATAATAGATACTGAATAGAAATAATAATATTAAAGAATAATAATTGTATAATAATTGATTAGATACTTATTTAAATTTTCTAAACGCAAATCAAAAACTGAGAACATTTTTCCCAGAAACGAGGCAAATAAACAATAAAAGAATTTTGTTGATATTTGATATTTATTAATATTAATCGGTTCAGAAGCTTTCTGATTATAGCGCACTATGTGTTAATATATTGTATACATAAACATATTATAAAAATCAATTTGTCTTTGAACATCATTTGCTTAAAAATTTGAATAAGTCTGTATATTAGTGAAAAATGTATCTTTTTGTATAATTATATGTATTATGTATACTCATTCTCAACTACGGCAGAATGTTTTTTTTTTATTTCAGAATTTGGTTTGACAAATCAGTAATCAGAATAGAAGTAAAAAATTGACAGTTGAAAGTTAGATCCATATCTAGCCTTAGTTGATCCGTGACGAGATCGATACGTGATCAATTTTTCATACTTGCAATAGGTACAACAAATACACAAAGTAAAGCGACGTACAATATTTAGGTGCTTTGTAAAATCGATTGATCACCGTTTGACGTCAATTGGTTACGGATCGTTGTTACTACAGTTTACGGTTTTCGATTGACAAGCTGTTTATCACATTACAGTTGATAAAAAGTCTGTTGGAAATTGGGCATGATAGGATTTTTTAAATGTTGTGTAGGTATTTTATATTTTTTGCAACACTATTTAGCAGTAGAGCTAAAAAATCAACAATATATATTTTTGTTTGAATTGCGTTTTTGTTTTTGTAATAATATTAATCTATTCTAATAATTATCAATTTTAATATTAAGTAGAACAACAAGGAACAATTTATTATTATTATTGTGTATTCAACTTAAAACAAAGCACGAAATATGATCATGTAGGAAACTATAGTTTTGCATATTAATTATAAAGTTTAACACCTCTTATGAAATAAACTCAGACGACGTTGAATATTCATTTTTTATATAATAAACTACTTTTATTAATCACTCATTAAAATTCAAAGTCGATGAACAGAATAGTAAACCCGAAATTATAAATTCTTTTGTTATATTTTATGTGTTTGTTTAAGATAAAATCGTGTCGTTAACATAAATAAAGTTGAAAATAATGTAATCTATAATATTTAATCTATACACAACTGATATTTTAAACAATTTCCATGTTGATGAAACCACCCAGGTCGATTTGTGTAATGAAATCATTCTCTACGTCCAAATATATATGGATATCTAATTAATACGTTATTTTGCATATTTATAACTTTGTCATTGATAAACTAATATCAGTATCAATATTATTGCATCGATTTATGTCAAATGTCATTAACAGTAACCATTATACCTACTAAGATATTGAAAAGTATAACTAAAACGGTATATAATTCTTTACTATGATACTAGATTTTATAAACGTGTTGTGTGAACACAACTGTCACTACTGAAAATATAATATATACTTATATACCTAGGTGAACCCAAGTCCTTGTGAAGTACATTATGATGTAATTATGTCTTCATATGTCATAGAAATTAAATTTCTAAGCCCAGATGACCTACAAACCTGAGGACGGTGAGTTGGCTGCTCAGCGTCTCTTAACAGAAGCAGACCCATGACGATAGCGTGACGTGAGGGATTTACGCGCGCCCCCCCTAAGAAGCAGGATGACACCCGAAAAACCCCCATAGATGCGGAATAGCACCCGAACCACTCCTAGGCGAGGCCGCAATTGTAGCCGTAGGTCTGATAAGAGTCCTGGGACATCCTTCCGAGGGCTTACCTGGGGCTCCCAACCATAGGCTGCTGGGCGTTACCGTGAGGGTTTTTAGTCGGTAGGAGTCCGGCGTAACATCCATTAAGGATTTTCGCTCACGATAAAAAAAAACCACAATGCTCCATATCTTGAACTCAATCAGAAAAGTAAATAATGCAACTATCAATCCTTTGGCCGAATTTATTTGAGAAACCGAAAATAATAGGGTCGCCGTTTGTAACAATTTATTATCTGAACACAATAGGGCACAATGGCATTGTGAGAAGTTTACCAACAGTGTCGCGTGATTACATCCAGTGGTACGGGTAAGTGCTCCCTTTAAAAGAGACGGTGATAATAATATGTCATGAATAGAAGCAAACGTTTATGAGATTAGTTGATATTTTGAAGTGGTTAATGTTTTTTATCAATTAGAGACGTTGATTCTAGAGGTGAATGTTATGTTATCAGTGATAGGAATGATGAAAGCAAAAATATTATGTAAGCAGATGTTGTGCAGTAGTAGTTAGACTTTGATAATTGTAATATTTTCTTAGCAATAGCCTCAACCACCTTGAATAGTACAGGATATTATTTTTCAGTTCTTGTACCTTATGCAATTACCCATTAAAGTAACATTCTAAACCGGAAAAAAGTTCAGTATTCTAGTAGGTACGCATTTTAAGAAATATTTGGCTTCAAGATAATTTTATTGTTAATATGACACCCTGAGTAAAGGTACTGTCTCTGTTGGCATTAAATTTATAAGTTTAGATTGATGGATTTGCTTTGATTTAATCTACCATTTTTGTCAAAGACATTTGATCCTTATAATTTGTCACTATTGATTGAAGCCATAAAAATACAGGATTTAATTTTTGCGGGATTTAGTCGGTTCAATTTCTGGATGTGTCAAGGTTATCGGAAATCGCCGAATGCAGTTTTGTTTCTTTTTAAAAATAAAGGAATGTTTCCATAGAGTGAAATTCTCTATCTCCAGTATTTCGGATACTTCCCCTCCAGGGGGCATGAAATCTTCCACCCTGTTTATTCTAGAATTATTACCCATAATATTGTGCAGAAGACTTTGGAAGGACTTAAGTGATTTTTATAAGAAACCCATCATCAGATTCAACCCAAAATACAGGATCAGATTTGGACTTTAATAAAAAAAAATGATTGAAATCTGTAAGTGTACATGTCGTAAGGAATGACAAACATTAAAAATACCGTATCAAATTGAAAACCTGAGAAACGTTTTATTAGAAGCATCTAACAAGGGGTTTTAAGTTATGACATCATTACTAAAGAACCTCACCACTCATACATCTCACCTGACATAACAACATATCAAACGTTTTAGTTCCAACTTTGTACAAAGAAATAATCATAAATATAACATCCGCAATGGTACAGTTTAGATTGAGTTATCTCTCATTGTGAGTATCGAATCAATCGTGACTGATTCCAATCTGATACAACTCGATGATTTCATGAAGAACCTCGGCTAAGAAGATCTGATTAATGTGCGACTGTTCAATATGGAAAGAACGCAGTCCAAGTTTAATGAAATAGTTTTTGTAGTTGCTTTCGTGAGTTATTCACAAGTAGTTCAGCAAAAAAACCAATTACTAATTTATTTAATGTTTAATTAACAAACAGCTTGTTAACATCTTGTCAGTGCAGCTGTCATAGTTGCACTGAGTGTATTCGATTCAAGATTTTACCCCGTCATTTTGTTCTGAATATAACATAAAAGGAGGTATCTAAAAACTTTTTCACGCGAAATAATCGAAATTTTATTATAGAATACATTTCTATTATAAATATTCACAAAGACGACCAAATCTGTCTTAAACTCTCAAAATCATCATCATTAGTCATTGTTAGAAGTTAAACGTCAATTGAACAAAAACAGACCAAGTCAACAAATTGAATATTCCCACATGCGAAGGTGAAAATCCAAGGGCAAACAGAGGATTGGATTTTGTAATAAATGATCTTATTTCATCTCAAGCCAACATAGCTTTAATAGGAAAGGACATAAAATTCAGTCTGGTTTGTGAAACAGACAGCATCGTTAGCGAAGACAGTAGTGGAGTTTATCGTCACGACAAAGTTTTGTGTGATACAGTAAAAAGGCTAAATCCACATGTGCTCTGAGTGATTAATGATGTAACTACTAAACTATTATCACTGGTAGAGGAAGCGAGACAATTGACAAAGTAAGAATATAACAAAAAGTTGCGCCAAAATAATTTTGCTGTTATAGTTTTCATGCTAAACCTTATTGTGACGGTATAAAGGTGAAATTGTCATACGTATATGATATTTATACGCAAAGTATTGTCAAGAATTTTGATCATATAAAAAAATTGACTAATGATTCTGGTTTGGGATCAAATATTCATGCATTTTTTTCAGCGATCTGACTTGTTTTGTTCCACTTAACGCTTTTTATACTGAGCATCTGTTGATGACATTATTTTTTTATTATGTTTATTTGTGTTTACCGTTGTCCCTTTGTTAAGTTTAATATAATAACGTATACTTTGATCTGTTTCAGGTAAGAATTATTTATAATTAAGCTACACACATTGAAGGTATGTTTCTATAACTTTTTATTTATTTCCAAATAACTTAGTTTCAGTAATTTAGTGGATGCAGGCATAACAAGGAGTTGGTCTTACAAATGAGATCACGGGTTCGAATCCTGGTCATTACACTAGCAACCACTCCTTACACAAGCAGTTTAGTTTAGTCCAGCTAAGTTGGGGGTAAACAGTACTAATAATTAATTTCTACTCTTGAGAAAAAAATATATTTAAGGGTCCCACCTAGTTTGGTACAACTTCTTAAAATACGTATGCATAGTTGTGTTTTTATGTGAGTGACCTAATCTATACCAGTTTGAACTATAAAAAATACTATCATAATTTTTCCTTCTATAAATCAAATCAAGAAGATAAAAATTACTTACAATATAAAAGCAGTTGACTCTGGTACAGCACGTAAGAGTTAGCATTATTATACATCCGCAGCCCAATTACCTTCCTCAGATTTAGTACCATAGGGTACAAGTTCACATTTGTACCATATTTATTGGTGCACTTTTGCACCTAACGCTAACGAACTGGTTGATATCTTGCGTAAATAACGTTGGTTTGTGAAGCTATCTACGCGTAATAACATTGGGTATTTGTACTGAAGATATCATTTTATATTCCTTTTGTTATACTGAAGTTTTGATCAGTTTGACCCGATTATGTTTTGCCAAATAATTTATAGGTTGGTTATTCCTAAATAGTTTATTACGTAACATTTTTTTAGCTTTAATTTAATATTTTTAGTAAGTATTGTATACATAGTAGATAATTTGAATGGATTTTACAGCATTAAGTATGCTAACTATACACTAACTATACCCTAAAGATCGTCCCGCCCGAGAAGTTTCATTTTCCCTATGCATTCGATAGTTATTTAAAATTAACTTTTTTTTTCATTTTTACTTGCTACGATCCTTTCGCTTCTTCGACCGTGTTCCACCTTCATAATCATTTTCATTCTCACACAACACAGCGATTATGGGTACTTAATACCTGGCCTTTCTTTGGAATGATCTGATCCATATACCTACGCCTAGGTCATTGCACTTTTGCATAAATATGACCTACAAAACTACACTATCGTAAAATTTTGAAAAGGATTCTATCGCATCTTTTACGATGCTAAAATTGCAGGATTGCAGTTTCGTGTAGGTTTATGGAAACGTATGTGTACAGTAAAAGGGAAATTACAGCAAGTCGAACTATAAGTATGTTCACAAAACGATAAAACTAAGTGAAACTATTCAACAAACACGTATCTTAGCTATTATTGTACTGATCGTAAAATCGCAATAAAATTCATATTCATTGGTATTTAATTTATTTATATTTATTTTATTATATAATATCTTTTGTCCAAGTGGGTGTTGCTTTATGTTTGTTCAGAATTAATTAAAAATGTTATCTTAAACGGCAACGTTTGCTCAAATTGCTCGCGCTTTTAGTTTTTATGATCACCGCGCGTGATTTTATCGTTGGAGCTGTTGCGATTTAGAAGGAAGATTAATATAGAAGAAAGTTTGCATACTATTTGTTCGAGTAAAATAGCTTCTGTTAGTTTTGTTTGCTTGTTATGTAATAATAAGAAGCAATCGTTTCTACTTTACAGGGATAGGGAAAACTAACGCAGTATGATTTGTCTCTGCTGATAAATTTTACTGATGTGTTTATTATCGCTCTAAACAGCGTATGTGTAAAGGGAGATGAAAATTAGATATAGCAAAGTCCGCAAAATCCTAATCTAAATTCAGAGCATGCCCAGAATGGTGCATCTAAATTATTAAGAAATTCAAATGAATTTGAAGTATATGACACCTTTACGTTTCGTGCAGACTCTTCGTTGTTTTGATTTGTTGAGTAGTTTTATGTATTTAAAGAAAATAATTCCTGCTTCAGTGAAAACTTTGGGATGCAAAGTGTATGTAAATTTGGTCATAAAACACCTGATTAAATTAAAGAAACAATACGACAGACCATTTTTGATACATTATTATGTATTATCACTCCTTCGCAGAATTTGGTATGGTATAATAATAAAAGGAGTGTTTTTTTTTTCAAAACGGGTTTGATTTCGTTTAGTTTTTCAAAAATCTAATGATGAGGTTTTAGATTTCATCAAAATCGGGTTCGTGACTTCTTTGAGCATTTTTCGCTATTCCTTATAGTTTCGGATTTGGTCATCCAAGCCATATCAAATTCACCCTGTATATCTATGGATTTAGGGTAAATTATATGAGGAATTTACTATAAATTTAAGTGAACTTTAATTAATAAACATAGCACGAGGTGACGTGACTATTGCGCGATTTTGAGCCATTGAACTCATTCAACATCATCTTCTATTATTTAATGTTTTGTATTTCGTATATACATAAACATAAATAAATTTTATTACTAGCGCAAAAAAGCATGAAATATAAACACTAAGCAGTATATTCAACAATAAAAGATGTTCGCAGCGCACAACCCGCGATGGTTATGATCCCGATAATGATCTGCGTCAGATTCAGTTTATATTTATCGTAAAATTTGCGATTTACTGCGCTTAACTATTTAATGCTAGAGTGAGTAAACGCCATATTTAGCGCCTAAGCTGTTATCGGGGGCTGGTTTATTGTGTTTAAGGCCATAAAATGTACTACGAGCATGTTGAACTTGCGAATTAAGCGTTGTGATGTGTAATATACCCACAGATTTAGAACAGACTAGATATACCTGAGACCAATTCTGGAAATTTACGGTTTTGTGTGATTTCAAAACTTAAACGCGGCGCCACTTACCGATCCCAATTGTATTGCTAATCCATTCAGAAACCCGTTTGAAATATACATACACTCCTTTTTTTACAAAACAGTCATGCAATTAAGCAGTAGTAGTGACACACATATACTAAACCTACTAATATAATGACAATCCATACTTCCATATCTTATATTATAAAAGCAAAAGTAAGTCTGTCTGGCTGTATGTCACGCTTTCACACCTAAACCACTGATCCGATTTTGATGTAATAATTTGGCATAGGCGTAGATTAGACCTAGAGAAAGGACATAGGCTATGTTTGGATGCGATAACCAACATCCACTTAGGCGGAACTACGGGCGAAAGCTAGTGAACAATAAATTCACAAAATGATAAAATAAAAATTTAAATTCACAAAATACAGTAGTTTAGTAAAAACGTTCAACAGAATTGCCACCATAGTATGAAACATACGTCTATTACAAGCACTGAAACATAAATCAACTGTTATCTCAAAGCATCCAAGCTTTCATTACGAGCAAAGGTCGTTCGCATATTATGTTGAACTACATACACCAACATCCGTGTAATAATGTGTGCAGTTTACGTGAAGCTATATTTACTTCTCTCTTCTACTACTACACTCGCCTGTGTGAAATTCTGAGACGTGAACTGAAGGCCAATTCTCCTAATAAAAATATAATTAAATTTCAATCTCCGTCTGTCAAAATCAAATTAAAATCCAAACACGGGCTTATGAACCATTTTCAAACCGGTACATAATTAGAAAAAAAAAATTGTGAGTATTGGCACTCTTTTCATTGAAACCGTAATCGTTTTTGTCATTTGCGAGTTTGAAATTAGATCGAAGATGAATTTTCAATATATTTTTATTAAGAGAAGCATTCTGGTACCTATTCCCGGGAAAAAGTAGCTTATATAGATACTTTTCCGGAAACGTAATCTATCACTGTACGTTTCATCTAGATCCATTCAGCCGTTTTCACGTGAAAGAGTAACAAATATCCTCACATACAAATAAAACGTGCCTATTTTTTTTATAATATAATAAGTAAGAGCTATTTATAACAACATCCGCGTTATCTGCAGTTAACGTAATGATATATTAATAATAATATGTGAATCATAACACCGTATGATTCAAACGAAAAGGATAAGTGGCGCAAGTGATTCATTACTAGGTTATTAAATGAGTTTGTGAATAATATCATAACAGGTATTCTTCCTCTGGTAGCAGCAATACGATGAGTAGTTTAACTGAACTACTCATGAACATAATACTACAACTGATGAACTCATCTATATACTGCAAGTGTTTCAGTTACATCAGTCCGGTTGTCAAAAAACCAACGATCTATTTGCCACCCATCAGTTGAATTAGTTCGGTTGTCAAAAATAACCAAACTGTTGCCACCCTACTGTCGGTAGCTTAGTGGTTAAGAAGTCGAGAGTCTTACGATCGACAGGTCCCGGGTTTGAACCTGGCCATTATACTACGTGAACCCACTCCTAGCACAAGCAATTAAGCTTACTTGGAGGGGTTAGAGGGAATATTAGTAACTAGCTTTTGCCCGCGGCTCCGCCCGCGTGGATGTCGGTTATCGCAACCAAACATAGCCTATGTCCTTTCTCATGGGTTAGTCTACCCCAATACCAAATTCATCAAAATCGGTTCAATGGTTTAGGCGTGAAAGCGTAACACACAGACAGACAGACAGACAGACTGACAGACAGAGTTACTTTCGCATTTATAATATTAGTATGGAAGTATGGATTTTAGTTCTAATATTCTTACTATAAAAGAAATGAGCTGAGCTATAGCTCGATAAATCTTGGACCTTAATCGCGAGATGTAAAAGACCCTTGTTTTGTGGTAATTGTTTTTTAACCCCCGACACAAAATCGACGGGGTGTTATAAGTTTGACGTGTCTGTGTGTGTGTGTGTGTGTGTGTGTGTGTGTGTGTGTGTGTTTGTCTGTGGCATCGTAGCACCCAAACGGATGAACCGATTTGGATGTAGTTTTTTTATTTGAAAGGTATATTAGTCGGGAGTGTTCTTAGCTATGTTTGGAAAAAATCGGTCTAAGATGGCCGCCGTCACAACATATCGGAATACGAATTTCTTCATAACTCCCTCAATATGGGTATCAAATGAAAGAGCTTGACTAGTAGATCACTTTAAAAAGTATAAAATAAAAATTAAATTAAAAATTTCAAAAACCCCCGTCACAAAAAACACTTCCAAAAAGTTGAAAATAAATGGAGTTTGCCTTTTAACTTTAACGGTTGCCATGTCGGGGGACCTTGAATTGTTCCGATAATATATCGGAGTGCTTAACTAATTAAGGTCCCCCGACATGGCAACCGTTAAAGTTAAAAGGCAAACTCCATTTATTTTCAACTTTTTGGAAGTGTTTTTTGTGACGGGGGTTTTTTAAATTTTTAATTTAATTTTTTAGTAATCTATATTTGGTGAATATGAACTCGTCCATTGCAGCAACACCCTGCACTATCTTCAAAATACATCCAAGAAACATGTCCTGCACGTATATAGCCCATTTTGAGCACATTTTAGGTCCAAGTTATATTAATCGAGCTATACCAATCGATCTCCGATCCGGTAGTTACATAAGTTCTGTTCAAAACATGAAGCTTTTTAATTGATACCTTCTAAAACAGAGATCCGGCGTTACTATGGTCTCCAGGAGAATCAAGTCAAGTCGAATCTAGACAAAAAGTAGGAGAGCGGACCCTTGACTGCAAAGTAAATATCTAGCTACAAGCTACAAATAAATAAAGGGGCTAAAGCTGTCATTATAATGATTATTACTACAGGTAATTAGTAGAGGTTCAGCCTGCTGGTTGACCTACCAATGAACCTGGTGCTAGGACTGCATATTTGTGTAACGGGGCCAGTGCCTACCTGTCTGGTGAATCAACCACATGCAGTACTTTAATCTCAGATAAATTTCTGGCACATAAGTCACAGTGGTATCTACTCATCGTACTTGTCACTGACCGTGGTCGAGTACTTAATAACTCTTTTTTATTGGCGTCGTTGTAATAAGAATTACAACTAAGACGGAAACATATATTTATAATCAGCAAAATTCCCAAGCGTTTTGACTGTAGCGTGTCAAATCGAATCATTTATCAATCCTTAGCTCCCGGCCTAACTTTAGAGTACCACACACAAAGAATACAAATAAAACTTCATTCAATTTTGAACCTTAAAGTTTTTGAGTGTCGTAGAATTTCGTTAAAATTTGTTTGTATTAGGTTTGCACAAGTATTGTTTACTAAGGAATAGTACAGACAGATGCATCGTAAATACTTATTAATGATTTCGTTGAAGCTTAAGTGGATGTGAAGAATTGTTCGTGTATTGCAAGTCATTGTGGATTTTTGATTTTCGAACTAATAGTCGTTTGATTTCATGGTTTTAGACTAAGGGTGTGGTTGATGTGTTTTTATTTGCTTTACAATGTAAAGCTAAAAAAAATTGTTTCATTTTTTATTAGTTTTATTTATATAACAAATGTGTTTGAACTGGACGACCGGTGTAGCAGGGTTTTATAGTCGTGTGTGTAGTAGGTATAGGTAGGCAAATTCCGTTACATGACAAAATATTAGGAAAGACAAATAGTAGAGATCCATATAAAATTTTAGTCCCCCAACAAAGGCTACATCTATATTCCTCAAATGCATACTGTATGGCTATTAAGATATACAATAAACTACCAGTTGATGTGAGAGCGCTACCTACCTAGCACAAAATTTAAAATCAACATGTTCAATTTTTTATTAGATAAATGTTTTTATTCGGTAAGGGAATATATGGATAGCAAATTTAATGTAAATGATATTATATTGACTGATGTAAAATAAATAATTGACTAATGAAATAATACTTAATATTTCTACGCCTATTATGGTAGAATATGTATGACCACCTGTAATAACTTAAAGACCTCGAGGTACCATATTCTTTGAAATAAATCATTCAAATCAAATCAAATCAAATCAAACAGTCAATACCATATTTTTAAAATAAAGTACCAGATTATGGTCCCCGAGAACTTTTGGCTTATACCAATATATAATATAGTAATATGGAATATTGATGTCCATTCCACGAAACACAAGATGTCAAACTCTATGTGCAAAACTTCAACCATTTTTGTGCGATTGAATAAAATATCTTATGACACGTGTTCCCACCCTCGGCATAAAAATTGCCTTACCATCATGATTTTCCGCTACAATTTGAGGCTCTCACCTCCGTAATCCGGGGTCAACTTTCCAGCTCTATTCTACGTTACCATTTTGGGATTGAGATTGTGACCGTGAATGAGTATTAAACAAACAAATATATAGCAAACTAGCTTTTGCCCGCGTTTCCTGGTTCATGGTCTAATCTACCCTTACACCAAATTTCATCAAAATTGGTTTAGTGGTTGAAACATGAAAGCGTAACATACATACAGACAGACAGACAGAAGGACAGACAGACAGAGTTACTTTCGCATTTATAATATTAGTATGGATATCGTATTTTAGTTACAATTTGAACTATTTTGCTAAAGTTATAATATTATCGAGTAACACATATACCAATTATGTTATCTTGTAAAACACAATGATAGCTCCGTTACAAGGCCCGACCACCATGTTTTTCCACTTCGCAGAATATAAAGCGCTTTATTAATTTACAATTAAAATTGTTGAGATAAATTAACAGCTGCTTAAAAGCGATATCTCACTTTTATACATAGGAACTTGTTTACGATTTTTGTATTTGGAACCGGCCAGTTGGTTATACCATTGTAGACGTAGCTTTGGAGAAATATGATATTCTAGGATATACCACATAGCGCTATCTAGATCTTAGATAAATATTTAGATATAATATCAATCAATTAACCTACTGCAATCTACTGCTGGATATAACACTACTCCAAATGTGCACCATTGCATCCGATCTTTCTTCTTGCGCGTCCAGTTCATCCCATTTACATTTTCAGTTTCCATCTTGTTCCATATTGCTAGGAGGCGTCCCACCTTCCATCTTCTAATTCGCAGTCTCTCATCATCATCATCATCATATCAGCCACACATAGGTCTCTCACATACACTTCCAGAATGACCGATCCAAAGCAGCCCGCATCCAGCGCTTCCCGGCGACCTTGATGAGGTCGTCCTTCCACCTGGTTCTTCCTTCCACGTGGTCTCTACTCTGGGATTCGTTTTAGATATACTATATTATTCTGTAAATACATAGACACACCTAATCTGTTAATAGACATTCATACATACACATATTTGAATAGCAAAAGAAAAGGAAATGGGTGATCGTATTATCAGTTCGAATGGAACCACACAGCTGATAATATGCTCTTAGTAAATATATAAGTATACGCATTATCTATTGGCATTTATGTCGTTGAACAAGAAATGAAGTGGTAATTACATAAATATTTATTGCCAAACATAGTGCGTTCGACGACCAATAAATCCGTCCAAAAACTTCCTCGACCAACATGTTAGTACCCTAAACTCCGGCGACCACCAAAGCCGCGACCCAATTGGTCGTTGGTCGTTGGCGACGGATTAGACGCTCGTAAAATGCTCAAACTGCGCGGTGAGCTTTTAATGCGGCTATCTGTTACACCGTACCGTAGCATATTACCTTCAATGAGAAAAAGCAGCACGCTCCCATGTGTGCATGGTTTTAAATTTAATTTATTGAGTACTAGCTTTTTCCCGCGGCTCCGCCCGCGTGGATGTCGGTTATCGCGACCAAACATAGCCTATGTCCTTTGTCATGGTCTAATTTACCCCTATACTAAATTTCATCAAAATCGGTTCAGTAGTTTAGACATGAAAGCGTAACATACAGACAGACAAACAGACAGACAGACAGACAGAGTTACTTTCGCATTTATAATATTAGTATGGATTGTGAAAAACTTGAATGAATTTTACAGCAGTTTAAGTATGCTTACTATACAAATCGAATACATAGGGAAAAATAAATCTTCTCGAGCGGGACTCGAACCCGCAGTCCTTCCCATACCATACTTGACCAATTCGGCTACCGAGACACGCCCGATGTGATTCAAATTTCCCTTCTTTTTATCCGTTCTTACGGCGACGGTGGAGTCATCTATCGATCTGCTTACGAACTATCGGAACCAATGAATGATGTTACGATCAGTTTTAAACTGGTACATACAAACAAAAATGTGTACGGTGTGACAGCCATCCAAAGACATCTCCAACTTGCACCACTAACGTATATTTTATGCGCACATTACAAGCGGTATAGCAGTAAATAGTTACATTTTTATGGCAGCACAAACTGACACAATTACACATATTACAAGTTGTGTCGTAAAATAAATAAATGAAGTGAATCAACTAATTGATTTTGTTTAAATTAAATTAGATGGTTTATAGATGTTTGGGTAATGTGGGAAGCGGATGTTTGAATTTGGTAATGCCATTGTTTGAACAGTTAGTACGTCACTGAACCGCTTTTGGAGATCTATGTTAGTTTAATTTAGAATGCTTTAAATTCCTTTAGGGAAAATTCATATCTCTTAATCTAAAAAAATCAATATTTGTTTGTTTCATTTGCTGTCGAAGCGTTGCTTAGAAAATTTTGTCAACTTATTAATTGTATTTACACGAAGGCCATATAGATATTTATAAAAAACAAATGGAACCGAAGTCACCAATATTCCCTCTAACCACTCCAACTAAGCTAAATTGCTTGTGATAGGGGTTAACGTCGGTAGTGTAATGGACAGGATACGAACCCGGGACCTCTCGATCGTAAGACCGAATCCCTAACCATTAAGCTACCGACGCTTTTACCGTATGCATCCGGCATAAGACCACTCCATGAGCGCGGGCCTGGGGGTGACGGGTGGAGCCGCCTGTCACCCCAGCAGAAGCAGGCCACGGCGGCGACAGCGCGCCTCCCCATTCCGGGGGCGAGTTGGGGACACCGTTGTCCCCCCTCCTGAGGAGGGCCAGACCGTAAGGGATGGCCCTGGGTCATCCGGGGTGCGAGGGATATGTCTTTGACAACCTCACCTCCGGCCTAGCACCAAGACCCACAGTCGGCGTGCGGTTTTAGTCAGTTCGAGTCCGACATAACCTCCCCTTCCGGCTCCGGCAGGGGGGGTATCCGAGGGGATTTCCGCACGGAAAAAAAAAAAAGGCATAAGACCACTATTTTAAGATTTTTGCCATCTGCAAAACTGACCCGTATTGTCTGAACTTCATTCTAGCTTCTTACTATCCAGGGATGTCCAGTCCTTTGACAGATAGAATAGGTACTTACACTACATTTGTATAAGCTTATGAATGTGGTATGGTTGGTTCCTTCATAGTTTCTGATGTAGCTTCATTTTTTGCGTTGAAAGTGGTTTGTAGCAAGACAACTTCATTTAATAATTAATGTTTATTAATACTATTAACATATTATACTTACACAACTTCTCTACATAATTATAAAGTGCCATTATAAACTTTTTTATATTATAGCCAGCCTCTGTGGCGTTCGGGTAGTGAACTCGGCCGCTGCGCAGGAGACGCGGGTTCAATTTCCACTCAGTGCAAATATTTGTATGCATAAATATGGGTATTTGCATTATTATTGATGTTTGTATGGATGTATTAATTATTTATTAACTAACTAATATTGACATTATTATTTGTGATGCTAATTCATTTATAATTTTGTATCAGTATACACTACTGCATTTGTGTGTGTATAGTGAACGAAACTCAGCGAAGACAATTCGAAATTGCACAAGATGTTCGTTTGCGATCAGTAGGGGCATGTAACAGGATCTTATCTCTGCCTATGTCGGAGGAAGCTAAAGCCTCATACAAAATAGTAAATGTAGTCTTAAAATCTAGAAACGATTAGATTAGAATAATTATTGTAATTACTTAGTAGCTTCCTATGAGGGTGACATGGTCACTGCGTGATCAAGCATCTCCTTTTGGTAAACAAAGATTAAAAAAGGCATCGCATAGCTGACATATACTTTACTCTATCAACTGTCAACTGTAACCAACGTTAACAAATGAAATAAAAAAGACTATACGTATGTATTTATAAAAAAAAGGTTTATCAGCATTCTAGATTCATTTACAGATTAAAGACCATCGTTTTAACAATGTTGGTGTCTGTTATTATGACCCTCTTCCATAAAACTATCTTCAGCTTAGCTTAGCTTGTTTTTATGGTTCCATTGATATAAATTCTTTACCAGATGTAAAGACACATCAACGTAACCATAAAAACACACTCCGATAGTTAAAAGTGTCACGTATGATATTCATAATCCACATTAAATTGCATACTAAAACAGTCAATGAACGAAGGAATTTAATAGTCTTGGCAAAACCAGTCTCGGTAGCCTAGTTGGTCAAGGCATTCCTCCTGTAAGGGAAAGATCGCGGGTTCGATTTTCACCTATGTATTCGATATGTATATACAGTAAAATTAATGCTATAAAATTCATTGAAATAAATCCACTTTTTACTGATTCTATCGCGATATATTTGTTTTTATTTACTTCTAAACCCACGTTTCGAACCGCGACACCGCGATCATGGCTGCTGAATAGACGCGGAAACGTCGGTTTAAAAGTAAATAACAACAAATATATCGCGATAGAATCCGTAATAAAAAGTGGTTTTATTTCAATGAGTGACATTTGCTATAAAATTCATTAAAAAATAATAATCTTGGCAATTTACAAATGATACACTAGCCTGCTTCCTCCGGTTTTGTGATGGCTGACTGCCATAATACTGCAACATAAAAAGATGATTCCCTTACATAGTTGTTGTTGTTGTTGTTGACATTGTAATAAGCCAGTTTGTTCATCTATTCATATATGTAGATAAAGAGCAACATGGTGACTGTACTTTCATCAACTGAGCATCTTTGAGACATTTAACATATATATTTACGAATACCAACGGATGGTTAACAGATCGACATCACCTACTTCACTTCTGTTTAAGTTAAGAGAGAAGGCGGTTATATTTTTGATAAGATTTTTATAATTTTTTTCACTTAAATAGGTTATGATTGCGTAGGAATATGTTTATTTTCGATTCGTGTATTGATATTGGCGTTTCTTTTACTGTAAATTTATTCATTAGAGATGTATAAAGATAGAAAATTTGGAAATAAAAGCGAAAATTTAAACAAATATAGTAAAAACATATGCAATGAACATGATCTGAATATTGGAATTGTATTTATCACGGGTTCCAAGCGATAAATAAGAACAAAGGCCGTGCCAGATCGTTTGAGAATAAAGGTTGCACTAAATATCGTATCTTAAGTAGTGATTTTAGTTTAACAAATAATGAAGGCTCACGCGGGCGCCACGTGGCCCTGCAGTCGGTTTCACTACAGTCTAAAAAATGTTTACAACCCCTAAGTAACCGGTACAATGTAGTGGCAAGGACTACGGGGTCAACATTTTACTTTATTCTCAATCCATTTGTACTATGCAGTACTCTTTCATAATAAAACTCTTTAAGTTCATTACTTGGACTCTGTGCTACTGTGGGTTGTTAAAAATAGAATAGTAATCGCATAGCATTCGAATGAGAATATAGGTCTGCTAAATGTCGCTCGTGACTAGAAATTAAATATTAATTTACATGACGGTAAGGGCTTTCAGTTACAAAGTTGAAGAAAGAGATAGAGAATAAAAGAGTGTGTTATAGAAAACGTCTAAAAATGCCGCAGTGGAGTTTTTTTTATCGTGCGAAAAATCCCCACGGATACCACCCCTACGGAGCCGGTGGAGGTGGTTATGTCGGACTCGAACCGACTAAAACGCACGCCGTCTTGGGTCTTTGGTTGCCGGAGTTGAGATTGCCGAAAGCATATCTCTCGCACCCCGACAGACACGCCACTAAGACTTAAAGTTGAGATTTATATTTTTTATATTTCCGTGTTAAATATGTTCTACTACACTACTAAACTGTTACTACACTCGTGCGTGCTGACAAAGAGTGCGAACAAGATAGCACTACTTTAGTATTCCTTTTTTCGGTTGCACTTGCTAGTTCTATACGTTCCGTTTATGTTATTCGTTTAGTCTGAGATTGAATTGATCAAGATTTGATTTTGATTGAGCTTAAATCGATCTCAAGCAACACCGAATAAAACTATCTTATACTCGTTTTTGGCTGCGTGGATGTCGGTTGTCGCGGCCCAACATAGCCAATGTCCTTTCTCAAGGTCTAATCTACCCCTTTACCAAATTTCATCAAAATCTGTTCAGTGGTTTAGGTGTGAAAGCGTAACATAGAGACAGACAGACAGAGTTACTTTCGCATTTATAATATTAGTGTGGATCCTCAATAACATTTACTGAGTAAAATTTGATAATGCAGTTCAACTTTTTTTTATTCATCGCAGAAATCCAGAGTAAATTGTTACGGAAAATTATCACGAATTACTGTTCCAAATCTAGTGGATGACTTTTATGGGGGCCGATTGACCCTCCAACATTAAGAGGAAAGCGTGTAATAAAGCCTCATCGATTCATCTAACGGCTTACTAGTCTTGGACTTTGAATTTCTTACCGTGGTGCTTATATTTTTGATCAGAATATCTTTTCTAGTAAGAGGTGCATATTAAATATCTTTTCAAATATGTTTATTTTTTTTAAATAATCACTTTTCTCTTTTTAAATGTGACTATTCCAAAATTTTGAATTTCGAATCCCCAAAAGTCGACACCGACAATCGATTCAATCGCATGCATTATTCATAATCGCCATCGTTCGTTCCACCGAGTGATAAATTACCAGTAATTGTATCCGAGTATCGCTGTTTCAAGAAAAATCGCCGAGTCATGTAGCGCGCGCGGCTTCACTTATCTGAACGCAGATCTTTATTAATGCCAGGATGGTGCACCTTGTAATTAGATACTTTGCGTAATTATGCACAATGTGTTTGTATTTTCTGTGTTTGTATGAATAGTTTGTACACGGTTGGAATAACTAGAGGTAATTTATTGATTCGTATTTATAGTGGAGCTTCCAGTTTTAGTGTAATTACCTATGTAGCTTGAACAGATATGCGAGTGGAAAAAATATGTGTTTATGTGTGTATTTAAATACCTTTGAGCTATCTGCTAAAGTTGCACTGGTTTTCATTATATCAGATATTATAAAAGTGAGATTTTTCATTTCAAAGTGTTGAATCTATTTATATAAAAATCAATGCCACTTTTCGTTGTAATGTTATAACTCAACAACGCCTTTACCGATTTGGCTAATTTTGGTCTTTTATTATTCGTGGAAGTCCAGGGAAGGTGTGTACGTAGAGAAAACATCGAATAATTGCCGGGAACCGACATCAACGCGGGCGGAGCCGCGGGCAAAAGCTAGTGCAATATAAATATTTCCCCTTGATTTAGTAGTAAATAATTTTAAAGATGTTGATAACGATTCTGATAACACCTACAGCCTGCTAAGCAATCAATGCTTATATTAAGAACATGTACATTTTTAATAGTATTTTTTACCATCTAAGTGGCCCAAATACCACCAAAGTGTCAAGCAATAACACAGCCTACTTGACGGAAAACGGTCACCGAAGCTTCTGGACGTATGCAATTTCATTGGTATCGATAATGTACTCCTAATGATCAAAGTTCGAACCAGATAATTTCGATCGAAAAATTTGAAAAACCCAATGTCTTAGCTGCCTACTAGGCACTATATCAATGATAATAAAACCACCATAATACAATCGAAACTTAAATATTTTGTTAGAATTAAAATCGAGAAAATCAAGACATTGAAATGAATGATCTTACTGAACTTTACGATTTGCATACGATACTACGGAAGCACACAATTCAATCCTACTGCCAACATTGACCTGAGAATTAACCTTTACTTTAGAGATTTAAAAAGTCGAACAGCATTTTGTTCCTGATTGCAATGAAAACGGGATTCTTTTAATACAGATCACCGTATTATTAATTACAGATATGGACAAAAGGCGTCATGAGAGTAACGGGCGCGCAAAACCCATTTACCAATGTCTACCGATATTAAAATCGATTTTCCTGAATCGATCCGGCGAGTAATTGTCGGTAATAATCCGAAATACCGAGCAGAGGTGTCGATGTAAGGAGATATACGGTCCGTTACTTGCAATATGCAGGTGGTCAGTGTAACATCGATATTTTTAAATCGATATACCCACAATGAATTGATGATTCCGCACAATTTGATCGATTGCAGTATATATTTTATTTATTTATTTATTTATTTTATTCTTTATGTACACATAAATTACAATAAATACAATAGTGAAATGAAATGTACAAAGGCGAGCTTAACTCAAAGTTGAGTTTTCTACCAGCAGACCCAGGAGTGCACAGAGGAATTGCAATATGATTGGTAAAGTCTAGTGTACAGGAAAGTAGCGATGTTGATGTAAGAGGTATACGAGACGTATACCCCAGGTAATAGGCATAAATATACATACATATAACATACACATACATACATAACCACCTACATACTAACATACATACATACATACACACATACATACATACATATATACATACATACATATACATACATACATACATACATATACATACATATGTCTGCTAAAGTTGTGAGAGAAAGTAGTCTCTTACTCGTTTTTTAAAAATATTCGAAGATGGACTATCACGTATGGAGTGAGGAAGAGAGTTCCAAAGACGTACTGCAGAAACTGTAAAAGAATTGTCATAGCAGGAAGAACTATGACCAGGAGTTCGAAGAAGAAGAGAGGAGGAAGTGCGACAGGGTTTACCCCTGGGCACAAGGAATTCAAAGCGCTCACGAAGATATGAAGGAGAATGAGGATTATGAAGAATAGAGAAGAGAAGGGAAAGAATATGAATATCTCGACGCCGCCGAATTGGTAACCACTTCAGTTGCTTTCGGAACTCTGAAACGTGGTCGAATTTGCGGAGTCCAAAAATAAAACGGATACATAAATTTTGCAGTCGCTCCATCTTGTTCCAGAGTTCTTCAGTTGCATCCAAAAAGGTGACGTCGGCATAGTCTAGAAGAGGAAGGAGAAGAGATTGAGCAAGACAGACTCTGGTCTTAAAAGGAAGGAAATTCTGAAGACGCTTAAGGGAGTGAAAAGTGCCAAAAACCCTCCTGCTCACCTCGTTGACATGACTAGTCCATGACAAGTTGCAGTCGATGATAATACCAAGGTTTTTGGCAACCGAGGTAAATGGTATCAATGTGTCGTTATAATAAACAGGAGGCAGAGAGGCTTGGTCAAGACTATTGTAAAAATATCTGGTCCCTATAATGACTGCCTGTGATTTAGCTGGATTGACAAGCAGACCGAAAGATTTTGCCCATGCACTAATGCCTCTGAGATCATTATTGATAGCCGTAATAGCCCCATCTACCTCATCAGCCCCGAAATGTCGGTATATCTGCAAATCGTCTGCGTAGAGATGATAATTGGAAGATATGACTTTGTGGATAGCATTAATGAAAATTGAGAAAAGAAGGGGAGAGAGGACGGCACCTTGCGGTACGCCCGCAGCAAGGTCACACCAGTCCGAGGATGCCTCATCAGAGCGAACCCGCTGCGAGCGACCCCGAAGATAGGAGTTGAACCAAGCGATTACAGAGGACGATATATTTAATGATGAGAGGATACCCAAGAGGATGTCGAAATCAACGGAATTGAAGGCACTACTGAAGTCCAGTAAAACCAATACGGTTAAGAGTTTGTTCTCCATGGCCAGTCTTATATCATCTGATATTTTGACTAGTGCCGTGACTGTACTATGGCCTGAACGAAAACCTGATTGGTATGAACTCAGTAGACCATTAGAGGAGAGGTAACTGGTTAATTGATTTCGTACCGCGTTCTCGAGCACTTTAGAAAGAATCGGAAGGATTGAAATGGGCCGAAACTGGGATAATAAGGAGGGATTGGAAGTTTTGGGCAAAGGAATGACAAGAGCTTTCTTCCAGGCCTGTGGAAAGGAACTATGCTCAAGTGAAAAATTAATAATGTGAGTAATGGCTGGTAGAATTTCATTTAGAATAGGTAGCAACATTTGTTGTTGAATACCATCATTACCTATTGCTTTTGTTGATATTGATAGGATTTGTTTTTTTATATCGTTCTCCGTAACCGGGTTGAATATAAATGAAGCACATTCAGGCAGGGGAAGACTGGAAACATAGCTTAACGTGGATGCCTTATCTACGTCATCTATTAAAGTTGGAGGCATGGAGAAATGGGTATTCAGCGCATTGAGGTCAATATTCTTCGTGACGTCATCAGTTTTATCGGTTTTGCCGATACCAAGGGATCTTAGAAATTGCCATACCTGAGATGTGTTGGAGTTATTGATGGAGTCGTGGATGTGGCGCCTTTTTGCATCCCTACACAGACGACTGCAGCGATTGCGAATAGTTTTATAAGAAGCCCAATTGTCGTCCGATGGATTGCGATTGTAGCGTCTTTTGGCTTTATCGCGCTTAGACATGGCCAGTTTAATATTTTCAGAGAGCCAAGGTGCAGGCAAATGTCTTACCTTAACCTTCCTCAGTGGAGCATGTCTATCAAAGAGACACATGAGGATTTTGTTAAAATAGTCTACTTTTGTGTCAATGTCCCCGGAATTGTAAACAGGAGAGAAATCAGCTTCTCTCACATCGGCTCTCAAAGTCTCCAAATCAATTTTTTTGAAACTTCGAAGAAAGAAGAATTTAGGATTAGGTTTTGGCGTACGAATTTTGTAGGAGAGGTAAATAAGATCATGATAGGAGAAAGGAGCAGGAAGTTGACCATGAGCAGCAACCTTATCACGGTCAGAAACAATAATGAGGTCTAAGAGAGAAGGAACAGAGTGAGGGGCGCGATGTGTTGCATTTGATGGGAGGATATGCATGTTTACTGAGGAGACCAGAGACTGAAGGCGTCGACTGCGCGCGTCTTCCTTAATTAAGCATGTATTAAAGTCACCCAGGATTAGGCAGTGCTGGTATATAGATGAAAGATTTTCTAGCGAAGATTCGAAAGAAGAGAAATAGTCAATATTTAGGGAAGGACTGTAATAAACTCCCAGAAGGCACTTAGTATGGCAAAAGTCAACTTCTACAAAAATATGTTCAGTAAAACCAGTATAAACATGAGGAGACTGATCTATAACTTTAAATTTGATATCATTGCGAAGGTAAATCCCGACCCCGCCATATCCCTTGCCCACCCTATCTCTTCGTATCAGCTTATACCCTGGTAATGTGTACTGAGTAGAAGGGAGTGTAGGTTTGAGAAAGGTTTCAGATATGAGCACAGCATGTATAATGTTAGAGTCGAAAGCACAAAGCAGATCAGGGTAGTGGGCGTGAACGCTTTGAGCATTGATATGCACAACATTAAGGAATTTGTCTAAAGAGCCAAAGATAGTATGCAAGTCTTTGCGAAGGCGAACTGCATCCTCATTGCTATCGCTACACGCACTGGCGTAATCGTCATCAGAGACTTCGGACGAAGAGCAAGAAATATAACTCTCAACATGATCAGACATGACTAAATTTAAATGGTATTATATTTAATAATATAGAAATATATAAGACGTTTATATATGTAAACAGACTAAATGTTAAGAATTAAATAATAATAATTATAATATTTAAGTATATAAAAATAAATATGAATTTTCATATAGTTATCCTCAATGCACTATGGTTGGTAGATAACGATATTTTAAAAACTAAACGCACTGAACACTGACATTAATTGACTTATGATTCTGAACGAATCTCGAACAATACAATATTATTTACGTCACAACTGTCACAATACGATCTGACATGACATATGACATCGACCCGTCCTGTCATTCACGTCATAAGGAACAAATAAACAAGGAACTCATTAATATACGATTCGAGTAAAATAAAATCAAAAATGTTAATCAACCGACATTAAAGTGAAAAGATGTTACATTTGAATTTTGAAAGTTAGAGAGAGACAGTGAATACGTACAACTAACCTCAATTGGCGGTTTTAACACAAATTAACGTTAACGAACTCCAAAATTTTATCCGGTTGATTGAAGGTTATGTTAAAAAATAAAAAATATTGCTGCTACTTCACTTGTTTCCGGGTTCTTCTATCACCGACGGCGGCTCCACTGGATGTTGTATGGATGACTGGCTGTGAAGTCTTTGTTATTCCGGGAGGCGGCAACTGCGGGGATGGGAATTCTGTGCACAACTTGCGTAGCTCCGAGGGCGACTCAATCCTACGACGTATATTGTTAGGAAGTTGTACGACTATTTTTCCATCAGAGGTCCAACACTGTCTTATTCCGAAATGCTTGCGGGCATCCATAAAGACGTCATGGCGGGGCTTAGTTAAGAACTCCGACAATGTTAAACCTGTACCCTTAAGCCTGGTCTTGGTGTTCCAGACCTCATTCCGCAACAGGCAGCTCTGAAATCTGATGAGAAGGGGACGGGGCTTTGAAACATTGTTTCCCAGGCGGTGACAGTTCTCAATGTCATTAACTGTGATATCAGGCAACTGCAGTTTTTCTTGTATAATAGAAATGGCCTGATTAATACAAGTGCCTTGTGTTGATTCGGCTAACCCATGCAGCAACAACACCTTCCTTCGGGAGGCCATCTCATGCCGGTCCAGTCCAGTTGATAACAGCTCCATTTGCGTCTTCAACATGCCCATGGTTTGCCAGATCAGAGCTTTAAACTCGGAGAAGTCCCGTGATAGGCCGGCAATTGTTTTATGTGCTGTATCAGTGGCAGCTGCATTCTTCAAATCTTCATCATATTGGCCCATGCGCGAGGTAAACATTGAAGTGAGCTCCTCCAGGCTGTTAGACAGTTTAGTGTAGATGTCCATTCTTTTCTTGTGGTATATCAGTGCGGCAGTAAATGAGACAGGAGAAACCGTAAGTTATTTAAGTGCACTTAAGGATAGTGATAACCATTAGCTATTGTTTAACATTTAAAATTGAATGTAAATATTTTTAAAATAAATTATTCACAGAGCTAAAATTTTTTGCTGTGTACAGTTAGACTACCCACATTAGATTGTCATGCGTCATGCGGTATTCTTTTTTAATTGTTTTATTCTTATTTTGAATTTGAATGGTAATTTCAAATCTCGAACAATCGATCAATATTTTTTGGTACAATTGATAACATGTTCTTAAATCAAAATAAAAGGAACGATTTTCCTCTTTTTTTCTTGGATGTCATCTTATCATCTCATTTTAGAGGACATTCTTGCCAGCGTCAAATTGGAATTATTGTTGATAATGGTCATGAATGATGATTACCGTGTCAATAAAGTGGAGGAGAGTTTACTAAAGGCTTCTTTCTATAAGGAGTTTTGGAATCAACACAGTTACAGTCACTTTCCTACTTATGTTTATAAATGCACCATTTATATGTGTAATAAAAACTTGAATTTACACCGATTTCAGAAAATAGATACCGTTATGCGCCCTTTCCGCATTGGCGCCAAAACTCGAAGGGTTTCGAATAAATGGTAGACGTTTGAAATTTATTTCGAAATTTAAAACCAAGCATTAGAGATCATATTCTACCTCATATTTCATATTTATTATTTGTGGATCTACTTATACTGGTCAGTATTACATAAAGCTTAAGTTCTAGTATAATAGGGTCTGTGTGAAGAGCCACAAACATTAACACAAGTAGATTTCTCTGGCTACATAAAATACTAAATGACGTGTTTGTGGAGCAAATTGCGTATCGGCAAATTTACCGAGGCATCGCCGTTATGTCGGTGTTAGCTTTTCACACAAACGCGGTTCGCGTATGAAGCTTTGAACGGAGCAGACGAGCGGTTTATAATTTTTATGAATATAAAACGATGAAAAATTTAAACAAGATGTTAAATAGTTGAGACTGAAGAAGAAACCAAAGTAAAAAAAAATTGTTTTAGATTGGAAAACATTCACATTCAGGATAGGATACAACCCTCCTGGCACAACTTAACTGTGGAATGAACTGTCACCAGCGGTATTTCCGAACCAATACGACCTTCAAACCTTCAAGAAAAGAGCGTAATCTCTTTTAAAAGGAAGGCAACGCACTTGTGACTCCTCTAGTGTTGCGTGTGTTTATGGGCGACGGTGATCGTATTCCGTAAAAAAACAAGGACATCCCTCCCTCCCCGCTACATCCCTTTCTGGGAAATACTTTGATCACCAAATCTACTGAACACAAGACTTCATACGTACGACTTCTATATTATTGTATAAAAAGATGGTATGAAAATAGTTACAAAATGAATTATTGTTACATACTTTAACATTTTAATGAATTCAAAGTACATAAATGATTATTATTACTTAAGGCGTATTTAGAGGGAAAGAGTTCTTCGCTTGCAAGATGTATCGAAAGAAGTTTTAATTCAGATCGAAATACATCGGGAAAGAGAATTAAAATAAATATTTCCCAACATTCTACACACAACGCTATCTAGACCCATGGTAAGCATAGCTTAACTAGCTTGTGTTATGGAATCTAGAATGCGGATAATCATACTTAAATAGATTTTTTTTTTGTAAATACATACATATTATACATACAAACACCCAGACCAATGCAAATAGCCATATTCATGCATTCAAATATTTGCACTGAGCGGGAATCGAACCCGCGCCTCGAAGAAGCGATCGAAGAAGAGATCGAAGATCGAAGAAGCGCTCAAATGGAAAAAAAAGTTTTGATTCAATTTGAATTCGAACTAAAAAAACCGCTAGTCTGTAGAACAAAAATTTAAATAAAGAACGCGCCTCAACAAACATTGCTCATTGCTGCCTTCGTGTTGACGGACTACAAGCTGAACGACCAGCTTACCGTGAACCGTAGCGACCACTTCACAGATCTACTTATGAACCAAAACTTGCCAGTGAAAGGGGCACTAGAGGTCAGGTTATACTGGAAGTTAAGTTTACATGTGTAAGCTCTTTTTAGAAATGAGATCGTAAGGTTGTTCATTGTTTGACAAGCTATTACGAACGTTTGGAATTAGAATAATAAGTGTTTCTTTGAACTTTCAATATTTTACGATACAAATATGGACATGCGAAAATATTTTTATTTACTTTTCACTTTTATATTTAATTTTTAAGGAATAAAACACGCCTCTTTTTCTCATTGGAGTAGTTTAAACACCTACATTTCGGCAACTACGATTTTCAGTCTCACTTATTAGGGAACTATTCTATTGCCGTCAACGGGGTCAACAACTGTCATGGGCTGTACGTTTACTATCGGATGAAAAACACCAAGAGTTTTAATTAATCCATACTAATCTATACTAATATTATAAATGCGAAAGTAACTCTGTCTATCTGTCTGTATAGTACGCTTTCAGGCCTAAACCACAGATCCGATTTTGATGAAATTTGGTATAGGGGTAGATTAAACCATGAGAAAGGACATAGGCCATGTTTAGTCGCGATAACTGACATCCACGCGGGCGAAGCCGCGGGCAAAAGCTAGTTAATATTATAAATGCGAAAGAAACTCTGCCTGTCTGTCTGTCTGTATGTTACGCTTTCACGCCTAAACCACTGATCCGATTTTAATGAAAATTGGTATAAAGGTAGATTAAACTAAGAGAAAAGACATAAGCTATGTTTGGTCGCGATAACCGACATCCACGCGGGCGGAGCCGCGGACAAAAGCTAGTATTGTTAACAAACACAGATTAAAAAAGAAGCTACTAGTTAGTTAGTAGCTATTAGTAGCAGTTAGTCAGTAGTAGTTAGTGAATAGTTCAAATATGTTATATTCCTTGTACCATAGTAGTGGCAAACAAGCACACCGCCCACCTGACGCAACGCCAGTATAATTTAATAATGCTTATAATAATTGACAGGTTTGTGTTTAATAATGACCTGCTTAAAAGTATTGCAAGTTGATTATGTAATGATCTATACCGTAAATGATTTAGCTTTGGATCATTGTGAGAAGATCTATTGTTAGTTATAGATCCCACTTATTATATTTGACAGGGTTAGTTTGAAATTGATAGGTTTAATAACTTTAACCTTTTACCTTTTTTATATCACTAAGGTGGCAATTAAGTACCCGACTGACGGTAAGTGGGTACCTTCGTATTTGGGGAGTTGCAACATAAGTAAGAAATAATATCGTATCTCATATACTTGTCACTTTTTTATAATATCTCCATGTCAAAGTGACATCGCTGTTGTGATGTGACTGCTATAAATGGGGTATCGGGTTCAGTTCTCGTCAAAGTAAAGTAGCTAGTAGACGGTAATAGGGAATATTCAAAATTACACCTATGCCTAATTATGACTGGTTACAATTATATTTACTGCGATGACCTAATGTAAAATCGTCAATCGTTCGACTCCTAAATCAGAGATGGGCAGGTTCGATTCTCGCTTATGGTACCAACTTAAAAAAGTCTGTGTAAATTCGCCATGATCGTACAGCCTGTGTAATAAAATAAATGTTTAATGATGAGTTCAGATTAATGAATGAATTTTTGAAGTAGCTATTTTATAAACGAACTGTCATTTTAAACACACACACGCACGCACATACAATTATTTTGCTGGTTAATAATGTAAACCATATCGTGAAGTGGGACTTGAACCCATGAACTTTCCGTTACAGGGGGAATGCTCTTCCAACTGAACTATTGAGTCAGGTGTGACTCAATAGCTCAGTTTTTCTTTTTCCCGATGTGTTTCAAATTTAAAACTTAGCATAATAAATGCTATAAAAATTTCATTCACATATCGTGAACTCAAGGCTACAATACTATAATTGAATATAAAACCTCCAAAACTAATTTTCCCACTGAATTAAAACTCAAAAACATATTACGAGCAGATCACAAGAAACAAAAGCAATTAACCCCACCAAAAAGGCTGTCAAATAAAAATATTCAATAACCACTAATTACTTTCGGCTACCCTGAAAAGAGTTCAAACACCTCCAAGGGAAAGAAAAAAGCAGCCCAAATTTTTCGACATGGCAACCCATTAATCAAAACCACCGTGGCAGCGCCCGAGGGAAGCCGACCGGCGGCGGAAACACCCGACGTTCCACGAACCTCCCCGATTGGTCACGAACGTTAACGATTAATAAGCGAAAGTCGCCCTTTTAATTTATAGACGTTATTGAAAATTAATTTTAATTATTATTAATAATAGTGCGTTCTTATATTGTATGATTCGTCTCGGTTGTCCACCTGTTAAACTCTTATATATTAATTTGAGCTTTATGTCGTTGTGTTAAGGTTGAAATTTGTTTGATGGAAAAGATAGTTTGCCCAATCTAGGTAGGTTGTCTTATTAGCTGTCATCAGACGCCTGAGGCGAGAAAAGACATCGGAATAGGCTTACCTTGTTACAGAAGTAATAATGAATGCTGTAATGGTTTTAATATCAAATAATGACATATTTATTAATGAAACGAGAAGTTGTTTTTTAATTAATTGTTATGCCTACCTCCAGGCTAAATGTTTCTCGTGGGGTGGGCTTTAAACTAAGATACTGAAGATCGAGATTTTGTATGGAAGTATTTTAATTGAATAATGAATTAGGTAAGCGGAACGCGTTGATGTCTTTTGTGGGCAAATATTTTATTTTACAAAAATAGTAGCGTTTTAGTTAACGTTACTACTTGTTCTTAATATAAATAATTAATATGCTTATAACCAAGTATTCATTCATAAAAAGTAAACAGAAAATATGTGTCCATATTTCAAGCTATTTTATGGTACTCATTATAGTGGGTCTTATAGCTTGTGTTATGGAATCTAGAACGCGGATAAATATACTATATAAACTACTATATAAATATAATATAACGCGGATATAGATATTATAATAATAAACTTTTTTGTAAATACATACATATTATACATAGGAACACCCAGACCAATGCAAATAGCCAATGCATAGAATATTTACACTGAGCGGGGATCGAACCCGCGCCTCCTGCGTAGCAGTCGCGTTCACGACTGCCACGCTACAAAAGCTTTTTTTATCCTGCGAAAAGTCCCCACGGATAACGCTCCCACGGAGCCGGTGGAGGTGGTTATGTCGGACTCGAACCGACTAAAACGCACGCCGTTTTGGGTCTTTGGTTGCCGGAGGTGAGATTGCCGAAAGCATATCTCTCGTACCCCGACAGACACGCCACAAAGACTTAAAGTTGAGATTTATATTTTTTATATTTCCGTGTGAAATATGTTCAATGACCACAACCAAAACAGCCGCAAAAAGCTAGTCTAAAATAAAAAGTGTTAATTAAAAAGTCGGTTACAAAACGGCCCACTTGACGTCAGCCGGCGCTTTGTTCCGATGTGTGTCAATTAATTAAGAGAGCTAATCAAAATATTAAACCGCGCCATAGATAAATGTCAGCTGTCATCGTTATCGTAAACCTCTCACAGTGTTTCACCCACGTCTGTAAATTAAGAAAAAAAAAATGTTGTCTTTGGGTAGGAGGCCCCACCAAGACCTTTGAGGTCAACTTCACTTGTAAGTTATAGGTAGTACTAGCTTTTGCCCGCGGCTCCGCCCGCGTGAATGTCGGTTATCGCGACCAAACATAGCCTATGTCCTTTATTAAGGTCTAACCTATCCCTATACCAAATTTCATCAAAATCGGTTCAGTGGTTTAGGCGTGAAAGCGTAACATACAGACAGAGTTACTTTCGCATTTATAATATTAATATGGATACCCTACCTATTGATTAACGGATGAGGCTCTGGTGTGGGTTGGAACTCCCTGTCAGCTCACGTGTTTCCTTCTTCCTACAGTCCCGGGTCCTTTAAGCGGGGCGTGAAAAGGCATCTGATGAGGCCGTCAAGCTGAGTGCTACCACTGTTAACATGGTACATGTTTACGATTGGGACCCTCTTGCCGAGACTTTGCCTTTAGCTTATCATCAGGAGAGGTGAAGTCCAATTGACGTGACTTTTATCCATATTAATATTAAAAATGCGAAAAAAACTCTGTCTCTCTGTCTGTATGATAGGCTTTCACGCCTAAACCACTGAATTGATTTTGATGAAATAGTGTACAGGGGTAGATCAGACCATGAGAAAGGATTTAAGTTATGTTTAGTCGCGATAACCGTCATCCACACGGGCAAAAACTAGTACTCAAATAAAAAAATACTAAGTTAAGGCGAATCAAATGAAGGAGAAATATCAAGGACCTTTTTCTCTTTGATATTTCTTTAAGGGGAACTTGAGGTCCGTGGTGATGCCTCGCGTTCAACGCTAAGATGATGAACACTTAAACTCTCGCGTTCCATGAACGCGGTCATAGCAGATACACCTGGTCGAAACGTCCGCGTCGCTAACTTAATTCACCAGAGCTAATTCTCCTAGGTGCATTAAATACACTTTTAGTAAGCTTTAGGCACCTAGGTGCCCACGGCGGTGGCGCGCTGAATAGTGCGCCTCCCCATTCCGGGGGCGAGTTGGGGACACCGTTGTCCCCCCTCCTGAGGAGGGCCAGACCGTAAGGGATGGCCCTGGGTCAGCCGGGGTGCGAGGGATATGTCTTTGACAACCTCACCTCCGGCCTAGCACCAAGACCCACAGTCGGCGTGCGGTTTTAGTCGGTTCGAGTCCGACATAACCTCCCCTTCCGGCTCCGGCAGGGGGGGTATCCGAGGGGATTTCCGCACGAAAAAAAAAAAAAAAAAAAAAAAAGGCACCTAGGTGCATTCAAAAAACCTTAATCACCTTGTGTGCATTAAAATTTACTTTTAAGTAGACTTTATTCACTTTTATAAAGAACCTTTCAGAGCTATGAGAGCTGTGTCACGACAGATTGTTATCTATCCTTGTACTCGTATCGATATAATTTCAGCTTGATCTATTCAGCCGTTAGAGCGTGTTTATGTAAAATACATTTTCATTTTTCACAATCTCACATATATAAATACGTGAGGCGTGGCCGCTGTTGGAGCGATACAAGCAGATGCTGCGTGTCACGGAGATGAAAATGCTGCGGTGGATGTGTGGAGTCACGCGTAAAGATCGCGTGAGGAACTCGCGCATCCGCGGCAGCCTCCATGTCCGTGACATCGCAGATAAAATGCAAGAGAGCCGCCTCCGCTGGTGCGGCCACGTCTTGCGGAAACCACCCAGCTACGTGGGTAACAAATGCCTGGCAATGGCGCCCCCACCCGGTCCAGGTAGAAGGGGTAGGCCCAAGAAGTGCTAGCTTGGCGTCGTGGAGGGTGACATGCGTGAAAACGGTCTCACTACCTTGGACGCCCAAGATTGTGCGAAGTGGAGGAGGAAGAGCCGGAAGGCGGACCCTGAGCTCCGAGGGCACCGTGGCCTCGGATGCAATCAGGACTAACGTCTCTATGTGGATGATGATGACTAAATACTACTAGAATCTGCGGTAACCTAGTGGTATGGGTAATGGACTGTTGAGACGAGGTCTCGGGTTGGATCCCAGGTTTACCATGGCACACACCAATTACTTTTCGATGCTTTTCGAAGTTATGTGTGTATTTATTGCAGATTTATATGTGCCCGGTTAATGGCAATAGTCTCGCCACCTATTCATTGGGACCTAAACATAAACTGGCGAAATGTCGGTGCTAGCACCTCTGCCTACCCCTTCGGGGAATACAGGCGTGAGTTTATGTTATGTTATGTTACGTTAAATACTACTAGTATTTACTTTTAAAATACTACACATCATACCTACAATCAATCCTACCATCATACATCGTAAAGAATGAATTAAAATCAGACGAAATACTAAATAAAAATAAAATACTTCATCTAAAACTATTTACATCAAATATCACTCAAAACAGTTATTAATATCGATGCCGTCAGATCGATACATAGACGGCAGCTAAATTTTAAAATTAACCATTTGCATATGCAGATTTCTTACCACATCAACGTTACTATAATCAACTTTATTTCTTTGGTGTTAAAGTTGAATTTACCTTGATAGAATTGAGAAGGACAAGACAATATTTCACAAAACTAGTGCATAAAATCCGGCGTCTCTTGATGGGCGTTGACCTCAGATTTTAACGGTCCCAATATGACTCCAAGAAAAGAATTCCTAATCAGTGTTTTTGTTAAATATTTAGCGTAAATGTTTTTCTTTTGAAACAATTACGTATGGTGTGAGTAAAACGGTGTGTTGTAGAATACGGAGCGGAGCGGAATGTAGGGTTGTCAGGTGCTTATGTGTATCAAAGTAGCGGGAACGTTTTGATGAATTAAGTTTGGTTTTAGGTACAGTTTAAGTGATAACAATGATATATATATATTTTTTTAGTTTTTTGGTATTATTTTTTCCACAAATGCAAAATTATTTCGATTTTATACTTTATAAAGAAAAAATATGGGTATGTTTATTTCCATTTTTTATTGAGTTATTCACCATCATAAATATTTGCCATGTTAACAATGGTAGCACTCAGCTTGACGGCCTCATCAGATGCCTTTTCACGCCCCGCTTAAAGGACTCGAGACTGTCGGAAGAAGGAATATATAAAATAATGGGGCTGCCTCAGATTTATACATAAAAATAAATACCTGCTTATTACTTAAAATATACATTCCACACAACGCTATCTAGACCCACGGTAAGCATAGCTTAATTAGCTTGTGTTATAAAATCTAGAATGCGGATAAACATACTTAAATATTTTTTTTGTAAATGTATACAAATACTATACATAGAAACACCCAGACCAATGCAAATAGCCATATTCATGCACACAAATATTTGCACTGAGCGGGAATCGAACGCGCAACTCCTGCGTATCAGTCGCGTTCACTACCGCCACGCCACGGAGGCTGGACGGAGGAGGTATATGTATATTATTTCAGGCGTGAGACAGCCCTAGTCTGAGCGAATACGGAGCGTGTAAATCCGCTACTATGGACCGTGGAAAACTGTAACATGTGCATGTTTTTCAAATGTTTGGACGTTGTTGACTTGTGCGGCCACTGACTCGCGATCACAGAATTTGGAGCAAATTCTTCTATTTACTGTTATTATGTAGCACTAGGTTTTGCTCCTGGTTTTACTCAACTATTCCTAGTAATTTTATGCAAATCTGTAGTGAACCACTGTATCGCTTATTATTGACTGTAACAAGTGTATCATCATAACAGAGTCAGGTCTAGAGAGTTGTCCAAACCTTACATTTTGAATCGAATACATCATCATTCATTGGTTCGTAAGAATATCGGTAGATGACTCCACCGTCGCCTTAAATACGGATAAGATGGGAAATTTGAATCACTAGGGCGTGTCTTGGTAGCCGAGTTGGTCAAGGCATTCCTTCTGTAAGAGGAAGAGCGTGGGTTCGAGTCCCGCCCGAGAAGTTTCATTTTTCCCTATGTATTCGATTTGTATAGTTAGCATACTTAATGCTGTAAAATCCATTTTAAAATACATTTTTTAAAAAATACATACATTTTTTTAAATACATTTTAAAGTTCGAAGTTTGGTCTCCTATTTATTCTGATAATTTGGCTTTTACGGATGTGACTGCCACTCGTTTACTTTTTATAAAGCTTCAAATCTTCTCCAGGTTCCGAAACTGATCTCTAATATACCGAAGGTATTGTAATAAGACTATCCCTCCTATCCCGTTAACAAAATTTGAGTAGTAATACACCTCTGGCTTCCCTTTCCGGGATGTATAAGATCAGTTATGTATGTATTGCATGTATACTTAACAACGTGTGAAAGCATCCTACAATACTAACCAGTAACCACTGCGAACTCTCAAAACCAACCACCAATTTGTAATGCATTAAACCGCCCAAAAAATCAGCATAAATTTTACACTTCAACGTTTCCAATTAAAACTGTCTCGAGCCCTTCAGCCGTACACTGCGGGTCAGAAAAAGTGACGCCACAAAATTAATTTAAATATTAAACAAACACAGTTAGGTTTGGAACACGCTTGTTCCATTGATTCTTTTAAAAAAGGAACATTTTATTCGTCCATATAGTATGTAATTACGTTTTGATAGGTCTGAGGTCTGTGGCGTGGTAATATTTAGCTGTCAGCACTTTCGCCGACACTTCGGGAATATTCGGCTTTCTTCGTGAGGTATTCGTTAATTTGGATAAACTTTTTTTCTGTGCCTGAATGTTTCCAGGCGGATTTTTTGACAATTACATGTGATGTAATTGCATTTTCAAGTATATGTTTACATGATAATGGCGTGAAGATTGATTTGGGTTTTATAATCATGTATCTGTAGAGCTATAATTTATTTAAAACATATATTATTGAAATTTTATACTGAAACAATGTATTTTGATATATACAAACTAAAGGTTAATATTGGGTGTTTTTTTCTTTTTGTGTTCAAACGTGACTTTCCAGGATTTTAATTACTGGGCCAGGCAAAGTGTAGGTGAAAGTGTAGTTAAATGAAAATCAGTTTGCTTCGAGAAAGAAGCTATTACCTATACATTGTATGATTTTAGATCAACGTTGTCTTTGAATTGACTTGAACCTTGAAACAAATAAACAAAGTAATAGGTATATACCTACCCTGTTGATTTTTATAATAGCTTAGCTATCCCCATCACACACAACATGGTTAAGTACCCAGAAGACAGCATTGTCACGTTGAATGGCAATACAAGCTCATTCTGTGAAGAAAAAGTCAGTCCCCTGGCCTTAAATCAAGCTGACTTATCGTTTCGCAATCTCTATAAAAAGAATAAACATATAATACACATTATTAGTGCTTCTAAATAATGATATGTCAACGAATACGGTATTGGTTACACAAGAAATAGTCAATGTTTAAATCTTCAATTATATGTAAATGGTCAAGTAATATGTATATTAAACAGTAATAGGCAACCACAAAATAAATAAATACAGAAGGCCAGCTGTAAAAAAACGAAATAAAACGCACGCACTAGGATCTCAAGATAATTCAGTCACTTCTTCTATTGCAAATGTTTTACTTTTAAAGATGTGTGAGTGAGCACGCATTTACGTTTATTATAAGAAGCTGACCTCCTGTAACCACTTATTAAGTGGTCTATCATTAGTTATGTAAAGAAAAAGAGTTGTATTCGATATGAATGTATTAAAGTTTAACCCCGTACTTACACAATAACATGATGTTAATATTCATATTTCATTCATTTTGCGTAGTAATGACAAGGTAGCTAGCTGAAAACAGTTGTTTTGAGACAAGGTTTCAAAATCTCAAAACTATTTTAACCACATTTTAAATATTATTATGTAACCGAGAATTCATATTTGGTTACGCACATAGTTTAACAGTATTGAATAGATTTGTTGCAAAAAAAAACATATATTTATATACTTTTACTTATAATTGTTCAATTAGATTTTTTTAATGTTAAAAAATATGTTTTGAATTTTGACGATATCAAAATTATGTTCAGCGCCATCTATAATAGTTAGGGTGAACTTCTACAAAATTACCGATCCTGCATCGCATAATAAAAGGTTTCGCGCTGATTAGCATAGTATTTATCAATCCAACATCATTTATGACTGGTCTGGCCCTAAGATCCTTCCTTCGAATTGTACATCATGCTTCATTCCTCTACTGCTTGGGCTGGATTTACCGATGTTTATGAACATTTAGTTTAATTTAAACAGTGATACTCTATGTCATATTATTATTTAAATCGTAACTGAATTATTTCTTGGGTAGAATTTTACTCAGGTGGATTTATAAATAAATGAACACGGTGTAGTGTTTGTTCGAATTGCATTTAGGAAGTATCTTTTAAATAAGCAAAAAAATTAATTCCAACATTAATTGACAGTTGATATATATTACTATTATGCCGCACAGGTCGTTGGTGACATCAACAAATTAGTTAGTAAAAATATTATGCACCGATGCTCATAAATCTAAGATAATTAGATTGAAGAGCTTTCTTCAAAATCGTATGTTATAAAATTTTAGATAGATCTTAGCTTTGAAAATGTTCCTCCATATTTATCTAGTACTAACGTACAGTCGCTCTCAATAGTTGTTGTGTACAAAACTATCTTTACATTAAAGAAAGTCGTATTTATGGAGTCATTTTTCGCGGCCCAAGCCAAGCTCACCTGACAGACGAAGTTCTGATTATCGAGGACGGGAAAATAAAGTGTTGTTCCAGGAAATAGCATTTCTGGAAGAAGCGAATCCATAGGAATAAGAGAAGTAGGAAAACGGACCTCGAGCTCCAAAGTATAAGTTAAGGATGCCATCGGAATCAGAGCGTAGAAAACGATTAAATCCATAAAGAAGTAATTTATTTATACCTATGCAAAAGAAGAAAATTGCTTTCCTTTTGTATGTTATTTAATATTCACAGGAATTGATTTAGTATATTTTATTATTGTATTGTTTTACAGTTAAGTTTGACGGTGACTGTACTTCTGTCCGGTAATACACACATTGGTAACTCGAGAGCATGCAATATTTCTTCTGTGTAAAGCTTTTTGTGAAGTAGCAAAAAACGTATTCTTAAAAATTAATCTTCCAAATTTTTCGCACGAATTTATAAATAAAATAGGTAATGAAATAGAAAGTAAACTAAGCGAAAGTATGCAACGAAAATACTTATTGATATAACGTTAAAATATCTATAGTGTTTACTTTAATTTTGAATATCATGTTGCTATCAATAACTAAATGAAGTAAAAAGTTCCCGGAGTGGAAAAAATTGTTGAAAGTTCGATAACTAATCAATCTCTCTATATATTTATGTACCATTTTGAATGAATTTGCTTCGCAACGCTTCGAATAAATACGTATTCGAAATCTAAAAGCATGTTGACAACTACTTACTAGAAGCACTCATGTATCCGCACATACAATTATAAATCAACAAAATTATTATTTGTGAAAGCGAATTTGAAAGTTGTTTGTTTACCTACATTATTAATATTCTACTCATAGGAGCCTTAGTTTAATAAAGGCTTTTGATGGGATGTTTTAGGTTTATTACTTAGGTTTAAGAACTAACACTGTCATTTTACTTTCTTATTGAGGTGGTTATACGATTATGGTAAACATTTTACACTTCTATTTTCTTGAATGTTTCACATACTTAAGTGTAGGTTGCAAGTACTATTTTATGGCCCTTCGTTGAATAATTGCAGATCATCCTCTCTAGGTAAGTGGCAATTGGCTGCCCGACGTATCGTGGAATACAATGACAAATGTACGCGATTTGACGTATGGGACAGTTGTCAATGAAAGTCATACACGTCAAATCCTATTTTTTTTCGTTCGAAAATCCCCTCGGATATATCCCCCGCTGGAGCCGGAAGGGGAGGCTATGTCGGACTCGATCTGACAAAAACCGCACACCGACGTCAAATCCCATATATTCGTCATTCTATTCTACTATGCACTGGCCAAAAACTTGACCCTTTTCTAAGTGGGTTGATCTTTTATGGAGCTTTACAAAACCTACGGGTCCAATATGAGCTCACTTATAGTGACCATGGTCACCTCATTGAGGGATGAGGACCACATTGAAAGCTAAAACAAGCCAATAAAAGTAGGAACACAAGAGTGGAACTACGGTCTCCACAGTCATAGTGTATAGTGATAAGTCATAAGTCAATTTTCAAGTACCTCTTTTGACATTCCGCTACAATTATTTCTCATCGCACCATTTAATGTGTCCTCCATTGAGCGGCACTCAATTATAGATAGCGATCGTTTATTATTATACGATTTAATTTATTTCACCCAAAAACTGTTATAACAGGTACATGAAAATAACCATTTATGACGAAAAGCAATGAGAAATTAATTTAAAAATATAATGAAAATTGTGTGTTAATTGGTAGTATCCTGTTATTTATGTTTTTAAACGTGATTGAGATGTCTGGCGACAAGTTTGGGTGATTAAAAGTTGAGTAAAAAACACTTTGAGGACGTATTTATTGTGTTCATAAATTTTCGGTATCAAGGTGTTTTGTTTGATGGTTTACAGTAGTGGAGTCAATTATACGTAGGTTGTAAAGGTAAACAACCAATTTATTTAATTTAAATATCAGTCCCCTGTCATTCTGAAAAAAATAACTGTCTTTTTTTGAATATCTCATTCTCCTTTGTGATTTTGCAAGCCCTAGGTCTTTAAAAGTATCGACTGTTCATAATAAAATAAACCAACAGTCTTTAACCGTACGAGGAAACTAATTTGTCACAGAAAAGAACTTTAATCTCACCGCACATTCACATAAAATTAACTCTAAACGTAAAAAAACACTCGAGTTTTCTTAGTGCCTACAGATCTAATTAGTATGACGTCTATTTTACCTTTTAGGGATCCGTAAGTGAAGTCACGTTTTAAATATATGTATCGACTTTTACGTCAAGTATTTGCTTTATAAATTACTACTTTCAAGTTACATTATGCTATACTACTTAAGGCTAGATTTCTTTTTTTGTATACCTCGAGTTAGAGGATGGAAATACCAAATATTGTATCATTTAACCGATTTTCATCTTAAACTGATTACATTTTTACCCAAATAACAAAGGCGCCATTCACTCCCGATCACATTAAACAAGATAGATAGATAGATAATTATTTATTGTACATCAGCATTATTACAGATATATACACGGATACAGTTACAGTTAAATGCACAATGGGCGGCCTTGTCACTAAAAGTGATTTCTTCCAGGCAACCTTAGGATGGACAGGATTGAGCGAGACAGTAGTAAAGGTGCTGTTACCGTGTGGAGTAGAATAGGGCCGTGTGTGTCATTATAAAGGGACTAAAGGATTTGATTGTTCTCCATTCAACAGTAATCATACTACAGCCCCTAACAAAATCAGCTTGACGGCAACTATTAAACGGATCTTCTACGTGGGATCGAATATCATAACTGACAAAGTGTGCGTGTTAATAGTAGTCTATCTCTTTGGGGATTTCCAGCCGTGAAACTATAAAATTTAATTTCTGTTAACCCTATATCAACGAAATCAGACATAAGTAGTTGAATGACATAAGTCGAGCCATCGTAAATCGAGCAGCCCTACTAAGTTATGCTTTAAGTCAACGTTGAGACATATTATCGGTGAAGTAGATTGATTGATGGGAATTAGTGGCCCCGTAGGTTTTTCTAGTAGGTTTGCGTTATAAAAACTTGATCTGTATTGATATGATAGTACTTTATAGTGCAGTGCGCATTATGTGATCAGGAATACGCTTTTTGCCGTAAAAGAGTTATTGGAATGGGATTTTCTTTTTGCATTGAGTGCTATAGAGAAAATTCTAAGGAAAGCTAATAATATAATTATGTACCTACATAAGAATTGTCTAACTAAAAACATAAATACAATATACAATACACATCTGCAGGTTCAGGCGTCAAAGAATTCCTCCCTATCAATGTCAACCGGGAGAGTGGCCAGAAGGCTGGCGGCATTGCCACGTTGAAAAGCAGCTTTGGTTCGGGAGGTCATAATATGGCAGTCTATCAATCAATTAGCTTACCATCAGGTGAGGTGAAGTTAAATTGAGATGTCATTTTTTATAAAAATACTATGGACTGTTGGACTTCAGTCTCTTTTGATGTTTTTCATTTGATCCTCCACCTTTCGCTCATAGTCTATCCCAGTGTCATTACTACAAGTATGTAGGTAAATTATATTATTGTCGTAATATCGATATTTCTAATAGTGATCCTCATTTTCAAAACTTTCTTTTTAGCTTACCACCAGGTAAGTAATATTAGCAAAAATAAATCAAGAATGTGCAACAAATGTTACCAATGTAATCTACTTAAAATAGTTGCAGTATGTAGATCTCAGGAACTGTAGAAGTCCTTTTCAGTCAAGTCAGAACATGTTTATTTAGGCATGTTGCTTTAGTGTTGCAAATAAATGCACATAGTAAGGTACATTATACTTGTAAATTAATTCTGATAGATCAAAGCTAGTCAGTGAGTTAGTTCTTGGAAGTAACTTAAGCTTATGTGGCTCAAAATGTCAAACTTAATTATTGCTATACTCATGTATGTATATTTTTGATGGTGTAGGTAGAAATGTACTATCACATTACCCATCCATCATCAATATCAATAAATAATTTGATTGATTGATTGCACGCGTATTACCGTCAGCCTTGCATTTTATATCCAGACTTTATTGCAACTGAAGGCTGAAAAGTCATGAATATCGAAATAAAAGTATTCACTAGATGTGGTATCAGGAATTTCAGAGTCTCAGCATAAATAAAACCTTTACACCTTTTATAATTTTTATTATTTTCTTGACACGCCTTTCAACTTTTTCCGACTATCGCCATATTCCAAAGACTATAACTCTTCACCCTTCGTTCAATTATTTTGTTATGGCTATTGATCCCATAAGTTTTCTATCATATCATATGTTATATCATATGAAATTGAGTAGTATATTGTATTTTTTAAGGTTTTGCACTTTCAGTTTCGTACGAAATCCTCAGTGTTTGAGCCCGAATCACACTTGACCAGTTTTTAAAATAAGAAGCCCTGTAATGTTCCCCGAAACCCCTACCATAAATCATTTCATTTATCTATAAATGCTATCTGCCGACCGTTTAACTCTTAATTATATTGGAGCACGGATGACCAAATATGCACTTGGTAGCGACTAGGGCTGCGTTAAATATCATCATCGATCAATATATCGATATCGAGACACGAGTGCATCGTAACGTAATTGGTGATAATGAATTTATTTTAGAGATATTATTAATATTTTTTAAATGTATTTAAAAGTCTTTACTTTCAAAGAGAAAAATAAAGTGGATGCAACGTCAAGAAATAATTAATCAAAGAAGATTTTATAGAAAAAGGTTAGCCTAAACTATAAATAAGAACTATAGATATCGTTCAACCTACAATCTTGCAAAAATAAACTAATTCACTGAAATAATATACGAAAATTTTATCATGGTTGGTAGTTTTGATTCATATCGATAATATCAAATGAACACACATTTCGATATATTTTACTTTAGTATTAACAACGGTATCGAATTTCCGATACATCGTTCCAACCCTAGTAAGGACACGCCCTTGAAGATTATTTATTTGCAATCGAATTCGTATCTAGGTCGTGTTAGCTGCAGGTAGTAAGGCCCGTACTTTGTATTACCCATATATATCATGAAACGAGAGTGGGTCACGCAGTACTACCATTTTAATTCCCGATATATCATCGTGAAGCGGCCGAGAAATGTAACTTCGGCAATGAATGGCTCATATTTTAAAAATGAAGAGAGTAAATAATGTTTTTCTGGGCTGAATTTTTGATCAGTAGCGAGAAAGTTGAGGACATTATTAAAACAACGGTTCGTAGTAGCAATATCTTCTTTTTTTGAAATAAGAATAGCAGACGAAATTACTATACAAATCGAACGCGGAAAAAGTGGAACCAATGAAAAAAAAAACAATGTTTTAAAATGATTGTAAAATCATTCATTGGCTCCGCTAGTTCGTAAGAACATCAGTTGATGACTCCACCGTCGCCTTAAAGATACATAAAAATAGAAGAGAAATTTGAATCACATAGGGCGTGTGTCGGTAGCCGAGTTGGTCAAGGAATTCCCCCTGTCAGGGAAAGATCGCGGGTTCGAGTCCCACCCGAGAAGATTCATTTTTCCCTATGTATTCGATTTGTATAGTTGGCATGCTTAATATTCAGCCAAAAAAAGAAATTACTATAGATAGATAGATAGAATACTTTATTGTACAACATTAGTTTTACAGTAGAAAGAAGTAGGTAGCATGTACACAGTTGAATGTACAATAGGCGGCCTTATAGCCAGAAGCGATAGCGAAGTTTCTTCCAGGCAACCTTTAACTACTCTATTCATTAACTATCTTTAAATATAACTACTTAACTATATAGTATTCTTGTTAACTCCTTCTGCTGCTTTTTCTGTCTCATATAAATGTGACATCTGTTGAACTTCTTATAATGTTAAGTACTGTTTAGTTCTCAATCAGATTCGTTCTTAAATATGACTAAGCCACCATTGTCTTAAATGTACACATCTCCAGAAAACTATAAAATCCAAGCAACGGACTCGGCCAATTTGAAAATTTTACTCTGTACGTTACACTCACACGCATTACTGCATATTATGCCTTTTTTTTTTCGTGCGGAAATCCCCTCTCATACCCCCCCTTCCGGAGCCGGAAGGGGAGGTTATGTCGGACTCAAACCGACTAAAACCGCACGCCGACCTTGGGTCGTGGTGCTAGGCTGGAGGTGAGGTTGTCATCGACATATCTCTCGCACCCCGGCTGACACAGCGCACCCCGGCTGAGCCAGTGCATATTATGCCACGTAGCTAATAAGACTACTCGGTACTGATAACACGGTACTTGATATAACCCAACCTGTCTACAATCAGAACAAAACCGCTACAGTAACACCTTTTTTGGATCAAAAAATCACTTCCACACATCTAAGTGAAAATTTCCCATGGAAAGTCTAAACTGAAAGTACGTGAGACAATTTCCTTAGCCGTTTTTGATAATGACGAATTGTAAATCGTAGTTGAGCATGCAAAGTAGAAAGACTGACGCACCCAAGTATAGTGAGATGCCGTAAATGGTAGCGGACACCTTTCTTGCAATGATGTGCTTTGGTTTAAGAGGCCAGTGCGTAGCTGTTTTTGTAACGTGTGAATGCCTGGCGCAAGGGATGAGCGGGCTTGGACATATCACGTACACTCATTACTCTCAGGCCGCTTAAAGGACTCGGGACTGTGAGAAGAAGGATTGCGAGAGAGATGTGTAGGTATATATCAATATTTTTGTCGGTTATAGAGATATACGTCACAGTATAGGACGAAATAGCGAAAAGCGAGGTCCTGGCCTAGGTAGATATATTTTTTTTTTATTTTATTTTATCATTTTAGGAAAGCTTACAGCTAAAAGATAACATTAGGCAAATTCATACAACAAAGTGAGGGCCAATTACAAGTTTTTTTTGTTTAATCTAGGACACGTCAATTTGACTTCACCTCGCCTCATAGTAAGCTAAAGGCAAAGTCTCGAAAAGAGGGTCACCATCATAAACATGTACCATGTTAATAATGGTGGCCTACAGCTTGACGGCTTCAGCAGATGCCTTTTCACGCCCTGCTTGAAGGACCCGGGACTGTAGAAAAAAGGAGTAAAAGAGAGGAGATTTGTAAATGTGTAGGTATATATCAATAGGTTCATCTGTTATAAAGGGAAAACGGAGGAAGAGCGAAAACGGGGTCCTGGTCATGGTTTTTCTCAGACTGAAGAGTCAAGTGGTATCCGCGTCCATGATAAACAATAACTTCGATGAAAAACACTACCTACCTAATTTTGAGTAAAAGTGATTTTATTTGCGATTTCAACACGTAGAATTTCCTACTTGAAGGTACAAATACTGTCATAAAGTGAATCTGTCGTCAACCAAATCAGTCGTAAGCAGAATCTGTCTTAAACAGAATCTGACTTAAACCGAATAAAGGATTTTGAGCTTACAGTCAGGAGTATTTTTGACTGATTTTGATAGTTAGCAAACATACATATAGGAAGAGTAACAAGATGTGGAATATAACCAATACCTACTTGATATATTTACTCTCTGCACCATTCGTCCGTATTTCTATAAAACATACATTATTTGGAATTGCAAACAGCTGGTAAAATATGAGTGAGTAAACCTCTGTTTGCCTCTTTAAGGCATGAGTATGTATTAAAATTGTAAATAATTGTTAAATACACATACAGATATGCCAACTATAATCAAATATATTATTAATAAACGTTCTAACTTGGCATCCATGGATTTCATCGTTGACGTTTGAAAGGCACAACTTTTTTGTTGTGAAATGATTCGATGATATGTGAAATGTGATATCATTATAATGATTTTGAATCAGATTGATTAACGATTTCAAAATTTAAAAAAGGAAAGAAAGAAATCTGTTAAACTAACATGTCCATCATATCTCCGGAGAAATGAAATCATACAGAAGGAGTAAAAAATGAACTGTTAATGGTGTATCTGTTTGTGCTATGTACTCCGTCCAAAGTTCATATCTCGAATAATTGAATACCTTTTGCCGAGGCCTTTTTTTAAGAGTACTGGTAATTATACAAATCAAATACATAGGGAAAAAGTATCTTCTCGGGCGGGACTCGAACCCGCAGTCTTTCCCTTACAGGGGAAATATCTATCGAACTATCGGAATCAATTCCTTCAATTGTTTGGGCGCAGTTATCAAAAATCAATGTTTAAAAATGATTGTAGCATCATTCATTGATTCCGACAGTTCGTAAGAAAATCGGTAGATGACGCCACGTCGCCTTAAAGACGTATAAGATGGGAAATTTGAATCAAATCGGGCGTGTCTCGGTAGCCGAATTGGTCAGGCATTCCCCCTGTAAGGGAAAGACTGCGGGTTCGAGTCCCGCCCGAGAAGATTCTTTTTCCCTATGTATTTGATTTGTATAGTTAGCATACTTAATGCTGTAAAAATTCCTTCAATACTGGTAATTAACTTCACTAGTATTTTCATAAAATTAGTTAATGTCAGCATATACAATTATTGTACATCACACACAAAAATATTTTCAATTTTGCATGTCGATATTCAAATTGATCCTCCCATCTTTAAAAATTAATATTTTTAAACCGCTACGACGAGAAAATGTTTAGGTATGGTTTCTTCGTTTATATTTACCGTATAACAAAATAGGGGGTAAGCATATTACAATCAAATAACGGATCTGATAACGGATCAGGTAGATGTTCTTCGTGGACATGGCTAGGTGCTATTCGCATAGGTACTATTCAGCTGGGTGTTCTAAGTGGACTACACCGAAATTGGTTTCATCAAACTTACTACAATAGGTGTTTAACAAGCTTCAGTAAGATTTGCACTAAAAGCACAATATTATTTACAGCTTCTCGTATAATCTTTCATTTCATTCGTTCTTTAAATTTACAAATTTACTGAACATAATGAATGCCCATCAACATTCAATCGTATTAACCGTTCACTCAATACGCTAGTTGTCACAAACCGCTACCTGCCACTTTTTGGACCCCACACTGACATGTTTTACAACTGATGTCGGAGGTACGTCTTCGCTCTTATAAATTGTATGGAGTTTTCGTCAATCACTGTTTCAGATTAGCCCCAAGCGACCGTTTAACGACTTCTGGTGTTCTCACTATTGTTTTGTACAAAGTAAGATTTGATTTTCAATTGTAGGACATACTAAACTATATTTCTCAACATTCTAGCCTTACTGCTTGTGATATTGATTTGAAATTTGAACAGATATACCAATTGAATGAATTTTACAGCATTAAGTATGCTAACTATACAAATCGAATACGTAGGGAAAAATAATCTTCTTGGACGAGACTCGAACCCGCGATCTTTCCCTTACAGGGGAATGCCTTGACCAACTCAGCTGCCGAGACACGCCCGATATGATTCAAATTTCCCTTCTTATCCGTCTTTAAGATATATCAATGGCTATTTCTATTATAAATATATGCACTAAGTGGGAATCGAGCCCTGAACTTCCAACTTAACTGTCGAACGCTATGCCGCTAACATCATGAAAATATTATAGCTACCTTTTGAATTAGTGTTATTGATTAGGGATTCTAGGTTTCTAGGATCTATGGGGCTCGTCTACTTCATTGAGAAACGAAATTTACTATGCTATGCAGTACTAGTAGAACTCACAGTACCGTGGGAAACTAACATATCTAAAGACCACGCTATAAAAATTAACAAATACTTTGACCTGACCAACGAGTTAACCAAAAATGGCTATGTGGTTAAACTCTACGCCGTGGAAGTAGGAGCAAGGGGAACTCCAGCTAAATCCCTGTATAACTTATTTAAAGACCTCGGATTGCCAAGAGCTTCAGTAAGCTCTTTACTCAAACGAATATCTAAAGCGGCGTTGATAGGATCTTACCAAATTTGGATAGGTAGAGGGGGGAACACGACTGACGGTGGAGGTGAGCGCTGATGCATCACAAGGTGGCCATCCTAAACCCACACCTGGGTCGCAAGTCCCAGGCGCCGTCACAGTGTTCCTCTCTGTACCACGCCATGGACCCGGCGACCGCACGGTGAATCCATGGAATGCTAAGAACCGGATCTCTCCAGGCAGTTCTTTTTCCCAGTCTACGCCGCATTTGCTTCTTTGCTCACTGTGCCCCTCTACCAAGGACCTGTTAGAACAACGGACAACTCTGTGACTGTGGCCAACTATTAGGTCGAAGTCTAATTATTGATAGCTTTATTTGTTTTTTTTTTTATACAAACAGATTAAGCGTCGGTAGCTTAGTGGTTAAGGAGTCGGCCTTACGATCGAGAAGTCGCGGGTTCGAATCCTGGCCATTACACTACCGAGGTGAACCCACTTCTAAAACAAGCAATTTAGCTTAGCTGGAGAGGTTAGAGGGAATTTTAGTAATTTCGATTCTAATATACTATAAAAAAAATATTCATTAAAAAACAGCGTTATTTGAGATATATTCTGTGCTCATATTAACATAAAAAGTATAAGAATTTAAATTTCCAGAATACAAAATTGATCACTCACATACATCATACCACCAAACTTGCATTTAACGTTGTAAGTTAAGTCTCACGCTCCTCGCCAATCGGTTTATATTTTGACATCGAAAAATTTCACCGCGGTAAGATTACGGCACTAAAAACGTATGATATATTGCAACAATTTGTATTTATTCCCAATTCGGACGTTAAACCACGAAAATAGTTCGATAATATCAACAATTTACAAGAATTGCTTAATTAAACCGTAATATCGGATAAAATTGTTAAGATTGCAACCCAAATATCGGAGCTTGATGTATCATTCATTCACTGCGAATTCCAATTGATAACATCTCGGTAGTTTTAAAAATACAAGTGGACATAATAAATCATCCGTAGCAAATTAAACCAATAGGTATTATTGGGTTATTTTTAAGAAATTTGAATAAGATATATAAATATAACGGGTGATACATTTCTAATTTATTATGCACTGAGAAAAGGTAGATAGGATAGGATAGGAAAAGGTAGGTAAAGCAACTAATATTCTAGAATGTGGATATTTGAACAAATAATTCACATCTTACATGAACAAAGGTTGATTTAATATTTCATGCATAGAAAAATTTGAGACTATCTCTTTTTGTCGAAAGGGGTAATAGCCCACCAAGATTTATTTTTGTATTTTCTCATTTTTTAAGTTTAGCCCATTTTCATTTAATCTTTAAGACATGTCTGTCGGTCTTAGGCACTTTTGTCGTCATATTTCTGCTCCATTTCCTGCACTTCGCATTGGCATTATTGTTAGAAAGACTATAAATACGTATACCTTTACGCATGCCCTACTTTAATAAGAAAAAAAATCTGCTCATATGAAAACACATTTACTTGAAAATAATTGCGCTCAGCAAAACATTAACGAAAGCATTCATCACTGGCAATACGAACAATAAGAACATCAAAATCAGTTCACCCCATTCATTTCTGTCAGGGCTGATGGAGTATCTTCACCCAAAAACATCAAAGATTATTCATACGGCTTGAATCCATTACTCGGTAACCCGTGTCTCGCAGACGTGCCCAATCCTTCATCGGTCGCGAACAACCAAAAAAGGGAAGAAATAAAATAAAAAAATAAATTTCGGTATGTTAACAGTGCGCAGTCACGCACACTTGTTAGCACAGCTCCGAAACATGTTATTATACAACATTTATTTAATTTTTTTTAAAGTATCCGTGGTTCTGTTTGTAACAAGAACAGCGGAATCAGTTTAACAAAATACACAATTGTACACGCGATGTTGAAAGTGATTTTTTTCCGAAATTTTGCGTGGACATAGTTTTTGGAAGGATGGTGTCATTTTCTTCTTTGTTCAATACATATTAATTTTAATTTTTATTGTATCATTTGATTGCAGTTAAGTTTACATTTGCACTTAAAAAGTTTATCTTCACTTGTATATAAATAAATAAAAGGGATAACTTCACACATCTTTTAAACTGTTGAATGTTTCCTTTATCTTTTCCGCTATGAATGAAACATCATTCAAAAGTTAGGTAGGTTAGCGTATTCAGAATTCTGTTAATTTATTATTTTGTGAAATAGAAAGATCAGCCATGTTATTTTTGTTAGTTAATATAGGTAAGTGAATATTTGGAAATATATTGAATATATCAAATCGACATCCATCACTACACATAAACGCACTTGTACAACAAAAGTTGGTCCACTTACGTTCCAATCGTGTTCTGACCTTTTCAATGGCTCTCCAACTTGAACATCATTCGTGACCACATGTTTGTTCAAGATTTGGAAGCCGAACATCCAATTTTTTGGCTCATCAAAGTACTTGATAATCATAACACTCGTATATTCTGGTGTTACGAAGACATTTCTGTGAATTTTTGTGTTTACCTTGTTACCAAGGTTGGTACTTGATGACTGATTTTCATGTTTAGATATACCCAAATAATTATGTCGTTTGATGTTTGATGTACAGTCAACGCTATGAGTTAATTAACATTAAAATATTATTGGAATACGTGTATCAATAAATCGATGTTTAAGTAGTTTTATGATCCCCAGAAGTCAAAGTTCATGTAACTACTTCTTAATATTTTGTTAATTATTTTGTAAGACGCAGATACAGGGCTTAGATGACACCCGCATACGGTGCAGAATATACCTTCTAAAATAAAGCGGTTCGGTGAATCATTGCTATGCCGCACCATTAATAAATAAATAAATATTCCACAACATTCCACTCAACGCTATCTAGACCCATGGTAAGCTTAGCTTAACTAGCTTGTGTTATGGAATCTAGAATGCGGATAAATATACTTAGATACTTTTTTTTTGTAAATACATACATACTATACATAGAAACACCCAGACCAATGCAAATAGCCATATTCATGCATACAAATATTTGCAATGAGCGGAAATCGAACCCGCGCCTCCTGCGTAGCAGTCGCGTGCACTACCGCCACGCCACGGAGGCTGTCATTAAGACTTGGATCTCCCTGCTAGCTCACGTGTTTCCTTCTTTCTACAGTCCGGGGTCCTTTAAGCGAGGCGTGAAAAGGCATCTGGTGAGGCCGTCAAGCTGAGTGCCATGATTTTTAACATGGTACATGTGGTGACCCTCTTTCCGAGACTTTGCCTTTAGCTTACCATCAGGCAAAGTGAAGTCAATTTGATGTGTCCTTTAAAAAAAAAGACATTTAGGGACAGTGATGAACAACGACATACGTAGTTTAAGTAAGCTATTTATGTCGTTGACTATAATTATGTTGAACTAAGTAGGTATAAGCAATATCAATAATATTTCATACTCTTTGCAAAACTAGACCATGAGTACAACATCGATCATCAAATTTATTATATAGTTAACGAGCTATTCAATAACACATTAATAATATTGATCAAGATAAAACAGGAGAATTTAAAAGTAGTTCTAAAGACATAAAGATCACATTAATAAAATATGCAAATAATACAAATAAATAAAAACTTTGAATGATTAGTAGAAGTGACATTCAAAATCTTCCAAATTGCAGATTTCATAATGACATCTTTTAATTTGTTTAATGTTTGGTATCACGGCGATATGTATACAACGTTAAATTATAATAGGGTTTTTTTTAACCGTGGGGGAAAAACCTTATAAACCTGGGAATAATCTTGGAGCGTTTAACCCCACAGGCAATATTGAACAAAACTGGGCAGAAACTATGGTGGCACTTAATAAAACAATTGACAAACATGCCCCACCTAAAATCATAAGCTACAAGGCCAAAGACAAACCCTGGATTGACAGGAATGTTCTAGAACTAATAGCTAAGAAAAAACAACTATGGGATAGATACCGTTCCTCAGGGTTTGATGAAGATTATAAGGCATACCGTGACACTAGTAACAGGTGTGTAGCACTGGCAAGGAAACAGAGAGCCCTGTTTGAGGCGCATATATTGGATGGCGGTGACAAAGCCTTCTACTCACACATCCGACGTAGCACCAGCACCCGGATGAGCATTCCACAAGCTATGAGAAATATTAATGGAGACCTTGTCACAGATCCAAGTGGTATAGCAGAGGTGCTTGCAGAGGAATTCCAGAAAGCTTATTCAGCTGAACCGGTCCTACACCAATTACCTAAAATAACTGGGATTAAGCGGGTGGAACACAGCTTGAGCGATATTGATTTCACACTTGAGGATGTGGAAAAAGCAATAAAAGGTCTACATGCACACTCTTCAGCAGGCCCAGATCAGCTACCAGGATGTGTCTTCAAAAACTGCGTACATATACTAGCGCCCATCTTAACACACTTAATGAATACATCATTTGCGGCGGGATGCTTGCCACAGGACTGGAAACATGCCATAGTGACCCCAGTGTTCAAGAGGGGAGACAAACTACAGCCTGGTAATTTTCGCCCCATCAGCCTCACCAGTATTGTAGTGAAGATGATGGAAACAATTATTTCGCACAGCTTGACCGGGTTTTTGAGCAGAGAGGGCATTATCTCAACCAAACAACACGGATTTGTTAGAGGTAGGTCAACAGTCACTAATCTGCTGACATGTGTACAGGACTGGACAAAGGAACTCGATGGCCGCAACCCAATAGATGTCATTTACCTGGACTTCGAGCGTGCATTCGACAAGGTTCCACATCAACGACTTCTCAACAAACTGGAGCATTGTGGGATACGTGGAGCTCTACTCAAATGGATAAGGAACTACTTGGAGGGTAGAACATTCCAAGTGCGTGTCGGTGGCGCCCTTTCCAAGCATAGACCCGTTGCGAGTGGCGTACCCCAGGGCTCAGTGCTTGCCCCCCACTTGTTTGGAATATACATAACAGACTTAATCGAGGTGATTGAGTGCCGGTCTGCCTTCTTTGCTGATGATGGTAAGTTCTTTGCCAACCCACTTATACACTCAGGACAGCTGCAGGATGACTTAGATCGTATCCAAAATTGGACTAAAGATTGGATTATCAAATTAAATGCATCTAAGTGCAATGTTCTGCATTTAGGGGGCAACAATCCAAGGGCTACATATAGTCTTGAGGGAAACATCCTAACTCCAGTCAACCTCCAAAAAGATCTGGGAGTGACTGTGGCTCCTGATTTGAAGTGGGCAGAACATATCTCCAATATTGTAAAAAGGGCTAACTCTTTTACATATGTTGTTCGAAAGTCCTTTCAAAGCATAACCATCGAAGTTTTCAGGAGAATATTTAAGACCTATATTAGGCCACTCTTGGAATATGGCTTCCAGATCTGGAGCCCATACCTTCACAAGGACATCAATCTGCTGGAGAGTGTCCAGAGGAAAGCCACGAAGATACCACCGGCTCTACGACGCATGTCCTATGAACAGAGACTACGTGCACTGAAACTGAGCACTCTCGAGCAGAGACGACTTCGAGGTGATCTGATAGAGGTATACAAGATCATAAATGCGCACTATAATCTGCCAGATATCCAGAACATTCTTCTCAGGAGGGACAGCATACGGCCATCCCGCGGACACGGCCTTCGATTGACGCGGGCCTCTGCTGATACACTGGTTGCCCATCACTTCTTCAGTAATAGAGTGGTCCATAATTGGAACTTGCTGCCGGAGGACGTTGTTTCTGCCACCTCAATAAACTCATTTAAAAATCGACTTGATAACTGGCTACGACTAGACAATTCAGTGCTTAAAAAAATGACGGACAATTAAATAAAAATAAAAAATCTATAGACTATTATATTTTATCACTAGAAGTGAACACAACAGCTTGTAGCTGCTTGTTCATAATTATATAAATAAATAAATAAAAAATAAATAAATGTTATGCCGGACTCTTACTGACTAAAAACCCCCACGCTAACGCCCAGAAGCCTATGGTTGGGAGCCCCGGGTAAGCCCTCGGAAGGATGTCCCAGGACTCCCATCAGACCTACGGCTACAATTGCGGCCTCGCCTAGGGGGTGGTTGGGGTGTTATCCCGCGTCTATGGGGGGGTTTTCGGGAGTTATCCCGCTAGGGGGGGGGGGCGCGTGCGTGAATCCCTCACGTCACGCTGCTGTCATGGGCCTCCTTCTGTAAAGACGGTGAGCAGCCAACTCACCGTCCTCAGGCCCCCAGTCATGGAAGCCGATGGTCTTCGTTTTCTTTATAAAATAGTAGCAGTTGCCCGCGGCTCCGCCCAAGTGAATGTCGATTATCGCAACCAAACTTAGCCCATGTCCTTACTCAAGGTCCAGTTTACCCCTACACCAAATTTCAACAAAATTGGTTCAGTAGTATAAGCGTGACAGAGTAACATACAGACAGACAGAGTTACTTTCGCATTTACAACATTAGTATGGATATTCATCCTACAGTCTCGGGTCCTTTAAGCAGTTCGTGAAAAGGCATCTGATGAGGCCGTCAAGCTAAGTGCCACCACTGTTAACATGGTACATGCTTACGATGGTGACCCTCTTTCTGAGACTTTGCCTTTAGCTTAACATCAGGCGAGGTGAAGTCAACTGACGTGTCCTTTATATGAAAAAAATGGCTAACGAACACAGAGTATCATATTCAAATACACATAATTATAGAAAGATCTACCTACATTCGATACTGCATATAAAAGGCTTGCTTACTCATTTTATTTTACAGAAGTTTCATTAACATTGAATGTACTATTAAAATACCGCCCTATAATATGGAATACGAGTACATAAATATCAGTTTCATTATTGCAGATTAACAAACATAGCAGGTCATTACTTTACATTTAATGATAGTAGTTTATAATTTTATTCTTTTCCAGTAGTCGTAAGTTAATGAGTTAATTATTTAGTCCATAGCAAATATTCTTTACAACCTCAATAAGGTATTTTATTGGCAATAAACGATCTTGTAGGGCACAGCAAGTTGTATGAATTATCGCTTTGTTTCCTTATTGTATGAAATACAATCAAGTTTGACTTGGAATGTAGTTAATTGTCACAAGGAGGAAATGTCGTTATTTTTTTTTCATCTCTGCTTGTGAACAATCTTCAATCGCAATTTAGGATATTTTAAGCAATGTACGAGTGAAATTTCAATTATTTTATTTTCCTTGTTGTCTGGAAGATGAATCAAATAGTTTTTAATAAATAATGAGTAATATGCATGTTTTTTAAAATGTCATTAAGTTTGCGAAATCTCAATTTACAAAAATTATGATCATGACTTTATGACATATAATAAAAATCGTATCTATAGACAGATCTTTCGTAGAATTCAAGAATATTTTCATTAATTATATTGATGATTTTAATAGTGATGCAATATTTCTATTTGCAAGTCTTCTTAAACTGGAAACTTCAATTACCTCTTCTCCTTGTTTGCTATTTATGAAGTTGATATATTTATATTCATTGTTCTTACCTATTAAATTGTTCCATGTTACACTTATCATCTTATACGACTGATTGGCATTTATTAAATAGTATTATTTTACTTAGTAGGTACTTATTTTATCAACTGTTTGAATTTTATTCAATATTTTAGTAGTTGTAAGACTTAATTTTTACTGTATTGTTTCAGATGAACCAACAGTGTAAAGTGTGTGGGGAGCCCGCGGCTGGATTCCATTTTGGTGCTTTTACCTGTGAAGGATGCAAGGTAAACAGCTTTTTATCATTTAGTTAACTTCTTATTCTTACGTTAAAACGAATCATCCAGGGAATTTGGGACTACAATTTTAATTTATTTACTAGCAGCCTAAAACTTTCAGTAAAGCCATTATCCACGATATTGATCATTATCGTTATTAAAAATTTATGAAAACTAATGGAAATGATAGGGAATAAGAAAGTTTTAAATTTTTTACTGGTATCTACTTCGTTACACTTCCGAATTAAAAAAAAAAACAATTAGTACCTAAATACAGCAAAAACGTAGGGAACTATTTTGTCCATAAATATCATTTATTCTATGACTGTCTTCGATGATTAGCTTGGACGATATTTATTATATCGTAGTGTATCTACGTATTATCCATGTGCATTCCAGAACCCATATTACAAACCTTATCAAGTTTGTATCTAGATTGCGTTGTATAGTTCATCCTACCTTTTAAAAAAAATTGTTTAGTCTAATCATAGTAGATTAGTCTAAACAATTTTTTTAAAAGGTAAAAGACAACTCAGTGAGTTCAGTCCTCCACCGTTACCCACAAATTCCGGCGTCACCTGTGCCTTATAGAACGATGTCAATTGACTATATAACCATATACATTGAAGTGGATTGACGCCTGAATAGTAACTGTGGTGGTGGCCTGCCGTCCGTATACGTATAATGGTAGAATTTAAGTTTATGGACTCTCAATAAATATTGCATTGATCTGGCAAGACGTATGAGGCAGGGTTTACTTTGGATTTTATTCTCATATAGTTTTTTATTGGAATTTAGTGGAAATATACTAGAATATCATTCAATTAAAGATATAAATTGAATGAATGAAGACAGTTTTCATCGTAATAGGTGTGTTTAAGAAATTGTGTCTAGCTTTTTAGCCGGGGTCCAATTTTATATTAATAATTTTGGTTTAATTTGGTTTAAACGAAAGTAAAATTAAATGCCGTCTGACGCTCAACCCTGAAATGAAAGACTGTTCCAGAGTCTTGTTCTCAATTCAACAGGTGTACGGCCTTACAGATGAAATTCGCTTAGCTTCCGAATATCTCAGTGAGACCTAATGCGCCTAAAGAGATCCGGTTCTTAGCATTCCATGGATTCACCGTGCGGTCGCCGGGTCCATGGCGTGGTACAGAGAGGAACACTGTGACGGCGCCTGGGACTTGCGTGTAGGTGTAGGTTTAGGGTGGCCACCTTGTGATGCATCAGCGCTCACCTCCACCGTCAGTCGTGTACCCCCTCTACCTATTTGGTATTTGGTAAGATCCTATCAACGCCGTTTTAGATATTCGTTTGAGTAAAGAGCTTACTGAAGCTCTTGGCAATCCGATATTCAATAATCAATAGAATATTGTATTGATTGAAATTTTGAACAATGGCGTCTTCTAAACAGAAACTATACTGTTGAATTACATTCAAGCTTAGACGTTTAAAAAAAAGTAAAACAAGACTATCAGCTGTCATAGGTATGTTTTATAAATTAAATTCGTTAGTCAACTTCCAAGATGGGACCTGAACCCGCGGACTCTGCGGTAGTCCTTTTTCCTAGGATGACATTTCAACTATTGAACTACAAGATACTTGACATTTTCCTCGCCCACTCTAGATCTTTTATACGGAGTATAAATTATAACACGTGTCTAGTGAATTACATATTGATGATGGCGATAACTAGAATATTAATAATAGCACAAATTATTAGTACTTAGTCTCAGTATTAGACCAGAAGTAAGATTTCAGGTATGTTTAGGGATAATATCAAAATCTGGAGCCAAAGTAAATATAATTCGCAAGATGGTATTACTGATTGGCATTTTTTCCTGTTGGGTTTTGGAGGTTAGACACTTAACTAGACTGTCAGTTCCAGAAAAGTCGTATAAATGAAACCATAAGCAAAAAAAGGGTATCCGGGCATCATGCTCTCGACAGGTTGCAGCGATGTGCATTATTGAGAATCCTGAGGTCACGAACACACTCGAGCCTTTGCAGATGCGTAGAGATGTTGCGTCTTTGGCAGTTTCTTAACGTCTCTACTATGGTGAATGTTCTGATGAGCTCTTCCAATTAGTCTTCCACCCTCTCCTTTCTTCCGCAGGATAACACGTGTAGAGCTTAGAAAGCACCCGCATACGGTGTAGAAACAAAAGTCGCTGAGACGAGGCCCTCAGACGCAACCGGGTTGGTTTAATTGCAAGTGTGGATGGCTGTATTATTTGTGACTCAAACACGCCAGTCCACTTGAACAGAAAAGTGCAATAGGTACTACTTTATCCAACTTTGTTATCGAACCCGAGATCTTCGACAAATCAATCAATGGCAGAACCATTAAAGCAGTATAAATATAAAATACTGAACTGGGAACGCTCACATTCTGGTATACCTTATTTTGTAAGCAAGAAAAAGTAACAAACAATTATACAATTAACTTCAATGAATTTTCAAGTGATTTTGCCTTATATACACGTTGACTAGATATTTATGGATAGAACTAGCCTCACTAGATTGGCTATCTGCGCTGACTGCATGATAAACAGTGTAATCCCTTGTAAGCTTATCGCAATACTCTAGATGTCAGTAATCAGTGCGAAAGTAATTAAATGTTTTTTAATACTTGATTTTCTTTGTAACTACTGGCTGGTATGTTTTTCTTGACGGATTCTTTTCTCGTTGACTGTACATATATGCCTATCTGGCTGTGTCGTTTTGATAAAGTGCATATTTTACTAACGTTAGACACGTTGTGTCATTAACTGTATTCATAATTGACGTTTTACTTCGAGTACACTTACCATAAACAGTGTATTAAATTATTGCTAAGAATTACTGTTTAACTGGTTTATTTTAAAGTAATATAATAACTTTCGAGTTAATTTTTTTTCTGTGTATTTTAACAACTGAACTAAGTTGCCTATTGAAGTTGCTCTGTAGTGTCGCAATATAGGCTTTTTACAGCCTTTATAGAAGAGCAGTAATTCACCCAACCGAAAGGAGAAAAAAACTATGAGTTAGAGTTAATAATGATTAGCGTAGAACGAGTATATCGTGTCACATTATATGTGATTTATTTCGTAACAAAAGACAAGACAGTAATAACAGGTATCATTTACAATGCTAAGCGTATTATTCAGGGTTGTATAACATAAATTATTCAATGAATGGAACCGTGTCGAGAGGAGCAACTTTTCATAGGTACCTAAGTAGATTGTCTAACAGTTTATACCTATTGGTTTTATAAATACTATGATAGTGAAAGGATAAGAAAGAAGACGAGGTCTACGGATTGTGTACAACCGTATAATGTGAAGTCGGTCAGGTACGGAGTCAATCATCACACACGCACATACAACAACTTGAGGTCCAGATGTTCAGAGTCACAGAGATCATAAGCTGTTCCTAAGTGATGTCATAACGGATTGCAGGTGTCGGGATCTGACTTTGGAAGCGATACGTTGATGACATCATCATCAGATCAATATATACAACACCTAAATTCCATTCATCCCAAGATAAGGTTCACATATGAGATGGAAAAAGATAGGTGATTGTCATTCTTAGACGTAAAAGTAGCCGTGAGATCACTGAGATCAGATGGGTCCATGTCACTGTGCGATGTGTTTTATAACACTGTTTTTATATTTGAAATACATCGGGAAAAAGAAGCGCTCAAGTGGGACTTGAACCCACGACCTTTCCCTTAAAGGGGGAATGCTCTTCCAAGTGAGCTATTGAGGTGGCTCAAAGAGGAGGGAAATTTAAATGATTCAGGTATAGACGTGAATCACTTCGAATTTCCCTTCTCTTTATATCCGTCTTTATAACCGACATTTCATAGTAGCAAAACAAAACAATAGTTTCTACAGCTAAGCTGCAATATATCATACGCACACTTAATAAAGTCGGTGTTGTTCGTCGGCAAATTGTCGCGCGACTTGCAATTTGCTACTCCGAATCAATTTGCGTCGTTTTTGTCGCGCGTAATGTCGCTCGATTCAATTTTCTGTTAACTGCCATCGTTGTTTTGTCGCGGCTTGTAGTTGAATTATGGACGTGAAGAAACGTATTCCGATTTTGTAATTGCGTTTCGTATTAAGAAGGCATTTTGAAAATATGTAACGAGTTTTGGAACGACGAAATTAAATTTTGTTTTGGAGATAGCGGTTTCGGCAGCGTATGAGAATAATATCGGTTTAGTATAATCAAAGATCTGCGGTAGCCTAGTGGTATGGGTAATGGACTGCTGAGACGAGGTCTCGGGTTCGATCCCAGGTTTACCATGGCACACACCAATAACGATTCGATGCTTTTCGAAGTTATATGTGTATTTATCGCAGGTTTATAAGTGCCCGGTTAATGGCAATAGGCTCGCCACCTATTACATGGGGACCTAAACATAAACTGTCGAAATGTGGGTGCTAGCACCTCTGCCTACCCCTTCGGGGAATACAGGCGTGAGTTTATGTTATATGTTATGTTATAATCAAAGATTTTGGAGACAAAATTCGAATAAAATAATAATGTAGAATCATCATTAAAATTAAATCTATACATTATAGTACAGTCAGCGTCAGAAATATCTTGACGATGAAGTCCCAAAATGGTCAAACTGTTTTATTGATTTAAATGGTATTATTGTTTGAACTAACCGGGTGTACCATCATCATCAGAATAATTAGTCAACTGTAAGGGTTTATCAAGATAATGTTGAGTAGCGTTGTGACTGCGTTCATCAACAGCTTTCTGATGCTGACTGTACCAAGCAAGCACAAGGCTCACCTGATGGCAAGCGGTAACACCTTTGAAAGTTTGAAACATCAGAAATTTTAAGGACCTTTAAGTAAAAATAACGTCAAAGTTGTCAAAAAGAAAAAAAATTTTTTCTCGATATTCCATAACCAGCAAATAGGAATGAAAATGAACACTACAATATTCCGTAATGTCGTATAGCTATCAACATTAAATACATTCTAGGCCAGTAATCGTTCATCAATACAAAATATTATCCTAATGAGCTAATTGAAACATTCTCGTAGTTATCTCTTTAACTAGCGCCAATAATTAATTCCGCAAAACATTTTACCTTAATGCATAACTTAGTTATTTTTCCCAGCTACTGATTTTAATTAAACTCAGTAAATAGTTATTACAAAATATCTACAAGAAGGTACGATTGGTATTTAGGAATTACGCAACGAAACGTTACGAAGAAAACAATTGTTATGATAAATAATTAACTAAATATCATCATAAATATCACCAATATAATATTAACATCACTATGATCATTATCAATAATTATACACCTTTTACATGTAAATAAAATATCCGAAAAAATAATTGAATTGCTTATCAAATCTACAATCACACCTACTCACGCGCAGCTTTAAATAAGTTTTTAAAACGCATAATTTTGACCTTAAAATGAGGCCCCGCCTTTATTACGAGTATAGTCGTGGTTCGGTTATGGCCAATTATAGACCACCCGTGATTTTGGTGCTTGTAACCATATGTCATTGGTTTATGGGATTTCTACGTCATAAGTTAGCATAAAGTTCAAAAAAAATTATAACTTGTAGCACTTTGATTTAAAAAGGTTGTCACTGTATTAGACTTATAAAAAAGTGGTTACGTGATAAAAGTAATGTCATATTTCGATAGATGGCGTTGCTAAAATCTGCATCGCGCTATACATATTTCTTTACAACTACTGTACGAATACAGTTCTGTGATGTTTTATTTCTAGCTTTTTTTGCAAACAAATGCCAGCAGATAAAGACGGTCCATAAGAGAGAAATGGGTCCAGACGATAGACAATTTAGAGCACTCTCATTCCTTGTTGTCACACAGTTTTTGAACCATCGGTATCATGATAAACAACCGCTGATTGACTTCTCATGCGCTGTGATGATTTTCAAACAAAGTTCAATCATTACAGTTTGGTTTTTCTCTTGCGTTACGAACTCTGTTGTATACAATTAATTAAATTGAAGTAGTGTAAGGTTCAGTGCGAATAATCAACATCATTATCTCACTAACTAGGTAGTTATTTTCCGCGTACTTTATAGTTCGAGTCATTTAAGGTAACAAATTGACCAATTTACCTTTATATTTACAATTGCCGATGGAAAATAACCGCCCATAGCTAAGAAGGTTATAGTATCAAAATGTTTAAGAGGTTTGCTATTAACTCACACGGGATTGCGTAATTGAGTGTATCCATTTTTTTTCAAATGATATGAGTAATCGGAACTATTAGTCCTTTCGTTACTCTCTCCAGCTAAGCTAAATTGCTTGTGATAGGTATGGATACGTCGTGGATACGTCGGTAGTGTTATAACCAGGATTTGTATCTGTTATACGATTCGGAGACTGAAAAACGTAAGAGTTAGATATCCCTATGTTGAACTTCTTTTCATGCGTATTGACAACAAAGTGTCATGTTCTTCTCTTACTTTCTTTATGGAACCAATATGGTTGTACAAAATAAAACTAAATTCAAAGAAAAATAGGTGTATCTTTTCATTAATTACTGTCGGTCGTACGTATATCACTAATAACAACCACATAATGTACCTATGACAGTTAAATCAAAACGCGAAAAAGAACTAATCATCGAATATACCTATTAAGAAATGAATGTTGCCCAGTCTTTTGACATTCGAGTAATAATCTAGTATTTATAGACAGGCGCCTTTCTCTCCATAGATCACTATAAATATCTGACAAAAATCGGTAAAGTGCGAGTCGGATTTGCGATTGTCTAAAAAGATGTTTTAAGTTCGGAAAACATTGGAAAAAAAGAAAAAAAAAAGGATGTTTTAACTTAGAAGCTCTTTTGGTTGCATCAATACCAGATCATCTTGCCTTATCATAAGCTAAAGGAATTAAACCCACCTTTATAGATAATAATACAACAATGGTGGCTCTCAATAAGATGGCCGTTTCTCAAAAGGTCTTAACAGACAGACTGGTAACGATGTGATTCTATTAGGATGCCGTTTTTTTTTATTCTCTTTCATCTATGCGTTAATTCCAGTCGTATCCGAAGCTTTCAGCTTTGAGACTGGGGACCGCTTTACCAGTCTAACTGCGGATTTGGTTGAACTTCGATATTTTCAGTGAAGCGACTGCCATCTGACCTTCACAACGCAAAGGCGATATCTTCAACTTTTGAGGGCTTAAACTACCCGTAACGACTGCCATATTCGTGCTAATGTTCGTATGGCAACCGGGACCGACGGCTTAACGTGCTCTCCAAAACAAGACCAGACTAATGCATACAAATATTTGCACTGAACGGGGATCGAACCCATGCCTCCTGCGTAGCGGCCGCGTTCATAACTGCTACGCCACGGATGCTGTCTACAGAACCCTAAAAAATGATGCAAAAAGCTCCCAGACCACACGAATGCGACACAACTATGAGAACTAGAAAATTTGTGAAAGATAATTATAATATATAGTTATAAATCAATATTTCAATTCATTGAGTGTACACAAAATAACACAGTCGTAACTCCTCGTAAACGGTTCCGAAGGCCCAAGCTCTGTGATTATCGATAGAGATAGTGTGAATAATATACTTCCAAAGGCTTGTATAATTTTTTTGGTTGGTGTGAGAATGATGTACTTTGATGCGTAAAGACGATTTTACTTAAGTCCCTTTGAAATTAGTTACTGGTTTTCAAAAGTATTTCGGGTAGTTCGTTATAAAGTGTATGCTTATCGTTTGCTTATCGATGTTTATCGATTTTTTTCATACATTTTCACGATACTATTCCGGTAGAGGTTTAATTTCCAGTCAGGACACTTGCTGCTTTTCAGATTTATTGAGACAGATATGATTATTTTATATAATCATGATAGTTGTAAGCCTACTCATAGATTTTTTTGTCCGATTCTGTAACACTACGTTTCTAAAACGCGTAAATTAAATTCGAATAAAATGAAAACCTTAAAACATTCTTATGAAGCAAAGCCTACACATGCCTAAGTTCCTGATCTGAAACCAGTAGGATGATCGATTAATTGCTGGTGGCTTAGTTAGTTACGGGTGTAACTACTTAAATCTTGTAAGAAATAAAAGTGGATCTGCATCTTGAGACATTTTTAACTTTACAAGTAAAACACTTGACATAGTTACTAATTTATATCAACGACATAAAAACTTGCAACCACGAGTGGGCGAAATAATTGGAATGTTAATCACTACCTTATTATCATCTGCTTAAGGGCTATAATTGACAGGTAATTCATTATAACAGTAGGTATGTTGGGTTAATCTCGTATCTGTAATTAACCGTAGGAGTTTGATAGTTTTAGATGTCGTTAACGAGTGATATATTGGTGATACGGAGGTTGAATTTTGTGAGAAAACGGTGATATGGAAGTAGGAAAAAATTGAGTGATATATACACTATTTACCGTAACTGTGGATAGTGAAGTCATAGTTTTCTCAGCTTTACTAGACCTGGAGAAGCTATGGAAAATAATAATTGAAAAAATATAGTTAGTTATTATCATCTGGTTGGTTCGGAAACGGCAAAATACGCAGAAAATAAAACCCTGTACCAACCCATCTGGCCTGCGTGGAAATAATAGGCCAATGACTCCCGACTCGTTGGGAGAGGCTTATGTCCAGTAGTGCATTGCGATAGACCAATTGATAGTAGAAAATAGTGTCGCTAAATTCATTCATATGTGACAAAACATTTCCTTGCACATTAAACAGAGCCATAACAGATAATACAGGGTGTACATATATACCAAACTTGCTAGTGGGTGCATTTGCTTATGACAAGACACAGATTTGTCTGTCATGTTCGAAATACACGATCACGTTCAATTTTTAACTTCGCAGTGTCCCTCTTAGCTAAAATATTTAATACGAGTATGTATATAATTATTTTTCAAGTCTCATTATCCGGTAAAGCATTCTTATAGCCTATATTTGAAAGTAATACAGGTTCACTTAATAATCGACTTGAAAAATTTGATAGCAGTACCAAATATCAAATATCTGTGACAAAGCTTCAAAAATAAATTTCTAACATTCCTCTTTAACATAATTATGTACGTATGCATACTAAGATGACGCATTATAATAATCATAACTCACACAAAATACAAGGTGTTTAATATGCTAATAACATCTCATCGCCATTAAGGGACATATTAACATTCATAATACTATAATAGTAATTCGATTGCGACATATTTCAATTTAACATAACCCTAACAGCAATTTCGCAAGGGTCTAATATGCTAGCACATTTAGGCTGACATTTGGTTTATTAATATCATGTTTTTGTATGGCACTAACACATAAGTAGGTAAATTTAATTAAGCAAAATGTCTTTTATTATGTTCATTAAACGAGTGGGCTCCTGCTTTTACAGTCATTAAATCCTTGGGAATTCCATCACTTGAGTATTTATTTATGGGTAATTAGATTCGTGTTCTGATAATTATCCGTTGTAATGACATATTAATATTACGATAAATCCAAAATTAATATCATTTTTATTTAAAAAAACGTGTATCATAACTCGAGGACTAGCAGTACGATCGACCGTTGTTTTATTGGAGTGTTTACAGAAAGTTTTATTTGAAATATCAGCTTAGTAACTTACTGCACAACTTGTTAGTTGTGACAAAAAGATGGAGAACAAAATAATTGACATAATTATTATAAAATGATTATGTCAGTAATAGATGTCAAGTTGTGATTTGTATTTCGAACGCAAATTGACTTACAAGGAGCAATGACAGTTGTCGATCTTTTAGTGTCAGTGACAAAATTCTCAATTGTCATAATGAATTTCTAATACCTTCTCCTCATGATCAACAAAACCTATCTGCCACCTAGGTATTTAATACCAGTTTCTAGGCGCCAATAAACTAATTACAAGCTATTAAACCGTACAAAAAATAAAATGAATATAATTAAATCATAAATAATACTGTGAGTACTTGCGTAGAAAATATGTAGGGCATTAAAAATTATACAGAATTTAAGATATGGCGTCGCTGGGGTCAGTAATTCGATCGGCCATTACGACCGAATATTACCGATGACCCTATAATTTGCACACTTTTCAATAATCGACATCGAACCAACGTACCGAGGTACCGAGTGAAATTAAATTTCAAAACGGGTTGTGCAAAACGCTGACTTGATTATTGTTTATAGTTAGGTTGGTTGACAGGTTGCGGATAATGTTTGGGACGGAGCCTCGGGACCCTCGAGCCTTTGCAGATGCGTAGAGATGTTGCGTCTTTGGCAGAATTCTACTTTCTCTACCATGGTGAATGTTCTGACGAGCTCTTCCAATTAGTCCCACCCTCTCCTTTCCTTTACAGGACGGCACGTGCAGGGCTAAGATGCCATCCATATACGGTGCAGAGTATACCTGCTAGAACCAAAGTGTTTCAGTGACTCATTCCTATGCCGCATCACTAAGACCTGGACTAGGACCTGGCATCTATCGAGGCCATCAAGCTGAGTGCCACCACTGTTAACATGGTACATGTTTACGATGGTGACCCTCTTTCCGAGACTTTACCTTTAGCTTAACATCAGGCGAGGTGAAGTCAAATTGACGTGTCCAGTATAAAAAAAGAAAAATAATGTAGTTATTTGTTATTTTTTCGTGTCGTGATCATTGGTTTTGCTTATTTTCCACCATGCTGTATATCAATCTAATGCGCAACACAGGATTGTCTCACTGAATCACTTTATTATTAGACCGGCAAATGCACAATTTTTTTTTAAATTATCACACAGATGACATTAGGTACAAATAATAATTGATGTGTGGATAGACGTCAATTTCATGCACCCTTTTATCTAATCTTTGGATCCAATTCCGAATTTAAAATTCAAAATTCATTACCACCTCATCCAGGATCCCTGATATCTTTTTTTTTCAAACTTCTTTAGTAATATACCACCAAAAAACTTTTTTTTTCTTTTTCAAAATTATAATCAATCACTTTTTTCTTCGCTTTGAATTTGGAGCTTGGAGATACAAGTCCTGTGTCCCACCTTAAGGGCATACTATCATATATATTCACACTCTTAAAACTTTTTTTTACTGACCATACTATAATGTACCGTAACACGCCTCAGTATCGTTTCCAACGTATTTATGCCCATTTACAGATAGATTGAATTATTACCGACTGACCGGCCATCCTCTATCGGTATCTACAAACGCTTTGTGAAATGTACGTGACTCATTATAAATGAACTATTTTTTACAATAGTTACACCATTACGGAGCTGTGATATTTGATTGCTGTTTCGCACTTAAAGGTGACTGTTTGTGTGAACTTTTCTCTAAATATTCTGGATTGAAAATGTTAGTCTCTAGCACGAGAGGTGAACCTATGTTCCGATGTTCGTCTAAATTTTATTCACTAATCACTTTTAAATTGAAAGCTTGCATTTTGGAGCCTGTGTTCCTAAATCTATTTGGGCCGTTACCTGAGTTTCATGCTATGTTTGTATTACGCAATGATTTTATTCATAATTAAGTACATACTTATTAATATAGTTTTAAAGAATCGTTGATGAATAATTTCAAAGCAATTTCTTGTAATTTTAGATAGATAACGTTGTATTGCTGTTTTTGGTTAGTGGAAAATTATGAACATTTTTGACACTACGAATCCCACTTTTTACGACTCGGTATGATACCGCTAATAACTAGTTTAATATTTCGGGTTTCATAAATTTCCCTTCAAAATAAATTTTAGTATTAAATAAGGTACATTAACTCAATTTTTGCATTAATATTCAGAAGAAGGTGCATTTTTATCAAAAGTAACAAGAAATTGAAATTTAAAGACAGCGTCGGCGCAGGCTCAGATATCGTAATGACGTTTAATGCGCGCGCAACATGAATAATTCATTATGATTTCGGTACACGAATGTGTATATGTAAATGTATCAGACAAATATGTGACGTTTTTTAGGTGAAATTGTAAGACAAATATTGTTTGAAGTGAATGTAGTAGGTGTAGACTAGTGAATATGAACTACAAGTGACCATATTTAAATTATTTTGAAGAGATCACATCTTGGGTATTATTGATTATTAGCTTTTCAACTGACATCCACGGGCAAAAGCTTATAATCGCTACATGGGTAGCGAATTTCATCATAATTTTATTTGTTCAGGCGTGCAAGCGCAATATACAGACAGACAGAGTTACTTTCGCATTTATAACATAAGTATGAGAATGAATCTTCTTTCTTTTACTGGCTAAATATTCCACAGGATAGTCTTCCTTATTTTTCCACTTCGTTCTAACTTCGACATAGTCCTCTAAATATCTCTTATGAAGGTATGAGGATGAAACTCCTAAGACATGAGTCTTGCTTGGTTCCTCGGTACAGGCAGATGTGACAAACTACCGCGCGATTTTACTCTGTTTAAGTCCAAAATGATATCCATTACAGCTCCGATCAGATGAACGAAATCGGAGGACCTTACTTATGAAAGAATATATATTACATAGGAGCAATATCTGGAGTGTAACATTGAAAATGAATATGTAAGAATGTGAACGAATTTGAATGCGAATTCAACTTTTTTTATGCGTTTAAATTTTGTTCGAATTTTTAACTCGATAAAAACAAAACTTTATATTCATTAAAATCGTGGGTGTTGGGTTCAGTACTAATCAAAAACGTCATATTTTGAAATATTTATTGCTCACGTCTTTCTCAATGAACATAAGAATAAATATATAAAATCTAGCATGAAAATAAATAGCATTGATTGGAATTGATGTATGGGCAGCCTTATAAGACTTGATTGAGATATAAATTATTTTTTTAAAATAACAGAGCCGTTTGGCGTAAAGTTTATAATAATTAAAGTTTTTAAAGCTAAATCTAATTTTATCTTGGCAATTATTTATAGGCAACGATATAATTACTAAGCCAGGGTATAGATCATGGCCTATCTTAGTAAGAGAATTTTGACGACACACATTTTTTGCATTAACTGGGAATCAAATTACAGGCCTTGATATAGCAGTCAAAAGCTTTAGACTGTGTTCTAGAGCTTTCGACTGCTATATCAAGGGCCTCGTCCAAAAAAAAAGGAAACAGATTTGAAATTATAACTTTATTGAGTCAAAGCATCGACCTCTTATCTCACAATGCGAGTACTTTCTGGTATTTTAAGTTCATATACTGAACAGTTTAATGCTCCAATATAATACTCACGGACCCCTAAAATAATGGTCTTATTAAATTATAACGACCTCTGGTGAGATTATAGTGGAGGACTTGTTAACCGCGGTCGGTTCGCGCCTACAAATTATAGATGCGTGCGCGCCGTTTCCCGCTCCACAACAATGAAGCTTGTACGCATTGATAAAGAAAGCATTCGAGATGATTTTTTGTAATGGTAATAGTGTTAGATTAGATCGCTTGATTACATATGTTCACGCCTAAATATGGTTAAACAGGTAGGCATGTGTATTACAGTTACATTTCGCTAGTACGTACTTAATAGTAAGGTCCGAGGTTTGAATCAAACAATGCAAATATTTTATGAATAATTTAGATGTTTTTTTATGTATGATTTAGTCATTTACTATGTAGTAGTATTATGCTAAGCTAAAATAATCCATGTTTCCTAAGCAGTAGACTATCGATTGATATACAATGATTTTAATAACCCCATTGGTACTAATCGATACTTTTGTGTGAGAGATATCGATAACTACTATACTATTCTGTAATTATACGATTCAATGACGAGCCTCATTCAGACGAAAATACAATTACGCATAATATGATTGGATAATAGTCGCGGTCTTTGTGAAAAAAATGTTATTGAAAGCTGTGACAGTTTTTAACCGTCCGACTGTAGTTTGACATTATCAAAACAGAATTTGCGTCGAAGAGAAAGTTCTAGAAGGTTACCATAAAAATGAATCTATAAAGAACAACCGTTGGCAAGTCTAAGCACACACCAAATTTATACATCGTTAGTGGACTTAACACTTTCCTTTCTATTGTATAATCGTCTTAGCACTGGACAGGGCGTCACTATGTCGATCAATTGTATCGATGCTGAATCGACCGTGATTATAATCGATTCGAGATTATTGAATCGCTAACGGTAGTGAGTTTTATGATTTTTTCCCTCGCTGATTGGGTCTATTGTTGAGTGTTTCGGGCACCAAATAGAGTGCTCATTAAAAAGTTCACGAGACAATTCGATGGGTTGTAATCGAGTTTATTTCGATTAAGTGAACGCTAAGTTGACTTAATACATGTCATATTCTAGATTAATTAACACTTGAGTTTTATTAACACTAACAAAAACGTAAAAACGTATACGTAAGATCTACCTAGTCATATAATAGAAGAAGTTAGAAAAGGTTTGGTTTCATATCTTTAGCTAAAACATGAAAAAAAAAGAACAATAAAATTTCATAAATCTAGTTATTTTCTATAGTCATAGCTTCTAGTAGCTTTACAGGCTAGGTAGGCTTCTTACAGGTCATTTATATAAGGTGTTGATATAAATACATTATATATGTACATAAAACCATGACAAGAACAATTCACAACAATCAGAAGATCAAAATAAAATCATAGTTTAGGATATATTATATTCTTATGTTCACATTAAAATATTGGATTCAAACTCAGTCCAGCCCAACACTTAATACTTGTCAGTGAATAAAATATTACAGCAATTACAGTAAAGATCAAGTCGTTATTTAAATATATGGAAAATAAATTCCATTCAGCACATACGTGTATTTGGACCAGTCGCCCTTTTGATTTCGCTTCTGGCAACCCTTATTAATGTAACTGTATTACAGACTTCAGTTTCAATTCCACAACGCTTACAAGGTAGTAATGATGGGTAATAAAATTATTGCCAGACCAAATAAAGATACACGAATAATTCGTTTAAAAATCGATGTTTCGTAGAATACATTTGAGTGTTCGAATAAAATTATAATCGGTAACAAAATGTGTGCAATCAAGAATTCGAGTAATGTATCACAATGTTTGGTTCTCACTCGGTGGTCCGTTATCACTCAATACTCGATTCTTACGATTCATTGGAATCGATTTGGACACGCCTTCATCGTGTAATGAAATCGATTGCTCTCAATATTTCGTTACGGGTTACACGTATTGAGAATACCATCGTAATTTGTGTGTATCTTATGAGTAAATTAAAATTATTAAGAGCAAAGGTTAGGACCTATGAACAATTTATAAAAGCATCGCTTGAACCTTCAAGTTGTGTAATATCGAAGTAGATTAAGTTCATTCAAAGTGAGACAGTTCAATATACATACTTTGTTTCTTCAACCTCCGTGGTGTGGCGGTAGAGCTTGACTGCTATATCAGAGGTCACGAGTTCAATTCTAACTCAATGCAAATATTTAAATGAATGAATATATTTATTTGCATCTTTGTCTAAATTTTTTTGATAAACGCATTTATCCATACTAATATTATAAGTGCGAAAGTAGCTCTGTTTGTCTGTATGTTACGCTTTCACACCTAAACCAATGAGCCGATGTTGATCAAATTTGGTATAGGGGTAGATTAGACCATGAGAAAGGGCATAGGCTAAGTTTGGTTAGTACAAAATATATTCAATTATGTTTATTCATTTTTAAAACATAAGTTTACTAAGTTATACTTATTTAGGGTCCAGATAGCACTGTCTAGAGTCTCGAATCACAAATCAAACGTCTTGACAACTACACAACTACCACTAAAAACAGAGCACGTAATATTTTTGTATTAACATACCTACATACTTATGAATGAGTAAACTAACACTGCATACTAGACTGTTCTTCAAAACGTCCTCGAAGATTGTGTGGTGACACCTGAATCGTCCCACTTCAAATATCAACCTAGATCATACAAATAGATGACACAGCTACATTTAACCTCTCGGTGTGTTCGCAAAAACTTATATTAACATTCTGAGAGCATACATTCATTATAAAACCGTCCTTTATGATAATGATTGTTACACAGTGTTGAGAGAAACTATAGTTTTGCTATATTTTGTTCAGGTTAGTTTAAAGTCAATTAAAACACTACTTTTTATGCAGTTCACTGTAATGCTCTTAAAAAAATAAGGGCGTTTTAAGGCTAAGTATTTAAAGATACAGTTTGTTTATGTTGTTTGTTACACGTGTAACTAAAACATACCTATAAATTATGACATTAGGAGTTACATTATGATCGTTCACATTGCAAAATAAAAAGAATCAATGCAGGTGAACCTGGTAAATCCTTTTTATTTGTCACTCATTTATTACAGTAATGACTAATATGTGGTGTTTTGTTACGTACGCGTTCATCTTATTTGATAATACATTTTTATGAGGGTAATCACTTTCTGCTTGCAGTTTTTATGAACGTTGATTTTAACGAGACATAAAAGCATGTATGTAATTGAGTTTCTCGTAATCTCATTATTTCAAAAATTATAGTTCAATATAAAATTGCATTATTATCTCAACTATAATTTTAAACAATAACAACTCAATTTATTTATATAAATGGTCATTTATTGCAATTTAAGTACTTGTATTTATTTGATGGTTTATCGAATTTATTTTTATGTAAGATATTTAGTGGTTTGATGATTGTGTTTATACCTGTTTTCTATAGTAAGTACGGCAGCATACGGTAGGTTTGTTATTTCTAAGAATAAAAATTGTTTACATTTGGAATGATAACATAACAAAAACACCTTTTCTGTCAGTCAAAACAGTCTAAACTTAATTATGATCGTTCTCAAATAAAATAAAATAGAATAAATACAAATTTTCAACACATGTTTTCTCACGAAACACAGTGTAAAAACACTTACAAACATACCTTAGATTCTTGAAAAATAAATTCTAAATTTAAAACTATTTACATATCTCAGCGTAAAATTTTGCATCTACAAGCGCATATCTTGTAGTGGTTATCGGGCGTTAGTTTTACGGCCGAAATATTTAAATCATTTAACCTATGAACCAATGGTGGACAAGTGGCGACATAACAATATTTCCGGCTATAATTGCAATCATATCTTCATAAGTCTGTGTTCTAATAATTATACAATTATATCAAAGGTTTTATTAACACGGTTTATGTTTAAAATGGTAAATAGATGAGTAAAACAACTGGTATTAGAAGTAACCTGCTATGAATTTTCTACTAAGCATGTATAGTTAGCAAGAAAAGTCACTAAGCTAAAAAAACTTAAGTAATATTAAAGACACAATCCTATGGTGCGACATCCGACATGATATAAGATCCAATCAAGAAAAGCTATGTCGAAATTTGTCAGAGGGCAGGTGGAGCACAGCATGGACTGAACAAGTATCAAACACATACTTTTATTCATTCTATAACCGCGTTACTGACATATTAGAGTAAAAGACTACGAAGCTTTAATGGGATCGGGTAGGAGGAGAGTGATACATCTAATGCTATGTGATAATTGGGCTCACTGGGTTACATCTTGGAAATCAGAAGATTGAGACCTGGTCGGCCAAGGAAGAAATCTTTGATCGAGATTAGTGGCTTTTACTATATAGTAAAAGAGAGAGAAGTGAAAAGATTTGGGTGAAGCCTGTGCTTAGTCCAGTAATGTAACAAAATGGTTTAAAGCATGCAGTTGAATTCACCATGTGTTATGTTTTTACTGAGAGTACCGTAGTACTTAGTAGATGAACCGAATATCTTCCACAAGTTTGGTTAAATTGCCCAAAAAAAACAAATACCATGATCGCGTTAATTCCCGTTAGTGTTATTGTATATCGTTAGATTTTTCTTTAAATTTCAAAATCAAATTCAAATTATTGAATTTTTCAGATAACATAGATCCATTGTTAGTACTGACTTAGATTAGGGTTAGTTGCACATTTTTGTTTAAAATTATATTACCCATATTATATTTCTATTATGGGACTCCAGCCAGAACGGTGTTCCTAACTGATGTTCCTCCTCACAAGGAATTTTACAATTGGAGAATCGATACTCTCCGCAACTGTTCTTAGAATGCTGTTGTCACTATCCCGTATTCTGCGTAGCAGCGATGCCGTTTTTTTGCGAATGATGACGTGGAAACCGTCAGTCCTATTCTGCGCAAACATCTCTGACGCGCTACAGAAACGTGGTAGTCCAAACATCACTCTAAAGACATTGATATACTGGACACGCAGCTCGTCCAGCGAACTTTTAGTGTAACTGATCCATAGACTCCCTGTGTAAAAGCCCTGGCAGTATGCTTTAAATAGCGTAATCTTTACATAAACTGTGCTACAAAAAATTTAAAACTGTGCTCAGATATTTTATATTTTCTAAGAATTATCTAGAGCTTCTCAGTCGGCATTGCCCTCGCTTTCAAGGATGTTCAATTTCTGTAGCTTTTTAAAGTATTTAGCGACTTTTTTTGATAACTGTACTAGTCAAGTAATTAAATATATAACGGCGACACAGCTTCTTGTAATGTTGTTGTGTTGCTGTTTGCCGCGTCGAGTCAAACAAGAAGCGGATTCTAGGCATATAAGGCAATGTCTTGATTCTACACGATTAATATTTCATTATTAGTTTTACATCTATGTATATTTACTTTTATCTAAATATGTATCTTTCATTATGAAGAATAAACTTGACTGCTATGATTTCTTTGGTTACCATAACATAACTTTTAGTTTTACTGACTTCAGAATGTAACAGTGGATCATCTGAATTGTTATTATGCAACAATAGTGTTAGGTTCTATTAGACTTGACAATCACTTTTAACAGAACATTGAGCATTCGCCGTTTTTTATATTTTCTTGAATTGAACAACGTATCGAGCCAAGTACAGACCCAAATATCGCTACGAATATTTTCACGATCTTTCTAGCGAACGCTTAAATCGATGCAAATAATAAATATTTTTGCGAAACTGCTCGCCAGAATGCTCAATAGATTGCTTACTAAAACGGTGTCATTTATTTTTCTGTATTTCACATTTGCAGTAATGCTCATTAATAGTGAATGATCAAGTTTATCGGCACCTTAAGGTCGGATTGTAGTTGTGTTTAAGATTTTGAAACAAATTTATCATCCAGTTATACTTATAGCTACATAATTGCGCCAAATAAAAATCATATTCATAAAGTAGCTAAACCGCTTAGATACCCGTACGTGCAAGACAAGAAACACGATTCATAATATTTGCTTCGATAGAAATTAGCGTCAAATATGGCTCCAAATTTCTTTTTCAAACCAAATAATATCGAAGTTTGTATTAAAAAATCCATACTAATATTATAAATGCGAAAGTAACTCTGTCTGTCTGTCTGTCTGTCTGTCTGTCTGTCTGTCTGTCTGTATGTTACGCTTTCACGCCTAAACCACTGAACCGATTTTGATGAAATTTGGTATAGGGGTAGATTAGACCATGAGAAAGGACATAGGCTATGTTTGGTCGCGATAACCGACATCCACGCGGGCGGAGCCGCGGGCAAAGCTAGTAGAGTATAAAATATCTAGGGACTGTTAAAGATACACGTTATCACGCAGGTACCTTTAATTTAAAAAATAATTGATAAAACATATAAATTCTCTAAACCTATTTTACCCTAGCAAACCACCTATCACCTCAGTGTCAGGTAGACTAAACTATAAAGGCAATAAACTTCGCGTTGACACTGTTATGACGTCACAGCTACCACAAACTACCGTAGCACACTTAAATATTTAGTAGCTGGGAACTAGAATAAACCTTGAGGTTTCGTACAATACTATTAGGAGGCAAAAGTAATGTTACTTTGAATTCCAACTTATATTAAGTAAAGAAGTTCAAAGCCGTGTTAGTTCGCTGTGGAGTAGAATAGGGTCACTCCATCTCTTAATGTGGGTGTCGTAGAAGGGGACTAAGGGATAGGCTGTTCTACATCCGATAGTAAACATGAAACCCTTTACTAAGTGCCCGCTAGACGGCAATAGGCTGTCTCCTATACGTGAAAGTGGGACTGAAAATCATAGTTGGCGAAATATGGTTGTCGGTACACCTCTGCCTACCCCTTCGATTACATACATATATTATACTGTATATAATATATGTATGTAATCTCGTGGTGTAATCACTATTTGGTAAACGATCAGTCTTGTCATTTCGATGGGTGACCGCTTAGTGGTGCCATGCTTTGAAGGGCACGGTGAAAGTCGGTTCTAGTTGTCAAATGTCCTTATGTCGAAACGGAGGCCTACCTACGCCACCTGAACAACAACTTAGGCTGCGAAGTCAGACGGAAGTACCCAATATAGCCAAAAAAAACATTGCCACATCTTATATAAGTAAGTGTACCTCAGACACCAAGGATGCTGATGATGATGATGATTTAAGTTGGCTGTACCGTCGCCTTTAAAGACGGACTAAAAAGAAGGGAAATTTAAAGTGATTCAGGGGGTGGTTCAATAGCACAGTTGGAAGAGCATTATTCCCTCCGTAAGATAAAGATCGTAGGTTCAAGTCCCACTTGAGCATTTCATTTTTCCCGATGTACAGTAAGCTTCAGAGAAAAGGAACCCCCCTTGATAATGGTTTTATCCTCAAGGGGGGTTCCTTTTCTCTGAAGCTTACTGTACCTATTCGAATTTTAAAGTCAGCATAATACATGCTATGAAAATCATTAAAAAAAATTAAGTTACTTATTTTCATTTAATCTTTCTCTATTTTTATGACAAGATTTAAAATAATCGAACTTTTCACACCATAATATATAACTAATAAAATAATGTAATCTAAATACGCTACATTAACTTTTAAACTAACCAACGTAATTAAATAGATCAGTATCTTGTAACGCTAAGCGATCGCTTAAGCAAGCGTTAAGCGTGATAAACATTATCTGTGTAACAAAGTAGGCGTGTAAGCTGCTCGTCACGCTACAGTGAGCACGACACACCGCGTGTGCGGCGCCTGAGTTGATTGGCTATGAAAAAACTAACTTCACATTTTATTTTACTATGACTGCTTTTACACATTGTTTTAAATTTAATAGTACACGCATAGATACAATCACGCCTTTATCTCCGGAGGCTTAGACAGAGGTGAGTTGACAACCATATTTCACCATTCATTGAATTCGGTCCTACGTAATAGGGGGTGAGCCTATTGCCGCATTCCGGGCAATATTGTTGACTTAAGCCGTTCATCCGAGGCTGAGTCTGCGCTGTATATATTTTGTCAGACGTTAAACAGCCCTATCCTTAGTCGCCTTGTACGACAACGCATGGGAAGAGAAGGAGTAGACCAATTACAGCCTCCGTGGCGTGGCGGTAGTGCACGCGACTGCTACGTAGGAGGCGCGGGTTCGATTCCCGCTCAGTGCAAATATTTGTATGCATGAATATGGCTATTTGCATTGGTCTGGGTGTTTCTATGTATAATATGTATGTATTTATAAAAAAAAAGTATTTAAGTATGTTTATCCGCATTCTAGGTTCCATAACACAAGCTATAAAAGCTTGTGTAGAATGTTGTGGAATATTTATTTATTTATTTAATTTCTACTCTGCTGGGAACCACGCGTTAATAGTGTGTAAGGAATACGAGAATAGATCAAATACGTTATTAATTCTTCTACTGTAAAATGGCTTCTATGGGAGTGACTTCTGTGGACCCTTCAAAACAGAAGTAAGCTTGCGTTAAAGTTGCTACAAAGTCTCAAAGTGTTCTTAATGCCAAAGTATTAAGGCTCAATAGCTCAGTTGGAAGCGCATTCCCGCTGTAAAGGAAAGGTCATAAGTTCAAGTCCCACTTTAGAGCTTCATTTTTCCCGATGCGTTTGGAGTATTATGATGAAGTCAAACTGTTTGATTGATATAAATTGTATTATTGTCCGTAACCTTTAGTTAAAAGGTGTAAATATCAATCAGTCCACATTCCACGCACGCTTAAGTTTTAGAATGAACTCCCTGCTGTGGTTTTCCTAAGCGACTACAATATGAGGTTCTTCAAAAAGGGCATTTCTTCAGGGTATACGCCGAGTGTAACACCCTTTGTGTTGCATAGGTCATAAAGCCACGGTAACAACTTCCCATCAGGTGGACCGTGTGCTTATCTACTACCACCTAAGTAAAGAAGGAAGGGGGAAAACTACGGCATTAATCATTTTGTTGTTTGATGCTGACTTGACTATGTACACAAACAATAAAACAGACATGGCTAATCCTAAAACATAATAATCCGATGGTATTAAACAATTCTTTTAACCTAATTGATATGAACATAGATGACTATCAAATAATTTAACTAGCGGAGCGTGTGACGCGTTCGCTGCGCACGCGCTGCGACGCGCGCCGACGCACACGATGTTATATTGTGACACGCCGCCAGTGTTCAAAGAACCGGACTGCTTTTTTAGATTACATTGGTCACTTGGCGATGAATGCTGTGTGGTAAGGTACCATAAACGAATACTTAGGGATGTTCTATAAATGTGTTTTCTTTTTTATGTTTCTTAATTTGTGGAAAATACGAGTAAATTACTTTAGAATGAGCTGTGTGGTGTGGAGGTAAAGCAGTCTATTGCTACGTCAGAGGTACTGAGTTTAATTTTCACTCAGTCTTAAATTTTGTAGCATTTGATGGTTGGTATGTAAGTACGTTTATCACGGTGCAGGTAAAATGTTATTAGATTAAAATACCTCCACCTGTTTCTTAATCCAGAGGACTCACTTTAGAGCCCGGGTCTGCTTTTCTTTAAGAAAAGAGTAGGTAATTTCCAGTACTAACAGTAACCAGAGTTGCTAAGTAGTATTAAGTTAAGCCCTTAAAGCTAAATTGCTTGAGTTTTCAGCGGTGAAGTGTATAGATAGTATAGATAGTGTAAGAATTGTAAGGTCGTCTCGTTTACTAAACTAATAACGGTTCAAAAAAGGTACTAAATTTTTCAAAATAATTTTGCTCATAAAACACGTATACACTTAAATTTTTTGATTGATGTAAATATTGAATCAGACTTCGTGATAGTTTACGTATGCTATAAAATCACATCGCCGAGGTCCTATAGTTAGCACCTACGAAAATAAACAGTTTTTTCACGACCTTCAATTCCGTTGACTGACAATCGGAACTAATCATGATTGATCAATATTAGGAAATATTGAAAATTAAGTCACGTTTCACGTATTCAGTTATAGCAATTTAATTACATCTGTAATGTAAATAAATAATATTTAATGTTCATATGCGAACATTAAATATTATTTATCTATATTACATGGTCGATATTTTGATCTTAATAAATTAAGTAAATTAATAAAATTTGGGCAAAATGTACAAAAAGTTATTACCAATTTATTGGGCTATCAGGTAGGACCGCATATATCATCTAATAAAGGTGTCTTAAAAATTAGTTCGTATGGGGTTTTTGTGATAGGGTTCAAACCACAGAAGCTTAAAACTATGTGTTTACAAATAGAGTGTTGCCATTTATTGATGAAAATAAAACTCTTCAACGTGAATTATAAAACTATAACTTTTGCCCGCGGCTCAGCCCGCGTGGATCGGATCGGTTATCGTGACCAAACATAGCCTCTTTTCTCTTGGTCTGATCTACCCCTATACCAAATTTCATCAAAATCGGTTCAGTTTTTTAGGCGTGAAAGCGTAACATACAGACAGACAGACAGAGTAATATGGAATGTATTGTCAAACAAATAAGAAAAATATTCTTCAAGTTTTATTTGCGTTTTTTATTTAGAGATCTCTGATTGTTACATGTTTATAGCTAAGTTTTATTGAAGAGATTTCTGGAGGAGTTGATCAGATTCCGCAACTTCTCTTCGACTATCAGTCATATTCATCATTACCATTACCATTACCTAATCCTAATCTAACCTAGATTAGGTGCGTTTGTTTCACTGAGTGTGGACGAGAGGGGTAAGATCAGTAGTCAATACAGTGAAGCAGGCTATATACTTTTTGATTTTTATATATTATTGTAAGCCATCGTGGGATCTATACGATGTGAAACATTTAAATTTATTCATATTTTTATATTAAAAGTTAAATTTCCGACAGTTATTAATAATAAATTATTGATTTTATTACTATTTACATTATTAGACGCCTTTAAACATTCAAAATTTTAAACAAGTTCACTTATACGTGAAAGGGGCCAAAACTACCAGATTTAAGATGGGAGAAAACTTTGACGTACAGAGCCGACAATAGCCGAATCTAACCGAATGCAAGATCTTTTTTGCATTTTCCTCTTCAACTGATGACTGAATACATTGAACACTTTACTTCAGTGGTAGTACAAATAAAAGAGCCGTTTTAATCATCCATTCAATCCGCACTTTTTATCATTTGTAGCTAACTAAAAAAAAAATTGTAAAAAATCTACAAACTACTACTAATCATCAAATCGATTTTAAACTATGTAATCACTTAAAAACTAAACTCAATAAAATGGAAACACTGTAGAAACGAGGTCGTCAAACCTCAGACACAATAAATATCTTCTCGTACGTGATTGTATTAGTTAAGCGTAGTTTATTAGATACTGGTTATCACAATTCACAATTAACTACAAATTTGATAAACTGAGATTGTCGTTAGACAACAAAAAAAACGTTCATAACTAAACAATAAACATAGAAAAGCTTGTACCACAAATCTCTGAACATAAGGTTTGAGTTCACACGGGTGGTCCCATTAAAATGAACCAACTGCCTCACTTGTCCATGCCTCGTTTACATATTCCACTTGACTCGCGCATAAATTGTCATTACGGTAATCATTCGATACATTCTATCGATAACTACGCTCGCCTAAATCGTTTAGTCGATTTCAATCCCCCGCTGGACGCCTCTAAACGACTGACTCGGAAATCTATTTGTAATGTAAGTTTTTTCACGGTTCAAAGTGTACAAGATGCTCTTTACCTATTTTATCTTTAACTTTATTGAGCTTTATCGGTTTACAGTCGTAAATAAAGTCGAAATGATACCGAATACGTGTCCGTGCAATGCTTGCTCGGAATGAACACGCTTAGTCGATTATTTGGATATCTTTGATGACAATTTATTTTTGGAGTTAGGACTTGACACGTCCGATTAATCTAATATTGAAATGAGGATACTAAAGAGTGGTTTATTTTTGTTGATCGGGTTCAATGGTTTTCATATCTACGAAATATCGGACACAACAGATCTTTGATTTTATTTTATGATGACAAACGAATAATCTGAATAAAAATGTAATTAGGTGCTGGCTCGATTTCGAGAAATGGGCCTAATGTAGATAAAAAATACTGACAGGCTATTTTTAATTAAAATGTTCGAATGTCTATCGTAAATACCGGTATATCTAAATTAATATGCTTAGGTATATTATTTGCGTTGACACGTGTTATAAATTGTTATTTAATTTGCAAAGTATATGATCATTAGTAACGATTAAATATGCCTATCCCTAGATAGTCTTTTAACTATTTTTTGTTTTTGTTTCATTGTATATAGTGGTGACACTTTTTAATATTATTATTCTTGTTAGCTTCCCCAAGAAACCTAATGGGGGTTTAACACTGATGACCGAAATTCATTTGTTCATTTGACGTGTGACCGATGAAACATTATGCAATTCTACTACTGATCGAATGAACAATTGACCAAAAGAGTTTTTATCGATCCAACATTTTGTATTTTTACTACTGATCGAATGAACGTTGAATGAACTCTTTTGGCCAATTGCTCATTCGATCAGCAGTAGAATGACCTAATGTTTTATCGGTCACACGTCAAATGATCAAATGAATTTCGGTCACCCGTCGTAAACCGTTAATTGCAAGTTCAATATTATTACGTTATCATTACCAATAAAATAATTAAACGACATGAAACTAAATACGTAAATCATTGCGATTTAGCTATAATATCACCATCTAAGCATATCTAGCAAAAAACTAATTCCACGATACTGTTAAAGATTCTAGTTTAAGAAACACCTCTTATCAAGTTTGTAGTAAACACAACCATTATTACGACAACAAGTAAATTAACTTCGTAGCAAAGTAGTCTTAATACAAAATTAACATCGAAATGCAAATCGATTTGCATCTCGATTCTGTTAGTCGATGTAGCCAATGAGCAAAATAAACATATTACTGTAAGGAGGTACTGGAACTGTGAACTATATTTTTCAAAGGTATTCGTAGGAACGTGTATCGTACTGCAATAACATTCGATGATATGTGTATCGATGTGGTGCACTTTCGCGATAACGTGCATCGCGGTCATGAACATTCGACAATAATATGTGTATCGATGTAACGCACTTTCGCGGTAGTGTGCATTCCGGTAACAATGCGTATATCGATTTGTCGCACTTCCACGGTAACGTGTAACGCAGTGACAAACATTCGACAACACGTGTTGCGATGTGACGTACTTCGGCATTAACGTGAGTCACATTTCCGTACTTTCGGTCTACCATTATTCGTGATCTTGTACTTCGAAGTTCAGTGGGACAATCTAGTGGAAACTTAGTCTGGCGGTAATTACGCTACTGCTACAATTTACAGTTAAGAGCATATTTAGATTTTGTTATTACAAAAATAGTAAAAAAATATCAATGATACATTATTTATCTCGCAAAGATCGAAGGGAAACTGAATGCCATCTTAAAGAAACCTTCTCATCGATGTTAAATTGACTGCGATTTTATTGATAGCATTGGTATACAGTAATCACGTGCTTGAGTAAACAGAACAAACTTGTTGGCATCCAAGTCCAACTTAAAGCCATCGATAGAAAAAAACATTGCCTGCGTCATGTATATAAATGATCAAAAACGATCTCAAGGAATAACGACGTTTGTTTACAAAAAATAAAACCTTATTCTACATTCGTATTGCTAAACATTTACATTTAGATCTGTACGCATCGAATTAATACTCAATCGACGTTCCATGATCGCATTGATGATTCAACTGGCAAATCGGTATAAACGCCACCATTTAAATGGATATTTCGAACGCGATATTGAAACAACTCAACATAAACGCAACACAAATAGAATTGAACTCAATAATGAGGTAGACAAAGTTGAAAATTATGTAGCAGATGATAAAGGTGTGATAATTAAAGAAGCCGATGACGGCAGAGCGCGCGTTTCAAATAAATAAATCGTCACTTGTTATTCCCTATGCGACGGCGTTATGTAAGTAGTGTAACTAGATTAATGGGTCTATACACTTGATGTTCGGTTTTTGTAATGGCAGGGACAGATGGGTAAAGTACGAAGTGTTGCCTAAACACATTCTGGCTGTTCCATTATCGTCCACGATATACGTCAATCATTCGTGTTGGTAATATTTCTAATATTGGTAGATGTGTTTGTTTGTTACCTAATAACTGAGTACTTGACCAATCGTTAACATTTGTAGTTTTGAAGTGCGTGATTGTGCGTTACCGGTGAAATGCGTGAAGTTGGTACTCTCATGTGTTGCATCAGCATTTTCATTATAACCATCTGATTGATTGATAGGCTATTGGTTTTCGTATGAAATAAAGTCACGAATGAATAAAATTGCGTATTAATTATTTTATTATCTTTTATGTATGAGTTCGTATATTAACGTTTGCATTTCAAAATACACAGCTTTATTTTAGAACTACCGTTAATGCCTGTAAAAATAATATACTACATTATAAAAGCCTATACCCGTTTAAAAGTTGGAACAAATATTGACGTTAAAATCATTTATGCAAAAGACATTCTCATTGACAACGAATAATTTAATTTGCTTATCAAGCAGAAGCCTTGTTATGATACTTACAACAAACCAAATATGAATATTCTAATAAAAACAGCTGCTTTTCAAGACGGATGTCTAGTTTTTTACATTCATGATCGTACAGTGATGATATTTTAAGAAATGAACAAACAAATTATGAATAAATGTTTTGTAATTAAGAACGGGAATCCAATATTTTTCTCGCACACAGTTCTTACTTCAAATATTAATTAACTATTTGCAAAAAATGTCGGTGATATTGAATTCTGTGGAGGGCAATAGAAGAATTGATCTATATATTCCTAACTTAATATAAAACGAACATACGACAGATGATTTTGACTTCAAAATTTGGCTGATCTCGGAATTCGGCTCCTTGCTGTGCTAAAGACTGCCTTGCCTGTTCACTACAAACAGTATTACAGTACAACAATTACAAACAATAAAATATTATTAGTTTATTGTTTATTCTAAACCCTATGCTCGTATGCTTAGGGACGCCCAACTAATAGTTTGCAATTGAATTAGGAAAAGTAAAAAAAAATAGAATTAAAAGATCTTTACGTAAATACTGAGTAAATAATTTAACAGCGCCAAGAGTTCCAATATCCACAAAACAGAATTCCATTGCCAAAGCGCGTATGAGTAGTCTTATGTCTATGCGATTTAGTATCGTTGCATTGCAATAGAATCGATTACAAACCTGATCACACATCCTATTGTCTTCGACGGCATTTATTGACGATAAATGTTTGATAGGTGAGTGTTGTAAATTATTGTGTAAAGACGTTGTGTCCTGGTTTCTATAATGAGGTATGAGATGCACCTGTTATAAACTTATCAGCCTCTCTAGACAAGTGGCAATTCGCTGACCGGCGTATCGTGGAATACAATGAAAAATGACTGGGACAGTCTTTAACGAATGACAATGCGTCAAATCCCATAAATGCGTCATTTTAATCTACGGTACGCCCGCATTACACTATCGACCCCTGGCCATTACACGACCGACGTGAACCCACTCCTAGCACAAGCAATTTAGCTTAATTGGAGGGGTTAGATTATTATTAGTAATTTCAGTTGCTAATATTCTTTAAAAAAACTAATACGTCTTGAGATATTCCTTACACAAAAATAACAAATAAAAACTAACTGCCACTTGTCTAGGGGAGCAGAAAAACAATGTAATGGTGGTTAGATAATGTAAATAAACAAATAAATAATAATAATACTAGCTTAGTTTTGTGCGAAGTTAGTTAAGTATAATATTCTGATCTAAAAAAAACAAAGGTTTTGATTTCTTATTTCTTGAAAAAGGATATTGTTAAGTTAATACATTATGTGGAGATTTATATTGGTACATTCTAGAAGAAATTATTCTTCGCCATTTTCCTGGAACTTGTGAAGAAAATCTCATACCTATTTGTATAAAATCTCTTTTAGCGGTGAGTAAACTTGAAACTCAGTAACAAATATGTCAATCAGTTACTTAACATATCTTGGTATAGAAGAAATTACTAGATTCTTCACCAATATATCCTATAGATAATAGCTCTAGGTGTATAATGGACGGACAATAAGTGATACATATCGATATGGAGTAGTGATCAGACGATTGATTCTCTTTCGGTCGCATCGCGAAAGCTGCGCGGTCGCAGCTTACAAATTGCCGCGTGAGCGCACGCGCTTTTCTAGGGTTACCATTTTATTTACTATTACATTTTTTTTTCTAATGTTGTAATATAATTTAAGGACTTAGTCGGTCTGAAGATATTCCTAAGAAAAAAACAAATATGAATTTCATTATGACATCTTAGTTCGTAATTATTTGGTGATCTATATTATAAAAATGAATCTCTAAATGTGTTGGAAAGCGTATAACTCAACAACTCCTGGACCAATTTGACCAATTATTTTTTTTAAATATTCGATAATTTCAAGGATGGTTCTTACGGCGAGAAAATTAAAAAAAAAAACGAGTAATTGCCGGTAACCGGCAAAAGTTATTTTTAAATAATTCCATATAATCTATACTTATTTGGGTGAACCGAACTCAAACTCTGGTGGAGGTTTACTTCAAATTGGAAATTCGGACTTCAATCGCTCCTATAAAAGAAGTAAAATACTGTATATAATATTATAAATGAAGCGTAACAGTGACGATGGCGCGTACATATTAGGCTGTCTATTTAGGCTGCAGTAATTTCTTATCATAGGGTACCTGAAGCGCTTATCTGCCACCTACGTGCTTGGTGGTAGTACACGACTGCCACGCAAGAGGCGCGGGTTCGATCCCCGCTCAGTGCAAATATTAGTATGCACGAATATGGCTATTTGCATTGGTCTGGGTACATTTATGTATGTATTTACAAAAAAAAAAAAATTGTATCGAAGTATGTTTATCCGCGTTCTAGATTCCATAACACAAGCTAGTTAAGCTTACCATGGGTCTAGATAGCGTTGTGTAGAATGTTGTGGAATATTTATTTATTTTAAAAAAAGTACCCAGAACACTAGAAGTTACTTGTGAATTGGCCACTAAGCTATAGCCGCTATGCCATTCGTACAGTCTTAATTTTGAATTACATATTTATTTATGATTCACGAGGTCGTCGCACGTAAACGACCTCGAGATTAATATTAGTGTTATTACATATTATGGAATGAAAGATATTCAGCGGATATGATTTAGAATGTTTACTTGTAGGTATATTCACGCTCATGTCTCTATATCTCTGTGGAGGTATGCAGAGGTGTATTTATAAATAAATAAATAATTTAACACGTGTATTAGTTGGTTAAATAAATAAAGAAATATAATTGTAACTATGGGTTGGTGGTAATTTTACGACATTTATTGTTTATACTGGAGATTGATGGCGCTTGGTGGAATCTGCTACACATATTGAATAACACACTTGTACTTTTCCACTGATTTTATTTCTAGACCTGACCGGTTTCGCCTTACGGCATTCTCAAAGGTTGAGAATGCCGTAAGGCGAATCCGGTCAGGTCTAAAAAAAAATCAGTGGAAAAGTACAAGTGTGTTATTCAATATATTACGACATTTGTTATTCACTAGCTTTTGCCCGTGGCTCCGCCCGCGTGGGCGTCGATTATCAAGACCAAACATAGCCTATGTCACAAATATAACACACCCTACATCTAAACTTCTCGACATAATTTACAGGAGCAAATTTACATATTTAGAAATAGATACTTAGCAAGATAGAGAAGATAGCATAGTTTTAAAATTAACATCACAGGAGATTATTAGTATTTTTATTGCTAGCTTAGTGTCTACCTGAACGTTTCTAGACAATTTGATCGCAGTACTGTAATCTTATACGGGGCAGATACCCACAATCAAGTTGTTTCTATTTCCGATCCCTAAACAGGCAGTGTTTTCATACAAAAGCTTCCATTGCATCAAATCATCAATGTTAGCTGAAAGGTTGATTGTCTTCTGTTTACATTAGTAAGTAGAGTAAACAAGACACTATGAAATCTATAATTATTGGTAACTACATCTTCACACAAAAGTCACTGTTAACTCTACACGGAAGACTCTTAACGATTCATTTCATATACGCTGTAATTAAACCAATCAGCATAATTAACTCAGTTGCTACATTTTATTTAAATTCGGTTTCCAATAACACCATAAACTTTCACTTAGTTTATGGGTTCGTTCCACACAGATGTATACCAAATATATCAATACGGTATTGTACAATCACAGTGGGGAGCTCACGCACTTGTTTATCAAGACTACGAATACCGATAACTCATAATATGTGCAGAGGTATGAACGCACTAGTGGGAATTAACAGCTGTCCTAAGTGTCCTAGTTGTACTGAAACACCACCATATGACTAGGACAGTCGTACAGTGGTCTTTCAATACACCTGTCTTAGTCATTCTATTCAGTACAATAAGTAACTAGCGCGTGCAGGCAGTAACTAGAGCTCAGTTTAATTAGGTCGTTGGTATAGGACTACTAGGACGGTCGACAGTCATTAGTTCAAATTATTGCATTCATACAGTTCCACATAGTATGGATTGAATCTGTATTTTGTTAAATTTATCTTGCTCTTATACTAATAGAAAAAATAGTACTCACTGAAATCTTAAGAATATGTTTGCCAACCCTAAGAGAAACATTGAAGGATATATCGCCGTCCACCGGCTTTCAACTTCGCCGACGTCACACGTTCACCTATACGAACGCAGCATTGTATTTTAATTTCTGCCGTGTTAGGAATTTACAAATACTAAACTACTATTTTACTTTAATACGCAATATTGAACTCTAAATTTACTGCAATAAAGGTTCAACCGTCGAGGTAACAGTGAAGTATTGCAAGGGATGGTCGTGAATTATCATCGCGACATTTAGTATAAGATTTAGACGAATCGTCTGTTGTCGAGTGATTTAGTTTATCGAGTGCTAATATTATATTCAATTGAAGATGATAATTGGAAGATTTTGTGCTAAAAGGTTATTGCGTGCTAAGTTTGCTTACTGAGTTAAATATGTTTAGTTATTACTATTAAATTGTAGTCATTTGTGGTCTAATGTATTACTAATCAAGTCTAATATGAATAATATCTGGGACGAACGGTTTTGCAAGTTGACAGATAGTATATGTATAATAAAATTATTTAAACTTTAATAGAACGCTTAAGTTAATAAATAATGTAATAACACACTTAGGTACCCTTCTAACGGCCTCAACAAAATAGCTAAGTCTACAAACAGAAAGAAGAATATTTTTTTCCATGAAGAACTGTACTCGTACAACCTGCATTACTTATATTTAATTAATTGTCCGTGAGTCATCTTCCCCGCAAACTAAAGTTGATTAGTCAATGTTCATATGATTCAGTTTTTCTATATATTAAATATACTAGCACACGCAACATCAACACGATTTCTAGAGATCTGACAGTTACATAAATCAGCTGTCAATTCTAACACTTCACTTTCATTGCAATCAGGTAAAAACCATACGTCAAACGCATATGTCGAAATTAAACGTCAAATTAAATCGAATGTCATAATAGTATGACGAATGGAAGATTGATTTGACATTTCAACTCGAACCGTCACATTGACAGGACTCTTGCGCGCATCGATCATCGCTGTTATGCGCGTTATCAAATATTTACAAACTAAAGGTCGCGGTTTGGATCCGGTTCACCTTGAATTATGAACTAAATTTACATGTTATTTTATTCGTCCTTATTTTTACAGCCTCTATGGTATGGTCGTAATGAGCGTGACTGCTACGCAAGAGGCACGGGTTCGATTCCCGTTCAGTGAAAATATTATTAAGCATGAATATGGCTATTTGCATTGATCTGGGAGTTTCTACGTATACTATGTATATACAGTTGACTCTCGTTAATTCAAACCTGCGATAATTCGAACCTCTCTATAATTCAAAGTGATCACGAGTTCCCTACAAAATCTCTTTATATTTCGAACTAAATCAATACATTTTCATACACTTGGTAATTCGAACGAAAAAATCATTGCTATATAACAAAACGACGCGTTAATTCGAACTTATCCGCGTCCAACACTCGACAATTCAAAGTTGCAGAGAGAAAGAGGCGGAAAGATTGTAAGTACATTTTGCGACAAGTTCAAACTTGTATCAACGTACCTTTGTTTTTGTTTTGATTAGTTTGACAATTTGACACACACTTCTCACGAATTGGTTTGTTTAGTTATATTTCAGTTACTGTTACTCTTTCGTTGGTATGCAGATTAAAAGTTAGTGTTAGTTATGAGCCCTAGACAGTATAAATGTTTGACGATTGCTGAAAAGAAGAAGTTAATCGAAAAAGTAGAGGATGGTGAGAAGAAGAGTGATGTTGCAAAAGAATTTAAGATTCCTCTGAGTACTCTCTCAACCATAATAAAGCACAAGGAGAAAATTAATGCTGCTCAAACGGCTGGAGTACGGAAAAGAACTACTAAAGGTGAATTTCCTCTTCTGGAAGAAAGCCTGGTCATTTGGCTAAGACAGTGTAGAGGACAAAAAGTGTCTATTAGCGGGAACTTGTTGAAGGAAAAAGCAAAAGAGTTCGCGTCTACTCTAAGCATCAAAAACTTTGCGGCAAGTGAAGGGTGGCTTACAAAATTTTCTCTCACAAATTTCGAACCATTTGATATTTCAAACACTCGATAATTCGTAATATTTTAAGAGTCCCTCGAGTTTCGAATTAACGAGAGTCGACTGTATTTACAAAAACAAGTATATAAGTATGTTTATCCGCATTCTAGATTCCATAACACAAGCTAGTTAAGCTTACCATGGGTCTAGACAGCTTTGGGTAGAATGTTTGGAATATTTATTCATTATTTATTTTATTTAAAATTTGCAAAAATATATCTTATAGGTAGGTACATACTTATAAGACGCCTATATTTCCCGGAAGGGCAATTTACAAATTATGGATCAAAGGGTTTTTTCTGAGAGAACTGGTAGTATCCCTAAAACATCCCGGGCATCAACTTTAGACTAGCACCATTTTGGGGAGATTCAAAAATACTTCGTAAGATAATTTCGACAGTAAAACACTGCCTATCCCGAAAAGATTAAACAGATGTGAGTTTCTATTTTTTATACGGACATTCTATGCAAGTTCAAGAAAGTCCAAATTTTACGTTGAGATATGTATATAAAAATACAGGAAGTATCTATTATTAATTATCATAGAACGAAGAAGAGGGAAGGTTCATATGTCAAACGCCGACAAATGAACGTCTAAACGTCGCAAATAGAGATCGCCCTAATTTGAAGTCGTTTACCAACTTAAGTAAACAGTTGCTGCCTATAACGGCTTTTAAATACTCGAGAAGTAAAGGTATTTACCGTGTGTTTATAGAATAGTTAACATCTACTTAGTTTGTTGTTTGCGCTTAGGTTTGCAGGCGATAATGGTCTAGACTCTAGGGTGCGATTACCAGGCTAGGTAAAAATGTGTTCGATTTTCTGCAGCTGGATAGATTCTAATAATTTTCCTAGTTTACAGCAATAGGCGAAGGCCCATTGGATTAGGGCAAGGGTCCTCATATTGTGTAATGTCACTATATAATATACTCCAGCTTGTTCTCAAATAGAAAGGCATGGTTACAAATATGAAAATATAACATAACATAACATAACATAAACTCACGCCTGTATTCCCCGAAGCTAGCACCTCTGCCTACCCCGGCAGAGGTACTAGCACCCACATTTCGCCAGTTTATGTTTAGGTCCCAATGTAATAGGTGGCGAGCCTATTGCCATTAACCGGGCACTTATAAACCTGCGAAAAATACACACATAACTTCGAAAAGCATCGAAAAGTCTTTGGTGTGTGCCATGGTAAACCTGGGATCGAACCCAAGACCTCGTCTCAGCAGTCCATTACCCATACCACTAGGCTACCGCAGATTATATATTTCATTTCATTTTTATCCCCAAGCGGTAAACACGCTTAACGCCTACAGACTGGCATTCATGCTGCTATTAATTAATCGAAACAAGCAGTAAAAAACAGATGACAATAAAATAAAAAGCAAAAACATGTCACTCATTCGAACTACTATATTTCAATTTTATTATCAAGAAATGCTTGCGATTGTAACCTCTTTCGAATAAAAGTACTTCAATTCAATTAACACCTGGTACGTCATAGTTTATACAGACCTTTTCACTTCATAATATCAATTTCAAAAAAAGAACCATTTTGATTTGATTAAATTCGAAATGATATTTTCTGAAGTTTACGCGAATGTCACTCATTGAAATAAAACCACTTTTTACGGATTCTATCGCGATATATTTGTTATTATTACTTTTAAACCCGACGTTTCGGCTGCTTTGCAGCAGCCATTTTCGCGGTGTGACTCACGATGGTAGTTGTCACATAGTTTGAAGTATAAGTTATCTCAAAATACCCGAATCATGGTGAATTATTGGTGTTCGTATTTACGCAGAATGAGCTCACTGTGTTGTTAAGTCTTGCTGGATTTTGCTGCTTACTGGGTTTGATTAAGTGGATGACTGGGTCCCAAGCTGGTGGTACGGTCCATCCATCCTCTCTATTAAAATTTGGGTGTTTTTTGATTTCAATAGCCTCGCGGATCATTCTAGGAATATATCGGTGTTCTTTGGCGAGTATCTGTGGTTTATCAAACCTTAGGTAATGGTTGGTGCCTTTTTGCGCGTGTTCACATACAGCTGACTTTGTTGACAACTACCATCGTGAGTCACACCGCGAAAATGGCTGCTGCAAAGCAGCCGAAACGTCGGGTTTAAAAGTAATAATAACAAATATCATCATCATCATCATCATCATCAGCCCGCGGCAGTCCACTGCTGGACATAGGCCTCTCCCATGACACGCCACTTAGCCCGGTCTTCGGCTGTCCTCCTCCACTCTCCACCAGCCACTCTGCGTATATCGTCGCTCCATCTAGTCGCAGGGCGCCCCACACTACGTTTGCCGGTTCGCGGTCTCCACTCAAGGACTCGTTTCCCCCAACGGTTATCGGTCCTACGGCAGATATGGCCAGCCCACTGCCACTTCAGCTTGCTAATTCGTTGAGCTATGTCGATAACTTTAGTTCTCTGCCGAATTACTTCGTTCCGGATTCGATCCCTCAGAGATATACCGAGCATAGCTCTTTCCATAGCACGCTGAGCGACCTTGAATTGGTGAACCAACCGTACCGTAAGTGTCCACGTCTCGGCTCCGTATGTCATAACAGGTAGAACGTACTGGTTATAGACTTTTGTTTTAAGACATTGTGGGATGGGCGACGAGAATACCTGACGAAGCTTTCCAAATGCAGCCCAGCCCAACTGTATTCTTCTTTTTGCCTCACCCTCAAAGTTGTTTCTCCCTAGTTGGAGCATCTGCCCTAGGTATACATACTCCGAAACAATCTCGAGGGGAGTTCCGTTCACAGCAATCGGCTGCCGGTCAACGTGCTCGTTGAACATGACTTTGGTTTTATCCAGGTTCATCCGGAGGCCGATGCGTTGAGAAGAACAAGCTAGGTCATCTAACATTTGTTGTAGGTCCTGCAGCGTCTCTGCCATTATAACAATGTCGTCGGCAAATCGTAGATGAGAGATGTACTCGCCATTGATGTTGATGCCCCGATCTTTCCAGTCTAAGGTCCTGAACATATCCTCCAAGGCGCTAGTGAACAGTTTCGGAGATATGACGTCTCCCTGTCTCACTCCTCGGCGCAGGTGGATATGTTCCGTTTGTCCATTCTGTACTTGAACGGCCATCGTAGCTGCGTCGTATAGACATCTCATCACCTCGATATACCGCCAATCGACTTGGCATCGCTGCAGGGACTCTAGAACAGACCAGGTCTCGACAGTGTCGAAGGCTTTCTCATAGTCCACGAAAGCTAGACACAAGGGCAGATTATACTCTTCTGTCTTCTGTATTATCTGCCGTACTGTGTGGATGTGGTCTATGGTGCCATATCCACTTCGAAACCCGGCCTGCTCTGGAGGTTGAGCCTCGTCAAGTCTTCGTGCAAGACGGTTCGTGATGACCCCTGAGAACAGCTTATAGACATGGCTCAAAAGCGATATGGGTCGATAGTTCTTCAATAGGGTTTTATCTCCTTTTTTGAAGAACAAGACGACTACACTTCTGTTCCATGCCCGCAACAAATATATCGCGATAGAATCCGTAAAAAGTGGTTTTATTTCAATAAATTCGAAATGTCAATGTCAAATCGTAAACCTTCAAATAGTGGTGTACCATTATCAACTAGAAAGCAACGTTGTACGTTACTGCTATCTGATATAACGGTGTTAAAGTGCTTTTGGTGTAAACATACAGCATATTAACGATTAGTTAACAACGACATGTTTATTCAGCTAATGAATGGAGCGTGTGTCGAGTTGATGTTATGACTGCGAGTACGTGTTCTTTTACTCGGTTAGTTTTCTATCAATTGATTTGATAAATAGAAAAATAAATATAGCTACTATGTAACTACTTGGAGAATCTATAATAATACTAACGGGAATTAACGCGATCATAGTATAAGTTAGTTATTTATTTACTTTGATGACCACAGCTAGTACATACTGATCGAAACATTAGCTAATTCAAAGGTAATCTTGATTTGAAGTTACTTGCAATTGCCTAAGTTTTAAAAAACTAAAATATATTGAATTTTGCACCCTATTTTTTTTTTAAATTTAATTTTCGTAATTTCATCACTCTTCCATAAGATACTTGAAGTTCTTAATTGTAAGAGCGGCTAATATAAGTCATAAGTATATAAAATCTAAATAAATATTACTTTATAATATTACCCATCTATCCCAGTAGCCATATTAAGGTTCGCACAATTAAAATCATTAGTATTTCGCGATCCTGGTTAAAATCACTCTCCGTATCTGTCGTGCTGATTTTCAGACACCTCTAGTATGACGTCACGTCTGTTCACACAATGAATAAAAAACAACAAAGTCAATTAATCTAAAGATTTGCAACATCATTCTAAATATAGTGAACAGACCAAGGATTATTAAATTACGTTGCAGTCCATCTATCGATTATGCTAACAAACTAATGAGCTCACCTCTCACTGTTTTAACGATATTGACTGATTGATTGATTAATGTCATTTAATTTTGAATGTCAGTTTAATATACAAAATCTAAGGCGCTAGCGCAATTCTTTATATGACCTCCATTGCACACCAAATTAATAACCATCAATTTATCATTCGGAAAATTAAAAAAAAAAGCCTAGTGTTCCCTTCAAATGTCATCAGTTCATTAAGCCTATCGTTGGAAAATAAACTTAAGATTTATGATGATAAAGTTTATGTTACATTGTAGCATTTATGAACTCTGTGCTCTTGACAAATTTGATACTGTACCAGCGATGTGAGTACCGAGTGATTTGATTGCGGATCGACGACGTGTGGATGTACCTTATACTTATATAGAGATGATAATACGAAGAATATAAATAGGTTTTTTAATTATAATAATTGGATTTGACATGTAGATATATACTTCAAGTTCTACATCATCCGCGTGAAGCATTGTTGCCGGATGCATTCAAGGATTTCATCTTAGTGCCCGTTTATTTGTTCACCTCCCTTTCTAACCTTTCTAACAACTACCGTCTAACCTATCAGATTCAAGTTTCAAACCCTCTTTCCTGCTATATTTTCGGGATTTTTATGATGAGTACCTAGTAACCGGAATTATGTACTTGTATTGACGTTAACCCCTCCAGCTAGGCTTCTCTGCATCTTATGAGTGGGTTCACGTCGGTAATTTAGCGGCCAAGATTTGAACCCTTTCGGGAACTCTCGTTTATAAAACCAATTCCTTAACCACTATATTACCGGCGTTTGAGATGAGCAACACGTTTCTGTGCTAATGTTTTTTACCAAAATATTTCGAAATATTTTAGCTACTTAATAGCTTTCTACAGTGGCCAAGTTGTCAGTAGATTGCTAACTTTGATAAATTAGACTTTGAATATTAATCACGAGGGTTCAAATAAATTAAAATAAACATACGCTCTAAATGAATTAAATGGACATTAGCGAAAATAAATTATGTTCATTAAATGATGGTAGGCTTTAGAATGTTAACAAGCACATTATGTTAAAATGTCTCTATTATTAATTTTGCAAATTAAAAAAACGAATCAAAGGATTCGAACCGTTCGCAGCTCCGGATACGTTACTTTGATTTTACTTGGACTGCTGCTTATACTAGGGAAATTTATTTGTAAAAATGAACCGTATCCCTTTCAATGACTGATGTATGTTTTTATACTATTACTATCTTTTATATTTTTTGACATAAATATCTACTATAATGTATGTATTAGATAAGCTATAATAAATAAAAAATTGTGTGTGAGAAATGAGTGAGGCAGGATTGCAGGAATAGGATGCCGAGGCTATATAAGTACTTCTAATTTGATTGATTTTAGTTTTTATGAAAGCGACTGTCATCTGACCCTCTAAGGAAAGCCTAAACCAAAACCTCCGGCAGTACATTATATTTTTCTTACCAAAAATATGTATGGAGGTTTAAACATTTCTGCTTTCATCTTCAGTAATATAAAGCGTGAGTGTATGTAAATTTTATTGCAAAAATATATATTAACCACTCGAGACATTTCCAAGCGAAGGCTTGCGACACAGGGGACGTTCGTGAAATGCGAAATCAGATAGAGCTTTTTGCTTGGTTGTACTTGCTCGTGTTTACTTTTTACAGCGACTGTGCTAGTGTTGCCCTGCTAACGTTTTGTTTTATTACTATTTTTGATCAAATATCGATTAGTTCAATATTTAAATGTGACTTTTAACCGTAACTTAGTCAAAACGAGTATTCAATAGAATTAATAAAATAGATGGGAAAGTAAAACGCGAGTGGAGTGTGATTTAAATATATTTGCCAAAATTCATATTTTGTTATGTTTATATTTTTGATTTAGATTTTCATACAAAAACATGTTTATTTTGAAAATCTAAGTAAACTTAAGTTAGCATACAATAAAAACTGTCGTATGTAAATATAATGTTAAAATTACTCGCCATAGTGGGTAACTGTACTGAAGAAACACACATTTTTCATGCAGCTATCTGAACAAAATCGCATAAAACACATAGTAATTATATTTTGATGCAACTATCTGAACAAAATCGCATAAAACACATAGTAATTATATTTTGATGCAACTATCTGAACAAAATCGCATAAAACACATAGTAATTATATTTTTTGTCGCCCACTCGGTACATATAAGTGAACAGCAAAAAGTCTAGAAGAGCAATTGTTGGATTTTCATTGATAGAAATCTCAGCGTTTAAGAGAACAGTCGGACAAAAAATATACAGAATTGCGGGAACTCTTTGGTTTCGCTTGTAACAACTTGTCAGGACGTTTTTCTAGTAATTCTTGCAAGAAACAGCTTGACAAGATACCTTGTAAGTGCATGTTTTATAGTACTAAAAACTAGAAAACGCTTTTTGATTCTCTGTAGAAAAACTAGTGATTTAGTATCTATGTTGTCTTCAGAAAAGTCCTGAGATATACGCAAAAAGTAATGAATTAAACAGGAATAGCAACGGACAGAGTAAGAACTTTTTGTTGACTAATTTATTTACTTTACGGATTTTATCCAAGACATTGGGTAGGTATTAGTAACTATGTGCTGAAGAACACTACGGTATTAGGTTTTACTCAGTGTTTGTTTGAAATGTGAAGTCGCAGATTAGTTGAACAAAAACACCATTATTTCTAACTTAACTTAACAATAAATAAACACCAGCAAGGAAACGATGGAAATGAAACCACAATTAAGTACAGTCAAATATAATCCAGCACTCTGAATTCTACATGATTCTTAAATAATTATTATACACATAGTAAACACTAATTAAACATTATACATATACATTTTTCCTATAACCAACCAAGATGGAGTTTATCATAAATTCGAAAATCGTCTCATATCCAACTCTAACATTAGAAGATAATAATCATTATTACCAATATTCTTTAATTCACAAACTGCCTTTGATTGAAATGATTTTAAAATCCGTCACATCCGGTTCAAAAATCAGTACAATTTAATCCCATTTCACAATTAAAAAACCGGTTTTGTATAACAATATTTTAAGTTATACGTGTTGTAACTGTGTATCATCGGCTACCTAATTTCAATCAGCAAACACGCCTATCAAATTAATCAAACAAGTGCATTAAACATGAGATGTGCCGTATGCTCGTTTAAAATCAATTATCGCATAAAAACCGATACTATGTACATCACTAAAATGTTCTATAAGGTAACCTTTCATCTTCACCGTCCCCCCATATAACACTAACAACTTAATCAAAAAATAATTATGATACAATTAAAATAATTATTTTGCGTCAATTATGATATATCACATTCATTAATATTTTGATATTTATCGATATGTAAAAATATTATATAATTAATTTTCAATATTAGGCGAAAGTCGGTGAGTTCAAAGTCGTAACTGGATCTTTATGGAGTCGATTGAGTTTATTTCGACTATTTAAAATGTCACTAATTACTAACAAATTGAGAGTTACTTTGCAATTAAATCTATATATCATAAAATTTATTTATGAATTTGATTAAGGTGGTAATGATTTCGCGTGTAGAGAATATGTATTAAGTATTAAACATGCAATAAAAATGTACCTACCTAATTATGAGAAAATTTCACTTGTAATTTTGAGATATAACTGTTATAAGCGTTTCTATTTCTTAAACGTAATTACGTGTAAGTAAATAATTAGCAAATTTACAACACCAAAATTGCAATTTATGATCTTTAAATTGAAATCTTATTTGATTTTCAATTCGTTGTAGCTATTCATAAATAATAATTATTTTATCATAAAATTTTAGGATGTTATATTACACTTGCTACTAGTACTTACCTACTATGTAATTTGTGATGAGTTTATTTTATTGACTTTAGGTACATTACAGGTAATAATCGAACCTCGAGAGGTTCTTACTACATTATTTCTAAATAAAACTTCTAACTAAATAGGGACCTAATTTACGGTACGGTATCGACAAAAGAGATAAGGCTGCACCTTTATAATGCAACTTTGTATGGTAAGGTGCGAACATGTTGGGGACACCGTGGAGAGCCAGACCGTTAGGGATGGCCCTGGGTCAGTGGGGATGCGAGGAGTATGTCAAAGACAATCTCACCTTCAGCCTAGCACAGCGACCCACAGACGGTATGTAGTTTAGTTGGTTCGAGTCCGACATAAGTTTCCCCTTCGGCTCCGGTTAGTTTGTTCGTGGAGCTTTTCCACACGTTAAAAAAATTGCAAACTTATCTTATAGACATTGCGAAGCTTGCAACAGTATTAAAGCTCCGCGAATAAATAAGCACCTAAAATTTGCAGTAAATTTAATTGAGAAATTTATAACAATATCGGTAATACGGACGTCAAATATCTATATCTTGTGCTCCAATATGTTATCAAAAATTTCATACCGTACCGTTACATCTTCGAAAATAATGTAACTAACCGAATCGCCGGTCGGGCGGGCTCCCACGACCTCAGAGCTACATTTCGCTGTGCTCTATCCAATATTACTTCCTAGTGCAAACCAATACCAACCTTAACTCAAATAAATAGAACTATAAATCGTTTTAGCAGCATCTATATCCATTCAAAAGCGATGTCTCGTGCACACATCCACAACCAACACCTTTAGTTTCTATGTGTGCGTATTGAGCTATATTGAATGAATACTGTTTGCGTACGAATTTGAATTCTGTGATTCTAGTAATTGGGTTCTAATTTTGAATGCTAAACGTTTGTCAGTGTGAGTGTATTGACCAATATTAATAACGTACTGGCTGGTTGGGAGGTCGCGGTCGAGTCGACAGGTGACGTGTTGCGATACTCGGCCGAGTGTGTGCATGTGTGCGTGGAACGTCAGAGTTTAGAGCTTAGTTTGTTGCTACACTGGGAAATTTTATTGTTTTATTGCATTACATTTAATTAGTCTATATTCATTGTGGCTGATTTATGTCTACCAGTTAATGTTTTATTTGGGAAACTTTAATGGCACTATATTGACAATACGTAGTTTGTAAAGCATTAATGACTGAAAATAAAAAAGAACGGTTATTTAATTTTATACCTTTAACGGTTACATGTGTTTTTTTTTCTTAAATTTAGTAGCTAACCAACCAGTCAGTCAAGTCACAATAAAAAATAGACCACGTTATAATTCGATATTATCGCCAAGTGTACTCACGTCCTAATTTGTGACAGTGCGCACGAGTGGATCTTTGCAGGTGAACACGTCTTTGTGTGCGTGAGGTCACCTTGTTACTACGCTGTAAACATTCTGTGTGTGTGCATTAAGGGAAGACGATCTCTTATAAGGCTATATACCTACTGTTTCTAATTAAACGAAATGCAATAAGGTACTTTATATTTATTATAAACACCTCAGGGTATAATTATTAATGTTTAGTATCAAATAATCTCGTATTAGCATAAAGTTCGAATAAGTTATGGTTGGTAGCGATTCTAGTCCCTATTATCTGTTTGTGTTTGCTACTTATGACGTTTCAGAATGTAATTTATCTACTAATTGATATCGTAAAATGTTAGGTGGCAAATTCATGTTTTATGCATGAAAATACGGAAGCCTATCCAATCCAACCTTCCCATCCTTTCGCTATCTCTTTGAAAATGGACAGTTTAAATATAATAGTTTTACTATTTAAAAAATGATAATTATTACGACGTCGTATTGTTTATATTTCGGCGCTGCGAAACGATTACGAAGGAACGCCGAAATATCGGAAACTCTAAACTATACAACATGGTAAATATTCCGATAGCTCAAATAATAATTATAGTGCCCTTAAAATAGTGTAACTACCTATATTATAATTAGGATTGTGATTATTTAACGAATACACGATAATCGTTCACTTTAAATACATTTCATGTCTCAAAAATATTCATTCACAAACGTTCATTTCCACGGCATTAAATATTTCTATACGTATAAAAAACATCTTTCAAATAACGGTACTTAAGATGTAGTTTTGTAAAAAGCACTTTATCTTATTTTAAAAGAGTTTTGCGAAAATATTTGAGTTATATTAGATATGTTTCAAGTTTCAAAAATATGTAATTTTAAATATCGATCGATTATTGCTGATAATCGCAATTGTTATCGATAAGTCATGACCTTTAATTATCTAGAACTGTTTAGTACCCCGTCATTTAAAAACAATCTATTGTTTCTTTTAAATAAAATCCAAAAAAAAAACTACTCTATTTCCGACTACATCATAAGTGAAATGCAAAACATAAAACTAACTACGTATACAACAGTATTCCTTTGACATTAAACGTAACTTCGCTTGTGTGCACTCACCTTTACAAAGCGACAGTTGCACCTGATTACTGTAGACGATTATTACTCGCGGATATTATATGAATCTTTTGGAGATCCTTATTTAAAGAAGAAAAATCCATCCATACTCATGTCTGTAACTCCTCAAAGGGGTAGGCAGAGGTGTATTAGTACCCAGGTTTCGACAATTATGATTTTTTGTACCACGACGTAATAAGGGGCTAGCCTATTGCCGTCTAACAGGTAATTTTTCCTGAGCTGTATATTTAGTGTCAGATGGAGAACAGCCCTATCCCTTAGTCGCCTTTTACGACACTCACAGGGAGTCAGAATAAGACCCAACACGACAAAATTGCTCACATCGTTAACTTCATCCATACTAATATTATAAATGCGAAAGTAACTCTGTCTGTCTGTCTGTCTGTCTGTCTGTCTGTCTGTCTGTATGTTACGCTTTCACGCCTAAACCACTGAACCGATTTTGATGAAATTTGGTAGAGGGGTAGATTAGACCATGAGAAAGGACATAGGCTATGTTTGGTCGCGATAACCCACATCCACGCGGGCGGAGCCGCGGGCTAAAGCTAGTCTTTTATAATTTCACATTTGACTGCAAGCCCATTGAGTTGAAAAGTGCTTTTTACAAGCTTTTGAATTCAAGGTCATCAATTTGATCAGTAATTCCTTCTTTCTTCGATCCCTTTTCGTCGGGGCTACTAAATTGAGAAAAGTCGTTATAGCTTGTAAAATACATCATGAATAAAGAGGTCGGCAAATTTATTTCTGAAAGCAAAACACGAAACATCTAACCAATGCAAATAGACACATATTCATGGCTACAAATATTTGCATTGAACGGTAATCAAACCCACGAACACTGACGTCGAAGTTGAACGCTCGCCGTCGTCACACAGTAAATAAACAACTAACAGATCAAGGCCATATCATAACATTTTTTACTTATTTTACTGTCAGGTTAAAAAAAGCTGCTTGATTCTCGACAGAATAGAATTTGGGTCACCCCATCTCTCCTCAGGCCGCGGCGTTGGCGCAAAGTGCGCCTCCCCGTACCTGGGGCTAGTTGGGGACACCGAGGCCCCCACAACCCGAAGGGAACCATCTCGAAAGAGATGGTCCTGGGTCTGCCGGGGTGCGAGAGATATGCTTTCGGCAATCTCACCTCCGGCGACCAAGGACCCAAGACGGCGTGCGTTTTAGTCGGTTCGAGTCCGACATAACCGCCTCCACCGGCTCCGTGGGGGTGGTATCCGTGGGGATTTTGCGCACGATAAAAAAAAACCCATCTCTTCTCATGCGTGTCGTACAAGGCGACTACGGGATAAGTCTCTCTCTGTTTAACATCAGATAGATTATAATACAGCCCAGGTTCAGCATCAGATGCATGGCTCAAGTCAACAATAGTGCCCGAAATACGGCAATAGAGTCCCCCCCTATTACGTGGTATCTAATCCAATGATTGGTGAAATGTGGGTGTTAATTCACCTTAGCCTAACCCTCCGGGAATAAAAGCGATTTGATTTGATTTAAATCGTTTATTTCTTTTTAAATAGTACAAGTTTCTTACAAATATATCCCACAAAACCGTGTGACTGGTTTGTCTGTGGGTCACGGTCTCTTTTATATTATGTTAACTTACAAACATTACAATAAAATTACAATAGATCATTCACCTACGCCCATATAGTGTTTTTTCAATTTTGTTTTGAACTTGTGTATGTTTGTTTCAACTCTGATGTCCTCAGGTAAGCTGTTCAAAAGGTATGGGATGTATGTATGCATTTGAAAAAACATAGTGCTCGTGTCTAACAATCTTCAAATCTACGTACAGTTAGCATCAGAAAGATGTTGACGAAGAAAGTGCTCAAAATTATCTTAATTTCGTTTTTTTACCCCCTTCCAGTTGATCGATTGTTCTAATATTTGGTACACGCCTTCAGTTCGGACAATAATAGTATATCCATACTAATATTATAAATGCGAAAGTAACTCTGTCTGTCTGTCTGTCTGTCTGTCTGTCTGTCTGCCTGTCTGTCTGTATGTTACGCTTTCACGCCTAAACCACAGAACCGATTTTGATGAAATTTGATATAGGGATAGCTTAGACCTTGGGGAAGGACATAGGCTATGTTTGGTCGCGATAACCGACATCCACGCGGGTGGAGCCGCGGGCAAAAGCTAGTAAATCAATAAAACAGTTAAATTTGCTCTTAATACGAGAGTTTTAAGATCATTTTGAGACTTCGTCGTCAAGATATTTATGACGCTGACTGTACCTACATTCTAGTTCAGTAGAATAAAGACACATGCACACGTGAATTCTGAAAACATTGAACCTTTTTGACAGCTGGTTTTTAAAATATAGTACGGAACCAATGCATGTGAATTGCAATATCTTTATTGTTACACACATTGAGTTGTATTCGGTATAGTAAAAAATGGTACTATAACACTTTCACTCGCCGTTCTCACGGCTAGAGTCATTACGCCGGTTTTTGTGAACATTATTAATTTGCATCAGATTTTATATATTTTGGTGCCATTAAATTATATGGTTACGAACGCGAAAGAAGTTTTTAGTGCTTTATGTTGAACGTTTTCGACTAAAATATGGCAGGGTTCGCGCAAAAGACCAGATATTTTGTGTATAATACATAGGTATTTTGTATATAGGGTATATTAATATAACTTTATCTAGACTGTGAGTGAAGTCTGAGAAACAAAAGGTAAGAAAACATAGAATAAGGTACTCGGGGAAATCATAAGGAAAATGAAATCTCGCATTAACGGATAACCATAGTCTAACCATAGTCGGGTTTTCCTTCTTGACGCTATAACTCCAGAACGCACGAACCGATTTGGCTAATTTTGGTCTTGAATTATTTGTGGAAGTCCAGGGAAGGTTTGTACGTTGAGAAATTCGAATAATTGCCGGGAACCGACATCTATGCGAGCGGAGCCGCGGGCATAAGCTAGTCACTATCCATACTAATATTATAAATGCGAAAGTAACTCTGTCTGTCTGTCTGTCTGTCTGTCTGTATGTTACGCTTTCAAGCCTAAACTACTGAACCGATTTTGATGAAATTTGGTATATGGGTAGATTAGACCATGAGAAAGGACATAATGTTTGGTCGCGATAATCGATATCCACGCGGGCGGAGCCGCAGGCAAAGGCTAGTATAGTATAAACCTAGTTGCTTTCCGCGTCGGTCTGTCCCTATGTAATTTTAACCCCCGACGCAAAAACGACGGGGTGTTATAAGTTTAACGTGTCTGTGTGTGTGTGTGTGTGTGTGTGTCTGTCTGTGGCATCGCAGCACCCAAACGGATGAACTGATTTGGATGTAGTTTTTTTTGTTTGAAAGGTATATTAGTCGAGAGTGTTCTTAGCTATGTTTGGAAAAAATCGGTCCAAATGGCCGCCGCCACAACATATCGGAATACGAATTTCTTCATAACTCCCTCAATATGGGTATCAAATGAAAGAGCTTGACTAGTAGATCACTTTAAAAAGTATAAAAAAAAATTCAATTAAAAATTTAAAAAACCCCCGTCACAAAAATCACTTCCAAAAAGTTTAAAATAAATGGAGTTTGCCTTTTAACTTTAACTGTTGCCATGTCGGGGGACCTTGAATTGTTCCGATAATATAACTGAGTGCTTAACCAATTAGGGTCCCCCGACATGGCAACCGTAAAAGTTAAAAGGCAAACTCCATTTATTTTAAACTTTTTGGAAGTGATTTTTGTGACGGGGGTTTTTTAAATTTTTTTTTAATACCACTTAGGTGGCAGACAAGCACACGGCCTACCTGATGGAAAGTGGTTATGCTTATATCTTTAAACCTACGCTACGGATGCTTTGATGTGGTAATTCAAGAGGAAGGTTTATATGTATAATACATGCTTAATATGGTAGAGGGTGCAGTGACAACGGAATCTGACACCACGCGTGTGTAATTACTACGAGTAGTATAATACCGCAATCCCTTCTGCCTCCTAAATTGTACTAAATTAGTTAGGCAAAATTGTTCATGATACTCTTAACCCACTGGTTAACACATTAACACATTGGTAATGGTAACTGAGTTTTGACCCGTAGTGTCTCTACCCACAACGCGTAATAACGCACTTTAGCCACCAGGACTTTGACGACTCAGAGATAGTTTAGTTGTTAAAATTACACTTCTCTTTTTTAAAATTGTATTTTGTTAAAAATATACCTTAACTCTCATATTGATCGGGTATCAGCAATTTAGAAGCTTGTATTTTTTTCACAAGCGCCAGAAAGTATACATATATTACACATACTTTTTTCCAAACATGTGCTTAGTAAAAATAACAGCACAAATTGATCTACCACACTATAATATAATTGTTGGTTGTAACCGATCTAATACTTTATAATTATACGTTCATTAATGCGTTACTATAATTTAGTTTAATACGAGTCTAATTGAGCCGTCGATGGAAGGCATTGATCGACATGAGAAATTGAGATCCGATGTTTTTTATTATATAGTTTGGTCTAATTAAATACATGTTTTTTTTTTGTATCGACAAATTTGTAAGAGGTTTTGGATATGGGAAGAAATTCTGGTGGGTCCTACCCACCAAAATTTCTTCCGGGTGCTGAGAACATTTTAGTATAAAAATTGCGTTCAAAAATTGTCAGTGACAGAAGTGACAAACCAAAATAAAAATTAACCATTTTTTTATATTTGAATTTGTTATTTCAATAGCTTGTCGGAACTCCTGAGTACAATATCTCAGGTTCGATTCTAAGGTGAAATTGTGACTTCTCTATAAGAAAACTCTAAGTAAATAGTCAAGAAAATATACCCAGTTAACAGCAATAGACTCTTGCTAAGTATATTTTAATGTGTATTATTACATTGAATGCTTTTAAGCGTAACAGTTAATTAAATGATAAAATACTTATAATCAAATTATACGTGTCATAAAAGATGGATAGTAATGAGTTATTAACACAGTACAGCTTACCATTTTAGCGATATAAAGGCGTAAGTATATACAATACAAATCACTCGTCATCTATTGGTCCACAATATGTACGTCATTGCAACAAGCAGATTTTTTTCACAATAGCAGATAAAACATACCGAACATGGATAACAAAAAACTATTAACAATATCGTATAGCAATTCAATCAAATAACACAGATCAAAAACCTTTCTCTATGAAAAAAAAAACTAATAACATATCACAGATGTTATTAACACTGAAGACGATTATCATTAAGTTAGAATGAGATGGCTATGATGAATAAGTGATATGGATTTGCATTGTAAAGCTATCTATACACGAAACGAAAGTTGTATGAAAATATTCTTACAGAGCTTAGAGGTTAAGGAGTTGGGTTTTACGATCGAGAGGTCCAGGAGGTTCGAATCATGAATGTTACCTAGTGATGGACCTTCACTGCAGCGGTTAGTGGGAACACTACTTGTAATTTTCTTTACCAACTCTATAACACACTGGAATAAATTTATAATTTCTGCATTTTACCTAGCTATTTTATAATATATAATATATAGCCGCGTGGTTCCGGCAGTAAAAAATTTGGCCACCCCATCTGTGCACATGTGCGGTGTCGTACAAGGCGACTAAGGGTTAGGGCTGTTTAACATCAGACAGATATATACAGCCCAGACTCAGCCTCAGATATAGGCTCGAGTCAAGAATAGGGGCCGGAATATTATGGCAATAGGCTCACACCCTATTACATGGGACCGAACGCAATAATCGGTGAAATGGCAATGACCCTCCGGGGAAAAAGGCGGATTATATGTATGTATGTATGTACTTTTATATATCTCATTACAGGAGATATTGAAACTATTAGGTTCCTTTAGATTATGTGCTGCTAAAAGATAGTTTTTACTTTCATGATAACAAATAATAAGTGAACGTCAGACATATTTTAATACAGACCGATGTGCAAGCCAAATAGGTAAAAAAATTGAGAAGAAAATATTTTTTTCATTAAATCATTGTCTTCTTATTCTCATAATATTTTTATTATTCGGAACAATTATATTTTGTTCTATTTTTAATAATTAAATCCAGTTATACTGTCACAAACTCATAATTACACAAATTATTTCTCATCCAACATTCTATTTGCTCAATAGCAAAACGTAACCTAAATGAGCAAACTGCTCATAACATGTTAGCATGTATTAAGCATACTAATTAACTAATAAATTCCAATTAAACCGGCATGGTGTGGTTCTATCACCTTTAATATGGCGACCCACTATGTAACTTTGATCCTATCGGAGATAACGTGTAATGATTATGTAGATGTTCTTAGGCTTTTAAGCATCTTCGATTATGTCATTTTGAAACTTTATTTTTTAATCTTTGGGAGTGCTTTTGAGATAATATTCACACCTATGTTATAAATGCAAAAGTTACACTGCATTTTAGCTAGTCACGCTAAGATTGCTTAACTGATTTTATTAAAATTTGGCAAAGAAATAGTTAGCTCAAACTATCTGTAAGATACTTTTGATTTTGAAAAACATAAAATATCTTCGATAGGTACCTAAATGACTACCACGTGGACGGAGTCAGGTGACGGAATTTGATCTGATAATACTTTAAGGCGTCTTTGTGGTTGCCAATTCTCGTAACAAAATTTATTCTAAGTTCTAAATTCAGTCTCGATATAATCTTAAATTCTCTACTGCCAAAAATGGTATTCTCGTAACACAATTTTCAAAATCGAACATTGACATTTGGAGTTTTTAATAATTTATGGATTTCGAGTTCGAGAGTTCGGTTTTCAATAGATTTTTATTACGAGAATTTCTTTCATGTAACCATACTTTTCGAGAAATTGATTAAATTATATTGAGCGTGAAAACTTTAATAGCGCGATGTAGAATCGGTTGTTACAAAGTATGTCATCCTTACTATTTTTGGCGAATACTAGAAACGTGTGATCCACTTTACTAATAGTTCGTATTTTAAGAATTCCCACGTAATAGGCGGTAAGGCCATCACCAAAATTGGACTTGTTAACGAGAATTCGTTAACTTCTTCATTTAGCTAAACTGCTTGTTTTAGGAATGGATCTATTTCCAAAATGGATAGACTAGATTAATGGATTTTATAAAAGAGTACATTACGAAACCCATCTACAGGGTCTATATTTCTTTATAGAAATAGAAAGAAAGAAAAATATGTTATTTAAGAAACGCACAATGTACATAGGCTGCAGGTAGGTCTTATCCTATCTAACAATACATTCATGCACATTGTGCGAACTCAAAAATGGTCACCATCTCAGCATGAATGCAGCGCACACAACATCATACATACATGCATATGGTCACGACTATTTCGCTCTGGAGTAGGCAGAGAGGCAGAGTCAACAGTCTGCTGCTTCTGTCCTGCCCCTGTAGACAAATGCCCATTCCTTGGCCGGCGTATGGTAAAATTGAATGACGGGATTTGACGTTTATGACAGTCGTCAACACATGTCATAAACGTCAAATTTCATACACTCGTTATTCTATTGTATAATACGCTGGCCAACATTGCCACTTGGGGGCTGTCATTTCATTCCATTAATTGAAACTAGGAATATTAAAATTGATTATATTTCTTTCATTGAGGCAAATGATTATAATAGCAGATTCCGTTTAATTTAATCTCAGTTACTATTACTGGTGAAATCTATTATTAATCTGAGTAGGGTCCATGCAAAAAATATTTTGTATATAAAATATTCATACTTATCTCCCTTAACTTGCGAACCTGTTTTTGTCACACAATTTTTGTGTACCGTACTTTCAGAAGAAAACAAACTGAATCCTTATAGGATAACTTCGTTGTCTATCTGTCTGTCCGTCATACTCCAGTATCAATAAATTTCAGCTGTGAAAATTTATTAGCAGTCTTCTAACTCAATATCATCAACAGATAGGTACAGCTGATCCTTTCGTACAAACCAGTGGCCATGTCGGAAGTAGGTAATCTAAACCGGTGGGTTTAGAATACTTCCAAGCCCTTTTGTTCAAATAAATCCTACTAATAGTATCAACGGCAGTCGATATCGCTAAACTCAAGTCGTGTACCCAGCACTATCGATACATAACAATTTATCATTCGTGTATCTGTGAGATTACAATCTAAGTATTTTAATAACGTACCCGCTACTGTTAGCGCCTTAAGCGTTCGTTTTTTTGTCGATCGTTTCAATAGACTATCGACTTTTATTGTTATTGATTGGTAATGACGTTATGTCGAGCGGTTGGGAATGGATGTGGGAGATGTTTATGGTTTAATATTTGGTTTTAAATATGGAACTCTAGTAGATGTGGAACTTACGATTGGGATCGATTGGATTATTAGCCTATTGCGGTCCACTGCTAGACATAGACCTCTCTCAATGTTAGAAAGTTTGGTTAACCCATGGTTCAAATCAGGAGTCTTATGCACAGTAGACCACATTCGCACTGGCCGTCACGCGCCACGTGCGAGTGGCTGGTTTTAAAACCTATAAAACAGTACCGAACTCCGCATGTACTCTCACGTGTCGACGCAAGCACGTATATGACGTTTATGATGATATGGTGTCAATGTGACAATTGGTGGAGTGTTGTGAACGAGTGCAAGTGTGCTCATGTGCAGTGGGCCTTAACCTCGGATGTAATTGGGAGTTCAGGAACCGATAAATCCATACTAATATTATAAATGCGAAAGTAACTCTGTCTGTCTGTCTGTATCTTACGCTTTCACGCCTAAACCACTGAACTGATTCTGATGAAATTTGGTATAGGGGTAGATTAAACCATGAGAAAGGACATAGGCTATGTTTGGTCGCGATAACTGACATCCACGCGGGCGAAGCCGCGGGCAAAAGCTAGTAATATACACGACCGATCGCGTTTAAAAATTAAAACGCTATTATAGTTTTACCGTTTTTGTGTCTAGTCTATTTCTCTGTATATAAGTTATTTTGGCCCTTATATGGGCGGTCTGTGTCGCAAGCTGATGCCGACAATCGATCGAGCCTTACCTAACTCATTTTGTCTTTTACGGCTTAAGAGAAAAGTTACGGTGATACGATTTACGATTTTCCTGTAGTGTACCGCGGAAATAGATTTAGTAACGGTTTTTGTAATTACTGATTAGTTGTAATCCTATTACTTAGAGTTCAATTTCGTGTGTACTTTTAGTGTCACTCCTAAATGGTCCGTTTCGGATTAGACTGTTTAGCACTTTTGTTTAAAATCGCACTTTATCGAATTGGAATTCTTGGACTTGGAACCAACATTAGTGTTTCCTACTTCCTACCATATACCTAGGTGCTTAACTAGGCGCGTAAAAAGTAGTGACATATACTTACTTGGAACATCACCTTTTAACTATGTTAGAATCTAATTAAAAAATACCCTTTGTACATAAGCTTTGTGTTCAGTTGCGAGAAAATTGAATTTGTTCTTGACCAATTAACATATTATAAAATTAAATTACCAAGTTTCAAAATTCTAAATTCCAAATCTACCCCAATACCAAATTTCATCAAAATCAGTTTAGGCGTGAAAGCGTAATATACAGACAGACAGAGAGACTTTCGCATTTATAATATTAGTATGGATGCTTACAATAGCTAAATAATTAATTTCTGAGCTATAGTAGCATGAATAGAGGAAAAGCATTATCTAATGATATACCTAAGCCTAGGATTAATTCACACTAAACTAGAAGTTTCTGATGAAAAGTGACTTTAAGTCTGTCTTCATTCTAAAAAGACTGGATATCAAATCAAAAATAGACACAAAAACAGTCTAGAAATCAAAAAATAATACCAAGCTTTACGTATACAGATTGCGTGGCTGGCAGGTGATATTGAATCAGCAGTATTAATAAAATTTACCATGCCCATGAAGAAAACAGATGTTCTTATTTCATTAAAAAACAATAACCGTCAATTTTAAAATATATTGAAACTATATATCACAATCAAAGACCATGATCCGAGCGGTATTCCTATTTCTATAGTTATGTAAAAAACACAATGTATATACATATGTTCGTCATTATTCTCAAAGGTATATTATCCAATTACAGATAAGATACGCTCGAATTTCAATAGACGAACTGACAAGCCGAAAAATAATAATAAATGTTTTATATTTTAATACGCTATGGAAACAATTACTTGGAAGAGAATGTGTGGTCTAATATCAAAAGATAAGCGTTTTACTATAGTTAGGAGTAGTGATGTTGAGAACTGAAAAGCAACTGGCGAAGCGATCAAGATAGAAACTACCATTTTAGAATTATTATCTGTGATGGAAACCGGTATCTTCTGGATTTCACCCTTAGTTTCTTACTATCTAGCGGGGGTTAAAACTGCTAAACTATTAGGAAGTAGTTTAGGTAGCTATCCACTAAAATACATCCGAAGTAACTTAATCTACGAAATAGAAATTGACATTCGTTTTTATTCTATTGAAACACCACATTATTTTTTTATAAGATCCGTCCATCTAGATTTATAAAGGCTATGTAATTATTTTACTTTATCATGCATTTGATATGTTTGCATTTCCTACTGCTAGTAAAACATTATGAGCTTTCAGATCTTCAGTTAGTTCATTCATCTTTTTGCTTATGAAAGAACTTAAAATTATAAGGATATCTATAGTACTACAACTTACTAATCACTAACAATTTTTTCAGCACAAGAATAAACACGAGAGAATAAAATGTATGTTTCTTTTCTATTATTTCTCAAATTAATCATGTTTAAATATGTAGGAATACTTCTGTAGTGAAATGTAGGTATGTACTTGAATCTATATGTGAAAACTTTTAATTGGCCATCAATATGCTATTGACCTTCAGTTGTTGTAAAATGCAGTTCATGTAAAAATTAAATTATGTTTTTCTGGATTGTGGAGGACTGATTTCTGCACTAAAAACCGTGTCACGCAGATTGCCAATGACATAATCCGCTATCGCCTGTGACTTGCAACTAAAGGCTTCATACAGTGGCTCTGTTTTTGTACACTACTGAGTGATTGATATTGAATTCGTAACGAATCGGAAAGTGATTTTGACGTCCCGTATGATTGCTACTACGTTACCTAAGTAACGTTTAAGAAACATTTCGTACATCCTTCTTCTAATAAATTTTTATTACTTCATAATGGAGCTAGGTGTTATATTTTTGCGTGTGAACGTTTTCAATATTTCTTCTCAGAACAAAATTCTTTTGTACAGCTAAATTATTGAATATGTTTGCGATGATTTGTATTGACATCTGAAGACTTAAATCTTTTATATTTGGCAAGAATTGATTTATTGTTTTGTTCTATAATTTTAAATATTTTATCATAAGCATAAACATAAGCTTTTGTGTCATAGTTCTATCTATTAATTAACTTTTGAATGAAGAAACTAATATAGCTATTTTTATAATATTTTTTGTGACAGTATCGAGCCTGGGAATTTTTTTTTTAAAAGAAATGTCTTTGATGTATAACTTTATGAGGTTTGTCATTGTTTTGAGATAATTCCTACAAAAAAGGTATTATTATATTTGTCGCTGAAAATGAATCTCAAATATTTAAACGAATTATTACCCAACCTGGTTTAAATACATACGACTTCCTTTATAATTTGCTATAAATCGCGGAAACCTTAAGAAAACTAAAGTCGTGGAAGGGCTCTAATCTAATTAAAAATCAATGGTCGGAAACGCTGGGCGGTATCGGCAAAATATCAGACATTCACCTGTGAGACAACGCACTGCAACGGTCAAAGGTAATGGAGATGTATAGTGAGCAAACTAGCGATGAGCGGCAGCGGGAGCGGAATGTAAAATAATAGAAAAAAGAGCAAACATAAAATACGATGTATAGATTATTGACTATATAGTACAGCTTTATATGATTTACTAGCAACCCGGCGAACTTCGAACCGCCAATTATTTTCCGCCCGCGTGGCGTTTGATCCCTTTCCCTGCACCCTCTACTCTATTAAGCGTGTATTATAAATATAAACCTTCCTCTTGAATCACTCTATCTATCAAAAAGAACCGCTTCAAAATTCGTTGCGTGGTTTTTAAGATTTAAGCATACATAGGGATGTAGGGATGTAGTGATGATAGTGAAGCATGTTGGACGTTTTTTTTACAGGCTTCGGCGTATGAACTAAAGATATAGTTATTGGAAACCCACAAGTGACACTTATTGTTCCTAAGCTGTAGAAAGAGGGAGAGAACCGAGAATGGGTATAAATAAGTGAAAGTTTTAACTCCTATTAAGTACTTTCCCAAATAAACTGTACCGTTATGGTAGGTACTTAAGTCAATATTAAACAAGAAAGTGATACTATTCTGTATTACGATCCAATACTATTTTTCTAATGCAGCGTGGTTACAAATTATCTCTTTATTAATGTGATTAACACGATGATTTAGCAATAAATAGTTCACGAATCCACCAAACGCTCTGCTCATCGCTCAGTTTATTACAATGCTACGTACACATGCCAAGCTTTAACATTAAGATAACACCTTACTTATTGTATGCTTATGGGTCTGATTACCCATCCCTGGGCGCTCTGCCCATGTTCACGGGTAAAGGCGGTCTTTTGTGATACCCATAACGATGCGGAGTGAGGAAACAAATTAGTTCTGCTATCTATGTTACTGGTCACAATGTTAGTGCCCTTGTAAAGGAATTGTTTAGTGAATTGTAAATTAGAGTAGAACAGTACAAGAAGATTGAGAGTTACAAAGTAGCAATTTGTAATTTATTTGAGCAACTAAATTGGGTATATAGTTAATTTGAATGTACACTTATTTAAAGCAAACAAGTTCTAGAGTGGAGTCTCCGACTCCTCGAACCGATAGACGGATGACCTGAAAAAGGTGACTGGGATTGACTGAGGCCTGTATTCTAAAATGACAATTAGCCTGAATCTCAATTTAACTGAAGACAGATTGTATAAACAATATGCCAAACTATCAATCTATCTATACAATCTGTCCTCAGACAAATCGCGATTCAGGCTGAGTGTCATTTTAGAATACGGGCCTTAATGTGCATGATGGAGAGTCAGGTGGTATGGGGCATTATGGGAGATATTCAGCAGTGTACTTTATTATGCTAAATGATACTGACTATATTTTTATGATATTAATACATGAAAATACATTAGGAATTGTCTTGAAATCAGAAAAAATGTCAATTAAGATAGACCTGTATATTAGGAATACTTTACAATAAGCGGAAAATATATTGTATGGGGTGTACTTCTACAATATATTTATTTCTACACAAATTACACTGTACAGTGTACTATACAATGTAATTTATGTAGAAATAAATATATCTTATCTTATCTTAATGTTGACTGTAAGGGCAAGGTTACGATGCTAGACAAGGAAAACGTTTCATATGAATACGTAGTAGTAAATTCTGTGAATCTCATGCATAGACCACAGGTTCAAAGAATGCACTAAAATTCACTCTGAAATATATTATTCGCTTTTACTTATTGAAATATTTCTTCTATTAGTTTTGTATGACATTTTTAATTCCCTATCCTTTCTGTACAAGCCGGAGGTTTTACTTTTGACCATAAAATGAGCCGTATGTATGTTTGCTAAGAGTTTACCCAGTTTTTAACCAATCATTGGAGTGTTTATGTCAATAAAATCAAAACTAAACATAAAACTATGGATTTTAGCAACAAGCTCCAGTTCATTTGAACTTCTAAATTGTTTACCCTGATGAAATAGTATGTTTAATAGTCATGTAACACACTATTATGTACGTTGAACTTAATAATACGTTTAGAACCAATATCAATAATGAGCTGATGATATTGACATTGTTAACATACATTACATTCGCAACTAGAGTCGCTAGAAACCTCAATATTTGCAAAGCACTTGTGCAGTAGAATGAATGATTAAAAACAAGCGTGTGATATTTAATATTTAGTTCTCTGAGATAGAGGAAAATGAGCAAGTATGGCATAGCAACCTCTTTTTGGTGTGAATAAAAAGATTTATGAAAACTAATAATCGTAATTATAATAATCAATCATTATTATTTTGCGCTTAACATAATGTGTAAATGTTTTTGTATTCTTGTGATTGATTATACGTACTATAATTCCACAAAAGTAAAATCTACATAAAGGTATCTAAAAACAAATGATTAAAAAATAAAAAACCCGACTGCCACTGAAAAGACCAAAATAAGTTTGATAGCAGGCGGTACCCATTAATTTTCTTTCGGTTTAGGTACCGCCTGCTATCAAACTTATTTTGGTCTTTTCAGTGGCAGTCGGGTTTTTTATTTTTTAATCATTTGTTTTATTTTATACTTTTTAGTTATGATATGACATGTTTAACTTTTTGTAATTTCCTTCATATCGTTTATACTTGAAATAAAAACTTAAATCAATAAGTAAGAAAATTAGCGAGAATGATTGTTTTGTTAAACAACTATAAATCGTTATATATCCTAAACTATTATTTAAAGTGAAAAATGATAAAAGGAACCTAAAGATGATTTTAAAATACCTATTCAACGACACCCCACTTGACATAGTTCATCGACTTTTTTTTTTTCATTTTGACATTATGGCGTCTGGTTGTCGCTGTGGTGAATTTTGATTACTGTAATGTCTTTAGTGACACTCGCAAGGTTAAGACGAATCGATTGACGTAAGAATTATCAAAATCGGCCTACGCATTTGGTCTCTAGAACGCCACATAGAAACAAACATACATACATACATACATACATACATACATACATAGACTGATAAACACATTACCCTCCTTTGCGTCGCGCAGTCGGGTAAAAATGGACTATAATATACTGTCCCCAAATAGAACCATATTTCTGACCCGTCGATAACTAATACGTGGTTAGAGTTTATAATAATAAATAACAAAGGATCAATAAGAATTTTTGTTTACGTTAAGAAGTCGCTAGTCCTCATTTGGGATACTATTCCAAATTTAGTTACCTTCCTCTTCCAATAGAAGCTTTAAAAATCTGAAGTGTGCAATTAACAGTGATGACGATATATTTTAAGTTGCTCAAGTAGTTGATCTCAATCAAGATGGTGGGCGAGGCCTGATCTCTTAAACTGATTCTGTTGTCTTTGTTACAATACTAACAAGACTTACTGTTCTTGACAGTATAACAACGAAGTAAGAATGAAATCAAACTATAATATTTTATATCACATATTGCCTGTTACCATATTTACCCACACTTACTCAACCTACATGAAAATAAAAGAACCGTAGATTACAATCACAAGAGTTTTGATGAATTATTGTAAAGAATTCACTTCATTTTATCACAAGACAGTACTATTTTGGCTATATGGCTATTACATACAGGATCATCATTTCAGCTCTGATCCCGATTGTACCCTTGACTTTTCTACTCACTTCTTTTATCATTGCACTTGGGCTGCAGTATTCATTACTTTTTACATTCCTATTACTATTACAGTATTTCAAGCCAGCGCGGCAGCGTTTCTTGAATCTGCCATTCTATACTAATGTTCAATAACAAAAAACTTTGGGGCCTCTCATATACTAGTCAGTGCATCTACTAAATTAAGACTCTGGCGCTGTTGTTCTTACTGGATAATGGTGGCCAGGCGGCAGTCGTTCTCAGAAAGTGAATAGGTATACCAACAAAAAATAATTATAACTTTGGCCGCAACTGTGAAATCGATATGTGGATTATGATGACTTACAAAACGAAATTTCTATTTCTAAACATAAGTATCGAAACAGTCTACAACCATCTGATTATTTCTGCCATTATAAGAAGTTTTATGACCTTTTTATAAAAGAGACCCGTTTGATTTCCATTCTCAGATTAGAATGAAATTAAAATATCGAAGACTAGTCGTTAATCAAATACGTTTCATTCATCAAAAATTTAACAATCAATAAATCCAAATACAGGTTTGTGTCGAATTCAGCGAAATCTATCAGTTTATGACATGTAACAGAATAAACAAGCATAAATATAATGAATCTCAGTTAGTTTATGGACTTTGTGGGACGCGTGGGCTTGGATGGCGTTACTCTGTATGCGCCAACATTTCAATTTTTAACCCCCGACGCAAAAACGGGGTGTTATAAATTTGACGTGTCTGTGTTTAGAATTTATTTTCTACTTTTTGGAGGCATTTTTGTGACGGGGGTTTTTTGTTTACTATAGCGGTAAATATCTTTCAACTTTATGACCTTTGCGTACTTTTAATATACCTAATTTATTTTAAGGTAGTTGTGTATGTATACCGTAGCAACTAGCTTGTGTGGAATTACTATACCAAGAAAGCTACCTATTTTCATTCTAGATTTGTATATAAAGTTATGTCTACATGTGGTGATATAAGAGCAATGTACATACCGAAATACTTAATTGTAAAGTAAATGATAATTTATAGAATTATTTCAAACTATTAAACAAATAACATTGAATCTGGCCCCTACCATAGGGCTATTGTGAGTGCAAGCTCCGTCGTAAATATTGACTTGTTTGATCTCGCTTAAACCCACTCCTACACAGAAGAATTTGTCGTATGCCAGTGAAAAGCGACGTCACCGGCGCGACATCAAAATTCTGTTAATTAATTCAGCTCCTTTATACCTCTAGCATTTATATTTATATGATTTTTTATCACCCGTGCGCACGAGTCGATAAAATACCTGTTAGTTTGTGGCACAAGTTACAAGTTGACGCGATTTATGAACTATGATGTCACTGGTTATCGGGTATCACAGCTTTTACTTGACACTTTTTTTCAGCATTTTTCATTTGGATTTTTTGTATTAGGTATAGTTATTGGCCGTTTCAATGTTGTTGATATAATTTTAGTTCATTTGTATTGAAACTCATCATTTTGCTAAATCATAACATACAGTAACAATTTCACAAAAAAATAATATAGGTACAGCGATATAAGCATAGCATTTTTGTTTATCAGATGTTATACCCATTTTTTTACTGTAATATTTTTTTTTACAATATCAGCAAAATACACGACCTTCATATTCCGTTTCACATCCGCTCATTTCTTTTAACTTGGACCATCAGTAAGATTTCGTAACACTCACTTACGGTGGTCATTCTTTATTGTTAGGCCGGTGCCGTACTGAGATTTGTGGCCGAAGGTGTTGGTGATATATTTATTGAGACTTATCGCTTGTAATGGAATGCGTGCACTAAAATTTAATAGGTGCCGTTGTTTGATCGGTCATTGACGTGGAATGTATTTGGCTTGGTTTGACTATGAGGTTAGTTTTGCGTTGTTTGAAAATCGGTTCTGAGACACGCGTAATTAGACTGTGATTGTACTCAGCTAATTCTCAAGCCAAATTGTGTTTGTTCTTCAATATTATTATAGGCAAGACTAGGTGAAATTCTTAAATGCAGTTGGGAGTAACACGAAGATGATTATAATTATAGTTTTGCGCGCGGTTCCGCCCGCGTGGGTCTCGGTTATCGCGACCAAACATAGCCTATGTGTTAATCCAGGGTGTCAGCTAACTTGATACCGAATTTTATTAAAATCGCTTCAGCCGTTTAGACGTGACAGAGTAACAAACATCCATTCATCCATACATATTTACAAACTTTCGCGTTTATAATATTAGTAGGATTAAGGGGTTATGCTTTTACAAGGTCGCTATTTCCAACATTACTCGTATGATTCTTGAATTCTTAATTCATAATATTACCCGACCTAGAACGATGACCGACAGAGGGCGTACAGTGTTCATCGGTTCGAGTCCGACATTTCCTCAAAGCTCCGGTGGAGGAGGCATCCGAGGGGATTTTCGCACGAAAAAAGAGAAACAAAATATTCAATAATTTATAATTCTCAAATTGTATATACCGTTGATTATTCACAAACTTCTTTATATAACATATTATCGTCAATTAACTTTAAATCTTCAACGTGAGATACTTTTAAACTCCAGAATACATTGGATTTAAGTAGATTAATTCAAGAGCATTATCTTTGCAATAAATACTATAAACATAAATACCTGCTAAGATTTAAATTGACACTAATACTTACTGTTATTGTAGATATAATAATTATCTAAAGGATGGCGGTATCTTTTAATCTCTCGGTGTATAACAGAATACACTAGGATGTAATTGACCATTAGAAATGATGTAAAGAAAGAGAGTTTATTAATCCAACTAAGAAAAACTTCCGGTAAAAATGGAGCCAAGTTTCTATAATATATAACTTGGATAAGAAATCAATCTGCAGAAATCAGAGTAGGTAACTTAATTTATATATTTTTTTATTACGTTTCATTTTTATTAAATCGTTTTCAATTTATAGGATATGGACAGTGTGATTACGGTATCAAAGTAGAGGTTTTTTATAATATTTGTTCCTTCTATTGACTGTAGGTATTCCGCTAGATGGTAAAAAGTTAAGGTGCAGTCTGGTAAATTAACATTAAACGTTTCTTTTAAGTTACTTATGAAAATTCATTATATCCGTGGTATATATTGAATAACACATTTATGTGAATCTGCAACCTGATGATTTCTTGTGAGTATTATGCATTTACCGTTATTCTAGTCAAGTATTTCTCGATCGAGGCCATTTCATGTCTGACTTGGCGGGGACACTATCGATTACTCATAAGTCTTAATCTACGATATTAGTATCAAGTCTAGACCATTTGTACCAGAATTTATTCTAAATTAATTATCTACAGTTATGATTAAATTTTAACATTATTTATATTTTATTGGTACTATATTATTTTCTATCGAATACTTAATAAGTGAAATATGTCTGTGTGTTGAACTTTTATATAATTAATTGTGTGAGATGTTTGTGAGTGTGGTCTCGGGTTGGGCAGCCACATTCTTGCTTGACACGCGTGCCTCGCCGGTGCAGGTGCCAAATGTTCACACCGTTCCCATTAAGGGATATGGTGTCATCATTTGAACTAAAATGTTAAGCATTGATGGGTACCGTAATACTATAATGACCTTTACGGTGTCCTAAGTAATGTTTTAAATGCAGAAGTGAATATTCACGAGAAAAAATTCACTCCTTAACTACTACACTATACGAAAAAATTGCAAAGGCCCCGGATTTTTCTATGCGAAGTGTATGAATTTGGCATTTATCCGCATTCTTGCATCTGTATTACGTTATCTGTTGTTATCTGTTGTGTAAAATATCCTAGACTTTGCGCATAAACAAAATGCATCGCTCAAAACGGCTTGATAAAAGGTCCAAGTATTAATTGCTTCGCAAACCAGCAGGCACGAGTCTTAATATGATTAATTAAACAACACCCTATATAGATGTTTTTATTGTAGACATAATAAAACCATAAGTTTCTATATCGATCCACTGTTTCTACATCTTACTTCTAATATTAGTTTCAAAACTTGCTACCATAAATTGTAGAAAGCTGTTCATCTCAATCAACGCACGGTAAATATCCAAAACAGCATATTCACAATATTTCTGCTCAGAATAACGGGTATAGTAATCTTATAAGTTAATTTCTAATTATAAGATAAGTCCTTTTTTAATATTAATGATAGATATTTATTGGTTGAGTGGTATAACTTCAGACTTAATATTCTGTGTGGTCTTCGAGGCCTGGTTTTTATAACTGAGTCGGAAAAGTGGTATGATATTAAGTTTTTGTGTTATACAACCCTGAGTATCATTTAAAGGTTGGTGAAGGTTTGGGTACTGAAAATGTCTATCACTAATAGCAGTATAAGTACTAAAACAAATTACACACAACAAGGCGTACCTTTTTTTTTTTTTTTTTTTTTTTTTCGTGCGGAAATCCCCTCGGATACCCCCCTGCCGGAGCCGGAAGGGGAGGTTATGTCGGACTCGAACCGACTAAAACCGCACGCCGACTGTGGGTCGTGGTGCTAGGCCGGAGGTGAGGTTGTCATCGACATATCCCTCGCACCCCGGCGGCAACAAGGCGTACCTACCTAGTTTGACGAAATGACAGCCTCTTAGGCGTAGTGGTAGTAAACGCTACTACTATGAAGTAGGCGCGGGTTCGATCCCAGCTCAGTGCAAATATTTATATGCATGAATATGGCTATTTGCATTGGTCTGGATGTTTCTATGTATAATATGTGTGTATTAACAAAAAATAAAGTAAGTATGTAAACTAAGTATGTTTATCCGCATTCTAGATTCTATAACACAAGCTAGTTAAGCTTACCATGGGTCTAGATAGCGTTGTGTAGAATGTTGTAGAATATTTATTTATTTATTTATTATTAAATGCCATTGATCAACAGTATAAACAACTATATTTGGATGTGAGAATAGGGCTGTTCTTCAGCCAACAGTAAATATTAAGTCCATGACATAGTGCCCGCTTGACGGCAATAGCCCCTATTACGTGGTAACATAAATCCTAGTTGACAAAATGTGGGTCTTAAATTCTCCTCTGCCTACCCCTTCGGGAATTTATTGGCGTAACTAAATGTATGTACCAATCGTGAGAAAAAAAAGTCATTGCTGCATGGGTTGGAAGCGATGCAAGATTACCAATGTAGAAGTCTTATTGGTCATAAGACTGGTCAGTAATGAACATTCTAATAACTTAAACGATACCAACTAAGTATGTAATACTTTTAATGTGAAATTAAATGAACCACCTGCCAAATTCCCACAAGCAACCTTCGAAAATATCTAAAGTAATTCCGAAATGGTTTAATAAATGGTCAATTATGACTTTAATGGATCACTTTTGCTACCAAATAACATACCATAAAGTGATATATCGTTGTAATGATACGCGATCTAACAATTTGTGATATATTGTGATATATCGGTTTATAACAGCGATTAAATATTACAACATCCCTGTTAATGGGGAACTTTCTAGTGTAAATCTATGCAGTGTTGCCAATATCATGATGTTATATTGGTTTCTTATCGGGATATTATTTGTTTTCTCGGATCCATCACCTTTATGTCTTTGGAGGTGTTTACTATTCAGTGGGTAAATGGCTTTAGCGTGTTTTATGCTGTTAATTTATTTTTTCTAGATATCCTGGGATAAGTCGATTCATTACTGTACTACTTATTATTATTTTTATAGGTTATAGGATGTTTATCCTTAAAAACATTTCTGCTGATTAACAAACGAGGCTCTCGTAGTTAGAGCGGACTGTTGTTGATGATGATGATGATAACGAATGCCTATACAAACATGCTCATACATATAATCACGCCTTTATTCCCGGAGGGTTAGGTAGAGGTGAATTTCACACCCACATATCACAAATAATTGTAGTCGGTCACATGTAATTAGGAGTGAGCGTATTGCCAAAATACTCTAAGCACTATAGTTGACTCGAGCCTACAACTGAGGCTTAGTCTGGGCTGAATATAATTACTGAATATAATTATGTGTCTGATATTAAACAGTCTTATCCCTTAGTCGCCTTGTACGACACTGAATAGGAAGAGATGGGGTGGCCCAAATTCTTCTCTGCCGGGAACCATGCGGCTTTTTACTTCTCCTACCAGTAAATAATAATTACACATGTGCTCTTCGCTTTTTCAAGTTGAAATTTCGTAGTTCAGTACGTTAAATTCAGATGACGGTAAGGATCAAGACTATAGGTACGTGAAGACATGTGGTGGCCCAAATTCTTCTCTATCGGGAACCACACGGCTTTCATAATTTACGTTTCACTTTATTTTCAAACAACAAAGTAGCAAGCAAGCACGCGGCCCTGCTGGTAATAAATGGTTATAGAAACCTATAAAGACACTAAAACTTCGAAATCACGTGTCTACCAGACCGAAGGAGAAATTAGGCTACAAGTGTTGACTTAAAAATGTTCTGTCATATTATCACGTCATAGACAAGTAATTAAAAAACCGGATCATCTAAACTTAGTTTACTCTTCGAGATGTCGCTAAGCATATTGACATCAACTATTAACCCAGATCCATATTACTCATACGAGAGCACGGTTCACGGAACACATCTGACATCACTCTAGTTGAGGAAAATTTCACGACATTATGATATATATTTCGTATACCTACGTAAATCGGGTTTTTTCTAATGTGGAGCAGTTCTGAGTGTTGTGAATCAGAGCATTTGAATTGATTTGGGATTAGATCGGAAATCCGTGAATTCCAAAGCTTTTTATGTATATACATAGGACACATTCATTGACTTCCCCTCGCCTGATGGTAAGCTGAAGGCAAAGTATAAGGAAAGACACCGCTTGACAGCCTCATCAGACGCTCTTTCACGGGACCCGAGGCTAATAGGAAGAAGTAAACAACGCAAGGAATTCCAGGTCTTAATGGTGCGGCAAAGGAAAGAGGATTGGTTCTAGATGGAATATTCTGCAGCATATGCGGGTGACATCTTAAATCTTTTTTTTTACTTTTTAAAATTAAGGTGAAAAATTGCTTAATGAAAAAAACTTAAGTATTATAAAGTAGAGGAATACTTATATTATAAAGATGCATGGTCATCAAAATTTAATATCTTGCTCGCGCTGTATAAATTTCTAATAAATAAAACTATATTTAAAAAGAAGGACAATCGAGTTCACTGAATTTCTTACTGGTATCTTCTCACTAGATCCTTAAACTTACCGAACCAGCGAAAGAATCATTTTAAATGATTTATTTTATTTATTATTCTCGACATTCCTAACAGTAATGTAAAATTTCGACGTTCATATGTGCTCTTTATGTGCCTGTGTGATTCTGATTCTTTAATTCCTGCGTAATTCCTTCTTCCTATAATCTTGGGTCCTTTAAGCAGGGCGTAAAAAGAATCTGACGAGGGTATCGAGCTGAGGGTTAACATTGCAACATTATTGATATCTGAAATGATGACCCTCATAGACTTACCATCAGGTGAGGTGAAGTCATATGAACGTGATCGATGATCGATAAGTATATAAATAATTTTGCTGACATAAGTAGTAGGTACTAAAAATTACATCTCGATGATGATACTAACTTAAGTAAAGTTGCCAACTCGCGGTATTCCGCGAGTTTATTGCCCGCGAGTTGATGAATGACCCACTTAAGTTACAGTAATGTACCTACTCCATTCAGTTTTTGACAGCGAGAAAGTACAATGAGCGGGAATTGATTCTGCTATTTCTGACATGATCAATTTTATATAGGTATGATTTTCTAACAACAGCTGTACACTATTTCCAAATTGAAGTAATTTCTTACCAAAACCTAATTATTAATTCCGAAATTTAATTACAAATAATTATAAAAACTCGCTTTTTAATCAATCAGCATCAGTGAAATGCGTACATTTAAAGCAAATGAGGTAATTCGATACATTTCTTTCATTCCATCGACATGTAAATCGTATCTCATTATAATATCTTATCTCTGTGTGTCACTTTATAGCTGTCTGTCACCATGGCAACGTCACGGATCTATACCGTCATCAATCTATACAATCTACACAAATAAATAAGATTGAAGGGCCTGTTTGTAATCTTAAAACTGTTTTTATAGAAAATAATGTATGAATCGATTTAAAATGTAGCGATAAATCGATATATCGATACGACGACTTGCTCTACATAATTCATATCGGTATCGATACAAAGATATTTTATAACCATTCATGATACGCATTTATTTAAGATACGTATACACTGCACACATAAGCCGCGTGGTTCCCAGCAGAGTAGAATTTGGGCCACCCCATCTCTTCCCATGCGGTGTCGTACAAGGCGACTAACGGACATACTGTAGGTATTATATGTGTCTGTTTAACGTCAGACACATATAATACCTACAGCCTAGACTCAGCCTCGGATGAACGGCTTGAGTCAACAATAGTGCCCGGAAAGCGGCAATAGGCTCACCCCCTATTACGTGGGACCGAATCCAATGATTGGTGAAATGAGGGTGGTAATTCACCTCTGCCTCATTCTCCGGGGTTAAAGGCGTAATAATATGTAGGTATGTAAGTATGTATGCACTAATAACTAAACGAACATTTTTTTTAAATTCTGTCGAGCTCACTGTATTTTAGAAACCAGATAATAAAATTATAATAAGTTAGACTGTTTTTTTTTTAGAAGGGTTTTCAGCTTTGATAGCAAAAGCCATGAAATATGGAAAATTACATACGGATGAAGTCAATGGCAGTAGCATATTACAAAAACTCGAAGAATAAACTAAATAAAGACCTTCAACAATAGTTTAATGCCTTGTTCAACCAACTTAAATAATAAATATCATGTATTATACATACTATGACAAGTTGGGATTGTAAATTCCATTTTCATTTGTATTTTAAACATACTTTTAAAATCACAATAATAGAATAATTGTGGGCAAGTTTCAAACTTGCCACTTAATTGAAAGGCTAACACATATAAACCATTACTACCACATTTTATTTTATTTAACATTTAAAATAGAATAAATTTATATATGTGAATAAATATATTCTCACATTTAAATTTATTTTTATTTCCAACCGTGAAGTTACCATATATTAAGAGCTCATTATGTATCAAATAAAATCACACCTTAACAAGCTTTTGAACTAAATATTAAGTGGGTAATTAAACTTTAGTACTTCAATACAACAGTAAGCCGTAACCATAGCCGTAACCATACGAGCGTTACGCCATTCAATTTGCATAGACCACGAGGTCGCACGCGTGGGCGCAGGTCACTACAAAAAAACTCTTTCCGATACACATTTGGGTGCGCGTGGGCATAAAACCTTTCGGATTGTTTATTGATCAATATATTATTGTAAATGTGTGAATATTTTCTTTCTGTTGACGATTTTAAGTGAATGAATTATGTTAGAATATGTGATAAGCGAATCAATTTGTATGATGGGGAAAGTCGATGTTTAGAATTAGGATAATGCAAGTTTATTGTTATTTTTTGTCGTAAAAGACGATAGTTTTGTCATTTATATGCTGATTTGGGATTCGTATAATGTATGAGTTTAAATTCCATAGCTGAGCTTTTTGCTCACAAAAAATCTTATAGTTTTTATAAACTTGTCATGTTTCTACTGAAGTGGAAAAATTGGAAATTCAGAAAACTTTATTTAAATACAAATATAGAAATATACACGTACACACTAATAAAAAAAATAGGTACTACTGAACATTTTGTTGTGACATTTAAAAAACAAAAACGACACTGTCATGAAAACTGTGTCCAAAAATCTGTGTTGCCAAGTCAAAATAAGTTTAAAATAACACATATCTCACCGCATATCAGTTACGTAAGCAAGTAATAAGTTTAATGCAATCGGCCGGTGAATCGCGGACCGTGCGTCAGGACGCGCCCAGCTTTCGTAACCCGACACTGCAGGGTTATCTCACTGGATTAACGCAGTTACATACAAGGTTTAGGGTTAATTTAAGCACCTAATTATTATTAATAATTTCCTGTAATACGGAATGGTTGAAAATGGTTATTGCGTCGTTTTCCTTACTCAAAGTTCAGGTCATTTAATTAAATGAGTAACAGTTTTATGTTTATGAATATGATTATGTTATATTTATCACTGGTTCGTTCTTCCTTCTATATAAGTCTCATAATATAGTACCTACTATATTATAATAACACATGAGTTAAGTACATACTTATGTACACAACACAATGGAGGTCTTTAATTCGTTTCTTGAGTCTACAAAGGTCTTTCTTGGACCTTCACTCCTGTCCACAGTAGCTCAAGCCTTATTTATCTTATGTATGAACACTTGTTATACTGAACATTACAAAGTTCACATAACAAATATACAACAGAAATAACAAAAATAATTACATAATCTACGTAATAATAGGACTATAAATAGGTCGAGAGATGCGGCTACCAAATGCACGCACCGCCCGGAGGCAGCGATCACTCGTTTTGTTAGGTTGTATGTTAGTCATGAGCGGAGCGTGTTATTACTTTGTAGTGATTGGGGTGTGTGTGTTAGTGGTGATTAAAGTATTGTTAATACCCACGATGTACGACCAAAAAACGCATGTTTATATCCTTGGTGTGCACAATAAAGATATACTATACTATACTATACTATACTATTAAATACTGCAAAATTTAGTACCCTGGATTTATGAGTCATTTTATACATAATTTTTTTTAAACATAAATGAACTTGACCGCTTATATTTCATGGGAAAATAATAATTGTAATACTTATTCACCTTCCTAGCTTAAGTATGTAAAACTTTGAATCCTTCCACTTAATACGCAATTGGGTTTTTACTAACAAAAAGATTTATTATACACCAGAATCCCTTGAATAGAGGGTGAGTTTTACCAACAATAACACACGCCCTTGTTTTAATAGCTAAAGATCAACTATACAATATCTGCGGTAGCCTAGTGGTATGGGTAATGGACTACTGAGACGATGTCTCGGGTTCGATCCCAGGTTTACCATGGCACACACCAATGACTTTTCGAAGCTTTCGAAGTAATACTTATGTGTATTTATCGCAGATTTAGAAGTGCCCGGTTAATGGCAATACGCTCGCCACACAATGGCATTGGGAACTAAACATAAACTGGCGAAATGTGGGTGCTAGCACCTCTGCTTATCCCTTCGGGGAATACAGGCGTGAGTTTATGTTATGTTTATGTTATGAGATTTGACGGATTTGGTTTGTCCTAGTAAACCTAACTCCAAAGAGTTTTCCTAATCGCTTCTCGCACAGTCTATCACTAAATTCGCAGTCTGTAAGTCCAGCCGTATTATGCCGTGAGAACTCAAACGACCATGGCACTTGCCACCGATCGGTCATTATCGAGCGTGAACTATTGTTTGCGCCGATTCGAAACTTGATACCGAGTCTGATTTCTGACCCACTCGGTTTGTACGCGAAACGATAACGCTCGTGGTAAATGTTGTCATTAATAATATAGTCAGTTTAAATTTTCAGACTTCTGAGATATAGATAGTATTGTTTGAATAAAGAATGTTGCGAAATTTTGAGTTCATCTGTCGCGAAATGTAACGGACTTCTTAAAGTTAGCTGTTACTTTTTGTAATAGCACTTGTATTAATTTAAATGTAAAAGTCTAAATCTAACAATATTCCAACTTATTTGTTAATGAATTAATACATCGCACACTGGTGGAGCTCCTCTCCAATGCGCGCCATTTCTGCCAATCTTCCACTTTTCTGATCCAGTCTGTCCCAGTCACTCTTCTCCGTCTAACTTCACTACACAAAATAAAAGTGTAAGGGATAGATTAGATGATAAACAAAAATTCTTGTGTACAATAACAAATTATACAATATTATTACTTCACTTGAGAACCGCTAATGCAAAAACATGAATCACATTTAAAACCACAGTATACAGCATTTTTGGGTCAAAATGCGTCACTTTAGAACACAATACCTGCTGTGACCACAGTCGCGTTGCAGGGTTAAAATACGGTATTTGTACGCTAGAAGTAATAATGCCCTATTTTTTACATTCAGTTCATTTTTTTACTCCTAATAAAATAAGTTTTTCATTCCACAGAGTAGCTATAACTTTGAAATTAAATCAATGACAATTACTCGGGTGTTGTTCATTGCGCTTATGGTATTAAGTGTCTATTTCCTTCCTACAGTAACAGACATGAAAAAAATTCCTATGGAAGGTAGTAAGCTCGCCTCCTTTAACGTGAGGCTGATAGATATACCGCTGGCGTAATGTAAATCTAATTGTCCCCACCAATACTTTTGATAGTTGAATTACCTATTAATATAAAAATATATAAATATACATAAAAAAAAAATTACGGTAGCGTAGTGATAAACTTCAAATAGTTTTGAGTTTAAATTCCGGCTAAGTACTAATGTACTATTAACACTTCTATCGTAAATTTACTCCAAAAGCAAGCAGTTTAACATAACACCTTATAAGTTGTTGCTTTTCAACAATGTTTTAAAGAACTATAGTAATACAAAATAAATTCAAAAACATTGAGAATTTTTTCTACTTTATCTCTGCGCATAAATACGTAATTTCTACTAAGAAACATCGTTTAGCCAGTTAGCTCTAATAAATTTATCTAAATACTCTAAGAAAAATGACCACCTGGTATTCTCACGAACACAAAAAAACCGTTCAATTTACATGATTAACGATACTACAGCGAGCGGTGTATGTTAGAGAATAAATCTCTAGAAATATTATATTTTCTTTCCATCTATAAATCTCAACTAATCTTACTAAAATACTTCGGCGAGTCAGCAGTATATTGTCGCAGTACAAGAAAGCTATACATGCAGCATGTTACTTTAGGCATATATTTTATTCATAGGCCGTGGGAACTCCTTAACCACCCACGCGGGCATTCAAATTCTTAATACATCTGTCATTCAAGATTTGCATTGTGATATATTTCATTCGCTAGATTTTTTATGACATAAAAATAGTGCTTTAGTTCTTAACGTCTATATATGTCTTTATTAAGTTATATTTTAGTGCCAGTTTTTTTAATACAAATCTTTGGCTGTTGCTGACAAGGATGTGGAATTTTATTCTATACCTAATCTTATTTCGATAATATTGTAAAGAGGATATAAATAAGAATATTTACTCCAAGAGTTCAATAAGATGGAGGATGCTATTATCTGAAAAATTAGATATTGGAAAAGAATTTAAGTACATAAAGTGCGTCAAACAAAAGAGATTCTAGTTTCTATTCTATTCTAGAACAACTTTAATTTCGTTTTAATGTTCAATCTACAGTATAAAAGGGTGGTCTTAAACTTTTTAAAAGAATTTTAAGCTATAGTTTTCTAAGAATAGCAGTAAAATCTTGAGTATATAACGTATATGGGTGATGTTTATCGCAACACAATTTTTATAAAACCTGTTGGATTATCTAAGTATCTATTAGTTTTATTGTCAATATAACTTTTATAACAGTACCTACAGTATTCTGCTCCAATTTCAGATAACATCATGGCTGTTTTGTTACGAGGCTAAGTAGTAGAATTACTTATTAATAAGCTAATAACAAGCTATTTAGAAAATGCTTCTAATTTAATGCCCTGGTCGAACTACCTCGCTTTTGCCACAAAGTGGATAGAGTTTAATAAATATATTCGGAGCCCGGCCTAATGTTGCAACAATAACACTAGTGTGGCTGTGTAGGTTGTAGATACAAAATGTACGAAAATGGTACATTTTTGTTCCATTTGAAGCCACTTCCATGGGACCTCCAAAACTCATTGTCGATATCGAAGTAACACAAGTGCCCGGAACCGACGACATGACGGGTCCTTGAAGGCACGGATGGGTCTCAAAGGCATAAGAGACCATTCTAATATAACCTAAACCAACTTATATAAGCCCGGCTTGGCTAGTGTTGCTTAGAAGTAGAAGTCTTGCTTAACATTCCTCTCATAAGTTCTTTATTTACTGGTGTATTATACAGAATAGCTCTACGGGAAAAGATATTCTATTACACATGAAATCATACATACATATATAAATATACCCACGTCTGTAAATCCCCGAAGGGGTAGTCAGAGGTATATCAGTACCCAGGTTTTGCCAATTATGATTTTCATTCCCATGACGTAATAGGGGGTGAACCTATTGCTGGCAAGGATATATAATAAGGATAGAAATCCTTGGGGATATAAAATCGTGGTACATATACCAAACAAATCAAACTAGCTACTCATTAAACGCAACCACATACTTACGCTGCATACTTCGTGGACGCAATCGCACATAAATCACTGAGATTACTCAATTTGGTGATTTTACAAGCATTTGCATATGTGTCCAGTTAATCTGTGGATCTGGGGCTTACGTGTGGCCGAACGTAAATTATATGGGGGCATTAAATGTCAGTCTTATTGTTTGATGTTGAAATGAGAATGCACTTTATCTTGTCAACGTTTAGGGCTTAATTTGTCTGAAATAAGTGGATTTGACTGTTAGTAAATGTTCTCGCCTAGGTAAAAACGTATACGCGTATTGTGATACTTAAGATGGTAAACATTTTCTGTCCGCGGCTGTACCAATGTATATCTGACACATGATCCATTTATTGCCGTTCCCAATAACATACCTACAGTTAACTGTAGATGGCACCTCCAGATAAACGGTCCCATTTGATGTATTTGTAAGTGCTGTCCCAATATTACAATTGGGTGCAGCACCGTGCTTCACCTAGCATCTGCACCTGGGTGAAGCACAGGGTACTAATAGCAGTAGAATTACAGATCAAAATGGTATAAATATTGGGACACTAAAATAATACAGTGATGATGTTTTCTATCTTTAGTGTCCCGAAAATGACATTAGATACGTTATTGGGAACAGCCGTTACATACCCAATAACTGCTTTCATTGGTGATAGCAAGGACAATGTATTTTTTCATGTAAACTTTCTCCAAGCTATGAACATGTCAAATAAATACTCATACTTCAGTTTAATAATTGCTTTTGCGCGAAAGTTATATTTGCCCCTGTAAGTGGTACTTCAATCAGATAACTATAGTTTTATTAAAATTTCCGTTAGAACGACTCAGATTTCTATGAAAAATTATGAACCATGTCATCTACACATCTTGTTTTCAGTATATTTATTAGACTTTTTCGCAGTGCACTGCAGTATTTCTTTACTACCTTCTCAACATTTTGATTCTTCAAAGGATTGTCTATAAACAAGTTTATAAATTATTAACTGTAATCCACCAAGCCCCTCCTATTAACCATATACGAAAACCAACACACGACAGTTTTCCATTATTATAATTTATTTTATCATGGTTTATAATATCATCATAACAAGACAGGCGCCACCTGTCGAACAGATTTGAATATGTAATGAATGTGTGGGCTAATGTCGCTTAGTTATTTGCAGTCGTACCCATATGGGGACGTTTAGGCTTGGTTTTTATTTATTAAAATAAATAAATAATAAAATAAAAATAAAAAAAATAAAATAAAAATAAAAATCTTTTAATTTCAGACCAGAGATCCATAATATTAGTAACAATATACCTTATAAACTATGTTAGTATAACAAATAGAATAATAAAATGAACAATAAAATTAAAATAGGTATATACCACCGCTCCGGGGGCAGGCTCACCGACCTTTTTTAACATGTAGCTCGATGAACCTACCAACCAGGACCGAATCAAGGCGTTCACCAACCATCCTCAAGCTAATTTTTAGTCAGTCGTATTTCGCTGGGTTTGACGAACCCTGGGATTGGTAAGCTTTTAATACATATACTTAAGTAATGCAGTTTTTAACCCGACTGAAAACCAGCACATGGTTAAATTTTTCATTAGTTGTGTGCTTACTAATAAAATTCTGACTAAAGACAAGAGATTGGATAATATTCAATGCACTTTAAGAAGCCCACGCTGTGGTAACTGGTATTAAAATTTCCTCCGGCCTAGCACCGCGACCCTCAGTCGGCGTGCGGTTTTAGTTGGTTCGAGTCCGACATAACCCTCCCCTTCCGGCTCCGGCGGAGGAGCTATCCGTGGGGATTGCCGCACGAAAAAAGAAGGTATTAAAATTTCATTCATAGGATAGGCTTTTCTTTATACCGCATAAAGTAAGAAGGTTTTGTTGCTGGATCCTCCTAATCACTAGCACTTACATGTCCGTACCAATAACATAGGAGTCTTTGATGTGAATGGAGATTTTGATGTTAAAATCAGGAGAAAACTTCAGATTTAGTCAAATGTGGTACTGAAAAAGATAGACCCGGTTTGGTGAAACAATTAGAATGATAGAACAATTATATTGCTTTCTAAGCTAATAAATTGGTTAGTTTATTTCTCGTTACCTTTAATGCTATTCATTTATATTCTGCACCACTAATAGACCCTTACATAAAAAGAAACATAATGATCTTTAAACTATAACTGAGCTTCAACCATAAAAACACAATTACTTTATGAAAAATGGACAATGCCCATTACATGATTATTTCGCCTAACAGGAGTAAATCGAGTCACGTACGTCTACGCAACGAGCTTCAATTAGAGAGCACAATCTGTATCGCGGCTCGCCCATAAGGAAGAGAGACTTATCTGAAATTTCTAATCTAGTGACTCACATACATGCGTTCGCGAAATTACCTCAATTTGCTCGCCCGAAGTCAAAAAGGGCACTGTGTTTCATCGTGACTTAGAAAATATATAACAGTAGTCGCTCCATATGGCGTAGATGGAATACGTGCCAACATAGTTTTTGGCTCAAATGCCGGTTGCCTAGTCATAAATGTTTATCTTTGGGTGTCGAAAATGTCTCGTTACAGTTTCTATGACATCTTGATTATTGTAATTTGTTGCGAACTTGTCTTGCATATTATCTTACAAATCGTGAAAAATTTTGCCAGGTGTATAAAGTCCTTTTGAAAAATACCATTTTCGTTTTAATTAAAATCCGTAATTTCAGTTGAACCTAATCAGAAAGTTAATTTTACATTAAAATTCAAATCCTTATGAGCGAGGAACATACAAACAATATGCGTAAACGCATATTGCATTCCAAATTATTGTTATAATCCAAAATAATGAGGCACATCGTTATTTACTGCTGAAAGTGTACCAAGCGGATGGCGGTATCGAGTGAAACTGTAGCACAATCACATATTTTACGCTTTTGTACGAGTTTAATTGAGTAAGAAGAGACCTGGGACCGCTCGCAGCGGGGTAACTTCCAAATTTATTTACAAAAAAAATTGCAAGGGAGCCCCATTACTTACGTCTCAAGATGCAACAGTACCCGAACGATGTTCACTTCTGTAATATTAAGTGTGAGATACGACCTTATACACGATGACCCAGATTTTAATACGTCTTGCACTGCTCTTTATGATGACTTTTTGAAAAATGTAATTTTTAATTCCGTGCAGGGACGAACCAAATTGAATGGGCCCACGGATGATTCGTTTTAACTGTATCGCTTATAAATTGTTGTTTCTTATGCGATGCCGACGGAAGTCTGTCGATATTTTAAACTAAATTAATGTACCAGCGTATTCCAAAATTGGCGCTGCCATGTGCTGGAGAAAATCGCATGCCCTTTTTAATTTTCATTTCTTTTTGCATATATATCATATTTTTGAAAGCAAGCATCGATGTAATCTTAATGAGAGTTTCTTTAATTAACTTTTTAATTCTCTTTGTTACAGAGTTTCTTCGGTCGGACGTACAACAACCTATCATCAATATCGGAATGTAAGAACAATGGAGAATGTGTCATAAATAAGAAAAATAGAACAGCATGTAAGGCCTGTAGACTTCGGAAATGTCTGCTAGTTGGCATGTCAAAATCTGGTTCCCGATATGGAAGAAGATCGAATTGGTTCAAGATTCACTGCCTCCTTCAAGAGCAACAGCAACAACATATACACCATTTACAATCCAGCAAGTCACCGCCTAATTTCAACACATCCCTGAATCCATCTTTTTTACCTACTAATTTACTACCTGCTGCAGCTTTAGCAGAATATTATAAAAATTCAGAAAAAAATCATTTCACTGAAGATGTGACAAGACAAAGTGTGTCACCGTCAGATTCTGGAGCATCATCCGCTGATCCTGAAGATGACAATAGTTCTAGGAGTACTAGTGGTCTAAGTATCTTCAGACCAGCTTCTTCCCCTTGCAGCGACAAAGATGTACGGTTACAAGCTATTAGAAATCAAAGTAAAGATAAAAGACGAAAGCCTAATCTGCCTCCGTCACCTTTTGGAACTATCTCAGCACCACCAAGTTTTTCTCCAAGAAGCGGTCCGTTTTTACCAACGCCTCTTCAAACCATGAGAGCAGCACCTCCAGGAATCGCTTCGTGGCCAACTCGAAACGGAGGTGACTTACTCTTACATTCACCAGCCGTTGCAGGAGTTGCTATAGATCAAGATCAACCTATGGACCTGTCAATAAAGTCTACAGCCATGATATTTAGAAGCCCGAAAAATGATGAAATCAGTGACTCAGAACCTGAATTGAGCATCGATCTGAGTGAGGAAAACAGTAAAGAGATTATGAAGAACCCCTTGGACCTTTCGTTAGTTCCAAAACGAACTGAAGAAGTCCCTATGACAGGTTGAACTCTTGTTGTTTTAGTAAGTTTGTGTGCAGCCATTTCTATTTATATGTAAATATAGCCTATTCTAGTAGTCTTGTTAATACTCTTTTCACGCCATACAGTATTTAGCTGAGTACATACATTCCTTTCTTCTTGATTACCTGATCTTATTTACCATAATATTACTAGATCGTATTTAGATTGTAACAAAAGTCATGGACTTATAGACCTAAGTAGCGAAACAGAGTACTGTTTAGTAAATAAATGAAATAACAAATGTGATGTTATTTTGAATCGTGTTCCTGGCATAAGTGTTAATTTAAGCGGTTAATAAATATACTAGAACCATGTTATTATTGCTGATAAAAATATTTTGAATACACTGTCTTCTAATGAAAATCGGACTGAAGTTTCATTAGGTAATGGAAATAAGCTTAAAGAAATTAAACTAAATTTTTATTGTGATATTTAAATTCTGAATTTTATTATCAGTAGGTCCTTCAACGATAATACCTTTTCAAAAATGCGACATTCTCATAGTTATAATTACAATTATGTTGTACATTGTACAAAAGCGTCATTAATTTATTTGTAAAATATTTTTTGTTGAAAGTAAAAGTTTATTAAAATAAAATTGTTAACCGCTTTCCAAGCTATGTCTAAACACAGCCAGCTATAGAAAGTGCCAGTGTATGTTTTACCATTTTAGTTAGTATTTTATGGGATTAAAGGCCAGTTAAAATGAAGCTCAAAATTTATGTACAAATATAAGTCTTGTAAAAATAGTTTTGTTTATGTACTTATAGTTAAGTATTTATTTCTTTAGTTCATAGGCCAGTTTGTATTGAGTCATTTTTTTAATTATTTTCTGTAATGTATGTAAGTTTTTAGTGTTAAAGTGTAGTTTTAGTGTAATTTTGATTTGCTTGTGTTATTAATTTGTTATTTTTTTTCTTTGTTGGAGATTTTAAGATACATTCCTATCATGCTCATTCCATATTATTTTGTAGACTGTAATTTTTTTCTGGTGTCATTTTGATCAGTATTCAGTATTGAGATATTTTGCTCAAATATTTTTCATAATTTTTTTTATGAAACAATTTTCATTGGTGTTAACGTCAGAATCCTTTGAAAATGATCTTGATTTTCTTACGAAAATACGTAACTAGATATTATGTTATTAATGACTTGGTGCCATGTATGTACTTCATAATATGAAAGTATTTAATACGTTAAATGTCAATCCTGGTTGTAATATAAATATATTGATGCTAATTAATATATCGTGACATATCCAATGCTAGTATAAAACTATACGGATGACATTGTAAAAGTTGATTATTGGGTTTAGTAGCTGAAGTATTTGTTTAAATATTTAAAGTATAAAAATGTGAGCAAAAAAATATATATACAAGACTATGCTATCAAAAAAGTACAATTACCAACGAAAGTAATATATTTTGCATAAGTGAGCCAGAAGTACTGACTAAGTTATCAATATTTCGAAACATAATTGTTGTTATCAGTGTGATACGATATTTTTTTAATATGTGTTTACATTTTTTTACATTTTTAAGTAAATTTTTAATATATTTGAAAGAAAAAATAATAAAAAGCGAATGCCTCTACAATGTGTTATTTTATTTCACTACTATTATAATATCATAAATTGTCGAAACTCTTCGTAATATCAGCTTAAAGTGTACAATCATTATTTTAAGAATTGCTGTATTTTTTACGACCATCATTAATACCTTTTGTTATTGTGGTGTTATTTTATTTAAAAATTCTTATATTGGCCTAAATGAAAAAAAATATCATTCTACTCATAAACTAGTTAATATGTACCTAAATTGTTAATTAAATTTTACAAACACATAATATTTTATTACACTTACATAGGTAATTCATTTCATAAAACACCACAAACAAAAATGTAAATGGTCTATTAAATATTCATTAAAACGAAAACAACGTTTAACCCAAATTTATTAAATCTACAGTAAAATGTATGCACAGACGATCATAAAAAACACATGAAACACAAGAAATCTCGAGTTCCCTAGAACAGAACATAACAAATAGACAAACAGTGTTTACAAGCAAACAGTCTAAATATTCATGAAGTGAGTATGTCTCGAAATATTTATTTCCCGTGAATTTTTTTCCATAATTATTCATGAGTGAGCACACTGGGCCAAACATAGGTACACACAGTATATTCAAATTTCAACCTTATGTGTAAAGTCATAAGGTATAATATAATTTTTAAAACTATGGTCGAATCGTGAATACCTAGTAAAATAGTCTCTCGCTACCGTGAACTACTGTTTCCCCGCTGATTAGTCAAATGACATCTTAAGATTCAGTTCTTGTTGACAGTCTCAATGTGATTCAATAAGGATGTGTAAGTATGCTAAGTAAATCAACATCATTTGATAATAATTACACTGATTATGCTAAGAAATTAAACGTTGAAGCAGTAGAAACCAAATTCTACGTACACTGATTAGTAGTACAGTTATAGACAAAAGTTTTATCATTAACTTGAATTTTGACACTCTGTAACAGTGTGTAACATTTTAAAATGCCATACGTAAACATTAATTTCTGACATACAATTTTAAGCGTAAATCTTGGAAAAGAATAATTACCATACATTTTTTAAATAAATTTATCTGTGAAATTATAATTACCGGTACTTTTTAAATATTTACATAACAATTTAATCCACAACAGGCCGAGCAAGTACATTGTCGTTGTTAACAACTTTAATTTGCAGTAACTGTACAAGCACTTAAAAGTACACAATAAAGCCTTAACAGATTTAATTGATATTATTAACTCTTCTCGTTCCGATTGTCACACTAACTATTCACTGACCGAGTCATGGAAAAATCAACTTTATGTGTTACATTAGACGATATAAATTAAATTTCATATGATAAATGAATCAACATGATTTTTGTCACTCAATTTAATTGAAGTCATGTTGGAGAGTAACAAATCAAATTTTTTCGCCTTGCGTGATCGTTTCCCGATATAGCCGAGTGTGTTTACGCGGCAGGAAAGAAATGCACCTCGTTATCTCTGATAATGGCAGTTTTGCGTTATTGAAATGTACTGGTGAAGACAGAGGTGATTAATTTTGATGTGACTGTCGAAAGTAGAACAGGTTGTACATACGCGTAAGTATTTTTATGCGACCACTTCTTACTTAACAAATAAGTAGGTAATAGGTATGTACTTATGTTGCAGATAACGTTTTGAGTCGGTAAATTTAACATTTTATATATTTTTAACTAGCATGCTCTTACAAATTCAGAACTCATATTGATTTTTTAATTCTCTTTATCAAATGAGGTCCAATAATTTCCAATTACAACTAAATATTCGCTAGTGATTATTATTCGTAACGTATTATAATCTGTAGAATGGTGCGCAAATCACAAACCGAGCATTTGGGCTTATCCTAAAATTAGCACGGCCCCAGAATATCTATTTATTTGTTTCAAAAATCTATATTATTCTAGAACTGTGTTATTCCAGCTGTAATCTGAAAAAAAAACTGATCATTAAAAAGAATTAAAGAAGTATAGACTTCTTTATTTCTTTTTAGTGATCAGTTTCTTACTCGTACACCTAAGTCAACTATTACATAATGAATATATATATTCAGTATGTAATAGTTGACTTAGGTGTACGAGTGTATGTATTTGAATCAGACAGAGCTGGGAAAAGCCAGATCAAGAGTATCTACCTGTTATAGCACCTAGCAGTAAATTTACGAAAACAATTATGAAAGCAAAAGACAATGTAGCACAACTCAGTACAAAAATCGCCTAAAATGACTAGTATCACATTGTCCATTTCACAGTGTATATTATATTTCAATTTGTGAAATACAATGATATATAATTGTTATTAAGTAAAATCGGAAGTAAACATAATGTATGTTATTTATTTTCATAGTTACGTTGATTTTCTGTAACTTAATCATTTAGCTTGATTACACCTAATTGATCACGATCTAGTTCGCAAACTAGAATTTTTGCTTGTGAACTAGAATTTTCGATCACTGAACTAGATGGCGTGGTAATAATTTGTGCAAGCCCGTGAGAAATAGCCACTGGCGGTTTTACGAAATTGAAATTTAATGACAGCGTTCATATAATTAATCAAAACTTTTGGCGTTTCGCCTGATCATTTCATCGCGAAATATTTTTCTGTTATATCTATAGAAAGAATGGAAGATGGAAAAGGCAGAGATTTGGAAGGGAAAGATTAGGATTAGGGTACTGTTACTTCAGATCTAGCTAGTTACTTTTACTGTAGCATTTACACAATTGACACTAACTGCGACACTATTATTTTACATATTTCCACTTTAAAATCCATGCACAAAAACTTGCATAAATACATAAAATTACAACATAACTAACTCAAAATCAACAAACAAGTCGGTTTGGCAACCTTTCTTTGTACATAATTATTTTAACAGCTCTCGTACAACGCAACATTCGAACTTAAAAACATTTCTCCGCATTCGCACACAAATCAATTACGCTGTACGCACCTGTACAAGTTGCCGATTTTAACGAGGAAACACATCTCGCTAATTGAGATTGCACCAAGAAGTAAAAGAACATCATTATAACCAAAGATGGCGCTGATTTATATACACGTCGAATAGACGCCGAAATGAGAGCAGTGAACATTTTTTTCATCGAAGGTAAGTTGCACAGTGGTTTGTATTGTATTCTGAGATATTTTTTTGTTAAAGAATAAGAAGAGAATGAGAAAAGCAAAGATTTTAGAAGACAATACTAAACATATTAACAGAGTATAGGATAGTCAAATTCCAGACCCATATTCCACAGTGAAGGTGCCTGCAGATAATAAATAGCCAATGGCTGACAAAATCTTTGGAAAATATCTTTCTAGGGTAAACCCGGGGTCCCCGTAATAGGTACAGTCAGCGTCATAAGGTATCTTAGTGACGAAGTCTCAAAATGATCTTAAAACTCTCGTATTAAGAGAATATCAAACTGTTTTATTGATATAAATGGTATTATTGTTCAAACTAAAGGTTTGTACCAATTATCAGAACAATCAGTCAACTGGAAGGGGGTAAGAAAACGAGATTAGGATCATTTTGACTACTTTGTACGTTAACATTTTTCTAATGCTGACTTGTTGTGTTAGTGCACTGGTTGACTTTAGTCAGTTCAATTGTGATGTGACCACTGACAAGTTCCGGTGAGGTACAACCCGTGGGTATTTGCCCAGCTCTTCTGCCTCATGTCGATGACAATCAGGGACATTGTACTGCTACAAATAAAGTCACGGGTTCGATTCCCCCTGAGTGCAATTTTAAGGTACGAATATCTCTATGTGCATTCGTCTGGATGCAACTATTTATGTTGCATATAGTATGTTTATCCGCATTCTAGAACCTATATTAGAAGCAATAATTGTTTGAGCTAAGGGATGTACTTACGTTGGATGTAGCTAGATAGTGCCGCTGTGTACTTTGTCATAGAATGAAATTGTATGCAGAACGGCACCACGCACAAGACAGCGTCGCGTCCTCTACGAGTCTCCACCAGGGGCCTGATTCAGTAGTACCACGTTTTCAAAACGCGTTATTTCAATTCGATTTGAATGGTGGTGTAGTTGTCATATTCTGTGTATGCGTATTGTGCGTTAATAATTTTTTTCAATCAATTATTTATTTGTCTTCTCTCGATTGTCTATCTTCTGACCTCCGTCCCCCATAAGCGCGGGCCTGGGGGTGACGGGTGGATCCACCTGTCACCCCAGCAAAAGCGGGGCACGGCGGCGGTGCGCTGATTAGCGCGCCTCCCCATTCTAATGGCGAGTCGGGGACACCGTTGTCCCCCCTCTCGAGGAGGCCAGACCGTAAGGGATCCGTGGGTCAGCCTGGGTGCGAGAAATATGTCGATGACAACCTCACATCCAGCCTAGCACCACGATTTGCGGCGTGCGGTTTTAGTCGGTTCGATTCCGACATAACCTCCGCTTGCGGCTCCGGCGGGGGATGTAACCAAAGGGGATTTCCGCACGAAAAAAAACGATTGTATGCCTTAAACATTATTTGAAACCTTCATATCCCATCAATTCTGGTGATGTTGCAATAAGTGGTATCCTTCGAATTCAGGTTCAAAATCACCGCTTTGCACCATTATAAAAATGATTTGAAAGTCATTAAGTACACAATTTTATACGCTGTCATAACCCTAAAATATTATTGTTATTGCACAGTGTATCGAAATATTAATAATGTTTTAGTCGCTTGCATTTAATATTTAAGTTACAAGTCAATAATATATTGGCATTGGTTCCTTCCAAATTGGAGCTTAAGCCTAATATTTTTACATACATGTCATCGATTTTACGAAATATTTGTATGCTATATTATTAAAAAAGCAACAAATTTAGGTATTATTATTATTATAAAAGATAATAATGTGAGGAGGTTTCGGCACGTGTATTCAATGAACGACCAATCAATTTTGTGAAGCAAAATGTATGAGGACAGGTTGGTAAAGCTTTTATTGAAACCGAAACGAATGAAAGCTTTTGGTGCAATCTATGAGAACCTATTCCAGGGATAAAAAAAGATGCATTATATATATATATAATATCATCTCATCATCAATCCAAGCGTGTGTTTGAGGTATGTTATGTGCTCCATTACATTTTATGTTTTTTTATAGGACTAGAATTTGACTCCACCTCTTCTGATGGTAAGCTTCTCGGAAAGAGGGTCACCACCGTAAACATGTACCATGTTAACAGTGGTGGCACTCATCTTGACGGCCTCATCAGATGCCTTTTCACGCCCCGCTTAAAGGACCATAATCTAACATTTTGCCAATTCAATTTATATATAATTAGCTGTCGCTTGCAGTTGCGCCCGCAGGGAATTCTGATCCCATTCATGGCTGATAGTACTCGTAGCTTGATATAGCCTATGTTGGTACCTTACAACATAGTTTTCTAATGGTAAAATAATTATTGAAATCGTTTCAGTAGTTTTTCCGTTTATTCATTACGTACAAAAATATAAATCTTTCCTCTTTGTAATATTAATGTAGACTTGATAGCAATAATTATTTCAATTCAAATATATTTCATCGCATGCCACCTCTAAAACCGACTGCCACGCAGGAGGCGCGGGTTCGATCCCCGCTCAGTGTAAATATTTGTATGCATGAATATGGCTATTTGCATTGGTCTGGGTGTTTCTATACATGATATGTACGTATTTACAAAAAAAAGTACCTACATAAGTATGTTTATCCGCATTCTAGATTCCATAACACAAGCTATAAAAGCTTAGCATAGGTCTAGATAGGTTGTGTAAAATGTTTTTAAAAATAAATAAAAAAAAGCAACAGAAATAAATAACGATAATTTCCAACGACAACTTTGCACTTCACGTTTTTTAAAATATTAACATTTTGTCCATAATAATTACTGTTTGTCACACTGTGCACAAATGTCAAATAACTTTGATACTGTATTGGCAAGTTTGTGCCTCTGCCGTTTATTTTGAAAGGGATTCGCCCTGTCCATCATACATTTAATTGAGTAAGAAGTAAAATTAAAAAAAAAAGTAAAATTACTAACAATCAATAAAATGTTACATTTTATACATATTCATATGTCTCAAATTTTTTTATACGTACATATTATATGCATTGAGTAATTACCGCTTCTTAGTTTAAAACCTCTTTTCTTTTTATCTGACTGTCGAGAAGGGTTATGTTTTTCACGAGTATCTTGTATGTATGTTTTAATATTCTTTATTACCTCTTAGCTTCAAAACCACTTCACGGATTTCAATTATTAATGCCTCAAATTAAATGTATTCGTCGCCCAAGTGTTTTGGATACATGAAATGTGGAAAAAGAGCTATATGATGAACATTTAGTGCCAAAATGTATGATGTCAAAAAATATTTTCACTTAAATTTACCGAATACAATATCAAAATGAAAATAAAGAAATTAAAAGGAGATTCCAAAAATATACATATAAAACATACATCGTAACTAAAATGTATTACAAAAATTATTATTCAAAATAACAAAAACCCGACTGATACTGAAAAGATTGAAATACGTTTGATAGCAGGCGGCACCCATTAATTTTCATCCAGTTCATGATTTGAAAATGGATACCGCATGCTACCAAACTTATTTCCATCTTTTCAGTATCAGTCGCGTTTTTTTTATTTTGTTATTTTTTTTTGTTCTTTTTTTTAGTTTGTTTGTATACCAGAAACTTTTAATTATGATATAAAGCTATTAATAAAATAAAACAAAAAGCATGAAAGATGTATTTATTCAAAATTAATAAAAATACACAAATGTACATAAAACACGACTACTTTATAAATTCCTTGTGAAAATGCGGCATCTTTAAAGAAAATAAATAGACATTGAACAGAGCCGATTTAATAACAAATTATTATATTATCATTACACATTAAAATCGAATGTTTCAAAAGTCAAATCGATGCATAAAATACAAAAATCAGACAATCGTAATCTTGTATTATACATATTTTTTGCATAATTTAACTAAATGTCATAATATTGACTATGGGGGGCATGTGTTATTACATATAAAACAGCTTCATATACTAGACAAAATTAAAGTATAATAGCAATAAGTGGGTTGATCGGATTATATCTTATCTTAGAATATTTGTAACAGCACCCATTATTTCAAAGGTCAACTTAAAGCTAAGAGAATTATGAAAATTCACTGATTCTATATGATATAAATTCAACACTTTATTCTCATAGTTTCGATTGAAATCTTCTCAAAGCAGTTTTATAGTATTCTAATTTTAAGAAGCTGCTTTTAATTTTTGAACCGTTAAGTGTGAATACGTTATATACTTTTTATTATATTTTATATGTATCGATATTTAATTTGTGACTATTCGAGTAGCGGGATTTTATGTAGTCGTATTCCCTGCGGTGACTCAGTGTGATAAGCGATAATTTTTTAATCGTTTATTGAAATGTGACTTTTATTATTTCGTGTATCATGTACAAATATTATAAACGCAACAAAGTTTCTAACTTATATTATAATAAAATTTATATTAATTAAGTATAGCGATTTTAACAAAATTTTAGTCATGTGTTTTTTTCATAATTATGTAAAGTAGATACACTGGGCGTATATTAATAAACAAACGTGCTTGTAGCACAGTGTTTCAAAACCATTGTATACTTAAATACATTTGTAAGCACATATTTTAAGGTTATCTTTATTTTATTATTCTTTTTATTTATAGCTTGTAAGATTGACTTTTCACCCCGTCTGATGGACATCTGTGAGTTAAGGCCACTATTCTAAATATTAACAAAGAAACAAATGGATTTAAGTTTGGCGGCCTTCAGTGTTCTCGTGTTATAACCCGTATCGTATGGATACGGGTTCTTGACTAAATAAACGAACGGAAACCTAATATCAATGATGAAGAACTACTCAAAATAAGTCCTAACTCTTCCAATTTGTTCAGCATTCAACCCTGCTCTTTGATCTTCCATTACCGAGTCATCACACTTACCTTTCATGATTACCCGTAAAAGATTCTATTACCAACTAGCTTTTGCCCGCGGCTCCGCCCGCATGGATGTCAGTTCCCGTCAATTATTCGAATTTTTCTCGCCTTTAAAACCATCCTTGAACTTCAACGAACATTTAAAATTTGGTCCAGGCGTTGTTGAGTTATGCGCTTACCAACACATTTAGCGATTCATTTTTATATTATAGATTTAATTTGGCGTGGATACTAATTGCATGATTAGTTTTCTTGTCCTTATAAATAAATTATGTATAATGGACTCTATAACTCTATAACAATTTACTGCCAAACGCTAACTATAGTATTTTTTGCACTCTAAGGTACAGTTAATATTAGTTGTAACATGAGCGTTACCTATAATATTGTTACACAAAACTTCGAAAACGTCTTACCAGCGAATGGGCAGAAAACAAAATCTTACCACATACAACTTAATTCAAAATAAATAAGTAATAGGAATGTTCTAACAAAACTATCCGCAGTGTAATCTAGCTATGCGACGCGAACGGCATTTCGGGAATCTCATGCTGCACCACAAATTTAAGAGCTATCTGACACGAAAGCTTAGATAGGTATAGAAACAATGCCGTATCGATCGAGATTTAAGAAGGAAATATTTCAGTAAGTAAGCGCTTCTCGTCGCGGCGTGCGTATTCTTATCCGTATATCGTATTGCATCACTTTCTATCGGTAGATACAATAACTGGAGAGCAACACTTCGGGTTGTTAAATTAGAAGCAATCTTTATTGATAGATAAACACATTATTATGTAAATTTATTATGAAGAAACATTAGAAAAACAAGAAACAAACATGTCGTTACCACGCTTCACAATCGGCGTTAAGTAAACTCCGTGAATAAGGTGTTTTGAAAGTTATAATAAAAATACTATGAGCTCATAAAGCTGTTCTAAGGCCTCGAACTAAGGAGAAGCACTTCACTGTGTGTTGTTCACACGCGGTGAAGTATTGCTCTTTGGTTTATAAAAGATAATAGAACACTTTTCAAATGGTGAAGTTTAATTCTTTCATTGAATAGACGTCAACTTGAAGATATTGACTAACTTTTGAGTAAACGAATTGCTTTGAAATTATCTTTTCTAGTATCGTGGGAGTGGTACTCTCTGCATTACCAGCGGTTATGGTGACCGCTTAGTATGAGATGACTACTATGATTTCTTTTATACGATGTAGGTAACATACAAAATAATTAACTTATCTTATAATGTTTGACTTGTTCTGTGAGCCTCTAAAAAGATGGAATTAGTTATGCCTTAATGATTGAAAATAATTTATATCAGGCGATAATAATAATAATAGTGTAAAGAACTCTTTATTGTTCACCAATTAAATATACAACAAATTTAATGTATTTTGTATAAGTACAGGTTATGTGGTAGACAATTGGCGGCCTTATCACACTGAGGCAATCTCTTACAGGCAACCATAGGATGGAGATAGATACAGATGAAGAAATTCAGGGTAAGATATATTACATAATAAAACATACATAATAATAATACACTTTTAATTGAGGAATTTAGATTTAAAATTGTTCTAGATGCAACTGGTATTGACGCTTTAATAAAAGAAGAATTCACACATCTCTGCCTACTAATTCAATGAAATAATGCCGTGAATTTACGAAACTAAAGCCTTTAAAATAAACAAGCTACAACTTTGAATAGATAGTATAGTCTATAAAGAGCAATCGCCCAACGTCGATCAGATTGCGCGTGCGCACTAAACAGGCCTATCGCGATGCTAGCGCCACCTAACGAGTTATCGCGGAGATTTATACTGTGTGGTTTTACTTGCTGATAATTTTGGAAGAGCACGAGTAACTATTTATTTTGTACTCATACGCTATTGGAATGAACTATATTGAAATCGAACGATATATCGAAATCGAAAAAAAAATGAAGTTAGTAGGGGTGTGCATCTAATTACTGTTTTGGTATTCCTCTTCTCTCTTATCTGAGGGTCAATTATTTCAATAGCAATCTCTTCAGAATTCAGTTTCGATATAACCTCACTTTCCCAAAATAGTGGTGTTGGCTTGAATCCTGGCCATTACACTACCGAACTGAAGCTACTCCTAACACAAGCAATTTAATTTAGCAGGAGTGGTTAGAGGGAATATTAGTAATTTCGTTTCTAATATTCTTAAAAAACATATGGTAGGTATTCTGTTAACACAATTTTCAAGATCGGACATTCACATTTTTGATTGTAATTGATGCAGAATTTTGAACAGAGGTGTACAAAGAGACTTGCACTTCTGCTAGGCTTTTATGGGAGCATTTGCCGTCTAACTGTCCAAAACCGATAGAAAAGCCTGAGTGTGTTCCTGACTGGAATGTGATGATAAAAGTATCTACTCTACTCATTACTTGAAAATGAAAATCATTATTGACAAAACGTGGATGTTACACCTCTGCCTTCAAATTTTGTGTATAGTAATCATCATCCACATAAAGACGTTAGTCCTGATTGCATCCGAGGCCACGGTGCCTCCTCCTCCACTTCTCACGATTTATAATATTGTTTGAGTAAAATTTTTATAGCATTTATTATGCTGACTTTTAAAAATCGATTACATCAGGAAAAATGAATTGCTCAGGTGAGGCTTGAACCCACGACCTTACAGCGGGAATGCTCTTCTAACTGAGCTACTGAGCCACACCTGAATCTATTCAAATTTCCCTTCTCTTTATATCCGTCTTTTAAGGCGATGGTGGAATCATCTACCAACACTCTTACGAACTGTTGGAACCAATGAATGAACCCTGATACCTGATATAATCGAAATATAATATTGTTACTAGCTGATCGGCAAACGTTGTTTTGCCATGTATGTTATTACTAGGAAACACCTTTTTTGTTTAGGGGTGCACTACGATTAACATTTAGAGGGATGAAAAACAGATATTGTCCGATTCTCAGACCTACCCAATCTGCACACAAAAATTTATGAGATTCGGTCAAGCCGTTTCGGAGGAGTTTGACTACAAACACAGTGACACGTGAATTTTATTTAATACTAGCTGTCCCGGCGAACTTCGTACCGCCATTTTTTTCCTGCCCTCGTGGCGTCAGATCCCGTTCCCGCTGCACCATTTAAGGGGATGAAAAATAGATGTTATTCGATTCTCTGACCTACCCAATATGCACACAACATTTCAAGAGAATCGGTCAAGCCGGTGCGGAGGAGTTTGACTACAAACACAGCGACACGAGAATTTTATGTAGGTATATTATTACCTTGTCACCATTCTAAACAAACATTACGAACTAACATTGAATTTATTCCCACAATTATCACAAAAAACGATCACACCTATTGATGTAGATAAAATGCCTCACAGTTCAACAAACAATGAAAGAGACAACATCCCTTCTAAATTCAAATATCATGCTCTATTTAAAGATGGCCTTCGAATAACGGATATCCGTTATGATGTCACCGATATTGTCAAAGAGTCCTTCTTTGTTTGATTTATAGTTTTATTGAGATATAAATTGTTGTCCATGGTTTATTTACGTTGAATCCTGCTCCCGAGACATATACCTATGATATTCATTGCTATAACCTATTATCGTAGCTAAAATCAGAGTTGCATTCAAAGTATTTGCCTTGTAACCTGTAGGCCTGCAATGAAACATCCGTAGGTACCACATTTCAAGGGCACGCCGTAATAGCGGCGGTGAGACCCATCATGGGGAACTGGCTAAAGAGGCCACACGGTAGCCTCTCGTACCGACTGACGCAGGTGATCACCAGACACAAATACCTACGTCAGATCCAAAAGGAGCCTACGTCCGAGTGCCATCACTGTGATGCGAGCGAGGACACGGATATGCTCCCTGCATTCTCATTCTCACCTCCGGCATCCAAAGGCCCAAAGACGGCGTGTGTTTTAGTTGGTTCGAGTCCGACATAAGCACCTCCACCGGCTTCGGTTGGGTGCATAATTAAATCATAGCAAAAAAGGTACGACATTTCAGTTTAGCTTATAGTTATTGGAAGAAAACGAAAGGGATTTCATAGTACCTACCTTCACCACCTGAAGGCAAATCAGAGGTACGTATGTACCTTTACCATGATCGCGTTAATTCCCGTTATTGTTATTGTACATATATCATGGAACGTGAAAGTTTAAAATTTGATCGATCAATCCATATAATCTTTTGCATTTATTATACTTATAAGGAGCAAGGCTAATTAATTAAAAGTATCTCAATAAAATCAAGCCTAATCCGTAGATGGTTGCCATGATATCGATAATATGAATGTCAAAAAGGATTTGACAGACGTTTAACCAGCCAAAAATATGAGCGATATAATAACTAATCTAAATATTATATTGATTCCGATGAATATAAATGCTGCCTCATCCGTTTACTGTCATTTTATTGAGTCATAATATGGCGAAACAAATAAAAGGAGGCAGTAACTGGACTAGCTAACACTCACGGCTCCACTCGGGAAAAATATTGATCCTGATCCCAAATCTAATAGCAACCAATGCCCGACATAAGACTGAAGCAGCCTATGCGTTGTGCAAAACTATATCTATCGCTGTGTACAAATTTCATCCAGATCCACTTATCTGTTCTGACATAACCGTGTGACTGAATAACATAAATACATCCAATTGTCCAAACTGCCCGTGTAGACTCCTGTAGAGCCGCCGTATGATGTATGACAAATGTATGAGATTTGACGTTTATTTTTATTTTTTATTTTTATTTATAAAACTTCATGCACAAGTACATAGGCGGACTTAATGCCATGGACATTCTCTACCAGTCAACCAAAGGTGGTGCAGAGAAAGACTCAGTAGGTGCATTATTAAAGTAACATTTGTATTGAGAGAGCGTACCGAATAATTTTAGGGAGTGACACTATAGGTACACTGCCATGAGGCATTTATGACAGCTGTCAACGCATATCATAAATGTCAAATCCCTTACATTTGTCATTCTATTCTACAAAACGCCCGCCAACGAATTGACACTTGTCTACAGGGGCTGTGCCATTTTCCAAAGAGTTTCCAGGATTTGAACCCGAACCTTTTTATTGTAAGACTTACTCCTTAGCTATTAAGTTAGCGACGCCACACTCTGTATTCTGTACATAAGAAACACGAGAACGCGTAGTGCGAGACTGAGGTTCTAATTTTGCAAACGTTTTCATTAGTTGTTCGAAGATGACCTTCTGTAATATATTTTTTTGTGTCATGAGGTCGTTCCCCGCGTGGGATTGCAATTATATGAGTCATAGGTGGATTCCACCACTCATAGATCCAACTGACGTCATGATTGCTAGTGACAGTGTGGGAGCCAAATTTATAGTAAAAAATAACAAATACATCTCAAAATACTTGAAGGAGTCGTCAATTTAGGCCAATTAGTTGCCTGAAAAGCATACGGCGCTTGATGGAAAGCGGATAACGAGATATGTGCAACACCAAATAAAATTAATAATAAATAAATAATATACAACATTCTACACAAAACTATCTAGACCCATGGTAAGTTTTTGTTAGCTTGTGTTATGGAATCTAGAATGCTGATAAAAATAAAACTTTTTTTTGTAAATACATACATATTATTCATAGAAACACCCAGACCAATGCAAATAGCCATATTCATGCATACAAATATTTGCACTGAGCGGGGATTGAACCCGCGCCTCCTGCGTGGCAGTCGCGTGCACTACCGCCACGCCACAGAGGCTGTTGTACATGTGCTGCTGACCCTATAGAAAACATCTGAAGCTCTCTCCCTCTCTACTTGAACAATATGTTGAGGTAGCTTGGTATAACCACATTAGGGAGTCAGCGAGTTTATAATTCCTGGATTTCAATATTCTGTACCTATTCGTATAATAAAGAAGACGATAAACTAGTCTAGATATATCTAGGTACCAGTTCCACCGTAGTTCCAGATGAAAAAAAATACAAGAGCTTTCATATCTCGCTTACATATTTACTCACAATTTTCTCAGAACATTTTCGCATCGATTCAGAAGAACTAAATTGATCCAATTTTATCGACAAATAGATCACGCTGTAGTCGATACATACATGTTAAGGCCAACACTATTCCTAATGTTTCAATTATTCAGATACTTTTGTATCGATAAGCTTAATGAAATCCTTATATGGAATGCATTGTCGTTGTTTGTTGAATATTCATGCTATCGGCGACTCCTTAATGTTGTCAAAGGATGTGGTTTAATTTGCTTGCGTTTAGATTAAGATGTTAAACGAAGATTCTAGAGGCTTTTTGTACTATAGTTGTAGGCATATAATAACGGTCTGCAAGTCTGCAATCTGCAAGAAAAAAATAATCCGAATTTCACTTCTCGTAGCTATGGGTGTCGTGTTATACTGCGGAGGGCCAGACCGAGGCGGCAAAACAACCTGACCTTCGGCCTAGTATTAGTAGTATTACGACCCACAGGTGGCGTGCGGTTTTAGTCGGTTCGAGTCCAACATACCCTCCCCCTCCGGCTTCAGCGGTAGAGGTATCCGAGGGGATTTACGCAAAAAAGGGAGTCGTGTTCTAGATAATAATATTTGCTGTTGGTTGTAGTCTGCTCTATTCGAAAGTAAAATATATTCCATCAGCAAAAACCCATTTGATGACCTTATAAAATAGCAAATAGCAAAGCCCGTGTCCATTTAACAAATGGATATGGGCCATATGGCATCCCTTTTATTGCAAGCGTACACGATATGTCTACTTGATTGCTGTTTAGAAATCAAATTCTTGAGGAACTCTAAAATTTATCGAGATATAGTTGTAACACGGTCTCCTGTCATTCGTTTAAGTGTTAGTAATCAATAACATTGATTATGTATGTATGTATGTGTGATTTCGGTAACGCTCTCAGGGTTTTATATTTGATGTACAATAAAAACTATACAGTAAAACAACTCCGCGCTATCTTTGAGAAATTTACAGTTTACAAGTAACTAGGTGTAGTTGTTGAGTAGTTGCCCGTTGTCCGCTTAATACCGTCCAATAACTTACACAATCCTTCGAATACATCGGGAAAAATTAAATGCTCAAGTGACAACGGGTGACGGTGGTGGAGCCATCTACCAACTTTTTAACGAACTGTTGGAACCAATGAATGATTTTTCATTTTCATCGCCCTTAAAGATGGATATAAAGAGAAGGGAAATTTGAAGTGATTCAGGTGTAGCTCAAGTCCCACTTGAGCGTTACATTTTTCCTGATGTATTCGAATTTTAAGTTAGCTTAATAAATGCTATAAAAAATCATTTAAATTACACCAAACTGTCTACCTCGATTCGTTTCAAATTTACTTCAGAGCCACAACTGTTATTCAGCAGGCAAGTATACCATTTTGCAGGTAACACTGACTCGGGTCTCGATGATTTTAGCTGTGGGTCCAATAATTAATGCACCAAAATGAAATGTCCAAAAATGGATAGAAGAAAATAACAGATTGCCTTGTAATCTCTACAAAAAAATCTCTCACCAATTGTTTTTTTTATAAAGGACACGTCAATTTGATTCCACCTCGCCTGATATTAACCTAAAGGCAAAGTCTTGGAAAGAGGGTCACCATCGTAAACATGTACCATGTTAACAGTGGTGGCACTCAGTTTGACGGCCTCATCAGATGCCTTTTCACGCCCCGCTTAAAGGACCCGGGACTGTAGGAAAAAGGAGACACGTAAGCTGGCAGTTGTGTGAACTTAGTCAAAGTTTCTATGAAGTTGTACTACTGTGTTATCATCACAGTGGTTTTGATACAATACATACTTGTTTGATAGCGGGGGAACGCCCAGGAAGATTAATTGTCCGCATCAATGATTAGTTGAGTTGTTCCGAGATCGAATAGTACTCGTACGTGTCATAGGTTACACAAGTGACGAGCACGCTGATTTTTTTAAATTGCAGCGTAGGTTGAGAAGGAAATTTACTAAAGTTATGTTTACAATGTTACGATAGATGAAAATTAATGACTGACAATTTTTTTTTTATCAGACTGAATATTGAAATCTGTGGTAGTTATTGTAGGTTATTAATAACATTCAAGTCTGCCTACATTATACTATACATACCTATCTATTGATAGTAATCAATAGATAGGGAGAGGGAGAGAGGAAGAGAAGAGAGCAGAATGATATACAGATGGAAATAGAGACAATTCAAATCTTTTTAAATATAGCGTTATCTGAATGAATTTTTATAGCATTTATTATGCTAACTTTTAAGTTCGAAAAACATTGGAAAAAATGAAATGCTCAAGTGAGACTCCCTTATAGACGGATATAAAGAGAAGGAAAATTTGGAATAATTGAAGTGGTGCTCAATAGCTCAGTTGGCAGAGCAGTCCCCCTGTAAGGGAAAGGTCGTGAGTTCGAGTCTCACTTGAGCATTTCATTTTTTCCAATGTTTTTCGAACTTAAAAATTAGCATAATAAATGCTATAAAAAAATCATTCAAATATTTGGGCGCAGTCATCAAAATTCAATGTTTAAAAATGGTTGAAAAATCATTCATTGTTTCCAACAGTTCGTAAGAATGTTGGTAGATGGCTGCACCGTCGCCCTTATAGACGGATATAAAGAGAAGGAAAATTTGGAATGATTCAAGTGGTGCTCAATAGCCCAGTTGGCAGAGCAGTCCTGCTGTAAGGGAAAGGTCGTGAGTTCGAGTCTCACTTGAGCATTTCATTTTTTCCAATGTTATAGCGTTATCTCTAAAACATCCCGAGGTATGGGTAATTCTCAGTCTGTGCTAACAGATTTGCTGTTTTCTATTTTCTCAAAACATCAACTTGTTGAAAAAATCTCTAGGTATTATATTGTATTATATTTTTCACCCTGCGTTTCTTTAACTCGATTGTTCTATCGAATGACTACGCAAGATGCCTCTGCAGTATTTTTTTATTCTATTACTTTTTACCCATGTAAGTATTTATTCTATTTTATTCTATTACTTTTACCATGTAAGTAGGTAATTATTCTGTTACTATTTTACCCATTCAATTTGTTTTAAGTATATCAGTTTATCTATATATATAAAAATCAATGCCACTTTTCGTTGTAATGTTATAACTCAACAACGCCAGTACCGATTTGGCTAATTTTGGTTTTTAATTATTCGTAGAAGTCCAGGGAAGGTTTGTACGTAGAGCAAAATTCGAATAATTGCCGGAAACCGACATCCACGCGGGCGGAGCCGCGGGCAAAAGCTAGTCTATTATATATCATTCTTCATCCACTTTCTTTGAAGATGCTAAGGTGCAGCATGTGAACAATATATATTAGGTATGCAAGTATATAGATACAGTTTGGTATGGTCGTGCAGCTTAGTGAATATTTTAATTTATTTGTTTGATTTAGAATGCAAGAAAGGTGTGGAATGCTAAGCGGATTATCTTTATCATTTTATAATGTGATAACGGTTTCTAGAAAATATATAATTTTGAACTTGAGTGGCCAATAAAGTTTGAATTCATCATAACGTGAACATTGTCTTTCAAAATTCTTGATAAATTGAAGTTAGGTGAGTGAGAAGTATTTTCTAGGCTCGCATAAAATAAATAAAAATATTCCACAACATTCTACACAACGCTATCTAGACCCATGGTAAGCTTAATTAGCTTGTGTTATGGAATCTAGAATGCGGATAAACATACTTAGATACCTTTTTTTTGTAAATACGTACATATTATACATAGAAAAACCCTGATCAATGCAAATAGCCATATTCATGCATACAAATATTTGCACTGAGCGGGGTTCGAACCCGCGCCTCCTGCGTGGCAGTCGCGTGCACCACCGCCACGCCACAGAGGCTTTTAAATAGAAGGTATCTACCTATATACAAATTAAGTAGGTATAGGAGTAAATAATTTTTGTCTCCTCTTCAATAAGATGAGAAATCTATTCTCAGAAGTGAAAAAGTTTTGAAGTAATAAGCTTATTAATGTTACTACAAAATGATCTTACTGCTATATTTATTATTATCCGAATACATCTGGAATAATGAACAGCTCATAAAGCTCGTCGCTCTTAAAGACGGATATAAAGAAAAAGGATATTTGAAGTGATTCAGGTATGGCTCAATCATTCCCCCTGTAAGGGAAAGGTCGTGGCTAAAAGTCCCACTTGAGCATTAAATTTTTCGTGTATTCGAATTTTAAAGTTAGCATAATAAAAAAATCGTTCAAATTTATTATTATCATTAAAATAGTGTTATGAATCGTTGTTAACAAACTCAAAACTTTCTAAATCATTATTCCATCACAAGAAATCCGTTCATTAGGAACCGGGAAAACCGAAGTACCGGGAAGTACTGAATGACTTGGTATTAACTTCTTTATAAGCTGATTTTGCACGCAACAGTCCTATTCAAGTCTAACGTCATTATATAGACGCACAATCGAAGAAATTACAACCCAACGGGAAATGTACTTAATCGATTTAAAACTCATTAATCGATTTCTGGGTTAGTAATAAAGTGAATTAATCGATTCCTCTATATCAATCAATTATATTGTTGTTCGATAGCCGAAGATAGTTATTACAGATATAAAACTGCTATCATTTTTATACAGATTATTATATTTTTAGGCCATGTTGGTTCCCGGTGGAGTAAAATAGGACCACCCCAGCTCTGACTGTGGGTGTCGTAAAAGGTGACTAAGGGATAGACTATTCTCCATCCGACAGTAAGCAAACAACCTGAGGCAAAGTGCCCGCTAGACGGCTGTATGCTCGCCCCCTATTGCGTGGGATCAAAAATCATAGTTGGCAAAAAGTGGGTATTAATACACCTCTGCCTACCCTTTCGAAAATTTACAGGCGTGTATATTTTTATATGGGTTAGTGCCACTGGTCTACTGGCCTGCCGAGCGGTAACCTCGGAGTCGATTCAACTACAATCACACGCCGCTGCAGACCCGGGTCTCAAATACCGGGGTGGCCTTGATCGTTGACCATCTGGTTGGTCTTGAGATAAGCCATGGCCCTCTCGGGTGTAGAAACCATATACCCAATTGGACCCAGAGTTTGTGAATCGCCTGCTTCTGCTCCCTGGGTCAGCCGGGGTGCGAGGGATATGTCGAAGACAACCTCACCGCCGGCCTAGTGCCACGACCCTCAGTCGGCGTGCGGTTTTAGTCGATTCGTGTTCAACATAACCGGCTGCGGCGACAGTGGTATCCGAGAGGATTTAAAACATTTAAAAAAAAGCTTCAGCTGGGGAGACAGGCAGCTCCACCTACACGCAATGTATTCGTTCGTATATATGTTGATACTTTTGTTATGAAAAACAGGACTATTATACTGAATTTGAAAGTTCAAAATTACGATATTACTTGCTTATCGTGTGTGCCGAGCTGTTTCGAAACTGCAACTTACTGACTTCTCTGCTACTACCGATTTTCCACAGATGAAACGCTTTTTCATGGTTCGTCGCGCCAGTGCAGACTTATTCGCGTCTCTTGACTTATTCACGCACCTAGAATTACTTTAATAAGATGCTGTGCAGACAGTTGTGTACTGTTTAGACACAAATCATGTACAATTTATGTATATATTTGAATATGTCGAACACCTACTTAAGTACTAAAATAAATTAGACACATGATTAATGTCCAACGACTTTTGTAAATCTTTTATAACGAGATACTAATAAAGATAAACTATTTTATAGCTAATTAGACAACTTTCATACTGCCTGTGCCGGGTTAAGTATTCATAAAAGGGTGTCAATAAATGCTTCAATCAAGTACTATAATCTACCATTACATCACAAATAGTACTAGCTTTTGCCCGCGGCTCCGCCCGTGTGGATGTCGGTTATCGCGACCAAACATAGCCTATGTCCTTTTTCAAGGTCTAATCTACCCCTATACCACATTTCTTTAAAATCGGTTCAGTGGTTTAGGCGTGAAAGCATAACATACAGACAGACAGAGTTACTTGCGCATTTATAATATTAAGTATGGATTCAGATGCAGATTAGATTGATTGATATACAATAGTATAAAAATTTCAGTAATGTGCGACGCTTGGCACTTGTTAAAGATATAAAGATTTTGAATGTTCTAATTCCTAAAAACTAAAAACTAATTTTTAGGAATTACAACATCCAAAACCCTTGGAAGGCGAAACCGGTCAGGTAAAATTTATTAAATACTGTGGAAAAGTACAAGTGTTCTCAATATGTGTAACAATGAATTCCACCAAGTGCCATCAATCAACAGTATAAACAGTATGACATTGACATGGTTTGGACCAAGTGCTGCTCTGACATGGGAGTAGTGTCAATTGATTTTCTAGTCGAATTAAATGTTATAGCATTTATTGAGCTAACTATACAATTTTATTCCCTTACATCAGGAAAAATGAATTGTTCAGGTGAACCCACGACCTTTCCCTAACAGGGGGAATGCTCTCCCAACTGAGCTACAGAGCCACACCTTAAAATAAGTTTTATAGCGTCATGAAGTCAGTTCTTAGTGTAAGTAATTTATTTCTTGTTGAAGTAATGATATCGCGATATAAATAGATTTCATTCGGAAGTTGTATTTGAGAAATTTTATTTTCATCGCAAAAAGAATTATTGGGAAATGTCAACAGCATGGGCACAGGACAGGACTCAAACCAGTCATAGTTTTGGAGGACAGTAATGTAATGAAGCTCTAGTAGCCCATAAATTTGTTACGTATCCATTTTTGGCATTCTACTTCGAACCCTTCAGACGCCTTAATTTCATTCTGAAAGTAACGGAGGGTAGACACACAAAATATGTTCCATACACACCGTGCGATCTTCGCTGGCCAGTCAAGTCGTCGTGACCACGGGTGCAGCATCGCACCCGAAACGTCGGCAAAAGTAAGTCAAATTTTTTATTGCGTGGAGTCCCGAATTATCATAAAAAAAAACAACTTTAAAAAAATTAATTTAGCAGCCTAGACGCAAATCGAATAATAAGCCAACAAATTTAACATTCATACTACTAATATAAAAATAAACTTTAAAAGATTTCATACTTAATTAAATTAAATGAAGTAATCTACTCTTTGCAGAAGCAAAACAAACACAAGCTGCGCTAATATTTAATCATGTTAATAAGCCAAGATTTACCGCAGTGCACCGTCAATATGATATCTCAACTTGGGTCATGTCGTCGAGTTATTTGTTTGACCCTTTGTGTTGTAATACAGTGTTTACCGCGAGTGCGCCTTTATCTGATCCCTTGAAAGGTTACAATGATGCACCTGTGGTTATAAGTATTCGAATCTTCAAATTTGTAAAGAAAGAAAATTATGTGTTGTATAACTATGTTTGTTCAATGTTTTTTATGTGTGCGATCGGTTAGAAACCCCGAGACCAGTGGTATCTGATAGATTGTCTGTGTTCATTTCTGTGTATGTCTTCAATATTTAAAAAAAACTTGGATTATTTTAAATTATTTGAACACACCGATGGCACAGAAACTCTCTGTTCTTCCAGAGTAAGAAGCGCGAGTATGACGCCCCTGGTGTTGCAAACGACTATGGGCGACGGTAACCACTTTCCATCCGGTGGGTCATGTACACTGAATAGATTTTGATGTAGTTTTATGTTTTGGTCAGACTTAAATTTGCCAAAAGTCGCGATTACCAACATCCACGCGTGCGAAGCCAAGGCATCAGCTAGTTATTCATTAAAATTATGCACTTTACTTTGTTTGTATAACGTTATATTACCGCTGACGTAATGCAATGAGCAGTGTGAGATAAAAACAATAAATAACGTGTAAAAACATGGCTTGTGGAGTCAAGTCGTGCAAATCCTCCGCGCCCTTTGTTAATCACCGCTCCTGCGCTACTCATGCAGGGATCGCCAACATTTTATTACAGCATTAGAAGAACACAGTACTGGGGGCTACCACCATAACTGGCAATTTTAATCTTTAGTTTATTACTGCGACTCGCACCGCCAGCGTGCGTCAGGATACTTAGGATACTGAGTTTACCACGGAATTCCGAAATATGGTTTGTCGATTCACGGGAAATCTAAAATACGTTTTGTTATTTTTGCGTCTGACAGAATTAACGATTTACTACTAGTATTATATGATCGATCTGGGTATCTCTTATTAATTATTATAGTGGATTTTTATTTATTTTATTTCATATGTTACATTTTATACTTGTTTTACAAGGTATGCAGCACATAAATATGGAAAGATGACAACGGTCCGAGGCCGAGTCACGATATGAAAGTGAAGCAAGATTTTAAGAGATGGTGGTATATAATGACCAGGAGCCTTTCCTGGTGATTTTGATATAAAAAATATAAATGAATACCGAAGTAATCAAGAAAGATATAAATATTATCTTGATGTTCTGGATATCAAATATCCGAATACTTTGAATTCATTAACAATATTATATATACATATAAATTAGAAATTATGGCGCTCTAGGATTTCTGGTGGTTTTTGATGATCTTGTTTTTCTGCAGTTATGGTTAAATTTTCTAAGAATTAGAGTACCTATTAAAATAGAATGTAAAATTAATATATCACTAAATTACTTTGTTATAGGGTCAGCAGTTATTTGTGCAAAGTGTATTGCTGATTTTATGTATTTAATTGCGTCAAAGTAAAATGAATTCATACCCCATTATGTAGCTTTTGCTTCCGAATATTGAAGCTCAAAGATCTTCTACAGTGTAAAAGTCTGTAAAATAAAGTTTTATCAAACACTGTAATTTATGCTACATTTTTGGATATCAAATATGATGATTACCTTTAGTGAAGGTAGAAAGTATACAACATACATCTTTATATGAAACCCCTTATCAACGTAAGACATCTGAAGAATGCTTAAAATATTTTTGATGGAGGTTTTGAATTACTCTTGGTATTTTATTAACTATATATACGTAAAGATGAATGGCTTAAATTGGTGAATGAAATAATTTCACTAATTTCGATGATTTATTTTTGTTATTATAAGTGTTCGTGAAGCGGATTAGGGTAAAATGAAGCATAATTTTGTTAAATCCAGGAAAAGCAAAATAGCTTATTATATTAGAACGTAGTCGCATTTTTTAGAACAATATCGTTTTCATATAATAATAACTAAGCACACAGCTAGCTGTTAGCTATAACAGTCGTCCCCAATGAAAATATTTACAGTGGTTACACCTCATATACGTTACATAATACATTTTTTTTTAACTTTACGTCTATAAATAAATGTTACAAAATGTTTTTATTCCCTGTAAAGTGCAACACGCTCACTACCGACTTAATTTTCGCCGACATCGAGTGCGATCGATATTTCTGCGCGCACGCAACCGTTGCTACTTCTAACGCTTACGTGTATGTAAAGGTATGCTTAGATATTTTACAAATAAAGGTCATACAGTTACATTAATAACGTCTCGTTAGCAATCAGAGAAGTACAACAATTTGTAAAAAAAAAACAAATGTTTATCTTATAAGTGGTTTCATATTTACAGTCTGCCGGGTGGCATTCAAACTCTAACCTCTCTCACATGTAGTCTTAGTCCTAAAATGTCACAGCTGAAAACGGTTTGGTTCGTGACTTTGTGTACGTGGTCTTCAGAATTGGGTCATTTTCTAAAGTTATTTGAAAAATACAAAAACTATAATAGTTATCCTGATTGAAAATATATGATAAACTATGTTTTTTAATTAGGAGTATGTTATGATAAATTCACACCTACAAATTACGAAAGACGTAGACAGAGGTGTAATAGCACCCACATTTCGCCAACTGGCATTTTCGGTCCCACGTAAAAGAGGCCGGGTCGAGCCTATTGCCGTCAAGTTATCCATAAATCCATAATATAGAAGTTTAAAACATAATTAATTGTAGTAAAACCTCTTATGAACTCTCATTTATACTCTCTTAGGAGGTAAGACCATAGGAGTCTTAGGAGATTTGACCTTACGATTGAGAGGTCCTGGTTTCTAATCCTTACCAGTACATAACCGGCGTGAACCCACTCCCAATACAAATTATCCAGCTCTGCTAATATTTTAAAAAAGCATGCGGAGCAGCTTAGGGACTGCCAATAGAAGTGCAAAATTAAGAAACTTACGAAAAACATCACCGTGTCGTGACATATTACTTGGTGACAACCCAACCATTGTGACTTGTGACTCCTCTGGTGTGGCGGGTGTCCATGGCATTTACCTTCCTAATCCATAAAAAAAAATTAGGCGATGGTGACGCGAATTCCATGGTTTTCGTACACTAAGAAGTGTTCAACGCCTTTTCACTTCAAAAATAAAATAACTGTTGTAGGTACTTCCTTATAGAGTTACCGAGTAAAGTAGGCTCCTTCCGCTGGGAAAAAAATTACAGTACCAAGCACGAACCGGTAATAGGCTCATTCCACTTGATGCTACCGTCCGATACAGATAGGGTTAACAAGAACTTTTCTATACTAACGGCACAAAACAAAGCCATCTAAGTCGCGCCCCTGTGACGTCATGCCGAGTATCGCACGTATATCTGCTACCGCTTGTTAGTGATATCTGATGGTGACGGGTCATCAATTTCGCTCATGATTTGCAAAGAAAAAATAAGGATATGTACTGTTGTGTACATAACCCTTTGCGGTGCTTTTTACCTTAGAACATTTTTTGGATATTTTTTTCATTAGGGTTACTAAAGAAAAAAATATAATCGTCAAATTTTAATAATATTTTTGTATTTTGATAAGGTGTAGCGTGTAATGACAAATGTATAGGATTTGACGTATATGACAGTTGCCAACGAATGTCATAAACGTCAAGTCCCATACATTCGTCATTATATTCAACAAAGCTCTGGCCAGCGAGTTGCCACTTGCCTGCAGGGGTAGGTCTGGTATGATTCTGGTATGGTATGATGGGATCAACGAGAATCAATACGTTTTTGTCGTTGGCACACCATCTCAGTATCTAAGTATTATTCATTAATTACTAAAACCAATTGTACGTTGAAGTTAGTATTTCTTCCTTTCGGGAATTAATGAACCCGTCATATAGTTCAGTATAATATATCATCATCTTTACCATAGTCTCGGTCACTTCGCAAGAAAATACCTTCGTCTTGGGCCTCCATATTCCATAGTGAGATATAAGTCGGTATATAGGTAAGTATCTACTGTTGAAGTGCCTGACGTTAGACTAATATAAAAAAAATGTATAACTTGATTCATTATTATTACTATCGACCGCCTCTGTTGCGTGGCGTGGGGTTCGATCCCCGCTCAGTGCAAATATTGGTATGCATGATTATGGCTATTTGTACTGGTCTGGGTGTTTCTATGTATAATATGTAATGTATTTACAAAAAAAAAACTATTTAAGTATGTTTATTCGCATTCTAGATTCCATAACAAAGGCTTTAAAAGCTTACCGTGGCTCTAGATACCGTTGTGTATAATGTTGTGGAATTATTTTATAATGAAATCGGGATAACAATTTAGCAGAATAACACATAAGATTTTTGTCATTAATCTGACTGTGTTCGTCAGTACCAGTTGACTGATTGCGGTGATACAGGACCACGATATTTGGGCTCTCTCAGGGCAGATGGCAGATAAAATATTTTTATGAGTCGGCGGGCTCGGCACGTTTTGGAAATCGCTGATTAAAGCTACCTTGGCTGGCAAAACGATTGTCATCATCGGTTTTACGGTTTTGAAATCGATTGTACGTCGCTTGGGGGGTAGGCGGAGACATAAAGGATGGAAGTACCGCTTCAGTTTAAAAATGGCTTACTTAACGTAGGTTATTAATGTGTTTTTGTTTAAATATTTTAGGGTGGGCGTACATTGGGAGAGGCATAAATCCAGTAGTACACTGCTATAGACTAATTAATTGACTGATTGAGGAATATAAAACATCTTGTGATAATGACTGTAAGATGAAGAGAAAAAAAAATGGAATTATGCTTATAAAATAAAAGTCCAACACTCGAATACATCAGAAAAAAAATTAAATGCTCAAGTGGGACTTGAACCCCCGATCTTTCCATTACAGGGGGAACGCTCTTCCAACAGAGCTATTGAGCCACACCTGAATCACTTCAAATTTCCCTTCTCTTTCATTTTTCCCGATGTTTTTGAATTTTGGTCTTCTATTAGTACAATTCCATTTTTTTTAGTAATTCAATAAAAGTCATTCAATCCAAAACTGTTCGTGATCGCGCGAAGCAATTTTTTAAAGGGTACTATTATTTGATATTACATACCTAAGTACTAGTATTCCATTAACTTTTCGAGCTAAACTACATTGCTCGTATTAGACCGGGTTCACATCAGTTTTCTATTTTGAACCCGTAACCTCTCGATTGCAATTTTGGTTCCATAACCACTAAACTACCGATAAACGATTAGAAGCAGATCCATCTTCTGATACGGTAACACTGTTTTGTGTGTAGATAATATACACATACCCTAGCCAAATGTGTTATTTCGAATAGATCGAGAAAAATGAAATGCTCAAGTGGGACTTGAACCCACAACCTTTCCCTTACAAGAGGAATGCTCTTGAGCAAAGTTAGCATAATAAATGCTATAAAAATTCATTCAAATGTGTTATTATTTAAGAATATAAATAGACTATGTTACTGGTATATTCCAAACCCGTATTTTCCAGTCACCCAGAAAAGGATACTAGCAAGGAAATTATTGGAATGCCATTCAGGCGCAATAAAAACAAAATTTGCTCGCGTTCCCAAAAACGTACCAAGCGGCCATGTTACAATGCGGCCGAAGCGGACACAATTAATTAAACAATTAATCAGCTAATTGCCATATGATTTGCTTTTTATACAACTTTTATGTCAATTTGTACGAATCTGGATCTTGCGGTCGTTTATACCATAAAAGACTTATATGTACGTGCCTAAAGTCTTTTGGTTGAATGCCGACGGTTTAGCGAACTCCAGTTTTTTTTATATTTAAACGTTTTGGAACATAGTTGTTTGTAATATGTCCATTTTTAACCCCCGACGCAAAAACGACGGGGTGTTATAAGTTTGACGTGTCTGTGTGACTCTGTGTGTGTGTGTGTGTCTGTCTATGGCATCGTAGCACCCAAACGGATGAACCGATTTGGATTTAGTTTTTTTTGTTTGAAAGGTATATTAGTCGGGAGTGTTCTTAGCTATGTTTGAAAAAAATCGGTCCAAGATGGCCGCCGCCACAACATGTCGGAATTCATATTTCTTTATAATTCCCTCAATATGGGTATCAAATGAAAGAGCTTGACTAGTAGATCAATTTAAAAAGTATAAAATAAAAATTAAATAAAAAATTTAAAAAACCCCCGTCACAAAAAGACACCAAAAAGTTGAAAATAAATGAATAAATTTTAATTCAACGGTTGCCATGTCGGGGGACCTTACGATATAAAGGAGTACTTAACCAGTTACGGTCCCCCGACATGGCAACCGTTGAATTAAAATTTATTCATTTATTTTCAACTTTTTGGTGTCTTTTTGTGACGGGGGTTTTTTAAATTTTTAATTTAATTTTTATTTTATACTTTTGGTTAGAGTTAACAGTTTTACTTTTGCCAAAATGGTAAGTCCCGGGTCCTTTAAGCGGGGCGTGAAAAGGCATCTGATGAGGCTGTCAAGCTGAGTGCCACCACTGTTAACATGGTACATACTTACGATGGTGACCCTCTTTCCGAGACTATGCCTTTATAAAAAAGAAAAGGAAAAAATACTTTAAAGCAAACTACTGGAAAACTGCTGGAAGAAAAATAAAGTGTTTGTAGTTGTCAGAACTTTAGACTGCTATGTCTGAGGTAAGTTTGATTCCTGTACAGTGTAATTATTTACATAGATAAATAAATATGTATATTTGTTCCTTTTTGTGTATTACCTAATGTGTATATATTTAAAAACATAAGTTTATTCAGATACAGCAACGACCCTTTTAGCACAGGATGTTGCCCTTGAATCGCTGCAGAGTCAAAAAAATATTAAGTATCCCACGTCGGGCAAATCAAAGGTATACCTAAACCACGAGCGCGTTAATTATAGATCGCGATAAAGCCTCTGTGGTGTGGCGGTAGTGCACGCGACTGCCACACACGAGGCGCGGGTTCGATTCCCGCTCAGTGCAAATATTTGTATGCATGAATATGGCTATTTGCATTGGTCTGGGTGTTTCTATGTATAATATGTATGTATTTACAAAAAAAAAGTATATAAGTATGTTTATCCGCATTCTAGATTCCATAACACAAGCTACAAAAGCTTACCATGGGTCTAGATAGCGTTGTGTAGAATGTTGTGATTAAAAAAAAAAAACCCGTTATAATTGTTGTATATCATGGAACGCGAAAGTTTAAAAGTTAGTATCCCAAAGCGAATAATGGAATTCGATTCTATATTGTGCTTTTAATGTAGCTAGTTCCTACCCAATCCCCATTTCGAATACCTACAAAATATACCTACCTATATTGCAACATTATCACAAGAACTAGTGTAGTAGCAATAATAACTCAACTCGCACCACAGATTCCACATAAATATTAGATTAACCGACAAACCACACACAATTTCTGAGATCATTCCACTTTATTGCGTAGATCTAAACCAGAGTAATGTATTGTACAACAATGCAGAGTGGAGAATGTTTTAATATAAAACCAACTTAGAAAAGGTAAGGGCAAGCGCTGCATCGTGCGCCTGCCTGCGTTAAGATGGCTATTTCCTGCGGGCATTCATTGAAATAGGGACATTTGACTTCAACTCGCCTGATGCTAAGCTAAAGGCAAAGTTTGGGTCTGACTAGGAAAGTAGGTACCTTCCTTTCATATCATATTACTTCTAATTCGCAGTTATATGACTGTCACACTGTCAGAAAGACGTCTTTTCCTGCATTTATTGAAATAGGGACATGTCAATTTGACTTCAACTCGCCTGATGGTAAGCTAAAGGCAAAGTCTGGGTCTGACTAGGAAAATAGGTGCCTTCCTTTCATATCATATTACTTCTAATTAGCAGTTTTATGACTGTCACACTGTCAGAGAGAGGTCTTTTCTTAAGCTACTTTTCTTTTCAACATCCGTAATTTTCCTAACACTTTTGCCTAAGCAGTACACGACATCTTAATGTTGCAAGTTTCAATGTCGTGGCTTGTACTAAATAATGAAAGATTTCTTAAAGTTCTTCCAACATTTTTACAAATTACCATCACTGCTTTAGCGGTTATCCCGATTGCATACAAAGCTTCCTGGAGCCCGCAGTCCATTCTCCTATACTTTGTCCTCATAACGTCTAATGGTTTTTTGCAGGCGCGGCTACCATCTGACCTCCCAAATCCAAAAAAGAACTCTGCCTGCTTATCAGCAGATGCAGCGACATGTAGGGATATTGGTTTGAGCTCTGATGGTCTTACTCTGTACTCCCAAATACACCAAAATGTCATTACAATTAATATTTTTTTTACAAGAAAGATATTTCCTGTCTCAGCATGTAAGGAAATTACAGTTACATTTATGTTGTAATAAAATTTGAGGGCAGTTTTTACTGAAAATATAATTAGCGCTCTCATTCTACCACAAACCTTAAACACCAAAACTATTTTGTAATAAAGTGCCTCGAAATATTCAATTAAAGCAAGACAAATTGCTTTAGCAAAAAAAATTTTAAACCAAAAACGCCGTATACCCGATGGGTTCTGACGAAATGCTTATTAATTTTCATGAGGGAACCATGCTCCAATTTTTTTGGCCTGCCTCGGTTGCCGACGGCCCACTGTGCAGTTCGATCCTCGTAAAGTTTTATGACAGCATTCACTCAGTGCGTCTGAGATAAGTTATGTATGGAACGTGCACAGTGTTACGCATTGGTAATGTGGTTGCCAAAAAATGGGTTGGTTTGGTTTATATAGATACTGATGAACCAACACTATTAAGATAACATAAATATGACATTGACATTTTGATGATTTGCATTTTTGCATATTTGTATACAGTAGAAAAAATATTGTGTAATTTTTTCCAAAAGATTATAATTTGATTAACTTAATCAATAAAGTAGTATTATACAATGTATATAAGTTTAACTCCAGAAGGAAATGGGTGTCAAGTATCTGCAATTTACAAAATGCGTATAGCTACAAAATAAAGCTACATTTAAACTATGTTCCAAAAAAAAAATCTTGCTGTATACCAAGCTCAAATTTACCGGTGGGAAACACAAAAAAATAAATTATCACTTATAACAAAGTACCGTTACGAAGCGACGAATGGGATGCGTAAAAAGCTCGTCGATTTCAATTTCTCATCTTCAGTTCCAAATATGAAAAAAAAACCGTCCATTTTTCCCAAAATTAAGGTGAAACACGAAAACCAGAAGGGCCTGTCTCCATTTTGGGCAACGATCGGGCGGTCGGTATAAATGATACGAAATTGTTTCCGCAAGTACAAGCGAGCGCAAAAACCACGTGTCGCGACAATAAATCATTCGAGGCGAGTGTACTCGAATAAATGAACGATTCGATTGGCGATGCGGCGATTACGCCTTGTGTTTATAGAGAGAGTTGTAAGGTAGAATGTCGTCGGTGACTTTTTGTTAAATCGCTTTTGAAAGCTTAATTTTTTTGTTCTTAAAGGGCATGCGGTGGACGTATGGGAAATTTAACGAACATTTTTGACAACGAAGTAGATCTATGTATATACTATAGCTCTAACTATGTAACTTATTTAAAGACCTCGGATTGCCAAGAGCTTCAGTAAGCTCTTTACTCAAACGAATATCTAAAACGGCGTTGATAGGATCGCACCAAATTTGGATAGGTAGAGGGAACACGACTGACGGTGGAGGTGAGCGCTGATGCATCACAAGGTGGCCACCCTAAACCTACATCTGGGTCGCAAGTCCCAGGCGCCTTCACAGTGTTCCTCTCTGTACCACGCCATGGACTCGGCGACCGAACGCTGGAATGAATCTATGGAATGCTGAGAACCGGTTCTCAAATATATTAGTACAAATGTTGACATTATGAAAGAAATAATTTTGCACCCTAGTTCTGACATTTATAACTAAGTATCCCATTTCAGCAATTTCTATAAAAGAATTGTGATAATCAATTTAATTAAACTTCAACTGTAAATATCACCAAGTGAGCATTTAATTTCTTACATTTTTTCAGCTTACTAATTTTTTTAAAATAAGAACACAATTGTTAATATTATTTATGATACGACTAAGAAGGAGACGACGATATTTGGTGTAAGTGAAAAGTCGTGTTTATTACGGTTAAAATGATGCAGTATTTTAAAATGAATATTTTTTTTTTTTTTTTTTTTTTATTATTCAACTTTATGCACAAGTACAAAGGCGGACTTAATGCCGTAGGCATTCTCTACCAGTCAACCAAAGGTGGTGCAGAGATAAATAAGTAGGTGCATTATTGAGAGTGACTTTTATTAATTTGAACTCTATACACAGTAGTTGTAGTACACTATGTAACTACCAATAATATGTATTGCTAAATAGATATACATTCATATAAATATACCTACATAAACAGATAAATATACATACGCCTATATACATACACATAATACATATAAATAAATAAATACACATTACCTACCCAAATATATATATATATATATATATATATATATGATAAAAGTACAATTTATTTGAGATCATTGCCTAGATGATTCTGCCAGTTCATCGAGAAGTAATTGGCGAACTTTCGACTTGAACACTAGAACACTGGTGGCCTTCCTGATTTCAAGAGGCAGCGCGTTCCATAGGAGCACCGACTGTATAGGAAAAGAAGAGTGCACAAACCCAGAAGTATGAGCAGGACAGCTTAGAAGAAGATTACTTTTAGAGCGAAGGTCTCTATTGTGACCTTCATGCCTATATTGAAAGTAAGGAGATAGGTAGTTAGGAGGAGTAGGAGATGTAAGAAAGGAAAAGAGAGTAGTAAGTGCACGCAGATTTCGCCGCTGGCGAATCGGCAACCAATTCAATTGCTCACGATAAGCAGACACGTGGTCATACTTACGGAGATTGAACACGAATCTGATGCAATTATTTAGGAGTCTATCAAGTTTATTGAGTTGTTCTACGTTCAGGTCGAAGTAGCAAACATCACCGTAGTCAAAGACAGGAAAGAGTAGGGTCTGCACAATCATAGTCTTGGTTTTCGCGGGTAGAAGGCTCCGAAGGCGATAAAATGCACGAAGCGATCCCGTCACTCTGTGACTGACATGCTCCACTTGACTTCGCCAACTCAAAGTGGAGTCTATGAACAGACCCAAGTCCCTCACTGAAGCGCTTAGTGGTATGGTGGCACCATTGAAGGTGATGAGTGGGAGAGATGGTATATCCAGTCTGCGCATTAGCCATTGACTGCCTATAATAATAGCCTGGCACTTCGTCGGATTCACAGTTAGGCCGAACCGGTTCGACCAACTGTTAATGTGTTCCAGGTCCCGGTTAACGCTATTTATTGCAGCTGCCACATCGTCCACACTCGCTTGAGCGTAAAGCTGTAAATCATCTGCATACAAATGATACGCACTTCGAAGATCACAAGTTAAGAGGTTAATAAAAATTGAAAATAACAGCGGGGATAGTATACCGCCTTGAGGGACACCAGTGGCAATGTCACACCAGCACGAAGAAATATCGTGCTGGCGAACGGCCTGCTGTCGCCCCTGAAGATAAGATGAGAACCATTCCAGTACATCCGATGAGATCCTAAATTAGGATAGGATAGATAAGAGAAGATCGTGGCTTACGGTATTGAAGGCGTTCGAGAAGTCAACTAATGCAAGTACCGTGAGCTTAGTATCTTCCATGCCTGCCCTAATGTCACCGGTCACTTTTAAAAGTGCTGACACAGTGCTGTGCCCGGGCCTAAACCCTGATTGAAGGGGACTTAGTAAATTATTTTTGTGTATGAAATGGGACAGCTGTCTGTGCACACAGACCTCGAGGACTTTTGATAGGAAAGGCTGTGTTCCGTTAGTGAAAATGGGTTATACGCAGCATTTTCAGTTTAAAATTGGATTATGGTGTGTAAATTAATAAAAATATTACAAAATCTAGAGTAGCCTGAATCTTGAGAAACTGCATGTAATTTGGATGGTGTTAAAAGGACTGAAAGTGACAAAGGAGCATTTAGCACGATACTTCCAGTATGTCTCTTCAACGATTTATCAATTTAGAAAATTTGTTTTATTTTTTCAATACGTATGGTATTGAATAGATAATATAATTTTTTTTATATCAATAGTGTTTTCTTTCAAATAAACATTCATCTATTACCACTTGCTTGCAAATATATTCATGTATTGTTACTTTGTATGATTACACCGTGATCATGGCGCTTGAAACAGCGCCGAAATATCGGTTACCAAATAAAAACTATGAACATGGTAAATATCCCGGTGAGTGTTACACTATTCGTGTATTGTTACTTGCTTGCAAATATAATAGTCTCGTGCTGCGACAATATACTGATGATAAAGGTTATCATATTCTTCCACCACTTTCTACACAATTAAAAATTCAAAAAAATGTCAATAAAATTTTTATATCTACCATAGAGAAATTTTACCAAGAATTTTCAAGTAGGCATAATATATCTAACACTAATACTATTTATTACAACCTTTCCTACCGAACATTATAATTTGACGTTAGTCCCTTATTTACAACCATTTTGAATCAGGTGGATCTTGGCCAACCTTTGTTACCTTCAGTAATATATGCCATAAATTTTACTATGATTATCATAATGATTGTAAGATATTTTTCGATTTTCGTGTATGGTAATGAAAAAATAGTTTGGCATCAACAATAAAATTGTTATTGAATATTTTAAACCATTTCAATGAAAATAGATATTATTTTGCTCTTTTAAATACTACGTCATACAATTCTATCTTTTGTCTTGGATAAAATCATCAATAAATTTGCTCACTGTGTGAGTGAAATATCTAGTATTATTAATTTTGTAGGTGTTAACCTCATGATTTTTTGGTAGACGGAACACAAATATTTGTATAAATTTGTCTAATAAATTAGTAACTTAAGCTCGATAAATTATTTAATAAGCGACATTTTATTGGATTGTAATAAAATTAAAATAAAATGGAATTTTGCTGTAGGTGGATTTCGTATCAACACTTTAGGACACTAAATAAATAAAAATAATATCGCGACAGTTTGAATTTTAATTAGATTAGACGAATTATGATACATTTAATTTAATAATGTTAGTCCATGGAAATAATTAACGCTATGTCATATGCTTTACAACAAAATTATGTTAATTAACCTGACTTGTGATACTTTTTATTTCTGTAAACTGCACCTCCTTAATTTATTAAACTACATAAGTGTGGAAAAAACGTGCCGTGTGACCTCTCAAACCCAGCGCCAAAACCTTGCCCGTCAATCAGCTGATGTACCAACACGCGTAGGTTCGTCCTCTTAGGTCTTGATGGATTCTATACAAATAATGTATATAAGTGAATCAAACCCAGTCTATAAATTACGCGGTAATGGAAGTCTATAATCTGCGGTGGCCTAGTGGCATGGGTAATGGACTGCTGAGATGAGGTCTCGGGTTCGATCTCAGGGTTACCATGGCACACACCAATGACTTTTGGATGCTTTTCGAAGTTATGTGTGTATTTATAGCACGTTTAAAAGTACCTGGTTAATGGCAATAGGCTCGTCACCTATTAAATTGGGACCTAAACATAAACTGGCGAAATGAGGGTGCTAGCACCTCTGCCTACCCCTTCGGGGAATACAGGCGTGAGTGTATGTTATGTGTTATGTTATGTAAGTTAAAAAAATATGTTAAGTGAAAATCACTTATGAAATGCTCGATATAAAACACATGGTGAACGATACAGTTGGGGTAAGTTAAGGTTTCTCGCTTCAAAGCTGACTTTATTTTTTTAAGAATATTAGAAGTAAATTTTCGGCCAACTAGAAGAAATGACGCATTGACGTTTATGACAGTTTAACTAATATAACATAACATATACATAACATAAACTCACGCCTGTATTCCCCGAAGGGGTAGGCAGAGGTGCTAGCACCCACATTTCGCCAGTTTATGTTTAGGTCCCAATGTAATAGGTGGTGAGCCTATTGCCATTAACCGGGCACTTATAAACCTGCGATTTAACTAATATACTTTTATATAAATGCGGTATGGTATATCAACTGTCAGCTGAATAATCTGGAATTTACTATTAATTTCATGATGTGCAATAATTGTAGCTCTTACTAGGACATTTAAAATCTATGGTATCTTGGTGTCATGTTGATATGATATATTATTGTGTCAAGAGGTACACATTTTTGGACCCATGTTGTCATAACATCAAGTTAGAATAATTTTATAGGCACGTGCACGTGTCCACTTAGTATTTGGTTTCAAAAGACACTAAGAATCACTGACTTTATAGAAGACGATGGTTGGTACCCTGACTGTACCTTATCTTTGAATATTCAAAACCAAGAAAAAACTCACCGAACAAATCACATATCGATGCACCGTTGCCATACTATAAATGGTGTCAACCGAAAAAGTACAGCTCGTAAATAACAAATGTGTTCTTAAATGGTCCGAGATGCACCGGTCCAAAGGAAAAAAGACCGAGTTGGTAATTAAAGTGGATGTCCCACGAGCCGTTTCATACTCCGAATGTTTCGACTTTCAAGAACCGAAATTCACCGCATTGTACTTCTTAACAAAATTGAGCCATAAATTTTCTACGCGTAATTTTCGATTGCAAAATTTTGGTCGGAATATTTGCATATCGAACCACTGGCCGCAGATGCTTTTTAAAGGTTTATGTAAAGTGTCACAGTGCATATTGTGTGCGAATTGCAAAGTGCCAGCCAAAATATTTTGCTAACCTATTTTGCTATAGGCATTCTGAAGTGGAACACAAATACACTTGTCTCTGATATATTGTCTTTATTTTCTCAGAGCTTGTCTGAAATAAAAGAGGTGACAGAGTTTATTTGTATGTACTTAACCTGTATTCTGATCAATGAACATAAGTTACGACATCTACACTTATGTTGGAAAAGATAAATGTAACGTTAATATATCGATATTTTTACCGACACGTTTATGTCTTTGTAAGTGATTATATTTATGGGAGTGATTGCTATCTCGCCTTTGAACCCTGAGTCGCCAGCAACCGCAGGTGTAAAAACTTGGAGGTGAGATTGATTTGGGTCCAGGAGATGTTAGTGGAGCCCCAAAAATATTATCATCGTTTCATTTTTTTTACCCCTGACGCAAAGAGAGAGGTGTTATAAGTTAGACGTGTCTGTTTGTCTGTGGCATCATAGCTCCCGAACAGATGAAGCGATTTTAATATTTTTCTTGGTATTAAATGTTACTTATGTGCAAGTGCTCTTAGATATGTTTGATAAAAATCGGTAGAGCCGTTAAAAAGTTACGGGGGTTAAAGTGAGGGTGGAGAGTATCGGGGGATTTTTAAATTTTTAATTTATTTTATGTACTCATTTATATAGCAGCAGACTATTAATTGACTGCTGAGTGGTAAAAAGCTGGAGTGAAGTCCAGATGACAAGAAACTAAGATTGGAGAACTGTAGTGTGCAGGCGCCCACATTGCCAAGTTGCGGTCACTCAATGCCTGATATCCGTATCAGGCACTGCGACGTCCGCAAAACCCTGCAATCACTCGACATCCGGAAAGCCAGTGGCCCCGATGGTATTCCGCCGGTAGTCCTGAAAAAATGCGCAGCGGAGTTGACGCCGGCGCTCACGCGAATGTACCGACTGTCGTATGCTTCGGGAGTAGTGCCGCGGGCTTGGAAGGAGGCGAACATACAGCCGGTCCCCAAAAAGGGGGATCGCTCGGACCCGGCGAACTACCGACCCATAGCTGTCACCTCAGTCCTCTGTAAAGTGTTTGAGCATATCATTAACGCACAGCTCATGCGTTACCTAGAAGATCACTCCCTAATTAATGACCGGCAGTACGGGTTCAGACCGAAACGGTCAACGGGTGATCTTTTGGCTTACGTCACACACCTCTGGGGTGAGGCTATGGACAGGCATGGCGAATCATTGGCTATCAGTCTTGATATCGCCAAAGCCTTTGATAGAGTCTGGCACAGTTCGCTACTTTCCAAGCTTTCGGCCTATGGTCTGCCTGTTCGACTGTGCGACTGGGTTGCCAGCTTCCTGCATGAGCGTAGTATCCGAGTTCTCTGTGACGGCCGGGCCTCAGAGTTCATGCAGGTTAATGCTGGCGTGCCCCAGGGGTCCGTCTTATCGCCCACTCTCTTTCTTCTGCATATAAATGATATGCTAGCAGTAGGCAGTATCCATTGCTATGCAGATGATAGCACTTTACATGGGCGATACTTCGGGCACCCCGCGGCCAAGCGGGCTGACACTGACGCAAATAGACAGCGGCTTGTCGTTGAGCTCGACCGTGTCCTGACGTGCATCTCCCAATGGGGATCAGAGAATCTGGTCGAGTTCAATGCCAAAAAAACACAAGCGTGCGCGTTCACAGCCAAGACCTCCCCCTTCCTTCCTCTCCCTACTCTCCAGAATACACCGCTGGCTTTACAGGATCACATTGACATGCTCGGAATGGATGTTCGCTGCAACCTGAACAACAAGAATTACATCGAGAGCGTCATCAAAACAGCGTCGCGCAAACTCGGGATCTTGAACAGGGCGAAGCGGTTTTTCACGCCGGAGCAGCGGTGTCTTCTGTACAAGACACAGATTCGCTCTTGTGTGGAATACTGTTCTCATCTCTGGGATGGTTCCGCGCAATACCTGTTAGACGCTCTTGACAGAATGCAGCGACGTGCAGTTCGTATCATAGGTGATCCTGAGGTTACCAACACCTTGGAACCTCTGCAGTTGCGTAGAGACGTTGCCTCTCTGGCCGTTTTCTACCGCCTCTACCACGGCGAGTGTTCTGAGGAGTTATTTCAACTGATCCCACCCTCTCCCTTTCTATCCAGAACAACACGTGCTGGTCTGCGGTGCCATTCACACACGGTGGAATCCATACCATCTCGCACTAAACGGTTTGGGGGCTCTTTCCTCTGCCGCACGATAAAGAGCTGGAATGCTCTGCCCGCATACGTGTTTCCCTCTTCTTACAGTCCCGGGTTCTTCAAGCGGGGCGTGAAAAGGCATCTATCAAGGCCGTCAAGTTAGGGACCACCATTTTACGTCCAATTGGCACCGGGAATGGTGGTCTGTATCTTCTGGACTGCACTTCAGCTTTGTTGCCATCTAGCGGGGTGCAGTCAATTGACGGACCAAATATAAAAAAAAAAAAAAAAAAAAAAAATGGATAATGATTAGGTACATGCATGCTGTAAGACTAAAGCAATTTAATTCATTGAAATATTTGCACACCATAATGGTAGGATGTAAATGGACCATTGTAACAAAAAAAAAAACTACACCTTGTTTACCTGCATTCTGGCAAATAAATTATTTCATTTCATTTCATTTCATTTCATATTTTTATGGGCATATCCTGAGCCGCGTGGTTCCCGGCAGAGTAGAATTTGGTCAATCCCGTCTTTTCCCATGCGGTGTCGTACAAGGCGACTAAGGGATAGGGCTGTTTAACATCCGACAAATATATACAGCCCAGACTCAGCCTCCAATGCAGAACGGCTTGAGTCAACAAAAAAGCCCGGAATGCATTACGCTGGTGAAATGAGGGTATTAATTCACCTCCACCTAACCCTCCGGGGATAAAGGAGTGATTGTATATTGTATGTATGAAATGTTCCTTCAAACTTGCAATTATAACGCTCTCTAGTCTAAATATACCCCTGTAAGTATTAACACCTAAATATCTCAATCCAAAGCTATCAATTAGACGGGGCGTGCGCAAGAGCAGCCGCAGGCGCCAACATAGCGCCGTAACTACTGTTCGCATTAGCGTGAGAACCGGAGTGAAACCGTCCATACATTATCATGAACTATTCGCTTCTGGTTTGTTAAACTATTATTTAAGAGTGAAATATTTATGTAGATCTCTGGATATGTCTCGTAAAATTGTATTATTCGAATAAGTTGTAAATTTGTGGTTTAAGAACAGAATAGATTATATACAAGTAGCTACAGAAAGCTCAATGCTCTGGTTATTAAGAAACCGATATTTTCATAGGCTACAAAATATTTTAGTTCATATCAATAGTAGTAATTCCTTTGTTTACAACTTGGGTGACGATTGGACTATCCTCCCGGCAACCTCTGGGATCCAAAGAATTCCAAAGAAGGGATTCCAAAGAAGCATTTCTGGTATCCTACTGATATTATAACTGTGAAAGTATATGAACATTGTTTTTCAATTACCATCAACTGGCTGAAAGGATCTGGCCTAAATTTGGTTCAGGAATAGATCACGGAATTACATATAGGTTACTTATATATATATATTCGGAATAGATTTCACACGAGCGAAACCACGGTCTACAGCAAGTTTTCAATATTCTTCTGCTCTATTAGTACCAACTATAAATGACAACGATCAAACAGTATTCGGTTTGGTCAGAAATATATTAGATTTGTTCACGACTGACACACGCGATTGAATTTACATGCATTTTAAGTGGCTGTAACTTTAATCACTTTTAAATTTAGAAGCGTCTATAAATACAAAATCTATAATAAAGTAATGTCTACACAACTGACAAGTTTAGATTTGATGTAGATTTTTATAGGACCCAGAAGAGCCGTTCTGGTATTTTTGAACGTTTCTACATACAGTCATTCCCCGTACCCCGTAATAGGGCACCTTGTACATTGTAACATGAATTGACTAACTATTTATTATTGTATTTTATATATCTTCAAACAATCTCTCTGATCATTAGTAATCATCATCATCATCATCCACATAAAGACGTTAGTCCTGATTGCATCCGAGGCCACGGTGCCCTCGGAGCTCAGGGTCCGCCTTCCGGCTCTTCCTCCTCCACTTCACACGATCTTGGGCGTCCAAGGTAGTGAGACCGTTTTCACGCATGTCACTAGTAATAAATATTAATAATAAATATTCCGCAACATTCTACACAACGCTATCTAGACCCACGGTAAGCTTAAATACACCCAGACCATTCCTAATAGCCATATTCATGCATATAAATATTGGTACTGAACGGAGATCGAACGCCTCCTGCGTGGCAGTCGCGTTCACTACCGCCACGCCACAGAGGCTTTTGAGTAAATTCTTGTACAATGATTCACAAAATGGTAGGTAAATCAGCTACCCCATCAGCTCTAGAAGTCTGAGCCCGTGAACTAGTTTCAGGAAAAGATCGCATGAATCTTCACTGGAACAAATGTATTTCTTTATGCTCGTAACATACGGAGTGGAAAGAATTATTATACTTACAAAAATAACAACCCAATTAATTAAAACCACCATTATGTCTACAGCCTAACTTTAATCGTAGTTAGAATTTAAGGTCTCACACTGGTGTCGACACATGAACTTTGTTCGGAACAGTGACAGTGGCGTGCCTACAGGCCATTCAAGGGCCCAATATCACCTTACACTGCTTACGCCTAATAGAATATATGTGAGAACGCAGTGGAACTTCAATGGGACAACTTGGAAGGTTAATTTTGTGCATGTTTGCCTTTATGTTAACTCATGTGAGTTGTGTATACGAATTTTATTATTATAAACAAAGATATTTTTAACGTGTTTTATTTTGTAAGCAGAAAGCTGTTATAAAATAGCTACTTTACCCAGTTTTATTAATTTTAAATCTTATTCACATACGGTTAAAAGGTTTCAATGACAGTACCTTTACCACCGGATGAAGAATCAAAATCAGCATCTGAATAAACAAATTAAAGCCAGTAAAATTAAAATAAACATAAAATAAAATGTCAACGCAATAAAACAATATAAACATACCATCCGAATACAGAGCATCGATAAAAACACCTTTTGCTCCAAAAACAAACTGATATTACTCCACTTAACAAGTAAAATGACCCACAAAAGTCACATAACTTGTGCGAAAAAAAAAAGAATTTCAAAAAAGACCACAAAAGTCACATAACTTGTGCGAAAAAAAAAGAATTTCAAAAAAAGAATACTACATACTTTTTCTTTTTTTATGTCGAATATACAGATAACATTGACAGGTGTGGTCTATAGCTGTATAAATGTCAAACACTTAAGTATAAAAATAAAGTTATGTACATTTTGAGGATAATTTCAACTCAGTTTATGAGTGTTTGAGTGTTAATAAAGATAACGTAATAATGGCAATGTAAAACTAAACGTTTATGATGGATATTGTTTTAAGTACCAGGTGGTTCCGTTAAGGGCGAGACCGGCAGACATTAAAATTTGCAAGACTACAGAATAGCAGACAGATAAATGTTTTTGACAATTTTTCGAATTATTTGAGAATAGTATAACATTAATTTTACTGTCTTTTAGTTCATTTGAGTATTTTAATGAAATTAGAGGAGTTATTTACACTATGTGGTCTCATTAAAATATATTACTTTGGTATTTTTTTATTAAGTTTCAAAAATAGAGACTAAAGAGAGACCCATAAGACATACTTGCGAGGGAACATAGCTATAGAATATAACCTTAAAAAAATTAAGTCATCTAGCGACGATACCTGAGACTAATTTGAAATGACTGCATCGCGATATGAAAATTTTCGCAATGTAACATATTTTTATACATCATTCAACTTTGACGGAGGTGCTACATTTCTTAGCGTTGTCGGAAGATTCTACCTTTGTGTCTTCCATACCTTGAAGCAAGTTTTTTAATTACCTACGCGTGATACATTTATTATTTTTAATATCTGCCTACTATATCAACTAATTGAGTTATAAATTTGATAATTCACGAAATAGTAGTAGTAATTAAAATAACTTTAGGAAGTTGAATGTTTTTTAATTCGATGAGGTGCTCGTGGCTAAGTGGTAACCGAGTAAGGCAGCACTTTTGCAACGCTAAGCAACATCAACCAAGTTGTCTTATAATAGGTGAAGATTTTTAACACATTCGGGCTCTCGAACAGCATGTCATCGATCTCAATAGGAATATTACAAAGACTGTGACATTCGTTTCAGGTAGGTAGAGCCTTAAAAAAGCTGATAACCTGGTCCAACTAACTAACTAACACGGGATAGCACCCGAACCATCCCCTAGACGAGGCCGCATTGTAGCCTTATGTCTGATGGGAGTCCTGGGACATCCTTCCAAGGGCTTACCCGGGGCTGCTGGGTATTACCGTGGGGGTTTTTAGTCGGTAGGAGTCCGGCATGACATCCATGAAGGATTTTCCCCCACGGTAAAAAAACCTGGTCTAACTACAGAACTTTTATACCTTTATGAAATTGTGGAGGTGTGAAGGCAGTCACTTCACGTAGGTAAAATACTTTTATTAATAATTCCTACCTAATTGGGCATAGGTGAATGGTGAATATTTTAAATCCTTCCAACGTACGTAGTATAAAGAAATTTATTATTTTAAATTAAACCCATGGGTGGGCTTCGTGGAATACTGTAGGTGCGCTTCGTCTGGGTGCGCTTCGTGGAATTCCTCGTATAAAGGGGTATGAGCCAGCATTCACTCCATCGTTAGGTTCGATCACAATTATATTTTTATGAAAATAAAAGACATATGATACCTAACCCTTAAATAAAGCGCAGTGTTTACGACTGTCCATAATGGTTTTCAGTAACTTCGTGATGGTAATCACTTAATTCGTTATTTTTTACGATCCCACATCAAAAGTTCACTCTTCCGATATGACCTTTTGACAACATAATTCTGCATTTATTTTAAAAAAACTTTGTGACTTTTTAAATGGAGAGATTATCTCTTTTTTATTATTATTAAGTTCAAGTGAAAATAACTTATAATTTTGAATACGACATTCGCAATTGTTGTCATAAATTATTTGTAATTTCTGTAATAATATAATTATTTCCGTTTAAAAATAAAATAAAAATACGAGAGTATTTAATAAGTACACCCTACTCATCTACCTCGTAATTTACAATTCTTTATTTTATAATTCCTTGTTATACTCGTACTGTAAGCATTCGAATCCGGTACCTCTTGATCATAAGGCTAATCACTGATCTACGTATGCTACTGGAGATCTCTTAGTAGTGTTTATATTTGAATATCTGAATAATTTTTTAAGCATTAAGTATGCTAACTATACAATGAAAAATATCAGAAAAGTGAATATTCTCGGGCGGGACTTACACCCGCGATTTCCCTGACAAACTAGGCTATCTAAACACTCCCGATGTGATTCAAATATCCCTTATATAAGTATTTATCCATCTCTAAGGCGACGGTGGAGTTATCTACCGATATTCATTTGTATTTGAATATCATTACTTCTTGTATGGTAGTTATGGACTACCGGAGATATCCTTCAGTTACACCACTTGATTTGAAAATGCCAGTGTGCAAGTATCTTTCGAACTACTTTCAGATAAATAGGACTTTCTCACGAGAATAAGCTAGTTAATCATGATTGATTAAAACGGTAGATACTGCTTCTTAGCTATTAGTATTTTAATGATTCCACCGCTTAAAAGATACTTTTAATCATCCTATCTATAAGTAATTAATTCTTTATTTATTGGCGAGACCTAATGCACCATTTAGCGCCGCTCTTTAATGACAAACATGTACAAAAAATACTGATTTATTAATCATACTATTTGCTCGCCTTCTATAATTGATAATTAGCGCCAGAGCAGAAATTAGTTTTTTCTTCTTTCACTCACTTTTATATCTAGAAAAGCAAATATTTATTTGCAAAGAAACATGATATATATATGTATATGATATTAATGATTTATTGACACAGCATTTTATAATGTCCTATCTGACAATTCTGTATTTAACAAAATGGTAGATAATAATAGAACTGAAATTGAATGCACACACGGTGGAATCCATACCATCTCGCACTAAACGGTTTGAGGCCTACTTCCTCTGCTACACGATAAAGAGCTGGAATGATCTGCCCGCGTACGTGTTACCCTCTTCTTACAGTCCTGGGTTCTTCAAGCGGGGCGTGAAAAGGCTCTCAAGGCTGTCAAGTTGGGGACCACCATTTTATGTTCAATAGCATCGAGGATGGCGGTCCGTATCTTCTAGACTGTACCTCAGCTTTATTACCATCAAGCGGGGTACAGTCAGCTGTCGGACCAAATATGAAATAAATAAGATACTTCGACCAATTGTAGCAGCTTCATCATATCTACGGTTCAGTATCCTCAGGCCTAGATTAAATAATAATAAGATATTACTGTTTGAATCGTGTAGTCGCAAGTACATAAGATCATCCTCTTCATGTGGAAAAAGAGAATAAGATCAATTAATAGTTCATATATACAACCCTTCCAAATAGAATCAACCCATATAGATCGAATTCATCAAGAAAAATGAATCTTCTCGGGCGGGACTCGAACCCGCGATCTTTCCCTTGCCTTGCCTTGACCAACTAGGCTACAGAGACACGCCCGATGTGATTCAAAAATCCCTTCTAGTTTTATTTGTCTTTATGGGGAAGATGGTGGAGTCATTCACCGATGTTCTTACGAACTATCGGAACCAATGAATGATTTTACAATCATTTTTAAACATTGATTTTTGATACAGTCTCCTCTGTCTTCGTTGGCTGTTTCTCCGATGTTTGGTCGCGATAACCGACTTCCACGCGGGCGGGGCCGAGAGCAAAAGCTAGTCGTATATAAAGGCCTTTGCTTTCGCTCCTGTATAGTTACTCAATTCTCTTTCCATTCATAGGCTTCACTTACTGGACAGTTTCTAATAGTTTCTTCGTATACTTTCTGCAATTTTATTGATTTCCAACTACGACCTAGCACAGGTTTTTTGAGTTCGCGTATCTTTCACATTAATCTATACTAGCTTTAATAGCGATAGTGATATATGGAAGTGTGCATAAAAAATATGCAGCCATATTTAGGTAAAGTATCGATATTAACGGTATGTGTCTTCAAATAAATAACATTATAAATGTAATTACAGAACTTGTATGAACTACAGAATGTTTTTTTTTGTTTGTTTGAAGTATTGCTTTACATGGGGCAACTAAACCGTGACTTTTAAATTTAATGTTAGGTACAAACTTTGTTTTGAAACTGCCTCATGATATTATTTTTTTGTAAGTAGTTTTAGGTGTTGTAATAGCTCGAGGATTAGGCTTAGCTTTGAATTGAATAGATTTATAAAAATAAGAGCCCAAGAGTTATTCTGGCCAATAAAATTAATTACTTCTGTGTCAAATATTTTCCAGCTATTATTATTGGATTGCTTATTTGAACGTTTTATCGAATTGCTATCGATAAAACTTTCAAATAAGCAATCCAATAAACAAAAAATATAAATCTCCAATTTATACAAAAAAACATTTAAACATGTTGCCTGATAAATAATCCTATTAGACTTTTTAATCACGTATTTTAAATTAAAACTAGCGCATTAATTAAGCTTATTTGTAACAACAGGGGCCCTAATAAATTAACATTCTGCACGAGAATCCATACTTATATGTTAATTAAAAAGTAGTGGTACTAGCTAGTGCAGCAGTCCGTGGGGTAATAACTCGGATTACTAATCCATCAAACAAGGAACTGGATCTATTTCCTTCGGTACGAGTTATGGGCGACTTACACAATATCCTCGATCTCAAAAATGCTGTCGATCGACATTCCCATATTAAAGTTAATACACGACAAATCATGGACACTGTTTATTTCATACTGCATACCTCGTGATACATGGTTTGAATTATACAACTGTGTGGCATGTCATGTGGCGTACAATGCCACATGTGGCATTCATAGATTAAAAATATAACTGCAAGTGCCTCGCCCGTCAAAAGAGGTTGCGTTGGTTCCCCTAGGACCAGAGATGACCCTGAATCAGTTCATAATCAGTCATCCCGGCATCTGAAAACAGAAGGCAGCGTGTAGTTTTAATCGTTTCGAGTTTGACATAATAACGGTGGAGGTGAGGGTCAATTTGGTCCAAGGGGATAATTACACGAAAAAATGGGTTTGGTTTGGTCCTAAATACACTATTATTCTTAAATCAGTTATTTTTTATAGCATTACTTAAGAGTCTCGAAAATATGTTCAATAAAATGTGTAAGTGCGTGCCGCTCGTGTGGCGTGGCGTTGCATACTTCTAACGTGCTTGATAAGTATGGATGGAGTATGATATAAATGCGAACCATAACGCCTTAGCGGGTGAACATATTAGCCGAGTTGAAAAAAATATACGGGTTTGTCTAGCTACTTGGTTTGTTACGCTTTTGTCTGTTTGAGCGATTGCTCTTTTAAAAAATAATTGGATTCATAACATAACATAACATAAACTCACGCCTGTATTCCCCGAAGAGGTAGGCAGAGGTGCTAGCACCCACATTTCGCCAGTTTATGTTTAGGTCCCAATGTAATAGGTGGCGAGCCTATTGCCATCAACCGGGCACTTATAAACCTGCGATAAATACACACATAACTTCGAAAAGCATCAAAAAGTCATTGGTGTGTGCCATGGTAAACCTGGGATCGAACCCGAGACCTCGTCTCAGCAGTCCATTACCCATACCTACCATATATGACAAAATTGCACAATTTTTTTATAATAACAAAAAACAACCTTTTTTATGGTTTCGTATCAAAGGGTAAAAATGAAACCATATTATTAAGATCTATCTGTCTGCCTGTCACTAAGCTGATCACATGAATATGCATGATAACTAGAAATTTGGCATTTTCACAGATGATTTATGCAGCCGCGTGGAAGAAGAGAGAAGCAGAGAAGAATTTAGGCCACCCCATCTCTCCCATGCGGTGTTGTACAAGGCAACTTAGGGATAGGGCTGTATAACATATATACAGCCCAGACTCAACCTCAGATACAGGCTCGAGTCAACAATAGTGCCCGGAATATTATGGCACACCCCCTATTACATGGGAGCGACTACAACTATCGGTGAAATGTGTGTTAATTCACCTCTGCCTAAGCCTCTGGGGATAAAGGCGTGGTTATTTGTATGTATGTTTTATGCAGCAAATGCTAAACCAAAATAACACAGGTTATAATATACGGAACCGATCCTTACTAAACTAAAATGACTTAAGCTCGTTATATAAAAAAATCCGATGATACACGGAGGTACTGCGATAGCCTAGTGGCATGGGGAATGGACTGCTAAGACGAGGTCTCGGGTTCGATCCCAGGTTTACCATGACACACACCAATGACTTTTCGATGCTTTTCGAAGTTATATGTGTATTTATCGCAGGTTTATAAGTGCCCACCTATTATATTAGGACCTAAACGTAAACTGACGAAGCGTGGGTGCTAGCACCTCTGCCTATCCCTTCGGGGAATACAGGCGTGAGTTTATGTATATGTGATGAAACGGAGGTACCAAAACTTTTCGCTTTTGTTTAACTTACTAATCCGGATTGATATATATAGGCTAGCGGTTAAATATATAGGCTAGCTATTGTGATCCAGCGCGGAAATGCGGCCAATGTTCTGGGCTCCTTTGCACCAGACACGACCCGGGGCGGGTTATTTACGTGACAAAATAACCTGGCTGGCTACTTGACTACAATTATAATAATTTTGTATAATGTTCATTTACTAAAAAAGTATTTATAAGAATTTAATTTTCGAACTAGGTGCAATAATGTCAAGTAGCATGACGTAACGATTTTGATGATACTCCTTCAAGCTGTCTTCGCACCTAGTAATAACTTCTGTCACTTAATTCAGGTTTCTGCTGTTCTGTTTATTACTTTCGCGTGACGACCTTTTTTTAATTAAAACCATCAAAATGTCGAGCTTAAATTCATATTTGGAATAAGTAGGTAGACTTTACATTTAATTTTATGAACTGGTTCCGAGTGATTTATTTTTCTTTATTTACACTTGTGAGCATTTATTTGGGATAGGAAGTTTTTCACATAAAGAAGTATTTTTCTTAATCTTGGTTTTTGAGTTAAAATTGCCATGGTTCTGTCAAGTGCTGTTTCTTATAGAAATCCGAATAAACTGTGATTTTAAAGTTAATCTTGATTCTTATCATTTTGTGAGTGCAATCCGGTTGCGACCTCCACCACTGTTGAGGCAGTTAACAAACATTTGGCACTGCTCACTTACTGAACCAAGCCCATCCACAGCTACACCCGGAAAAACTGTAAAGGGCTAAATCGACTTTCACACAATAATGTATGTCTATCGTGTAATATTTAATGTAGCCTGCAATACTGTTAATTTAATAATTTTAATCATATTACTTTGATCGATATAATTTAACTTTATTTAAAACTATAAGTGAAGTGGATATACGTTGGATATGCAGATTATTTTAATTTTGTGTTTAAGTGTAATTGTTTATGTCACAAAAGATATTTTAATAAGTGAAAGTTAATATTATTAATTATCATTTTTGTAAGATGAAGAAAAAGAAAAAAAAATTATTGGATTGTCATAAATAAAAAAATGAATAATTCTTAATACTAGTTTTAAAATTTATTTTATAATTTAATAGACGTTATAAATATATTATGAAAATGAATCATAAATATTACCTCAGACTTGCGAATATACAAAAAATGATGGGTTGATATTCAAAAGTCGTTTTAATCAAATTCAGGTAACTACATAAAATATAAAATAAATAAAATTAAATAGTTAATCCAATTTTATGGGTATTAAAACCTTGTAGTAGGGTCGTATATCTAAGATTTGTAATAATATATATTTTTACGATAAAGAGACATGTTGTCGACAGTTCCAACAGCCATTAACTGCAGAGCCGTAAATACTACTCAACAATATATTATATTATTACAATTTTCTGAAGTATTTTATTGTATTATAATCCTCTTTCTTAGTTTCATATTAGTTAGGAACAGTATCTTTTAAACAATGAAAAAGTCATATTTTAATATTTCAATCTTATGAATTCCGATATTTTGATATTTAAATCTTATGACTTCTGTATTGAATTTAAACAAGTATTTAATTATTCCGTTAATTCTCAATTATTTTATTTTTAACATTACATTTTTCAATAAAATTGCACCGTTAAATCGTTATGTTGTATTTATCCTGATGCTTTGCGTAACATTATTATTTACGTATTTTGCCCTATTTAAGGGCTAACCAAAGGTTAAAGGTTTAATATACAATATATGAACTGGTGACTCCCGTTCCGCAGCGTTCCTGGTGCCAACTGGTGACTCCCATTCCGGAGCGTTCCTAGTGCCAACTGGTGACTCCCGTTCCGGAGCGTTCCTGATGCAAAGGCTGGCCATCGCAATCCAACGTGAAAACGCGGCGTGTGTGATGGGCACTTTTGCACCGAGAGCGGTCACTTGTGGGTTATTTGATTAATTTATTGACCAAAATGTAGAATGACTAATGTATACGATAGACTCCTACACGCTCTACTTTGTAGCATGGATAAAAACATTGTTACAAGTGAGAGATTTCTTGCACAAATAGCTGTCTAGAGATCACACTGGATACTAATTCTTATCTAAGAGCTTGATATCTTCAAGCCAGTGTTAGTATTACAGTTTAATTATACTGTTTTGACTGTAACGTGTACACAAACATGTACATTCGATTACAAAACTATAATAAAGATGAAACATTATAATGAAAAATTTATTAAAACACTGTTCAATCCACGACATATAAATAAGAGAAATACCCGACAATATTAAGATATTCTTGCACTTCTATACGTAGGCGTGCCAAAAATCAGACTACTTTATTTGACAGCGTCCTCTCCTTATAATGCAATCCCCAAACGCTTGCGTGTATTGAGTTCTTTCATGTATATGGACCGGTGATAAAGGTGTGTCCACAACCGATCACAAGACTCAGACCATCACTTTGGTAGTACAGGAATCCACAACCAATCACAAGGCTCAGACCTTGGAGGTAAAGGAATAGGTCATAGTCTACAATATGACATAGGCTACTTGTACCCATTGGTACAGGTACAGGTACAGGGGGCGGATTATACGTGATTGTTGCTAAGGGGGTTAGGTTGCTCTCAGTCAGAGCATTATTTTGATTGGGGGTCTACTCTCCTATATTCTTTCTCTCGGTACCTATGGCTTGTATTTTCCATTCTTTTTTTTTCTTTTTTTTTCTCCTGATTTTTAAGTTTGCAGCTCAATATATATAACTAGCTGACCCGGCAAACTTCGTACCGCCATTTTTTTCCGTTTCCAGGCTGGCGTCCGATTCCGTTCCCGCTGCACCCTCTACTGTATTAAGCATGTATCATACATAATAAACCTTCTTCTTAAATTACACTATCTATTAAAAGAAACCGCATCAAAATCTATAGCGTAGTTTTGTAGATATAAGCATACATAGGGACATAGGGACGCGGAAAGTGACTTTGCTTTATACTATGTAGAGATACTACTTCTCTTAGATATTCTTTTAAAATATTAAAAATATGTATAAATAAAAAAAAAACATAACGAGAAATCAATTTCATTTTTAGATAAATTTGCAAATCCATTCTCTATTTGTCAGTGAATTGTGAACACGTCTTAAGATTGTCCTTAACGAGTGTCATAACTTCTCGAACCTTCGATTCTTCCGCACAATATTAAGGGCTATGCTGCGATCAGGGTTGTATCAGTAATTCAGACGTTTTACAACTTCTTCAGGCTACTAATAAATACTTCACACAAAAATTTCCTTACTAAAATATCAATTATGGAATATATGAGACCTACTGAAATCCTTGAAGTGACGCCAACCTCACTACTGATATAATCTGTGGACGAAGCTCTAGCACAGACCTTCATCTCAGACTTGATAGGTCAGATGGCAGTCCCTCTTATAAAAGACGCAATTACGTGTAATCAATCTATTCTTAGGTAGGAGTAAGCGGACCCGCCGTCCCGGGATAAAAACCTCGAATGTTATCAGAAATCATACTAAATTAGTGATACTATAATGAATAAAAATATCAATTACAAAAATTTATATCCCTAAAGTACATTAATTTGCGTCTATCCAGAAGTCAATAAAAGTCTCCCATCTATTTTAATCCCCCAACAAAAATCTCCTCGGCTGCAATCACTCAGTCCCAATAAGAACACACCGTTAGAACTAATATCAAATCAATTGCAGGCATCCAGATCACTCGCCACAATAAATCAGCACGTGCCAAATACAGTCACCGCCTTCTACGTACGAAGTCGATAGCGTACATACATAAATGCAACTGTGTGACGTAAGGTCCCGCACGGACAGTGGGTTCAATATATTTGTACACGAATATCAAAAATATACATGTATTTTGTGTGAACTTCTTGTAGAATTTGGACGAAATATCATGTAAAGAGTCTACTCTCTAGCGATTCCAGATGTAAATAACGTGAGCAGGGGTTTTAGGGACCTTCAATTTGGCATTAAAATTAAATTAAAAAACACTTAGGTATTGGACTCACTGCCATAGTGTTACACTATATCTATGTATACCTACTTAACTAATTTGACGTAGTATCTAGATCCTACAGTCAAACCGTTTGTACGGTTTTGTGGGACAATGTATTAGCTCATAAGATACAAATTTACTTAATTAAGTAAATAAAATAAAAATAAATTGGTAATGGTGAAGGATATATAGTTTAAATAACAAAGAGTTGATGAGGGTCAGATGGCAGTCGCTCTTATATATACGCCCATTCAAGGTGTACCTATAAATAAATTAAATTTCACAAGCAATAAATTTGCCATTATGAAAGCTAAATTAAAATCTTTTGTTTAAACATTGTCCTATTAAATAGTACAGCTTTGAATTCTCAAAGAGATTATTATAAATTGTGATAGTTACATTTCGCGTGAAAGAGGAACAAACATCAAAACAAACTTTCGCATATAAAAATCAAAGTGATTATTCAAAAGGGAAATGTAAGATAAATTACATAAATTCACATTCCGCCAATTATAATATTTCCTTATTATATTATATTTCCTTTATTTGAGTAAATAACATATAAATTACATTTTTAAATATATCCTAAAAAATACAAAATGTATTTAAAAATATACAAAATAGTACTCCACCGGCATCGAGTACAGGGACCAAGCCGTGGTCAGGGCTCCAGAGAGAGGAACTTCCTCACTATGCGCGCCATGTCGAGGAGTACTGCCTTCCGTATTATTATTATTCTTCCTAAGAAGTAGCATATTGGCATGAACTGGACACTTAAAAATTTGAAGAAAGAAAAAAAAGAGTACTTTATAAGAGAAAGATAAAAATGAGACATTCCTTTCATGGAACGATTTTTGACAGCAGCAAAATGTATTGCACGTACTGGCTGTTTCCCGAAAAGGTAACAGCAGACAGCTCACTAACTACCCCGATTTAGCATCTGAAATAATTACCATTCTTCGTATTAAAAAATAATATTTATCCCTTTCATATGGCACTAGTCACACTCTATTAACTTTTGCAGTGTATATATGCAAATTAAGCACTATTGCTTATGGCATTTAAATTTTTTTATGACAGAATTGACAAGCTTTATTTCATACAATTGTGCGATTCAATTTTAATATTGAATAAATATTGACTGAACGAACTGCAGGCAATATGTTTTGTATGTTATTGTGAAGTTGTCAAATCTGGGTTACAATTAATATTGTAAAATGTTTGAGATGTCTCCTTTATTGAGAAATAAAGTGTCTATAATTGGTGATTCCCTGTTCCAAAGTGCAATAATCTTTCCAATGTCGATGTTATCCTTATTGGCATTTTTAAACGACAAAGTTACTGCCGCCCTTTGTATAATATTTATGCATGGTGTTATGATTTCTATATAATTTATTTAAATGATGGATCAAGTAAACAGGCCTATAAGGGAATGTTGTAGTACCATTTCCCCAGTCTGACAGGTATCAAACTGGGAAATTGGTTACTTATGTCGGTGGCCCAGCTTTTAGCAGGTGACCTTACTATGTAAATAGTGCTATATCATTCTTGAATAAGGTGTATACAGATGTGTTATTTGATTTCCCTGTTAGTAAATTCTTAACAACAGCTCGAAAATCAAGAAAATTAGAAGTTATTCTGGCTCCATATTCCACTGTCCCATACTCGCAGGCGATGTGGAACCTCTCAGCCTCAGAAAGGATTTTGCCTCACTGTGTGTTTTCTACCGCCTATATAATGATGCCAGATGAATTATTTGACATGATGCCCACAGCTACATTCTATCATCGCACCGCTCGCCATAGACAGGGAATTCATCCCCACACATTGAATCCGAATACGGTGCGCACCGTGCAGTATGAAAGGAACTTCATCCCACGTATGCTCAAGCTGTGGAAAGAACTCCCTGCCATGGTTTTCCAAAGCGACTATAATATGGGGTTCTTCAAGAGGGACTTTAGAAGGTTTCTTCAGGGTAGGCAGCGCGAGTGTAACGCCCCTGGTGTTGCATACGTCCATCGGCCGCGGTAATCACTTTCCATCAGGTGGGCCGTGTGCTTGTCTGCCACCTAAGTGGTATAACAAAAAAAAATTGCATAAAGTCTATTGTCTACATCTTTATGTATGTATCATTGGTTTATTGTGCTCTTCTTTTATGCTTTCATGACGTTATTCGCACATGTTGATAGCTGCATCAATAATTTCCACACCATCAACGCTCATAACATTACTATTCTATACATTTAACAGTTTATTAAAATCGTTCATTTGTTTCCATCTATATTGCGTTTTCACTTCCACAGTTGTATGGCAACATGAAATGTTATCATAAACATAATAATATTATTATTTAAGTGCACATTCTCACTGCACTTTACAACGACGTTGAAACCCACGCATCCATATGTGCACATTTCTTGTATAACCGATATTGGATCCGATCAACTCGGGTTGGGATCCACTAGCTCCAAGTTTTGAGCGTTTACAAGTAACGATACGACGTCTATGTCAATATTTAACGATCAACGAGTCATTTAAAAACTACTTATAAATGAGTAGTTGATCGTAAAATGTGTAATTCTGAGATAAGTTTGTAGTGATTTATATATCCATTTTAGTTTACGTTAAAAATTGATGTTTTTTTTTTCAAATGACCTACCGCAGTTTAATAATTTTGGAGTTTTTACTTTTTTATGTATCCCGGAAGGTATAGTAAGGGGAAGTATATTGTGGTCCTACTTATTGCAGTCTTTGTATATAGGTACATAGGAGGTTCTGTTGAAAAAGCTTAAGGCATTTGAAGATGAAACTATCCAGTCCATTGCCGTCAAACGTAGGGTCCGACACTTTGCTAGGCATAGCTGAAGATCCGTTGCTATGCAACCACGATTTGAGACTCATACTAATCGTATATAATCAAAAATAGTCAAAAATACTGTGAATGATGTAGATACATCGTTCACAGTATTTTTGACTAGGTGAAAATATATTCATATTTAGTCCAGAATACTATGAAAGCTATATAACAGTACATAACCAGCTGACCCGGCGAACTTCGCACTGAAAATTTTCCCTGTCCTCGTGGCGTCATTTCCCGTTCCCGATGCACCATAAGATTAAGGGGAATTAAAAATAGATTTTGTCCGATTCTCAGACCTATCCAATATGCACACAAAATTTCATGAGAATCAATCAAAGAATCAAAGAATCAATTTCATTTATTCAGTTTAGGCACATAAAGAGCACATATGAACGTCAGAATTTTACAAGTAGTTAAGTAATGTCAATCACAGAAAAAATAAATAAAATAAATCATTAGAAAATGATTCTTTCGCTGGTTCGGTAGGTGGTTCTACTGAGAAGAGACCAGCAAGAAACTCAGTGAACTCGATTATCCTTCTTTTTTTTTTATTTTAAATATGGTTTTATTTATAGCAATTTTTTACAGTGCGAGCAAGAGATGAGATTAGGATGACCATGCATCTTTATCATTTAAATATTCGTCTAATTTATAGTAACCTTTTTTTATTAAGCAATTATTCACTTGAATTTTAAATTTATTAAGTGGCATGTCTATCAGATCCTGAGGCATTTTATTAAACAATTTTATACAATTGCCTACAAACGAATTACCAACCTTATGAAGCCTGAGTTTTGGCACTGCAAGTTTATTTTTGTTTCTAGTATTATAGTTGTGTTGGTCAGAGTTTTTTTTGAAGAGATCTAGAATCGGTCAAGCCGTTTCAGAGGAGTTTAACTACAAACACCGCGACACGAGAATTTTATATATTAGGCAGATAATCTAGGTAATGTTTATTGACCCACAAAAACAACGAGAATACCGAGCTAGTTTTGTGAAGTCGTCATGTATTCCAAAGATTTTTATCAAATGATAGTTGGAAAAGGGTACGGTAATGTGAATCTCACTCCCGTCCTTTCTCGTTTAGTGTAAAATCTTACAGGTTCAATACTACGAGTGGTCCGTTCAGCGGCTGTTTAAACCAATTTCCTATCTAGACCATCTTTGTAAGTTTTATTACGCTGTGAGTCTATTGTAGTTTAGTAAGTAGGGTATGCAAGTAAAGTTTTACTAGTACTTGTTCTATAAATTTCGTTACATAAGCTTAGACTCAGAAAATTCCCTTAGATAGACATTGTTTCAGGTATAGGGATATAATTCGGACTGCATCTCAGTTTACCATCAGGCATGGTGCAGTGAAATTGTCGGTCTAAACATTTATAAAAAATCTACTATTTAAAACATTGGATTTAGTTGTTTTTCATTGGACTTGCCTAAGAAATACCTAAACCCTTAAATGTAGGCAAATCTGTTCCTACTTTTTTGCCAACCATCCTAACACTTATATTGTAGAGTAATGTTAAACGGAACAATTCTTCAGTATTTACGGGCAGTATGGTCAGCAACGGGGCTCATATACACTGAACTTTATTGTAGCAACATATTGTTAAATAACTCTTTATGTTATTTATTTATGACGTCATATTTTAAATGTTACGGTAAACTTGTTAGGCTGCAGTACCTTTATTGATAACTATGAGGGAGTATTGTAAGCAAAAAATAACGTTCCTTTTATAATATTGTCGGGAGTTTATGCGAATACAGCTTTACCGAAGAAAGCGTCGGTGGCTTAGTGGTTCAGGAGTCGGCTTCACGATCGAGAGGTCCCAGATTCGATCCTGTGAACCCACTCCTAGCGCAAGCAATTTAGCTTAGTTGGAGGGGTTAGGTTAGGTTATTCCCATTTTTTTTTCGTGCGGAAATCCCCTCGGATACCCCCCCTGCCGGAGCCGGAAGGGGAGGTTATGTCGGACTCGAACCGACTAAAACCGCACGCCGACTGTGGGTCTTGGTGCTAGGCCAGAGGTGAGGTTGTCATAGACATATCCCTCGCACCCCGGCTGACCCAGGGCCATCCCTTACGGTCTGGCCCTCCTCAGGGGTTAGGTTATTCCCTATATTAATATATTAATATTCTTTAAAAAAAGTAACAAAAAAACAACGTTAACGTTTAACGGGTTGACTGAGGGCAACCCCGGATCATAGCTGATGAAAAGTAAACGTCGGGTTAAGTGTACATAATAAAATAATAATAATTCGTTAAAAATTGTTACATTGCAATTTCCGTTCAATGATAAACACAACAAAATTCCGACGAAATTGCGTTTCATTTTTTCCGATGTTTTTCGAACTTTATAGTAAACATAAAAAATGCTATAAAAATTAAGAAGAAATCTTCCTAATGATCTAGAACTAAGCGTCTTTGAAGGTATGTATCAAGAACCCAGCGGTTCGGTGACTCTTTCTTTTGCCGCACCAAGATCTAGAATTCTTTACCAACTGACGTGTTTCCTTCTTCATGCAGTCTGGTTCTTTTAAGCGGGGCGTGAAAAGCCATCTGATGAGGCCATCAAGCTAAGTGCCACAATATTAGTACGTGTCTGTAATGGCAGGTGACCTTCTTTTTTCAGACTGTCTTTAGCGTACTATCAGGCGTGGTTCGATGAGAACACCTTACCTACGAACCGGTACACCCAGTGGAAAGATGATCGGAATCCGATCAGCCGGGATGCGAGGAATATGTCAAAAACAACCTCACCTCCGGCCTAGCACCACGACCCACAGTCAGCGTGAGGTTTTAGTCGGTTCGAGTCCAACATAACGTCCCCTTCCGGCTCCGGCGGGAGAGGTATCCGAGGGGATTTCCGTACGAAAAAAAAAGTGGAAAGATGATGATGATTTCAAACTAGGCCTCATAATATGAATAAAAAATAACCAATAAATGTACCAAAATTATTAATATTAGTCATTATTACATACTACAATATCTTCTCTCTCTCTTATGATTACTGTTTCCAGCGATAAAGTACATCATAAATATTAAACTATTTTGGGGTGGTCTGACTCAAGCGCGCAACAGTCACAGCACATAAAAATTTTCATAAAACAACGACTTGCTTAACATATTATTATGACAATGCGGTCTTATACCCTTGGATGCGCATAACATTAATATCGGTATTATTATAACTATAATTTCAATAATTTAATCGTAAAAGGAAGCAGGCCACACGACTGGGCTCTTATGTAAGGCATAAAGGCGGTTACAGACCTAACGGTTTTTATTGGATGACAGGTTAAAGAAAATTTAGTGGCTTATGTTATGTTAGTCCCGTGGTTTATGTACCTATATTTGCGTAGTTTTTTATTCAATTTCTGGAGAATTTCTGGAGTATTCCCAGTAGTCTTATCCAAAGCTACTTTGATTCTATGAGATTCTATGCATATTATGTATGTATTTACAAAAAAAAATATATTTGTGTTTATACGCATTTTCGATTACATAACACAAGCTATTTAAGCTTACCATGGGTCTAGATAGCGTTGTGTAGAATGTTGTGGAGTATTTATTATTTTTAGCAGCATATATTTAAAATATTACACCACAAAGCTAGCTCCGGAGCCAATAAGTTCGTTAATGGTTTGAGCTGAAATAATTATGTGTGTGTCAGCCCTAATACGTTTGGGCGAAGGGCCTCTCGATTGCATTTTAATTCGCGCATCACGACCGTATTAATATTGCAATCAATCATCTGTGTTTAAACGCGACGATTAATTACTGCTGGTAACATTTTATTTATTTAATGTTTTTAAAATCGTTTCGGTTTAAAAAGAAAGCTGCCAATAATTAAGCGGTTAATACATTTGAGGTATTCATGAAGAAAATAAAGCACTATAATGTAGGTGTATGTTTGTAAAGTTCTTTCCATAAAGTGCAGTGTAAGAGATGACATACTGGGATCCGAAGGGAAAAACTCGGATAGAATGGGGATTAGTGCTAACTTGATTATGATGATGCATATCTGCGTTTGGAAGGGCTTCTAGAGAAGATTTATATGTAATAGCTTACTGTGCTGCTGCATTTCATGAAAATTCTGGCGACTATACTCAACATATGTCACTCGTTTCATGGAAAATATCGAAGTTCCGTTGCATCACAGTTAGACTGGGAAGCGGACTCCAACTGAGCAGGGAAAGGGCTCAAAGAATGATGTTTGGAAACATTACTTAATTTCCTTTGATTATTACTTATGAGCTTAATTCGCCATAGCTAAAAATACCATTTGTCAGCAGGCAGGCCATGTACTATTTGCAACCTCAGTAACAAAATTACAGTAAATCCTACCATAAATCTTTCTCTCAAATTTAGTCGGAACTGTGGAACTGTGCCGCGATTTTGTGAAGCTCGCACAGTGAGTGAGTTGTGTACGTGCGGTGCGCTGTCTTACGTATGATTTGTAACGCTCCCTGTACAGTACGTGATCACGTGTGGGCTGAGGACACTGTGGCGGTAATGGCGAGTTTGTATTGCATTTTATTATCCATCTGCACACTTAGACAATTGGCAATTCGCTTGCCGGCAGCGCATTTTAGAATAGTTTCTGACATAAAATAATAATAACGGGAATTAACGCGATCATGGTATAGGTACACACGTACCTTTGATTTGCCTGACGTTTCGACCAGGTTGCACCGGCCGTGGTCACAGGCTGACTGGCTCCGTAGTGCACGCCCGCCGTCTTCGAGTCTGTGAGGTAGTAGGTTCTTCATCTACCCGCACGTTCTCGATATTTTGTTTTCGCCATGTACCGTCACTTGGAACGCGAGAGTTTAAAAGTTATTTTCTGATTGTCGTCAACATATTTCATTGATGAGTCTATTCTGTTCTATTTTACAAATGTATTGCCAAGAGGCAATAGAGGGACAGGTTATTCGTCACAGAACTAAAATTACCGTATTTTCTATCGGTTTGGCTTATCTTGGCTTTTGACGATCCGACTGCCGTCTGATTAATTTTATGATCTTCTAAACTCAAAGTTCCTTTTCTTTCTCTTTCTTTTCCAGTCTCGACTATAGCCGTCATTCAAAATATTTATCGACTTCAAGTGAGGTTGGCCCGGGCTCCCGTCTCCAAGACCCGAAGGCTCCAAAAACACACAAAAACCGTTTCTTTTTTCTTAAAACGTAAGAAACTTCACTTTATATTCTCGCTCCGCTCATCACTATCTCCTCTCCCTATAAGGCCGTCGGCAGATGTCTCGGGTCGTGTACGTGCGTGGTTGTACCGTCCCGTCGACAGCGTGCGTCGCGCCTAACTTACGTGGTCGACTATTTGGATAATACCATGTATAAGTTTCACATTTTCGTGGAACAATTCTGCGTGTCTGTCCTATATGTGAACTCCAAAACATAATTTACTTTTGTTGTAAAATATGAGCGTAAGCCGGATTTGTGTTGTGGGACTTTCAAAATGAGTACTTATATGATTTCGTTCATATCTCTAATGTTTCTGTTTACTTGATAAATCATGTAGCGTTCAATAACTTTGGTCGAAGCTTTGTAGCGATCGATTTCCGCGCAGACTTTTAGAATTTTTCGAGACTCAAGATTTCAAATATTGCTATAAATTAATGACCCAATTGTGCATGGAAACTTTTTTCAAATGAATTCCCTGTTGCTCCTAATGGGGGCAAAGTTGTGTTCACACCCAATTAGGGTTAATAATAATAAGTCTTACCAATAGGTAAATAAGTTACTTATTCTTAACTCTTAGATAGAAAGATAGATAACTCTTTATAGTACACCAATAAATTTACAGTAGGTAATACAAGTAGGTAGCAAGTATACAGTTCAATGTACAATGGGCAGCCTTATCGCTAGAAGCAATTTCTTCCAGGCAACCTTGGGATGGACAGTAACGTGATAAAATAAATAATATGGTGTAGTTATCAGATAAACTAGTTATGAGCATTTAAAAACAAAAAAGAAGGAGAGAAAGAGAAGTACAAGAAACCAACTAAGTTCTTAATATACAAACACCATTAAAAAAAATACTAAGAGCGAATGAATGTGACTTCAATTTTGCATAGTTTTTATTTATAATTAAAATCCTTAATTTCGTGCTTCTACATTAAAACACAAGAAAACCGAAGATGCTGCAAGTATGCAAGTGTATATCGTGCAAACCTTCACATTGAATTTAACCACACATTTAGTAAATACAATACCGAATTCCTATCCACTGAACTACAAACCGAATAATAAATTATGTCCGTCGGTCCGTAACTTATTTCAAGCGATGTTGTTCGAATTATGCAGACGAGCAACTTTTTGTTGCCTAAAAATTAGTATATTTTGTAGTTTACTATTTTTTCTAAGACTTTGATGCCTATTTTTCTTGACTCTTATCAAGCAAAAAGATTTGTACGTGAGATAGTAACGGACATAAAACATTATTATATTTGCTCTAAAATCCACAATAATGGGAAAAAAATCATAATAAGAGTCGTTTTTAATTGAACTAAATAAATAAATAAATACAAATAAATATTTAGCAACATTTCACACATCGCTATCTAGACCCATGGTAAGCGTAGCTTAACTAGCTTGTATTATGGAATCTACAATGCGGATAAACATACTGAGAGACTTTTTTTGTGAATATATACATGTATTATACATAGAAACACCCAGATCAATGCAAATCGCCATATTCATGCATATAAATATTTGCACTGAACGGGGATCGAACCCACGCCTCCTGCGTAGCAGTCGTGTTCACTACCGCCATACCACAGAGGTTGTTAAAACAATAATCTTATGTTTGATTAGTAAAGTGTTTTACATTAAGACACAATTATAAATTCGTATAAAAATTAATGAAATAGAATATAATCTTTCACATTTTTAAGTATATTTATTAATCCTTTTCAAATCACACTACTTAACTAAAAATTAAGTTTATATCAGCAAAGTTGCCAGTCTATTGACATCCTTAACCCACGATTTCGGCTGCGCAAGAACAAGACTCCTGTGCATAAATAACAGTACAATTATTTATTTTTCTTAAAATATAAGCGGAATCGAATGAAGCGAACAAAAACATTATTTTAGGTATTTTTACATGTTTGGGATATGCATTGTCATAATGTGAGTCACTTTATGATGTCATTCGTTTTGTTAATGTCATTAAAAAATCCAAGATTAAATTTACCCCAAGGGCTGAACTTGAATAAAATGGCGTTCTTACAGTGTGTACACCGGTGTGAAGGAATTCATAATAGAAACTAGGGAAAATATTATTTTTTAGATTAATACAAGCAATTAAATAACATTTACAGTCTAGACATTAACTCGCTAAAATAGTGTTTTTGTAAATATCTACTTACATAGATATACATAGTACTCGTATCTTGAACCTAAAATGTGCTTATATTGTATATGTTTGTATTTTGAATATAGCACGGGGTACTACTGGAGTGGACGAGCTCAAATTCACCAAGTATAGATTACTAGCTTTTGCCCGCGGCTCCGCCCGCGTGGATGTCGGTTATCGCGACCAAACATAGCATATGTCCTTCCTCATGGTCTAATCTACCCCTATACCAAATTTTATCAAAATCGGTTCAGTGGTTGAGGCGTGAAAGCGTAACATACAGACAGACAGACAGACAGAGTTACTTTCGCATTTATAATATTAGTATGGATTACAAAACAATCCACGCGCGCCAGGGCCTTTAGTATCTAGCGATCTATGTCCGAGATATATGATTCAAGCTATAAACATAGAACCATTCAAATCAATTTAAGTAGGTAATACGATTGTTAAAAAGTGAAGATGCTAGAATCGACCTTACAATGGAGAGTTCCCAGGTTCGAATTCTGGCCATTACACTACCGATCACGTGATCCATACCTATCATAAGCAATTTAATTGGAGGGGTAAAGGGTATACTAGTTATCGGTTGCTAATATTATTTACTAGCTTTTGCCTGCGGCTCCGCCCGCGTGGATGTCGGTTATCGCGACTAAACATAGCCTATGTCCTTTCTTATGGTCTAATCTATCAAATTTCATCAAAATCGGTTCAGTGGTTTAGGCGTGAAAGCGTCACACAGACAGACAGACAGACAGACAGACAGAGTTACTTTCGCATTCATAATATTAAGTATGGATTTGAAAAAAAAAGCGGTTGATATTTTTCCCTACAATTTTTTTTACTGACAAATATCTATACATGAAAGTTATAAAGGGATACCTAACTGTCTCTTGACATATTAATGTGTAGTTATATTTATGAACTGTTCAGCTCCAGATACGATGCACTCGTCATTAACGTAATGTGCTTCTTAGTGCCAGAGTAGACGGCTGAAGTGTAACACAATATTAAAATTACATAAGCAAAAATGATGCAGTGTGTTGTCTCATTTAATATTAAATACTTTGAGTGTCTTTTTTAATAAAGTCACATGTCTTTTCTTTTCATTTTACATCATTCATAAATACTTCAGGGACTATTTAGATGTACTGTGTATCTTACTTGATCGAAAAGAATTATCCAAAACTATGAATACTGATATGATTTTATCAATAATGAATAAAAATAATTTATTTGAATTAATTTTCGAAAAACATCGGAAAAAATGAAATGCTCAAGTTAGACTTGAAAACACGACCTTTCCCTTACAGGGGGAATACTCTTCTAATAATAATTTAAATAATTTTTATAGCCTTTTTTAAGCTAACTTTAAAATTCGAATACATCAGGAAATATGAAATGCTCAAGTGGGACTTAAACCCACGACCTTCCCCTTACTGAGCTATTGAGCCTACTTGAGCATTTCATTTCTTCCGATGTATTCGAATATGAATATTGTTTTTAAATAGGGGGATGGTAACCTTTTCCAAATTAACATTTTGAACTAGGTATAACTTGCGGCCTTAGTAATTTAGATAAGCAACATAACACCATCTACTTCACCTCTTATACATTGCACTAATCGACACCCATCGTGTGTGGTCTCTTGTGACAAAAACCTTGGCACACAGCACAGCCTTCATGTAAACACAAATCGAATTCCTACGGGATGTTTGCTTAATTTTTTAGAACCCTACGAACTTCTTAAGTAGCTGACGTATTAATATTGATTAGGTGACAGTTTGGCTTTAATGTTAGGGAACTGCGTGTTTGGTGATGGTAATGAGTCTGTTATTTGGGTCGTGTATAGTGGCATTTACTTTTTTTTGTATTAGCTATATGACGAATGAGTGTGAGGCCCACCTGATGGTAATAGGGTTTACCGTGATATATATGTACGGTAGGTATGTCAAAAAAAAATAACAAAAGTAGCTAATAGCTTATTGTAATCTAACATTGAACTTAGCAGATGTGAAAGTGACAAATCAAGGCAATGATTTTTTTTAAATCTAATTGTTTTCTTTCGTTTTTTTGCGGGGCAGTTCCTGAGGAGGGCCAGACCGTAAGCGGCAGTGGCGAAGTGTCCATATAACCCGATTCCTACCGGCTTACCTTTGCAAAAACCCCTAAGCATTGTCTATTAATAAATTATAAATCAATGAAACCACATCTATTCATTACACAAAAATATTATTCTGTTACGTAAATCGCAATTATAATAATTATTTACATACAATACATATTACACATATTTCTCATAACGCCATCTAGTTCTCAATTAAGGAAGGAAACCTCTTGTATGATTCTTTCTGAACGCGCGCGTAAGCCGACTGCCAAAATCGGAATCTGTAACTCTTGTTTAATACGCAGTCGCACGCACACATGCGCAATTTTTTTTAGTAGTGTTCGTAGAAATATGTAGCGACATTAAGCCGCTGTTCAACGGGTTATGACAGAGAGAGAATATACGATAAGAATTTGCGAGAGCGAGAGAGCACTAATATGAAGTTTGTTTTGTTTACATACACTGAATGTATTCAAATTCAATTGCTCACCACAATTTTGACATTCATTTTTGATTTCATCAATAATTATTATGTTATAAATAAGTTAGAATTCGCTTTTTTGTGTAAAGTAGTTATTACTAAGTATAATTTGTGCTTGTGTTGACTTGTGTAGTGTATTGACTGTTGTGCATTGATTGACATTATACTGTCGTAGTATCTACGTAATATTTTGGTAAGTAGTCGTTGTATTATATGCATTTGTAGTGTATTTTGCTGTTATAATGGCTGCGTTAATAGCATTAGATTGTTGTCTGACTGATTATTTGTTGTGTGAGAAAACATCTTTCTCGAAATAGTTGTACTTATAGTTTTACATGAGTTCGGGACAACTGTATAGTTTTACATGAGTTCGGGACAACTAGAATCGAAACATTTTTCACGAATACCTATGAAGTACATAATCGAAAAGTAGATCGTAATAGAAATCTAATGAAACGGTTTATAGATACCTACAGTAATTTTTTTAGGTAAACAAGAGTTAGCTTTTCGCGGTCACGATGAAAGTTCAGGTTCTGATAACCGCGGGAATTATATCGAAACCTTATTATATTTAAGTAAATACGATTCAGTAATGGACTCACAATTAGAACAATGTTTTTTAATGCAAAATCCCGTATTTTCTGGTATTTCTAGCGACATTCAAAACGATTTAATACATAGCATTGCATCCGTTTTAAGAGATCGTATTAGATTAGAGATAGATAAAGCTCAATTTGTATCGGTTATGATTGACGAAACACCTGACGTAAGCCATAGGGCGCAACTAACTGTAATATTTATAGGTATATTTAACTGAAACTGGCATTGAAGAACGATTTCTAGGATTTTACGACGTTAGTGGTAGTCGAACTCCTGAAATCTTATTTTTTCAAATCCACTTTCATTACACTTGGTAGACACTGTTATAATAATCATCAGTGCTTACACGTATAGTAAATGTGGGTTGAAATTTCCTCAACCATTTGGACCTAAGCCTCGACCCATTCAGTCACAGCTTTTGAAAGGAGTACCTACACATTACAATCGGCCATGGTAAGGTTTTTCTTACGTTCGGCTTCCCTTTTAAAAAAATCCACCCTTCGCCACTGGTAAGCGGTCGCCCTGGGTCAGCCGGGGTGCGAGGGATATGTCGAAGACAACCTCACCTCCAGCCAAGCACCATGACCCTCAGACGGCGTGCGGTTTTAGTCGGTTCGAGTCCGACATAACCTCCCCTTCCAACTCCGGCGGGGGCAGAAGCAGTCTCCGGGCCCGGGGCTTCAAAGTGGAAGCTTTTGTCGCAACCGGGACAAACGTAGTGATGTATTCTTATCATCATTAGGTATATTATTGTTATTGTACATTTTGTACACTTTTTTTAACATTCTACACAACGCTACCTAGATCCATGGTAAGCTTTTAGAGCTTGTGTTATGGAATCTAGAATGCGGATAAACATACTTAAATACTTTTTTTTGTAAATACATACATATTATACATAGAAACACCTAGACCAATGCAAAAAGTTATATTCGTGCATACAAATATTTGCACTGAGCGGGAATCGAACCCGCGCCTCCTGCGTGGCAGTCGCGTGCACTACCGCCACGCCACAGAGGCTGTTATAACTTTATGGTTTACGCGTGTCAATAATTGTTTTATCTTTCTTTGTTATGTTATTATATCTTAAAAAATCATAAAAAGCCTGTATCGTGTAATTACTAAATTATTAGCATTATTAGTTTTGCGTACATGAACAAAACTAAAATAATTCCCACAGCGTAATTCCAAATAAAGAAAATTACGATTGAATAGACGTTTTTACCTTCAAGTCAAACAATCCGTCGGTATCGGCGAACGGACAGACAGACATCGAGACATATCCCTAATTAATGATCTAGCAAACGACGCCGCGCGCGCTGATCCAATGAAAACAGACACAAAAACTAGTACGAATACATCTATAATGTTGGGCCATCCATTGAGACGGTTTGCTTAGTTGTATTAATTGAAATATATATTTTATAGAAGATATTAAATAAGTACCATAATCAGGATAAAATAGACGGTAGGGTTTTTTTTATGAATATTACAACCGCAGTTACTAATATTCCCTCTAACCCCTCCAGCTAAGCTAAAGTACTTGCGCTAGGAGTGGGTTCACGTCAGTAGTGTAATGGCCAGGATTCGAATCCGGGACCTCTCGATCGTAAGGCCGACTCCTTAACCACTAACCTACCGACGCTTCACGTTAACCGTAACCCCAGTCTCTTTTTGAATATCTACAATGTACAGACACGACTACTTTACGTTTTTAGAATACCTAGCGAATAATTTACATGACAACTTTATTTGGTAGGTTTTACAAAACAGTAGTTCTGTATTCTACAATTACAATTAGATTTTTATTTATTTAACTATTCTCGATTTTATTTCTCTTTTTATGTTTCAAATATTGCTCTTACTAAACAATACTGTTCACCTTTCATGAAGAAAAACAGAAGGAAAACTAACGAAAAGGATTTTTCCAACCAAACACAAGTATAGATTTTAGTACCATTTAGAATTATATTCAGATCATACCAACCAACGAATTTAAAAACAACAAATCTTATTAAACCATATAAGTGGCTGGCCGACTATACCGCGCGCGCTATCACAAAGCGCCGACTGGCGGCAAATAGGAGACAAATTAAACATGCCCTTTGGAAAAAGTCTCTAAACCGCAGCAGGCCGCTACATGCATGATGCATTTAGCTCACAGCATCGACTTTAAGTCATGACTCCCTTTTTTGTAATGTAGGTTGAACTCTATATCCGCTGAAAAGCAAGCGAAAGTTCAAAGAAAGCAATAATAATATGATAATAAAAATAATTCTTTACTAGCAAGTTTACAAATTAAGCATTACAGTTACAGCTTACACATAGGTATAATAAGTAGCTTACAGTATACAAATGTCAAAATATATTTGTTGACTCATTTCTTGAATCTCTACCATCCAAACTAAGATTTAACTTAAACAAGTAAAAACATTAAATAAGTCGTGATTAAATATTGTCGCGTATAAAAAAAAAAGAATAAAAAAAAGACTGTTTGTCAGGTTCGGGAAGTCAGCCGACGTCCCTGCCTTCCAAACAGTTTTTATGATGAATTTAAAACAATGAAAGGGATGCGACAGTGAAGTAATACTTACAAGGTTGGTATTCGGCTACATCGGATAGGCTTCTCGGTAGCTAGCACAGAACTATTGGTTCAAGAGCCTCTTGCTAAGTTCCATGGTCCCCCCTTTAGGATTCTCAAATAAATAAAAATACGATGTCTTTCGTTACATGAAAGGTATAGATTAATTAATTTGTTAAAGTTGACATCTGCAGTGGGAAAATTAATACATAATTAAATATTATTAACTACGTGTGAATAAAAGATAAAACTAAAAGGGCGCTTTTATAATAATCACGCATTTCAATCGCTTTTATACTTTTGTCGAGTGTTTCGCAGTCCGACCCCTACGATAAAGCGTGTATAGTTTATCGTTAGTAGTATACTACAATACGTTAATAATAACAGTTTGATTTCAATAATTCCTATATATAATTAAAATTCAATGTGTTATTTATTTATTGATTTGAGAACACACGTACAAATACAGAAGTGGTAATGTTAGTGCAGAAGTTCTGTTTATTTCTATTAGAAATACTCTTCCAGCATACCCGCGAGGGTAAAGAGTGAGAAGTTAGATTTTATTTTAAAAAAAGTGAACAAAGGTTTGATTTTACGGATTTTTCAATTGTTGTTTTCCCATTGGTGATTAGATAAGTCTAGCCAATGCGACTTTTGTCTGTTGTTAAGTTTAATTTGACTTTTTTTCTATCAATCAATATTTTAATTTAATTAAAATTAAGTTTCGCAGCACATATTACTAACAGACAGCCTCCGTGGCGTGGCGGTAGTGCACGTGACTGCCACGCAGGAGGTGCGGGTTCGATTCCCGCTCAGTGCAAATATTTGTATGCATGAATATGGCTATTTGCAATGGTCTGGGTGTTTCTATATATAATATGTATGTATTTACAAAAAAAAAGTATATAAGTATGTTTATCCGCATTCTAGATTCCATAACACAAGCTATAAAAGCTTACCATGGGTCTAGATAGCGTTAAAAAAAAATGGTCGGCAAGTAAAACTCGAATTCCAAAGTTAAATACTCGACTGCGACTAGGACTTATGTAAAAATGATGATGATTATGATAACCACATTGTACTATTGTTGAAAAAACTCAATTAAATTAAACGTATTTCCATTTACAAAATCCAGACTTAGTCTCCGGAAGATATTCTCAACGCAATCCACATGGATACATACCTAACTTTCTTAGCGCATAGCAAGCCTCCATAGTGAAGCTAAAAGTAATCGAATTATCCGTGTAAGTACTTTAATAGGTCCTAAAACAGACAGAAACTAATTTAGACGGATAATTAAAGCTTAGGACACACGGCATGAACTTTCGCACGAGAAACTCACTAGCGACGTAAATAAACCGTTTACGTTCGGCCATAAAAACTGAGAAATGTCGGGTGATTCTGAAACGAAAATGTAAGGAAGAATGTATATCCGCATTCTAGTAAATGTACTGCTACCTTGATACATGTTTTGGCAGCCTCTCATGGATTTTTTTTTCGTGCGGAAGTCCCCTCGGATACCTCCCCTGCCGGAGCCGGAAGGGGAGGTTATGTCGGACTCGAACTGCCTAAACCGCACGCCGACTGTGGGTCGTGGTGCTAGGCCGGAGGTGAGGTTGTCTTCGACATATCCCTCGCACCCCGGCTGACCCAGGGCCATCCCTTAGGGAAGGTTCATATCTGAAGGAACATGCGTCGTGTATTATAGACGCTGTACGCTCGACGCACTAACGTAGCATCGGTTGAGTGTGAACGGTCAAGTGTTTTTCTATACATTGGTCTGTTCTGGCGTTACGCGACCGATAATACGCGACGCATGTTCCGTCAGATATGAACCTTCCCTTACGGTCTCTCGTGGCGTAGTGGAAGCGAACGCAAAAGCTACAAAGAAGGCACGAATTCGATCCCGCTCAGTGCAAATCACTGTGAGTTGTGGCGGTCAGATGGCAGTTGGTTACGGACGGGTAGGTATGAGTCGGGTACGCAGGGAAAAATAACATCGAAGGTAAGTTAAACCTGCAGATAGACTGAAAAAAAGCAGACCCCTGACTCCGAGAATTGGAGTTATTTACCAATATATGTATGTGTTTTCATCTTTCTGCGATCCCGGGTGCATTTAGCGGGGCGTGGAAAAGTTTCAGGACATCAATTCGAGCCGCTATTTAAGTATTGACCATTGTTGGCATAAATAATGGAGCTATACCATTATAGCTCCTTACCTTCGGGAGGGGTTCGTCATCATCACGAGTTCTGTAAATATACTTGCAAATTATGCTGGCAAAATCCATATACTGTCAACTATATTCTTATAGGAGTAGGTAAGGGCAAGTAACAATATTTTATCATATTCCTTCCCACGTAATAAGGTGCGTGCAAGTTTCTTCTCGATAATTTGAGAAGTGACAGATGTCAGATTTCAGTAAGCTTCTGCAGGCTCACGTATAACCTCACTAGACCTTGTATATCCCTCAGTCGACTTACCATTTGCCCAGGAAGATAAATTAGCTGTCTTATTCTATTTTTCTCTCGTTCCTAGACCATGCACTTTTATGGCGCATGTACCTTCAAATAGTGATCATGAAATTTAGTACAAGAACTTTTTTCCACAACATTCTACACAATGCTATCTAGACCCATGGCAAGCTTAATTAGCTTGTGTTATGGAATCTAGAATGCGGATAAACATACTAAATACATACATATTTTACATAGAAACACCCAGACCAATGTAAATAGCCTTATTCATACATACAAATATTTGCACTGAGCGGGGATCGAAACTGCAACTCCTGCGTGGCAGTCGCGTGCACTACTGCCACGCCACAGAGGCTTGGATTGGCACAAATCAGACCAAAAGGCAGCGAACGCCATTACGTTCCACATTGCGTAAGATTTAAAATTATATTTGAGTGTATCATCAAACTTGTAGACCTGCCCTATTAATGAGAGCATTTTCGAGTGTGAAAGTGTGTTTGTCACTTCCTCATTTATTTTATTCATCTGTGCCATGTTGAAGCAAATGATAGCATATCTTATCTTATCTCAGTTACGGTTAATCTTATCAAACTGTAACGGTTCATCAGTTGGATGATATTTTGAAATGGTTATAGTGATACAATTTGGTAGCATTAGCACATATACTACTTTTTATCCACCGTTAGTTAATGGGTATATAATGGCCTCATGAAGATTTTCGGGGACCAAACTGTCCACCTTACCAAGCAAGCTTTTACACCTACTTATTGACATTTCTATACTACTTGTTTATATCACTTAGGTGGCAGACAGGCACACGGCCCACCTGATGGAAAGTGGTTACCGTGGCCTATGGACGTACGCAACCCCAGGGGCGTTACACGTGCTGCCTACTCTGAAAAAACCTTCTAATGCCTTCTTGAAGAACCCCATATTGTAGTCGCTTGGGAAAACCACGACAAGGTGTTCATTCCACAGCTTGAGCGTGCGTGGGATGAAGTATCTGTCATACCGTCCAGTGCGCACCATTTCCGATCGCAGTGTGTGAGGATGAATTCCCTGCCCATGGCGAGCGGTGCGATGATAGAATGTAGCTGAGGGCATCATGTCGAACAATTCCTTTATGGCACGGTACCAGTAGAGATCGATGGAGAATAATTCTACGATACCTAAACTCACAGTCTCTTACCATTCTTTTTCTAAATTCTTTTTCATTTTTATCTAGGTATATAGTACAGTTAGTATTTCATTTAGCATAGTTTGGTATATTGGATATTAATAATAAAATTCGTCATGAGTATACCTTAGATTTTATTTCATACTACCTACGAACCAGCACATGGTACACCTGATGGTAAGTGGTAACCGTGGCCTAAGGATGTGTTTTTTTTATAATTATTTTTTATGGAACCGGGAAGCAAACGAGCAGAGGGATTGCCTGGGTCTGCCGGGGTGCAAGAGATATGCTTTTGGAAGACGGCGTGCGTTTTGGTCGGTTCGAGTCCGACATAACCACCTCCACCGGCTCCGTGGGGGTGGTATCCGTGGGGATTATCGCACGATAAAAAAAAAAGACGGATTGCCTGATGGTAAGCGATCACCGCCGCTCTTGGACAAAATTAGCGGCATAGAGCACATTCGTACTGCCAACCCTGTAAGAACATCCTAATATTCTTCTTGAAAAATCTCATATTGTAGTCGCTATGAGACAAAATAATAATCACTAACACGAAAGTAAGGATCACTGAAGATTATCACTAATTTTATGGCTCCACAACTAAGCTCATTACATTAAAACAGACTCTAATTAAGACCAAACGGGCCTTGTATGGAGTGATGAACCATGGGGTTAACTATACCCATAGCTTATATAAATATGCATTCTGACCTTACTACTACTAGTGCCAGTAGGGACACCGTTTTGACCGGACGGGTGATCAGCCCTTCTATGTGGGGTATTTCACCCAATTCCCCTATAACGACTACCATGCATGTTCGTATGGCAACCGGGACCGACAGCTGAACTCCGAGGCACGAGGAACTCCGAGGCACGACCAGACCAATGCAAATACTCATATATAAGCATACAAATATTTGCACTGAGCGGGATCGAACCCGCGCCACCGGTGGCGTAGCGCCCACGTTCACTACCGCCACGCCACGGAGGATGTCGCATTCTGACCTTAGTACTATTATCGGGTCGGCCGTTATGCTCCCATTCCGGGTTGCCCCCGGCCGGTATGCCCGCCCCCACATAGAAAAATTTGTTATTCCGGTTTGCCCCCGGCCGTGTTGCCCCCATTTTCTTTGTAACAAAACTCTTGAGCAAATACTGTTGCGAACAAAAGTGTTTTTGAATTTAACTTATATTTATTTTATACTATGTATCATCGTTTTAGACATTAATAGGGATAGTTTTTGAGTATAATCTATAAGGATTTTTACTAAATTAAATTAAAATAATGCTGATTTCGAAAATTAACACTCTTAGGTTGCTCGTTCATAGTTTAGACTAGGTAGGTATCTGGTAGGTACCAGAGCTCAATCGAGTTTTTGGAACAAAAGACAATTTTAGATAAGATGATGACCGAAAACCCTAAAAGCGGTGAGTCATGGGCTCAGATACAATGGCAAAAAGAGTGAGATTATGATCTTTAAGGCAAACACAGTGACATACTCAGATGTTCCCACAGTCTCACTATATGGGAAACCCCTTAATAGAGTTGACAGGACAATAATGTATCTGGGCCACTGGATCATCGAGGATTTGCGAGATGATTGTGACATTGAGAGGGAGCGCAGATCGCTGGCTGTCCGATGCAACATGCTGGCCCGTAGTTTTACACGCTGTACTAAATCAGTGAAGGTTATGCTTTTTAAAGCATACTATCAATCCTTTTACACGTGCAGCCTTTGGGTTAGCTATACGCAGCGGGCATACAGCGCTCTGCGTATCCAATATAATAACGCGTTTAGGGTTCTGGTGGGGCTGCCGTGGCACTGTAGTGCATCAGGTATGTTTGCAGAAGCGCGTACGGATGGCTTCGAAGCAATTATGAGGAAGCGGTGTACGTCTATGCAAAACCGTGTACGCGGCAGCACCAATAGTATTCTTGGCGTGTTCACGGATCGGCAGGATTCACCTATGTGGCGAAGATGGGTACAAATTCACATGTTGGTCGTTTCCAAATAAAATAATATAAATGTATACTAACCCTAGTTTATAAGGATCACTGTTACTAACACTATGGATAATTTTCCGAAATAAATGGATATAAATAATATTAATTGTCCGCTTCTACCTGAAAAACGAATATCCGAAACAATGGATAATTTCATCCTTTTCGCTCATGCTTGAATATTGCAAATATGCAAGTGATAACATAGGTTAAGCGGTCAGTGTGTCGTTTTACAATGTCGAAGGTAGGTGACCGAAAGCAATAAAGGGTTAGCATGCCCATGGTCAGCTCTACCTGAAAAACGAATTTCCGAAACAATGGATAAGTGCATCCCTTTCGCTCATGCTTGTATATTGCAAATATGCAAGTGATAACATAGGTTAACCGCTCAGTGTATCGTTTCACAATGTCGAGTGAAGGTCCTACTCCCTCTCAAGGACTACAACGTAATTATAAGCTTATTTCGAATACACAGGGAAGAAGAAAGAATCATCTCGGGCGGGACTCGAACCCGCAGTCTTTCCCTTACAGAGGGAATGCCTTGATCAATTCGGCTACCGAGACACCGCCCGATGTGATTCAAATTTCCCATCTTATACGTCTTTAAGGCGACGGTGGAGTCATCTACCGATTTTCTTACGAACTATCGGAATCAATGAACGATGAATGAATCAATGAATTACAATCATTTTCAAACATTGATTTTTGATAACTAATCTTTGTAATGATATGCTTGTGTTGTGTTATACATTTTGTAAAGTTGAAAGCATATCGAATTAAGTAAGTAGGTAGGTATATTAAATAAAAACACTATAGGGGAATCTACATTTTTAGACATTTTTTTCTAAAAATGGAAATATTAATGTAAATATATTGATGAAATTTTATCCCATTAAAATGTTTCGATTGTTTATCTTTACAATTGGTACATCCTTGCATACTAAGAGGGATAAAGTCCTATTCATTATTTTTATAATATTGATGGATTAGTTTAGTTTTTACTACGGTGATGATTACCGCCGTTGTAATAAGATTCTATATTGATAATGAGATTTATTGAAATCGTGGATGTATGTTTGTTAGGTATTTAATTAAACCACACAACGGTAGAACGAATCTGGATTAAAATTAGCAGAGATAGAGAATTAAAAAAAGGAATCCTTCATGATCCAATCAATTCAATTCAAAAAATCCAAGAAATCCATACTACTCGTCATATTATAAATGCAGAATACAGTAAATCTGTATGTTATAAAGTATTATGACAAAAACTCAAGACAATAAATCAATATAAATGTTCCAAACGTGACGGGGGTTTTTTAAATTTTTAATTTAATTTTTATTTTATACTTTTTAAATTGATCTACTAGTCAAGCTCTTTCATTTGATACCCATATTGAGGGAGTTATAAAGAAATATGTATTCCAACATGTTGTGGCGGCGGCCATCTTGGACCGATTTTTTCAAACATAGCTAAGAACACTCCCGACTAATATACCTTTCAAACAAAAAAAACTAAATCCAAATCGCTTCATCCGTTTGGGTGCTACGATGCCACAGACAGACACACACACACACACACACACAGACACGTCAAACTTATAACACCCCGTTGTTTTTGCGTCGGGGGTTAAAAACTACGAAATTAAAATGTACCTACAACAGTCACTGTGACGCGGACGCTACTGCAGGACGAGAGCGGGGCATCGCGCGGAGAAGCGGGAGGAGGGTTGTTTGCAAGGCCAGGTGCCATGTTAACTCGGGGTGCGGGTTGGGTAACCTCCACGTTGGCCTTTCCGTTTCTTCCCCCTTTGGACTGCGGTCCTGGGGAGCGGAAGCGGAGGGGCTGGTGCATCCTGGACAACGGCTAACAGACTCCCACCTTAGGAGCTCTGTTGGCCGTTGACGAATAACCCAACGGCCGACCTCATTGCACGAGGAGGTCGTGGTATGGCGGCCCTGCAAGGCCCGCGGGAAGGGATCCGTAGGATTCCTTCCATTCAAACAGCCCTTTTGAGGACTAGCTGACCCAGAGGGGGTCGTGGTATGGCGGGCCTGCAAGGCCCGCGGGAAGGGATCCGTAGGATTCCTTCCATTCAAACAGCCCTTTTGAGGGCTAGCTGACCCAGACGGGGTCGTGGTGTGGCGGGGCTTCAAGGCCCGCGGAGAGAGATCCGGTTCCCGCTAGTCGCTCCCGCAGTATCCCTCTGCTCTCAGAGGGGACAGGGGAGAGGCAAGGGTTCCGTGAGATCTAGGGACGGGTTGGCCCACTGCTCGCGCAGGGGCTGACAGGCACTCGTGCCACCGTCGGTGTTGGGAGAGTTGGCTGCTCCCCCGCGTCGCGTAACCTCCTAGATATCGACAACGACCTGAGTGCTAGCCACACTCGGTACGCCGGTATCCTGGAGGCCGCGGGGCTTGCCTTAATTGGCCGGCCCGCGACAAGGAAAAGTCTTAAAAACCCGACAGCGAAATCGTTTAAAACCTGTGGACACCAGGGGACCTCCACAGTATGTACCCCGCTTCTCGGAAAGAGCGTCACCCGGGAAGTGGAACCTTTCGTCTCATGCTCGTGGGAACCTTATGAACTCTGCTAATTATCATAAACCCCCCCCCCCCCCTACCTAGTGAAACAGACTGCGCGGAGGTCGCGCAGCGCCACGACGCGGAGGTCGCGTCACCAACTGCGGCGATGTCGGAAAATTTCGACACCGCCACCAAGAAGAGCAGGGCGAACAGCCCGGTGGGTCTGCAGACCCGAAAATCTGCACGGAGGAGGAACGGTGGTAGGAAGGTTCCTCCTCCACCGAGGACTGAGTCGGACGCAGTCACCTTGACCGACTCGTCCTCCAACGAGGAGAACAACCAGGGCAGTGAGGATTCCCCCCCCGCCCAAGGTCGCGATGGTCGGCCGGGGGAAGCCCCGGCTGGCAAGAGGCCCATCCCCCAAACGCCCTCCTCTCGGGCCCCGGCCCTGAGAGATGCTGTGGCGCCGCCGAGTCCCTCCACCTCGGCGGCGCCCACGCCCATGCCGCGTACTGACCCTACGTCTAGGGAGGTACTGCAGGCCCTGGAGGACGTGATAGGGACCCGTGCTGGGTCTATGGGGCCGGAGGAAGTCCGGCTGAGACGGGCGACGACGCGCCTTGTCGAGGAGTTCGGCCTGCTCAGAGCGGAGCTGGCTGACTCGCGGAACGAGCGGGCTCAGCTAGGCAGACGGCAGGTCGAGCTCATCGAGGCCTCGGAGCGGCAGGCGGCCGAATACCGGAAGGAGATGGGCAAAATGGCGGCCGACTTTGCCGATCTCCAGAAGGTCGTTGCCGGGCTGCCGGAGGGGCACGTCACGCGGTCGGCGCGGCGGAAGCCGGTCGCGCAGCCGGCAGCGCCGAAGCCGTCGGCTCAGCCGTCTTCTCCGGTGCGGTCGCCGGTGCGGTCGAGGTCACCGCTGCGGTTGGAGGCACCCGTGCGGCCGGAGTCACCACCGCCGGCGCCTGTCCGACCTCAGTCACCGGTGCTGCGACCGGCCCGGCCCGCGGACCCGCTGGCGGCTGGAGGCGGCGCAGGCAGCGCAGGAGGCGCGGCAGGCGGCACACGAAGAGCGGACAAAGCGTGGATTGGAGTCCATCATGGACTCCATACGCCGCCCGCCCCTGGCGTCGCCTACAGGGTATGCCGGAGCAGTAAAAAGGGGTCGCCCAGCAGTGACGGGGACCCCGCAGGAGCCGGCCAGCACCCCATCCGCTGTGCCATCTGCTCCGGCCGCTACCGCTGCCGCTGCTGCGCAGGGCGCTCAGCCCAAGGGCAAGGGAAAGGGGAAGGGCAAGGGGAAGACGTCCTCTGCCCCAGCCCCAGCCCCAGCCCTGGCTCCAGCCTCTACCTCGGTTCGGGCCCCGACCGCCTCCACAAGCTCCGCACCAGCGGGGGGCTGGGAGGTGGCCGGTGAGACGAGAAGAAAGCGGAACGCCAAGCGAAAAGCAGCCAAAAAGGCCAAGAAGGCCGAGGCTGCCGCGAAGGGAGCGCCGGGAAGGCTGCGCGTCCCCCGCACCACGGCTGTCGTCATGACGATGACGCCGGAGGCCGCGGAGAGGGGCGTGCAATACCCCGACCTGGTGAGGCGGGCCAGAGGCCTCATAGATATGAGGTCTCTTAAGCTGGCGAAACCCCTCCGAGTCACGGAGACTCGGACGGGGGCCCGCCTCATCCAGGTCCCTGGCGCTTCCAGCGGTCCCCAGGCTGATGCTATAGCGGCTCAGCTAAGGGAGACGCTGGACGCAGCCGACGTCCGGGTGTCCAGGCCCATCAAGTGCGCAGAACTGCGTATTTCGGGCCTGGACGACTCCATCACGGCCGAAGAAATTCGGGCCACCGTGGCGGAGGCCGGGGGCTGCCCCCTGGAGGCGGTTAAGGTCGGAGCAATACGCTACGGCCGTCGCGGACAGGGGGCGGCAGTTGTCGGCTGCCCCATCGCGGCAGCTCAAAAGGCTGCTGATCGGCGGGTCCTCGTGGTGGACGGCGTTGTTGGGGTGCGGGCACAGCTCCTGCAGGCTCGACCGGCCAGGTGCTTTAGGTGCCTGTCGGTCGGACACGTGGGGGTGCAGTGCACGGCGGAGGTGACGGTCGGCGACCGCTGCTTCCGCTGTGGCCAGCCCGGTCACAGGGCCGGTGGTTGCGAGGCTCCGCTGCACTGTTTTAGGTGTGCAGCGGGGGGCAAACCGGCCGACCATCGGATGATCGAGATGGTTCCATAATGGATCCCCAGCTCCGCATCCTGCAGGCGAACGTGGGCCACGGTGTCGATGCTCAGGCTCTTCTGCTCCAGAGCATGGCACAGTGGTCCATACACGTCGCCGCTGTCGCCGATCCGTACACCCACCGGCCCCCTGGGCCTGCCTGGGTGGTCGACCTGGATGGATCGGCGGCACTGGTGCGTAACGCCGCTGCGGGTGCCCCTCCCTTTGTGGTTATTTGGCATCACACCGACGCATAGGGCAGTATCGGCGGTCGCTGGAGCGGCTGACCGACGTCGTCAATGCCTGTCACCCTCGCCCGGTTCTTGTGCTTGGGGACTTCAATGCCTGGTCTGAGGCTTGGGGGTCCCGGCACACGAACCCGCGAGGTAGGGCTCTGGAGAGCTGGGCCGCTACTCTCGGTCTGGTTCTCCAGAATCGCGGGGCCGAAGCCACGTTCTGGGTGGCGGAGCGCGGGGCGAGTTCGATTGTTGATCTCTCATTCGCGAGCCAAGTATTATTTAGAAGGTGATCGTCTCCGAGAGGTTTTGAGTATCCGTGATCTGGGTGTAACGATGGATACAAAATTGGAGTTTCACGAGCACATCGATAAGATTAGCAGTAAAGGAGGCCGACTGGCCGGATTCGTAATTCAGCAAACGAAGTTTTTCAAGGACCCCAAAATTCCCATTCTTCTCTTCAATTGCTATGTCCGGTCTCTCTTAGAATATTGCTGTCAAATCTGGAGTCCTTCATATGCAGTTCATATCAACCGTCTGGAAACACTTCAAAAGAAGTTTCTTTATCACTTATCATATGCACACAATCTTTGCAATAATTTGACTTCATACGATGCCAGACTCACCCATTTTAAAATATTAACACTCCACAATAGACGTATCATAGCCGACATGGTGTATCTGCACAAGGTTATCAACGGCAAGGTGGATTGTCCTAACTTGGTCGCAAAATTAAACATAGCCATACCGCGCCCTGGCAGTCGACTCCATAATAGGAAGACGTTCGCGCTTCCTCTCTCTCGCACCAACTACGAACAACATTCGCCACTGTAAAGCATGATGTCCTCATATAATAAAATATGTAACGATCTGGATATTTTCGATGCAACGTCCGCTACTATAAAGAAACTCTTTTATAACCAGATTTACGGTAACTGATATGCGATCATCTCGCATCATTACTGTTTTGTAACTTTTTGTCCCTATTGTGTATCTACTTTTCTTTTTAATGTTAAAAAACGCATGTAGTGTTCACGTCTAGAAGGACTTACATCACTTCTCGACACATTGTTTATTTAATATTTATGCCATATGTAAAGTACAGTTTCGTGAGCCAATAAAAAAAAAAAAAAAAAAAAAAAAGCTTGTGCTATGTGCGTTTCAAATTGTAGCTTTTCATCAAAAACAACTCCCAGGTTTCTTGCCTCTGATACCCGCTTTATCCTGCAGCTATCCACCTGTATGTCCGGTAGTTGTTGACATATCTGTTCCACTGTCTGCCCAGTACCCATAATAATGAATTTGGACTTATCTGGGTTAAGAGTAAGAGACCAGTCAGCAATGTTTTTTAAGTCCTCATTCACTTTATTTACAGACACCAAACAATCAGAAGGAGAGAATGATAAATAAAGCTGGACATCGTCAGCATAAAGATGGAACCTGCAGTTAGTGATTGAGTTAACAATATCTGCACTATACAGAATAAAGAGCAATGGACCAAGGATCGAACCCTGCGGAACACCTCTAGTTACCTGGCGATGTGCGGACTCTACCATGTATCCTGTTCTGTTATTCTTCACCTGAACAAATTGGTATCTTTTTGTGAGATAACTGTGGAACCAATTTACTGCGTCTATGTCGCATCCATAGTGAGCAAGCTTTGACAGTAGAAGCGAGACATTTATGCCATCAAAGGCACGTGAAAAATCGAGCAGCGTGAGCACAGTGCCCTTACCCTGGTCCCGGGCATGTAGTACATTGTCTACTACATCTAATAGTGCTGTTGCTGTGCTTTGACAGGCATGGCAGCAAACTGATTGGTCGAAGGTCCTTTAGGCATGACGGGTTGGGCACTTTAGGTATTGGTCTCACTTTCGCAGTTTTCCATGAGCTGGGGAAGGTTGCTGTGGTGATGGATGTATTTATAATATGCGTTATAATGGGGAGAGTTTGCGGGAGAGTCATTAACAACATATCCAAAGAGATGTCGTCAACACCCGTTGCATTTGACTTCATTGCTCTAAAGATCTTCATCACATCATTCTCATCAGCTGGCTCCACCTTAAAGCTACTTTGTCCAAAGCGACTAAATTCAAAAAAGGTGAGATCTGATATAGTCACCTTATTACTGCCTCGAGGAAGTGCTGATTTAGTGCATCTGGGCTATCACAGAAATAAGGTATCTCATTATTATTATTTTTTCGAGGTAACACGCTTGATTTGAGATGACCCCATAGTTCTTTTGGGTGGTGAATGTTACTATTGACATGAGTCGTGAAATATGCATGTTTCTCTTTTTCTATGGCATCTCGCACTGTGTATTTCATGTCATGGTACAATTTGTAATGTACTTCTTGGTTGGTTGATTTTGCCTTTTTGTGATATTTATTTCTAAGATGCATCATGTCTCTAATTGTGCTGGTGATCCAGGGGTAGCTTTTATTTTTTATTAAAATTCTCTTTATCGGAGCATGCAAGTCAGAAAGTGCAGTGATATGGGTATTAAAAGAATGGACCATGCAATCAACATGTGTTAGATCCCGTATAGAGTCCCAGTTAATATCCGCCACCTCGGTCGCCTGATGCGCCCGGCGTGGTTATTGACGACGACGTGCCCGAGGTCACTTGGGTAGAACTAGAGCTGGCGGTGCGACGGCTTAGAGCCAAAGAAGAACACCGCCCCGGGACCCGACGGCATTCCAGGCCGTGCGTGGGTCCTAGCTCTAGGAGAAGACGGTCTCGAACCCCGACTGCGAGGGTTCCTCAGCGCATGCTTGGAGCGGGGCCAGTTTCCGAAGATGTGGAAGACGGGGAAGCTGGTCCTCATCCGCAAGGACGGACGCCCGGCGGTCGAGCCGTCCGGGTACCGGCCCATAGTGTTGCTCGACGAGGTGGGCAAGCTCTTCGAAAGAGTGATTGCCAAGCGCCTCGTCGAGCACCTCTCTAGAGTTGGGCCGGACCTAGCGAACACGCAGTACGGCTTCCGCCGGTGGCGTTCCACTGTGGATGCCATCATGCGCGTGAGGACCCTGGCGGAGGATGCGGTTGCCCGGGGCGAGGTGATGTTGGCGGTGTCCTTGGACATCTCCAACGCGTTCAACACCTTGCCCTGGAGTTGCATCAGGGAGGCACTCGTGTACCACGATGTGCCTCTCTACCTCCGCCGCATAGTCGGGGCGTACCTGACGGAGAGGGCCGTCATCTACCCAAGTGCGACCGGCGTCGGTAGGCGTGAGATGTCGTGCGGTGTCCCACAGGTGCTCGCGTTCGGTGCCACCGTCACGTGCTACGCGGACGACACGCTAGTGACGGTGAGTGGCGCTACACACCGCGAGGCGGCCCAGAGGGCCACGACCGCTGTTGCTCAAGTCGTGGATCGGATCCGGCGGCTGGGTCTCGAGGTGGCCCTGCACAAATCCGAGGCCTTGTTCTTTCATGGTCCTCGGCGCGGGCCACCCCCGGGATCCAGCTTGACAGTAGGAGGTACTCCCATCGACATCAAGCCCCGGTTGAAATACCTGGGGCTCGTACTCGACGGTCGGTGGGACTTCGGAGAGCACTTCCGAAGTCTGCGCCTCAAACTGTTGGTGTCAGCTAACGCGCTGATGCGGCTGCTGCCCAACTTGAGGGCCCAGAGGACTCCTGCAGGAGACTCTACGCGGGTGTCGTGCGGTCCATGGCCCTGTACGGGTGCCCCGTGTGGGCGGACGCCCTGCAGGCCAGGTTCGTGCAACTGCTGCATGCGCCGCAGCAGACGATGGCCTGCAGGGCCATTAGGGGGTACCACACGATATCCTTTGAAGCGGCGAGTCTCCTAGCCGGATCGCCACCGTGGATCCTGGAAGCGAGATCCCTTGCGGCACTGTATCGGTTCCGTAAGGAGGCGCGGGAGCAGGGATACGATCCCGAACCCGAAGACATTCGGGCCGAGAGGTCCCGGCTCCACGGGATCATGGTGGCGGAGTGGGAGCGACGACTTGAGCAACGACGCGCAGGGCATGCCGTCATAGAGGCGGTAAGGCCCATCATGGGGGAATGGCTCGAGAGGCCACATGGCAGCCTCTCGTATCGACTGACGCAGATTATCACCGGGCACGGGTGCTTCGGGAGATATCTGTGTCGGATCGAAAAGGAGCCAACGTCCGAGTGCCATCACTGCGACGCGAGCGAGGACACGGGGCTGCACACGCTCACCGAGTGCCCGGCATGGGCCGGACCGAGGCGGGAGCTAGTGGCGGCCCTGGGAGTGAGAGTTCTCACCCTCGCCACCCTGCTCACAGCAATGGTCCACTGCGCGGACGCGTGGGCGGCCGGCGTCTCCTTCAGCGAGCAGGTAATGGTCGTGAAGGAGACGGCGGAGCGGGAGAGGCGGCGTGAGCGAGAAAGACTCGCGGATCGCGCCGCCCGCGCGCGCAGGCAACTCGGGCGTCGGAGGGCACTGACTGACCTCCGTCCCCCATGAGCGCGGGCCTGGGGGTGACGGGTGGAGCCGCCTGTCACCCCAGCAGAAGCAGGCCACGGCGGCGGCGCGCTGAATAGTGCGCCTCCCCATTCCGGAGGCGAGTTGGGGACACCGTTGTCCCCCCTCCTGAGGAGGGCCAGACCGTAAGGGATGGCCCTGGGTCAGCCGGGGTGCGAGGGATATGTCTTTGACAACCTCACCTCCGGCCTAGCACCAAGACCCACAGTCGGCGTGCGGTTTTAGTCGGTTCGAGTCCGACATAACCTCCCCTTCCGGCTCCGGCAGGGGGGGTATCCGAGGGGATTTCCGCACGAAAAAAAAAAAGGTGCCATGTTAACTCGCACGAGCTATAGCGACACACATCAGTCATGATTATACTCTTAATTTCCATTTATTATTTTAACACTTGTCTGCTCAACCGTACTGAATCGAATATCATGACAAAAGGATAAACTGGGGGCAACGCGGCCGGGGGCAAAACGGAATAGCAAATTTTTCAATGCGGTGGCATACCGGCTGGGGGCAACCCGGAATGGGAGCATAACGGCCGGACCCCTATTATCTATTCAGGTTCTCTTTTATTTCTCTTGTGGTTATTCTCCTGCTAACTGATGCCCGTAGATGTCACCTCATAGAATTCTAATCTTGATTCTGTAACCAGTGGAACAGCGAGTAACAGATAGTAAGTCATAATTACGTGGGTACTTATAGTTTCATTGACCTAAACATCACATCGTATCAATTAACAGGCTGGTAACAAATATCCTAGTAAAATATATAATTTGTGTCATAGTTATTAAGCATCAAATTATGATAGCTATACTCGCAGTTGTCATTCATATTCTGTCTGATGTCATAACATTTATGTTAAGGCGGCTTTCCACGGTGTGTAATTGTACAGATTTTATCAAGCACAGGAGAAGACCATGGATAGCCACGCAACGCAAGCCTATCTTTCACTTTCCACCGTACGTAATGGTCTCTTTTAAAGCCGCAGATCCGACACCACTAGAGACGCAACAACAGCCCCAGGCAGTATGTTTGTACAATAGAATAGACCAGCGGTTCTCAAACCTTTTTGTTAACGGAACTCTTTTGGCAAGCAAAATACTTGACGGAACCCTGGAAAGTTTTTGAAAAGGTATTTTTTGTTAATATGTAAAATGAAAGTACAATGGTACATAGTAACAGTTACTTATTATTACTTTACCAAATAAGCTAATCAAGGGATGGGATTGTGTCAATCCCATACATTCATAATTATTTTCTACAATGCGCCAAATACCTTTTTTTGCTCTGGCAACACAGGCACGAACAGCTGTGAAATTTTGTAGCTCCGTATAATTTTAAGTAAATAATTGAATAAAAAATTGTAATCAAGTGTCTAGTGTGTATATAATAATAATACAGTTAAAGTACGATATATGTATTGTGTCTGCTACATCAATTGCTGTGAAATCACCCATTAAGTGAACAAGAACTAGTGAAACGGAACTTTGATTGGATTTGTCTCTGAAACCTGCGCCTACGCTGGCTACGTGTGAAATCAGGGAAAGTATTTGGTGTTACACTTATTCCTTATAACTTTTCTCACACACCACAAATTACAAACTATACAAACGCTCACATAACTGTGAGCAACGTCCATCCACACAGCAGGCTCTGCTAGTCTCAGTTGCCTTGACAATTTGTGGAAGCCAGCTTGAAGACGCCAGCAAAATAGCCTCAGACAAATTTAACACACTCACCAATACATACACTAACATATTTCTCTCAGTTTACTAGTAATTCTTGCATACATTCTGTTCTTTGCCTACCTACTTCTCTAAAGTAGTTCAACTTTTCTAACTTATGTCTAATGTTATCTTAACTTGTTAAATTAACCACTAATTTATATTTCGGTTAAATAAATAGCTATAAATATTAATTCTTCTTTAATACTTACTTACTTAAAAAAACTATCAATAATTATTATTGTTTTTTTACCCTCCCTTCTTAGTTATTAATTTATTTGAAGTAAAGTTACTTTATTTTTTCAATTTATCGATTCTTATTACTTACAGTTAACATCACATTCAGTTACTTATCACATTCTTTCATTTCAGTACCACCAAATCATTCTTGAAATAAAATTAAATATGAAACAAACAATGATGACCCGCAGCGCTGCAACCCGTGAATTGCAACAGAAGTTAAACCTCACCTTAAAGGAGCTTGAAATCAGCAATATACTCAATAAGCAGCTGATAGAGGAGCGGGAAGAGAGTGAAAAGGAAGTGCTAAATGTGGTTGAGAAAAATACCGAACTCAAAAAAGAGTTGGCTGGCCTACATACTGAAGTCATGGAGCTCACACTCCAACGAGATCACCTCCAGGCAACACTGACAGGCCTAGAGGAATGCAGCAACACCCACGAACAGGCTTTGAAACGCATAAGCTTTCTGGAGTGTGAACTGAGTGACGTGCACAATTCCATTACTCACATGGAATCTATCAGGTTGGCAGATGAGGCTGCTTTCTCCAACAGCCTCTATAATGAGCTGGTGGCAGGGGAACCAGACCTGATTTGTCTGGAACCATGCATCACTGCAGACCTGATAGATATCACAACACCTAACATCCCAGTTGCATCAACGGTTATAGCCTGTGATGATAAATTGTTATTAAATTCCTCAATAAGGTTAGTTAGCAGTGGCAGAAATAAGTATAAAAAATATGTTAAACTCAATAAATTTATTAGTAAGTCACAGAAACAGATCAGGTACCTCAAAATGGGCATTAACAAATGTCGTAGAGCCTGTAGGTCTAATGTAGAATTGAGGCAGTTAATAGAGGTAGGTAAAACACAGACAGACCAATATGAGTCTGATTTATATGAACTCCAGCTAGAAATCTCACATTTAAATGACTCCTTAAATTCTGTTACACTAAAATACCAAACTGCTCAAAAGGAGATAGGTGAGTACATTGAGGCATTAAATAGCCTAGTGGACTCATGTCATAGTAATGAAGCAAGATTTCAGTCACTGGAAAACCTGTATAGGCAAAAATTTGATGACTGTGACAAATCCTTGCCATGCTCCACCCCCCCTGTCAGTGACACCATACGGGTTCTCTCTACTTGTACCAGTACTCCAGACTCTGCATGTGATTTTAATGTCAACATTAAGCCGCCTAGTAATACAATGGTATTTTCTGAAAGTGTGGGTCGCAATATGGGCTCAATGTTTAGTCGTCATTTGAAGAACTGTATGCATCATTGCATGCCCAATGCGACCTACTCTCAAATTATAGACAAAATTGTGTCTTCTAAATATAACAGTAGTTCCACTATTGTGTTGCTGGTGGGTGAAGGTAATGGAGTAGGCAAGAAAGAATTAATGTACGGTATAGACTGCCTGAGTAAATTAAAAGTATTTAAAATAATATTATGTGCATTCCCATATGTGTCGTGCCAGTCTGCATGTTACAATAGAAATATACATTACATGAATAATTTTATTCATACCTTGACTTGTCGTCATAGTGACACTTTTATATTTTTTGACACTAATAATTTTATTAGTAGTTATTGTTTTAAGACCAAAGATAATATTTATCTTACAAAATATGACAAACATAAAATTGCTACATTGGTGGCAAATAATATTAACTTTTGGACGAGTTTACATTGTAAACAAGTGAACGACCCAATACATACAGATTTGCCAGGTACTTGTAGTAGTAATTCTGTATGTTTACCAGATAGTTGTACTGATTTAAACTAAATAATCAGACAACAGGAATGCCAGAGCTAAAGATAGTTCATCAAAACTTGCAAGGCCTTCCTGGCAAAGAATTAGTAGTTGAGTTATTCCTACAGGAATTAAATGTAGATATTTTGTGTTTAACTGAGCACTGGCTAAAGGAGACTGAGATGATGTTCAGTATAGATAATTATACAATTGTAAGTTGCTTTAACAGGAAGTCTGCTGAAAGAGGTGGCTCCATGGTCTTAATAAAAAATGGTCTCCGCAGTAAAGAGCGGATTGACATTGTTAGACTTTCTGTTGAGCGCTGTGCTGAGGTGGCCTGTGCCGAGCTTGATAATTGTGTAGTAGTATGCGTATACAGTCCACCAAGGAGTGACTTTGGAACTTTAATTGGGGTCATGGACAAAGTTCTTGGGATAGCATCAAGTAATAATAAGAATATAATTGTATGCGGCGACTTCAATGTAAACATCTTGGAACATTGTAAGAGAAGTACTCAATTTTTAAACATGTTCAAGAGCTATAATCTTGAAAATATTTTCTGTGAACCAACCAGAATCACTGCTGAGACTGGCAGTTGTCTAGTAAATTTTTTTTGTGATTGTGTATACTCAAATAAGTCTGTAATTAGTAAGTTGCCCTCAGATCACCGGGGTCAAATAGTATCCTTTCCTATAGGTAATAATAGTAGACCTAAAGAGAAAATTATGTGTAGGCCCATAACTTTTAATAAGATTAAAGAATTCAAAGACTTGTTAGAGAATAAGATCAATTCAATAGCTTACTTAGGCAATAATCCTGAGGTTCATTATAATAGTTTATTTAATAAATTAACAGACGCCTTTTCACACACATTTAAACAAAAAATTCAAAAACTTAGTACGAAATCTAAATTCTGTGAATGGGCTACTGTAGGTATATATAAAAGTAGACGAACGCTATTTGATTTATACGCCCAAAAACAGTACAGATTCGACAATAGTTTCACTGAATATGTTAAAAATTACTCAAAGTTATTCAAAAAGGTATGTAGGCAAGCAAAGGCTATTCACATTAAAAGAAAGATAATTGAGGCTCCTAACAAAATGAAAGAAACTTGGAAAGTTATTCACAAAGAGTCTGGTAGATGTAAATTGAGGGATAGTGTTCCTAAAATTAAAGTAGGAAACAAGGATATAACCTCCCCAAAAGATGTCGTAAATGCTTTTGAAGACTATTTCACCAATATTCCAGTTCAACTCACTTCCTCTATTAATTCAAGCGCTCACAGTGCTGTTGCCCTAGTTGAGAGTAATATTAGTTCTTCTAAATTTAACTTCCAACACATTGATCCTAATGACATATTAAAAGCATTTAAAAATCTCAAAATCAAAATGTCTAAAGATTACTGGGGCATGTCAGTTAGTTTAATTAGTCATGTAATTAATATCATTGCACCTGATTTAGCACTAATATTTAATGAATGTGTAGATGAAGGCACGTTTCCTACCTTAATGAAACACAGTAAAATTATACCATTATTTAAGAAGGGATCTAAGTCAGAACTTGGAAACTATCGCCCCATCTCTATTTTGCCGGCTCTGAGTAAGGTGTTTGAGAAAGTGATGCTCAATCAAATGCAACTATACTTCAATACCAACAATCTTTTCCATAGCCAACAATATGGCTTTACTGGTGGAAAATCTACCACTGATGCGGGAGTTAGCCTAGTTAACCTAATCTACGACGCTTGGGAGGGATCACAGGATGCTATTGGGGTATTCTGTGATCTATCTAAAGCATTTGATTGCGTTGACCATCAGACACTTTTGCTCAAGTTACGTCGGTACGGTTTTGGCAACAAATCTATAGAACTATTAGAATCTTACTTAACAGATAGGCTGCAGACTGTTGATGTAAATAACGTTAAGTCTAATGGGTCAAACGTCAAGATAGGCGTACCCCAAGGATCAATCTTAGGACCTTTTCTCTTTTTGGTTTATGTCAATGACCTACCTTATATGATCGAGGCACACGCCGGAATAGTATTGTTTGCAGATGATACATCGCTGATATTCGAAGTAGATCGTAATAGTACAGATGCGAATAATGTAAATAATATCTTAAACGTAATTTCAAATTGGTTTTCTGCAAACAACCTATTGTTGAATACAGAAAAAACCAAATGCATTAAGTTTACACTGCCTAATGTGAGGCAAGCTCAGATTGATATCGTGCTGGGGGCTCAAAGGTTAGAATTTGTAAATAGCACTACTTTTCTGGGAATCACAATAGATTCGAAATTGCAATGGGATCACCATATCACTGCTTTGGCCAATAAACTCAGCTCTGCTGCTTTTGCTGTCAGACGGATCAGGCAGTTGACTGACGTAGATACTGCTAGGCTGGTGTACTTTAGTTACTTTCATAGCTTGATGTCCTATGGAATACTACTTTGGGGGAATGCCGCAGACTTAGAAACTATCTTTATATTACAAAAAAGGGCAGTTCGTGCCATTTACTGTTTAGGTAAGAGAGATTCTCTTAGGGAACGATTTAAAGATATTAACATTTTAACTGTAGCTTCCCAATATATACTCGAAAATATACTGTATGTCAGAAAAAATATATCTAATTTTACAAAAGTAAGTGACATTACAGACAGAAATCTGCGCAATAAAAATAAACTGCTCCTTCCATGCTATCGGCTTTGCAGAGTTAGTGATTCTTTTAGGGGGGATTGTATACGTTTTTATAATAAATTGCCTGAATCAGTCCTTGGTATGCCTGACAGTAAATTTAAAACCTTTGTGAAGACCACCTTATGTAAAAAAGCATACTATAGGACAGATGATTACCTTAAAGACAAAAATGTCTGGCTTGAGCATGGTGCAGGCCCCTCCTAAATTGCTTTGCTGTAACTACGGCATAATGTTTAAATAGGAACGCGAACTTCTTTTTTTTATTTATTTTTGTTAACTTAGGTTAATTATTTTATTATAAGTTTTTTTTTTATATACTTTAATTATCTTGACACGAGACATATGTACATTCGTCCATATTTAGTCTTAAGAACTTACTTTTTTTTTGTAAATTGACGTCCAGAAAATGCTACAGTGGAGTTTGTTGCGCCGTTTCTTCTCCACTGGTGCCTAGGAAGCGGTGGTAAACTTAGTTTTAAGCAGAATTTGACGTCAAAAAGCTGTAGTAGTGCTACACAATTTTGAATAAATACCTTGAGTTTGAGTTTACCAATGAATTGCCACTAAGGGGGCAGGCAACACCACATAGCATCGCGAGTATCAGTGCGATAGATTCGTCACCATAATAAGTTACTGTGGAAAGCAGCCTTTATAGTAAATTATTTTTAAATGTTTTATCAAATTTTTTGAAACAGTTGCCAGAATAAAACAGTCCTATATGGGAAATTACATAATTACAACAAAATTTATTTAGAATTAGATCTCCGCATTATGTTAGTTTTTTACGGTTTGATGTTTATCTCATGGATTTATATTGTTGATATGTTTAATTACTTCGTTGAACATGAGTTTAAAATATTTAATTTGAGTTGATGGTCCCTTGGAATGCTGTGGTGATGTATTTATGAGCGTACAGATAATATAAGTTAAACAATGATCACAGGGAATTTTCAGAGATTGATTCTCTCAATACATCATTAAAAAGAGAGCTCAACAAAATGGATTCTTGCTTTTTTCTTTAATTGTCGTGCTCTATATTATTGCTTAAGAAATTTACTGAAATACCTACCTAGTAAAAACCAGAAAGTGACCATTTCTGGATCCCGTTCCCACATCCCATGGAAACTTATTCCCGAAATAAAAGGTGCTTGGATATAGGTTTCTTCGACGAAGAAAACAAGCAAGTTATCAAGGTCAATGATAATATTTAACCTGGTGAGCATCTACCGGGTCTTAGTAACCTTCGCTAACAATGTAGTCCTTGTCCTTTGGGTTATATACAAAAAAAATAAGAGCTATAACTAGGTACTAAAATAAATAAATAAAATATTTACAAATGTCGTGGAATTTCTCCGGTTTTTTTATAGGTTTTGGCTAGTTAGAGCTACATCTTAGTTTAACTTAGTGTCTAATGCCGTACTCCTATGATTGGTATAGGATTCTTACGAGAATTTTGTTTCGTGGTTTCAACAAACTTCATAAATAAAAAAACAGAATAAGACGTGAACCTTTACTATGTCATAAGCGTCCATAATTTTTCATCTTTTTGTAGTAAACTTGAAAGCAAGATATATTACACTCATAAAGTACCCACTTACAAGCATAACGCCTTCATAAGGTTGTAATTATTTTCGTGTATTACCAAAACAGCTGTACCCAAAAACTTCAGATTCTTATCAATTAATAATCAATTAAATTTCTGGCTTTAAACGATCGAGTAGCAACACCTTTCAACAGTGAAAAATCTGATGACACCTTGGACAAAATTTGCCTAAAATTATCTTACCATCAAGGATGGGTACGTAATTGAAAATACGCCTTTTAATAAAAACACTGTATGTTCGAAGTATGCGCATTTTGATGAGACGAAAAATTCTTAAATGACTGTTCATTTAAAAGTACAATTTCGTCGTTTTCGTGTTAAACAAAAAACTTACAAAAACGTTTTGGCTTTAAATAAAATAGTTTAAAGATGAGCGGGAAGTACTGAGTTATTTTTTCAATTTTTGAGGACATCGATTACGTAAATGGAGGTTGTGTTTAATTGAATATATATATCTGTATAGACATTCATTCTCAAATTGTAGTACTTGATTAAAGTAATGCTACGATTTTCGGGCACAGAGCTTGACGAATACTAAGAATACCTTAATCAATTCACGAATGGTCAGAATGCCAGCACAGGGGTAAGAAGAACACAATGAATAATAACGTCGATACAAGCGTATCGTGATACAAAGCCTTCGCTTTGCTTCTGCCTATGAAAATGATATAACACATAGTATTCTTGGACGGATGGAAATAAACTGTACTTATTTAGAAAAAGAGGAGGAGTGAGGAGCAGTATTCTAAAGTACAGTCAGAGTCATAAATATCTTGACGACGAAGTCTCAAAATGATCTTGAAACTCTCGTATTAAGAGCAAATCAAACTGTTTCATTGCTTTATATGGTATTAATCTCCGAGCTAAAGATTTATACCAAATATCAGAACAATCGGTTAACTGGAATTGGTAAAAAAAAAACGATATTAAGATCATTTTTTTGAGTACCTACTCTGTTCGTTAATATCTTTCTAATGCTGACTGTACATATAGTTATTTATCTCTCATAGTAATTTAAATAAAAAAAGATATCTCTATTAGTAATCTAATATACAAGCTTTGAAAGCAACTGGGGCTAATTTTATGATGAAAATGAGACAAATATTTATTTTAGAACACGGTAGCTTTTGTGTTTTATAAACTACATTAGAATTAATGAGACACGTTCATTCTTAGCAAAATAAATCAGACTATTCTTCCGAAGTTATTTTAATCTTTCTGTCAAACAAGCACCCTGCGGTTCGTCGTTACGATATGAGATATCCACTTTACAATGTGTTTTAAATTCCGAAGGAGGCTTATCTGAACTCCTAACCTTTTGGATTACGTCACCTGTTCTCGAAAATTTCATCCATTTACCACATGGCGAGCTGCACCCATTTGCCATCATTCACCATAAAATTATAAACAAAAAACAATTTATGTTAATCAGAATAAGACCTGTTATCGTTAACATGTCAACGGTTTGATTTTTAGGGGTCCGTACGATACAGTATGAAAACGTTTGCTATAGAAATTGTTCTGGAACTTTACCAAAAACGTGATCAATTTTTTTAAGATAAAGCCTCGTCCTTTCCTTTCGTGTTTTGTTTTATTATAGGTATAAAAATCCCACCCCATGAATAGTGTAACACTCACCGGGATATTTACCATATTTTTGTCATTATTTATTTGGTAACCGATATTTCGGCGCTGTATCAAGTGCCATGATCACAGTGTACTTGATATCCCGGTGAGTGTTACACTATTCATGTTAATGACCATGTCAATCTCAAATCATACAATCCCACCCCACCTCATACGTAGTAGGGTAGTAGAATTAAAAAAATATATATTACACCTTTTCAGATGCTAACCCTTCTAAAATAGTAAGTTTTATTCGACTGAATTTTTTATAGCATTTTTAATGCTAACTTTAGAATTCGAAAAACATCGGAAAAATGTCTCACTTGAGCGTACATTTTTTCCGATGTTTTTCGAATAGTAATTTTTAATTTGATGGCTTTAAGGCGTATTTATATTCCTTGTGATGGAACCTAATTATATTCATTGTCTGATTGATGTGGGTTAAATAACATATTCAAAGCCGTGACATTCCTTTGTATTTATAATCACCATAATACTTATGATACTTTTAGTGTATAACCAACTCACACTTACCTGCATATTCCTACAAAATCGAAATAAAAAACAACAAGATGAATGGTCTCGTCAGCGAAAGTTCACGATATTAATTGATAATTTTTGGTTCATTGTAGTGCTCATATCGTAAAAATGTAGTGCCAATAAACTGCTCGAGCACAAATAAACATGCTTTGAAAGTACGTGTCGTGTATCAAAAATATTGAATAAGCTGATGTAAACTGAAGGTTACAAGGTGACAGAATTTATTAAAATTATATAGAAGTGTCCGTTAATGGGCAAACTGAATCACCATCAGTTCGTAGAGCCGTGTTCTTTACAACATAAAATGGGCTTAATCGGACGGGGTACACTTTGGTGTTCAAAAATATTCGGCGGACAGGGTCATTATTCATTGTTAATTTTTATCAGACATGAAATTTGATAGATTTAATGCCTGATAAAAAAGGAACGACAAAAGGACAGCCTCCGTAGTGTGGCGGTTGTGAACGCAGCCGCCACGAAGGAGGCGCGTGTTCGATCCCCGCTCAGTACAAATATTTGTATGCATGAATATTAGTATTTGCATTAGTCTGTTCGTGCCTCGGAGAGCAATTTAAGCCGTCGGTCCTGGTCGCTATACAAACATCTATGACAATCACTACGGGTAGTTGGAGCCCTAAAAAGTTCAAGAACTTGTCGAGCTGCAATACTTCGATATCTCCTTTGGGTTGTGGAGGTCAGATGGCAGTCTCTTCACAGAAAATGACGAAGTTCAGCCAAATCCCCAGTTAGAGTGGTAAAGTAGACCCCAGACCGCATGCTGAAAGCTTCGGAACCGACTCGGATTAACGCTAAGATGAAGATGGAGAAAAAAGGATCGACAAAAATATTTCTAGAATCCTGGTGGCCATACCTCTATTCAGTTTCAGTGTATTTTGCACTAACGGCATCAAAAATACGTAAACTACTGAGGGTAGTGTGTTTTTAATACCTGATAGTAATTGCCGATAGTGGAGTACGCTTGTCTAGAAAGAAGTTATTAAAATTGATGTTCGTTTACGCCACGGAGGACAGAACAGACCAAATGAGTCCAAAGACACCCAAGACCAAGTTTGGAAGGCACACGACACGATTGCCATGCTACAACTCAGCTATTTCTTCTCCATGGTTTAAACTTATGTGATGTCCTTATAATTGCGACAAATACCTAAGCTAGTTCTGTTTTCAACCATTGGTAATTCGAAAAAGCTAATACAGTAAAATTTCCTCCTCTGTAAGTCAGAGTCCTTTAAGATTTATTCATTACCCAATCATAACAAAAGAGGAAGGGTTTACAATTTCAACAATATTTTTACAACAATTGCAAGAATTTTACGGATAGCTTCCACAAGGATGTACCGCCCTTTTCCGTATGAACAATACATTTTTATAAATTGATAAAAACATTGACAGTGACTACTGGCGAATGTATACGATAAATTTATGGAGATTTAATAAAGTACGTGGCATTTACACTGTAGATAAAGGATGATAAAATCAGTAATTTACTCATTTTTTGTTTCGCCACTGAGATGAAGATGATTAATTTATCCCATCCCAGCATCTGTCAGGTTTGATGTCTGTGAAATCAATTGCGGATGCTTGTTTGCGGTTTCTTGGCGATTGAACAACGTGTCAATAATATATTAAATGGTAATTGGGTACAAGGTTATATGAAATAAGAGAAAAATAATAGTTACAGACATCGGTGTTACTAGGGTCAAAGTTTAGATGATGTATATAAAACAGATTTAGTGCCAGTAAATGTTCAATAACAGTAATCCACGCGGAAAAATTAAAAAAATCCCGGGTAACAACTATCATGATTATAAAGATAAAACGGGACAGTTTAACAATGAAACAACCCCCTTTAAGGACACTACACTTTCTAGTGTTTACACACCAAACAAACGAGATATACACGTATTGCTAGAGCCATATATCTTGGACCTAAAATGTGCACGGCGGGCGGCGGCGGCGCGCTCAATAGCGCGCCTCCCCATTCCGGGGGCGAGTCGGGGACACCGTTGTCCCCCCTCCCGAGGAGGGCCAGACCGTAAGGGATGGCCCTGGGTCAGCCAGGGTGCGAGGGATATCTCGATGACAACCTAACCTCCGGCCTAGCACCACGACACACACGTGCGGTTTTATCCGAGGGGATTTCCGCACGAAAAAAACAAGTAAATGTTGTTGAGGAAGAAGTTATAATAATTTAATATTGCAGAGAATCTGAGTGAGAGTGAGATCCGATATCTAAGTTAGTGTAATATATAGTTGTCCAGATACCAAAATAAAGGCTTAAAATCGTACTGACATCATTACCATATTGTGAAAAAAATCTTTATAAAGCTTTTTTTGGTTAAAGCTTCATTCTGTTAAAATAAGATGAATCTTTATGCTGGTTAGTTTTATGGTCTAATGACGTCACCAGCATAGATGCCCAAGAACATGAGAAGTGGAAAAGTAAAAGCTTGGATGCGATCAGGAATAAAGCAAAGAAAATAAAATTACGATGATCTATATTACGTAAATCTTAGCAATATGTATTAAGTTCCCTATATTCTCTCGGATATAGTCCGAAACGTGTAATAAAAATAATACTTCCAACTAAAAACTTTCTTCCGTTTGCCGTATATTATATTGGCTAATGATGGTGCTCTTTAAATTTTATTGCTACACCACCCATAAGAATTTGATATCTGAACCGATAAACAATATTTTTATTTTTGTACAACATAAAATTTTATATTAAATACATAAAATTGGCAGAAGCAGAACACTGTATCAGAATTTGGGGGAAATTTGGTAATATAATATGCCAGCAAGTGTTTACTAATATACAAATCAAATAAACGCTTAGAAACGGTAACATTATTGCTTCTCAATTTACATTTATACACCGATTTGCAATCCATACAATCATAAATTGGGTGTACTGTGCCCTACCAGTACACGTATAAGTCCCGCAAAAAAATGGACAAGGCTCTGCTGCAGGTATTCCTTACAGCATTGAGAGGTCAGAATATTTGAGAGCTCTGAAATAAACCAACCAATAATAAGCGGACTCCGAGCTCCCAAATGTAAACTTTGAAGAGGCAGGGGGATGATGATGACATTCATGTTCATAATAACAACAATATATAATTAGCATTTCATGCCTGGAATGCCAAGTTTTGCAATGGATAATTTTATTTTTCTTTCCTATTAACCTTATTCCTCAAACAACAAAAATAAATAATTCAAATCAGTGGCCCGTTCTCAAGTGTTGCGCTTAGCAACAAACTTAGTGATTCATGTTTATTTATAGTTATATATTGCAATTATGTGAGCGTTAGTAAAAAGTTTTTTTTGCCAAAAACAGGTTTCAATCCATAAATAGTTTCCGTATATTTATTATTAGATCAGAATTTATTTTAGCAGCAATTATTTTGTACGGAATGATCGACCTTAAATATATTATTTTAACAATTATTGTGGAGAGAAAAATAAGGGACCATTTTTATTGATAATTTTTATGTTTATCTAAACATATTTTCTAAATAAGTAAACGCAAATTGCACGATACAGCAAAACTACTGTGTAGTTTAGACGGTAGTAATAGTACCTAAGCAAAAAAACTCTAATAATAACAGGAATTAACGCGATCATAGTATAGGTACATACCTATACAATGATCGTACCTTAGATTTGCCTGACGTTTCGACCAGGTTACACCGTTTTAACCAGGATCGCGTTAATTCCCGTTATTATTATTGTATATCATGGAACGCAAGAGTTTAACAGTTAGTTCAAAAAAACTCTGTTCCGTAAAATTTCGCCCAGGCCTCTTGGCTCATCGGAAACCGGGAATGTCCAACAAACATATTTATTTAGCTCGACTTTCTCTTCAGTTAAAAAGGTTGGTATTTCTGGTATATATCTTTCGACTGGCATTGTATTTAAATTGCAAATGTACCGTAAGTGTAATGAAATATCGTCAATAGTTCAAGTTGAGGGTAAAGATGTCTCGCTTTTGTATGTTTGTTTATGTAAAGCAATGTTATTTCATTTATAGAATGGAAGTTGTATTGAATTGATAAGTGCATACAATATGACCGCTTCAAATTCATGGACGTGTCTGATTTGTGTTTTTCTTCGTCATTCTTACGAATGTCAATAAAATTGGTTCCGTTTCGTTTACGTTTAAGTAAAACAGTTCTATATTTTTTCTTCTATGCTTGTCAACTGATATTTGATTTCTTTCTTGTGATAGTGTGTGTGATTCTTGAAACTGTTAGGTATTTTCCTCACAATCGACGCAAATTCTTTAAGTTCTTTTTCATCACCCCAAAATGCCTGGGAATCCCCGGACCACGATTGCATTCATGGCTTTTGCAGCTTGAGATCCTGATTCTACTCCTCACTTTTGCAAATTTTGCCATTCGGCCTAGCACAATGACCCATTGACGGCATGCTGTTTTAATCCTCTCGGATATCTCCCGCCAGCTCCGTCGGGGGAGGTATCCGAGAGGATTTCCGTACGAAAAAAAAACATATTTTTACGACGTCAAGACAGCGTTTCTTGTGTGCCTACCTTTTAACGGAGTTCATCTGTTCTAATTACTGAGATTTATGTATGAACTCCAATCCAAAAATCACCGAACCGACGACGCCCATATAAATTCAGACTATATCACATTCACCACTTAAATTGTTATTACTATCAGCAAAAAAGACCAGAAGCCTAACTACCAATATCCCGATATGACCATTTCAATATCTTATTCCACAAGACAATATTTGCTCTGTAGAGCTTTCGCGCGACATTTAGGCTAAACACACAGCGACATCTGTTATTTAACTTTCAAAGTAAACATTTGTGAAGCAAACATGGTTACGTGCGCGTTTTAAACTAAAATGTATGCATTGTTTAAAGTATAAGTGAGTCCGTGTATGTTACGGTTTGTGTTATGAAGTCATCTTATTGCAAATGCTAATATTAATTTCCATTCATACAGTCCTGTAGTTCATCTATTGACGTAATGAGAAGTGTTGGTAATCATCATACCGGATTATACCACTAATATCATAAACGCGAAAGTTTGGAGGTATGGATGGATGTTCGTTACTCTTTCACGTAAAGACTACTGAATATATTTTAATGAAATTCGGTATGGAGTTAGGTGACACCCTGGATTAACACATAGGCTATGTTTGGTCGCGATAACCGACATCCACGCGGGCGGAGCCGCGAGCAAAAGTTACGTTTTATAAGTTGATTTGTAACTTCCTTTAGCGTGCTATGCCATATGTCATCCATCAGGACCCTGTGCTTGTCTGCCACCTCAGTGGTATGAAAATAACTTCTGATTAGAAGGCAATGCAAAGGCAATAATAAATCATAATCATCCTCCTCTTAGCGATTTCCCAGTTGCGTCTGAAGTTTACAGAATGCACTTTTGATTGATATGTCAGCTTTTCTGGAAGTGGTGGTTATCGTCTGACCTTCCAATCCCGAGAGGAAAGCCTATGCCAGCGATCATAGGCTTTCCTCTCAGGTGAGATTACCGGAGGTGCCAAAGACGTTGGGTCCTGTGACTACAGTACACTCCCCGAATCGAATCCAGACAGGCAACTGTAAAAGGCAACTTAAGGTCACGAGATCAATGAAAATATAAATTTTAATTTTAATAACCATTCTGCTGTAGCGCAAGTCTTTAACTTTATATCCTTGATTTACAGGGTGGAAGATTTTCATGTCCCATGGAGGGGGAGTACTCGAAATACTAGAGATAGCGACTAAAACCGGATATGTCAAGCGTGTTTTCGACAATCTTTGAATGCAGTTTTGTTTCTTTCAAAAAATAAAGGGATGTTTCCTTTAAGTGAAATTCCCTATCTCCGGTATTTCGAGTACTTCACGTCCAGGGGGCATGAAAATCTTTCACACTGTATTTCAGGGATATTAAGTTAAAGACTTGTGCTACAGCAGAATGGTTATTTAAATTCAAATTTATATTTTGATGGTCTCGTGACCTTAAGTTGCATTTTGCAGTTGCCTGTCTGGCTGTATATAAACGACTTCAGTGTTCACATTCCCGCAGATAGAATCAATATTCCCACTAATAACTCAACCGTTCGCGTGCGTATTGAATATGAGGCTTACAAAAATTCCCTAGTTAAACGTGACCACGTACGCTTATTACTGGGCCCTTATTAAAGTGGAATCAATTTATTTAACGTTAATAATGGACATGGTAATTAATGGGGTGCTGTGCTGCCGCAGCGGCTTTGATTTAGTTCGATAGCCTAGTTAGCTTAGATTCAGAGCGACTCACACGGGCCTTGATAGTAAACGCGAAAGTACGCGTGTTAGGTCCGTATTCCAGAACGATACTCGGTCCTGAATCTCAATTTATAACTAGATCTGAAGACAGGTTGTTATCTAGATGCCAGTTCTAATTTCATTGTGAATGAACATTGTTCTGGAACACATACACGTGCTACAATCATCACCGTCACTTCCGAGCGACATCGAAAAAACTGTACCTTGGATTCTGGAATCGATTTATTGTTTTTGATTGGTATCTTTTTCGAACGTGAAAACTGTTTGGCCTCCCAGCCTGAAGAGAATAACATGAACCAGCACTGAAACTAAAAAGTAAAAAAAAGCCTTTTTTATAACATGCTGTAATTAAAAAATTTTGTTGCCTTCAAACGGAATAAAAACTTTATACAAGCTTCTGCTGATTTCCAAAGCTTGAAGCACCATTAGTAAGTAAAAAGCAAAAGAACTTACCTGATATTGTGTCAGCAAAAGCTTGACAACTCTATTGATATGGTATGAACTCTGGATGCTGATTTAAATATAAAAAGATGTATTTATAAATTTCGTTTTTTTTAAATTGTATATTTACTTACGTCTGATAAATTACTAGTTGTTTGCATAGTTAATAACACGATCTACAAACGAAAAATGTTACATCTACTATATTTCCGATACCGCTTAGACGCGCGTCTAATCCACGTACCGTGTGAGACACGCCCTTCGCGTGCGCTACTAACTACTCCAAACAGTTACAATTAAATTGGACGCTCTTTATATGGCCGCTATTGGACGCCGACCGCTTTGTGTGCATTGTTTGTTCAGATAATATCTGTTTTACAAATTAATTTAGAAATATAACGATTCGGCTTCGTGTTTATATGAGATAAAGCGTAATAATAAGTATAATGTTTAGGTCCCAATGTAATGGTGGCGAGCCTATTGCCATTAACCGGGCACTTATAAACCTGCGATAAATACACACATAACTTCGAAAAGCATCGAAAAGTCATTGGTGTGTGCCATGGTAAACCTGGGATCGAACCCGAGACCTCGTCTCAGCAGTCCATTACCCATACCACGAGGCTACCGCAGATTCTTCATCCATAACTTCATCTTCCATTTCCTTTTCTTTCCGCTTCCATCTTCTCCATAGCTCTAGCTCTTCTAGAATTCATAGGCAATGAATCCATATACATTTTCACCTTTCCTTACTAGATTATCTTTCAAACCACGTCTTCATACTTCCAATGATTTTTATAATTTTCATCACTTTGCCATACAAGGTATTAAATTCTCTTTATGGTTCCCTTCAGGTGTGGTTACTTTAATCACAGTAATAAATAAAAGTGTTAGTTTAACAGAATTACGAGGATATTTACACTTGGTTATCAAAATATGCGGCAGCAGAGTTGTATATAGGGACATAAATGTTTTTTGGTATCACTTATGGTGACTTTTTAAGACTGTTTTAGTTAAGGCGACATTCGTTTTAAAAGAAAAAGTGTTTTTGTGTATTTTACGTCAAGGGCAACACGAGTTAGTAGTAGTAAAAACTAACTACTAAACTTACATACGGGTTATCGAATAGTAAGCTGTTACCGAAGCGTATAAACACCAGAGGCAGTAGACGCACGTTACTAACTACACAGGGGGAGTAAGACAGAAATAGCAGAAGAATAAAAAAGAAGGGAGAAAATCAATGACAATATTGGCAATATTATGCTATTATGCTTCATTGTGAATTAATTCAAATTCAGTTCAATTTTGAATTAAATCGATACTAATTCAAAGAACATGACTTCTCTGGTCAAGGTGTTCGCGTTCTAAAACTCAAGTTTCTACAACTGCAACTTTATTATTAGTCTAAATCGTAGATGCGAATAAAAATATTTCTGTGCCTGGATTATTTTCAGGTATTCAGTATTCAGTATATTCAAAATATATAGAGTTCTGAGATCAGAGGACAGAAGTCGGTTCCATAATATTTGTATAAGTCCAACTAATAGGAAAAGAAAGAGTCCCGTGCCCTGAGGTGGAATCGTCAAATATAACCGGCAAAAATATATCTTTATTCTGGAGCAACCTCTCTTTAACCTGATGCAAATTATATCTGGCTCTAAGTTTATTGCTTAAGCTTTACGACGGCAGAACAAAGTGTTAACATTAAGATAGCGAACTAAAATCTCGTTTTAAAAAGTAACTGCAGGTTACACGTCCAGTGTTGGAAGGAGATTCATTTATTTGATGTTTGTATCACGTTTGTGCATTATAGGGAATGACAGAAGTGGATTGATACGATTAATAAGAATTAATAATGTTTTGCCGCAGTCGATAATAGGGTTTAACAGAAAAATACGTCTTCGCGATGATGATGATAGTTGATAATAGGGTTTATGAGACTGCAACAAGATTTTCGGACCCAGACCATGTTAATACCTGGTTGACGGAAGAGCTTGCAGTCTACTGACCTGCTAGAGTACGGAAGATGCTTTGATATAAATTTTCCCCTAAGGTGGGGGATTTAGACAGCAGTCACTGACGTAAAAGCAAAAATAAATAGCCTTTTATGTGCAATATTTGTCTGTACTGAGACATCAACCATTGCGTCAACCATTGGAACCTAATAAGTCACGAGCCACCGACGTCTTAACGCGCTCTTCCAGGCACGAAAAGATTTTAAAATTAAGACTGAACCCATCCTAAATAACTGGCACACATTCGAAAAAAAAATGAAACAAAATGCAGATACAATAATAAAAGACCGAGCATTCAATACGAAAAAAAATCACCCTATATATTTGCATTCAAAAACTCATCCGTCAACGATCTTGCATGTTCCAAAAACCAATTAGGTACAGTTTCGGACAGGTTAACCACCTCGCTGTCTAGTGTCACAATAAAAACTGGGCACCGGTGACCTGGGTGTCAACTTTCGAGTTGCGCCATCAATGAATACGGGCAAAGGGACCGCTCCTACAATTGATTTATAAGTTACCGGTGTGAGTGAGATTGGTCCTGAGATATATCTTAAGATTAAAAAAAATTAAACCCTTTTAATAAAATCAAAAGCATTTAAATGCTTTGGTTTTATTGATACGTAACCCTATACATAAGTAAAAATAAAAGTACACGTACATTTTATGCTCTATTTTTGCTTATTAAGAAGCTTAATACCAATAATTCCAGCCTATCCGTCAGTATTATTTATTTTGTGTGTATATAATGGAAAAGATTAAGATAAATAATTTGGATAACGTAATTAAATTTATTATTTAAAAAGGATGAGGAAAAGCAATGTGTCCTATTATTATCAATAAGCAGCTATATTTTCGATCAAAACTGAACAAAACATTTTTCAAACAATACCTAAGTTGAAGGATTTTTTACAGCATTAAGTATGCTAACTATACAAATCAAATACATAGGGAAAAAGAATCTTCTCGGGCGGGACTCAATCCCGCAGTCTTTCACTCAAGGGAAAGGGAAAGACTGCGGGTTCGAGTCCCGCCCGAGAAGATTCTTTTGCCCTATGTATTTGAATACCTAAGTTATTTTAGAACTATAACAAAGTAGCAGCATAGGATATACATTATGCATTCATACAAGCAAATACAAGAAGTGGGAATCGAACACGCAACCAATGACTGCCACAGTCTAAAGATTTAGCGTCATGCCACACAGGTCGTTAAAAATAAACGTGAAATAAAATTCCATCAACGGCAACATAAATAGCTACTTAAATTTCGTCATGAGCATAAAAAATTAAGTTATTACAAGACAATAATTGCATGTGGAAGGTTTATTTCTTGAATGAACTTTACATATAATCTAGATGAATGATGAAAAACGTTATTCATTCATTCTCAGAGGACATTATCGGAACGTTCCAATCTCGTAGAACTGCATTCATCCGAATGAGATACCACAGGGCTTCTTGGCTTTTGAGTACCGATACTTTTATAAGATTTTATTTTTCCGCAAAAACATTTAGATTGAAGTGATGCACTTTTGTTGAAATATTGTTTCTTAAATAACTTAGGCGAATACCTTTCCTCACTTCCATGCTAAGAAGTAACTGTGACAAGATAAGAAACGTATTTTTTACTTGGGTTAAAACAAGCTTGTATACAATTGTTGACCACCTTAATCGTTACTAGTGAGCGATTGTGGCTGCTGTGTCTTAAAGCTTCAGGTTTGATACCCATAGCGAGTAAAGTTTTGTTGCTCTTACTATTTTTTGTGAAATACGTAATTCAAATTAAAAAAAAATACAAAATGCTCCCAATCTATATTAAAACTCTGAATAATGTAGTAATATGCATAATTCTGATCTCTGTAGGCTTTAATAAATCAAATTTAATCCGATATTAATAAAACAGAATCGGCAATTCGCTGGTTTCACCCACTTTAAAGCCAGGGAGAATTTCAGTTCGATTAATTCTCTCAGTGCTATGGCTGAAACGCAATAAAATATTAAAGGGCCACAACTGCTCAATCTATAAATTGGTGATATACAAACTGTATATATCGCTATAGATTTAGCAGATATAAGGTGAAGAAGAGCTACTCACACCCTCATAAATACCAATAAGGTAACTCACCAATTAACTAAACTGCATACGACATTAACGAAATGTTACATCCCAAAAACAGCGTCTTAATTAGCATTAATTACACCCTAATTCTCCGTACCATTAACATTCGTGGCAATATTAATAAACAGTACAAATCAAATCGTTCGTCTCAAGACAATCTCATTCCCAATCTCGTGTGTACCACATTCGCTGTATAAGGACAACTGAAGATGCGTCGCTCTCGGTATGCGCTCGAAAGTACTAATTGAGGTGCGCGTGAGCAGCTCGCCGTGTTTTTTTTTCCCGTTTTATACAGTCCAATGTTCCGGATTGGTTTAATAATGCTTTGCGGTGTGGGGTAAGTTGGGAGCTCGGTAAACAGTAGCTTGTAGTTGAACTTTGATTTTCTTTGTTGGTTGGTTTGTCTATACTCCACCGTTAGGACGAATTTTATGAAGTTTACTTCTCGGGACACGAGATTTACTCATACTTTTCTTTATCCATCTGACACTCTAACCCTGAGAGAAAAAACTGCAACAAAGATGAAGATTCATCAAGCATTAGGTGTACCTTGCAATTGAGTTTGGTTTAGACCCTGGTTCTTAGTGTAGCCCTTACTAGACTAAGTACCAGAGTAACATAACGGGTGGTTCCCCGAACCGGTATATTATACTTATCAACAAACTTCGTGAACAAACGTCAAAAAATTCGCACATGTGCACTATAACTGGCCAGTCATAAAATCATTATGAAGATTGATCAACTAATGACGCGAGTCCATGAATCCCGTGATTCAGTCACGGGGCTGAATGAAGATTTTATAATAGTTCATGATTGGTTACCGAGCAGAATTCAAGCCTGAGTAGATTGTCACTAAGAGTGCCAACCACCATACTTGAAAAAAGATGTTTCTTGCAAGTGAAAGATTGGACTCAGATAAATTAATGTCCGCGTTGCTTGAGCGCACTCATTTACACATATATTTTATTAACATGCAAGCACACAGAAAGCGGAGGCACATAACAAAGCTGATCACGTAACAGCTTTAAAGAAAAACCTATTAAATTTTATGAGTCTTTTCCATACTTGTCCTGCTCCAATTTTTTTGTGTGTTTACAGGTGGGCGATAAAGTCTCTAGATGTGGCTTTGGTTTTTAATAGATGCTGTTATTTAAAAATTGGCACAGATACAGATATCCCAACCAAATTGAATGAATTTTTACAGCATTAAGTATGCTAACTATACAAATCAAATACATAGGGAAAAATAATCTTCTCGGGCGGGACTCGAACTCGAACCCGCAGTCTTTCCCTTACAGGGCCTCTCTTACGTCGCCTTAAAGACTTATAAGATGGGAAATTTGAATCATATCGGGCGTGTCTCGGTAGCCGAATTGGTCAGGTATTCCCCCTGTAAGGGAAAGACTGCGGGTTCGAGTCCCGCCCGAGAAGATTCTTTTTCCCTATGTATTTGAATCCCAACCAAAACCTACTTTCCGACAGCCAGCGGATGTGGTATGTCAAACTCAGTTAACTAAAACTGCACACCCGTCTCGGATCTCAATTATCAGGGTGTGAGGTGGCGTGTTTATTGTTATTGAGATAGCTAGTATTGAGTTTGAGCAGTTCATTGTATTAAGCGTATACAGTCCCCCGGCTGCGCCCTTTGCAAGATTTGAAGAAACGATGGAAGAAGCGCTTTTTAAATGCCGTTCCTCCAATAAGGCAATAATAGTTTGTGGAGATTTCAATGTAAATATTTTAGAAAACACTAAAGTGCCAGCAGAGAGAAAAAAAATGTTAAATCTGTTCAAGTCCTTTAATCTTATTAATATGTTTTCAGAAGCTACTCGAATAACTGCACATAGTGCCACTGGTATTGATAATATTTACACGAATATTAATCCAATCAACAAATGTCTTGTGGATGCTGTACACTCGGATCACCGTGGCCAATTAATAACCATTGAAAGAAATAATTGTAAAAATGTTAAAAAAGAAATTAAATTTGTACCGATTAACCAGTACCGTTTAGACGCTTTCAGGGCAAGTATTGTGAGTAAAATACCTGATTTGCCCTTGTACACTTGTGCAGAAGAATCTTACGCAGAACTAACCAACCTGATCGATACTGAGTTTGGGAGAATTTTTACCTCAAAAACATTATCGGTTGGCGGCCGCCCTGTATTCAGTGACTGGGCAACATCGGGGATTTATAGGAGCAGGAGGAGATTGTATGAGCTGTATTCTGAAAAGTCATACAATTTCAACCCTGCTTTTCAGAACTATGTTAAAAATTACTCAAAAGTATTTAAGCGAGCCTGTTCCTTTGCGAAATCAAACTTCATTAGGAAGAAAATAACCAATTCTGTTAATAAAATTAAGACTACTTGGAATATAATAAATTCCGAATGTGGGAAATCTTCATCAACTGTAAGAGATTTCCATTTAAAAATAGAAGATCGCCATGTCACGGAGGATTTGGAGGTTGCGACAGAGTTTGAACATTTCTTCGCAAATATAGCTTCCACTACAACCAAAACTCTTCAGTCGTCTTCCATTTCCGCTGAGGCATTGCTTGTAGAATCAACAAACAGGTGTCAGAACACGTTCGTATTCACGGTTGTTAATAGCAAGGACATCGTTAAAGCGTTTAAAACAATTGATGTTAAAAAGACCGCGGATCTATGGGGATTATCAGTCAAAACTGTGGCAAGTATAATTGATGTCATTGCTCCCCATCTAGCAACTGTGTTTAATGACTGTGTCAACAGTGGTACATTTCCTGATTTAATGAAATATAGCAAAGTCATACCTTTGTTCAAGGCCGGCAGCGCCACAGATCCTTCGAATTTCCGACCCGTTTCTGTGTTGCCAACCTTGAGTAAAGTATTTGAGAAACTAATTCTAGGACAGTTGCTGACCCATTTTGGTGAAAACAAATTGTTTCATGATAAACAGTTTGGGTTTACTAAGGGACGTTCGACTACGGATGCTGGTGTAGAACTGTTAAATTGTATTTACGAAGCCTGGGAGGATAAGCATGATGCTCTAGGTGTCTTCTGTGATCTATCCAAGGCCTTCGATTGCGTTCACCATGACACATTAATCAGGAAATTAGAACATTACGGAATAAGGAACAAGGCTCTCGAGCTTCTGACTTCATATTTGAACAATAGAATTCAGAGGGTCGATGTTAACGGTACATGTTCAGCAGGATCTGTGGTTTCGTTGGGCGTTCCGCAGGGTTCGATACTTGGACCATTTTTATTTCTAATTTACATAAATGACCTTCCCTACTATGTAAGGGACAATAATAGTATTATTTTATTTGCTGAAGATACTTCGTTAATTTTCAAAATTAAAAGGCAACACGATAATTATGACGAAGTGAATGGTGCAATCAAAAGAGTGGTCCATTGGTTTAATATAAATAATCTTTGCCTTAATGAGAATAAAACTAAATGTATTAAATTTACTCTGCCTAATGTTGCACAGGTAGAAACCAATGTACAACTCAATGGACAATTGTTGAGCCTTGCGGAATCGACAGTGTTCTTAGGTTTGAGTATTGACGCTAAACTTCAGTGGGGTTCACATATAGAAAAAATAGCTAGTAGATTAAGCTCAGCTTCCTATGCTGTAAAAAAGATTAGGACTTTAACAGATGTGGATACGGCTAGAATAGTTTATTTCAGCTATTTTCATAGTATTATGAGCTACGGAATTCTCCTTTGGGGTAATTCCGCAGATTTAAACACGATATTTGTCTTGCAAAAGCGGGCTGTGCGAGCTATTTATAATTTGGGCCCAAGAGTCTCCCTCCGAGATAAGTTTAAAGAGATGAATATTCTAACCGTAGTGTCACAATACATTTTCGAAAACTTAATGTATGTCAGGAAAAATATTGCAAAATTTCCAAGACTTTGTGACAGGCACAATATAAATACTAGAAATAAAAGCAATCTTGTAGTTTGTCATAGCAGACTCCATAAAATAAGTAATTCTTTCCAGGGCTAACTGTATTCGCTTTTTTAACAAGCTTCCTAATGAAATCAGAGATTTACCTGTTAATAAATTTAAAAATACAGTAAAGAGCAAACTGTGCCAGAAAGGCTATTATAAAATCCAATAATATTTAAATGATAAACAAGCTTGGAAATGAGCTGTTCGCTCTGCTGTGCTACTCAAGCAAAACATTGTATCTAGACCATAAGTTTTAGGCTAAGTAAATGTTTTGTAAATAGACCAAAAAAAAAAAAAGCCCGCTGAGTTTCTTGCCGGAGTCTTCTCAGGTCTGGGCCGCGTTTCGAACCGGTGGTCCATTTACTAGTATTAGTTAGTATTTAATATTTACTTTATGTTGACGTTTTGTAAGTGCCGATTTAATGGTCTATGCAAAATAAATTATTTTTGATTTTGATTTTGATTTTTATTCCAATTGTGTTACTTTCAGCACAAAAAAAAATTGAAAAAAAGCCTTTAGATATCTTTACACACGGAAATAAATCATATTTGCGAGCTTTTCAGAATATATTCAAAACGATATTTCCATTCTGTCGCCTATTGCAAGATACGTTCGGCACAATTTTCTTCAGGAACCATTTAGTGCCAACAGTGTATCATTGTATGACAAGAAAAAAAAAATTATGTCATTTCTGACATATTAAATTGACTAAAAAACTACTAAAAGAGTGTAAATGTTATAGCAATCTTGTCATGACTAAATTGTACTTCCAGATATTTTTGATCCGTGTTTCGCACGGGCGGTTCGGACAACAGTGCAAAGATCTTGATACTCGTAAAATTTTATGTGTCTGAGACAAAGAGAATTTTGTTAATTAACAGTTCCGAACGCTGGTGAACTTTCTTGTAGTGATAGATAATGTAGCCTTTCTTTATCGAAGCGAAAATCTTAACAACGAATATATTTATACATTTTCGGTCGAAAAATGTGAACGTTTTTGGTCAGACTGCGGGTTGAAGGTGCCAGTTGCATTATTTCGAATGGTTAAAGAATTTTATAATAAGGTTGAATTTCGATCGGAAAAAGCCAACATACAGGACGGGATTTTAATGTGCAATAGTCCCTCTCTAGGGGGTATATTCTGTCAGCTGAACCTAAATGGTGGGTTTTTAGATTTAAAATTGTAGAAGAATTTAGCTTCCCAATTGTTGCATTTCTTTTTCAATTAGATTTTAGTTCAACATTTATCACTTACTGAACCTTTTTCAAGGATCCGTTTTAGAATTCGGAAAAACGACAATTTTAGTCATTTAGAAAACAGTAATAACAATAGCTTATATGTCAATGATATAAGGAAGCATAGATGGATAGATGGATGTATTTACCCTTGCGCGTTAAACGACTAAACGGAACTAGAAGCAACTTGACACGCAGAGATTATCTAGAATAGCACAAAAATCAATGTTAATGATACAAAATGCTAACATTTTGATTATATAAAAAATATCACATTTATAATATTAGAGGATTAAAAAAATTAAATCACCGCATTCGAGAACTTACATCGCAAATTAGTTAAGTTACACTTACCGTTAGGGCTTTATCTTTTTTACTACTTAAATATCGTAGATTATAGATAAAATACTTAAAATATTTAAATGTTTCTACATCTTTCACCGGACCTACCTACACAATTATAATTTTAAGCAGGATCTTAACAGAACATCAGTCAGTCTGTCATCTAGTCTAGCTCAGATCTTAATAAACATTTGTCTGAATTCCTCAGCCATACTGTTCTACTTACCCGCGCATTCTCCACTATCAACAACGAAATAAAACTCGTAGAGAACTATGCAATCTTCATAAATACTAATAGGTGTACTTTACAATAACAACGACAGGTTACGGGCAGAGGTTATCTGCGGTCGAAGATGAGCCTACTTTCACTTACCGAGCCTTTCTGCTAACCATACTAACCACCACACTTATACATTCAAAATTAGATCTTAAAACAATAGTGTTATGGTCTTCACGAATGCAAATGCTGTTTGTAATTAAATAATCTGTTTTGTGCGGTACCTTCTACAATCAAATATAGACTTTATTGCTTTGTGATAGCGACTTTGTGAGTTTGTATATCAATTTTAAAATCGGGTTGTTGCACTTTTTAGGAAGTTGAATTAATATGGAAACTATCTCCAAGACATCAGGGCATATTGGGATGTGCCGCGGGGTGATTTTTATGACCTCTTTGTACCTTGTAGGGTTTAAATAAATAGTGTCTTTGTCACCTATTTGCATATTATTTTACGCTTTTCGCTTATGCAATGATTTATTGAAATATTTTTACAGTTTAATTTCACAAGTTATAGTTAACCTTTGCTAGTGGCATATTATCACTAGATTCGTATAAATTGAACCCATGGAGCTACTTTCATAGGTTTGAATAGGTATGAAGGAAGTTGCAGGAGAATTAGATCCATGGGGATATCACTAGGTACTTTGGGGCACAAAACAAAAACTCGACCTCATCTATTAGTGCTGGTGTTTAACGGAAGAAACAATGAAGATGAGGCCCCAAATTTGGGCGGAAAGACTGCCAGAAGAAGATGGAAAACTGACGATAAACTCACACAAAATTCAAGAAAAATCTAATCGCTAGAAAAATTAGGACAGCGAACCTTGGACCTCAAAGTACTTAACAAGCCTTTCATGATGCAACTGGGAATATTGCAGTTGGGGTATTTAAGGCGATTATCTCATAATGTCAATGATCCATAAGACACGCTTCACGCATTCTACGCCCAAGATATTAAAACGAACGATACGTTTACTAATTACCAATAAATTATGAATTCCGATATCGATAACGTAAAATACTAATAAAACACCATGTGAGTAATTTATTGCACTATCAAACAATTAATTGCTTCCATTTTCAAATACCTCAAATATCAAAGTGAAAAGTGGAAAATATATCAACATCAGTGCGATGGTTACACTTTTAAATTACCCCTTAAAATTATACGCTCAAACAAAAATTAACTTAAGGTTTATAAGGCTAAGGTTGGTATTCGTATGTGGAAGATGTGTGGTATAAATCAATGTAGGTATGCTGACGCTTACAATTTAGTAATTTAACTGTCCACTTGATCTAGTCTCATTATCGACGTGGTACAAGTGAAAGAAAGTATATTAGCTACTTGTATCTTGTGGTGACGGTTGGGCTTGACGTGGGAGATTGTAACTGATTTGTAGTTCTACAGACTAGTTAATGAGCCTTTTTTATTCAATTAAAGTTTTTTTTGTTTGTTGTGAACCCGTTTTGTTTCAATGAAGAGGATTCTTGATTCATCTATAAATATAAAATTACTTGTCCTGACTGACTGATTCATGAACGCAGTGCCTAAACCGCTGGAACTACAAACTTGCAATTTTGACAGTAGATGCATTTTTTGCAAAATTTTCAAAGCTAGTGATGCACTAAATTTAATAAACCTGTGTCTTTTAAGAAATAAATGAACACGTGTATCAGCGTTTTTTCAAAGTTTAACTACTAAGAGGGTAAAATAGGTGATAAGCTTTTGCATGGAAAGTTTGTCATTTTCAAAGTTAGAAGCATGAAACTTGTACGAAGTTTCATGCTTCTAACTTTGAAAATGACGCACCTACGTCTTTTGCGAAATGTTTTGTTGCGATAACCGTCATCCACGCGGGCGACGCCGCGGGCAAAAGCTCGTTTGTCATATTCGTATACACTTTTGGTGATAGGTTGTGGACTTGACATATTATATACCTGATTAGTTCTCCAGACTAGTAAGTGAATCCTTTTTTATTCAGTTACAGAATATTTTCGTTATGTAAGTTGTGGACCCATTTTCCTGTGATATTGATCTCTCCATATTGTAGGAAAACTGGTTCACAATGTATCACGGGTTCACTTAAAATTGATTTGTATTTAAGTCATTTGAAAGGGAACTTTTTATCACAACTATACCGTCGATCAGTTTTTAGGTATGTATGGTTGATGCAGGTTCTTGGATCATGTTTATGACACGTCAGAGTTCACAGGTTTGATTTCTTTTTTTGTACATAAAACAGGTGGCAGGATAATTTTTACCCGAAATACCGAAGGTAGAAATTTTTCGAAACTATGTATGTAGGTATGCCCATTTCTTTGGCACGCCCTGACAGATTTTAACATGCGAGGTGTCATTTGCTTCGTCGCGATTGTATAGTGACACTGGGAATGTTAAAATTTCTTGAAAATCAAAATGGCGGATTTTTGGCATTTTTGGCACTAAAATGAAAACCTTAGAAAAATTCTTGCATGCTCTACTGCCAAAACGGCTTCACGGATTTTGACATGCGATGTGTTATTTGATTTGTCGTGATTGCGTGAGTTACACCAGGTATATTAAAATTTCTAGAAAATCAAAATGGCGCATTTTTGGTGCCAAAATTGTTTGAAATTATGAATCCATTTTCTTAACACTTGCACCAACCCCTAATATAAATTATTTACTGGAGCAGAGCGGTAAGTGATTAAAATAGCTTGTAGGTGAGTACCAATCCATATTCACCTTCCCTGATGGTCAGCACAATGGTGACAGGCTGCAGGGAATATCCACCTGTCTCTGCACATTAACGTCACAGCTAAACTGTTCAAAATAATTAATACATGTGTACTGTAATTTGATTTGAATAACTTGGAAGATAAGTTTTGCAGTCGACAACTTTATTTATAATTACATAAATGTCAATATACAATGTAAATATAAAATGTAAATTTAAAATGTCAATATACAATGTAATATTGACAGTGATTATAAATTTTAGACACGTCAAAATACAAAATGCAAAATAGAGCCCGCATCCGTTGTCAACTTGATTTTAGTCAATAATTTGATAAAATATTGAAGTGGGTCTGTGTTTTTTGAAGTAAATGATCTCTCTTCTCTTCATCTTAGAGTTAGTTCCAGTCGCATCCGAAGCTTTCAGCTTTGAGTCATGGGTCCGCGTTACCAGTCTAACTGAAGATTTGACTCAACTTCGATATTTTCCTGATGACTTCCACAACCCAAAGGCGATATCAAAGAATATAATAATAAAGAATAAAGTATAATATACCATCTTTAAATGCTCCAGATTGACTTCATATGTTGCGCAGTCTTCGAAATGAAGTCAATCTGGAGCATTTGAAGATGGTATATTATACTTTGATGGAGTCAAGACTGAGATACAGTATTCTTTTTTGGGGGGACAGCTATGGATACAACATTCAAAGAGCTTTTATTCAACAAAAAAGAGCCATAAGAACTATAGTACGGATAAGACAGGAAGAGTCGTGTAAGACTCACTTCCAAGATTTAGGCATATTGACGGTTCCTAGCCTATACATTTTGGTACTGCTAAACAATTTTGCTAAGCATATACACGATTATGAATCTGATGATGAGAGAAGGGTTAGACAAAGCACTCGCAGGAAAGATTTTCAGAGCAAAATTGTGCCTAGCCTGGACGTCGTAAAGCATAGTACGCTCTACAACTCCATCAGAATATTCAACAAACTGCCTCTAGACTTAAAAACCATTATTTACAAAAGAGAGTTCCATGACAAATTGAAAGCTTTTCTGTTAAAAGGGTATTATTATTCAGTCGATGAGATATTAAATAAATACATTTTATACTGACAGCAGAGGTATAATGTAATTACACTGTTATTTTTTATGTGTCATGATATTTTCCACTTCTTTTGATTGTTAATTTCTTATGATTTTTATTTATATATGCATGTGTACTAACGATGTTCAAACACGATGTAAAAATTGTTAATGAATAAATAAATAAATAAATAAAAAATAAATAGCAGTTAAACCAATTGTTGAACTCTTCAGGGCTGATCTATCATATTATTACTTAGACGCCGCGGCTAGCTATGTCCGCGTTCGCGTGGTTCTTGATCCCGTTCCCTCTACCTATTCCTGGGATATAAAAGATGTAGCCTATGTGTTATTCCAAACCATAATTTTATCCCTGTATCCGGCCAAGAGTGATGAATAACAAAATTCAACATCTTTAAAAACTCGATTACATCAGGAAAAATGAAATGCTCAAGTGTTACTTGAACCCTTCTTTCCCTTACAGGGGAATGCTCTTCGAACTGAGCTATTTTTAAGTTAGCATATTAGATGTCATAAAAAAATCATTCAAAATCTTTAAAAACTTTCATATTTATAATATTTTCGGGATTATAACCACCGCAGTGTCACGGGATCCACAGATAAAGAATAAAAGAAGATTCGCTTCGAAGCGATTCCATTAATACAATGTGAAGAAATAAGACTAAAGGCATTTATTAATAGGATTCACTTTGTCTACAGGCCCTTATTTATTCACAATTAGCTGGTGCCCGCAGCTTTATCCACGTTGATTCCGTTCCCGTTGCCGTTTGCCAACGTGTTATAGTGACCCCGTCACCCCTGAGAACTTTTTATAAAACCTTCTGTAAAACGTTTTGAAAATTCTAAGAAAAAATTGTCAAAACGCTATAGTCCTTCTCCAGGTGCGCTCAACAACGTATATTTTTATTATAAGATTACGATAAACTATCACCCTCACACTTCTCGCAGTAAGGCAACACTGTAAGTGATAAATATAGTCTTATAGGCCCCATCACTAACCCGTCATTATCAATCAGCTTCTCACATAACGTACCACCTGGGGAGCATGCCAGAAATTGTGGCAGCCATATGTCCCCCATCTTGGGGAATTTTCTTTTATGGAAGCGATATAATGTGCACTAGTAATAACGTAGGGTTCTGCTTGGGGAGATTATATTTTGGAATATTTAGTCCTTTAAGCGAGATGAGTGAGTGAGAGTCCTTGTGCTTTGTTGTATATCTTCTACCTAGATTTTTTTTCCATTACTATTGGTACGTGTATTTTAAATTTTGCATCATGACGAATCTTCGTATTTTTTGGTTGTTTGTCAATTTATTGGACTAGCATTCGCAATAAGTAAACATATACTATGGGTGGGCTTGTAATTAGGAATATATCTACACACTTTAATCAAGATATTATGTTATTAGTCTACAGCCTTCCTAAAAGTAATAAATAAATAAATGTGACATAGCATAGCATAGAAGAGAGGATTGAAATACTGCTACCTCATCTCTTCCCATGTCGTAGAAGGTAACTAAGTGACAGGACTGTTCCTCATACGTCAGTAAACATACAGATCAAAGAGGCCCATGACAAAGTGTTCGCTTGATGGCAATAGGATCACCTTCTGTGTAACCGATAATATAATTATAGAGGTTCTCTATTTTTATTGCTACGATTTTATGTCATAATTTAACATTGCATAATGTTACTTGTCCTAACATTATTTACGCATAATACTAATTTGCCATATCTTTTTAAATCCTATTTACTATAAGCATAATATTTTATAATCATACTATCTCAAAGCATAAGTTTACTTAAGCATAACGACGCGTAACCATAACTATTTTAAGCATACAATGGCGTCTACTAACTAAGACCGACGAAGCCCCGCTTCGCGGGGCTCCTACTTCTGGGTGGTTTTAGAAAAAAAACCACGAAGACTAAGGCGAAGAGTGGTTAGTAAGTGGTTTTTAGTAGTCTTCTAACCTAACCTATCCGAGTCGGATTGCACTGAATCGGGGTGTTAAATTATCTATTACATAAATAAATTATATGCTTTACAACTTTATGCATATCATAGTTATGAATAAAAACATTAGGATATACAATATTTATGCTTAATAACACAGTATGCTAAAAACCAATTATGGTACACTATTATTAAGGCAAAGAAAATTATGCCTAACTTATTATGACAATTTAAATTTGGACAAAAACCATTACGAGAAAAAATGGGATCCCAATTATAGATGGTAAAATGTTCACCTACTCATTCGAAGATTTACAGACTGAACTGCATATGCATGTCTTGTGTGTACATGAAAATATATGATGTATTTTGCAATGAGTTTTTTTGCTTTGAGTGGATCTGTATCGATTTTGAAAAACATTTATGTTTAATTAAATTTACTATTTTGTACAAAAAATCATCCCATAGCATACAATCATTTTGTTCATTTCGACGACCATCAGTGTTGATGTTCACATAAAATTCCACAAGACAGCGATAAAAACAGTAAAATCTTAGTAGTCAGTAGGTTGCCAAGTACTTGTAAATTAAACATCGTAAAACCACCACGTTTTCTACCGACACCGCCATTTCCTGAAACAAACAAACAGACAGAAATTAGCGTGACTTCTTATCATGTAGAACGATCGACGTGTAACAGTGTGAAGTGGCGATTCAATTCGAATGAGATGTACAATTAATTCCAGTGCTCATTAGGTTGCGCGCTTCGGGCTACATCAGTGTGGTCGCTAGGGTGCCCATGATTATGAGATTTTAGACTAATCCTAAACTAATCCCATAGATATAATCACGATAAAATCCGTTGACGTTAGTTTAATTCCAATATTGACTTCGATATTTGGATATTTGTTACTCCATCAAGCTCCAAATTCAAACAACTTCATTTCAATAACGGGGATTAACGTGATCATGGTATATTTTTGATTTGCCTGATGTTTCGACCAGCTTACAACAGCCGTGGTCACAGGCTGGGACCACCGCCGGTGGATACCATAGAACGCGTTTAAAAGTTACTTTTACATCCAAATATTTTGAATATATGTGAAGATATTTAGGATGTTTGTATTTCAACCACGCTCAAATGGATAAATGAATCTGGCTGGAAGTTGGCTACAGGGATGGATTTTTGTCTAGAATAGCACCTAGGCTATGAATAGATTCTCACGGGCTGTCGGAACGAGAAAAAAACAAAATTCCATGGGGGTGACACTGCAGTCAACGGCTAGTATAGAAATGCCGTTAACTGATCGTACCCTAATTTATTGTGTTATATTTTGTATTCACACATTATATTTTGTATACAGTAGCAACTTAAAATTTTGTGTAAGATTTCAATTAATAAACTTTTCATTTATTTGTATAAGGATAATCTAATTTTGCAAAATTTTGTAAATGGACTAGTAATATAAAATTCTCAAAAGATCATTTAATTATGATCAAAGGATAGTACAATATATTTTTATATAAACAATAAAAGAGCAATATATATTTAACAAGCTTTTGCCCGCGACTCCGCCCGCGTGGATGTCGGTTATCGCGACCAAACATAGCCTTATGGTCTAATCTACCCCTATACCAAATTTTATGAAAATCGGTTCAGTGGAAGTCAAAGCCTCACATATAATCAAGAACAGTGATTATGATGAGATAACCCAAAACCGTCCGTGAAATGATTTCTAAGCGCCTCAATAATACTTCATTTAAACTTCTTAAATATAGTTAGGTAAATATCCTGAATTTCAGTCATATATACATGGTATCACTACTGTTTCGTAGACACTCAGTATGGTGTTATTAATTGCTATAGCCAACGCTATGGGGATTTATGTTTATTCTCCAACACCTTCGCAGGGGTTTTAAATGGGAAGCACTTGTATATAGATTTAGTAGTGATGGGAAATCTCAGGGAAACTTGACATTTATGTATTAGCCGATCGTGTGATAGAATAAAATTGAATTAAATAAAAATTCTGCGATCAAAAGAAGCGATGGATTTAGTTTAATGCCAGTTGAAGAACCTACTAAATATAGTAACTTAAAATAATTCAAGAAGAGGGCAGACCAATACGGCTAGCGTACGAATAAGTAGTTTATAATGCTTCAGTATTTTATTCCATGTTACAATTGGTCGTTGAGGTCAGATGGCAGTCGTTTTATAGAAAATATTGAAGTTCAGACTAAGTTGGGAAAATGTTCAGAAAATAATTAGTTTAGTAGTTGAGTCAATACATTATTACACTTGTAACAGTTTCGAAAAACTTGACAAACACACAACCATGGTGATCATTCCGTTTATTATGCATTGCAAAGTTTTTTGCGTTTTCTGCGATACATTTTGTTTGTCAATACAGTATATGATCCAAGCCTACTATTAAATAAAAGATGCCATCAACGACAGCTCTAGTGGTCGTACGTTCATACGTACGATGCAATTAATCCACATGTTACCGAAGCACCTGACCCAGGTTCACCTAATCCTCGAAAGCCTAGAACTTTAGAGTCAAAGGCACCGCGAATTCCCAGTTGAGATAACATCCAAACACCGCCTTTAGTACAATCAGCTAAAATATAAACATGTCACTTACTCAGGGCTGGCGCATTTTCAGAGCCTATTCTGAATACGGCTTGAATTATCGTAAGTAAATACGTATTTTTTTTATCGTGCGAAAAATCCCCACGGTTACCACCCGCCCGGAGCCGGTGGAGGTGGTTATGTCGAACTCGAACCGACTAAAATGCACGCCGTCTGGATCACGGATCTTTGGTTGCCGGAGGTGAGATTGCCGAAAGCATATCTCTCACACCCCGGCGGACCCAGGACCATCTCTTTCGAGATGGCCCCCTTCAGGTTGTGGGGACCACTGATCACCCCCAGGCCCGCGCTCATAGAGGAGGTCGTTCTGCGACCTCCAACGGTCCAAGTAAATATGTATGGGAATATGAGTTTATTTCTCACAAAATACTATGATTTTTATATAAATTTTGCATGCAGTTAGAGCATAATATATGGTTTCTAAAATGCGATCAGTATTTCACACAGGCAGAGTCACGAGTAGTTAATGAATAAATATAATCGGACTCGAATTAGGCACATTCACTAACTCAGCTGCGCAGCGGAATGTGATTACGCTTGGGTTAGGATTTGGTTTATCTTGGCTGAGCAGCTGAGCTTGTCAAAACTTCGTCTGACAACCAGTCGCACCATTAAGACCTGGAACTCCTTGCCAGCTCACGTGTTTCTTTCTTCCTACAGTTCCGGGTTCTATAAGCGGGGCGTGAAAAGGCATCTAATGAGGCCGTCAAGCGGAGTGCCACCACTGTTAACATGGTACATGTTTACGATGGTGACCCTCTTTCCGAGACTTTGCCTTCAGCTTTACATCAGGCGAGGTGAAGTCAAATTGACGTGACCGGTATAAAAAAAAGCTAGCAGGAGACCAAAATTTTCGGGGTCCAAGCCAACCACAGTCTTGGACCCTGAATCTTAGTGAGGTCTCAACACTTAACTCTATAATATTACATTCTATCTACATAAGCACTCACAGCCCTGTTTCCCGTAGTCTTCCGTGTCCCTGGGACGTACCGATCTCCGCCGAATGGGCCGGTGCGTACGTTGGACACAGCCCATTGAAGATAGCTATCGGCCGCCCGATGAATAGGCCTTACCGCCGAGAATATAGACTGTTCAAGGAGTTACTTTCAAAGCTAGACGGGCGTTGTGAATTTCAATCTCAGTAATTTCAGATAGATTATAAGGGCGGAAGTATGGGACTGTGGTAGTTTTGCTTGAATTACTTTTTTAGACCACTTCGTGGGTGAAACACTACTGATTTTGCCTGAGATGCAACCTGAAATAAATTAATGTTATAGTAGTTTGTTTCAAAATAACAGTGGCCCATCGGCATTAGCCTGCTATCCAAGTTAACAGCGGATAGAGCTCCAAGGAGAGGATTCTCCTTAAAATATGTAACAAAACCATAGATTTTCATAGTTCACGGTACCTGTTTAATATCAGATATACATACTAATGTTACAAATGCGAAAGTAACTCTGTCTGTCTGTCGGTCTGTATGTTATGCCTAAACCACTGAACCGATTTTGATGCAATTTGGTATAGGGGTAGATTAGACCTTGAGAAAGGACATAAGCTATGTTTGGTCGCGATAACCAATATCCACGTGGGCGGAGCCGCGGGCAAAAGCTAGTACATAATAGTAAACCTTTGAGAATGCTGTAAGGCGAAACCAGTCAGCTTCAGAAATAAAATTAAACTCAGTTTAAAAGTACAAGTGTATTATTCAATATATTCAATATGTGTAGTGAATTCCACCAAGGGCCACCAATCTCCAGCATAAACATAATTGATTGTATTAGTAGTTTAAAAAAGACTTCAAAAAAACGATTGCAATGTTCACTAAACGTCTTGTTTATGTATATGATTTGAAATTATTATTTAGTTTAATAGTTATTTACTCTCAATCTTTAGTAGGCAAACAAAACTCGATTTTCAGTTGAGTGACGACTGAATGGCGGCGAGCGCTGATGCGTGACATGCGCTTGAGCATCGAAGTCTGAGCACCGATGCAACGATTGAACTAGTGATCTTTAGTTTTAGTTTATGATTAATATTACGATTTTGTTTATATTAATATTTGGTGTTTAACACATTGAAGGACACAACTGCTGAGGACGTCATCAATAGAATACTTCGAATTACGGCGGGTGGCTGTACACGTCGCTTTTTTAGGCATACTTATTCAATTTTGAACCTTATTCTAATACAACTACGAGTACTAAGTCATAAAAAATATTTAGTGTCACATTGTAATCGTTTTTTTGTCTAAATGTCATATCGCATCAACTTTTGCACCTCAGTACTTTGACTTGCTTGCTATTAGTTTTTTTTATACTGGGCACGTCAATTTGACTTCAGCTCGCCTGATGTTAAGCTAAAGGCAAAGTCTCGGAAAGAGGGTCACTATCGCCATCGTAAACATTTACCGTGTTAACAGTGGTGGCACTCAGCTTGACGGCCTCATTAGATGCCTTTTCACGCCCCGCTTAAAGGACCCGGGACTGTACGAAGAAGGAAACACGTGAGCTGGTGAGTTTTTGGTATTAGAGTGGAATAAATCGTAATAACATCGATAAATTTCTTATGACTTGTGATTATTATTTACAGTGAAACGGTTGACTTGTGTGACATGCAGGTGAACATTGCTATAGCTGTTCTATCCTAATATAAGTCTGTGGCCAGCAACTTTTCAACGATGAACCATTTTGAATAATAAACATATTTCCTATTCGATTACGCATACGAGATGTTATAATTTTTAAATAAATGTTAATTTTAACCCTAATAGAGCAGCCCCACCAATTATTATCCAATATATTGTCGAGTGTCAATACCAGTTTACAATAAACACCGTCCAAATACGGGAGGAGGCAATTACATTCCGCGACACACTGATTTATATCTGCCGCAATGCCACTTGGCCCAACGTGACAACTTACTCCATAAAAATATATTCCCACATCGAAAACAAGGACCCGCAACAAGGAAATAGTCTTAAATAAAAATATAACTACAGTCGCACATAAATATCGTCGTAAATTATCGTATTGGACACTTTACATTGATCGTTTTATACGGTAGACCACGCTCGCACCAAAAACAAACAGAATTATGTATTGCCAGACCATATAAATGTTCGGCGAAATTACTTCAGTAAATTGTTGCTGAATGAGGTGTGTACACTTGGTAGCTGTGATGGGATATAAAGTAAATTATTGATGCTAATAATTATGGAGATAACGGTCTTCGATAAGATGAGCGGTTTACGAGATGTATCGAGTCCTATTATGACCTTTAAGGACTTTCATTCAGCGCAATGCAGGGAAAGACGGGAATGTCATAGACCTACACCCAAGGGGAGCCTGAGGACGGTGAGTGTGCTGCTCACAGTCCTACAGAAGTAGGCCCATGACGGCAGCGTGACGTGAGGGATTTACGCACGCCCCCCCTCCCTAAGAAGCGGGAAAACCCCCCATAGTCGCAGTGGTGGCCGCCTTCAGACGATAGTAGTCCTGGGACATTATTCCGAGGGCTTACCCGAGGCTCCCAACCGTAGGCTTTTGGGCGGTATGTGAGGGTTTTTAGCCGGGCATAGCATCCATGAAGGATTTCCCCTCACATTAAAAAGAAGGGGGGCCATCGATGGCCCTGAGTCACCACCTCACCCTCGGTAAGTGATGGTCCGTAACGACCGTGCAGTGTTGATAGGTTGGAGTCCGACATAGCTACTCTCGCTGGCTCCGGTGAAGGGAATATCCGCGGAGACTTCAACACGTAAAAAGGCAAACTCTTGGACGATGATTGTTCTTGCAGTGCTCATCATCTCAAGGTTTCATTCAAATCGTCGTTGTGTCGATTCATGTCAGCCTTTATGTCTTGACACCATTCTTGTCTGACTTCCTGAGTGACCTACGATGTATTTGAGTACTAGCTTTTGCCCGTGGCTCCTCTCGCGTGGATGTCGGCTATCTCGACCAAACATAACTTTTGTCCTTCTAATCCGACAAATCTACCCCTATACCAAATTTCATCAAAATCAGTGGTTTAGGTGTGAAAGCGTAACATACAGACAGACAGAGTTACTTTTCTTTTAGTTCAGGAATTACTACCGTTTTATCCATTAATTAGTAAGTTAATTTTAATATTGTAATGAGTAATCCAATCTTTATAAACATTACACAAAGTTTAATAAACATCAAGTAAATGCTTTTAATATTTCGCCGTGAATCGTTCAAAATATATTTATTCTGAGTACGGTTTTTAAAATTATCTCATTCCGGTGTGAAACTCAATTTTGCACATGTCAATTTGAATCGATTATAAAATCGATACTAAACGATCCCGATTTACATTATCTCACGAATTTTAATTGTGTTCAACTTCAATTGCTGTACGATCGACGTTTATGGTATTTAATTTTTAATTAGCTTTTGATTTTTATTTAACTTTTTATCGTTGTGTTTTTATTGATTTATTTTTTTGGTTATTTCTTTTAGGTTTGGTATGCAATGCCTTACTTTTTTATTATATTCAATCCAAATAAATATCAAATTCATGCGTACAGTCAGCATTAGAAAGATGTAGACGTACAGAGTAGTCAAAATGATCTTAATTTAGTTTTTTTATCCCCTTCCAGTTGACTGATTATTCTGATATTCGGTACTCACCTTTAGTTAGGACAATAATACCATTTAAATCAATAAAACAGTTTGATTTGCTCTTAATATGAGAGTTTTCAGATCATTTTGAGACTTCGTCGTCTAGATATTTATGACGCTGACTGTACAAATATTTGGAATGAGCGGGAAACGAACCCACAACACTCGAACATTATACCGCTACACAGAGAGGTCATAGATACCTTTAAACTCAAATCAAAATTCATGACCAATTAAATCTTTATAAAGCGTCTTCTATAGCATAAACAAAACCAAAAGATTCACATTTCAAAACAAAGTAATCGTTCTTGAAATAGAAACAAATCATTGGAGCCGCATTATCTCGGGCCATTCATGCCGCACCAAAGGAAACTAGAAAACAATGTTCATTAAACGAATACCAAAGTAAGAGTCCGTTCAAATAATTGCTCCCTACATTTAGACGCGCGTATCCAATTCAATAGGAACAATTTGTCGGTCCACCCTTTACTAGTCTGCTTTAGAAATTCAGACATTTCCAAAGGTCCGCGTGGAGAGTTCTGATACCTCGTTAGTTATCTTGCGTTGCCGCTAAATAATTGTAGCAGAACCTCTCTAAAAACACCATACAATCAAATTTGAACCTAATGTTAACATGTATTAGGTTGAGATTCAAATGTATGGTTTTACAGCTTAGAATATTGAGTAGAATAAAATTTCTAACTTAAGGATTTGAATATAGAATTGAAAATGAATAATCAGAATAATGATTTTATGACTGAAGTTGAACAATCAATATTGAACCTTATTTTGAAAGTAGTAAAGTTGAAGGTAGGTGCAAAATTAGTTCTTGTTACTGAGAGTGGTACGGAAGCTGGAGTAATTTAACTGTCTAAAGACTTTATTTACAAGCATTGAGTGATATATTTTCAGACAAAGGTGAGGATCAGACAGCAGTTATATTGTTAAAGGTATATCTAGAACATTTTAAGCTAACAAGGAACTGATAATAAGTAACAAGTTACGAGTATATCAATGCAAATTTAAAACAAAATTAAAATCGGGGGTAGACAAGACAATAATATAATATTCCACAACATTCTACACAACGCTATCTAAACCCTTGGTAAGCTTTACTAGCTTGTGTGATGGAATCTAAAATGCGGTTAAACATATTTAAATACTTTTTTGTAAATACATATCCATCCATGCTATCCATACTAATATTATAAATGCGAAAGTAGCTCTGTCTGTCTGTCTTTCTGTCTGTCTGTCTGTCTGTCTGTCTGTCTGTCTGTCTGTCTGTCTGTATGTTACGCTTTCACGCGTCAACCACTGAACCGATTTTGATGAAATTTGGTATAGGGGTAGATTAGACCTTGAGAAAGGACATAGGCTATGTTTGGTCGCGATAACCGACATCCACGTGGGCGGAGCCGCGGGAAAAAGCTAGTATATTATACATAGAAACACCCAGGCCAATGAAAATAGCCATATTCATGCATACACATATTATTTGCACTGAGCGGCGATCGAACACAGTTGTGTACACTACCACCACGCCACAGAGGCGGTCTAGAGATACAAATTATCTTTGTATTGTTAGTTCTTCAAGTAGAGCATTAAAAGGATCCTACGCGATAAACACCATGAGTTTTATGGCCTTGGTGCTGATCGCAACCATAGTCTTTTTTAAACTATCACGGTGTATACTTTTTTTTTTATTTATTTATTTATTTATTGGTCCACCAACAGTTGTTTACATCTTACACATAAACAAAAATTATAATGGTAACATTCCTTATGTAACAACCACTTATAGGTAGACACAACACTCAAAAAAAACATTACAAAAAGAGCTTACGTACTATCACAGCAACACATGATTGACCGAATTAGAACATCAGTGGGTAGAACTTGTTTAAAAAGAAACAATAATATTATAACTAAGAAACTTAGAAACTAAGTCAGTTTTGGCAGCATTTCGTAAATTGACTTCTGTTTGCGTTGCGAATCGAAGTGGACGTCAACCAGATGGCTACAATGGTTTATAACCTTACACAACCTTGCATAAGGAGAATTAGCACCGAGAACGGTTCATCTTAAGGGTGGACACAGTGGTGTGACTGGTTTGCGTGGGATCCTCGAGGGTACGCGAAACCCTAAAAGGCCCAGTAGTGGGGAGCTGTCAATCTTGTCGTTGAGACATTTAGAGGCGAATACTCCCGCACTATTAAAAACTCATGGTTTATAATAGTGCGGGACTTCACGCGAGCACGCGAATCAGTCAAGTCGTGACCACGGGTGCTGTAACGTACCCGAAACGTCGGCAAAAGTAAGTTTTCCAAAATTTATCGCGTGAAGTCCCAACCTATTATAAACTACAACCATAGGCCACGATAAACACCTTACAGTTAGGTAGGCCGTGTGCGTAACTTGAGTGGTCCAAAAAAATAAATGTAAATTCATTTGCTTGTAAAAATATAATTTTATACTATCATAATATGCCACCCATCTTGAAATTGACTCCTAAAACGGATGAAATTAGAAAACCATGTTCCGCAAATAAAATAAACAAAACCATGTTATGATATGCCCATATTTTTAACATCACTAATATTTGAATCAATACAAATTGTATGTACTCTATCACGGGATTTTATCGAATCAAAGACCTTAATGAGATTCTAATATTGAACTATCAAATATAGAAATTGGATTGTCGTGTTTTGTCGATCGATTAAAAACGTGTTTGGGCACGTGGCGATTGAACGAATTTAGTCCCAAAACAATGGGGAACCTTTCTTTTGTTTGTGTTTCTCAGGAGAACTGGATATAGATTTTTTGGTACTTATTTTTTATTGATGATTTGTTGAAAAAGGGCAACCTTTGTGGCGGGGTTTACGTTGAAGCGTCGGTAGCTTAGTGGCCTTACGTTCGAGAAGTCCCGGGTTCGAATCCTGGGCATTACACTACTGATGTTAACCCACTCTTAGCACAAGCAATTTAGCTTAGTTGGAGGGATTAGAGTGAATATTAGTAATTTCGGTTCTATAAATAAAAATTGCTAAATAGATGGCGCGGGTTCAGTTCAAATATTTGTATTCTTTTTTTTTTATATAGGACACGTCAATTAGACTTCACCTCACCTGATGTTAAGCTAAAGGCAAAGTCTGGGAATTCATGATTAGTGTATTTATATTAGTCTGGCTAGATATTTCCAAGCATCGGAGCGTACGTTAAGCCATTGGTCCCAGTTGTCATAATATCTATGGAAGTCGTTACGGGTAATTAGAGCCCTAAGTTCAACAACTGTATAACTTTGAATACTTACACAAATATAGTGTCACTAATATGTTTTGGAGGTCATATGAAGGTCGCTTCATGGAACATATCGAAGTTCAGCCAAACATTCAGTTGGAGAGGAAAAAGTGGACCATGAAAATGAAATCATCGAATGTAACCGAGAGTAATACTAAGATTGACTTAGGCTTCGACTTGGTATGTTAGTAGGGTTCCCTACACTTAGAAAACGTATTTTTAAAATAAGTGAGAAAGTAAAAACGATCATATTTTTTATCTTCGGTAATACATTACGGTAAATCTTATTAGAAACCAGTTGACCCAGTGAACTTCGTACCGCCAATTTTTCTCCGCCCTCTACTATATTAGGCATGTATTTACATATACCTTCCTCTTAAATCACTCTATCTGTTAAAAAAACCGCTTCAAAATCCGTTGCGTAGTTTTAAAGATTTGAGCATACATAGGGACAGACAGTGACAGCGACTTTGCTTCATACTATGTAGTGAAGTGATGATGATTGCTTACGCAATGAGACCCTGTCAACAACAGATTTAAAGCAAACCAATAACGAACCTCATAGCTCGCGGTAATGGCGGCAACATGTATTTTTAAATCATATTACCGGAAAATTTGAAACCAATAAATTGTAATCAATACCGAGACGTTAATGACACCAATTAAATAATCATAAAAAAACGAAGCTTATCTATTATATCCGTCGTGTTATTTATTGCTGCCTTGCGTGCCCCGCATATAGTTATTTATCGATTTGTATTAGGCTTTCGATACAGTAATGCATGACCTCAAGGGAAATTCGAGATCATTTTTAATGATATTTTGAAAGTCGATGTCGGATTATAACGACTTATTGGTGTGCATTTAATGAGATTATTTATTGGATTATTTAAATTAGAAGGATAATGTCTGGATAAGTAAGTGGTAACAGGTGTCGGTGTATGAAAATTTATGATCGAGATAATGTGATCTGAATTATTCTTACACGTTTACGGATCGAACCAATTTATTACTAATATTCTCTTTAACTCCTCCAACTAAGCTAAATTGCTTGTGCTAGGAGTGGGTTCACGTCAGTAGTGTAATGGCCAGGATTGAACCCGAGATCTCTCGATCGTAAAGCCAACTCCTTAACCACTAAGCTACCGACGCTTCATGAAGAATTTAAGAAGTATTATACAAAAGTTAGATTTTAGAAGTTAATCGCCTTGTAAACGTTTTTGGGGATTAACCTGTATGAGTAATAGGAATTCAACCTCTTCACTAACTATTGTTTCATATTCGTCATAAGCGTTGGTAGCTTAGTGGTTAAGGAGTCGGACTTACAATCGAGAGGTCCCGGGTTCGAATCCTGACCATTACACTACCGACGTGAACCCACTCCTAGCACAAGTAATTTAGCTTAGTTGGAAGGGTTAAAGGGAATATTAGTAATTTCGGTTCTAATATTATTTTTATTATATATGTTACCGGAAATGTGTATAATCCGGTATTCTATACAATGCCTAGGCATTCTATACAATGCCGAGTGTGCAGCAGGTAATGTATGAAATGGTATCAAAGAATATTGATGGTGGTTATAAAAAATGCAACAACTTAGGCTAATGCTGGAGCTTCGCTTTTGCTTCAGTCTTCTAACCTATTGATATATCCAGGTCGGGGCGCAGTGTCCACACCACGCAATTTAACTTGGATAGATTAGGTTAGAAGCCATTAATCTTCGTGGTTATTTTTTTTTATTCATTCAAAAATATAAATTTTCCACAAAATCATCCGCAAATATAGACAATAACCCATTTATTTCACACATTGCCGGTGGAACTGCAGACATTCTATGTATTAACACACATTTCCTAGGATTTGTATACAATTCCTAGATTTCAGACATTTCCGGTAACATATATATATAAAATATTATCTTACTACAAGATTAACAAAGACGGCGTACAAAAAATGATCAAGAAAGCGGAAGCATTAAATGCAAGTAGGATAAACGTTAGAATAATTAAGTCGTCATTTCCAGAGTCCAAAGAAATTTCCAACAGAAAAAGTTATAATAATAAATTAGTACAAGCCGGAATTGAACCTGTCGTACTTAGCAGTTGCATTTCACACAATCCAAGAGGTAATTACGTGCTTTTGCGATAAAAAATCTATACTAGATGATCATCAATTGACTGACATAAAACTTTGTTACAAGACCCAACATTCCCTTATCCCTGTTGCTGTTAACAGGGCTGAATTTCGACGACTGCACGAGTACGTGAGATATGAATTAAATGGTCCAAGATGGGCAACACTTCTCTTAATGGCACCTTATATCTTTTTAATTGGCAACCCTTTTTGCGTGGTCGATGTCCGTGAGGAAGCATGTGAGAAAAACACATAACTTTATGTTTGCCATTTATCTTGATGCGTGGGAGTGGGTTGAGGTAGGAGAGGTAGCGATTTTCTTAGGTAGGATAAGCGATAATGAGTCTGTATGCTCTGCATGACGCACAATTTATCGTCCACGGCGACGCGGTGGCACGCTGAGAAGCGCCTCCCCATTCCGGGGGCGAGTCGGGGACACCGTTGTCCCCTCTCTGGAGGAGAGCCAGACTATAAGAGATGGCCCTGGGTCAGCCGGGGTGCGAGGGATATGTCGAAGACAACCTCACCTCCGGCCTAGCACCACGACCCTCAGTTGGCGTGCGGTTTTAGTCGGTTGGAGTCCGACATAAACTCCACTTTCGGCTGCGGCGGGGGAGGTATCCGAGGGGATTTCCGCACGAAAAAAAAAGTTGTTAAGCGATAATGAGAGTGTAAGCTATGCATAAAGCACGGGTTCAATTTATTGTGTCGATCATAATGTTATTACGTCATTAAGCTTGTTTATAAAAATGCCTGATTGACGGTCACAGGCTGACTTTGTGTGGGACGAGAAACAAAAAATATGGAATGTGGATCCATCTCGCACTATACGGTTTGAGGGCTCCTTTCTCTTCCGCATGATAAAGAGCTGGAATGCTCTGCCTGTGCACGTGTTTCCCTCCACTTACAGTCCCGGGTTCTTCAAGCGGGGCGTGAAAAGGGATCTATCAAGGCCGTCAAGAGAATGCAGCATCCTTCCAGAGATATTTTTGGATACAAGACGCACATAGTTTAATGGCAAAAGATTTTTTTTATTTTGAAACGTTTTCAAAAATAATAAAAAATTGTGTAAAATATTCAACTGCTACTTATAAGCTCGCGGATTCGTTTCCTGCTCGTAATAATTTTGTATAAATAAATGTAATATATCTCGTGATAATTTTATATAAATGTAACTCTATTCTCTTGTTTTTATATAGCTAATAATAATTTATCTGAATTCTAGTACCCATATAACAAGCTACAATGGGTATGTGTAGCATAAATGCCGTACAATTATTAATTATTTCTATCGCAAAATCTTCTAACTTAGACCACCCATATCGGCAGCAATATAAGATATTAGTAAGTTCCAAGTGTCGATATTACCGTTTCTATACAAAATGGTGTGAGATGCCGCTGTAGTCGTTCAATATAAACTATCTCGATTTGTACACCTATTTGTAGGCTTCACAGCTTCCATATAAAAGACATCAACGCGCTCGGGCGTTCGTTATAAGCCTGTTTCTTTTTTAAATGGTTTTCATTTTATAAATATCTATATCCGTCTGCTTTTTTTCTGTAGTTGATTGCTTAGAGGTGTAATTATGTCTTTGTTATTGCGAGTGCCGTACTTGGAACTTGGATCTTTTAAGGACTTAGTACTAATTACTTGCCTTTTTACAGGGATATACTGCCGGCTAGTACTTTTAGCCACTTTTTTATTGAGTTTATTTGACGTCAACTTGGCACTTTTTTCTGATACGAATTTCTTAAGAATTTGATAACTTAATGGTTTGTATCAACGAGATTAGAATTTCACGGGGGTGGAGCCATGAATAACAGCTTCTTTTTATAGCACTTGGCAGACAAGTACATAGCCCATCTGATGGAAATTTTACGTGTATCACACTTGCGTTGCCGTTCCTGCAAAAATGTTTTAATGCCTTGGAAAAGTTTGGAAGTTAGTATGAAATATTTTTTGAAATACCTTTGGATACAACATCGAAGTTTTAATGATATAAATTTTAATTTTTTTGTTTATACTCACCACGACTCTCAGTCTACTTGCGGTTATACCTGGGCTGGGCTATGCTTGTTTATGATATTCCACTAAATCTTCAAACAAACACCTCCCGGCTACCGCATAGCCTGAAGCCTCTCTGCAGTACCTCTGTCCAATTAAATGCGAATAAACTGGCACCTCCCATGTTGATATCAATAGGCGAGCCCGTGAGAGATCCATTTGTATTTGTTCCTGCCGCTGTGATTGCGACATAGAGCATGTGAAATGTAGATACGACACTTGGTATATTCGTTTTGAGAGTGACCTAATAATAAAAGTACAAGACCTTTATAAGATATTTATGTACCTACTAAGTGGATGGATATTCATTGTGCGTGTCTAGAATTAAATGTATTTTCTTTTTTCTTTCTTTCTTTCTTACCTGGAATAAAAAAACAACCAGCAACCAGACGGAGGAAAGAGCTGCGACTGAAATGCTCGGTAATTCAGAATGCCAAATGAAAAAAAAGAGAGTGTCGTAACGGCAAGTAAGTTTGATTTTTTGATTTGCCACTTTCAAGGTTTGGTGTGAATTCCTAGCCACACGAAAAAAAATATGACATTATTTTATACCAATTAGGAGGCAGACAAGCACACGGCCCACCTAATTTAAAGTGATGGTTTCTTTCACAAAAAGTTTCATATTATAATTGCGAATAATGTGCCGTTATTTTGGTAAGACGAATTTTAGTTAAATATTGATCGATTGTGTGTGTGTGTGTGTGTGTGTGTGTGTGTGTGTGTGTGTGTGTGTGTGTGTGTGTGTGTGTGTGTGTGTGTGTGTGTGTGTGTGTTGCCAATGTACTGTCATGAATAAGGTAGATTGACTGAGAAAGTCATTTGACTGAGAAAGTCTTCCATTTTTTTAATTCAATTGTGTTATCTCTTCTTTACAATATCTTGTTTCACCCATGTACTCCTACCTACCTTAAGGAACGCTTCGCGTTCTTAAGTGATACACACTCTAGGCCCCTGAGATCTTTGAAAAATCTGCGTCTGAAGATGCCTCTGCACTCCACAGTTTTCTTTGACAAGTTACCTGTGCCAATTAGACGAGCACAATCACTGAACATTTTTAAAAGTATGGTCACTACTCACTATCTATCGTTATAATTAATTCTTATTTTACTTTGTTTCCTAATATTTTATCTATTTAAACTCATTATATTATTATTTTTTATGATGTATTTATTTACTTAGGTATTTATTTATTAACTGAAGGAATTTTTACAGCATTAAGTATGCTAACTATAAAAATCGAATACATAGGGAAAAAGAATCTTCTCGGGCGGGACTCGAACCCGCAGTCTTTCCCTTACAGGGGGAATGCCTGACCAATTCGGCTACCGAGACACGCCCGATGTGATTCAAATTTCCCATCTTATACGTCTTCAAGGCGACGTGGCGTCATCTACCGATTTTCTTACGAACTTTCGGAATCAATGAATGATGTTACAATCATTTTTAAACATTGATTTTTGATAACTGCGCCAAAACAATTGAAGGAATTTTTACAGCATTAAGTATGCTAACTATACAAATCGAATACATAAATATTTATTAATACCTAAGTAAATAATCTTCGCTTGGACTGCAGGGTGTGTGAACCCCATAAATGCACCTCCGGTTCCGTGGTGGAAGCTGACGGCCATCATGCGTTGAGTTGTCGTCGTGCCGCAGGTAGGTTCCCTCGTCATCATGCCCTCAATGACCTGCTGCGAAGAGCCCTGGTTTCGGCGGATGTGCCTTGCGCTCTCGAGCCACCAGGCCTGTCCAGGTCGGATGGCAAGAGACCAGATGATCGTGCCTTGGAAGAGGGGTAGGTGCTTGGTGTGGGATGCGACCTGTGTCAGTACTGTAGCGGCGAGTCATCTGGGTCGCACGGCTTTTCTCCTGCGGCCCTTGGCCCTTGAGCCCCAATATATCGTGGTACCGGTCGCGTTCGAGACCATAGGCAGTTGGAGCATAGAAGCGAAAAAACTGGCGGCTGACATAGGTCAGCGATTAAGAGAAAAGACTGGTGACTCCCGCTCCGGATCGTACCTGGTGCAAAGGCTAGCTATTGCGATCCAACGCGGAAATGCGGCCAGTGTCCTGGGCTCCTTTGCACCAGGTTACCCGGGGTGGGTTTAAATTGATTAGGGGCAAAATCTATAACGCAGAAGTGCTGCAGTTAATAGGGTTTTGTGTTCCGAATAGATATGTGGAGCGACGGCGTCAACCGAAGCGTCTAGTAAAACCTAATGGGAAGACAAATATGTTAGGGAAGGCACCTCCGACGCGCGCGCTGATCACCATCAACAGGATAGCAGATGGGGTGGACTTGTTCTGTTGTGCGCTGGGTGAATTCACAAAGATTGGGATGTATAATATATGTTATAGATCATAAATTATGTTAAGCAACTGTTGTATTGGCCGGTCTATTGCATTGGGTGTAACACCTGTAATAATAGATTAAGCATAAGAGTATAAATAAATAAATAAAAATATTTACGTGACAAAAGCTTGGCTGGCTACTTGACTACTATTATTATAATTTTAGGATAAATTAATGTTATGTAACTAATTTATTACTTATTTATTTATTTATTTATTTACTTATGTATTTATTTCCTTATGTATTCATTTATTTATATTTTAACTGTGTACCCTGAACTGCCCATACACCAATCCATTGCACACGTGTCCTTTGAGGTTGTCTGGAAGAAATCGCACCTAGCGATAAGACCGCCATTTGTACTGGCACTTTTACATTGTTATTATCTGTACTTTTTTCACATGGTGTACAATAAAGTAAATTGTATTGTATAATATTGTATTATTTTTGTTTTCTACCTATTTCCATTTCTGTATATTTCGTAATACTTAATCTACAACTATGCATGGGAACCGAATATCTAGCACGTTCAATAAATTTACCGAGAGCAATAGCTTCTACTATTAGAAATATGATAGTTAAAATATTTGTTGTTCGCCTACACGCGGTAGTAGACAAATATCTTATATTCCAAAGATAATACAATTATTGAGCAAGTATGGACACGTTTGTGAAGTCATTTATGTAATGAATTAGCTGACGTACCATGCGGTTTCGCTAATTGATAACAGTAAACATCGAAGTCATAGGGAAAAAGAATCTTCTCGGGCGGGACTCGAACCCGAGATCTTATCCTTCCTTTACAGGGGGAATGCCTTGACCAACTCGGCTACCGAGACACGCCCGATGTGATTCAAATTTCCCTTCTTATCCGTCTTTAAGGCAACGGCACATCGGGCGTGTCTCGGTAGCCGAATTGGTCAAGGCATTCCCCTGTTAGGAAAGATCGCGTGCTCGAGTCCCGCCCGAGAAGATTCTTTTCCCTATGTATTCGATCTGTATAGTTAGCATACTTAATGCTGTAAAATTCATTCAAAAACAGTTAATATAACATTGAAGTTAAAAAAAATACTTATATTTGTTCACGGCGAGATAGAATGCAAAGCAGATTCACGCAGGGGGATTCCGTACTTTTACATTTAAATACCTTAATGTTCGAAATTGCATACTTTAATGTTCGAAATAATAATAAATGCTATAAAAAATTCATTCAAATACCTTAATGTTGTTATAGCAGCAACAGAATCAAAGAATCAATGGAATGGTTTTTTTTTACAGCATTAAGTATGCTAACTATACAAATCGAATACATAGGAATACATACGAATACATACACCGTCGCCTTAAATACGTATAAGATGGGAAATTTGAATCACATCGGGTATGTCTCGGTAGCCGAATTGGTCAAGGCATTCCCCCTGTAAGGGAAAGACTGCGGGTTCGAGTCCCGCCCGAGAAGGTTCTTTTCCCCTATGTATTCAAAGAATCAATTTCATTTATTCGGTTTAGGCACATAAAGAGCACATATTACCGTCAAAATTGTACAATTAGCGTCAGAAATGTTAAGAGTAATTAAAATAAACACTAACTTTCCATACTATCCATACTAATATTTTAAATGTGAAAGTAAGTCTGTCTGTCTGTCTGTCTATATGTCTGTCCGTATGTTACGCTTTCACGCCTATTCCACTGAACCGATTTTGATGAAATTTAGCATGGGGGTAGATTAGACCTTGAGAAAGGATATATGCTATGTTTTGTCGCGATAACCGACATCCACGCGGGTGGAGCCGCGTGCAAAAGCTATATCCATACTTAATATTATAAATGCGAAAGTAATTCTGTCTCTCTGTCTGTCCTTCTGTCTGTCTGTATGTTACGCTTTCACGCCTTAACTACTGAACCGATTTTGATGAAATTCGGTATAGAGGTAGATTAGACCATGGGAAAGGACATAGGCTATGTTTGGTCGCGATAACCGACATCCACGTGGGCGGAGCCGCGGGCAAAAGCTAGTAATAATATAAATGCGAAAGTAGCTCTGTCTCTCTGTCTGTCTGTATGTTACGCTTTCACGCCTAAACCGCAGAACCGATTTTGATTAAATTTAGTATAGGGGTAGATTAGACCATGAGAAAGGACCATAGGCTATGTTTGTTCGCCATGACCGACATCCACGCGGACGGAGCCGTGGGCAAAAGCTAGTATACAATAATAATAACGGGAATTAACGCGATCATGGCGCTCGTACCTTTGATTTGCCTGAGGTTTCGACCAGGTACAATTGGATCATACGTAACAAGGTATCACCCGGCAATACCGATACAATACTCAACTTTATAGTCAAGGTCTTTCTGAAGTTGACTGTACAAATGCTGTGATAAGCACAGAGCAAGCTATCCAATAGTTTGAACATTTCATTACCAAGTTACAGATCAAATCAACAGCGTGGCATGTTTATATTACAGTTTAATCGTGCGCGCGTATCTGGAAGTTACTTGAAACCGACTTGACTAGCCAATGATTCGAATTGAAATATTGTCGGATATTTATCCGAATGAACACTTATGAATTTGGATATACTTTTGCCGAAGTAAGTTTTCCAAAATTTATCGCATGAAGTCCCAAACTATTATAATCTATGAAAAAAAAACTATCCATATTTCAGCTGAACTAAAAACCTGAACAGACATGGGTACACCATGTGGGGTCAAACAAGCGACTGTCTGCAGAATGAATTAGTTGAGATTATACTCAAATAATTCACTCCGCAGTGCAGAAACTCAAGATAAGTATCAATCCCATTCCCACCTCACCGCTATCGTAAAGCATCTCAACTCTGAACCGCACACGCCATATTCAAATCGCACTCGTGTCCAACGCCCTATCTCAAACATATTTGCAATTAATATCAACACAAATAAATAAGGCTCGAGATAAACCTGCGACGATAATATCACACATGCTACGTCGCTGTCGTCACGTATGGAATCTCCCTTATTTATGTCAATATCACGTTTCAATTTATGATCGCGTTCGTGGAAGAGAGTTATGCTAAACTTCTTGTGGATATGGAACTTTGTAAGTGTTTTTTTAGATGCATCTAAAAGTATGTTTATACTTGTAAATGAATCAGTGGTTGTGTAATATTGTGTTGTGTTCATTAAGCCACCAGTGAGTAACTCGTGGGTTAATGAAATTATAGCTTTAAATTTAGTAAATGTTGTATCGATACTATTAATAAATAAGGCCCTTTTTACCCGACTGCCGAAGGAAGGAGGGTAATGTTTTTTATAAAAGACACGTCAATTTGACTTCACCTCGCCGGATGTTAAGCTAAAGGCCTTTTTACCTTTTAAATATTTGAGTAAGTTCATACTGATATGACATATTTGCCTTGATGTAATAATAATGTTTAACTCTTCTGTCACCTAACTCGTCGTATTCTACTGAAATTTTGTATCAATTTTTCGTAGATATTCATTGAGTTCCTGGATGGTACGAAATTGGTATTGGGCCCGTTAGGTAACGGTGCTGTCACTATTTGCAGGACGACATTTGCTGGGTTCACTAGCACCGAGTCATATAAAATACGATTAAATGGCATTGTGACTAACTCTTCAATTACAGGAGTATGTGTTAGTTTTTTATTTCGTGATGTTTTTGCAATCAGGCTCGTTTAATCAATCAGAACATAAAAAGTTCATTTTTTTATACCACTTAGGTGGCAGACAAGCACACGGCCCACCTGATGAAAAGTGGTTACCGCGGCCTATGGACGTATGTAACACCAGGGGCGTTACAGTTCATTTTCAATTTTAATGCTTTTTTACATTTATTACCATTAAAACAATACAATACCCCAGAACAATTAGTAGTTGCACAAAAATCCACTAAGGTTCAGACCTGTGCTATTGACAATTATCACGAAATAACCTAGTTTCCTACATTGTAATATGATCATAATACCTACTCAATATTCGCCAATATATGACTACTAATTTTTGCCCGCGGCTCTTCGCCCGCGTGGATGGTTATCGCAACCACATATAGCCTATGTCCTTTCTCATGGTCTAATCTACCCCTATACCAAATTTAATCAAAATCGGTTCAATGGTTTAAGCGTGAAAGCGTAACATACAGACAGACAGACAGACAGGAGAAAGAAAGAAAGAAAATACATTTATTTACAAACACAACGCACACCCTAAACATTACATAAAATTATATAAAAGAACATACGAATAACACATAATATATTTTTTTATCTGTGGTCGCTTGATGTCACTTATGTCAGCCGCCGTGGCTGACGCAAGTGACACCAACAACCACATATATTTTTGGTGAAGTGACGTGTCACATCACAGAGTTACTTTCGCATTTATAATATTAGTATGGATATGAATTACAGTTTACACATTAAAGCAATACCTACTCAATAACAAAGAACGAATATTAATCTCCCTCTACCTACAATGACTCTAAAAAATATTGTTTGAGTTTAACTGGCCTGCAGTACTTACAAATCAGTTACAAATCCTTCACTAGTACATACATCGGTGTAGTCCGCGAGGATGCCGTGCTCACCGCATATAATCATTTGTCAGTGCACCAACAACGGCCTTAACTTAGCCGAACGATGTTCCGTCCATCTTTATTATAGAAGATAATTTGAGCGCTTCGATGTTCTCATAAATACCACCAATGAGCGTTGGAACTAATTTGCAAATAAGTAATTGGATGAGAAGATTTTGATGATGTTACTAATCATCACAGCGGTAGTCAGTATTATTCTGAGTGACATGGAGTTTCAAACGCAGTCGTAACGTGACAAGATGGTAAACTACAATTGATTAACGTACGTACGTTATGTAGTTGCTAAACGGTTTATCACTCAGAGTAACGGGTCATCAAAATAAGGGGCCAGATGGCATTCAAGGCTTGTAATTTGGATTCGCTCTCTAATATTTTTATTAATTTGGCTTATCTTGGCTACTACTTCGAGAAGAGAGCTTGCACCAGATTATTTTTTATTAATCATCAGGTAATGGCTGGGTGAAGGGACATCGATTTTTCAAAGAAAATTGGTCCTAGATAAAATTACGAATATTTCACAGGTCAGTGTTTTTTCCTATAAATTGTTGTTGTCACTTACCTTTTGGTCTGTTGACCGTCGGTAATATTCACATTAGCATTACAGTGTATGAGGTTCAACCAAGATCTTTGAGGCCCAAGCTAATCCCATATAAAATAAATAATAAATAAATATTCCACAACATTCTACACAACGCTATCAAGACCCATGGTAAGCTTATCTAGCTTGTGTTATGGAATCCATAATGCGGATAAACATACTTAGATACTTTTTTTTAAATAAGTACATATTATACATAGAAACATCCAGACCAATGCAAATAGCCATATTCATGCATACAAATATTTGCACTGAGCAGCGATCGAACCTGCGGCTCCTGCGTGGCAGTCGCGTTCACTACCGCCACGCCACAGAGCCGTTACACCAGAAACATCAGAATTTTATTAGCATTTCTTATTCATTAATGAAATGAAATGTATTACAAGGCATTCAATACATACTTCATACGTACCAGGGCCGCGGCACCTACTTCCGGTGACATCGGCGCGCACGCAACCATCTGAGCGTGTACCGAGTCAGTTGTAAATCTACTGAAAGCCTTGATTGCTATGTAGAAATGTTCTTTATGCAACTACTAGACCTGATAATCTAATTAATTAATTGGACATTAAGTTCAAAATTAAATTGTATAATAACATTTAAAGCGAAACTGGTTATGTTTAGTATGTAAGTTAAAAGGCAAACTCCATTTATTTTTAACTGTTTGGAAGTGTTTTTTTGTGACAGGGGATTTTAAAATTTTAAATTTAATTTTTATTTTTTAAATTAATCTACTAGTCAAGCACTTTCATTTGATACTCATATAGAGGAAGTTATGCAGAAATATGTATTCCGACATATTGTGGCGGCGGCCATCTTGGATCGATTTTTTTCAAACACAGCTAAGAACACTCCCGTCTAATAAACTTTCAAAAAAAAAAACTAAATTTAAATCCGTTCATCCGTTTGGGTGCTACGATGCCACAGACAAACACACACACAGAGACATGTCAAACATATAACAACCCGTCTTTTTTGCGTCGGGGGTTAAAAATACATATAAACAGGTATTCATGTCTATAACTCCCTGAAAGAGTAGGCAGAGGTGCATTAACATACACATTTCGTCAGCTATGATATTCGGTCCCACGTTACAGGAGGCGAGCCTATTGTTAGTTACTTCAATTTTTCAATAGAAATAGTTTCTAAGGTAAGTTGTCTCTTGTGCGCTTTTAATCGAAAGTCACATGATGTATCGGAAGTTTCTAGAATTGTAAACATTTTTATAAAACCTTGACTATATGGTGTTTTTTTTTATCGTGCGACAAATCCCCACGGATACCACCCCCACGGAGCCGGTGAAGGTGGTTATGTCGGACTCGAACCGACTAAAACGCACGCCATCTTGGGTCCTTGGTTGCCGGAGGTGAAATTGCCAAAAGCATATCCCTCGCACCCCGGCAGACCCAGGACCATATCTTTCGAGATGGCCCCCTTCGGGTTGTGGGGGCCACAGTGTCCCCATCTAGCCCCGGTTACGGGGAGGCGCACTTTGCGCCGCCGCCGCGGCCTGCTTCTGCTAGGGTGACAGGCGGCTCCACCGGTCACCCCCAGGACAGCGCTCATGGAGGACGAAGGTCGTTCTGCGACCTCCGACGTCCGGTTCGCTGACTATATGGTGTGGGATTTACGTACAGGAGGTATCAAGTTCGTCGTTCCCCAACGTTACACTGCCGACGTGAAAACGTACACAAGGATTAAACGGAATACTAATCCTAATACCAGTTTATAGAATGGTATGGACGGTACATTTCGAAAACAAAATATCGAGGATGTGCGGGTAGTTGACCACGGCCGGTTTAAACTGGTCGAAACGTCAGGCAAATCAAATGTACGAACCTATACCATGATCGCATTAATTCCCGTTATAATTATTGTATATCATGGAACGCGAGAGTTTAAAAATGCAGTACCTTAATGCAGTACCTGATTAAGAGTATTTCTATCGATCTGACCTTCTAAAGAATGCCTTACTCTATAAATCTGACTTAATTATAAAGATATAGATCAGCACTCTGTTCAAGATATTAATCGATTTGCTATAATCATCAATTTAGCAGGTCGTTCGTGTCAACCCAGCAATTTTCATAAATCCTCAAAAGGTCACATTCCAAACCAGGTAGTGAAGATAACAAGGTGTTAAAATAATAATTTAAAAACATCCTTCATTATTTTTTATGAGCTTTCTATATTCGTGTTAAACAAAAAGTGTCTATAGCCATCTATAGTAACATAAAACTGTACATTAGTCGTGTAGGTACATTGGAGATATAAAAAAAACTTCACTTAATGATAACGATACAAAAATATTTTATTTTACAATTCTTGTCTACTGGTTCGCGATGAACGCAAAATTTACACACGGATTTTGCTGTTATTACAAAATTTCCGTCCGACAAAAATCTTACGTATATTTCTCTCTATCTCAATATTTATCGCAATTATTTGAGTAAAAAATCACGATAAGTGACATCTACGCAGGTGAAGCCGCGGGTATCCGCTAGTGTTAAATAAAAGCAGATGACCCAATAAGCAAGCGTCAAAAATATAATTATTTTACGCAAAGAGTCAGGTTTTAACTCAAAAAGCTTGTTTTAATCAAACCATTGGAGCGGCACCTTATGCGGATAATTGTAGGCAAATTGACAATGTCTTAACGAGATGGAAGAGGACGCTTTTTATTGATGTCTCTATGGATGTATGTTACACTGTAGTGTAACGTCATATTACCAAAACCTATTAACCTCAGCTGGTTTGATTAATTGAAGAATAGTTTTCATTCAACTTCTATTCCTCTGTAGCGTGGCGGCAGTGGACGCGACTGCTACGCAGGAGGCGCGAGTTCTATCCCCGCTCAGTGCAAATACTTGTATGCATGAATATGGCTATTTCCATTGGTATAATATTTACAAAAAAAAGTATATAAGTATGTTCATCCGCATTCTAGATTCCATAACACAAGCTATAAACGCTTCCCATGGGTCTGGATAGCGTTCTGTAGGATGTGGAATATTTATCGAAATTATTGAAAACATTTTCTCAGTAATCCAAAGATATAATACACGTACGCAATTGAGTTCCTTACGAGAACATAATGTGCGTAATGAGGGATTGCACGTCCAAAATTGTATGTTAAAATAATAAATTTCCCGCGAACTACCATCCGTGGTACGATTATGACACTTAATTGAAAAATTCGGTTATCGGGATCTGTTTTAAGTGCTTTCGTAGAAAACTTCGCGCTGTCGTAGGGTTGACACTAATTTTCATATTTGGAATTTCATTTATTATGACTTTTTTTTCAGAAAAAGGTTTTTATTATAGTAATTCAGATTGCTGAGCTTCTCTGATGTTATGAATATGCACTTGTGCTTGCATGTGATCGTGAGGACTAGGTTTGTTTCCCTGATCAGGTTACATAATATTATTGGGTTTAGTTAATAGAAAAATATTATTGGCAACTAGTTTGAATCCAAAGCGGATAGATGATAGTTAAAAAACTTAGGTATATGTTGGCTGCCTTGATAGTATAAAAAGGATAATCAGTTTAATTTTTTCAAAGTTACCAGAAGTCTTAAAAAATTGGAACGATAAAAAGTTTCATACCTTTAATAATTCTTATCTGAATCTTAAAAGAATTCAATATAGCTATAAAATTTAAAGAAAATGTTCACTCGTCGGCCAACCCTAGCAATCACCCAGTCCGTCTAAGTAATGGCCGTCGAATACCCCCTTTTAGTGGTCAGTGTAAACAAGAAAATTGATTTTGAAAGAACATACGTGAGTTAATACAAGCCTCACCAGTTCACGGAAACATTTATTTCAGTTGAGACCGTAGGCTGTACGACTTGATTCCTTGGGACAGCGTCGGCAATTAAAAAAATACGCTTTAATAAACCATCAAAATTCGAAAAAAGAAATTTAATATTCGTAATTTAAATTCAAGGATACGTAATGGAATTATATTTTTTAATTTCATATTGTCTACAAATAGGTGGTTTCACGAGTTTGTTTCGTTTTTTTTTTCATTCTCTAAACATGTACTTGGCTAGGCTGAAGACGGAAGACGCATAACGACGTCAGTTATCGTTTGTCACGTTCGATGTTCAAATCCTGGGGGAATTTAGGTCTTGAATTTCAAGCAAGGTATTACAAAATGTCATTGACCTTTTATTATAAGTTCTCGTATTATCAGTAATGCTCCGTAGACTCATGTGACCTTACTCTAGGTGCCACGGTGAAGACCTCAGTTGAAATACTGAGATGATGATTCCACAAAAATTAAAAAATAATAAATAAATAAATATTCCACAGCATTCTACACAACGCTAGGCCCATGATAAGCTTAACTAGCTAATTATGGAATCTAGAATGCAGATAAACATACTTGGTTACTTTTTTTTTTGTAAATACATAGATATTATACTTAGAAACACCCAGACCAATAGCCATATTCATACATACAAATATTTGCACTGAGCGGGGATCGAACCCGCGCCTCCTGCGTGGCAGTCGCATTCACTACCGCCGCGCCACAGAGGCAGATTCATGAACACAACTGACGCTAACAAAAACACTAAAAATCTAGCCTAGCCTTATAGCTATCGTACATACTGTGTCTGCCACTGAGGTAATTCAATAAACACCACAGAATTACATCTTAAAATTACATATTTTAAGGTTATCGCCTGATTTATAGTTATTGCAAAGCAATCTAAATGCACTAATAGTTTCGATATAGCTCAGCTGATTTTATTACGTCATTTAATATTGCTAACTTACACAGGAATGTTTTTGTTTTTTTTTTATAATGGATAAGTCAATTTGTCTTCACCTCGTCTGATGTTAAGCTAAAGGCAAAGTATCGGAAAGAGGGTCACAATCCTAAAAATGTACCATGTTAACAGTGGTGGTACTCAGCTTGACGGCCTCATCAGATGCCTTTTCACGCCCCGCTTAAAGGAGCCGGGACTGTAGGAAGAAGGAAACACGTGAGCTGGCGGGGAGTTCCAGGTCTTAATGTAACAAATAGTACATTTTTTTAAATTAAATTGTTTGCTTTGCGTTGAAGTTCTATTCAGGGACCTTTGATGCCCTGGCCAAATAAGAGCTACCTGCTAAGTAAAATAGCAAAAAAGTCTCTGGGACAGGATTCCCTCTTGGGATACGCTGGGAGCTGCTGCCATAAAAGCCAAATAAATCTAATGTAAGGAAAAAGAAGTAATTAATACAAGCTTTGGGTGCAATTGATATTGATACTAGAGTGAAAAAGAGAAAAACCTTTTTGCGTAACCGTTTAGGAATCACTTCTAAATTCAAAACAATAACATTACGTCATAATGTACTTGAACTTTTTTAGATAACCAATCAGACATAATGTTTTAACCCACATTTGGTACGGCTATGCGAGTACGCATCACATGTAAGGCAAGGTTGTACAAGAATATCGATGCAATCGTTTAAACAAATGAGTTCGATTTTTAATTCGGAACAATCTCGACAGCTCATTTGGAAGATTCGTATGTTCTGACTGTGGTACTGAGACTGTGGTCATTTAATTCAGTGTTAACCGTTTAATTAAGATCAAAGAAAAATCATTCAATTAAGATAAAAAAACGATTTAATTAAGATATTTCGAAAAAAATATGAATGAATATAATATTATATTGATTTTGAGTAGGTGTATTAAGTAGGTATCACGAAACAAAAATATAAATTTTTGTTCAGTAGTAGATTATGTGAACCCTTTCTTTTTAATTCCTTACTTTGAACACAATTTTATCATCAAAGATGGCTTAAAACCACCGATGTCTGCTACTGAAAGAGAGTACAATAGGGGCCCATCTCTTTATATTCTATTAACTTATTACGTACAGACGTTGCCTCTCTGGCCGTTTTCTACCGCCTCTACCACGGCGAGTGTTCTGAGGAGTTATTTCAACTGATCCCACCCTCTCCCTTCCTATCCAGAACAACACGTGCTGGTCTGCTGTGCCATCCACACACGGTGGAATCCATACCATCTCGCACTAAACGGTTTGGGGGCTCTTTCCTCTGCCGCACGATAAAGAGCTGGAATGCTCTGCCCGCATACGTGTTTCCCTCCTCTTACAGTCCCGGGTTCTTCAAGCGGGGCGTGAAAAGGCATCTATCAAGGCCGTCAAGTTAGGGACCACCATTTTACGTCCAATGGCACCGGGAATGTTGGTCTGTATCTTCTGGACTGCACTTCAGCTTTGTTGCCATCTAGCGGGGTGCAGTCAATTGACGGACCAAATATAAAAAAAAAAAAAAACTTTGTAACCTAGGCACAGGGTAGGTCCTTGTAGTAGGTTTGTATTGTTTTATACAGCTTTGAATTGAAACCCCGGAGAATCAATAAATAACTCAAGTTTAATAAATAACATTTAACCTCCTAATCTGAACATCATTTTGCACACGCTAATAACGATTAATCTATAAAATGTCATAAATCGCGTTTAACCTGTGGTCGACTCGATATCGATCGCAACGCCTCATATTCGCGCGCGGCCCACCGCAGTGGCGGCTAAGAATTAAATTCAAATGAATAATGGAACGCAATTACTGGCTGTTATAATTTTTTATTACAAAAGGCTGCTATATTCCATTTTTAACCCCCGACGCAAAAACGACGGGGTGTTATAAGTTTGACGTGTCTGTGTGTGTGTGTGTGTGTGTGTGTGTGTGTCTGTCTGTGGCATCGTAGCACCCAAACGGATGAACCGATTTGGATTTAGTTTTTTTTGTTTGAAAGGTATATTAGTCGGGAGTGTTCTTTGCTATGTTTGAAAAAAATCGGTCCAAGATGGCCGCCGCCACAACATGTTGGAATACATATTTCTTTATAATTCCATCAATATGGGTATCAAATGAAAGAGCTTGACTAGTAGATCAATTTAAAAAGCATAAAATAAAAATTAAATTATAAATTTAAAAAACCCCCGTCACAAAAAACACCAAAAAGTTGAAAATAAATGAATAAATTTTAATTCAACGGTTGCCATGTCGGGGGACCTTACGATATAAAGGAGTACTTAACCAGTTACGGTCCCCCGACATGGCAACCGTTGAATTAAAATTTATTCATTTATTTTCAACTTTTTGGTGTTTTTTGTGACGGGGGTTTTTTAAATTTATAATTTAATTTTTGAATTACAAATGGCCAGTTGTATTCCAATTGTAAATTTAGGCCAAGTTTTGCATGCACATTCATTCTTTTAAATTGGTTTTAATGGGCGATTTGACTTTCAAAAATGTTTAATTTCAAATTAATATACGTACGTAGGTACGCGTATAAGTGAATAATTAAACCTGCTGGAATCGGAAAACGGCTTACGGCTTCAGATCCTTATTTGTCAGCTAAATATTGTTATTTTTATGCACCAATCCGGGTCAGACTGAAATGTATTGACAAAAATCAACTCAATCTGCCACTGTAGGTAGCACTGTAACGAACAGTCACTGTTTGTAGAGAGCGCACAAACGCACAGCCAAACGGAATAAGCACAATAATAGGCACTACAAAACATACAGACAAACAAAACAATGTATTTTGGATTCTACAGTTGAATAAAAAGAAAAACTTTTTATGCGACTTCAAAGAAGGAAGGATTTTTTTAATAGGTTTTGTTTCTGATATTTGCTCAAACACTGTTGGGCTCTATGAGAATAGGAAAATAGAAGATTGAAGATATGTATTATGGTCACTCTTCTATTTTCCTGTATGACATGCAGAACACAAAATTGTGTATACCTGTGTATATAACCTATGCTTGACTTCGAAAGTAGTCTCACTTCAATTTAAAAAGAAAAATCCCATCACTAAAATTTAAATCGGCAATGAAATTTAATTCAGGTACTATACAGTGTCGTTATTTAGGTTGGTACAAAATTCCGCTTTTTAAAAAGATTCGCTTCTCATTCCTAAAATCAATCACGCTTGAACAATGGGCAGTTATGGACTCATTAAAAATACCGCTACAAATCAAGGGCGTTGGATGTCCAATAATTCCCCTCAACGTATGACTGTGCAGTCCAATTATAATGAAAACAATCATATCATTAAGGGACTCGGGTGTCCCCATAAAATTGTTAGCTCAACAATTGGAATATTGGCAGGAAGTGGGAAATTGTGGATGCGGTGTGGGTTAGATCTGTTCAACATGAAAAGAGCAATAATATCAATCTTAAATTGGTCTATTAACTATATTGACACTAGCAGACAGGAGGTACTATATTGAGCCTTTCCATTGCAAAGTGATATCGCTGGTTCGAAGGAACAGCTTACTATTAAATGGGTCGTATATATATTTCTTAACGATCAAGTATATGGGGTTCACCAGGATAGTCAAGGCCCAAGCTTACCTCATCTACAAGCTGGGTACACCAGCAGATGTACCCAGCTTCAGCAACAATGAGCAGATTGACTGATGAAGTTATGATGCAGACTGGTGAGGAAGTTTTCTTGGTACATTTCAGATTACTTGATACATTTCAGTATGTAGGAGAGTGGGCCTCGGATTCCAAAACGCTAATTTCAGATGTAAACGAGATTAGCACTTGAAAAGAAAAAAAAGCTTTATAGGATCAAATGAGATTTACCTGTTGATGCGAACCACTTGTGTTGGAAAGATACCGCATCTTCTGAGCACCCTCCGCTTCATAGCTCCAAAACACCTTAATGGACAATTATGCATTGTGTGTTTAGAGCCAAGTAGATTTAGACTGATAGCCTGCTCGTTACTTTAGTGAGTTAGGGGCGCATACAGACATAGCTGCACGCACGCAAATGCGACCACTAACAGATTTATGCGAGAAGTGATGCGAGATTAGTGGTAGGTCTGTGTGCAGGCTAATTTTGTTAATGACCGTCGGCAATTCTGTGCTTGCTTCGTAGATACACAGTTGAAAACTATGTGCTTTGTATTTACACTTTCATTCTGTAAATATAAAAATGAATCACTAAATGTGTTGGTAAGCGCATAACTCAACAACGCCTGGACCAATTTGGCCAATTCTTTTTTTAAATATTCGTTTAAGTTCAAAAATGGTTTTTACGGCGAGAAAAATTCGAATACTTGCCGGGACCCGACATCCATGCGGGCGGAGCCGCGGGCAAAAGCTAGTTACAAATAGATATTTCAATTCGGAATAAATTCGATCGTAATTCAAATTAAAAGTTATTTACTTAAACTTAGAGCATTAATAATATAAGTATAAGGTTGCCTTCAAATTAAACGCGTAAAATAGCACGTTGACGCGCTACTCCTAACAAATACGCTAGTGGCACTGAGTGGCGCTTCTAAAATTTGAAGGCAGCCATAAACTTATGAAAATCCATCACGTCTATAAATCCCCGAAGGGGTAGGCAGAGGCTTATTAGCATCCGCGTTTCATCAATTAGGATTTTTGGTCCCACGATCTAATTTTAGAATATAAATTGTAATCATTGTATCGAAGTAAATGTATACACGTGTGTAAATTTTTTGGATGTCTTTATTATTATATATATATCATACATTTAATACGGTAAGATAATTTCTTTGCCTTGGGGTAAGTTCCGAAGCGGGGGGAAATGAAAAAGTGGCGGGAAATCATAATTCATGCGGCACGCGTTTTACTTTTTTTAAGGCCGTAGTTCGTAATTATCATTATAAACTACAACGTCATACTGCCAACTTACCCAACTTTCAAACTTACAATGAAACAATGAAATGAAAATGTATAAATAAATGAAATAAATGGGTGGTGAGCCTATTGCCCTCTAACGGGGCCATTTGTCTTGGGCTGTATGTTTACTGTTGGATGGAGAACCGTTCTATCCCTTAATCACCTTTTACTACATCCACAGGAAGAGTTAGGGTGGTCCTATTCTACTCCGTTAGAAACCAACACGGCAACTTATGAACATCAAAATAAAAGTTAACATTACAATATTATAATTTTTATTTGTTCAAAACATGTATGTACATACAGACGCATGCAATAAGTAAATAGTACATAATATCGAATACATAGGGAAAAAGAATCTTCTCGGGCGGGACTCGAACCCGCAGTCTTTCCCTTACAGGGGGTAAGAAGGGTAAGAAAATCGGTAGATGACGCCACGTCCGTCGCCTTAAAGACGTGATGGGAAATTTGAATCATATCGGGCGTGTCTCGGTAGCCGAATTGGTCAGGCATTCCCCCTGCAAGGGAAAGACTGCGGGTTCGAGTCCCGCCCGAGAAGATTCTTTTTCCCTATGTATTCGATTTGTATAGTTAGCATACTTAATGCTGTAAAAATTCCTTCAATAGTACATAATAGTCCAGTCATGTTTTGCCTTATACAGTGGCGTACAAATATATACTTAGGGAAACACTTGGTCAAAAGTTCCATACTCTATTTTCAATAACAACTACCCCTAACGTCTCTTTTGCAATATTTTTCATCATGATGCCTACTTTATTTACAGTTCAACCATCTTCTCTATGCGTTTAAATATAATAACGTTTTCACGTACCATTCAGTGTCACTTCTCTAAAACGTGACAGCACCAATTCGTTTAATACATATTCAATCCGAGCGATTTTAACAATCGATCGTGACCATTCGAGATCTCGATATCTCGCCGTTTTATGAATAAATCGGCAATAGAGACAGAGCAGTGCACCGCACCTCATAAACGGTTTGAGCAGAGAAAAGATTATATCTGGGAATTCACCAGATTCACGTTTCGTGGTTTCTCACGGTTGATTCAGTTGACATTGTCATAAGGTGCAGATATACAAGACTTTGACATTACCGAAATTTTTTTAAAGGGAATTGAATTAACAACTTATCCTATTCCACAATATATTACTGGCTGACCCGGCGATCTTCGTACCGCCATTTTTTTTTCCGCCAGCGTGGCGTCCGTTCCCGTTCCCGCTGCACCCTCTGCTATATTAAACATGTATTATACATATTAAAAACTTTCTTTTTGAATTACTTTATCTATTAAAAGAAACCACATCAAAATCCGTAGCGCAGTTTTGAAGATATAAGCATACATAAGGATGGGACTTTGCTTTATACTATGTAGTGATTTAACCTGACTGGTTTAGTCTCGGGGTAATTTATTTTTTCAATTAAATTAAATTCAAAATATTTTACACTTTAAATCGCTGATTATTATGAGATAGTACAAGTGGTGTAATTCAATAGTGTACTACCTACTCAGTGCCATCAATGTAGCTATAAATAGTACAGAAGAATAATAGTATAGAAGAGAAGAAAAAATAAAGAAAAAAAAACTTCTGTGCAGAAATAAAATAAACTTTCACACAATTCTTGATGCTCTTAAACTAAAAAACTGATCAGTTTAGCATTTTGATGGGTATAAACGACGCTGGTTTTCGAATGGCTCCTTAGGAGTTCTAATCAACGGGACCTGGGTTAGATACATGTTATAAAATCAAGGGGAAGTACCCCGCAGAGAGCCATCACTTACGCGATACAATGTTGTAAAAATGTTCAACATAAATTCGCTGCGTGATTTGCTGCAACTAACAGGATTATTATTGCTTATTCTATGTTGAAAATTACATACATACATGTCACTGTTTAACGTGACGTAATCGATCATACTGATATAAAAAAATTGTACTAATAAGACTTTTTGGGTGTAGCGAGCGTAGTGGTGACGGTAAGAGTGTAAGACCCATCAAGGAGGACTAGAGCGACAACGCGGGAACTTCTCGTACCAGTTGATCCCGAAGGAGAGCCGAAGGACCACTTTTATCTGAGTGCCATCATTGCGATGTGGGCGAGGACTGCACACGCTGGCGGAGTGAACGTATTCGAGTACAGTGTGAGAACGCAAACAATAGTAGTGACGACGCGTGTCAAAAATAAGTGCGGAAGAGGGTAGATTGATACCGTCTGCCCAATAATAACTAGCTCGGCGGTCAACCAGTAAATCCGTGATCATGGCGCTCACAGTGTGTTATAGAAGCCGATTTGCGGTCATCTCCTTTTTATAAACTCTTCTCATAAACTCTCATCATACTTCTCGTAAAGAGAATTTTAAGACAAACTTCTTAAAAAACTTTCGTTGATGTACGTCTCATACTTTTTGAGAAATTAAAAAAATCGAGAAATATCCATAGAAATCAGAAAAACTTTATAGCTGATTTCCTTATGATTTTTAACCATATTTTTTTTTATAAACATGATGAATGTTTGAAGGATTTTTTACAGCATTAAGAATGCTAACTATACAAATCAAATACATAGGGAAAAAGAATCTTCTCGGGCGGGACTCGAACCCGCAGTCTTTCCCTTACAGGGGGAATGCCTGACCAATTCGGCTACCGAGACACGCCCGATATGATTCAAATTTCCCATCTTATACGTCTTTACGGCGACGTGGCGTCATCTACCGATTTTCTTACGAACTATCGGAATCAATGAATGATGTTACAATCATTTTTAAACATTGATTTTTGATAACTGCGCCCAAACAATTGAAGGATTTTTACAGCATTAAGAATGCTAACTATACAAATCAAATACATAGGGAAAAAGAATCTTCTCGGGCGGGACTCGAACCCGCAGTCTTTCCCTTACAGGGGGAATGCCTGACCAATTCGGCTACCGAGACACGCCCGATATGATTCAAATTTCCCATCTTATACGTCTTTACGGCGACGTGGCGTCATCTACCGATTTTCTTACGAACTATCGGAATCAATGAATGATGTTACAATCATTTTTAAACATTGATTTTTGATAACTGCGCCCAAACAATTGAAGGATTTTTACAGCATTAAGAATGCTAACTATACAAATCAAATACATAGGGAAAAAGAATCTTCTCGGGCGGGACTCGAACCCGCAGTCTTTCCCTTACAGGGGGAATGCCTGACCAATTCGGCTACCGAGACACGCCCGATAGTTCGTAAGAAAATCGGTAGATGACGCCACGTCGCCGTAAAGACAGGCATTCCCCCTGTAAGGGAAAGACTGCGGGTTCGAGTCCCGCCCGAGAAGATTCTTTTTCCCTATGTATTTGATTTGTATAGTTAGCATTCTTAATGCTGTAAAAAATCCTTCAATTGTTTGGGCGCAGTTATCAAAAATCAATGTTTAAAAATGATTGTAACATCATTCATTGATTCCGATAGTTCGTAAGAAAATCGGTAGATGACGCCACGTCGCCGTAAAGACGTATAAGATGGGAAATTTGAATCATATCGGGCGTGTCTCGGTAGCCGAATTGGTCAGGCATTCCCCCTGTAAGGGAAAGACTGCGGGTTCGAGTCCCGCCCGAGAAGATTCTTTTTCCCTATGTATTTGATTTGTATAGTTAGCATTCTTAATGCTGTAAAAAATCCTTCAATTGTTTGGGCGCAGTTATCAAAAATCAATGTTTAAAAATAATTGTAACATCATTCATTGATTCCGATAGTTCGTAAGAAAATCGGTAGATGACGCCACGTCGCCGTAAAGACGTATAAGATGGGAAATTTGAATCATATCGGGCGTGTCTCGGTAGCCGAATTGGTCAGGCATTCCCCCTGTAAGGGAAAGACTGCGGGTTCGAGTCCCGCCCGAGAAGATTCTTTTTCCCTATGTATTTGATTTGTATAGTTAGCATTCTTAATGCTGTAAAAAATCCTTCAATTGTTTGGGCGCAGTTATCAAAAATCAATGTTTAAAAATGATTGTAACATCATTCATTGATTCCGATAGTTCGTAAGAAAATCGGTAGATGACGCCACGTCGCCGTAAAGACGTATAAGATGGGAAATTTGAATCATATCGGGCGTGTCTCGGTAGCCGAATTGGTCAGGCATTCCCCCTGTAAGGGAAAGACTGCGGGTTCGAGTCCCGCCCGAGAAGATTCTTTTTCCCTATGTATTTGATGATGAATGTTGACCTAAAGAACAAATGTACACATAAATAATTGATGGGAGGAGTACTAAAAAAAAGAAAAAATATATTTTCTATGATAACTTAAATATTTTTTTATTCGAAAACTATTGCATTGTAGCATTTATTTCAAATTGAATTATATGTATAATGTTAATATGTATTGCCACAAAAAAAACCAGACGCGAAAAACACGCGTTTCGTAAGATATGATTTTTTAAAAATCTTGCTTAGGATTGTCAAAAATTAAGTTATTGTGTGAAATGTACCATTTATGTTCCGCAAAGTTCTTACTGATGACTCATAATTGACGTTATAGGTAAATATTATGTACTTATTGTAAACTAGCTTTTGCCTGCGGCTCCGCCCGCGTGGATGTCGGTTATCGCGATAAAACATAGCCTACGAGTAGTCCTTTCTCAACGTCTAATCTACCACTATACCAAATTTCATCAAAATCTGTTTTGTGGTTTAGGTGTGAAAGTGTAACATACAGACAGATAGACAGACAGAGTTACTTTCGCATTTATAATATTAGTATGGATATACTATTCTCATGGCAAAAGATATGCTACTCGGCAATTTTTCTTCTATGAAGGTCATTGTGTGGTATTGGGAAGGGGTCCGCCCTTTGCTATGATCTCGCCACTAGATATGTGGAACACTATGAGTGGTTTTATATGTCAGTAACCTTGCATAAAATACTGATACATGGTGCAAACATTATAGAATCAATTTCTTTGCCGATTAGTATGCTTTCAGAACAAGCCGGTGAATCGAGAAATAAGTTTTGGCGTTATGATCGCAAGCATCATACGCGAATATTAAATCGCCAAACTACCATTCTCGATTTATTTCACCGAGCTTTGGAATCCTCAGATCCACTCTTAACAACCATGTCCTTTGACTTGCGAAAGAATAAAAATAAACGCACAGCCCTACCCGAGAGAGTCCTTTCTCTGTTAAAACCCTCGACAGAACATAGACTTGATGAGACACTTTCTTTGTCATCAGAAGAAGTATTAATTCACTCTGATGAGGAGTCCTAAGAATGTAAAACACAAAACTTATTATTAGTCTTTATTTACTTTTGGAATTATTAACCACGTCAACATGGAGTTGGCGCAACAATCTACATAAACCTCTCTCCTTCCTTAATCTCTTCTCAACTAAAAATTGCGATTTTAATATTTCTAATTAATTAAATGTTGACAACCCTATTTCCATAGAAATTTCTAAAAAACTTAGAAACGCTTTTTCTCCTTTGACGTACGTTTGTAGTTTGTGAAATTTTAGGATATTGTAGACGACACTATTGTGCATAGTAATAACCAAAAATAAAATGCTACAACGCTAATGTACAATTATCAAAAATATAATTGTGAAAAACAGAAAATATTTAATATTTCTCAGACTACTAAAGCTACTGTCTTCTACTTTTTAATATAAATATATAGCATACAGTTACACTACTCTGAGTGGTAATAAAGTGTAATGGGGTCATAATTTTCCCAATAAAAATAAATAAAGATTTTCTTAAGGTCATTGACCTCTCATAGAAAAATTTATATCTCTAAAACTAGAGGAGATTGTTGTATCGGGATTTCTGTCAATTCTTCATCACGATGGTGCCCATCAAATAGACATATAAACCACACATGACCGCAAGTCGGCTTCTATAACACACTGTCTTGTAACAGTGCTGAAATATCGGATACTCAAACAAAATAAAAAAACTCGTTAAAATATAAATCTCGGTGAGTGTTTTACTATTGATGAGTGGTGGACTCGGTGGTGTAGATAGCGAGCACGTGAACTTACCTAATGTTCGAGAAGGAGACGGCAGAGTGGGTCTGAGAAAAACTGAACACTCTCCCGGTTCACTGGCTGTAGAGGTGAGTCAAATATTGGAGATCGCTCAAGTGTTACTAATAACGCTTAAATGCATTTATCCATGATTTTATCGGTCGTCACTGAACAAGGAATTATTTTTAATGTTTTACCCTTAGGTTGATAAAAACATGACGCCTTTGAAAATAATTGATATCGACTTTTCTATATATATAATCACGCTTTTATCCCTAGAGGTTTAGGCAGAGGTGAATTAACACCCAAATTTCACCAATAATTGTAGTCGGTCCCATGTAATAGGGGGTGAGCCTATTGATAATTTTTATATATATGTGACTTTATGATCTAAATGTTAAAGGATTTTCAAAAGTTGTTATCAAAGATTTGTTCAAAGAATGTTGTATGTATACACCTTAATAACAAAAAAAGGTTAGCTGCGATTGTGACTGAAGGTGGCACGATTGTTGACTCAGTTCATTTTCAAAGAATTATATCTAGAATAAGATATATAGTAACTATTTTTATTATGCACAATGAACACCGCTAAAGCACACATAGGGAAAAAGAATCTTCTCGGGCGGGACTCGAATCCGCAGTCTTTCCTTTACAGGGGGAATGCCTTGACCAATTATTCGGCTACCGAGACACGCCCGATGTGATTCAAATTTCCCATCTCATACGTCTTTAAGGCGACGATGGAGTCATCTACCGACTTTCTTACGTACTATCGGAATCAATGAATGATGTTGCAATCATTTTTAAACATAGATTTTTGATAACTCCACCCAAACAATTGAATGAATTTTTAAAATATTAAGTATGCTAAACTATATGTAACCATATTCCCTAAGTATTCAAACCGCTAAAGCGATTTATAAGAACCCAGAATTGAAGTTATAAAAAAAACAACAATATCTGTTGATGATATCCTGCTTCAAAATCGAGTTACAAGATTTGACCTAAACAAATTACACACATTGTAATAAAGGCTTTGCCGCGGGTTCCAACAAAACATGACAACCTATTTCAGGGATAAAAATTCTATATGTTATTCCAGAGTACCTATAATCTATGTAAGTAGGAAAAGAAGAAAATCTTCTACACAGCAAAAGACAACAATATCATTAAAAAAATAACTCTATAGAACATCACCTATCCATAAACAGACTAAACAGACAGTAATAGCCCCCAACAATATACTTCACGCCACATCCAAAAGAGGCTAAACAGTACTAAACAGGCGAACAATCCACCCATTAACACACAGTGTCAATCATTGAGGCTTGTGCCCGACTGGACCCATTTCATGTCAATCTTCAGGATATCTAAGGGGAACCGATGCTATCGTGTATAGGATTCACTTTGTTGGTGTAAGGGGAAGTTGTTTAGTTTGTGTTTGTATAGGATTTTGCTATTGGGAAGTAACAACACGCCATGGTATTTGATTACATCAGGAAATATTAATCACGCAGGCCGGGCTGAAACCCGTGACCTTTCCCTTACAGGGGCAAAGTTCTTAACTATTGAGCCACTGCGCCACGCCTGAATCATTTTTCCTGATGTACTTGAATTAGCATACTAAATTTCATTCAAACGCCACGATATATCAAAGAATATTCGTATTTTTAGTAAAAAAGTTTTATTAATATCATATTGGATGCAACTGGGAACAATAGTTCCCAGTTGCATCCATTCTCGAAGACATGATCTCTTCCCTCCCATCTATTTATGATCCCATCCCTTTATGAGAGTGACCTCGTCTATCAATCAAAAAGTCTTAGACCATTTGCAAAGTATTTAGATACAGGTTTTGCTAAGAAAAGTCGCCGCAAAAAGCAGTGTGAAAAAATGGTTTTGTGTAAACTAATGCCAATATTGTTATTTAAACTGTCAATGCAATGTGTGCACGTTATGGGGTGTATAATATTCATGTTAAATTACACTATTTTTTTTAATTTATTTATTTATTAACATTCACAACATACAGTTTCATATAATTAGAAAGCAAACCATAAGCTACTTCAGCTTGTCTGGAATGCTGTACCTTTCTTATAGGTACCTATACAATAATATAATAGTACAGCGAACATTTAGCTTCGTTAAATAAAACGATACAATACCGGTATTAGTCTGTTATTATGAAGCAACCGATAAAGATTCACAACTACCCACAGATTTAGGCACTCATACGCAGGTACACGGGCATATAACATGTATGCGGCAGATAGTGCGATCGCTACGTAGTAGTAGTATATATTTTTATGCCCATAGTTTATAATAATTCGGGACTTCACGCGATATATTTTGGAAAACTTACTTTTACGTTACGTTGAAGTCCCGAAATACGAACGGTATACGCCGCGATAGTTTAAAATAATATTTTTATGCCCTTTTGAAATGATACTTGCGGAGTCTATAGAGTTATACACCAACTTGCAAGTAATATTAACTTAAGCCCTGGTGGCGCTCAAAAAACCTCTCATAAATATTTAATAATAGAGCATGAAGACATCATACAAAATATTAGACAACACTCTATACTAATAATATAAATAGGAAAGAAACTCTGTCTGTTTGTCTGTCCATACGTTTGCTTCTTACACGCCTAAACTACAGAATCGATTTTGGTGAAATTCGGTACAAAAATAGCTTAAAGGAAACTGATGTTTGCTCGCGACAACTGATATCCACACAGGTGGAGCCGCGAGCAATAGCTAGTACATACATAGAATCAACCACTCAGCAGGTAAACCGAAGTAAAAACCACTGACTGCGCTAATGTATAGAATACTGATGACACCGATGATTCCATCAAGATAGCAATAGCCTAATAGGTTCGGTCCTTATAAAATAACTTTTAGCACCTAATAAAGAAACCAAAACATTCAACTTCCACCACGAACGTAGTAAAGCTTTGCTAACTAGTAGTGGATCCTGGCCTCGCCCGGGAATTAAGTCGTCAAAAGTTCTTAAAATGTAATTGCAGCAACATCTACCGACACGCAATTTTTTTTGAATCGTATACAAACCAACTGAACATTTTTATACGTCATACAGATTTAGTCGTGTTATTGCTTTGCTTGTCATATTTTTTTAATCTATACTATTCTACGACATCCTATGCAGGGTTTGCGCAGGGAATGTTTGGACGGTACTAAAAACTACGCAATTATAAATCTTTTTCAAAATTACGTTTAATCAATTAATGAAAATATCAAAAACAGACAGACAAACAATAATATTACTAACCAAAATAAAAATACATTACAAAATATCATGCAAATCAGATCAATCAGCCAAAAAGGTTTTATCGCCTCCCCATAAGAGGCTCTGTAGCATAGTGTAGTATAAGCTAATTGTTCCATAGACTATAATTGCCTTTTTTAGCTCTAAGAACCATTAAAGTTCCAACCTGGGCACCTTACCTTTTAAGTCAATTTAGTAAGTACTTACTTTGTCACCTCTTCGGATTTATAAATGCAATTCGAATTTTAAATGGCGAATGAGTTTATATTTAATTAGTTAAGGCCTATTACTAAGTGATCTAGTGTAAAGCATGTATGGGGCTAACAAAAATTCACTTAAACAAAGGGTTAATGAACCTGCTGACTGACGAAAGCGCTCAAATGAAATATCACTTTGTTTATCCATCCAAGTGTCTAGGCAGCCTGCGCCTAGGCAGCTTAAGTCAAAGATTGTTTATCGAATCGTCAGTGCACCTATCGAGAAGCGCTTAAATTTTGTATGAATATGGTAATTTGTTGAAGTCTTGTAGATTGATCTACCACTTAACCTTCGCAGAAAAGAAAAAAACATATTCACTCAGTATTTAGTCATTTATTCGAATATATCGGGATAAATGAAATGCTCAAGTGGGGTGGAGCCATCTACCAACTTTCTTACGGATTGTTGGAAATAAATGAATGTATGAATGAATTCATAAAACAGAACATTTTCATGCTACAAGCATTTTTCTTAGTTTAAAGTCTTTTTCGTCAGATTCAACTTCATAAAAAATATTATTAATGTAGTCAAGAGTATCTGGCTTACGTGAAGACTAACAAATCAGCCATAACGGCCCACAAACTTATTGATTACTATGAAAACCAAATTAGTTAAACTCGAAGTAATACAGCAGTAGATACTATACGATGTGTGCGGTATCTGTGAAAGAGTTCAATCAATTACTAAGTATCCCATTCATCGTTCAATGAGCTATAAATCAATACAAAAATTTTACTAACTAGTTTAAAAATAAATTTATCGATTCTCAATAATCGTAACTTTTTGTAGTCATACCGAAAAAGGTTACATCATACGGTTAATTTACGAAAAACCGCCAAGAAAAAAGTTTCACGACCTTATATTCGATTCTTAAAAATTTAAAATCTCATTCGAATAACTTAACGGATCGAATGTTAACAATAATTTAGTTCGATCAACAATGGAGTAATGTCTCCTACTTTTTGTCAGTACCAACATAACTGTACAATCAATACCAACTGTATTCCTGAAATAATAAAGTTTAATTTTACATTTCTAATTGCAAGTTTAACTTTGTCGATTTTTGTATTTATAGTCTTTTGTGACTATAACAGTGCCCGATAATGCTCAATGAGTGTAAGTTATTTTGTTTCGGTGAAAAAAATCGCGTTATATGAATAATGCTTTTGTCTCATTAAGCGTATAAGGCGACCGGGGTGATTTAATACCCCATCACGGAGACTGTGGGCGTATTTATGGGTTAACGTGTGGAGAGCGGGTAATTCATTAAACGTGGTAAAGGCTTAAGGTTAAATTATATCCGGTACGTGTATGTGGTCGCGTCATAACTTGCTTTTTTGACAATAGGTAACTTCTTCAGACGGAAATAATCACTGGGTCAAATGCGTCATTTCATTGAAGACATTCTTATTAAAAATGAAATGCAAAAGTACCTAACTCTCTTTGTCTGTCTGTTACAAAGTTTAGTTGTAAACTACTAAACCGATTTTAATAAAATTTGCTACTGCAATAGACTAAACCTTGGAGAAGGACATAGCCTATGTTTGCCCAACTAGCAAAAATATGTCGTGTAGTAGTCGCGGCAACGCAAATTATTCAGCATTTTGGCTCCTAATAGAAGTCGTATAAACGTAATGAAAACGTTTATACAACGCGATTTGGGCCCATTTTATTCAGCAATTCAGTCACATAGACGTCGTATAAAGGTAACTTTTTCAGTTACAACGTCACGTAATTGTCGCCGGAGTGACTGTTACAAGCTTAAGTTGCGCTATAACTGTAACTTATATGACTTTTATGTTACGTTTGTTTGTTAAATTAAGCAAGTGCGTCGTGTTGTGTTTTAAAAATTATAAAAAATTATAAGTACAATTTATTTAGCAGACATGTTAATTTGTAGGTTGCACCAAATGTAGGTTCGTAAACTCACGCATAGGTTTGCAAAGTGTTGCGAAGGTAAGTTTTCTGATGAAATATACTAGGTTTTATCATAAATATTTAACGCCCCCCTTCAATTCTTAGTAATATGAATATAATAACAAATATTTTTTATATCAACATTCATTTGTACACCATTTTTACTGCTAACAGGTGGTATAATAGCTTCTTATACAGCAAATTAGCAGTATAAGCGCCATGATACCACGCTGATTATATTTTAGGGTTCCTATGACCTTCCTAAAAAGTTTCCTAAAAACATTACATTCTTTTCTTAGTTTGTATATATTTGATATGTAATATATGTATACGTATGTGTATGTATGTATGTGCTAGTAGGTCTATGTATGTATATGTATGGATATGTGTGTATATGTATATATTGATCTATATGTGTATGTAGTATATAATAAGTTTATGGTATGTAGTCTATGATGTTTGTATATATTAACATATGTATGAACATATTCTTATGTTTATGTTTATTAAGTTTAATTTCATATTTATTATGTAAGCATGTGTACCAAACTAGGCAAAAATTCTCACCAGAACACTTCGCGCACCTACCTTTGACCAAAATATCTCTGCATCACCCTAAGGTTGACTGGCAGAAAATGCCCATGGCATTAAGTCCGCCTTTGTACAATCAATTTGTATTTGTGCAAAAAGTTTAAATAAATAAATAAATAAAAGATCTTTTGTTTATTTATTTATTCAATCAACCACTTATTGTACACAAGAAAACTAAGACAAGTGATAATTGAGCAGTGCAAGCAATTATACGACACTTGGCACTAGGCTTGTAATAGTCGTATGAAAGCAACTTATACAACATAATAGCAGTATAAAAGCAACGATGTAGCTTTTACTCAACTGTGTCACAAGAAAGCTATATAATGTGCTTTTACTCGACGAAATAGTAACATAAGCGTCGTATACTAGCGACTTATACAGCAAATTTTATACGACACTTTAGTCATATAAGTATGCAGAGTAAACGTTTACTCAGCATCATTATGTGACCGAAATGCTGAATAACTAAAATGCTGTATAAGATGCTTTTATACGACACGTGCTGAATGATTTACACTTACTCGACTTTTATATCACCGAATAGCTGAATAAACTCAACCTTATAAGACTAATTTGCTTGTTGGGTGATAACTGACTACCACACTGGCAGAGAGAGACACAAACTGCCTTACATAGGTATAGCGTTGTTAAACCTTTAGTTAGAACATTGGATCTATTCGACCCACACCTACATTTTTATTTACTTAAAGTGCCCTGGATTCGTCTAATGACACAGCAACGGTATCACATACCTCTTGTGGGTACAATCACGTACTTCCATGTCAACATTAGCGACATGTAGGAACTGGAGGTCAACCCGTGACCACTTCCTACACGCTTGTGTGTTCTGCACCATTTAACTTTGACTAGACAACATAACTTCACACTTAGCATATCAAGTCTTTATACGGTATCATTTGTTTTATTTTATACTAGCTTTTGCCCACGGCTCCGCCCGCGTGGATGTCGGTTATCGCGACCAAACATAGCCTATGTCCTTTCTCGTGATCTAATCTACCCCGATACCAAATTTCATCGAAATCGGTTCAGTGGTTTAGGCAGGAAAGCGTAACATACAGACAGATAGACAGAGTTACATTCGCATTGCAAATGTTAGTATAGATAATCTAGGACCATTTTTAGACTATGCGGGTGGATAAATGCGCGGGTAGAAAAGTTATTTTTTAATTTAATTTTTGTTCATAAATTTTTATCTAGGGCTGTTCTCTGTCCGAGAGTAAACACACAGCTCCAGACAAAGGGCCCGTTAGACGGCAATAAGCTTGCCCCCTATTACGTCAGAGGACCGAAAATAATAATTGGCAAAACGTGTACTATTACACTTCTACCTACCCCTTCGGGGATTTATAGAGGTGAGTATGTGGATGGATTTTTATTTATCTGTACTGTAATATGCCTGCCAGTTGACTACAGCAAAATAAACTAAAATTAAAATGTGCCATCTCGCGGGTGCCCGCGAGTTTGACGCCCGCGGGTTGATGAATGACTCAGGCACAGAATAGAGAATAGAGGTACAGCGCTATTTATACTATTGTGTTATGAATTTGAGGATGTGAATAGCCAAACATACTTTGATTTTTTTTATTATACCTAAATCCATTTTGTAAATAGAAACACAGCCCAATGGAAAAATTCATGATTTAATATTATGTATAGATTAAGTAATATTTGCACTGAGCGATAATCAAACCGCGCCCCCTGCATAGCAGTTGAGTTTATTACTATTTTTAAACCACGTAGGTCACAGACAAGCACACAGCCTACCTGATAGAAAGTGATTACCGTGACCTATGGACGTATGAACCACCAGGAGACTCACCCTCGTGCTACCAACCCTCTAAGAACAGAGAGATTCTGTGCTGCCAGTGTAGAAGACAAAGCAGAACAAACCTTTAGTCTTCCCACTGACAGTACAACAACTCTCCAGTGAGCTCTGGCTACCATACTCAACACCAGGAACACACCACGAGGTTATTATTCTGTAGGGTGGAGGCACTTCCCCATTCAGACTACTTATTTGCGATGAAAATACCGCCGTGTTCTACCATGTCACTGAAGCAAATTATAAGCATAATGAGATTAATTTTATCAGGTGAGAAATGGCAACGTTAATCTGAATTCAAAGTGATTTACATCCTATCCAATTAACTGATACGCCAATTAATAAATTTAAAACTCTAAAATATTCGACATGTCGGCTAAAGTCACCAAAGACAAGAAACAACATTATTACGGGTGACGTTTTAAAAAAAGAATAATGAAAATAAAAAATGAATCGCTGTCACCGCAGATGACCAATCAGATGCTTTTAATTTTAGTTTTAAAACAACCGTACTAATGCAGTTTAAATTCAAACCTGTGTTCTAATTTGAACTTTATTTCTATTACTATATGGTAGATTAGAGAATAATTTAGATGACAAGAATTGTATGAGAACTTTGATGACACACGTTCAGCGTTCAAAAGACCCGCCATAATTTTCTTTGTCCCAATTTTAAAATTTCATGTCGAGTTTTATCAAAAATACGTGAACTGGAATGTCGCCTTTTATGAACATAATAATTGGCGAGTATTTTTGGTTATATTCTTTGATTACGGTCGGACAGTGTTAATAATTAGGAGGTAATTAATTAAACCCTGTTTTATATCACAGCGGGCTTCATAATATATGTTTAGTTTGAAGGGGACAATTTATTTTGTTCGATCAAATAAAATGGAACGCATATTTGTGTATTCCTATTTTTTTCTCTAGATTAAAGCGTTATACTAAGTAACTTTTTTAAATATTGAAAAAAACAAAATCAAAATAATGAATATCACAATAAATTTACCGCATTTTTCTGATTTATAACATTCTTCGTGCAATAATGATAATCATTTTTTATATAATTTAGGTGGCAGACAAGCACACGGCTCACCTGATGGAAAGTGTTACCATGGCCATTGCATGGCTTGAACCTAATTAGGTTTTTGTAGCATTCATTACAATGACTGTTTTAGCAAAATTATCTAGCCTAAAAGAAATCGTCTCCTCTATGTAGGTAGTATCTAAGTACTTATGGGAATTGAAGCTAACGGACAAATCCCTCCTTACGGCTGGAGTAGTCTTAAAACATATAAAATACTGCTAGTAATGTCTGTCACGTTATTGTAAAAAAAAATAAGGATGAGGTTGTATTATGGATTTGACCATGTATGTTTTATGGCTTGATATATATCTCGGGCCTAAATCGCGAAATTTATAAGGCCTTGCCGCGCAGAGCTTGTTTTGTAATAACCTATAATACTAGGTGAATTTGAGCCGTGGTAGTGGCAGTGGCACCCAGTGATATCTTCAAAATACATCCAAGAAACCACGTACAAGATATATGAATCGAGTAACACATCAATATGTGCACGTAATAGTGGCGCATCACTGTCCTCATTCACCGTAATTAATTATTTAATTACTAGCGTTTGCCCACGGCTCCGCCCGCGTGGATGTCGGTTATCGCGACCAAACATGTCCATGTCCTTTCTCAAGGTCTAATCTACCCTTATACCAAATTTCATCAAAATCAGTTCAGTGGTTTAGGCGTGAAAGCGTAACATACAGACAGACAGAGTTACTTTCGCATTTATGATGGATATATATTTATTTAGAAGTAGCAATCGATTGGTGCAATTAAGGGCTTGTGCTGCTTCGTGAATGTACTTCCAGTCCCTAGAAGAAAGCCTGCACCATAGTCTCGTCTGTTAACCATCAGATACACTGGTTAGGAGGTGACGTTAATTTAGGCCTGATAATCGTGGTTATATCCACCTATACATAACTCAAAAGTATCCCCAAATTTTGATACCTTTGAGGTTTCTCAATAATTGTATCCCATTATAGAAAGTACTAAAATAGTCAAAGAAAATTTCCCTAGTTCCTAGCAACCAATTTTAACTGGCAATACCAAAGCCAGTTCTATAACTGTACAAAAATTCAAAGGTATTCCCGCCATAAATTTGCTCACCGATGACAGCTGTCATTATTTCTCGCCGTACAACCGAATTTCACTTAAGATCTTCATAATTTTAATACGAATCAAAAACGTGACTCCAACACCTCACGCTCTCATATAGAGGGTGTTCAAATTGAGCTATTATATTTTTACGGGCAATTTACTTTTGTAAGGAATTAACGAGCGTTTTAATAAATGATTAAATTTGAATTTCGATCATAATTTCAAATTGTATGGCCATCAGTAATATCGTTACGTATTCGGTTCCTTCATATTCGAATGCGTGATGAATGTTGACTTATGATCATTAGGAGTTAAAGAATATACGAACTGGAATTAGTAAGAAATATTTAGTGTTATATAAGTAAGAAATTGATATTTTTCGAAGTTGATCAAGCTCAGTTGTTCAGTTCAGCCAGTAAGTAGCAACGACAAAATACTTAACAGCCTCATAACTTTTAAGTGCCATAGAAGGTGGCTACTGTAAATCGAAATACCTTTACTGGAGGCACGAATAACATTTCCAAAAACTATGCCACAATAGGTAGGTAATTCAATCTGCATGTAAGTAATCAATTGGTCATGAGGTGGTAGTTGCCACAATACTCTGTAGACGCTAAAGTTAACTCTATATACAAGGAGACCTTTCAAGATTGGAACCTTTCAAAATTGCTAAAGAGACTGCTCTTTGAGGATGGTAAAAATCATAAGTGATATCAAATGTAATAAATGCGTTTGTATATATAGACCACGGAAAAAAGCGCACCGAGTTTCTGCTCATTGAAAATGATTAGTTAAGCCTTGTACGTGCTGTTTTCACAGTTTCCATATACTAAGTATTTTTTGACTTCATCACAGGACATGTAATAAGTTATGATATTTGTAATAAAAACTGCAACGCAATATTTCTCTTGATGTTAAACCGGTAAAAAACACGTTTCGAAAATAAAACTAAATTTTATAAAAAACTACTATCTATTTTAATTTCTAGCAGCATCCTGTAAACGACACTCGTGGAACCATGGGCACTTAATTGAAACTAAAGGGATTCTTGTACCCGCCAATATTGTAATGAGACAGTGTTGCGCAGGCGCAGCGGACCTGATAAAATAACACGTCATAATTTTACAAGAATTATACCATCGATACAGATTTTACGTGTCGAATGTCGGAAACAGTACTGGTCATCTGGTGTGGTCCTTTTGGAACCTTGTATTATATCAACTGTCTTACCGACATCAAGCCTCCTAACATTGAGAGAGGCCTATGTTCAGCAATGGACTGCGATAGGATAATTGATTGATTGATTGCATCAACTATGGCAAGTGCGTGTTTTCAGTCTCAACTATTAACAATGTGAAGTATCCTAAATTTGGCATCAGAGATATTATAACATAACATACATACTCGTAACATAACATAAACTCACGCCTGTATTCCTCGAAGGGGTAGGCAGAGGTGCTAGCACCCACATTTCGCCAGTTTATGTTTAGGTCCCAATTTAATAGGTGGCGAGCCTATTACACTTAACCGGGCACTTATAAACCTGCGATAAATACACACATAACTTCGAAAAGCATCGAAAAGTCATTGGTGTGTGCCATGGTAAACAATTTAATTTGCAGTTTTAAAGTATTTTTCGTTTGAGTATAAAACCGATCAATTAGAAATAAAACTATCTGAGTCTTCCCGTGATCATGTTTGTTGAAAAGCAATGGAAATATTTATATCAGCGTAAGAAAGTAATACGAAATAGCATCATCGTCCTATAATAGCCAAATGGTATGGGATAATTCTGACATGTACTTTTTCTCGACGAATACTCAGTGAGTATTCCTTTATGTAAAGTTTTACAGGAAATGATGTGTAAAATCAAACATCATTCGAAAAAAAAAAGAATAATTGTTTTTTTATTAAATGCTCATGCGCAAATATTTATATGCATGAATATGGCTATTTGCATTGGTCTAAGTGTTTCTATGTATAATATGTATGTATTTACAAAAAAAGTATCTAAATAAGTTTATCCGCATTCTAGATTCCATAACACAAGCTAGTTAAGCTTACCATGGGTCCAGATCTAGATAGCATTGTGCAGAATGTTGTGGAATATTTATTTGTTTAATTAATTACCTCTTAAAAAGCTAAGTGAATTTGAACTGGCGGTTTTCAATAGTTCTTGAACGCGCGAATCTCGGGTACGAAGTGGAAGATTCCGATCTGATCGCCGCGTAGGACGGTCATCAAGGCTCATTAAGGTTAATATCAAATTTTGAATGAATATCGATTTAAATGTATCGATGAAAGTACCGATTCGTATCGATTATGTCCTTAAGGCCACGGTTACGTAAGAAATTTACTTAATGACGCATTTAAAATGTAATAAATTATTGGGGAGCGATTTTTGGCAACGCCTCCTGTAAGTATATGTTGTGAGTGCGCGCTAGGTTTCGCCTGCCACCTCCTGCCACACTTTCTGGCTAAGGTCAATATCAAGTGTGTATTTTTACTTTTTACTTCTTTAATCGAGACGGTTATTCTAAATTTGAAAAAGAAAACCTTTTTTTCGATGGTTTATTGGACATTATCAGCACTTGTCATATTATACATCTAAAGGCAGCTTCTTGTCACTGAGCTGGACCGGATCCTGGAACACATTTCTGAACAGAGTGAGACGTTTTTAAGACCCAAATTCGTTCCTGCGTGGAATACTGCTCACATCTCTGGGAAGGCTCCGCAAAGTAATTAGTAGATGCTCTTGACAGGTTGCAGCGACGTGTGGTCCGCATTATTGGGAATCCTGATTTCACGAACACCCTCGAGCCTTTGCAAATGCGTAGAGATGTTGCGTCTTTGGCAGTATTCTACCGTCTCTACCATGGTGAATGTTCAGACGAGCTCTTCCAATTAGTCCCACCCTCTCCGTTCCTTCACAGGATGACACGTGCAGGGCTAAGATGCAAACCAAGCGTTTCAGTGATTCATTCCTATGCCGCACCACTAAGACCTGGAACTCCCTGCCAGCTCACGTATTTCCTTCTTCCTACAGTCCCGGGTCCTTTAAATAAATAAATAAATAAATAAAATAAAATAAAAATCTCTTATTTTTAGACAACAGAGGCCCATATCTTGTTAGTTTATTATCTATGTTAGTAATATAATAGTTGCGTGGGCGTGAAAAGGCATCTAATGAAGCCGTCAAGCTGAATGCCACCACTGTTAATATGGTAAATGTTAACGATGGTGACCTTCTTTCCGAGACTTTGCCTTTAGCTTAACATCAGGCGAAGTGAAGTCAAATTGACGTGTCCTGTATAGAAAAAAATAAGGTATAGAACATTATAGGTATTTAATATTTTGAATTTTGAAATAAAGAATTATACCTACTTTAATTTTTTAGAGCGTCGTGCATAGGACTGACAGTCTTATACTTTTATAGAGTAGTTCAAATCATTAATCTTTATAAAAAATCGAAACTCTAGCTTCAATTGTAAAAAGACATCAAGCTGCAGAATGCATTATGTGACAGAGAATACGTTCTACAAAACCGACAACTTTTGCCAAATATCTCAAACAGATCAAGGTAAAAAACACCTGCCAGCTATCTTTAAAAAAAACAGGTCAGGTTTATATAGGGCCAGACGGACGTAATTAGAATAGTGTTATTATCTATTCTTTTTAATCTTTAATTGGTACGTGACGACTTATGACTTCTATAATAGATATACTAAATCTCCACCGATTGCAGAGATGACCCGCTCGTGTATGGGATCCACTGTGTCCCCATGGTTAGTATATATCTATACATATTTTCACGTGACGTATAAGACGCCACCAATATCTTTGGGGCCTTTACTGTAAAACAGACGATGTTCTGATGCAAGCTTTACCGGAGTGAGAGATGGGAGGTAAGATTGGCAATCGCTCCCACCATAATAATACTAGTCAATTTGCGAAAATTAAAAAAACATAATATACAGGATGGAGGTGAGGACATAAAAATACAGGATGTTTTTTTATGTGTTAAGTTGGTTCGATTACCAAGTGAGTCAAGCAAATTTTCGAAAATCTTTGAATGCAGTTTTCTTTCTTTTTAGGATAAAAGAACTTTTCCTTTGAATGTAATTCCTCATCTTCAGTATTTAGAGTACTTTCCCTCCAGGATAGGTTAAAATCTTCAACCCTGTATACCAGCTCCTAACTACTACAACTACACTTACATGAAGGGTACAGGGGCAAAACAAGGAATGTCACTAAAATTCAAAAAGTTAATTTTTGATGGCATTACTATCATTTTCCCGCGTATTTTTATTTGGCATTACTCAAAAAGTGTAAAAACACGTATAGTCAGATGTATTACTTCATTTTCAAAACTGTATACAGGTACAAAACAGGGAAGGTTCATAGTGTAACGGAACGTAAGAAGGAATGTCCAAGCTGTCAAAAAACTTTATCAACTCTATCAACAACGATAAGTTACATTTTTAATAATAAAAAAGCTATTTTCAATTCAATATTTTATATTTCTATTATCAGACTTTATAAGATAAACTAAAGTTCCTAATATCAGTTTATAATTTTAAGTGACACACAAGACTGTTGTTAACTTTGAAAAATTTAAATGATAATTACATAACTTTTTGGTTTTGTGACATTCTTTGTTTTGCCCCTGTACCCTTCACATCTTGAAATAAATTTATTGCAATCCATACTTAATATTATAAATGCGAAAGTAACTCTGTCTGTCTGTCTGTCTGTCTGTCTGTATGTTACGCTTTCACGCCTAAACCACTGAACCGATTTTGATGAAATTTGGTATATTTGGAAATTTGGATAGGTTAGACCTTGAGAAAGGACATAAGCTATGTTTGGTCGCGATAACCGACATCCACGCGGGCGGAGCCGCGGGCAAAGGCTACTATCTCATAAATGTCAGTTGACAAACAGATACGAGCCATCGTACAATTACTCCCAATTACACCGAAATTCGAGCAGATATGATTTATGAACACAAATTGGATGCTACAGTAATATTTATAGTGTACATTAAAAGTGAATAGTTACCGCCCGTTACCGCCAGTTACTCGCTGTTACCGATGTAGTAAAACGCAAGTTAAACGTCAGTAAAACGCGCTTTATCTTATCTTTGTGACAGTTTAGGTTTACGATACTCATGCATGTATGTTTTGATTATATTTTGTGATAGGTTAAGGGCAAGCCTATACTAATGCGTACTTTTGATGATAACCCAAGTTAGTATTTAGTGTGTGAGGTAAGTGCTACTTGTAAACTGCACTGAAATCATATTTTTTTTGTTACAATAAAATATTATAATAAAATTTTGTTGGTTTCTAAATCATTCCCTGAAGATAGCCTCATCCATCAATCTTTACATAGTTATTGGCTTGCAGGTGAGATTGGCTTACCTCAAATAAACAAAAATATGTAATCATCTAAATTTTAAACTAGTTCTAGCGTAAGCTATTGGTTTAGCCGGGATTTCTCCCGTTGAATACATTTCGATTCTTTTTCGGTTTTAAAATAGTTCAAGCATCGTTCAAAACCGTTATTTTACAACCATATCATCTGGAACTCACCATAATTTCTCATTCTTACTATCCAACAGGGTATATTAGTCAAATGACGGGCGAATAATAAATAATTTCTTTGTACACACACTTACTTATAGTGCTTTCGCAAGTCTTCCCCTTAACAGCCTTGCACTTTAATTGGCCTAATATACATAATACAACAAATTTCTCTCAGCAATTAATATTTAAATACGTTACGGCAAGCCACAAACGTTAATGAAATGTTATATTTACAATGCAAGCGTATAGACAGATCATATTTCATTAAATCGAATAAAAGATCGCCTTCTTTGATATAATTAACGAATCGAAAACATTTTATGATGCTCAAAAATTATTGAATGTGTTGTAACATTAAAAATAAACTCAATTGGATTATTTCGCGGTGACTACCTGGGGTGCCAATTATGTAATTGATTTTATACAACTGTGAAGAGTACTGCAGAGAATTGGCTGTAAGCAAACTATTTTCAAATAAATGTACTTTTTATTTCTTTGTAAGTAGTAACCCCGACGCAAGAACGACGGGGTGTTATAAGTTTGACATGTCTGTGTGCGTGTGTGTGTGTCTGTCCGTGGTATCGTAGCACCCAAACGGGTGTACCGATTTGGATTTAATTTTTTTTGTTGGAAAGGTGTATTAAGTCGGTCCAAGATGGCCGCCGCCACAACATGTCTGAATACAAATTTCTTTATAACTCCCTCAATATGTTTATCAAATGAAAGGGCTTGACTAGTAGATCAATTTAAAAAGTAAAAAATAAAATTTCAATTAAAAATTAGGGTCCCCGTCATGGCAACCGTTGATACAAAATATTACTAGGTATATCAAAAGGTAAAAGGCAAACTCCATTTATTTTTGTGACGGGGGTTTTTCAAATATTTAATTTTTATGAATAATAAGTAATGTTAGATCAGGATTAGGCAGTCAATAAATATCACAATTCAATCTGAATAATCATATTTCAGCTTTCGATTTTTTATTATTTGTTACAATCATCACCATTGTTATGTAATCAGCCTTGTACTTTCAGTGGATATTCTGTAAGTTTTCACGATTCAAAATATATTTTCCAATGTATATTTGTCAATAATAAAATTTTCATAAGTATATGTGTAGGTAATCTATTCTAGCCTAGAATTATCATCATCATTAATTAATCCCTGCTCTATCTTTGAACCCGGAGGTCACAATTGTCTTATGATTTGGCTAACTTTGTCAATATGAGCGTAAGTGTAGCTTAACTCCCAACCTCAAAAAGGGCACTTTTATTATAGTCTCACCAGCTTATCAAATAGGAACCTTAACAGCTTTTACCACTGGCTTAGGTTCCAAAGATGTTAGGAATCATTTTTCACATCTAAATATCCGATAAAATTTTGTATTGAAGCAAGAGCTACCTCTTAAGTGAATGCTAGCACCGTGTAGATTAAAACAATAATTTAAGATTCAATTAAAATGCAATGATTGATTACGGTCCATTTTGTGCCGCCGCAGCTTCCGTAATGCTCTAGATAATGATTGATGAGGCGAACACGAATTGATGATGAATGATTATGAGATGTGGTCGTCAACATTGTGAGAGTGGGTTAAGGTTACATTTTGTAATAATAAAATTATGTAGATCATCGAAATAAGTTCTTTTTTGAAACCCTACATTTGTTCTCCTCCCTCTTTACTTTGATTTTTACTAATCCGGAAGCTACGCAACAAAACATACATCATATATTTGCTCACGCTTGTGAATCCTCGAAGGGGTAGGCAGAGGTTTATTAATACCCACATTTCGCCATCTATAAATTTCGGTCCCACGTAATAGGGGGCAGCCAATTGACGCAAAGCGGGCAATAAGGCTGTATGTTTCCTGTCGGATGGAGTACAGCTCTACCCCTTAGTCGGTTTCTACAACACTCACAGGGTTCCGTATCACAATATCTAAAGTCACTTTAACTATTTTCAAGACAATTACGGTTGATTCACATATTGTCATAACGCATATTGGTCGACTCGACTACTGGTTAATACACATAATGTGGAATAAACTAAAATTATTTGAACTAACGGACGATTAATATAATATTCATTTAATATAATGTTCTTTTAAGATATTGTACATGTTGACTATGTTTGAAATACCTAATGGTCGATTCGCCTACGGTTTATTAATACTACCACTTTGTGACAGAAATTTACATTGTTGCAAAACCGACTTCACGTAGTCTTGTCTGCCCTACCCCTAGGTCGGTTTTGCAACAATGTAAATTTCTGTCACAAAGTGGTAGTATTAATAAACCGTAGGCGAATCGACCATTAGGTATTTCATACATAGTTCAATCAACCTTAGCACAATTAATAATAGTTGAATAAACCGTAGGTGAATCGTTCATTATTTGTTTCGACCAGTAGTTATTACAAAAATATGTGAAACGATCATTAGGTGTTTTAAATAGTAGTTTTTTTGACCGTAGTTGTATTGAAAATAGTTAAAATGATTTTAGATATTCTGATACGGAACCCACTCACAGGAAGGGTGGCCCCTAATCTGCTCTACCGAGAATCAATACGGCTTTTTCATATTTTACATGATAGGTATAATTTAAAATAAAATAAAATAAAATAAAATTTAAAATATATAATTTAAATTTAAAGCGTCGGTAGCTTAGTGGTTAAGGAGTCGGCCTTACGACCGGGAGGTCCCAGGTTCGATCCTGGTCATTACACTACCGACGTGAACCCACTCCTAGCACAAGCAATTTAGCTTAGTTGGAGGGGTTAGAGGGAATATTAGTAACTTCGGTTCTAATATTCTTTAAAAAAAAAATAACGACAATGACATTACACTCTGTAAATTGAAGAGTTTCATGACATTCGTACCAATACGTAGAAGTAAAATTGGCATCAGATAAACTGAAATTATAAAACTTACCTTAAGCTAGCTATGGGTAATTTCTGCCTTGGCAAAATATTGTCGTGTGTGTTATAAATATGCAGAGAAAAAAATATCACTCTTTTCTCAGATCAACCTATAGTTGTCAAAATAACTTGGTTAAAAATATACATCACTAGCTTGTGCCCGCGGCTCCACCCTCGTGGATGTCTGTTAACTCGACCAAACATAGCCTATGTCTTTCTCCATGGTCTAATCAACCCCTGTATCAAATTTCATCAAAATCGGTTAAGTGGTTTAGGCGTGAAAGCGTAACATACAGACAGATAGACAGACAAATAGACTGACAGGCCGACAGACAGACAGACAGAGTTACCTTCGCATTTATAATATTATGTATGGATAATATTTTAAATCAAACAAATGCTCCACGGACCATTTGTATTAAGTTTTATCGCATTTCCATCTCACAGTTTGAACACCGTCTATTAAAAAGTAATTATTATTATTTTTTAAATCGCGGCTTCTTTACTCAGCTACCGACTATTAAAATGTAATAATGTTTACTTGCTCCTTTTGTTATCAAATGAAGCTTAATTATTTAATTATACGTATAACCTATAATAGTTTAACTTACTTACCAAACTACAAGACGTTTCTTGTTAATATTCATTCTGTGATAGAAAATAATAAATAATAATAAACTGATTATACAGAATGAAAAATGGCCGTTTAGTTGAAGACAATTTCAATCAATTAAGCATTACCGATTCATTATCGTCTCTATCCTTTCGTCTTCTTCTTAATTTTTAACCCCCGACGCAAAAACGACGGGTTGTTATAAGTTTGACGTGTCTGTGTGTATGTGTGTGTGTGTGTGTGTGTGTGTGTGTGTGTGTGTGTGTATGTGTGTGTGTGTGTGTTTGTGTGTGTGTGTGTGGCATCGTAGCACCCAAACGGATGAACCGATTTGGATTTAGTTTTTTTTTGTTTGAAAGGTATATTAGTCGGGAGTGTTCTTAGCTATGTTTGAAAAAAATCGGTCCATGATGGCCGCCGCCACAACATGTTGGAATACATATTTCTTTATAATTCCCTCAATATGGGTATCAAATGAAAGAACTTGACTAGAAGATCAATTTAAAAAGTATAAAATAAAAATTAAATTAAAAATTTAAAAAACCCCAGTCACAAAAAACACCAAAAAGTTTTAGCGTTAATCTTAGTCGCGTCCGAAGCTATCAGCTTAGAGTCTGGGGTATGCTTTACCAGTCTAACTGCGGATTTGGTCAAACCTCGATAATATTTTCTGTGAAGCGATTGCCATCTGACTTCCACAACCTTAATGCCCTCTAACCCCTCCGACTAAGCTAAATTGTGCTAGGAGTGGGTTCACGTCGGTAGTGTAATGGCCAGGATTCCAGGATCTCTCTATCGCAAGGCCGACTTCTTAACCACAAGCTACCGCTTCAATAGGATTGTAGCTAAACCAGTTTTGTAGAACTTTTGACAGCTCCAAATACCCGTAACCGACGGTTTAACGTGCTCCCGGTTGCCATAAGAACATCTATGGCAGTCGTTACGGGTAGTTACAGCACTAAAAATTCAACAATTGGTCTAATTGCAATTATCTCGGTTATGGAGGTCAGATGTCAATCGCTTCACGGAAAGTGACGAAGTGTAGCCAAATTCGCAGTTAGATTGGTAAATGCGGACCCCAGACTCCTAGTTGAAAGCTTTGGATCCGACTGGGATTAAACGATAAGATGAAAAAGAAACAAGGATGACGTGCATAGAAGTTATTTGATATAAGTAAGTACCATAATTTTTTCATAGATACTAAAAGACGAATTGCAATTAAACTGTCACGATTCCGCAAATTGTCCAAGACGCATGGCATCAACCACCCATCATCATATTTTATTCAATGCACGCACCTATATTTATCTTCTCAATCATGAAAGGAGTATATCAGATCGATACAACTATCACAAGAAATACGGATGGCGATGTATGGTTAACAGAAAAAGTGTATATCTAGAATAGGTTGTGCGTGCAACGTGCGCGTGCACCGACGCGTGGATGTCATGCCGAGTTGTAACTTGTGACTGTATTGGGTTAATACATGATGTTCCATTCTTTAATGACGGGTTGTCATTTTAGAGGATTATGTAGTCGTGTGACTTTGAGTAAGAATAGGATTGGGATTTTACAGTAGACATAGGGTATATGGCCCCATCAGGACCTATGGATCCGAGTCAATTTCATCTGACAGTCGATACACCTGCTGATTAACGAACGAGGCTATTTCCTCTTGGGAGATCAGATTGCAATCACAGGCTATCTTAGTAACCAAATCTCCTTTAATTCCCCTGGTTAAGCTCCTTTAGTTCACGTCAGTAGTGCAATAGCCAGGATTCGGACCCGGAACCTCGCGATCATAAACCCAACTCTTTATTCAATAAGATACTGATGCTCTTAAAATAAATAAATAATCATAAATCATGTTCTACATCTACAACTGATTCCATAAACGAGTACCAACATACTTAATGTTAAATGGATCCTGCTATCCATAAACGCTTCCAATACTACAGGTGGCACAATACTTACAACTGGTGCAATATATTAAACCAATCCAAAGGAGACCATTTGATTTATTAATTTATACAATCCGTACGATAAACATAAGTTTTCTAGCATCCACTACTGTTTAGGGATAGGCTCGTTTTTACCCGATACAAATTGCAAGAGATATGTATTTCTTAGTGAACGAATGAACCATATTTGGAAAGTACGGTGCCATTTCTGAATACTGTTTTTGTATTATGTAAATTCATTTTTCTCTCATCTGTCAATCAATTAGCCTGTTGCAATATATCCTAGACATAATCAGGGGACTATGAGTTGTGCGTAATCATCCGCCTTCCTATTTCAGTGTGTTCCAGTCAATGACTTCAAAATATGATTGTAACAAAAAGTGGCAGAATCTGATAGAGTTTTTTTTTGCATCATATAGTACACATTACAAAGGTGACACTTTACCCTTTAACCCGTCGTGCGGTGTTCCACAGGGTCCAGGGTTAGGGCCACTTCTGTAGAAAATGTGTGTGTTTGAACATATGACTTGTGATTCATGGTACCCTAATATTAAAACCAATATTGAGGTATCTATGTACCTTATCGTTTGCGTATTACGATATTCTTATCTTAATTTTGTCATGAAGTTGATTTTGATTTTGAGAAGGCCGTTCAGAAATCTAAGTCCTATATTTAATTTATTTAGGAAGATTTCGCTTCGGTTTCGGATGAAGTATCCAGGGCATATGATCAATAAACTTCAAAGTCTTATCTTCTATCTTAATTCTAGATAGTTTTTGTAACGACCTGACCACACACCATTTTCTCCGTAGAACCAATACTTAAACAACAAATTTCATCTCATTTGATGGATCATTGTCAATTACAAATCTTTGCCAGACCTTATAAAGCTTGACGATCGAACTTGGCTCTAAATAAGGTAATCTTTAAAGCGAGGTAAAGAGTAAAACGGTACAAATTATTATATAGGTCAGATTTACTCGTCGAAGTAGTTTGCTCTAGACTTTGACCTTTGTAACAGGAGGATAGCGGGTGGCGTAGAACCATTCTTCTATTAAGAAATTTGGATGTGGTATATTTATATTGAAATTTATGTGTGATTGCTAATGTAAATTTGTTATCGCTTCACATGTTTCTCACTGTTGATTTATATTACAACACAATATTTTTTAGGTTCCTGGAACCCGGCTTTTAGGTACCTGGTAGTGAGATGATCAGAATTTTGTTCTAGGATGAAACACATTTGTGTAGAAGGGTTCAATCGAAACTTCTCAGGTTATAGCTTACCGGCAACACAGCCTCTCTTCTTGTTTGAGATAACTCTTTTCTTGTCTTTGATTTTTTCTTTTTCTAATTTTGTTACAAACATCTTTGAACACAATAACTTCTTATCATTAGGTTTATGCCTATAACATTGTTATAATCTACGTAATTTTTGGCTGTTTTTTTTATAGTATTTTTAATGCTAACTTTAAAGTTTGAAAAACATCGGTTTTTTTTTAATGTGATAAGTTTTTTCTTTCCATTTCAAATCTCCTTGTCCGTTTTGACCACTTATAATGGTATGTATTCCGTCTCTACTGCTACGAATATGCACAGAGTAAATTTTTAAATTAGGTATACAATGCTCCCCTTAGATATACTTTAAAGGTTACCTACGACGCCCAAAAACCTATTAAATCCAAAAGACTTCAATTTGTAAATCGGTGATCGTCTGACTAGTACTAATTTTATTAGAAAATAAATCACCTCCACTATTTCCCACTTCACAATAACACCGTGAGAAATACCTCGCTCGTGGTCCAACCCATCCAGTTTAGTGAATCGCGAGATATCGTTCAAACCGCCGATCGCACCGATTGTTGATTTATTCGCAATCGTTGCAAATATAGCACGAGCAGCGTGCTGACTGAACACGACAATACTTCGACGATTTTGATATTTTGTCATAGCTCCGATAAGAAACCTTGATATTGTATAACAAAGATCAGGTGAATGCAAAAAAAATAATTACAGATGACTTCTCTATTACTTATCTATTCTATGGAGTCCATTTTTGTTCGAAAAGTAATGTCAATTGTTGAATTGTGTTGTAAATCAGGATCGACATATTGTAGGTAGCCTAAGGCTGTGTTTCCATTATGGTATAGGTGAAGTTGCTAAATTCCTAGCACTTAACTTTTATAGGAGGTAGGACACGACGGTATCTCCCGTCCCAAATTGAGCAGTCCGACTGGGGAAGTACCTCCGCCCTACAGAATACCGCGGCCATAATAACCTTGTGTTGTGTTCCCGGTGGTGAGTAGGGTAGCCAGAGCTCACTGGAGAGGTCCTGTGCTGTCAGTAGGAAGACCAAAGGCACAAGTAGACGCCGCTTGCTGGTGTGGGCGTGAAATGTTGGCGCTGCGGTCAGGGAGACCCGGTGAAACGGTTATCCGCTGGCCGCCCGCAGGCTGTACGGTTCCCGAACCTGGGGATCACTGGGAGGGGACCGGGGGCCCTTCCGACCGCCGCGCCAGCCAGTCACACAACCCCAGCCTGTATGTGGTGGTGCAGAGCCTTGCTTTGTCTTCTTCGCTGACGGCACAGAAACTCTCTATGCCTTCTCCCCCCCCCCCCCCCCCTAAAACCTCTATGTAAAGAAAGACAAAGAAAAACGGATCCACAGCGGCACCATCTTCCACGATGCAAGTGGACTTCTGCAACATCAGGGGCCTTCACTCAAACCTTAATCAGGTCCACCACCATCTCGAAACCGCGCAGCCAACCTTGTTCTTTCTGACGGAGACGCAAATATCATGCCCGGCCGATACAGGCTATCTAATGTACCCCGGGTATAAACTCGAACATAACTTTATGAGTCACGCCGGGGTATGCTTGTATGTCCGGGATGATATTTGCTGCCGCCGTCTTCATATTCACGAAGACAGGGACCTGTCAACTCTATGGGTGCGTATAGATCACGGTGGCCACACCCGTATCTATGCGTGCCTTTACAGGTCTCATAGCGGTGACTTGGGCACAACTCAGCTGTTTGAGCACCTGCAGCGGTCGGCGGACAAGGTAATTGAGCAATATCCCACTGCAGACTTAGTATTCTTGGGGGACTTCAACGCTCACCACGTGGAGTGGCTGGGGTCTCCCAGGACTGATTTTGCGGGAAGGGCTGCTCACGACTTCGCCCTGACCTATGGGTTCTCTCAACTGGTGCATTCTGTCACTAGAACACCAGATATCGAGACCCACAGAACTTCTATACTGGACCTTCTGCTGACTTCGCGTCCGGATGAGTATTCCGTAACTGTGGAAGCACCACTTGGTACTTCGGACCACAGCCTCGTCCGGGCAAAAGTGACTCTTATGCGACCTGAACCACCGCGGCCACCTCAGTGGCGGCATGTCTGGCACTACAGGTCAGCAGACTGGGACGGACTGCGGGAATTCTTCGCGTCGTACCCGTGGAGGCAGCTTTGCTTCACTTCAGACGATCCAGACTCCTGTGCAACAGCAGTCGCTGACGCGATCCTAGCGGGCATGGAGTGCTATATCCCCAACCGCTGGATCGCGACAGGAGCGAGCAAGCGTCCGTGGTTTAATAGGTCCTGCAGAGAAGCGAGAACTCGCAAACTATCTGCCTATAAGGATTGGACCACGGCCCTCGCCAATAAGGATCTGAACATCGGTGAAGTGAAGCGGAAATTGAATGCTGCCTCGAGGTCCATTAAGAAGGCAACGGCCAGGGCTAAGCTTGAGTTCATCGGCAGAATTGGTGAGTGGCTTGCGCGGTTCCCATCCGGTAGTCGCGCATTTTGGTCGCTCGCCAAAGCTGCCGAGGGAAACTTCGTGCATTCCTGTCTTCCGCCGCTATTAAAACCCGACGGTAGTCTGGCCCATGGCGCCAAGGAAAAAGCCGATCTTTTAGGTAACCTCTTTGCGTCAAACTCGACTATGAACGATGGGAATGCCGAACCACCTAGTATACCCTGGTGTGGAACTTCAATGGGTGAAGTAAAAATCACCCAGCGGAGGGTTCGGCGAGAACTTAAGTCCCTAGATGTTCGAAAGTCGAGTGGGCCGGACGGCATACCGGCAATGGTGCTTAAGCACTGTGCTCCAGAGTTGTGCCCTGTTCTTACACGACTCTTCGCGCTCTCATTCTCCGCTGGACGAGTTCCGGCTTCGTGGAAGACCGCATATGTGCATCCTGTGCCTAAGAAAGGCGACAGGACAGACCCGTCCAACTACAGGCCCATCGCTATCACCTCCCTTCTCTCGAAGGTTATGGAGCGTGTTATTAATACACAGCTCCTGGGATACCTTGAAGGTAACGATCTACTGAGCGACCGACAGTACGGCTTCCGCCAGCGTCGCTCGACCGGTGACCTTCTTGTGTATCTCACAAACCGTTGGGCGCAAGCCATCGAGAGCCAAGGTGAGGCACTAGCGGTCAGCCTAGATATAGCGAAGGCCTTCGATCGGGTATGGCACAGAGGTCTTCTTGCGAAGCTACCATCTTATGGACTCCCTGAGGGGCTGTGTAATTGGATTTCCAGCTTTTTGTCCAACAGAAGCATCCAAGCCGTCGTGGACGGCAGTCGCTCGGACCGCATGGACATAAACGCTGGTGTCCCACAAGGTTCCGTGTTGTCTCCAACCCTGTTTCTGCTGCATATCAATGACATGCTGTCGGACGACTCCATTCATTGCTATGCGGACGACAGTACTGGAGACGCATGTTACACGGGCCGTGCAAACATCCCCCAGTCCGAGGTGGAGGGGAGTCGCGAACAACTTGTGTCAGAAATCGAGACTACTCTCTCGGGAGTATCCGATTGGGGTCGACTAAACCTGGTCCAGTTCAACCCCACCAAGACACAAGTATGTGTATTCACCGCTAAGAAAACCCCATTTATTGTAGCGCCGCAATTCCTGGGCACACGGCTTACCATTGCCCCGAGTATCGGGATCCTAGGCGTCGACATTTCAAGTGACGTCCAGTACCGCAGTCATTTAGAGGACAACCCAACTAGCAAAAATATGTCGTGTAGTAGTCGCGGCAACGCAAATTATTCAGCATTTTGGCTCCTAATAGAAGTCGTATAAACGTAATGAAAACGTTTATACAACGCGATTTGGGCCCATTTTATTCGGCAATTCAGTCACATAGACATCGTATAAAGGTAACGGAGTGACTGTTACAAGCTTAAGTTGCGCTATAACTGTAACTTATATGACTTTTATGTTACGTTTGTTTGTTAAATTAAGCAAGTGCGTCGTGTTGTGTTTTAAAAATTATAAAAAATTATAAGTTCAATTTATTTAGCAGACATGTTAATTTGTAGGTTGCACCAAATGTAGGTTCGTAAACTCACGCATAGGTTTGCAAAGTATTGCGAAGGTAAGTTTTCTGATGAAATATACTAGGTTTTATCATAAATATTTAACGCCCCCCTTCAATTCTTAGTAATATGAATATAATAACAAATATTTTTTATATCAACATTCATTTGTACACCATTTTTACTGCTAACAGGTCGTATAATAGCTTCTTATACAGCAAATTAGCAGTATAAGCGCCATGATTATATTTTAGGGTTCCTTAGACCTTCCTAAAAAGTTTTCTAAAAAAGATCTTTTGTTTATTTATTTATTCAATCAACCACTTATTGTACACAAGAAAACTAAGACAAGTGATAATTGAGCAGTACAAGCAATTATACGACACTTGGCACTAGGCTTGTAATAGTCGTATGAATGCAACTTATACAACATAATAGCAGTATAAAAGCAACGATGTGGCTTTTATTCGACTGTGTCACAAGAAAGTTATATAATGTGCTTTTACTCGACGAAATAGTAACATAAGGGTCGTATACTAGCGACTTATACAGCAAATCTTATACGGCACTTTAGTCATATAAGTATGCAGAGTAAACGTTTACTCAGCATCATTATGTGACCGAAATGCTGAATAACTAAAATGCTATATAAGATGCTTTTATACGACACGTGCTGAATAATTCGCACTTACTCGACTTTTATATCACCGAATAGCTGAATAAACTCAACCTTATAAGACTAATTTGCTTGTTGGGAAGGTTAAGCTGGCATCAAAGAAACTTGGAGTTCTTAACAGGGCGAAGCAGTACTTCACTGCGGGGCAGCGACTCCTTCTTTATAAGGCACAGGTTCGACCCCACATGGAGTACTGCTGTCATCTTTTTGCCGGGGCGCCCGCACGCCAGCTTTACCCTTTCGACTCGGTGCAAAGACGTGCGTTGAGGCTCGTCGACAGTCCCATACTCGCAGGCGATGTGGAACCTCTCAGCCTCAGGAGGGACTTTGCCTCACTGTGTGTTTTCTACCGCCTATATAATGGTTTGTGCTCAGATGAATTATTTGACATGATGCCCACAGCTACATTCTATCATCGCACCGCTCGCCATAGACAGAATTCATCCCCACACATTGCATCCGAATACGGTACGCACCGTGCGGTATGAAAGGAACTTCATCCCACGTACGCTCAAGCTGTGGAATGAACTCCCTGCCACGGTTTTCCCAAGCGACTACAATATGGGGTTCTTCAAGAGGGGCATTAGAAGGTTTCTTCAGGGTAGGCAGCGCGAGTGTAACGCCCCTGGTGTTGCATACGTCCATAGGCCACGGTAACCATCAGGTGGGCCGTGTGCTTGTCTGCCACCTAAGTGGTATAAAAAAAAAAAAAAAAACTTAAGAAGTGTTTCATGAACACCACCCTGACGCTTTGTCACTGTATTTTAGCAAGTTATAAGTTATACGATGGTGATAGCTTATACTACTGGCCGTATATAGTTATGAGAATAACGAATAAGTATGTAAATAAAGCTGCGCTCTAGTTCAGATTCACCTTGTTTGTGATAAGGTAAGGCGAAAAAAAAAATAAAAGCTAGCCTGTACACCTGCTGATTGAGGGAGGACGCTCTGGCGCAGATTTGCAAAAAGCCAAAATAATGCAAGATAGAGAGAAAAGAGGAATTCTTTGGAATGTAGCACGAACAAATGGGGCCAATGTGGATAAAAATCAGAATGGACCTTTGACACCAAAGTGCAACTAAATGCGCGATTGGCATTTTGATGAAAAAAAAAATCACTTTTCCGATATATAAGTAGCCAGATTGGTGAAAAACAGACATTCTAGTCATTATAATTTGGTCAAAAACCTTGTTAAACCCATTTCGGAATAAAGCAATCAAATTAAATGCGTGTACTAAAAAAAACACCAATTTGTATAATGTGGGCTACGTAAGTTCCAAGACAATTATTAGTAACTATATCTCCGTTTACCAAAACCCATATTGGTTTGCAAGTAGTTATTTGGCCGAATATAATGTCCTCTTAAATGTTACGGCTCCAGTTAACATTTATGACACTTAATTTTGTCGGATAATACGCGATACATCGGTAGCGTAATAATAAAATCGTGTAACGATTCGCGCTTGGGGTGATGGTGTGTGGTCCAAGAACATGAAACGTATACTAAAGAAAGTGAAGGTTAAAAATAAGCCTTTAAATCGATTAATACGATAATGGAAATCAGAAAGGGTATATTTTTAATTAATTTATCAGTTTTATTTTCTAGTCATCTTTGGTTACAATACAAAATAGATGAGGTCGAACTTTGAGGGTCCAGTAGGTAGGTAGCCAAATTACAAGCTGGTTCAAGCTGGTCTGATTATATCGTCGCCGCGTCGTATAAAAATGGCTTACTATAATAATACAGACATCTCAACTAAACAGATGTTTCAATTTAAATTATAGTATGTTATTATGCATTTCCTTCCCTAAACAATACCTGTAGGAAAACTGGGGCTTTTATATTAAAATCCAACACTACTAATTGATTGTTTTTAGCCAAAAGTATGTTAATATGTATGACAATCAATATCGTAATTTACACGAAACCGCTTTCGCTCCACCAAAACTCGCTACGCTTATGACTTTACACCGACACCCGTCAAAAAATATAAAATTTTATGCGTTACCCTTCGATCGGATTGACCGTTTCAGTGCATTGTAATTTGTAAGTGTTATTGCTTAATTTCACTATCGTATCAATCTCAGGTTAGTACGTAAAGACCCTTATATATGGAGCGAATATGGCAAAATGGACTTTCGATAATGAGCTGGTCGTTGGTATATTTTATTTTGAAGATCCTCAGAAACTCGAGAAATTATAGGGTAGGCAGGGTTGATGGCATCGTTAGCGGCTGTTAGTATGTTGTCGCCTAAGGGTTATGTATAAGTGCATTTACATACGCAGGTTATATGGCATAATTATGGTTGATATTTAAAAAAATATATGTGGTGTACAGAAATACTATTTTTGAGCTCAGAAAAGTAAAAGTTTCTTATTTTAGGCCAATCATAATAATCGTGATTTTTACCGCGATCGAGATTTACGCCCTATATAGCTACATCCCTCTCCCCCTGATGATGGTCATGGGAGGCTTATACTATTTAATTTTAACTCTTTGTCATCCTAAAAACGATCAGGTCCTCATCATCATCATCATCATTCTTGATCCTGATTTCATCTTGGATCCCGAGGCCCACCTTCTCGCTTTTTCTCCTACACTTCCCGCGGTCCTCCTACACTTGCGTCCATTGTTTGAGAAAATTGACGGTTTTCTATAGTCTACTTTGGCCGAAAGAAACTTCGATGGCAAACCCATCTGGGGTGCAACCCAAGACAAACCACGATGGCGGAATATTATCTGTCTCACCAAGGGGTCCTAAGGCCATTAATTCAAGTAAGTCATGTTACGCAGTATTAAATAAATTGCATTTCCAAGTACCAATATTAAATTAAAAATTCAGTTACGCGCATTATATTCCTCATTCGATTCCATATCGTAAATCGAGCCGAGTCGAATTGATGCCAAAAATATTTCAATTGAATCGAAGCTTGTATGTCTCAGAACATAACTTTTGGGTGACACAGACTTCGTAATATTGTGTAGTTTATGTATGTATGATTGGCAAATTATTGCTTACCATATTATTATTTTATGGAGAATTATGAAAGTTTTTAGGTAATCATAACTGTTGATTATTTAGTATTTTTCGAAGTAGTCCTCGTTTCTGAATGTTCAGTTCGTGTCCTGCCGTTCATACTAATTACTAGTGGCATGGGCCAAATACTAATTCTCTGGATAACCTTTCAAGTTTTAGTGATCTATTTAATCCCATAAACAAATTCAGCAATATACAATATGTCAGATATTGTATATTGCTGAATTTGTTTGTTACAAGTTATTCTTTCAGTCTGAGTATACAATACACTAAACTTTACTAACTTAAATACAGAATGTAGAAATGAAAAAAAAGGAAGAAACTGTAACTGGCATCGTAGAATGACCTCTACATTTTATACTAGCTTTTGCCCATGGCTCCGCCCGCGTGGATGTCGGTTCCCGGCAATTATTCGAATTTTTCTCACCTTTTAAACCCTCCCTGGACCTCCACGAACATTTCAAGACCAAGATAAGATAAATCCACTCAGCCATTCTCGAGTTTTAGCGAGACTAACGAACAGCAATTTTATTGATTTTTATACATATAGATAGACCATTAAAATGCAGGTTCTATTACTGATTTTATTTTTTGGCCACTGAGAAGTCCTTGGCATCATTACTATATCAAGGTACGAATACAAGACTAAAGTATTGAAAACGATACACAATATTGCTCGATTCTTGAACCCAAATAGCTATACTGGGTGATTTTAATAGTCATTTCGGTTAAAAAGAATTTGGGCACATTAACGAAAGCAAAATCATCTGGATGTAATAATTGGGCGAAAGAAAAAAAAAATTAAAACCCCATTATTCCCGTACATTACAAAAAAAAAAATTCTTTCGCCAAATTAATACCTTCAGATGATTTTGCTATCGAAACGGTGGCCAAACGACTATTTTTTTTTCCACACAACGCTATCTAGACCAATGGTAAGCTTAGCTTAACTAGCTTGTGTTATGGAATCTAGAATGCGGATAAATCTGGAGTGTCAGTGAAAAGTGATTTATGTCGAAAATCATAGTTTTGAGAAAATCCAGTTTGAAGTTTTAAAAAGTTGTCACTCATTTTACAGTGAATTAAAATAAAAACATGCTACTGCTATTAATAGACACAATAAAAGCGAAGGTTTTTATGGCCGAATTTGAGGATTTATATGTATAGTTTTTTTATAATTTATGAAAATTTATTTATTTATTTATTTATTTCATACATACTATGTCATAACAGGCCAACCCAATGCGACAAAGTAGCAACATACTTAATTATAATAATTACATTCACAATTCATCATGCTTCAAATATATTCTATAATAAATAATAATTCTCACACAATATTTATACTGAAAAATTAATAAAAGTAGATATAATTGTCATTTTAAATTAATGATGTCAAAATAATAATTCAATATAATCATGTCCAAACAATAATTAAATTAATAATATGTAATATAATAATTCAGGTAATGGTGTCAAAATTAATAATTCAATAAATCATGTCAAAACAATAATTCCAATAATAAACAGTTAATCAATATACAGTTATATCAATAAACACATCAAACATTTATTAAACAATTTCGTGACTATTAATACAAATTAACTTGATTTACTTTACACATTGTCTATAGGTTTCGTGACAAATGGTACAATTTTTTTTCATTCTATTGTTGTGCTCTATACAAATGAAAAAATAGAAAGTGTTGAAATAAATATTATTCATTTAAGTAATAGTGAGTTATATTGAGCGTTTAATTATAAATTTGTTAGAAAAAACACATTCATATCATTAGACACCTCTAGAGTTTATAAAAATATGATGTGTACTTTGATACAAAGTACGGTTAAGATGATACAACTGAACATATCAACGTGTATATTGATATTACTTAAGTATATAGGTAGTACTACTAGTGAAATAATAGGCACAAGGTTCCGGGAAGGAGGAACTTATGTTCTATGTCACCCAGTTACGTAGAATCGTTGACAGCTACTAGTAATGATGTACAATCAATCAATCAATCAATTAGCCCACCGCAGTCCACTGCTGGACATGTCTGTCCCAATGTGCGCCATTTCATCCGATCCTCCGCCTTCCGCATCCAGTCTATCCCAGCCACCTTTTTCAGGTTGTCAGTCCATCTGGCTAGGGGGTATCCTACCTTGCGTTTGCTTTCTCTCGGTCTCCACTTTGGGACTCGTCTGCTCCAACGGCCATCGGTCCTTCGACAGATGTGGCCAACCCATTGCCACTTGAGCTTGCTTATTCTGCGAGCTATGTCGGTAACTTTGGTTCTGTGTCGGATGACCTCATTTCGAATTCTATCCTTCAAAGAAACTCCAAGCATAGCTCGCTCCATAGCCCGCTGCGCGACTTTTAGGTTATAGACTAGCCCTACCGTCAGTGTCCACGTTTCGGCACCGTAAGTCATAACAGGTAGGACGCACTGGTCAAAGACTTTTGTTTTCAGGCATTGCGGTAGGGGAGAAGAGAAGACTCGACGTAGTTTGCGAAATGCTGCCCAACGAAGTTCGATCATTCTGGCTAGTTCTTTCTTGAAGTTGTTTTTACCGAGCTGGATTACCTGGCTCAGGTATACATATTTTTTCACAACTTCGTGCGTCACCCCTTCGATGGCAATCGGTTTCGGTGCAACATGTTCGTTGAAAATTATCTTGGTTCTATCCAAGTGTACACCGAAGGCCGGCGCGTCGAGATTTATTCAGTTAAGCGTAGGATTGATTGCTAATATTTGATTTGATACTAACGAGGTGTGAGAACACTTCTTCACTTTAAATTTAGGTAGGTATGTATCCACAAATTAACCCAGACATATTCATGAGCCCCACTAAGGTCTTCGGGCCGAAACTCTGGTGCAGGCTTTGTCATTAACACAAAAGCCTAAACATATGAAGGGATTATGATGATGATGCTGAAAAATACATTAAAGCTAGGACTAGATATTATTTTACATATCTAATATTATATTTGTCAGTCTTCGCTTAAATAATGCAAGATTAACATATGATAGGTTTATTTAGTAGGTACGTATTATACCTGTTGCACACTTTTTCCAGAGTCTTCGACATAATCAAATTTCTAAAATTCTAGGCTTATTGAATAAATAAGGTACTCTTAGCTATTATTTTAGTATGTTGACATCTCATGTCAAACATAAGTAACAATCAGTAAAACATTACATTTGTAAATCCACCAAAATAGGTTGTATAGCTATTTTACAAAACAAACTACTAGACATATAAATACACTACGTTCTGCAAGGGATGGAAACTTGGAAAGTATAATACTTACGATGGAGATATTGAAAAAAGATTGACTGCGGGAAATCGCGGGAATGGTGTACCATTATTAACATGGTACCTACATGTTTATGATGGTGACCCTCTTTCCGAGACCTTGCCTTTACCTTACCATCAGGCGAGGTGAAATCAAATTGACGTTTATATCACGGTTATATTATATTTATAAAAAGAAGTTCATTCCTTTATGAGTGATCAGTCAGTGCCGAAGAAGGCACAACTGTGACAGTTGTGCCTTCTCCGGCACTGGCATACCAGCCTCCATCTTAATGTATGGGAGTGAAAGTTGGTCATGAGAAAAGAAGCATGAAAGTAAAGTGAATGCAGTGGAGATGTGGCCGTTGCGTAGAATATCTGGGATAAGGCTGGGTGTTAGAAAGAGGACTACTGAGATTGAAGATAGGTGTGGCCTGAAAGAGAATGTTGTGATGAGGATTGAAACGGGTAGATATGCTATGGTGGTTTGGGCTCGTTGAAAGAAAGAGCACGAAGCGAATGACACACCAGATATGTTAGGCACAGGTGAATGGGCAGTCCAGCCAGAGTCGAGTACATACATTGGTGAAATTAATAGAATTTCGAAAAAAGGTAGGTCAGAATTATTCGAAACCGGCGGCAGATTTGTATGAAAGGATTAATGAGTCAAATTGCGGGTTATTGTCTCTGTCTACCCCGGAGGGAAATAGTCGTGTGCGTATGTATGTAAACAAATTTAATCATCAAGGTACCAAAATACTAATGCAATTAGAGATATTTAGATATTTTTTTCATTACTTTATTTTTTCTAAATTGTACATATTAAGTGTATTTTTCATCTATAATATATGAACTGGTTGGTAATAGATAAGATATTTATGCATACAAATATATGCGCTTAGCGGGAATTTAAGCCTCGTCTACAACAACATCTAAATATTTCAAATGTTTAGTTATCACGGATAAGTTACAGCATAATGCGTCGGCAGCTGCTGTGTGGCAGCGCCACCCTCAATTGTCATGACTTTCTTGGCGGACTAAAATCACTATTTTCATTCTGATATGAAACCGCAGTCCGGCCTCCTTTCAAATATGTGAAGTGACAATCAAAGGCGGTGACAGCCAAACGAGACCCGTCTTGGCATTCTATTGGTCAAGCCATAATTACCATAAACCAAAACACTCTTACGGTAACGTATCACTCAAAATTCAAAATTTCAAATATCTGCGGTGACAGACGGTGACAGCCAAACGAGGTACGATACGACTGGCCAAACGAGACCCGTCTTGGCATTCTATTGGTCAAGCCATAATTACCATAAACCAAAACACTCTTACGGTAACGTATCACTCAAAATTCAAAATTTCAAATATCTGCGGTGGCAGACGGTGACAGCCAAACGAGACCCGTCTTGGCATTCTATTGGTCAAGCCATAATTACCATAAACCAAAACACTCTTACGGTAACATATCGCACCCTCAGTGGAAAAAAGGCATAAGACGAAAATGCTGATTTTTCAGTATGGTGAAAAAACTGAATTTATGGGCATATTTACTTTATTTCCAAACGTAGAAGAATTATTCTTATATCAAAAAAAGGAGAAAAAAATGTTGCACTTCGTGTTGTATTTAAGTTAGTGCTAATGTTTATAGTTTATTAGGAATTGTAAAAATAAATTATTATGCTATTTTTCAGAATACAATAAAATAAAAGATTTTGAGTATCAAAATTTATGCCAGACTTTGCCAGAAAAGTAAAATATATTTCAAAAAGTATGTTATATTAAAGCAGTAATGAACTTGTGAATATGAACATTTATGGTAGTATAAGTAAGATTACTGCATTATTTCCTTTATAAAAATTATGTTTGAAATGCACAAGCAATACTTACCCCTTTTTTCAGTTTAAGGGCTTGTTAAGATAACTTAAGTAAACAATAATAATTACTTATTCCATTATATGTTATAGAAAAGTTAGCTGCATATTAAGACATATTACTTAGAGTTATTATTTATGACTACAGGGAAAAAAGGCAATGCCTTTTTTTTTATTCACTATTTTTTATTTCAGGCAAAATACTAATTATATTTTGGTAACAATTAAAGTTCGTACTAGCAACAATAAAATTGCACAATAATATTCAGAATTGTAGAGTTTCGGTGAGGATTACTACCACTATTGATTTTTTTATAAACTCTTAAATAATCAGTAGATAATTTGTTAGGACTAAACTTAAATAAGTTTTTATTGGCTCCGTACAACAAAATGTTTATGTTCTCTCAAGAAAAATCAAAGGTAACAAGCAAAAATTATTAACAAATCAAGGTAACGAGTTATAATACATATTTTGTTATTACACATGTTATTATTACGGCTAGGCACCCCGAGTGGTGGCATTATCCTTCACCTACTAGTTTAGTTTAGTTTAGAGTTTATTAATATCATTAGTATAAATTAACATAAGCCTATGTTATGGCTATTTTTTTATGCAAATAGATAGTGAACCCTTTACAAGTTAAAATAGAAAAGGATGTTACACGTTAGTAACAGACATTAGGTAATGTTATGATAATAGACTGCGAATCATTCATCAGCCTAGTGGTACGAGTCATCGTCTTGTACTCATATTACAGGGGTTCCCCTACTTGGAGACCAAACGATTGCTATGATATACTAAACTTGTACCACTAGCTCGGCGGTAAGCGAAAACATCGCGAGAAAACTGCACATTCATTCATATTTAATATGTAACCAGGATCCTATTGGTCTGGTCTGGGTGTTTCTATGTATAATATGTACGTATTTACAAAAAAAAGTATATAAGTATGTTTATCCGCATTCTAGATTCCATAACACAAGCTATACAAGCTTACCATGGGTCTAGATAGCGTTGTGTAAATTGTTTTGGAATTGTGGAATATTGTTAAGGTTCGCCTTTCCGGTTACGAAGGTCAGACGATAGTCGCTTCAATGTAATTACCAGACTATATAAACCCAGACAAATCATTGTTTAAGCGGACCCCGGACTCCCCAAAAGCAGCCGGACAGGAAAAACAAACATCAAGCATTACAGGATATCAAGAGAGTCCGGCATAGAGCCCTCTCTGCTAGGCCTTCTATTGACGAGTCGCCTGGACCAGTACAGTGTCTCGGTGAGTGCAGATTTAGGTAACTCCGACCACTGTCTGGTCCGCTCCACCGTGCCCATTGTAGCGCCCCTACGACCCGTGCAGGGGAAGAGGCGTCTTTGGCACTACTCGTCAGCGGACTGGGATGGACTACGCGACTATTATGCGTCCATCCCGTGGGTTGAACGCTGCTTTGAGGGTAAGAACCCATCTGAGAGCGCTACTGCTGTTGCCGGTGAGATCGGTTTGGATATGGAATACTATATCCCATAAACCGATGTCACCGGAGTCCGCAGAGCGCGTCAGTGGTTTGAGTGCGAGTGTGCGGAGGCTGTTGAGCATAAACAGTCTGCGTACCGCGCTTGGGTGCGGGCGCGCGTCACACGCGATCCCAACAAGGCCAAGGCGGCGTACAACAGAGCGACAAAGGTCTGCAAGAGGGTTTACGTCAGGGCGGATGCCCAGCGCATAGCACGGCTGGGCCAAGAGCTAGTGGCGCATCTCTCGTGCCGTGGCTACTGGCGACTGGCCAAAGCCGTGCAAGCCAACTTCTGCCAGCCCTCGCTGCTCCCGCTGAGCAACCCCGATGGATCTCTGGCCCATGAGCCGCAAGAGAAAGCAAATTTGCTGGTCAATCTCTTCGCGGCCAATTCCTGAGTCGATGATTGTGGTATGCAACCACGGACAATGCCCACTGGTGACCACGCAATGTCTGATATCCATATCAGGTAACGCGATGTCCGTGCAGTACTACAATCACTCGATGTCCGGAAAACCAGTGGTCCAGATGGTATTCCAGCGGTCGTACTTAAAAAATGTGCAGTGGAGCTATCTCCTATGCTAACGCGGCTGTACCGACTGTCCCACAGTTCAGGTACAGTGCCGTCGGCTTGGAAGGCAATACGGCTTTAGACCGAAACGTTCAATGGGTGATCTTCTGGCGTACGTGACCCACCTTTGGGGTGAGGCTATGGAAAAGCACGGCGAGTCACTGGCAATTAGTCTTGACATTGCCAAAGCTTTCGATAGGGTATGGCATAAATCGCTTCTTTCTAAGCTACCAGCCTTTGGCCTGCCTTCCAGACCTCCCTTGCCTGCCTGCCTTCCTGCAGGGGCGCCGTATTCGCGTCGTGTGATGGACGAGCTTCGGAGTTCTTGCAGGTAAATGCTGGATATGCTAACGGTAGCATTCATTGCTATGCAGACGACAGCATCTTACACGGGAGTTATTACACATATCCTGCGGCCAAGCAGTCTGATATCGCGGAAAAAAGGCAGCTTCTTGTCACTGAGCTGGACCGGATCCTGGACCACATTTCTCAATGGGGCGCTAGGAACCTGGTCGAGTTCAATGCCTAGAAGACCCAGGCATGTGCGTTTACAGCAAAGGTATCTCCTTTCGTTCCCCTTCCCACTCTTCAGAGCACACCATTGCCACTGCAGTATCACCTCAGTATCCTCGGTATGGATGTTCGCTGCAAACTGAGTAACAACTATATCGAAAGTATCATCAAATCAGCCTCGCGTAAACTCGGAATCCTGAACAGAGTGAGACGTTTTTTCACGCCGGAGCAGCGGTGTCTTTTATACAAGACCCAAATTCGTTCCTGCGTGGAATACTGCTCACATCTCTGGGGCAGCTCCGCAAAGTACTTACTAGATGCTCTCGACAGGTTGCAGCGAAGTGCAGTCCGCATTTTTAGGAATCCTGAGGTTATGAACACCCTCGAGCCTTTGCAGATGCGTAGAGATGTTGCGTCTTTGGCAGTATTCTACCGTCTCTACTATGGTGAATGTTCTGACAAGCTCTTCCAATTACACCCACCCTCTCCATTGCTACACAGGACGAGACGTGCATGGCTAAGATGCCATCCATATACGGTGCAGAGTATACCAGCTAGAACCAAGCGTTTTAGAGACTCCTTCCTATGCCGCACCATTAAGACCTAGAACTCCCTGCCAGCTCACGTGTTTCCTTCTTCCTACAGTCCCGGGTCCTTTAAGCGGGGCGTGAAAAGGCATCTAATGAGGCCGTCAAGCTGAGTGCGACCACTGTTAACATGGTACATGTTTCCGATGGTGACCCTCTTTCCGACACTTTGCCTTTGCTGAACATCAGGCGAGGTGAAGTCAAATTGACGTGTCCTATAAAAAAAAACATTGTGTCATAATCTCTTTTTAGCTTATACTCACCTAATAACTTCAAAATTCTTCTCGCCCTACTGTGCTGCGTCCGGTTATACATTTCAGGTCACTTTACTTTAAAATAAGAAGAAAAACCACTCAATTGTTGTTGTTTTGCTTTCGCAAATCCGTTAACGCAGGTATTACCTTATAATGGGCACTGACTGTCAAGCGCGTGGATAGGCACCCGCCCCGTCCCCCCGCATCGATGTATTCACACTTATGTTAGCACTGTCTACTCCCACGCCGCAGTATCTATTCTTACTTCTCGGTGAAAGGAAAATATTCTAGTGAAAGAAAGAAGTAATCGTTCTTATTTTACAGCCGCGCCGCAGTATCTAGTCTTATGTTTCGGCGTATAGAAAAGTTTTGAGGGGAAGAAAGCAGTATTTATTCTTATTCTAATTTATTTTATGTTCATACAGCAGTTATTATTTTCTAAGTTTATCTTTTAGGCTAAGTAAGCGTATTTAAGATAATTTCCTTAGCTAGTTAATATAACAAATAAAAAAATAATCGTGTATACAAGACTAACGATGTAAAAAAAACAAACGCATTTAAATCATAATAATTGTTACTTTTAATTTTCTACATAAAATATTAGGGATAAACGTAATAATAAGTAATACGTCATATTTCTCAATTTATTCTTTGCGTTATATCACATAATCTACTAATCCGTAAGAAAAAATGTAATGGAACCAAAATTCTCAAAACGAATTTCTTGTTTTAATTCGTCAAATTTAACAAGAAAAATATGAAAAAAATTTAGCATATGTATCTTTAAACGTACCTTTCAAATATGATAAAATCGACGAATCAAAGTAAGATCACTTATGCCTATTTTCCACTGGGGGTGCGATATCAAAAATTTCAAATAAATGAGGTTTTATTTATTCAGTCACAATTATTTTGGTTCAATACCTATTCAACTAAAACTAACAACTAAAATACCGGTATTCACAAGAATGGAACAGAGGGGTCAAAAAGTATATTATTAGTTCCAGGTACATCCGAAGCTGGCACTTTGGAGCCTTTGCGCTTATCTTGGCTTTTGTAGGCGAGACTGCATGCTTCAGTCCTCAACCCCGACCTCAACCCCGGCTAGATTTGCTATTTGGTGAATAACTTTGAAAACATAAGAGGCGAATTTTATTTTAAATGGATGTTTATCAAAATAAAATAAACAAAATAATAATATTATAACTATAATTCAAAGAATTCGCCGTAAAATAGCTATTCAGATTAGAATAATGCATTGGTTGTTCATCAGTAGGTATTGGCATCGATTTTGTTATCATTTAAAATTCATATGGCCTTTCCTTTTAATTGCTCCAACTGTAAGGAATAGGATTCATTATATTAATATTAGGCTTGTTTTCTAAAAAGTTAAAATCAATCATATTATACAAAATCATACGAAAATAGTATCTACACTAATTGCTTTACCCAAATATACCTATTACAGTTCTGGGACATGGGATAGTTTGTTATTTTTTTCATACTAAGGAGGTCTGAGAACAAACTATACCTAGCAATTAATAGGGGCTGAAAAGCAGACCCCGGGCTCCAAACGTCTTTTTTACTCAATGTAACTTACATTAGAGTATGTAAGTTAGAATATGTGCTGTACTAAAAAAAATATTCTTTTACATACCTGTGAATAGATATCCAGTCTTCGCTTGAATAATGCAAGATTCCCCGATAACAGATTTATTTGGCATAGATATTGGGATAGTTTTTGAGTAGCATACATTTTCCAAATTATTCGATATCTCAATTCAATTCAATTCTTCTAATGACTTCTGCAGGGAATTGCTGAACGAACATCAAAATCAATCATCTACTAATCTGTGAAATCCACTACCACTATTGGAGTGACATCTCATGTCAAAAATAAAAAAAACGTCACTTTTACACTCGTCTACATTAGTTTGTAAAATAGGTTGTATAGCAATTTAACGAATTATTATTACACTTCGAATTTTATTTTCAAAGCTTGATGCTAATAATAGGTACCTACTAATAAAACAATTCAATAATAACGGAAGGGGGGTCAAGCATCGCACCGTCGATGGTAAGATTGTAGGTGCTGCTGTCACCTACAATACCTCTTTACACACTACAGGGTCGCTCCCGCTGAGGGAATTTGCCATAGGTAGCAGCGTCTCCGCTGCGGTAGAGAGGCGCTGGCCGCCATTTCCACTGTCCAGGGTGCGCCGCGTGGATGTTTTGAATTCCGGACCAAGCACACCTGTATACTTACTCACTTACTTCTCTTTCTCTCTCTCTCTCAGACTCGGGTCTGAATGGCGCAGCGGTAATCACCAACTTTACTCACTTGTATGGTACAAGAAGTGTATTTTACACACTTGTCTAAAATTATACCTCATAATCCTTATCCTTAGTCACGAGTTTATTAAGCCTATGGGTAGTCATAAGTGCACAAACACATCTGACGTAAAACATGCCACCACGCGCAAGGCATGCCGTCATACAGGCGATAAAGCCGATCATGGGGGAATGGCTAGAGAGGCCACATGGCAGCCTCTCGTATCGACTGGCGCAGATTATCACCGAACACGGGTGCTTCGGACGGTATCTGCGTCGGATCAAAAAGGAGCCAACGTCCGAGTGCCACCATTGCGACGGCGACGCGAGCGGGGACACAGGGCTGCGCACGCTCACCGAGTGTCCGGCATGGGCCCTGGCGGCCCTGGGAGTGAGAGTTCTCAGCCTCACCACCCTGCTCACAGCAATGGTCCGCTGTGCAGACGCGTGGGCGGCCGGCGTCTCCTTCAGGGAGCAGGTAATGGTCATGAAGGAGACGGCGGAACGGGAGAGGCGGCGCAAGCGAGAAAGACTCGCGCGCAGGCAACTCGAGCGTCGAAGGGCACTGATTGACCTCCGTTGCCCATGAGCGCGGGCCTGGGAGTGACGGGTGGAGCCACCTGTCACCCCAGCAGAAGCAGGTCACGACCATTCCGGGGGCGAGTCGGGGACACCGTTGTCCCCTCTCCCGAGGAGGGCCAGACCGTAAGGGATGGCCCCGGGTCAGCCGGGGTGCGAGGGATATGTCGAAGACAACCTCACCTCCGGCCTAGCACCACGACCCACAGTCGGCGTGCGGTTTTAGTCGGTACCTCCCCTAACCTCCCCTTCCGGCTCCGGCTGGGGAGGTATCCGAGGGGACTTCCACACGAAAAAAAAATCAAGTTCATCTCGTCCAGCCAACTTATAGTTTTGTGTATAGTTTAGTAATCTATGCAGCCAGCCTTCTTAGTGCGTTTAGTTAAACTTGAGAACTATAAGTACCCCAATAGTATGGTGAGCACTAATTTGATTTTACTCCATTTTTTATATATATCAATTTTGTAACGAAACTATTAAAATATGTAAAGGAAACACCTTTACATATTTCAATAGCTTCGTTACAAAATTGATCAAATTTTATTTGTATGTACCTAGTCTTTGAAATATTTCGTAAGATAAAATGAATACCTGCAGAAATTACATTTTTTCCTAGCATAGAGCAAAATCTAAACGCACACGGGACCAAATACATTCTTTATCATAGTTGTCATATATAGTGTTAATGTTATATGAAAGCAACTCTTAACGAAACCAAATAAAGCCTCTTTTATAGAAATTTTACTACCTGTCTTACTTTGTTTTAATTCTTCAACCATTTATACCGTACAGTATTCTCGGTACGGTGACGTCGAGACCGTAAACTGTAACGTGAAAATGATCTCACGTTAGTGACGGCTGGAAATGTCAAAAATACGGAAACGTAATCACGTGGTTCAAAACGACTCTCGTATACGACTCACGTTTGAAAACTCACAGTAGACGTACAGAAATATACTTAGATACTTTTTTTTTTGTAAATACATACATACTATACATAGAAACAGTATATAAAACCCAGTATATAAAATGCTCGGAGATTGTTTTGTAATAATCTATGCTTGGTAAATTTGAGCTCGTCCACCGTAGTAGCACGGAGCACCTCGCGCTACCTTCAAAATATATCCAAGAAACGTGTACTGCACGTATAGAGCACATTTTGAGCACACATTTTTTCAAGATAAATGAATTGAACAATACATAGGGACGTATTATATTAAAAACGTTCCAACCCACAACATGTCCAAAAATGAGTTATCTACACCATTGAGGTCAGCGAGCATGGTACTTTCATATATCGAAAACGTTCTAAGCTACCTTGCTTGTAAGGGTAAAAGTAACTATAGGGTTCCAACCCACAACATATGAAACGTCTGAATATAATAAACACTGAAATGTTCCAACCTATTTGAAACTGTTTTGGCATATTTGTTTTCTATGGCGTAGCTGTTTTCTTTTTTCCCCTAAAATGAACTAAGTAACTTGAAACGTTTTTGTTCAAATTGTACTTTCAATATAGCTTACATTATAACTATCATGAAAATGATCTAAACTGTTTGGAATAATTTTGAGAAATACCTGTCATTACTTCCTGCTACGACAATTCTTTTACAGTTTCTGCAGTGCGTCTTTGGAATTCTCTTCCTCACACCATACGCGATAGTCCATCTTCGAACATTTTTAAAAAAACGAACAAGAGACTACTTTCTCTCGCAACTATAGCAGACATATGTACGTAGGTGTAGGTATGTATGTGTGTATTTATTTATGTATGTATGTATGTATGTACTTATGTATGTATGTAGGTATGTATTTATGTATGTGTATGTATGTATATGTGCATGTTGCATGTATGTATATGTTGTATCTTTGTATACTCGTATACCTCCTAAATCAAATTCGATGCTTCTTGTACACTAGACTTTGCCACTCATATAGCAATTCCTCTGTGCACTCCCAGGTTTGCTGGAAGAAAACTCAGCTTTGAGTTAAGCTCGCCTTTGTACATCTCGTCTCACTATTTTATATAAATATAATTTATGTGTACATAAAGAATAAATAAAATAAAAATAAAATAATAAAAGCATTTCACAAAAACGTTCCAATGAGCCTGGAAGTTTTTTTTTTCGTTTATTTTTGCTTATGGAAGGATAATATTAATATTACAGTATTATGGCTGATTATGATTGCTTTTATAATTTATTTTTCCTCTAATCCTTATCCATGATACTAAAATACGTAACAAATGCATGTTTCGCCTCTTGTATCTTTTAAATTCCTCAGTCGATTTAAACAGAGCTTTCACCACTAGAAAGATGATGAAATGGTGAAAGGTGCGGATGCAGTAAGTATACAATTGTTGGTAAAACATTCATATTAAATTACCAGTCAAATCATCTATTTTCTGTTATTCAAATGTTTGGAACATTTCTAAGAAAAATATTCTGTAACTGCCTTAAGTAAATCACAATTAATTAAAAACGTTCCATGGCTTATTTAATCAATTATCTGAAGATGTCATATAAATAAGTAAATTTTTAACTACTTAAAAATAAAGAAAAATAACCTTAAAACGACTCTCATGACCAGATTTGCAAAATATTGGTCTGTTCCTGAACAATACTCTGGGGGCCAACCACAACCTCTTAAAGCAGTATTATTTCAATCTTACTTCGTGTTTTGGTACCATGACCTCTTAAAGCAATATTACAATAATGTTGTTTAAATTAGCAGTTTTGGGACGTCACCCATAGTTTTCGTTCTTTTTGTTCGTTCAGCGTCAAATATGACATCCTTAAGGCCCTCTATTCCTGCAAAACTAGGCATTTATAGCGATCCCGGCCGCTCGTAAAATATTACGCGCGAACGCAGTGACGGTGAACTCGGCTATGACCCCGCCAGTGTCACAGTATAGAAATATGCAGTAGGAAAACTTGATTTCACTTAGAAAATTAAATGCAGTTTTTTTAACTTTATTTAGTTATATGATTATATATATTATTAGATATATTAATTTTTAACTTTATTTAGTTATATGATATATATACAGTATGGATACGACATATAGGCATTTACGGAAACAGTGAAGCGTCCTGGTCCATAGGAATGAAACAAAATTAAATTGAAACTCAAATTCACAGATTTAAAAAAAACTAAATTTCCTAACAAAGTAATTATTAAAATAAATGTAGAAAATGTAACCACTTTTATAAGTCATTGATTCATTCACAAAAATACACACGCTTAGAATTTGCACAATACTTACTATAGGTACAGCTCAAAGCGGCAACGTGCCGCCAGCTGACGCGCGCTCGTGACCTACCTACTGAGGTAAGATTAGGCACCTATCACGAAAGTTCACTTAACTTTATAAACACCACTTTTTCACGGCAGTGCTTAAAAATGTGAATCTAAATTTTAGAAATGCCCGCCCCTAACTTGAAAACATAAAATGATATCGCCAAACTAACTGTTCAACAGATTTCGGTTAGGTACCTACCTTGCTTTCAATTTATCAAATGCCTCAATAATACGGCTGCGAGTCACTTTCAGAGACACGTTAGGTACACTATACACTTCGTTGTTTTTTTTCAAAAAAAGAATACGTAACAAAACTCGCACAACAAATTTACTAGGTAGGTATTTAGACTCATTTTCACCGTTAAAATTAAGGATAGAATAGCTAAACAAAAAATAAACACAATTCACAAACACAAAAAGAATAGATTAGTGTCAATTTCACTTTAAAAACAAATTAAAACGAGAAAATAAACCGAGAGGATCAAAGAACGACACGCGGTCCCCAGTGACGTCGCGGTTACTGACAACATTCCAGAAATTAACGAAACATAAAATTGTACCTAGGTTAATAGGGTAAAAGCACCAATATCCATCTTTGAATATATTTATTTTAGAATATTTTATTTATTATTAACCTGATTGATGAATAGTTGGAAGGTATTTATTGTCAATTTTCATGGTGTTCATTATCATGTCATCGTGCGTAGTTTTCCTGTCAGAGTTGGAGGGTAGCCTGGGGTAGCCCGGTAGTCGCTCCCACAAAAGCCAAGATAAACCAAATGAAAATAAAGATTAGGAAAGCAGCCCTCAGGCACCAAAGTACAAGATATGGATGCAACCGGGATTAACACTGAAATTATGAGCTTTAAATTCTTCATTACGTAGATATTAATACTCTTAGATATTGAATTTGTTATGGAAAAATTATAAAGAAATCAAATACAAAGTGTAAGTAATCAAAGTTAATCATTGATAAGTAGGTACCTACTTATCAAATCAAAAAGTTTTATGTGTAATCAAAACAACCATTATTCTCTGTACGAGTAACAGACTGCCGTTAATCAGAAATTTACCCTACCGGCGGCACCCTTTGAGGTATTATGTCTCTCTCATTACAATCGTATTTTTACGAAATTGATGAATGGAAAAATGAATGAATACACAGAACGGCAACGTCGCATCGTGCAATTTTAATAGTAATAAGGGTTTCCATCTGCAAAATCCGTAAACCAGGACAAGAAGTTTTTTTTATACTACTAAGGTGGCAGATAAGCATACGGCACACATGATGGAAAGTGGTTAACGTGGCCTATGGACGTATGCCACCCCAGGGCTGTTACAGTTGGGCTGCCGAGCCTGTAAAAACGTCGGACGCCAGTCATCTCCGGAAAAGTCAAAACCACCAGATACGATAAGAAATCGTATCCGGGATTTCGTGCATGCATACCCCACTTTCCCAAGAGGTTCGCTCGTTCACTAGTGTACCGGAGCCGGACATGGCTAAAGAAGAACCAAGTAGGCAAGTGGAGGTAACGTGGAACATCGGCACGCCGTATGTACTTTCCAGGCGGACGGTGGCCGTGACGGCCGGCGGCTGTTACTCTAAGCTCATTGGGGACATCTACCTGGTGACGGTCTCACATGCACCACATGGGCAGGTCGGAGTGGGTATAGTGCTCTCGGGTGCTACGTGGCTACAAATCCGGGGAAACTCGGACGGATGGTAACCCTAATGGTAGTATTTTCGTGCAATTTAGAGTTCATTGATAACTGCGATTCTACGGAGTGTTTAAAGTTGTTCAAAATTTTATAATATTAAAACCCTAGTTTCTGCCCTTAATACTGGGCCGATTTTGTTCAAATTTTTCCTATTTGAAGCTATGGGGGTACCAAGTATATGGTTTCAATTAATGCCTATATGTCGTATCCATATTGTATATTATATACGAAATTAAAAAAACTGTATGAGTTTGAGAACTGTTTGTTCTATGTGTTTAGTTGCTTGGGCGAAAAAAACTTACATTATAATAATAATAATGCTTGTAATTTTACAAACATTTGTTTGAATTGATGCTAACGGTTACTTTATATAATCGCACCGTTCGTCGTCGACAGGGCAGTTAAATACCTAAAGTTAACGAGATTAACAACTTTATTCGTGCGGGAATCCCCTCGGATACCCCCCTGCCGGAGCCGGAAGGGGAGGTTATGTCGGACTCGAACCGACTTTTTAGTCGGTTCGAGTCCGACTATGGGCACGCCGACTGTGGGTCGTGGTGCTAGTTTTTATGAAGTATTTATATAAATTTACACTGTACCTTCTTTTTTTCGTGCGGAAATCCCCTCGAATACCTCCCCTGCCGGAGCCGGAAGGGCAGGTTATGTCGGACTCGAACCGACTTTTTAGTCGGTTCGAGTCCGACTGTGGGCACGCCGACTGTGGGTCGTGGTGCTAGGCCTGAGGTGAGGTTGTCATCGAAATATCCCTCGCACCCCGGCTGACCCAAGGCCAGTAATTCTCCTGGGTCTGCTGGGGTGCGAGAGATATGCTTTCGGCAATCTCACCTCCGGCAACCAAGGACCCAAGACGGCGTGCGTTTTAGTCGGTTTGAGTCCGACATAACCGCCTCCACCGGCTCTGTGGGGGTGGTATCCACGAGGATTTTGCGCACGATAAAAAAAGGCCAATAATTAAACTAACCTACCTAAATATTAAAATTATTCTATCCTAAACTAAAACTAAATTTATATTTATTTACACACACACAAATTATATACAATGTACGAATATTGTAGGTACTAGGTACCCCTGTACTGATATAGATAAAATATGAATTATAGAAAATCGTAAGTAGCATCTTCAGTAGTAATACTGATATTCTTATACTATGGCGCTATGAGCGTAATATTTAGGTATGTTATTTTTTTAAATTACCAATCGGAGTTAGGAATTTAGTTTATGGCTTTGCACGACTTCTTTAGCTTGCGTTGTTTATTGCCCATATTGAATGACTTGCAACAATTTATTATAAATACGTAAAACCGATTGATTGGTGCACGAAACTGTCGCGCAAAAACTGGCACAGGTCCTACTTCGGTAAGCGCCAGCGCGCGACTGGCGCAACTTTTCGGGCCTCAGCGGCGCGAGCACTCGCGAATTTAGTAGGTATTTAAATATAACTTTAAAAATTATTTCATAATATAGTCAAAATCTGCGAAAATGTCTAGACATATGTAGTAGCTTTAGTTTAGTACAAAAATTTTATAGAAAGCATAAGTAATTTAGTCATAATATTCAAAAAAAAATAACGAAAAGGGATAACTTTGGGATTTTTTTCTATCGAGTGAAGTTCATCAGATCTGGTAACTGAATGCGAATTTGACTAGACTGGATCCTTAACTAATATATATCTTTTTTTCGAAATTTAAAACGCTTTTTCCTATGATTCAAATGCTTTTAAAAAACTCAAAAAGCGGCCTACCTGGCCTTAATAAAGTCAATAGTTACAAACAACGATTGAAAAAACAATATTCGAGGAGTTTATCAGCTTCTAAAAGCTATGCTAATATTACTTATTCACGAAATCGTCATCGAATGCAGTCGCGATTAAAATGAGACCCTTTTCATTACCTATATGAAATTGGTTCAATAAGCGAAAGAGACTCCCACAGAGTGATGAATAGAGTCCACACTGTTGAAAATCCCTATCTACAGAGTTCTCTGTAAAGACTAAGGTAAGCCTATATTTATATTGAATTAAGTACACGCTAATGTATTGTAATGTGTGATTGACCACTATTAGTTTTGTAAATATGTCATGTTCTTAACATAGTTGTTTTTTTCTAGGTGTTCATTGCATTACCATTTTATAGGCAACTGATGCGAGAGCTATAGCATAAGCTGAGTGAACAACCACGCACAAATAATAACATGCATGATGGCTATTTCAAGAGTTCAACGGTTGCTCGAAAGGCCGCATTAAGATCCAGTTATAATAATAACTATTTTACAAATATAATTGCTTTTATAAATTATTCCATGTAATACCTACTAAATAAATAATATGGTGTCTATATTAATCGAATAACCATCTTTGTACGCTTGCTTCCACCATCACACTTGCCACGTTTCCAAGCTGGATTGCGATGGCCAGCCTCAGCACCAAAAACGATCCAGAGCGAGAGTCGATTGTAATGATGTCGATGAGGTGATGACCGTTAAGTGTAAATATCTATCAAGCTGCGAGTATCAAGGATTATTTAATTAGAATTTGAGCTATTAGAGCGGGTGGCGGGAGATCTAGATAATAGAAGCCAACTAAAAGACAAAAGGATGTGCAGTGTGCATTTTACAAAAATGTACTCTTTGTTGTGACAAAGCCTTTTTTTATAGTGTGGATAATCCCCACGGATTCCACTCCCACGGAGCCGGTTGAGCCGGTTATGTCGGACTCGAACCGACCAAAACGCACGCCGTCTTGGGTCCTTGATTGCCGGAGGTGAGATTGCCAAAAGCATATCTCTCGCACCCCGGCAGACCCAGGACCATTTATCCTTCTTTCGAGATGGCCCCCTTCGAGTTGTGGGGACCCTAGTGTCCCCATCTAGCCCCGGATACGGGGAGGGCACTTTGCGCCTTTGGGCACTTTGTTGTGACAGAGCATCAGTGCGCATGTCCATTTTAATGTCATCAAGTGACATCGGTTCGGTTCTCACAGCAACGATCTTAATATAATAACAACATAGCTGCACGCCTTGGCTTCGCCCCGGTGCTATGAATTACCTATATACTTTTAAATACAAATCTTTCACACAAACCTTGTCCTAAGAATACCTACCTATATAACCAAAATAAATGGATAGATAATGAAAATCTGTCCCATTGTGGAATGCACTAAAAAGCTCTATCTAAACTTGGGACTCGAGAGCCTTGAATGTCGTCAAGTTCAAGCAGTATTCTTAATTCGGGTGCCACTCCGTCATACGTATCGCACTCGAAACGGTGCTATCGATGTGCTGAAATAAAACTTGACCCTAGGACCCGTTGCCTCGCACCCCTTGCACCAGTTATAATTGTATGATGTGATCATGAATGCCCAGACAATTAAAAACATATAAAATTATTACGGCTTTATATTTGCGGTAGAAAATAAAATTTTACATAAGTAGGTTCCTACAATACAAAATTCACGATTGTTATGAAGACATTGAATATGAATGAATTGTATTTTGTTCTTAAGTTTGCATGCTTGTCACAAAGAGGGTTCAAAACAACACTCCTACTGCGTTTACTTATAGGTTTAGATGTTGAGGCATTTGAAGATTCTTTGTATCGCACACTAATTATTCCACGTTGTATAACAAAGAAATGCTTTCTTAGGTCGATGTGTTTTAATTTGCTACTTAGGATAGAGCATTTTCACATAGCTTCAATGCCACTTGGTTATCACTGAAAATCATTCACATTCATCGAACACTGGCGTCTTTCAGCAGTAGCCTTAGACGGAGAGCTCTTTCTCAGCTTCGGATAGCGACATAATAATAATTATATTCTTCATTCAGCATAAGCAGTTAACATAGTAGATGCTCGTTGCTTCGGACTCCCAGCTTACAAGTTACAACCCCGCTCTACTACCACTTTAAACAGTACATATAAAATATAAATAGATAATATTTGCATGATTTGATCAAAATGCCCAGGCAATTTAAACTATAAAATTATTAATGGCTTTACAAGGCTTTACATATTATTTGCGGTGTAGGTGTAAAATAAAATGTCATAATAAAATTATTTTAATGTCAGATGACAGATAGTTTTCTTTTTTTTTCTTTCAATATCCTGCCAGTTACATAAAAGAGTATTTATATCAAAAACGTTTTACAAATTACGTGAATGTTGTTCCGTTTTGTGTGAGAAAGAGATGGCGCTACACAGTATGACAGAACGTACAGCGATCTCTCTTTTCCTTGTTTGCAGGCTTGTTGCAGGCCCAAAAATAACCTTACTCAAATTCGTACCATGAGCGTACAATAATGTTTTATTTTATTCCTGCTTATTGACGGAAATGAATGAACTATTTAGAAAGAGTTATGTATTCCCAATGATATTTTATACAAGATATGTTACGTTCATAGTAACCGACTCCTCAAATCTGATCCAACAGTCTGTCAGTGCACAATAGTTGACAATTAGCGGTAAAGTAGTACGAAAGATGGGATAAGCACGTGAGTGAAAAAGATGGCTATAATTCGGAATGATTCGGACGATTGTACTTAGGATCGCTTCGAAGCATAGATTATGATTTTGTTGAACAGAAGGGGTATTTCGTTGGTAGGCAAGAAATTAAATTCGTGAAAAATACGTCATTATTTATTTCGGAAAATGATAATAATTCGAAAAGATAATTAGGAAACTTCTCAAAAATAAAACCATAGTGCCGTACTGACGTTATAATCAAAAATTAACTCCTTCAAATAAATTTTATTTATTTCTTTTCTGCCTCTTAGAAAGTTTTTTATTTTGGGATTATTTTTATGAGCAGAATGAAGCCGAACAGTGGTATATTTGTCAGTTATTTATATTCTTCCTGAGCAATGTTCCTTTTTTCGAAGTAGGTATATCTCTCAGTGGCTTCAAAATGATTGCTACAAATTCTGCTGCTTTTTGAAGGTGTCCAGTCAAACTCATTTCGTGTTCATGTTCTTTAACGATTGCAATCCACTCTTAAAGTCGAACTTCATTAGTTGGAAACCTTGAAAAAAAATTTAGGTTATTACAATTATTTAAAGGACAACAAATAAATAAAACAAAAATTTTGTTACTCAATTTTAAATAACAAATTAAACTGAACAGCAGGTCGAAATTATTACTTTAGTAGGCAGTAAACTGAAAATTATCGTATGTCGCATCTGTACTGATAATCTATGCAAACAGTGTTGTTGTGTCCTTGTCGTACTCATATCAAAAAGTATTTCTGTCCTTTTTCGTTGCCGCCATTATTTTAAAAATATTATTAAACGAATTTTAATGAAATACACTAAAAAATCGGTAATATTGTATGTACTTACATGTGATAGAAGGTCCTTCGTATTTTATTGATTTTAGTGTCGTAATTTGTACATTTTTAAAAATACACGGTGGCATTTTTATTGCAATTTTTTTATGCGCTTACATACGTGACAACTCGGCGTTTGCCAGACATATACTAAATGCGATACGTCCCAATTAGGACGTTTTCGCGTCTTCACAAGGCGCAGTCTAATAACATATCTGCCTCTTTTTTGTATGTAATATCATTGTGTATTCCTTGCAATAATTCATTCGCATTAGGGCTGTACTCCGGAGACAAAAAGACCGGAGCACCTCTGGAGATTTTTGCGAACAACCGGTTATCTTTCTCAAAAACTCCGGAGATTTTATATAGAGTTAAATATTCGCCTTTTTTCATGAATACTATTTTACTATATATTTTTGATTATATGATTAGATTCCATAGCGATACGATTTTATCGAAGTATATGATGTATAGATGTTCGTGCATTTATTAAAAAGTAGGTAATATATACATATAATCACGCCTATATCCCCAGAGTGTTTTGGCAGAGGCGAATTAACATCAACACCCACATTTCATCAATCATTGCATTCGGTCGGTCCACCTATTGCCGTATTCCGGTCACAAATTCGGTAATAAGTTGATTTCATTAGTCTACAAATTGGACGTTTTCATAATGTTTTAATAAGAGGATTATGATAATAATAGTAATACAATGTCTCAAATGGGTAGGTACTTAAAAAAATTACGAAACTGACTAAATATACTTCCGCGTAATCGAAGAATGTCCGGAGGCTTTTCGAAGATTTATTAAACCTAGAGAAAAATCACCGGATACTGAAATCTTCCCTGGAGTCATGCCCTACGCCTAATGTCAGTGATTTCTTTTTTAGAGACCATAGAGTTCTTTTATTCAAAAAGGATTTTTAAAAAGAAGTTTTTACTTTGAAGTAAAATACTTGTAATTTTTAGAATTGTATTTGTTTGCTTAATATCTAAGCAATTTCTATGCATTCTTCTATACAATTTATACTATATCCCGGGATGCGAGTCTTCTCACTGGGCACCATGCTAGCTAAAAACCGGAGAAGACTGAGCGTGGGTGACGAAAATGCCTTATTGATCCACCTAATTGAAACTGCGTGCGGTTTTAGTCGGTTTGAGTTAGATATAATGGCCGTGTTGGCTAAACAGGGAGGTATCCGTGGAACACAATAAAAAGTACTTTTAAACCGTTATAATAGTCAGCTTGACCATTTCTTGTTTAAGTTAATGTATATAAATACGGTTTACTTGCTTTTTGGGTTACGAAAATGATTTTTTGAGCAGTATTTTGCAAAACAATAATAAAAAAGTTGCTACCTAGCAACTTTTTTAAAACGGCTAAATTTGACATAAAAACAATAATGTTAAATACAATACTGCTCTAAAATCTCGTCATGGTACGAATTGAATGAACTAAAATTAATTTGACGTCACAAAAGCACTAAGCAGGAATACATGACATGCACAATGTACGGTTGTGGTACGAATATAAGCAAGATTACTTTAAGCTTGACACAAAACTCTCCTGCAATAAGACTGTTTTGTAAACGGTTGTGGTAGGCCCCCTGTTCAACTTAAAAGTAAGATTACTCAATTTGAATGTCATGTGGGTTGAAACATTTTCAATATAATACGTCCTAGGTAAGTGTCTCACGGACTCTTAGGCCGTAACACTGACATGACACTTAGCCTGAATCTCGATTTGTCTGAGGACAGATTATATAGGCGATATGTCAAATCTATCAAACTTTCTATACAATCTGTCATCAGATAAATCGCGATTAAAGCTGAATGTCATTCTAGAATACGGGCCTTAAATTTCTATGTGAAATACTCTACAATGCTACGTCAAAAACCTTTTTAAATTGTAATTCTGTAATAAAAATGTCGATTTAACAATAAAACATGGACTTGAAACACTTTAAACTTAATAAATAAGAAGAATTTCTCAGTAATT